>CM039434.1:3834989-5111652 GCA_022379115.2 Bauhinia variegata | reverse complement strand
CGACTGCGACCTTAAAATGGCTTCTCCAGTTCGTCCACCACTCATTGCCCATTTCAATTAGAAGATACACCAAAAAGCCTTTCCATTTGTCTTTGTTAACTTTGTCTGAAGCTCATCTCCCCCTTCTTCCCGCGTTTCTGGCTTTTGGGTAAGTAATTTCATTTCTCACCCCCTTTTAATTTGCTTCGGATTGCATATATGTTTCCCTAAGTAATTTTTCAGCTCATGACATGAATCATGATTTAGCCTTCTGGGTTCCTCCTTTCAGCAACATAATTTGAAGGGGTTCTCGGAAAAAAAGAGTCTGTAATTTTATTTTATTTTTTTGTTAGTCTCTAATTCATAGATGAATCCCAACTGTGACACTATTGATTCATGTATTGGGAGGTTGCTGCTGTTGTGGATTCATGTTCTGTGAATCAAACTGCTGAAAGTAAAGTAAGAAGCTTTTTTGGAGACAAATTCAAGTTTATGGTTAACACTATATTCAGCAATTTTACCCACTGTCTAGTTTCCAAAGAGGAAAGACATCAATTTTGAGTTTATTGAATGTCAATTGAATCCAGTGGATAGTAGAGAAAAGGCCATACAGCCTAAGCAGAAATTCTTTCACCCACTCATCCATCTTCATATATAAAGCCTCAATTGAGAATCCATGAAACTCTGTCAAACCTATAGTTCATGGATTCCAGCGTTTGGGACCTTGGATGTATTTTACTTCTTATTTATCAGTTGTATATGGTTATTTACTCTCCTAACTGGATGTTTGATGATTTTAGGTTCTGATGTGAATATTGTGTATTAGATTTACTTTACTCAAAGTTATTGACATTAATATAATATAATGATAGATGAAACTTGACAATCAAAATCATGTATCAGGTGCTTCCTGTATCATGGATTCATGTGTTGTGGCTCAGAGTGCTATAAGGGAGAAGCTTTTGATGGGGCAAATCGTGCTTGATGACAAAGACATACTCAGCAATTTACATGAAAGTATTCTTGGGTACATCCTGTCTTTCCTTCCAACTCTTGATGCAGTCCAAACGATTATTTTATCAAAAAGGTGGGTTAATGCTTGGACGTCCACTGCTGGTCTGCATTTTGATGATAGTTTATTTTGTTCAAGGAAGAGCATGAAAAAAGAACAGTTTATGAACTTTGTGAACAAAGTACTACTTCACTGGATAATTCAAACATTCAGAGTTTCTCTCTCTGTTTGTTGCGGTACCAGTATGATCCATCTCAGGTTAGTGAATGGATCTCTTCTATTTTAGGAAAGAGAGTCCAAAAGCTTCGTATTCAGTATGGTGATAAGTTCAACTTCTCCTCCCATGCCCTTTTTAACTGCACCTCTTTGGTAGAATTGGTGCTTCAAATGAGAAGTACTCTTAGTGTTCCCATCTCTGCTTGTCTCCCTAACCTCCAACACCTTAGCATTTCTGGAATCACGCTGGTGAGTGATTCCTCTACGCATTCAGAAGATCTAATTCTTAGCTTCCCACTTCTCAAAGTGTTTGAAGCTAGAGGATGTGAATGGTCAACTATGCAGAATGTAAGTATAGTAGCACCTATGCTTGAAAGCTTTTCCATAGCATTATGGAACTCACTATCCAGTGATTCATGTAAATCTGCCATCAAGATTTGTGCTCCTCACCTAAAAAAATTCTCTTACGAGGGTGACCTGGAAAAAGACATCATTTTACTGAATCCATCGTCAATTTGTGATGCCTCTGTTGTAATTGTTGCCAATGAAGACAAAGAGGTCAGAATTCAAGAAATGGTTCTTCGAGCGCATACACTTCTCAGACAACTCCATGAAGTGAAGCATCTGAAATTGTGGTTTTACAAGGTATGCTTCCTTTCATTGCATGGAGTAACACTGATAGAGCACTTTCTAGGCAGTACTTATTCTACATCCAAAAAGGAAATGAAAGTTATGATTTAAGTATCTGATATGAAGAATCTTTTCATTGTGATGCAGATTCTTATGCATGTTAAAGACATTTTTGCGAATCTACCTGTATTTGGAAGATTGACTAATCTGCAACTAAATGAAGTTACTAGTGAAGTCTTGCTAGAGTTTCTCCACAAGTCACCAGTTCTCGAAACTCTAGTTTTACTCCATGTAAGTACATAGATTCTTGCTTTACTTCATATGAGTTTAAAGTCCTTTCATCTATGTTTGTTAGAGGTACTATTAATGGATGACTCATCATAGATAAAAATATGTTCAGGGAGTATCTAAATGCAGCAAAGATCTCTTCAGTTTGGCATTGGTGCCTTCTTGCTTTCTGTCAAGCCTGAGAGTTTTTCAGTTCGGAGAGTTTAACGTGTATGATCATGAGATTTCTCTAGCTAAATTTGTGATGGCAAATGCAGTAATCCTGGAACGGATGAGTATATCCACAGCTTTTTGGCTGCGCTACTCAGATATCAACATAGGGGAAGTTAAGGAACGGGTACTTGCATTTCCCAAGTGTTCCAAATTTGCCATGATAGAACTTTTTGATGCCAATGTACAGTGAAGATATTCACTAGGTCTGTTGAAAACTGCAACTGTACTTACATGTATTGTATCTGGCAAAAAGAGTTCAGATGTTGGTGTTAGTATGAAGGCCTTTTAGTTTCGAATTGTACAGTTTGGTTGATTGAGATAAGCATGAGGTTTCTTTAGCTAAATTGTGGTGGAAAATGCTCTCTAGTCTTTGAGCAATTGAATAATGTCATGAGCAGAAATGTGGAATTGTTAAAATCTGCGTTAAGTTCGGATTGAAAACTGATCCGTGACCATGTCCATGGCCAAAATAGAAGTTAAAGTTTAATAACAATTCGTACAAGGGTGCAAGTTTCATCTTTAAATTAGTTATAAAGCATGATAAATTAAAGGGAAATGTTGTTTGTGCACATCTTGTATTACACGTTGTATTTTATGGTTATATTTATTTAGTGATAAAATTGTAAATAAAAATAAAATATATTAAAAACAAAAATCTAAAAAGTGTATATTTATAAATGAGTGGATACATAACACTACTCTAAATTAAAGTGGTGTCATATATATATATAGCCCCAGTCTAATTCTAGTTTGGCTTCATTTTTTTTTTTCTATATAATTAGTTCAACTTTTTCTATTTTATAATGGGCTGAATTTTGGGTTAGAGAGTTATCTAGGATTTTAGAATAGATTGGTTTGTTCTCCCATCTTTAAAACGACATCTCAAAATTCTTTTTAATTATTCTCCTTAAGATAAATCAACTCGTGAGGGTCGTCAAAGATTCCAGTAAGCTTCATCTGTTATTTCTCCAAATTCCGAGCATCCTTCCCTTAATATATATATATATATATATATATATATATATATATATATATATATATATTAATATAATTTTCATGTTACGATTGAGGTCACAAAAAGTGGATGAAGAGTTATGTAAAAAAAAAATTGCTATAAACTGTTTATATATTTAACGCAATCTTATTTTTCTTTTCGGTTTAAGTTTGTGGGAGACTTAGAAATATTATATGCTGTTGAATTTTCTGATGCTTTTCAATGGAAAAGAACTTTCTGGTTGATTTTTTCTTTGTTTTAGTTGAAGGTGCAAATATTGATTTGGGTGAGTTTACGAAATGGCTGCATGCGTGAAGAAGCAGAAGGTGGATGATGATTGTACAGACAGAATCAGCAATCTCCCTGATTGTATTATTCATTGCATTCTTTCTTTTCTCCCAACCAAAGATGCAGTGCATACTAGTGTGCTATCCAAAAGATGGATTGACATGCGGAGATTCCTTTCCAATCTGCACTTTGATTATAATAGTGACTCCCTTCTCTAGATATTAGAAATGCAGTAGCCTTTGTAGTTTTGTGAACAGAGTTCTCCTTCACCTTTCTAATCCAACTCTCCAAAGTTTCACCTTTGTTGCTCCATCTTTGTTTTTTGGTCACAATTGTAGTGATGCATGGTTTGCAGCTGCTTTATATGGACAAGCACAAAAGCTTCACTTTGCTTATGAGGGGAGCATCACCATCTTCCCTCGTTCCCTTTTTCAATGCCAGTCTCTAGTAGATTTGAAGCTTAAGCTACGATTTTGTGCTCTTAGATTCCTGCTTTTGTTTGTCTTCCAAACCTCAAATTCCTTAGTTTGTCTGGGATTAGGTTGCTGAGTGGTTCCTCAGCTCATCCTAAAGAGCTGACTCTTAGCTTCCCAGTTCTCAGAGTGTTCAAGATGGAACATTGTCAATGGTTTGGTTGAGTTGAATGCGTGTTTGCTGCAAGTGCCACTACTTGAGGTGTTTTCAGTAGCAAATATGGGTAAGTTTTTGACTACCAAGATTTGCAATTCCTGTCCCAAGATATTCTCTTTGAAAATCGAAGACAGTCGATTCTGTCAACACTGTCATAACATAGTTCTATCAGATCCATCATCGGCTTCTGAAGCTACCTTTGAAATATCTGGAAGTGTTAAATATAGTTATCCAGTATGCATGCTTTTTAGACAGTTTCATCAAATGCGATGTCTCAGACTTGATATTGAGGTATGCTTCCTCCCCTTAACACCCCTTTCAGAATTTTGCCGTTATGCTTGAGCTCTGGAAAAGTGGACAAAGAGCAGAAGATAACATATTTATGTTTTTTTTTTTCTCATCCAGATTCCTATCCGGGCAATAGGTGATTTCAAGAATTTGCCTGAATTTTCAAATATGTGCCAGCTGCAGATAGGCAAAGCTTCTAGAGTTTCTGTTTGTTTTACTCCATAAGTTGCCAATTCTTGAGACCTTGTTTTAGACAGTGTAGTTCTTCCTAGTTCTTTATTTGTGGTTGTTCATATTTACTGGAACTTGTTTACAATTTATGATTTATTGATTATGAAAATCAAACCATTTTCAGCTATCACCAGAATTTTTTTCTAAGGTGAGGTTGGATTTTGCAACTCTTCCCTATTGTCTTGTATCCAGTCTCAAAACGGTGAAATTTGGATTACTCCTTGGAGGATGGAATGAGCTTTGCCTAGCTGAATTTCTGATGGAAAGAGAAGCAGTCTTGGAGAAGATGACTTTCTGTTTGTCTAAATTAACGCTGCAGAATGGATCTTTTCAAAATTCCAATTGAAGTAATTAAAGGGCTCCTATTGTCAAATAGGAAGTGTTCTTGTTCTGTAGAATTTATGACTGTTTAGGGTATTGAATCTTTTTAAATTAGCCACTCTGAACACAGGACCAATGTTCCAACACTTCCATCAATAGCTAGGATTCAGGATTCAAGTTGATGATTACAGAGATGGCATGCAAAAGTGATCCTAGACAAATTATCATGGTGGTATGAGCACAATTTTTCTTCATTATGATAATTTATATAGATTTACGAATCAACAAATGTCTAACTATCAAACCCATCATAGGTGAGAAGTGGGTTTGATTTCGTGGTTCATTACCTCCTTCAATGCTTCTCACTTCTCAGAACTCTCAAATGGACCGCGAGTTGCAATCCATGGCCGCTTCATCCTGCTTCCCTCCTCAAAGAAAAAAAACGAACCATCATGAGTAATGACAATCAACCAATGGATTGCCAACTATCAAGCAGACAGTGTGCGCAATTATGAGAACATGACTCTCTCTAAGATCAAACTAATTGACGTTGGCAATGAAGGTGAGTATATCATAACTCCAGAAAGAATTAGACTTGAGACAGATGCATCTCTCCAAACATTCACAAAACATCATCAGGTCGGTACCCAGAAAGAAAAGAGAATGACTGCGAACAAAGATACAATATTAAGAATTGATGAACCACTCCTCCATCATTGACTTATAGTCCTATTTACAGCCTCAATTTGGTGGTAGATAATATTAGAAGACGACAGCTTTTGAATGGGGAAAAATGGTCATCAACACTATTGAAATATATAGTAAATATTACTATTAATCTGATATGTAAGATTCTTCTTATGTTTTTATGCTCTAACGTTGGAAATTATAATATTCCTTTTTCTGTTAAGGAAAAGTCTGAGCCTAGTTAAAAAATAATAATGATGTCCTCCCATATTCTTCTCCGATAAGTTATGGTTATTTTTCTTAAATTACAGAATTACCATCGCAATAAGGCCACCTACACATGCACGAAACTGCTGGCTTTCCTCATTCCACAGACCACTGAAAAAGAAACTCTATGCTCTTTTTTCCAGCTGTAAGTTCTCTCTTTGCCCCTCCTTTGTATTTTTGGTGTGTTTGAAGATGTTTTCCACTCCAATTTGCATTTTTTTTTTTCTGGGTTCTTCTTGTTTATTAATGTTTGTGATTAGGCTTGTGCGGATTGCTTCCTGATTGCTGGTTATTCGTATTTGTAGACGATGGATGGCGAGCTTTTCATGGTTATGGAATTTCTGTTTTTATCTTATGTCCTCTTCTTTTGGGTATATGGGCATGCAGCGTCAAATTGTCTATTGTCGTCGTGGTCGTCTTTTTTCTCTGTTGAAACTAGCGTTCAAATTGTTTGCAAAGATAATTGCTCGAAATCTAGGAATCACATACACTTTTAAGGTGTTGGAGGAGTGTCCGACGCCTTTCTGAGACACTGGCATTAACATGACACAGGTATGTTGGACGCCTTTCAAACAATTTTAGTTAAAAATATATATATATATATATTTTTTGGCTTGACACTTGAGTCGACACATTACTCAGACACATGCTGATAAACGTGATTCTCTGTAAACATAAAACTTAAAGATAAAGGAATTGAATCCTGGATTATGGTACTTTTGCATCCTGGATCTCAGTAGCATGGAATCCATATTGCTACTAAAATTGGTGAACTTATTACCCAAAATTCTGAAGGAATTGAATTAAAAGATGACATAAATTTTCATATTTACAATAAGCGTGACTCTGAGCAGCTAACACAAAACGTCCTATTTGTGAATCCATTCCAGATTCCTGCAGTTACTGTTCTAAATGCTCCTTAATCTATTTAGTTATAGTTATTGCTACAATTTCTAGAAGTTTGTAAACAGAATCCTGTCTCATAATTGAAGGATGGAACATATATAAATTAGTTTTGTCTTGCCCATCAGTGTTTTAGTTCAAAGCAACAATATGAACCTGCTATCTTTGATCATTTGTTTTCATCCATATGTATAACCAGGGCTTGTGGATATTCTTGTCTAGGATTCTTTACAAACCATTAAGTTATTTTCTACTCTGTTTTCTATGTTTAATGGTCTTTCTTTTGATCTATATTATGCCATCTGATTGCATCGGCATGGAAATGGAGATCGTAAGAAATACTACTTCTCGTTAGAAATCTATAGCTTTTACATGAAAATAGAATTTCTCTGTGCTTTTATGCATAGTTATCTTTTTCTTTTTTTGTGCTTGTTGAAGTTCCACATATTGGAGGCTCTTTAACTCTCAAAATTTTGAGGATTTGGGTGACTGTTTATGATGGCTGCATGCACGAAGAAGCAGAGGGTGGATGAATGTATAGACCGAATCAGCAATCTCCACGAATGCCTTATTCTTCGAATTCTTTCCTGTCTGCCCACCAAAGATGCAATGCGTACAAGTGTTCTTTCCAAAAAATGGATTAACCTGTGGACATTGATTTCCAATCTATACTTTGATGATAGTGGGTTCTCTCCAACGAAGAGACAGAAAGGTTCCTTTGTTAAATTTGTTAATAGAGTACTCCTTCACCACTCTAATTCAACGATCCAAAGTTTCAAGCTGATTGCTTTAGATTGTTATGATACTCACCAATGTTACGTTGATGCTTGGATCACAGCTGCTTTAAATCAGCAAGTACAAAAACTTCACATTGATTATATGTGGAGTACCAACATCTCCCCTCATTCCCTATTCCAGTGCCAATCTCTAGTAGAATTGAAGCTTAAGCTGCCGATGTGTCAACTTAGAATCCTTGCTTCTGTTTGTCTTCCAAACCTGAAATTCCTTAGTTTATCTAGGATTAGTTTGAAGAGTTATTCCTCATTTCCTTTCCGGAGTGATTTCTCAACTCTTAAGGAAGAGGTTACTCTCAGTTTCCCAGTTCTCAGAGTGTTCAAGTCCAAAGGTTGTGGTTGGTTAATGCAAAATGTGTGTTTGCATGTTCCTTTACTCGAGAGGTTGGTGTTCTCGGTATCAAATTTAGATTTCTTTAGTTTGAAGTCGTTTGCTCGTACCTTCAAAATTTGCACTTCACGTCCCAAAGTGTTTGCTTTTAAAATTGAAGATGGTTTTCATCATTTGAAAGGCATTGTGAAAGATATTGTTCTATCAGATCCATCATCATCATCTGAAGCTACCTTGGAAATCTCTGGGAAAGCTACCTTTGATAAAGTTAGATTTAGTTCTCCAGTATGCATGCTCCTTAAACAATTCAATCAAATGCGATATCTCAAATTTGGGAATGTTCAGGTATGCGTCATTCCCTTGATACTGCTTTTTGATTCATGTATATAAAAAAAGAAACTTAACAGTAATGGTTTTGTTTCAGATTCCTTTCTGGGCAAAAGATGATTTTGTAAATTTGCCTGAATTCAAAAATGTGCGCCAGCTGCAAATAGGCAAAGTGTCTGGGGAAATTTTGTTGGGTTTACTCCTTAAGTTACCGATTCTCGAGACTCTTGTTTTAAACAAAGTAATTACTACTCTTGATTGCTATGCAAATTTTCTGGAACTTATCTACAAGTTTGAATATGATTATTGATTAAGATGATGCGAATCATTTTCAGGAATTATCAGAATTTGATAAAATGGTGTTGGATTCTGCAAGTTTACCCCATTGTGTTGTATCTAGTCTCAAAGTGGTGAAATTTGGAGTACTGGATGGTAAAGAGCATGAGCTTTCCCTAGCTAAATTTCTGATGGAAAATGGAGCAGTCTTGGAGCAGATGAGTTTCTCCTTGTCTCAAACTCTGAAGAATGACTCTTCCAAAACTGCAGTGGAAAAAATTAAAAGGCAGCTATTGTCATTTGAGAAGTGTTCAAGTTTCAGCTTTATAAAATTTTCTGATGTTTAGGGTTACTGAATCTTTTCAATTAGCCAAATTTGTTGTAACTTTGAGCACAGCGGTAATGTTTTGCTATTATTTTCTTTTCTAAGAGTTCTATTCTAGTGGCATGTTTAAACATTGTATTTTGTCAGTCTTTTAAACAAAACAAAAATTTGTTTTGTTATATCTATGAAAAAAGAAAAGCTACGTAGTATTAGAAAAAAAAAGTTCTATGTAGAAGATAATAGGTTCTTTGGAAACACTTTGAATAGTAACACTTTTCATGTCTCTAAACATAGACCAATTTGGTTGAAATGCAATTGATTACACTAAACAATCAGCTATCAACTTTGAATAAGATTGCAACTGTATTGACTGTACAGTTATAATTTCATTCAACAATTGCACTAGATTTAAATTTCAATTTTTTGCTATTATTTTTTAAACTAGTGCTTTACATAATTGAACCTAAATTTAGTAAAAGTAATCTGAAGCTTTCATTAAATGATAAATTAGAACTGCACTATAATAAGATGTGTCATCAACACAAGGCATGAAGATGATCAATAATTCTAATTTTGACTTCACATTGTTTCCTATGGATTGGTAATAGAATGGCCAACCAGTTCCACTATTAAACTTAGTATAGAAGCCCAGTATTTTGATACTGGGTATTTTGTAAAGGGCTATGATACCATGTAAACTAGGGTTTTTAGAATAGATGTTTTGTTCTCCCATCTGCAGAAGGACTTCTCTTTTCTCCCAACCAAAGATGCAGTCCGTACAATTGTGCCATCTACACTCTGATGAAAGTGAATTCATTAGAGTTTGTTTATGGTATTGATTGAACAAGTGCCAATGCTTGACGAGTTGAATTCCGTCCTCGAGTATGCATGCTTCTTAAACAATTCAATCAATTGCCATATCTCAAACTTGGGGACATTCAGGTAGATTTTGCTGTTATGTTTGATGGAAAGGAGCATGAGCTTTGCCCAGCTAAGTTTTTGATGGAAAATGGAGTAGATCAGTTTCTCCTTGTCTAAACTCTACAAAATGGCTCTTCTAAAACAGCAGTGGAAAAAATTAACAGGCGGCTATTTTCATTCAGGAAGTGTTAAAGTTTCCGTCTTATACAATTTTCTGCTATTTAGGGTTATCAAATCTTTCCAATGTTAAGACTAATGTTTTGCCATTATCTTTGTTAAGACTTCTATCAGATTGCTTATTAGAATTTGCAAGACTTGTATGATATTAAAATCCTAAATCATCGAGTCTAAATTGAGAAATAGGAATGGCACTAGCTATCAAACCCTCATCTAGAGGGCCTTGAGAGTGTCTATAAAACTGTTAAACAAATACTCAAACGTTCATTGTAATTGTAACTTAACTATAGTAATATGTACTAACATCTGCTACACTTGCTCTAATGGCAGCTAGTGTGACTTGCTCTGCAAGCATTTAGATAGATTACCATTTAAGACAGTTTTCTCCAAATTCCAGAACTCAAAAAGCTTGTATGCTGACCATGTACAAGATCCTCACCATCTTTGATGACCCTCTGCTTCTAAGTTCGGACTTTCTATTGTCTTGGCTTGAGCTTAAGGGCGGCACTGCAGGAATCACAACATCCAACATCAACTTCAAGACACAGATGAAAAACAATACTAGTCCTAGGGCAATTTACTGCTTACCTGTTGATGCAATAACGCTTGCCCGTGGGGGGTGGTCCATCATCAAACACATGGCCGAGATGAGCATCACAAACAGCACAAAGTACTTCTTGGCGGGGCATGAAAATGATCGATAAATCTAACTTTGACTTCACATTGTTTCCCACAGGTTGGTAATATGATGGCCAACCAGTTCCACTATTAAACTTAGTAGATGATCTGGAAAAGAGAAAACAAGTAAATCAATTCAACATAACTGAAGTCAGGGTAAAGGATGTCATTTGATGATGCCATATCGAAGTAAATCACTCACTCAAATAACGGTTTGTCACAGCATATGCAATGGTATGTCCCTTCGGTTTTAGTATTCCAGTATTCCCTGAAATTAATGGAAGAATCAAATTGATAATTGCAAAAAAGATGGCATGCAAGTGTTATTACACCAATCACATGCTGGTCTGTGCACAATCTTTCTTCATTAATCATGCAGACATTTCAATGGTAGATGAAATATCAACATCCTTTGGACCACCACATATTTTAGATTTCAACTTACAGAAAACAGAACAAACAACAATAATCATGCTTTAACACAAAGTCCATAAAACGAAATGCTCTCTCAAGTCTTCATGCACTTAAACTTTCAGGATATGTCAGCCAGTCAGAATCCATCCATCTTGTGTCCAACCACTAATAATACTACCATCCTGGTACAGATGCATACTTGGTTTGGTATTGCTATGTGAAAATGCACAGCTTCTAACCATTTTCAATAAGCTGCTTAAAAACTGTCAAAAGATGCTTCTGCTTTATAGATAAAATACAAATTTACTTTTTATAAGAGGTTGATTACCACAGTATGTGCTTCTTGGTGCCTAAATAAGAACAAGCACTTTCATACAGCAAAACCAAACCAAACTGAAGACTTTGAGACAGATCAGGATGCACAATGCTGCATCCTCATCTTGGTGACAGATTTTGAACAAATCCACTAAAGCACAATTCTTCTTCTGATGTATGGAATCTTGTGCAATTTTATGAGCAGCAAGAAACAGTTATGTCCAACTAAATGCAGTGAATCCATGAGACGCATTCTAACTTCTCCATTAATCTACAATCTTGTCAACTCGCAACTACAAAGGCATTAACTAACAGGTCAATAACACAAAAATACTTCGACATCTAAATAAAAGAACTAGTTTCTCTTTTAGCAATTTTGCGTTATGATGTTCTTTCCTGTAAAAGAATGGTGGCCACAAAGACCTTATTTATTACACTAAGTGGCATCAGCAAAAGTTTAAAGTTGGTGATTAGGTGTAAAATAAAAGCTGCAAAACACGCCATTGCATTATCTGAGTAAACCCCTTGAAATCATGGAGAAAGAACAGAAATTGGAATGCACCATAAGCAACTAAGCATAATTAGGGAGTCTGAAATCATAGAAGTCATTCAACAACTTACCCAGTAAAAGCCCTTTCAGTTCCCTTTTGCCGAGTAATGTAATATTGTTCGCTTGTCAACCGCTTCTTCCATTCATCATCACTTAAAGATTTATAATCAACCACAGCACCAGGCCCTGCGTGCCGGAGAAATGAAAGAATATCAAAGAGTGAAGACTCAATCAAGAGCATTCCTTTGAACACCAGAAAGCATCTTCCATAACAACTATTAACAAGTACAGGCCATCTAACTGATACCAAAATCAAAAAACTAACCAAATTGAAGAGAACCAAACCATGCTCCAATTAACGATGAAAATAAACACAGGTAAAGGAAACTGAGAAAACCCATTTGAACGATCAATAATACCTTCAATGTTCTCTGCTTTCTGGGACGATGCCGAAGACCCCATAGCACGAATCGAGGAAAAAGATTTTCTGGGCTTGCTAAAAGCTTGAGAGGGCAACACGAGAATCTTAGAGTCAAGCTGGGGAATTAGTCTTTTGGGAGCAATATGCGTTGTTGGCAAGCTTAAACTAGTAGAAGCCATTGCCTAAAATGGATGAGCTTTGCTGCCTTGCAAATAAAATCAGCAGATAATAATCTAGTTTGTGTTCTGATTTTATACTGCGCTGCGTAGAACTAAGCATAGACGCTTCTGATCTGGACCCCTAGACTAAGCGTTGGCGCGTAAAATGGCAAAAGATTAGAGGAACGATTGGATGAAGATAGATTAGTCAGTGCGGTCGAGAGCGCTGGAAGTGTTTTTTTTTTTGGTGACACGTGGCATCTGAGGAGAGATACAGAAAAACTGGCTATAAATTAGCCACGTGGAAATTCTGATGCCAGTAGGTGATGCCATCTAGAAGCTGGGAGATTTTGGTCAAAACTGAGCAAACTCAATTCTCATCTCAACGCCACCGCTTGTGGTGGTCGGCTCCGCCAATGCAGATACTTTGTGGAAATCGAGAGGTTACCCGAAGAGGGCGAGACCACTTCAGCCGAAACTAGCCGGTGGCAAGGGGACCAACCAGGCTGCCTGTCGTGGGAAGAAGGTAATGTGAGAAAAAATTGGGGGTGTTAAAAGAAACATCCATACTGGGCTACAGATTTGGGCTTTCAAAAGGGCGTCATCACCATCACACAGAATTTACAATCATAGTTTGAGGCAGTGGCACCAGATATTTGGAGTCCAAGTGGTCCACGCTTGCAGTCATTCTCCACAGAATCTTCGCAAGTAGATGCCATGCATTCGCTGATCAATCGATAGAGACCCATGCATGTGTGCTGCTGCCCTGCTCCCGCTTGTACTCATCGATGCCACCAAAATTGAAGAATCACAACACAGCTACAGTAGCAAGCAAAGCAACATGAGATATATGATTTTTAAATCAAATGTATAATTACAATATTGACCTCGCCTCCTCCAATTCATTTGCTTACCTAATCTCCTAATCTAATCTATCTAAATTCTATAAATGAAGACTGAATCTATAGAATTTATAGAATCTATATAGATTAGATTAGGAGATTAGGTAAGCAAATGAATTGGAGGAGGCGAGGTCAATATTGTAATTATACATTTGATTTATATATATATATATATAACACTATACTTTTCAACTATATATTCTATTGAAAATGGCTCTAATGAATCATATATTTTAGCATGTTTTACACCAAGTTTTGAATTTTTAATGTGTCGTATTGTTCAAAATTTTGGACTCATACCTTTTATAAGCAACTCATAGTTTATCATTTTTTTCCCAAACAATAATATTATATTAGCAACTTTAAATGTTAATCAAAAATAATAAAAAAAAAATCATAAAATATACTATCTATAATTTGCAATACACATGAAGAAGAATCTTCTACCGACATTTCATCATTGACATTATAAGCTAGAATCTGTACATGTCTGTCCTTTATTTCAATATATAATACCTGAAATGATTCCCTGTATCAGATGTTAAGTTTGTTTTATAAGTGATTATGGCTAATTTATTGGCCCAAACTAATCATAGCTTTGCTTACTCAAGAAAATACTATAAGCAGATCATAGTTCCAACATGAAAATAATATTATGGGTTCAGAAAGACTGGGACTGTCGGTGGAAAAACTTAAAATGAAATACCAACAAAACTTCACAGGTTATATTAATTTTTTAATTAAATTTTTACAAAAAATTTAAATTTATTTTTTTTTTAAAAAATAAAATTAAATAATTTTAAAAATAAAAAACATAAATTTAAAAATACATCTAACAAAACTAAAATAATTAATTTTTTAAACACGTTCACACTCGCTGAGCAGCGTGAGCCACGCATGCAAAATTACTTAATTAAAATTGAATATTTGTCCGTATAAAAGTATGTATCCCAAAAAAAGACAAGTTGATAAAAAGAAAATAATAATGATAAAATTCATATAGATAATTTCCAATTGCAAATTAATCAGACTTTGAACAAGTTTGAGGTCAACTATAATTCTATATTAGTTCGATTAATTAATTAAAATAAGTACAAACAATATAATATTATAAGCGCAAATAATTCCTTTTCTCACTAGACATATATATCCTTACCAATTTTTTATGATACCAAAAAAATAACATACATATTTTTTAATATTCATAAGTTGTTTATTAATATTGAACCAGTTATGGGTGTTTCATCATAATTTTCTTTTTTTTTTTTTTGCCAAATTTTCCTCCATCGTCTAATTTCTCCAAATAAAAAAATTAATAAATCCAATCAACATCCACACCGTTGATGTATTTCTAAGTCGCATGAATTGGAGAGTGATTCGTGGAAAGAGGGATATATATTAACAAATACAAGAAATTTCCAAGCATTATATCATATATGGTTCTACTTGCAGAAAGGCCAAATGTGTGTGGGGTTGATTCATCAATCATCAAAGTCATTGACTCATTTGATGATCGTGATAGAATATATATATATATATATATAGATGAATTAGATCATAAAATTCACAAAGACGAGTCTTAAAATTTAAAAAATATTTATAAGATAAAATTAATACGCTTTTAAATTTAAATTCATATCCTTGTAAAAAAAAAAAAATTTGATCTTTATTAACTAAATTATTATTTGCCAACTATAATCACATCATTATTTAATTAATATAAATTTAGACATTGTAAACTTTCTTCCATAAGTTTTCATATTAATTAAAGTAGGATAAGATAAATATATAAAAGTTAGGATGGCGAGTGCCATGAAAATGACTAGTGACAATAACATGGTTTTATTATTTTGGTGTGATGACTTTTTCCTTGGATATTATTGTAAAGGTTTTAATTGATTCATTGGTCCAATATAAGGTTGGTGGGTGTATAAAGTACTGTTACCCTAGGCATGCCTCTCTAGTCTCTTGTATGGATTTGAATTGTCACCTACCTATATATAGTTTAGTTTTACCTAACCATTCAAATAATATCAACACACATATTATAAATATTATTAAGAATTTTCAATATTGAATATTCTACCGACAAAATAGAAAGACAAATTGAGTACCAACCTCTTTTAAATCAAAGGAATATTCATAATTTATTGTTATTTTTAATATTATATTAAAAAAAGAAATCACAAGGTCATTTCAATGATTTTTTTTTTTTTAATAATAATAGAATGTTTATGAAAACTTTGTCATAAAAATATGGGCAAACGAACTTTATGAAGCACTGCTTGAAAAGATACTAGCACTTATCAATCTATGATAATCTTTTTATAGCAATAACAATAAAAGTTGCTAAAGGATACACTATATATGAATAAGACAAAAAAAACAAAGTTCATAAATATAATTCAAAAATGCCTTTAAACATTTAAACCCACGTGTGTTTAAAATTTTAGAATGATTTTTATTGGGATCAATTTATTATTATTTTTTTTATTTTAAATAAAAAATAATTTTTGTTTAAAGGGTGTAAAAATACTCACATGTAAATTAATTAAAATATATAATTTGTTTTTTAAATTTTAAGAGTGAAATATTATAGTCCATAAGTTTTGTTTTTTCTTTTTATATGTGATTTTATTTTCTTAAAGATAGGGTCCATAAGGTCTGGTGGATGAGGGCTGGGTGGCAGATGTATCTCGCAATCAAATTATTAAAATTATTGTCGGATTTGTTTGGATTAAACAAAAATAGGAATTTTTTGTTTTTGTTTTTTTTTATAAATGAAACAATAGTAATTTTTGTATGCTTTTAATTACAGAGAAAAATCTTTTTTGTTGTATACTGAATAATTAATGAAAAGATAAATTTTTTAACAGAAAAACCTTAACATTTATAAAAAGAAGAGATATTTTTCATGATTTATACGTTATCATAATAATTCATAAACATTTTGGGTATTTTCTAGCATACAATTGTCTTACCATTTCTAGAAAAAATAAAAAAATAAAATAAGAGGCACCATTTTTAGTTTAATAATTAACATAGTGTTAGTTAAACGGTTGATTAATAATTACTACAGAAGCTCTCATAAAGGATAGAGACGAGAAACCAGACTCTATGTTTGGAAGAATTACATATACGGCCACTTCCGTATGCCCCGACACCGTACCCGTATGGAGTAAATGAAAACAGAAAAGGAATCAGCAAAGCTGGAAAAAATTTTAATATTTAAAAAAAATTCAAAATTAATATATACTAATTAGCAACATTTTCTCCCACCATCACAATTTTCATTTCTGGTCCTTGGGATCTCTCCGCTCTCTCCTCTCTGCGCTCAGATCCTCTGCAAGTTGAGGGTTTCTGCTGCGCGTCGAACCTCAAATTTGCTCAGTTCTAGGGTTTCATCGCCATTGAAACTCAATATCTAAGTTTTTCTAACTTCGAATCGAACTGTTTGGTAATTGGCCAATTTGATGCTGAATTCGTGATTGTTTGAAGTTCGACTTTGTCTTTGATCTGGGCTTTGAGTGAGGAAGAGGAGGTTACGGCTGGTTGGTGTATGTTTGTTTTCAAGGGAATTAATCCAAGTGCAAAAAGAGATTCCGGGCTTGTGATTCGCAGCTAGTGAAGGCAGGGTAAATCCGGCTAGTTGTACTCCGAAGACTCTGATTGCTGTTCGATCTGTTTCCTAAAAGGGGAGAAGAAGAAGAAAAAGAAGGAATTGTAACAAAAAAAGAGAAAGAACAAGATGCAGCAAGATCAGCTCAAGAAGGTCCTTTCTTTGTTTAATTCACGTCCCTTTTTTTGTCTGGGCAATTAGTTATAGCTCTATAATCTGAAGAAGTGCTGGAAATGGTTGTAAAATTGGAAAATTGTGGCCTGGAGTGGCATTAAGTGGTGGAAAAAGTAGAAAGGTGGTTAAATTCGATTGGTTCTCAGGCATTTGCCATTTGATGTATATAAAGCTGTTTTTCGGTGTCATTATAGTTGTTGAGTATGCGTTTCATGATTCTCTCCCTCCACTTTTTCATCGGCGATTGTTCCTATTATGCTTTTTGTCCCAAGAATTCAACTTTGGATGATGATTGCCTTTGGTTTTATTTTCTTTCAGCAAAAATTGGTTTTTTAGTGGTAGATATTCTTCTGCTTTAGTTGCCAATTGCCATTGACTTCTGCAAGCAATTATCTGATATTTCCTGTACCTTTTTCATCAAATAAGCATTCTATTTTCCATGAGAATTTAGAGGTTTCTATTATGATATCTTGCTTCTTGGCATGGTGATTTGTGAATCAATGATACCCGTGGTCTTCTGCTCAGCTTTGTAAAGTTAGAAAGATTTGGCTAACCTTTACTCCTGTTAGGTAGATTTAGTATTCATACTTAAGTCTTCCAGTTGACAGTTGTTTTGTGTTTTCTATCCTTCATTGGTAATAAGTCGTGTAGAAAATAAAGTTTTACATGGATTTATTGATGTGCAGGAAGTTAAAGATATAGATTTCTTCACGGAGTATGGGGATGCTAATAGATACAAGATCCTTGAAGTTATAGGAAAGGGTAGCTATGGAGTTGTTTGTGCAGCAATTGACACACACACTGGGGAAAAAGTAGCAATCAAGAAGATTCATGATGTTTTTGAGCATATCTCTGATGCGATCAGAATTCTTCGTGAAGTCAAGTTACTAAGGCTTTTAAGACATCCTGACATTGTTGAGATTAAGCGGATCATGTTGCCACCTTCAAAGAGGGAGTTTAAGGATATTTATGTCGTCTTTGAGCTCATGGAGTCTGATCTCCATCAAGTCATCAAAGCTAATGATGACTTGACCCGTGAACACCATCAATTTTTTCTCTATCAGATGCTACGTGCATTGAAGTATATGCATACAGGTATCTTCTTTTTGGCCTTGAAATGTGGTGTTATTCCTCTTTGTATATTTACCTAATATGCTGGCAATAGCTTCACATTAACTGCTTCTAATTCAGCTTATTTTGGTTTGCAGCAAATGTGTATCACAGAGACCTTAAGCCCAAGAATATATTAGCAAATGCAAACTGCAAACTTAAAGTTTGTGATTTTGGGCTAGCAAGAGTTGCATTCAATGATGCTCCAACAACAATATTTTGGACGGTATGTGGTTTGATTCACTTTGAATAGCAAATATAGCATATAGTAGTTTTCCCTGTTTTCTACATTCAATTGATGGCTTATGTTTTTATTGTATCATGCAGGATTATGTTGCCACAAGATGGTACAGAGCTCCTGAGCTCTGTGGATCATTCTTTTCTAAGGTATAGTTTGCTATAAGTAAGAAACTTATCTGTTTTGTGATATGAGTGTGTACATTGGAGCCATGGAGGTCAGAGTATCTTGTTCATATTGGCGGCTAATCTTTGGAACATAAAAGTTTCTGTGGTTGTTAGCAAAGGTGGTCATATAAGTCTTGCTGTTAAAATTTTCTAGGACCTCTAGGCACACATAGATGGAAATTAGACTTGAGTAAACAATCTCAGAATGGTGGAAATTGGTTTGCCCATTTTGTTAGCATTATCACTCTTGGTGTGTATTCTTTTCTTTCCAGCATTCTATAAAGGAGAAAAATGTGAAAAGGTGTTTGGCTAGCTTAACTGGTAAAATGCTACATTCATTTCTGTATGGCATGCCTTCTGAGTGATTTATAGTAAAGAATGATGCCTAGATTACAATAATTCTTGTTCAGGGAGGACTATTATTGATCTCTCTTGGAAGTTGAATTATCTGTCCTTCAGGTACATTGTGTCAGGTTATGTTTGTCTTCTCTGGAGTGGTTTGATTGAAGTGAAATGGTCCTCCTTCTGTAATAGTCTGATTTTTTTTTGACATTTTATTTGCAGTATACACCAGCAATTGACATATGGAGCATTGGATGCATCTTTGCTGAGGTGCTGACAGGAAAGCCATTGTTTCCTGGTAAAAGTGTTGTGCATCAATTAGATTTGATTACTGATCTTCTTGGGACACCAGCACCAGAAACTATTTCCGGAGTACGGACTACTGTTTCTTTCTTTTGTTGTGTCCTTTTGCTTTATCATATTCTTGAGTGCATTTTTTGTTTTTGGTCTGAGAAACCATTTCAGGAGTATTTGACATTGAATCTCCTCCTTATTTATGCAGGTTCGAAATGAGAAGGCAAGGAAATACTTGATGGAAATGCGGAAAAAGCCTCCTATGGCATTTACAGAGAAATTTCCTAACACAGATCCATTAGCTCTTCGTTTATTGCAAAGGCTTTTAGCATTTGATCCAAAGGATCGGCCAACTGCTGAAGAGGTATTTATTTCTCATTATGTTATACATTGCCTTTATTTTTACACCAGACTGTAGTCATTATATGGATGGATCTTTGTGCAAGGTGTTATCTCTTTGTTCAATATAATTTGAAATAAACCGTTTTGCCTCTATGATTGGCAGGCACTGGCTGATCCTTACTTCAAGGGCTTGGCAAAAGTTGAGAGAGAGCCTTCTTGCCAGCCAATTTCAAAGTTGGAATTTGAATTTGAAAGGCGAAGGGTAACAAAGGAGGATATTAGGGAACTTATATACAGGGAAATACTGGAATATCATCCTCAGCTGCTTAAAGATTACATGAATGGAAACGAAGGCACAAACTTCCTATATCCCAGGTTCAAAATATGTGTTCTTGTCATAATCTTGCTCACTTTGTTTACTTGCTATATATGTCATGAATACTTACAAATATATATTTCATGCAGTGCAATAGGCCAATTCCGGAAGCAATTTGCTTATCTTGAGGAGAATATGGGTAAAAGTGCCCCAGTGATTCCTCCAGAAAGGAAGCATGTATCTCTTCCGAGGTAAGATTGCATGGATTAATTATGGATTTTGCTTTTCTTGTATTCTGACTATTTGTACATTCTGTAGCTTTTGTTGTCCTATATGCTCTTCAAATAATATGGTTCATTATCCTTGCCTTATTTTTGAAGGTCTAGTGTTCACTCTGGTACTATCAATCCCAATTCACGGTCCAATTGGAATGAGAACAAGCAAATCGGAGTAGAGGCATCTAAAAATTCGAGAGCCGCAGAATCAAATTCTGGAACTCAGTTAAGAGGAGCACGACCTCCACCAAGGGTACCAACTGGTATGTAGCCGTTAATTTGCGGTGCCTAACATAGTGCTATTATGGGATCTGTATCCTTGCTCTAGTGCTATGGCGTCCTAATTTTCATCTCAATAATGAACTATTTTTCATTAATTTACTGTATTCCTGTAATGCTCTGGTTTTGTGGTGTTATGTCTATGTTGACCATTCTTTTCTTCCCGCAGCTAAACCAGGGAGGGTTGTAGGGCCAGTTCTTCCTTATGAGAATGAGAGACCCATAAAAGCTAGTTATGACCCAAGGTTCTTTTACCCAAATGGTGGTGTTCTTCCTCAAGCTGTCTCGCCACACTGCTTTTTTAGGACCCACACAGCAAACCCAGAGAAGACCATGTCAGAAACACGCAAGGATCTTTCACAAGGCAATAAGCATCAGCAGCAGGGTAATGTACCAGCCAGGCCGGCTATTGACCTCAACACCAACCCCTATTTCCAGCAAGCCAAGATAAATGAACCTATTACGACCATTGACGCCAAACTGCTGCAGGCACAGTCTCAGTTTGGTGCAGTTGGCGCCGCGGCAGTAGCTGTTGCAGCTCACAGGCATTCTGGGACTGTTCAGTATGGATTGTCGTCATAGGTCAGATATCTTAATATCTTGAGCGATAGCTGCCGTGCCTCTTACACCACAAGTTGGAGAGATTGAGAGTGATCCTAATTTAGATGGTTTAGGTTTGGTTTTTCATGTTCGCTTCCAGGTCACGTCATTGTAATTATATGTACATCATTTGATTTGATTAATCAATAAAAAATCATTTCTCTATCTCTCTCTCTCACTCACTCCTCCTCCCCCTCTTTCTCTTTATAAGTAGATTAGGTTACGTTAGTCATGTAACTCTTCTAATATGCCTCTGCATATAAAATCCCATTGAACTTGAAATTTTAATAAAGCAGTTGGTCTATCCACGTCAAAATTTTCAACTTAATTATGAAAGTGGAAATGGAAAGAGTAGATCTCTTTCGTAATCATTACTTGTTATATACATTTTGACAATAAGCAAGATGAGGATTTTTTCACTTTTTCCTTAAATACTTAGTTAATATTAAAAAGTTCATCTTTTTTTTTTTATTTTTTTTATCTTATTTACTGAATTAGACCACATTATAATTTTTATTTATTTGTTACATGAATCTAGTTTAAAAACAGTTGTAATCTAACCAAGCTAAATAGATAGAGAGCCTTTATATTAATCTATATCCCAGATTTATTACTCATAACAAAGCTTTATTGAATATTTCATCCTACTAAACAGGATATTAGTAGCTTCAATTCTATGCCAACATACTAGTTCCAATGCCAGCTACTAATTATGCTTTCTTTTCAAACATAACAGGGAGCACATTACCATCCAAGGCCAACAGAATCTTTCCATCCTCAAACAAACCACCAGCAGTGCCACAAATAAACCTACAGAAGGGGCAAACCTCTACAGGGCACCACTCCAAATTATAGATATTACCTCCAATCTGGCTTTCTGTGACCCTGAAATAGTTACCCCATTGCCTTTCATCGCCACTATTACCAGTGACAATTAACCTTCTTCCACTCTTAGTGTCATTCTTGCCCAGCAACCATTCTGTTGATTGCTTACACATTGTGAAAGCAGAAAATTCTATCTTGGTGTCCCTATTCACTCTCACGACATTTACTCCCCGCGAAAGGCTTGAAGATAACTGGGTAGGCATCAGGTTCTGTACCTTTGCTGGCCAACAAACAAAGGGCATGAATCATTTCGATCAGCCAGAGTGACACGGCCACCAACATCCGTAATTACCGGCAAAACGTAGTATTCTACGTCAGCCCGAAAAGGATTCCTCATTGTGTCAAGGACAGCAGCAGAATCTTGGGCTAATGCTGCTATAGCCATGAAAAGCCATAAAAGGCAAAGCATATGGCTTCTAATGAATTTCGAGGACATGATTGTGATTGTTCTAGGATTGATGGGTTGGTTATATGTGTTAGCAATATATGTAGTTTTGTGTTCTTTGCTATGGCAATGCCAAGGCGTTTATAGGATATATATATATATATATGGCGCTTGGCTCAAGATGAAAATTGTATAGGAATATAGGAACTGTGAATGAAAAGTCCACATGACTTATCCAATTCACCATTAGTTTATTGTAGATTGTAGAGTTGGATTTATTGTGTTCAAATAAACACTTAATTAGTCGATGATATGATGCAACATGAACCGCCAGTGAATAATTATAATGCATTGTCAATCCATATAATAATTCATGTTAATACCATGTACTTAAATACCTTTACCTATGCCTTAATTTGATTTTCTTTGCCATAGCTCGCTTTTATGTTATAGAGTAGATACTAGATATGCTTGAATATTAATTAGATCAATCAATGTCAAACAAGATGCCAAGATGATGGAAAATGTGAATGCCTAGACTCTTGATGAATATGAGGACAAATATGGTATCAAAGAATTGTCAGCCTAAGTAAAATCAAGAAAGCTAGTATTGAGAATAGGATAGACAATGACAGTCTTACACATTTCGTACATAAATGAGAATGAAATATATGGATAATATTGGCAAGCTATAAATGTTAACTTTTAAGCCAAATTTGTTAACCACCAAATTTGTTTAAGTTTAATTAAAGAATTAGGATCTGAGTACAAGTACCACAACTTGAATTTAGATTAGTTAAGAACCAATATAATATTATATATCAAATGATTATTCTTTCTTAAACGAAGCTTTATTGAATATTTCATCCTACTAAACAAGATAATAGTAGCTTCAATTCCATGCCAACATACAATTTCTAATGTCAGCTACTAATTATTCCTTCTTTACAAACATAACAGGGAGCACATTGCCATCCAGGGCCAACAAAATCTTTCCATCCTCAAACAAACCACCAGCAGTGCCACAAATAAACCTGCAGAAGGGGCAAGCCTCTACAGGGCACCACTCCAAATTATAGATATTACCTCCAATCTGGCTTTCTGTGACCCTGAAGTAGTTACCCCCTTGCCTTTCATCACCCCTATTACCTGTGATAATTAACCTTCTTCCACTCTCAGTGTCATTCTGGCCCAGCAACCATTCTGTTGATTGAATGCACAGTGTGATAGCAGAGAATATGATCTTGGTGTCCCTATTCACTCTCACAACACTTTCATCCTCTGCAAAAGGCCTAAAGATCACTGGGTAGGCCTCGGATCCGGCACCGTTTTGCTGGCCAACATATAAAGGGCAATTACCATCTCGATCAACCAAAGTGACACGGCCTCCGACATCTGTGATTGCAGGTTCAATATAGTACTCTTCTCCGACAAGAAGAGGATCTCCCTTTGTGTCAAGGACTGGGGCGTTATCTTGGGCTAATGCTGCTATGGCCATGGAAAGCCATAAAAGTATAAGGCTATGGCTATGGCTTCTAATGAATTTTATGGACATGGTTGTGATTGTTCTTGCAAAATATACAAGCTTTCTGTTTTCTGCTATGGCAATGTCAAGGCCTTAATGGGATCTATATATATATATATATATATATATGTATATATATATATATATATATATATGTATATATATATATATATATATATATATGTATATATATATATATATTACATGTATGGCTTGGCTTGAAGATGGAAATTGAACAAGGGCGGTGAATAAAAGTCCACATGACTTATCCAAGATGATGCCACGTACCTGGCCCTGATTTTCTTTGGCGTGGGTTGTTTTTGTGTTATAGACAAGATATATACAAGACTTTTCAAACGTAAATTGGAAAATCAAAGTCAAACAAGACACCAAGATGATGGAAAATGCGAAGATTTTAAACTTGATGAATATAGAGACAAAAACAAATATGGTATCTAAGAATTTATCAGCGCCAACACAGAAAGTAAAGAAAGCTGGTAAGAGAATAGGATGAGACAAATGACAGCCGCACACAATTTTTACATAATTGAGAACGAAATATTTCTTGTAGAGACTAGAATTGTATATAACGTTCTCAACTTTTCTGCGTGATTATTGAATTTTTAGGCACATTTGGTAAACCAACATATGCATTCACGCTGTACATGATCAGCAAGGATCTCCTCTGCAGCAAGATCATTCTAGTTGTCAATTCTGCTTGTGGACTCGTGACATTGAAAACTTGGTCATTCTTGATTTGTGTTTTAAGCTGTCCATTTCTTATTCTGTCTTCACAAATTTTCTTATCATCAACAGTATGGTGCAAATTTTTCAGAAATGAACAAGACCATATTTGTTTTTCACAAGCTTCCTTTCTAAATTTCTTTTACATTTTAATAAGAAGAGCTTAATCACAAATAAATGCGAAAGGGATGAGATTGACACATCAACTCCACCAGAGATTCAAGGCTAAACATTGGTCCAAATGTAGCTATTCGCTAATACTATGAGTTTACTTATACTAGGGGCAAATGAATTACAATCTCGATTTGGATAGATAGACCAACAGTCAATTTTAGATTCAGTTCTTTATTCTCATGGTCTCAAGGTAAGATTTTGCAACAAGCTCATGTTTATACATGTTTGCGAAGTACTCCTTTCCTCCTACTCTCTTAAACTTTGCTGGTGTTTGTTCGGTGACCAAGCTAGGTGCAGGACCAATCTCATGATCTCGTCTGGGGCTGTAAAATGTAGCAATTGAGAGCCTTTCCTTTTCAGAATTCACCGTGGCTCGATGCTCAGGACTAAGATATATACCATTGCTTACAATCTACAATGTAAAAAACATGGGGAAAAAAGGTTACGATCAAGCATCTTGAGACTATTGGTAGGGGAACTTAGGCTAGTATATTAATAAACTAGCAATTATGACATGAGCTTTTGCATAAATTTGATGGATTCAGATTCCCTACAGTCAATTGTATTGTATATACTAATGTTGTCATCTATAAGTTGTTGGATGAGATTTTACAGTCAATCAACCATTTTATCTAATGGCTTTTGGAATATTACGCCAATAACTACACTAAAATTAACTTTAGACAATTTATGTATAGTTGTTTGGCCTAGTTATGTATGTGACATTGTGATATATTTGGATATAGATGTTACCTCCAAAACATCCCCAATGTTGACAATAAAGGCATTTGGAAGGGGCTTAACTGGGATCCACATGCCATTTTTCCTGACCTGGAGACCTTCTACTTCATTAATTTGAAGAAGAATGGTCAGACCTGTTGGATCAGAATGGGGACATAGGCCAATAACCTTGTCTGGCTGAGGACATGGTGGGTAATAGTTCATCCTCATTGTTTGGATCCCTTCTTCCCAAAACTCTATCATTTCTGAGGCTTCCATCTTCAGAGTTTTTCCCATATGTTCAATGATGGCCATGGCCAGATTCTTCAGTTGCAGTGAGTATAGTTCTAGTGAGTCCCTGCAGGAAAAATCAGGCTCAGACATAAAACTAAGCATCTGATAATGAGGGTCTGAGAGAGGGAGAGAACCTGAAAGGAAGAGGGAGACTTGGAAACAAGTGCTTTTTCCTGAAGTGGATAGGTTGAGTTGTCATAAGGAAAAGGTCACCCCAGTTAAGCTTCTGGTCCTCTCTCACAACAAAAACCTGTCCAAATCCCTCCAGATCCTCTGGAGTTTGCCAAAACTTTTTCTTTTCTGACATTGGAAGGTTGAAGAAATTCTGAGTCTCCAACTTTACTTTTTCTACCAAGGATGAGCTAACACCATGGTTTACTAGCTACAAAAATATTACATACTATATGTCATGGATTTGCTAATTTGCATAAAGCATCTATAGTCATAGAACTTTTAAGAGTTGCACAACTTAATTTTTATTATATTTTTCTAAGCTCTACCATTACACATAATTTTTTTTTTTTTTATAAAATTTAAATAACTTTATTTTCTATTCATAAAACCCTCAATAATGGGTTTTACAAATGACTACATTTGTTCATTTCCAACAACTTAGTCAAATTCTCTCTCTGTTATTTTTTATTTTTGTATTTCCCTCTCTTTTTTGTCTCTTGACATAACCTCACCCTCTTTTTTGGGCTATTTTTTTCTTTGTAATGTTCTGAGTATGAAACTCATCTTATTCTCTCTCTTCTCTTTAGTCATAAAACTCATTTTGTAATTTACTTTTTATTTTATGTAACTTCTATAAAACTATACTAAATTTACTCTTAACATGTTTAGATCCCACTTAAATTGAACTCAAAAGAATGTGCTTGAAGTATAGAAACAAAGCCAACAGCAATTCGTTTAGTTTATGGGTGTACTTTTTCTTTTTAATGAAGAATCACCTGCTCCTACTTATGCTTTTTTTAAAAAAGTTCTTAGAAGATTGTATATAGTTTAAAGTTGAAACACAGAAATTTAGAATGTAAGAAATGGTAGGAAAATTAGAGAGAAACCTGGAAGAAGCCCCATTCTTTGCAAGCAAGGTGAAGCTTTGCCAATTCAGAACTCCTTGATTCTTCAGAAACCAAGTTCTGCATATCTATAACTGGTATTTCAGATAACCTATCAGCTTCTGAGATGATTGAATCTTCGTGATCTGGACGAATGTATCTTGTTGGAATGGCATGTGTCTTCTCCTTGGCAAGTTCTTGCACACATGGCACAAGAAGAGAACTCCCATGCTTGAACATCTTTTCCAGACAGCACTTGATCTCTTGTATTTTCTTGCTTGCCAATCGGCATGTCCTGAGACTTGCTATGTACTAGATCCAAATGAAACAACGCTTTTAATGGTTTAGGTAGGAATTGATAATCTCACCTGTCAGTTCAGCATGTCACATGTGCAATTGAATATTCTGATTTATACATGAGTATGTCTGTCGTGTATTGTCCTGCCACGTGTCACGAGCCAGTGTCCCAAGTGCAAAGGAGATGAGATTGGTGTAACCACTTCAATGCCTGATTTAGACTAGGTCAAGGTACATCTTATTAGTAATGATCTGCCATCTTTTAAACGTTTATTCAAGTAGAGAAGTTGACACTTAACAACTTTCCATGGCTGATAAATGATAAGCTAACTTTCTTTTAAAAAGGCGATTCATTTATGTATGTAAAAAACTAGTCATATAATATATTTAAGTTTTATTCGTCTTAAAAGAAAATTTTTATTTTATATTATTTTTAATTGTACATATAATATGAAAATAATTAAAAAAATATAAAAAGCCCCTTAAATTTTGTAATATGCATTCAAAATTTTTAAAATATACACTTGATAAAATATACATATCACTTCATTATCATAACTTCTTTAAAAAAAAATCTACATCTCATTTATATTTTTCTCAACTAATTATTTTGATATAACTTATTTTCTTTTTTCATTACTAATAAATTCAAATAGTTTAACACTTATATCTATTTAAAATAAAAATAATAATAGATAAATTTCTCTAAAAGAGATTCTACAATTTTAAACTGGGCTGGCTTTGGTTCTTCTGAGGCAATATCCATAGCAAAGTAAGAAACATAAAGAAATATTTTTGGTTATATGGTTTAAGACAAGAAGAATTTCTTAGTAAATGGTTTACAAATGACACATTTTGGAGCTTTATTCTGTACCTAGAAAAGACATACAAATCTTTCTTCCATCCTATCATCAAGAATGGTAGCTCCAATTATTTGGAAAGCACCTAACACAAAAGCTAGCTATGAATCAACAACACAAATTTCACCAAGTATAAAATCATTCCCTCTCAAACACAACTGGGAGCACACTGCCATCCAAGGCCACCAAAATCTTGTCATTCTCACGCACGTTTCCAGCAGTGCCACAGATGAATTTGCAAGTGGGACAGACATCTGTGGGACACCATTGAATGTTGTAGATGCCATTGAACTGGGTTTCGACAATGCGGAAGTAGTTGCCATAACTGTCATCGATGCCTGTGGTAATTAGCCTCCTTCCAATCTGGGTGTCATTCTGGCCCAACCTCCAGTTAGTTGACATGACACAGATTGTGGCAGCTGAGAATGCTACCTTGAAGTCCCTGTTCACCTTGATTGTATCATCTTCCTCCGCGAAAGGGGTGAAGATCACCGGCAAGCCCTCCGGCGAGTCGGTGTTTTCCTGACCAACGTTGAAAGGGCAGCCAGTTCTGTTGATCAAAGTGAAACGGCCACCGGAATCTGTGATACCAGGTTTGATGTAGTACTCTTGACCAGGCTCAAGAGCGTTGCCCTCTGTATCAACAACAGAGGCATTATCGGATTGGGCGAATGCTGCTGTTGCCAGGAAAAGCCATATGAGGCTAAGGCTGGAAATCAATCTCATGGCCATGCTTATAACTCAGTCTCTCACAACAAAGGATTTCTGGGTTTTATAAGAATGTGTAACTGTGTTTTGATGTAGTAGCAATGGCCGAGACAAGGTATTTATAGGATGTGGCATGCAGGGGATTGAAGATTGATGAACAAAAGTCCACATAGCTTATCCAAATAAGCATTGCTTTCACGTTTGTATCTCAAAGTTATAATGCTAGAATTTCAACATAGCCGGCAAAATTTTCACTTTTGCGTCGGCTACATGCATAAGATAGCTTTGAATGAAGAGCGAAATAGAAGTTGAACCAAAAACCAAAGAGGGAAAATCTTAAGGAGCATAGATAATACTTACATATATTACATGCACAAAGTCAACTTGAAGGAAAATGTAGCCATTAAATATTAGCTTAACGTGGTTCTTCAGGCATCTTTCGTCCTCTTAGGAAATTGGGTCTTGGGAATTACGTAGCACTTAAATTCCCAGCTGCAGAGATTGAAAAATGTTATGGCCTCGTAATAATATACCTAAAACAAAAGACCATGAAAAGTTCTGGTCAAGTAACGTAGCTGTATTCTTGTCTTTCCCTTATGGCCATTGACTTTTCAAAGTCTTACCTCCTCACCACTCACCAGTTTGGTCCATGACGCGAATTCATTCTTAGCGTTTTCAGCAACAAAAATGAATATTCATTACAGAATAACCAAGTTGCTTCTTCCCTTGGGCTAATGTTTTGGTAGTTTTTCCAATATATAGTCTAAAGCAATGCACTATGAATATTTCACTTGTACAAAAATGATGCCTTGGAAGAGGGGCAAACTAACAAATAACTTAAAGGAAAAGAAAGTATCTAATAAAATGAATGATTCAATTCTCTGATAATGGAGAAGAGATAGTGACATAAATATAAACGCCCCAGTGATTGAGGACCAAAAGTACTCATCTGAAAATCAAGTATCATGCAGTCGTTCTTGTTGATAAGGAGCTTGTCAACTTCTAGAAAAAGAAATCATGTGCTGCTAATCCAAAGGTGCTTCAGAATACCATCAAAATTGCAGGAATAGAACTCACTGAAAAAATTACATTTGGCATTGCAACGACAGCCTAGAAAATTCGTGTCACATACTGTCTATTAAGTTATAACACTGTCTTATAACTATTGTTACTCTAATTTCAGTGCTAAATTACATTGTATAGTCTACTTTTCAGCTAACACTAATCACGAATATGAAAGATAACAAGATTGGAACTACAACTCAAATGAACATAAAAAAAAGTTACACAAATCTTTAATTCTCTAGGAAGGTTCAATCAGAAAACAGGGTTAAGCTTCTACTTCTAAACACCAACATCAGAACCATACCATAATGCTTGTAAGTATGTCAACACTAATGGGCAGCAACTATTTTATATTTCCCAGATTGCTGTTGCTGCAAACAAAACATCAATCTTTTAGAAAACCACATGGTTTCACAATTAAACATGCTAATAACAAACTAAGTAGCAAGCTGCTGGGAAAAAAAAATTACCTTTTTCCATATTTCAGTGTGGGTTTTGCAGAAACCAGCAACAATAGTAGCACTCTTCTCTTCTTTGTACTCAATGCTAAGATCCTCTTTCAATCCACAAGTAACATGGAAAGCTAAAGGGCATTTTGACTCGGAGCACACAATAGCACACCCATTCAAAGAATTGCAAATGTAACATTTCTCCAACAATCTCTTATTGGGAACCTGAGAACAATCAATTCCCTCTCTGCCTTCTGGGTCCCCAAAAAACACCTCAGGGACTAAAAGCGCACAGACAATATGCGCCCACTTCCCATCCGTTGTAGGTTTCATTGCCCCTTCCTTGACAGGGCAGAGGCAGCAAGAAAAACCCTTTTCGCCCTTCTTAGATTTAGCAGACGAGCGAGCCAAGCACTGATTACAAAACCAATCACCTTCTGGTACACCCTTTACAAGGGGATTGCCATAGCAACTGGCGTGCACCATTAAATCACACCCATCACAGAAAACAATTGGATCCGTGGGGTCACCATCTGTGCTTTCACATACGGCACATACAATCCCATCATCGTCATCACCATCAATCTCTTCACCTCTATCTTCCTCCTTTTCATCTTGGGGGTTTTGAATAGATTGATCAATAGAATCTGCTACAACTTGGATCTCGTTATTGGGTTCACAATCTATTGGGTTAATCACTTCCTCAACAGATGGTTTATATTCAACATTGAGATCAAAGAGAGATTCGGAAACAGCTAAAGTGGGAGTAGATTCAGGTTGAGGCGCCCATACCCTTTTCTTAGCTGGCAAAGAGTAAGCAGTGGCAGAGGTAGAAACTGGTGGGTATGGCAGAAATGTTGAGTCCCGCGTCTCCTTCCGCTTCTTTGTGGGTAAGGGTCTTTGCTGCTGCTGTTGCTGTTGAAGCTTTTGTTCTTCTTGTTGGATGATTATCAATCGTTTCAGAAGAGGTAAGCCATGGAATCTGGCATCCATCTTGCTCCGCGGGGTTTCTAATTTTGGGCGCAGATGGAGAAGGGAGCGAATTGAGCGAAAAAAGGAAAGCTTTTTGAGAATTTTAAGGAAGCAAATGAAGATTTTTGAGGTTTTAGATATTAGAAATTTGAACAGAGCGGAGAGCGGTGAATTGGAAAAGAGAAACCCGGGAACCAATGTTTACACTGAATTATTTGGGGCCACTTCAAAAAACCGCGCCTTATTGCGCCATCGTCTGTCGGCAGAGGAATCGTATCTGTGGGAGTGGGACCCTCGAATATTAACAAACGAATTGGACATTTTTATTTTTTACATAATCCAAGATTTACATTGTTATGGAATAGATTCTTACTTTGGCATTCTTATATATATATTCAACAAGAGAGTGGGATACAAAAATGTATAACAAAAAAAATCAATTTAAGGAGTATGAAATATTAAAAGTTTTAGAAGAGTGAAATTCAATTAATCTTATATAATATATTGTTATTTTATTTGATTAATATCTCAAGCAATAATAAGATTTTAGAACTTCTAGGATTAAAAACTTTAATTTTTCTGGTTTTATTTGAGTTGCTTTTATCATCGATGAAGATAAAAATCAATATAACTCGTTTTTCTTGGATAAATTTTTAAACCTCTTATTTTATGCTACTTCTTCTTTCACATATTACCCAAATTATTGGGATCCAAACTATTGTCAAAATCCTTCTTTCTTATATCCAAGGAAAACAATCCATGTATCAATATCTTACATTTCATTTTGGTGCATGAGAATCTTAAGTAAGAAATTGGTTAAGGAAAGGGTAATCCATCGAAGAAAAGAAAAATCCCCGGGCATGTGCTTAAGCAAAAAAGGCTATCCCCTTTCATGAGTTGATAGTTTTGCTTGGTTACTGAGAATTACAAGTCCACAATGAGGCAATCCTGATTACATGCAAAAACTTAACCAAGAATTTTGCTAAATATTTTCAGTCCTTTTCTTCATGTCATGAGGTTCAGGTACAGACTACAGAATGTCTCCATATTGAACCACGGATTGGAAGGAAATGATTCAGAAATGCTTCAATAAGTGCAACTGAGAGCACAAGATGCTGAGGGAAAAGAAAAAGATACAGCATTTAAGGAGGAAAGGTTAATCTGCAGAGTTGAAATCAGTATTCTAGAAGCCAAAACCACATACTTACCAGCAAGTTTTGCAGTCAAAACAGCAGCAATGACCTGCAAACATTGAAGAAGGGATTAATGTGAGACAAGGCAAATAAGTTTTTGAAAGTTGATAACTGCCATTTCTAGTAATGGACAAAGTTAAATATCCAATAGAGTTAACTACATTTCTATGTAAAGGATGAGACATAAGAAACCATGCGATAAAGATTGTTTGGTAAAGAAAAGTAATTTAGGACGAGGAGCATAGAAGAATTACCCAGTGTTCAACTAAGATAATTGGCCCTTGTTTTTCCAATGATGAACATTGATGACAATACGTATAGATCAAGGAAAATATCTTGTCAAAGATCAAAGCTAATGGGATATTTCAGTTTTGTTGAAAGGTATGGGCTAGATAGTACCCCCTGCTGCATAATCTGGGAAAATGCTAAGACTTCTTAATTCTAAAACTCTGCCAGAGACTGGCTGGCATAACCTCAGTTGTGCTTCTCTGTCTAAAATGGTTGCATGCAATTGTTCCTGCATCCGGGAAACTAGCAGAGACAATGATCGGTAGCATCAGATTTCATTGTAATATGAAATCTACTGATGTTCTTTCATTATAAATCTTTCAAGTTAGAACAACCTGATCAACATAGTCAGGGTATGTCTTTAACCCTTCATGGTGGACCAGGAGTCTAATATTCAATGTCGAAGAGACAGGACAAGAAATTCTTAACTACTCCTATATTAAAGACCAAAAAAATGCATTAAATCAAGTCCATTTTCATAACAAACAGCTCCTCCTAAACACCACAGAATTTTCAGTTTCACTTATCCATTTCATCTTTGTAGAGAATTTCACATGCAAAATACCACCCGTAACACCAATCAAATTACCAAATAAATACAATAACTCAATTGTAGATGCATAGTTGTGTTAGCGAAGAAGGGGAAAAAGAGTACCTTTGTCACATAATCGTCAACAAATGGAATTGGCCTTTGAGGGGCAGATGCAATTCTTTCTTGCACTATAGCTTCTACTACCAATATCAGGGAGGTGGCGTCAGAACATTCAGCTAGCCCGGTCAACGACCACAACAAAGTTATCTTGCCGGCCGGACCCATCTTCAGGTTGTCGATCTCCGGCAACTTCGTGGTTTGGATTTGAATTTGTTGAACTTGACTGCTCAAACAGTGAACGGCGGCAATTTGGACAAGAAGAATGTGAGACAAGCCATGCATCTATGCACCTCACATGGAACCCATGATTGCATTGTGGCAGAATTCGGACCTTGTCTCCCTTCTCGAACTCCCCAAGACAAATGGAGCAGTCCGTCGCCGGAATATCCACGCCGAAGCCGTACACTACCACCGGAATCTGACTTGAATCACGTTTTTTAAGGCGTGTAGTAGAAAGCCTTGAAGCTGTTTGTCGTCGGGTCTCCGTGGGAAATCTACGGCCACAACGCCTAGCACAGCACACAATTGAGTTCACCCCAAGAGCAAATATTAGTGCACATAACAGAGAAGCCAAAACCATCACCACATTGGTGTCAAAATTTGCATTACTCGTGAAAGATTCGCGCGTCTTGTTTGTCACCGGTGAGATAATTGGCTCCTCGTTAAGTAGATAGCGATGCAAATTAACCAGACGTTCCATGGTTCACCGAACCACAGAAGAAGAAATGGGAAATATTGTAAAATCTCGCCTTTGTGAGATATGAAGCACGCTAACAGTTAAGGATTTTCATGGGCTTTTATGTCTGAACTTTGAGGGCAGGAAACTCAATGATAGAGATAAAGGTTAATATGCTTCGCTGATGGTACCAAACTGAGTTATTGAGTTACTATAATGTTGTGAAGATTCCAACTTGAAAATTTAGTTTTGTGAGTGGCTGTAATCCAAATTGGGGAGTGGGGACACTCGTGCCGCGTGATTCCCAGCTTCCTAATCAGCGATGTCCTCTCTGGAATGATTAACCTCCTTTTGGAAGCAAATGTGAGCTATGATGTTAAAGATGATTGCGATAGGAAATCAGAGTCTTAAAAGTCAGCATTTTTACATGGGACTTCTGGTTTGGGCCTTTGGTTGTAGGAAACTGATGACACAATTTCTTACGTTTATAAAGATAAAATTATATATAAAAAAAAAAATAGTGATGAAAAATAAGAAAAACACCAAAAGAAGTAAAAGTGTAAAAATTGTAAATGTGAATAAATAGATGTATATATAACACTCTTCTTGGCTATATTGCATGGTCATTATGAATTTCTTTTATATATATGCGCAAAGGTGGTGAGATCTTGGATGCATAAATGGTGTAAACTCAACGACCCTGCAATATCTATGTAAAGCATAGCAGGTAAGTTAATTAAACAAATAGTGGAAACTTGGTTGCCACTGTCTAATTTGGCCGCACTTTTCTTTTGACATCATAATTGCAGATAAGTGTTAAGGTTGTTCCTTGCAAAAAGAAACAAAAAGAAACCGAAGAAGAAAAGACACCCACCATACGAAATATCCTACCTTCCATTTTCCCTTTAGCAATCTCCAATGGGCTGCTAATGCATTAAGCATTATTACACGTAAGAAAACAGATATGAAAGAAATTTATGCTCAAGAGGGAAAAAAAAAGAAGAAGGTAATTTACACAAGAAGCAGATTCAAATATTGTATTTTTTTTTTTTTTTTTCTCACAAACATCTCACAAGCTACACCCTAGCATAGAGTTGCAATGTTTAATATTGAGAAAAAAAAAAAAAAAACTTCTACTTTTTTTATTAGATGACCTAATTTCTTTCCCTGTCAAGAGCTTCCATCTCATCAAATACCAGAAAAGTAACCTTTTTTGGGCACCAAACACTAGATAGTATGGGGAAATAAATAAGTTTTTAGTAAATTATCTAGAAATAGTCCAATTAATGTGATGCAAAAACAATCACATGAAATCGTATCAAAGGACTTTGCCAACCAAGATGCAACTTTGCTTGGTGACTTAGAATCATAAAACTAAACCATGAAAAGTTCGTAATTAGATGCAAGACCTTTTCCAAGAATTAAGCCAAATATTTCAGTCTTTATTGTCAGGAGGAGGAGAGTGCCTCCAAATTCCTGCAAGAACACTACCAAAGATTGAGTGACAAACACTAGAAACTGCGCAGGGTACTGTGGTCAGGGGATTTCCAAATTGCTGACTAGCAAGGATAACTCCAAGCACTGAGTTCTGGAATATGAAGCAGAAGAACAGGTGAGGCAATTGAACTACGTTAATGGTCACAAAAGCTGCAGTTCTAGAATACCAATCTTACCTGCATGCCGACCTCGATGGAGATGGTTCGTGACGAAGACTCATCTATTCCAATAATTTTGGCAAGAATGTAACCAAAGAAAAATCCAGAAGCATGAAGAAGGCAACAAGCTAGAATCACTTGTCCACCAGACATGAGGATTGCTGAAGAACTCTGGGCTATTGCTTTTCCGCATAAAATTGCCACGGTTGCCACAGCCATGGGTGGCATCAATGGAGAGACAAATTTAACAAGAGATTGAAAATACTGGTTTAGAAATGCACCAGCCAAGACAGGTAAGAGCACAACCTGTTGAAAGAGAAAGGAATGACAATGGTAAAAACAGCAAACACGTTTGGGAACAGAGGAGGCATTTAAGGAGGAAATCTTGCCTGCAACGTTGATGTCAGTAATCCAGCTGCATCCACAGCTACATATTTACCAGCAAGTTGATCTGTCAGAAAAGGAGTCATGACCTACAAAACATTGGAGAGGTGAACTTTTTTTTTTAAAAAAAAAAAAAAAATCCATGCGAGAAAAGGGAAATGAGCTTTTAAGGGGATCAGAGAACATGCACTGAACAAGAAAATAAGCTTTACTGATCTTTGTTTCAAAGTACAGCCCCATCTAAAATACAAGTATCTAACCGCTTAGTTTTGATTAATTGTGTCTGCTCTATTCCTCCCCCTTTCCCCTCTGAAAAGTATCTTGTTTAAGAATAATACAGAAACAAAAAAGATTGGAATGATGTAAATAGTAGACTTAAATGTTCTCATAAAACCCTTTTATTTTATATCCCTTCAAAAACCACTTCCAACTGGTATTATTTAGTAAAGTGACTAAAGATCAGATGCACTTAAGAATCAGAAGCTTATATTGTATGAGATGTAAGGCAAAACAACATAATCCCATGGATAATATGTCTTTTGAAATCTAAGTAAGATCTCAGTCCATGGAATAATTTTTCCTTACATCTCATAATAAGTTCTTCTAACCTACAACTTTAATTAAACTCAAAATAGAATTTATCAAATATAGTACTGCCTTCACATAAATTCCTGTCATGAAGAAACCAACTAAGATATAAAAACAAGGGAGCAATTCTGTTGTCTCATAGGGTGTCTCATTCCTTGTCCCATCTGTTGTGATTGGTCCAAAGCAATGGGGTCACTCTTTATGTAACATTATTTTATACTTTTTTGACCAATTACCATGAGTGAGATAAGGAATAGGACACCATAATGGGACAGCAGATTCCTGTCCAAAAAGAAAATATAGGACAGAAATGAAGTATACCAACCACAGCAGAAAAAGTGCTTGCAGCTGTCATTACCAAAGAAAGCGCCACATTTCCACTGGCAAAACAAGTAGATCATCAGACCATTAACTCTTACAAGCAACAAAAGTGAGGGGAAGAAATTTTGAGAATCGATATACCGTGCAAGATAAGTAACAATATTACTCGCAGTTCCTGCAAGCAACAAAGGACTACTTAAATTACAGTATAGATGAAGTTGAAAGTGCAAATGACTAGGATAACACACATACCACCTGGGCAGCAACCAACTAATATTAAACCTGCAGCATAATGTGATGGAAAACTTAAGAATTTCCTAACTAGAAAACCAGATAGTGGCATCACCTGAAAAAAAAGAGTTGAGAATCCTATTATGAGGAGAAGAAGAGAGACAAAGAAAGAGAAAAGGGCTGAATTTTTTTTTTTTCACAAAAACAGGAAAAATCATCATGTCTGTTTTCCATATGCTGATAAATTGGTTAAAGAAGCATGTGCTATATCATTTTTATTTCCTGTTTTTCATTTATTTTTGAGGGGGAAATGTGAAACAGAAAAGGCGATACAGTTATACTTACAAAAAGGAATGCCAAGTTATATTTATTATATCATACCACTTAAAACTTATAGGTAACACAACCAAATAGTAAAGATCGATAAATAACTGCTATTTCTAGCTATAGAAAAAGCTCAATATCCAAGTAATCAACCACATTGTTATGGAGTGGATGAGATACAATAAAACTTTCATTAGTACAGATTACTTGGTAAAGATAAGTGGTTCAAGGTGAGGAGATAAGAGTAAGCAAAAGATCATTGCAATAAAAGGCTCTTGTTTGTCCATAGAGGATCATTTTGGTGGACATATGAAATCATGGAAATTATTTTCCCACCACATTTCATAGCCTATAGGAGATTTCAGTTCCGTGAGAGATGCTTAGAGTGGAAGTAGATAACTGGCCTTAGCCCTTGGCTAGGAACTATTTCTTTTTTGTCATCTGGTAAATGATCAAGATTTCATGACTGTATAAGGTTGCCAACACCTTGGTTTAGTCAGTACTCAGTCGCATAACTTTGTTGTGCCTCTAGCAAGAACAAAATCCTTAGATGCAGCCCTAGATGAATAACTAATATCCTAAAGATGAAAAAGCAAGCACTCAAGTATGTCTGAAACAGTTACTTGTAATTGCCCCTGCACTTGGGAAACTAGAAGAGGACATTCAATTTCAACCACCTCTGATCTGTAGCATCTTGTTCAGTCTCAAGAAAGTCCATGTGTCCTTTAATATAGAGAACAGGCTGACCACGAAGCAGAATATGGCTACAGGTGGTTTTCCTTTTCTACTTTTCTTCAAAGTTGCTACAGGTCACTTGTGGTACAAACTCAGTAAGTGGAGACCTTCTTATCTTCGTAGGGGACAATTGACTGACAGTCTAACATTCAATATTACATGCTTCAAACTCAATAATAAACCACATATGGAAGAAGAGAATATACATCTCATTGTCTGAAGAGTTCTTGTACTCTGCACCAGGCACTTTCTTGTTCAATAAATCAAAATCCCATTTGTGAAAGTTGAAAACCAAATAAGAAGTCATTGAAAATTAGAAGATAGAAACCAATGAGGAAGGCCACTAACCGAATATTGAAGCACAAAACCAGCGAGTACTTGCTTAGGCATAGCAAGAGCACCACGAAGATCATCAAGGGTAAGTGTCATCCCCATGCCTAGCATGATGATTGTGAGGCCAGCAATGCTCAATTTGGGCGTGACCCAGTTGAAGGAATTGGGACCGAACAACCCAATCAAGCACCCAAGTGTTACCCATATGGGAAATGCAGTTGAAAGGAACTCACCGGCCAGCTCTATCCAATCCCGAAGACTCCGACCACCATTGGCACTATACCCATTCGACGAAATCCAGCAGAGAAGTGGAGAAACACTAGACTTCGACCTAGTAACTATGAGACTTCGGAATTGGACCAGTCACCGGAACCCAAGTGTAGTGTGATTCTGGTTGAAACTTGCACCTTAGTGTGGATTTGATAGATGATTTCGAGTGAGAAAGCCAAATCGGAAGTGACTTAGCTCTTGATGAACGTAGTGAAACAAGATTGATGTCTGGTTGCACTTTCAGAAATCTTTCTCCATTTCCATCACAAGAGCATAAAAGTGATGCTTGCATTTTCTCTTTTGTTGCCACAACCAGAAGAAATCCGTAGTCAAAGATCCCACAGGGTCTTATTGCTCGTATCCAGAATCCAGATTGTTAGACCCCACACTTTACTTCTTCCGACAATAATTTAGTTCCGTTAACATTAAAAGATTCAGTTAGTCAATTTCCCTAAAGGTGAATTGCACCACAAAAAAAATAAAAATAAAAAATTCCAAGAGTTTTTATTTTCTTTTTCCTAAGATCCATAAAATGTGTTATAATAATGAAAGGCTATCATTAAAAAAAATTGTGTTATAAAAAATAGTTAATTTTTTTAAAAAAAATTGTTGTTATGAAACTCAAATAAATAAATTCCTTTTTATGTGAATATAATAAATATAATTTTAAAACTGATTTAAATTTTTTATGTGAATCAAAAATCTTTTTATTAATTTATTTTAACAGAAATTATGCATATCATGTCAAAATCATTTTATCGGAAGAAATCCGTAGTCAAAAATCCCACAGCGTCTCATTGCACGTGTCCAGAATCCAGATTGTTAGACCCCACAGTGTACTTCTTCCGACAATAATTTACTTCTGTTGACATTGTAAGATTCAGTTAGTAAATTTCCCCGAAGGTAAATTGCACCACAAAAAGAAAAGAAAAGAAAAAATCCCACCAAGAGTATTTTTTATTCTAGATTAAAAAATATAAATTATCCCATAAAAAGAGTTTTTATTTTCTTTTTTCGAAGATCCATAAGATGTGTTATAATAATGAAAGGCTATCATTAAAAAAAAAAAATTGTGTTGTAAAAAATAGTTAATTTTTTTAAAAAAAAATTATTAAGAAACTGAAATCAATAAATTCCTTTTTATGTGAATAAATAAAAAAATTATAATGTTATGACTGACATGCCTCGGCCACTGCTCCACTAATTGCCTTCCATGAAATATAACTTGAAGCCGCCAAAGAACTTCAACTCACGAACCTGGGTTTGAACAGCATTATATAGCTCAATCATATCCTGCAATATCAAACATTCAATTAAACCCTAATTAAATGCTCTAATATTTGTGCCATGCTCCAGGAGAATCATATATTTAAAACTGCAATATCAATTTAAGTTTATTTAAAACTGCAGTATACCATTGAACTATTCAAACTTGCCACCATCTTCTGAAGTCAAACATGGCCTCATTCCCCGGCAATCCATCATAGCCATTTTCCTAGTAAAATAAATAAGACAATCAATAGAGCTTAGATCTTAAATCAACGAATTTGTACTGTGAATATCATATATTCACGGAAAATGCCAATAAATTCCACCAAGCATCACTATTAGCCAATAGTTATTTAGGAACTTGACGTCAATGGGGGAAAGAATTAACCATCTAGAGTCATTAAAATCAAAACTTAATAGCAATAATTAAAGAAACTGGGAGTTAAGAATAGCAGTTTAACTTGATAGCAAGTTTGAATCATCAATTCATAAAATTATGAGCTTTACCCTTGATTTAAAAATACCATCATAAGTTAAGAATAACAGGCTAAAAAACTGGGAGTATAGCCTTAGAGGGGGAGATGTTGAAGGAGTATACAAGAACATTAGTAAAAGAAACCATCCCTCCAATCGACGATGAGCCAAGACACTAGATAACAGAAAGAAAAAAATTACGATCAGTACGCATACCTCAACATTTTGAAGAGACAGATGGAATGAGCAGCAGAGTTGAGGACCAAGGGGCATATACCTAGAAGATGAAGAACATTCATTCATGAGTCATTATATAATGCATGCTAAAAACCAGATGAACCATGATTTAGTATCAAGGTATAGCAGAATTAATCAAGAATACAAGCGCAGAGCAGACAAGTTTTCATTACTAGGACTTGCTAAACGTAAGTCACAGAATGAGAAAGATGAACAAATACAAGATATGATACGGAACCACATCTAACATGACCACTAATCTGACATTACCATGCATAAGAGAAGAGAAGGAAATGAGGGAAGAGAGGGATTTCATTATCAATTAGAATACCACCCTCAATACAAAGATAAGCTTTTAAACACACCATAGGGAATATTGTGAAACGTTGATAATTCTTTTCTGCTCTCTAATATGTGCTATGTTTGGAACTGGTCGAATATTTGGTGTTGATTTAAACGAGTTAGTATTTCTCTGGGTTTTATTGGTATCAGATTCATAGGCCTGTTGGATTATCTATTTGGTATATACTGTTGGAGTAATTTGGTCAACTCTGTCCTCCTTGATTGAAAAACACATTCTCTTTTCCATTCAGGGTCAACTCTTTTTTCCCACTTTTTTTTTTTTTGGGCACATTTTCTCTCCTTTTATGTGTCTCTTTATAATAATTTGCGGAAAATTTTCGGATTCTAATGCATAATGTTTTATTCTTGTGCATTTATTAACATGGTTCTTAAATTTTTTCGGGGATTTAGGTTCCTTTTCTCTTTAGTTTTGCTTGTTCAAACTGATAAAATTTGGCTGTATTAGTACCAAAAAGAAAATCTGTGGATAGCACCATTAGTTGCATGAGGATAAACCTAGTTGTGTGGTATGACTATACAGTATCCACATCCCCGATATTAAAGATAAGTCCCACCCCTTAAGCTAGAAATTTGGTTCTTTTACTGTCTTGGTCACATAATGGTAGCCTTTTGCCATTGTTGCGAGGGATGTGATTTCTAATTTTTCTCTGTGTTTTAGTGGGATGTTGCTAAGGTCATAGCGATGGTCTAAACAGTCAACTTTTAGTCTGGTTCTTCTCCAACTCTTTAAGAGTGATGGTAGGTCAGTGGTTCAGTATGTGATTTTTCTATTGAAGGAATTTTTTGATAGTATTCCTACTCTGGATGAGCTTCATGCTGTGGGTGGTGAGGGGCTGGCATCATTCTTTATGATGCGGAGAAAGATAAAAAGCTGTCCATGTTGAAGCAACCGATTGTGACACTAGTTGAAGGATTTGAACTCAAATCCAAATGCAATAATTAAATATGATGCTACCCATCTGTCATCATGCTATAAGTTTGTTTTTATTTTCTTTGACTTGTTTTAATGTATTTTTGTAAATTCATTAAATTTTGTCGCAACCAATAAGCTAACTCAGATATGATGGTAAATAATTTTTTATATCCATCTTAGTCCTACTTTCAAGTTTTTAAGAAAATTTTCTTTATCACCTTTATAGGTTAGCTGCATTGTTTTCTGATTTTAATCGGTTGCAACCTTTTTTTTTGAAAAATTTATAAAAGAAATAAGATCATGATGTCACAGTTATTGTTTTGATGCAGGTTTAGGAATGGCGAACAATACTGGTAATGTAGAAAGGGTTATTCAACTATTGGAGGAGAATGGTGTTCTTCTGGATGATGTGAAATTAGAAGTGTTGAAAGAGTTTTTAAAAAACCATCCAGATTTTGATACATCATCACTTGCGCAGACCACCAGATTGAGAGACTTGGTCATTCTCATTTTTGCGGGCCTATTGTCACTTCTTACATCCTACAAGCCCTCGGATATACATCAAAATAATACTACTCCTGTCATGTTCAATGATTTAATAAAGCAGTTGCGCATTTATGAATTCAACCCAAGTTGGGTTGAATCTATTGTGAAATATGTTAACGAAGCAGATACGGGTAAAGAAATTGAAGGTGGGGTGGTGCAGATAAAGCAAGAGAGTGCAAGTGAATTTGGTATAGATAAAGCATCGGTGGAAATAAAGCAAGAGAGTAAGTGAATTTCAAAGCTGGGCATTTAAATCCTTATTTATTTTTTTCTTTTAAATAAAATCAAACTCATGATAAAATTATGAATCTTTATTTTTTTTTCTTTTAAATAAAATCAAACTCATGATAAAGTTTCCTCTACCTCACCATCAGCAATTATCCAACCCTTTAATTTAGTCTACGTGAATGGGGCTTCTCTTGGGAATTTTTCTTTTAAAAAAAAAGTTTTAGGGCCTTGGGCCATGGGCTTCTTTATTAGTTATTATTATTATATGATAAATTTTCAGCAATAACTTAATACACTTCTCCTAAACCTCCGTCCGTGTGTTGTTCATTTTCAAGCTTGGTACACATCTATTAATAGTGCAAATACCACGTGAGCATTCATACCCTAGACTCTGAATAGATCCAACGGAGGAAATAGTATGCGGTGTTAAGAAACAAAAAGTGTTTTACAGATGAATAATGATGAGGATGGCATTGTTCCAGAAAGAACATAGGCAACTGCCTCTCCTATAGCAATCAAGATGCCAAGTAGCTTCTGTGCTCCATTTCTGCAAAATTAATAAAATGAAATCATTCAAACCAAAATTCTACACAATAGAGAGCTTTGCAAAACCTCAATTAAGAAAATATATCATAAAAACGATTTGGAGAATGCAGAACATGCCAAATAAATTTCCCATACCATAAAATGAAATAATATATGATAATTTGACAACCAGAGATTCAACAGGCTGAGATTATTGAGGGAAAAAGGAATATGTACAAGATAAACGAAGAAAGATACTTACAAGAGGGCGCGATCCTCACGTACATTGTTGTCCACTTCAATGATCTTTGACCCAGCCAGAAGTTGCATCACCAGTCCAGAAGTCACAATTGGGGTGATTCCAAGCTCCACAACTGTTCCACGGTTTGAAGCAAGGATAACCCAAATCCAGTAGAATGGATCTGCACCTGTAGTTGAGTGTATTCCATACAGAGGGAGCTGACTACAAACCAGGAAAATGAAGAGAGAGATCACAGTATATATGACCTTCGACTGAACTTCTGGCAGAAATGAGAGAAACGGTCTAACAAGGTGAAGCACTCTAAAGCCACCTCCCATCTTACCAAACTACACTAATCCAACCTGCAACATATAAAGTACACCTTAGCATCCAAGCAACAATTGCATTTGCACCAAATAAATGAATACAAGGTTGGGGGTAGGTGAGCTCGAAAAGCAGGTCAGAGTTGCACTCATCCTAGACCTAGAAAGTCCAAGTTGTCGTCAGGATAAAAATAATAAACCATCTATAGTTGTATCATTTACATTGCCTTGCAATGAATGAAAGTTAAGGGGCAATAAAACTAACCTGTTGACAGTATTGGTAGTCACACTATTGTCAGCTTTCTTTGTTTCTGTCTCCTCTTCCCCCTAGACCAATTCGGTTACTGACGCAAAATTTAGCGTGTAAACAGGAGACAAATGCAAAAATCATATAAAGAGAACTCATGACTACAATATAAATCACATAATATCTTGATAAAGTATGTAAAAAAGAAAAAAAAAAAAAAGTGATAATAATGCATAAAGTTAATATATTAGTAACGCATAAATTATCCATGATTTTTTTTAGCTAAGAATTACAAGTTCCAGAGTATCTACTGCTTTAGGCATAAACAAAGCTGATATGATATTCTAACAAAAGAGATTACGTTGTGAAAACAATGCATTTAAGCGTGCATGTACCTTCTCTCCCACGTTCATCAATCCTTGTCTTCAAGACCTTTCTCCTTTTAGGTGAACCTGGAGCAGCGTTGTTTGAATTATCCTTCTTATTTACAAGAATTTCAGGAGCATGGCTTTCGGACTTCTCAGTAGATGATTTTCTAGTACTCGTGCACTTGCCGATAACAGACAAATATTCTCTCCATGGTTGGTTAGCTTCTCCATCAGATGTTCTCCCTTCCTTAACCTTAGGTTTATCATTTTGTTGATCTTGAGCCACATCTTTGCTTGGGACATCAGGTGATGATAGATTGATGGCATCTTCATATTCATCTTCATCTGAGAAATCAAAGACAACCCTCCTTTTACGGGTGCCATCACCGTTGGATGACCTCCTTAAATTGACATTTTGACAATCATCATCGCTGCTGCCTCCTCCTTCAGATTCACGAGCACAAATTTGGGCCTCCGCAGTAGTAAGTGAGATGATAATCAAGAGTCAATAAATATAATGGAAATGTATCGAAAATATTTGTTAATACCATCTCCACAATGAAAAGTTTGAAAGTCAAAATCAAAACCCAATGGGGAAAAAAAATTCCTTCAAAACCAACCGGCAGAACTTGAAACTGTATTACTATTTTCCGCAGGTGGGGAGGAGCTCGGCTTGGATTTTACAGATGCGCAACCCCATAAATTTGCCAAAGAACCCCCAGAAGCAGAAGAGCTTTTATCAACTTGTACTTTCTTCTTGCCAGTGGGCAATTGAAGGACAACATTCTTGTCTGCTGGAGGTTTGCAGGCCTGATCATGAACTACTCTATTCCTTGAACCATCATTTTTCACTATCGACATCTTTCACCACACTAGGCCACTGTGCACTAGCTTTAGAAATAGACGCAGATGCTCTATTTTGCTAGGGTTGTAGAAGTTCTCTATGTTGGTGCACTACAGTGGTTGTAGTTTGTCTCAGGCCTACCGCAGCTTTTGTCTGTAGAGATGCAGTAACTACTGATGTACCATCCAGAATTCGCCTAACAAAAGAATTTGAAACCCCACAAAACCTGAGAAGTATAGCAGAATTAGTGATTATAAAAAATCATATAATACAATTGTGCGTGCTCGTACACTTAAACAGTTGAGTACCAAGCTGAAAAAGAGATTGAATATAAGTATATTATAACTGCTTTCTTTGACTACATTCTTCAATAGGAGAAATTCAAGAAAATATAGCTGTTTATATTAATAAAATAATATCTCATGCTACTACAAATCGTGCCAGACAAAAGTTTGCTAAAAGTTAAAACCAACAGAGTGGGTTGCACCATCAATGTAACTGATGTTCTAGCATAGATTTACAGAAATTCCTAGTTTCTGAAGAGAAGAAACTTCATTAATAGCGGAAGCCGCTTAACTTAGAGCCACGAAAACAAAACCATTTTACATTGCTTTTAAAAATGTAACTTGCAAGCAACGATCGAGAAACCTGCGTGGGCACCCGACGAGTGCCTGGATCCTACTCAGCACTGCTGAGCTAGCCACCCCGATGAAAACACTTCTGTAGTACAATGACAGAGATACCAGAAGCACAATTGCATTGACACTTCATCCAATTTGACCCCATATTTTTTTTATTGCCTATCTTATCATATTATCCCTTAGCCTGGAGTACCTACAAATATTCTGGGTCAATTTAGAATTTTCAAAGATTGATTATATAAAGTATGTTGCTAAATAAACCAAGTTGATCCTATTCTAGAATAAGAGATTTGTTTAAGCTTACTTTTCGGAAAGGATAAGGATATGTTTGAGATTAATTAAAGATAAGGTGTTTCCTGTTAATACATACAATGTTGCTCTCAACTAACCTTAAAAAAAAAAGTTGAGAATCCTACTATAAAGAGAAGAAGAGAGAAGAGAAAGAGAAAAGGGCTGAATTTTTTTTTTTTTTTTTTCACAAAAACCGGAAAAAATCTTCGTGACTGTTTTCCATATGCTGATAAATTGGTTAAAGAAGCGCGTTATATCATTTTTATTTCCTGTTTTTCATTTATTTTTGAGAGGGAAATGTGCAAGAACAGAAAAGTCTACACAGTTACACTTGCAAAAAGGAATGCCAAGTTATATTTATTATATCATACCACTTAAAATTTATAGGTGACACAACCAAAAAGTAGAGATCGATAAATAACTGTTATTTCTAGCTATGGAAAAAGCTCAATATCCAAGTAATCAACCACATTGTCATGAAGTGGATGAGATACAATAAAACTTTTATTAGTAAAGATTACTTCGTAAAGATAAGTGGTTCAAGGTGAGTAGATAAGAGTAAGCAAAAGATCATTACAAAATCATCCCTATAACTTCGTCATGATAGGTTAATCATGCCTTTTTTACATGTAATCATATCAAAAATCTAAAGGCCATCGACGGAGTTCATTGTGAGCACTTTTCTCCCACTCGTATTGACATGCCTCGGCCACTGCTCCACTAATTGCCTTCCATGAAATATAACTTGAAGCCGCCAAAGAACTTCAACTCATGAACCTGGGTTTGAATAGCATTATATAGCTCAATCATATCCTGCAATATCAAACATTGGAATTAAACCTTAATTAAATGCTCTAATATTTGTGCCATGCTCCAGGAGAATCATATCCTGATGGTCTAAATAAATTTTTCCCAAAATCAACCCAGCTGAACATAGAATCTGAAACAATTTAAGTTTATTTAAAACTGCAGTATACCATTGAACTATTCAAACTTGCATCCACCTTCTGAAATCAAACATGTCCTCATTCCCCGGCAATCCATGATAGCCATTTTCCTAGTAAAATAAATAAGACAATCAATAGAGCTTAGATCTTAAATCAACGAATTTGTACTGTGAATATCATATATTCACGGAAAATGCCATTAAATTCCATCAAGCATCACTATTAGCCAAATAGTTATTTAGGAACTTGACGTCAATGGGGGAAAGAATTAACCATCTAGACTCATTAAAATCAAAACTTAATAGCAATAATTAAAGAAACTGGGAGTTAAGAATAGCAGTTTAACTTGATAGCAAGTTTGAATCATCAATTCATAAAATTATGAGCTTTACCCTTGATTTAAAAATACCATCATAAGTTAAGAATAACAGGCTAAAAAACTGGGAGTATAGCCTTAGAGGGGGAGATGTTGAAGGAGTATACAAGAACATTAGTAAAAGAAACCATCCCTCCAATCGACGATGAGCCAAGACACTAGATAACAGAAAGAAAAAAATTACGATCAGTACGCATACCTCAACATTTTGAAGAGACAGATGGAATAAGCAGCAGAGTTGAGGACCAAGGGGCATATACCTAGAAGATGAAGAACATTCATTCATGAGTCATTATATAATGCATGCTAAAAACCAGATGAACCATGATTTAGTATCAAGGTATAACAGAATTAATCAAGAATACAAGCGCAGAGCAGACAAGTTTTCATTACTAGGACTTGCTAAACGTAAGTCACAGAATGAGAAAAATGAACAAATACAAGATACAGAACCACATCTAACATTACCACTAATCTGACATCAATTGCTTCGTGAAAATGTAGTAACCCTTAACTTGATACCAGATATGGAACAACATCTTACAGAGCCACTAATCCAGGCCTTTGTAGATTTCTCTTCTTCCGTTGTTTCTTGGCAAGTTCAGTAAGCATGGCATAAGAAAGTCAGCAACTGTTATACAATATGAGCTAGTACTATATGACCTAGTTCTTGAATCTATAAAAGAGGAGTAACTAACAAAAGAATTCTAAATTCCTCAATAGAAGGCATGATGGGATCTATAACTAGGAGATTTGCAATGAGTGCATAAAATAAAATATACAGAGCTATCTCTATATAATCAACTTACGATGAAGTACAACTACAGTATTGCTTTATACAAGTTATTTAAATCCATGTACTATCACAAGTTCACCTTCAGTGTGTCAAAAGATCTCTCATTCGGAGTAACTCTCAGTATTTAATAGCCCCAGCTACCACTCTTGCTATCACATCATATGATAGTATCCAAACTTCATCACAGCTGGCTTTAGTTTCTAGCCCACCCATATTTTACAAATGACACACAAAACAATCAGATTACAAGAACTAAGAGAGAAATTAATTTGCAGTCAAGAAGTCAATTAAGATACAAAAACATGAAACGGACGGGAAAGTGTGGATCATAATTCAATCAGAAATTCAGGCCTAACATTGTAGAAATCCAAACGAGCACAAACTATACCTCAATCATCATTATGAGTAGTTTTCTAACAAACTACTAAGAAGAAACCTACCAGCAACCTAGAGTCTGGATGGACAAAAAAGGTGATTCTCACATTAATGGCCACAAATAAGAGAGAATAGAAAAGAAAAACATACAAATAATTTACCATTCAGAAAGCTGCATAACTTACAGGACTAAGAATCCCATCCTGCTGCTCCAATGTTGAGTGTGTCTTGCCAGTAACATATATCATTGCAATAGATATGCTTGGCTGCTTCAGACATGGATAAACGAACTTCCCAATGGGAATTATACTTCTCGATCACAACCTCACCCACCAAATTGTGAAGGAGAAAATGAGAACCATATTTTACATACTTTAGCCTTTCTTCACATTGTTTTACATCAATTTCTTACCGGATAACCTAGACCTAAAGCAATTGGTGAATAAGGTTGAAGAACTCACTTAAGATGATGTCTGTGCAATGAATAAATGCACAAGACAAAAGACAAAGGGAGTGATAAAACTAAAATTTGCAACTGTGCCAATGAACTCAACTTTAGGAAGGTCAAAAGCTTAAATTATGGGATATACTGAAACAAGCAGAAGCTGAAAACTCACTTGAAATGTCAAGTTTCCTGAGACCAAGAAAAGTGGTTTGTTACCAAGCAATCCACAACATATCCTTCATAAATCAGGTGGAGATGAAGAAAATCAATAAGACAACTTTCTTCTGCTTCAGAAAGTGAATAATCTAATGTTACTGGAGAAAGAATGGCATTCTACTGCCTTGGAGAAGTAATTGACTCCAAAGCACAATACGCTGTTGCTATACTATCACAAAAACTTAAAAGCTAATTGCCTACACAAGTCCATAAAATAAGGAAGAAAAAGCTAAATGATGGCGACAATTAGTGAAGAACTGTGACCTGTGCTTTGGGGATCTTGAGGAGCAGGTTTCACTGGTATAGGACAAAATAACCTCCATGCAGAAATGACAATACAGAACTAGTATCTTGTTTCATACAAAGCCACCATATTTAAGGGTTAGAGTAACCACCAATTAGCTAATTGGCTTTTAAAATAACGAGAGAAAATATTTGAATTTTCAATATTGTGAAGCCATCCACAATAAAGATTTATTAGAAAAACTAAAAAGTGGTAGGAGTTCAGATAGTAAATGATATGGAACTATTAGCATGTTTACTCTGTGTCAAAGGCGCACTATAAGAAAATTCTTGTTTTTTTTTTTTTCTATTTTTTTTTGTCATAGATAAGACAAGGATGTTGAGCTTTTTAAATACTAGCTTTAACCAAGTTCGAACCAGAAAGGTGAGGAAGCTAGAGCCTTTGGGTCACCACTGTGACACATCCGCTCCTCAAATTCTTGTTGGTTCATGATGCCAAAAACTATAGAAGAAAAATTACACTTTAATACTTAAAGAAGCCTTTGAGAGCCCTGAGATTATGAAACATAACATTATCTAAGACAAAAGCAAACTAGAAAGAAGAATAAAATGAAAGATGGTCTATCTTGGCACCTCTTAATATGATTTCCTTTCTCAATTATTTGCCTAGACTAAGCTACCTTGGTATTTAGTCATTCCTTCTTGTCTAAAATGTGTTCTTCTCTTTTCATTTACCACATTTGATGGTTTCTTCAAAATAATAATTATCTAAAAAATATTATAGTTGGATGTGGGATAAATTCTAATCTAACATGTTCTCTCCGAGAAAGCAATTACCATTCACCATCTAAAAAACCAAGAATTATTTTCTACTCTGTTCTCAAGGTAAAAATCTTAGTAAAATTGTATTTTCTTATCTTATTCAGAATCTATAATTTGGCACCTTAAGACAGAATAACACATCACATCATCCTATTACATGATGTAAAAGAAAAAAAGAGAGGGGTAATTAAAAAAAAGGTGTGACACTGTAAACATGACCTAATAGATTTCAAGGATTTCCTCACTTTTTTACAGTCCTAGACAGCCTTTACTATGACTAAGTTATGCCAAGATTATCTAAATTTACTTGGTTAAATGATTATTGCATTCACAAACTCGTGGATGACAACAAACCATAACCTCCATGCTAAACTAAGCCTCAACAAAAATTATCACACTTCATAGAAAGGCAGCAAAAGCCTGAATAGATGCCAATGAAGAAGAACCTGGAACAGCGATGATGTACAGGTCAAATCCACCCTAAATGTTTATACAAATCAAGTGGTAAAATCCAGTAAAGGCTAACATACATATCCCTTGTGAAACTTTCGAGCTCTAAACAGGACAACCAGTACAAATGCATTGGAAAGCAAAAGTTGTGTCTGGAAAATTAGTAGCTTGTCTCTAAAGTCTTTTATCCAGGAAAGGCCACTAGAAAAAATCTACTGAAGATACAGTTAAAGGAAATTTCATATCAAAGACATGAAGATAAAGAATAGTATGTGTGATATCCTCAACAGATATAGAGGATAAAGCAAAATATCCACTCTTCGAAACCACATCATCAACTTAATATAAACTTCTTAATAAAGTACATCCTCAAAAAGCATATAACAGATATAATCCCAGAATGTTCATAAATGGGAAACACTTTAAACCCATGAACTAATCATCTAAAAGAGGGCAGCCCAAGATACCAGTTATAAGATAGCTTAGCAGAAAGACAATCTATCGGTGTCCTTGAGCTCGCTGAACGTCATATGAGCCCCAAGCACCATAACCAGGTCCAGGTCCATAATGAGGAAAATTCTCCATGCCAGGCTGTACCTAAAATTTGCCAGCAAAGAATGACATATCAAAATTGTCCCAAAGAAAATAACAGATATCATTTTGACATTCTGTTAGATTGGTTGGAAATATACTGCCAGATCACCAAATTAAACCAAATGGCAACCACCTTGATATTTCAAAGGATAAAAGGTACCCATAACCTTTCAAATCCCATTTCTTATATGGGTACTATTCCAATGCTTTGCCTATTAGCTAAAACCGATTACAGATCATAAACTACAGAAAGGATGGGATTGGGCTGGCTAGGAATATGGTAAAACTTACAGGATTCATGCCATAGTTGGCAGGGTAGGTACTTCCTGCATATCCAGCATCAGCATTTACATAATTTGCATTATAACCTGGACCTGCAAGTAGCAACAAACAATGAATGGCGAAAAATATCTATATCTTGATGAAACATGAAAAAACAAACTATGAAAATATAAGAAATTGATATTAAAAATAAAAGATCTCGATTCTGCCTCACATCTCTGATCACCTACGAAGCAAAGGTAGGGATACACTACATGTGACATGACACAACATATATGTACAAAAAAATATATAAATACATAACTATCAATATATATAATCATAAATGCGAGAAATAAAAAATTACAAAAAAAAATGTCTAGCATGTTTTAAATACCCATAGAAAAATATTCAACAACTGCCAGATATTAAACTTTAATAGTTACTGTCCAAAAGAGTACAAATTAAAAGTGCGAAGTGTTACATTGAGTGTCTGACATAAAATGAGTGTCCAGTACATGCAAGACACTAATACAGCTCATTTCTTTTCAGTCTTAATGCTTCATCTCTGGTCCCGATTAGATAGTACATTAAACATGCATCACTACTTTAGAATTACAACACGGAAACAAATTGCATACCTGGATTCCCAGTGGCTGCAGCAGCACGTGCTCTCTTCTCAGAATTAGCAATCTCTGCACGGAGTTTCTCCAGTTCCCGAGCCATTGAGATCAAGTTCTTCTCCATCACCTGGCCATGTTCGTAGTTTTCCGCATATCCTTTCTTTTCATATTGAATGGCAGCTCTATATTCCGGAAAAGCATGGGAAACAATCATTAACTGAATTCTTTTTAAAACAAAGCTATAATTTATTGCTCTAATTTGTGACAGATAGAGCAAGCTATTACCTTGCACGTTGCAACTCTTGTTTCATAGCCTCAATTTCTGCTCTTAAAGCAGGCACCTGTTGCAAATCTGCAGTCATTCGGCCTAAATCTTGTGTCATCCCTTGCACCTGACCCATCAAGTCCTGCCTCACAACAGTAAGCTCTTTAATATCACCACGAACCTGAAGAAGCTCAGCCCTCATGGCTTCCACCCCACGAAGATCCACCTCCATCTGGACAGACTTGTCATACAATTCTCTCATCTGCACATCCTTCTCTGCCCTCAAGGACTCCGCAAATTGAACCATCCTCTGCAACTCATACTGGGCAACTTCCAATTCCTGTTTGAGGGCCACATGAGTCGCAGCCAGCCCCTTATTATCAACCAACATAGCTTGAATTTCTTGATGTTGAGCTGCAAGTCGTTCCTCTATTATAGCTGGGTGAGGCGGAAGTGGTCTGGGACCCAACCCAAATTGGGATTCTCTTAGTTCTTCTAGTAGAGCTGGATGAGGTATTGGCCCTAGGCCTCTGCCACCAAAAGGAGGCTCATGAATTGGTGGAGGTAGGCCAGCATGAGGAGCACCCTTCATTGAAATAGGTGGTCCACGATTTCTTCCCGACATTGTACCTCTAAAGGTTGAAACACAAACAGGATGCGTCTGTAAAATCAGAGAAACAATGGGATTTCTCTGTTGAATGACCTGAAAAATACAACAATAACTTAACACGGATATCTTAAAAGCCAAGGCCAAAAACTGTTTAAAGTCAGCTACAAACATAAATCACCAAAAAAAATTAAAAATAAAAAAAATAAGTGATAATCGAGCCCAAAATTCAATTAACAGGAAAATGCAGGGGAGAAAAGGATGTGGTGTTAGAGAATTCTCGAGGATAGATCCTATACCGTGTTAAGAGATGCTATGTGTAAGCAATAAAACTCACAAACGACACCTAAGAAAAATGCCTCTCAAGACTTGTTTAACACCTAAAATATCCCTCTAAGTACCCATAGCCCAATTTCCAACCTTATCGTTTGGATGCAAAGAAAATCCAGCAACCAAGATGTTTCACAGTTCGGTTCAACCCAGGAGACGAAGAGAAGGAAAATTGCAAATAAATCATCGAAGACTGCAAAACTTATGCTATCGATATCACTACAAAAGGAAAAAATCGAAGTACTGAAACAAAATACGTTGTTTCCCGAGAAAAAGTTCGTTAAGTGTACGGTCCAGAACCGCTGTATGGTTGAGATGACAGACCTTTCAGAAGGGAAATTCCTGAGGCAACAAGAGTTGAAAGCTCATGGAAGAAGGTTGTTGGATTAGAAACTTAGAATAAGCATCGAATTAAATTGTATTTGGTTGAGAAGAACCCTGGCGTGGGAATTGAACTAGGAGGAATTGGAACAAAAGGAGGAAAGAGAATGGAGGAGAAGGAAACAAAACAGTGGAATTTTCTTTTCTTCGGCCCCTGGAGGGGGGTGGGAATCTGGGCGGATGATTTCTTTTGACACCTCTTTTTAATCTTTTAAAACCCCCAATCAAAGAGACGGTGAAGTGGAGAAACAAAAGGGGTTGGGGTGTAAACAGTAAAATTGGGATGAGAAAATGAAATGACCATCTGGGGGCATGGTTTGGACCTTGGTCTCCAACCAAACGCCTGCGTTAATAGGGCCAATTCTTTATGCACACTACATGCCTGTACAAATCTCAAGATCTATATGATTTACGAGGTGTGTGTCGATTAAGACACTACCATCAATGGTCAAGACTGGACCAGCTGCAATAGCTAACTATTCAATTCCAAGGACAAATTACTAACATGAGTTTTTTTATCTGAAAATTACCAAAAAAAAAAAAAAAATTACCAATTTGTATGCCAGTATTTTTATTAGACTTGCATGTATATTAATAAAAATAAACAGAATAAATTATTTTAATCTTCAATTTTGCATTTGATATTAAATAACAGGGACCACAACAAGAACAATAACCAATAATAATAATAATAATAAAACCATAATGATAATGATTATGTAATAAGCATACCTTTTTCACATTGGAAACTTCCAAACAAAAGCTCTTCATGGGAAACTTCGTCTATTTTAAGAGTACATAAGTTTTAGATTAATCTTTTCTGTTCTTTTTTTAAATGGTCGACTAATTTAGTGCCATAAAAAATGCTTGCTAATTTAGGAGAATATTCTTTTCGGTCATTAATTTATAAGAATGATTTCTATTCAATCTTTTTTTTTTCCTTGAGTTGAGGGAGATTTAATATTAAGCGATAATTGAATTTTCAAAATCTTTTGAATATAAGCATTGTTTGATGTAATCAAAACAAATAATTGCAATCATTATTTCCCAATAATAGATGCTGGTCCACATTGCTCTTATCAACTTAAATTTCCCATAAGAAACCTCTGTTTCCCTATTTGATAATGACCACGTAGCCCCCGTGACATGGCTTTTAACGGTGAGATTGAGTTCTCTTCAATTAACCCAAACGGCTATAACATAAGCAGCATGTCCCACAAGCGTAAATAAAGGCAAAGCTTGTCAATCAAACATGGTTATGCACCCATTTGAACTTTCTAACTTTTAAAGTGACTTTTTTTTTTGTCACAGGAAAATGAATACTTTGTTAATGTTAACTCAATCATGCGATAAAGTGACCGAATTTGATTATAAAAGTATCAAAGTCTTATTTAATAATTGTGTTAAACTATTTTTTCACTTTTCAAAATGATTAACTTGAAAAAATGATGTTTTAAAGAGATTTAAGATATTTTTCTTTCTTTCTCCAAATTCACTAGCTTTCGAACGTTAGAAAATCTTGAGCCGGTTATGCATGTTACCAAATAATACTCAACAAAATAGGCTCTTCACTTGCTTATCACTCTATCTAAGTTCATTTACTTACAAAAGGCAGACAACTCATGGAAGCTTTGTGGGATTTTGAAGACAAATTGAAGCTTACAACTACACAAGCTTTGGTCCTGTTAGGAGGTGCAACCTTGGCAATTGTTGGCCTTTGCGTCCTCGCCATTCTAAAAAGGAAACCCATAGTCACAGGGAATAAAGCTGTACACCAAAAAGAAGAGGAAGCTGCTACAGATGAGAATTATAGTGTACCTGCAGAGTGGTCGGAGCCGAGTTGTGGGTCGAAGAGGGTGGTGCTGACGGGGTCAATGCGGTGGTGCAGGGCAAGCAAATGGGAGGAGAAGAATACTGGAAGGGAAAGGCAGAGAGAATCACCAATGGTTAGCTTAGAAAAGGATGGCCATGAAATTGGATGGCAAGGCCACAACTCTATGTCAGCAGTGTGGCAAAGACCAATCTTGAGAGGGGAAAGGTGTGAGCTGCCAAGGTTTAGTGGCCTTATTCTCTATGATGAAAAGGGAAGGCCGCTTCCTGATTCTGAGAAGGAAACTTCAAACCAGGTAATCAACTATCACTTGACATCTTTTCTTAAAATAGTGACATCATTCTTAAAAGTTGCTATTTCCTACTGACTAAGCTCATCAAGTAAGCACTGTAAGACAAGACACAAAAGTCGTTTCGTTGCCAGACAGGCAACATGAACAATACATAATCAACTTCAGTCTAGGCAAATGTGAAATCAATCACATTTTCTTCTTTTTTAAGTTTTTTCCTTGCTGCCCAAATGAAGATCAAAGCAAAATATCAGACTCTTAAAAATAAAACAAGCCTCTCAAACAATGTTTTTGTGTCTGTCTGTTACATCTGATGAAATTGGCAATGACCTCAATGCAAAAAATACTTATGCCCGCATCAACAGCTGCTCAGATGAAGCGACAAACCTTTTGTGCAACGGTTCCTTCCCGGAGCGTAGTTGGCCTTCCAAACGAATGGATTAATGCATAAACAGTTTGAACGATATTGGCAGCTTTTATTTGCTCTCTACTATGTAACACTAACTGCTCCAAGATATCGAAATAATCAGGAAACTAGCCGGTTCCAGTTGATGATATTTCTGCTGCTGCTGCTTGTTTCTAACTTATTGTCTGTTATGTGCAGGAAAAACAGCTGTTACTGCGAGAAACACTCTAAGAGATCTACTGTAGTATTTGTTATTGAATTTTCCTATTTCTTGTATGTTGTAACAGAAAGATATTAAGGATTTACAATGGGAAAATGTGATCTGGTATTGATATGCTATAATCATTTCATGAAATTTTAGTTCTATGTAGCTTATTATCCCTCAGTTCCAGTGTATTTCCATTTTTATTTTTTTTCCTTTTTGGTGATATCCCATCTAATCTCGATAATTCACTACCCTCTTTTTCCCTTTTGATTGATTACAGACAACAATGAAACACAGAAAAAGGAGAGTGATAGGGAGAAAAAGTCCAAAACTTAAAAATATAGAACCTCACATAAATGGAAAATCCTTTATCTTACAGTCAAGATAATGAGGACTTTATGGTTTTTGTATTCAATTATCTAAGCACCTCTTTTCAACTGTGTTTTTAACTGTAAACTTGGTGCTCACTGGCATTTCAACTGTGACAGATCAGAATCTTAGTCAGAGACATTGTATACTTGCCTTTACTCTCTGTTTGTCAGCAGAACCGGTCATGCATATGACAGTAACGAGGGTTCTCTCGAGTCTTCTCTGGATATACTTGTGTAGTAGAAGTACAAAACCAACTGTATCATTCCCAAAATGGTTCCGATCCCATTTGGTATCTACAAAACCAGACAAAGATATATGCACATTCATAAAAGGCAGTAAATTTTTCAAGCTAAAATAGGAATTTTAAAGATAATAGTAAATGAGCTGAATGAACCTTACATAGATGTAGGGATCAACATTGAGGAACCCATAAAGAAAGAAAGAAGTGCTCATCAAGAAGGTGGAAAGAGAAAGATAAAATGGCATATATTCAACACTCTTTGTCCGGATGACCAATCTCTGGAAAATATATCGAGATAAATAAGTTAAGAAACAAAGTCTCCAAGCTAACTGATGTAGAAATTTGGACAAACCATTAGATAGATAACTAGGAACCAACAGACTTACAATTATAAACAATGGAGAAGCAAACATTGAAATGAGAGAAGCGCAACTCAATATTCCCACAAACATCTGGCGCATTTGACCGTCAGATATTTGCAAGCTCCCAATAACTATGACCGCAAATATGCCAAAAGTTGCTAGCAGCAATCCTAACATTGTTACCTATCAAATTGCAGTTAAAAGAACAATAGCTTAGAAATGAGTCAACGACTTTCAAGCTTGTATGATATGAAAAAGTTTCCAATAGTTTTGAAAAGGTAACCTTTTTTGCTTTCTCAGCATAAATCACAAAGAGGGTTATGTACACAGACTGAAAGATTGCTCCAGCTGAGTTGACCGTCAAGACCAACAGGTTATCAGGTGATATGATAGGTGTGCCATACCACAAGCTGATCAAGCAGTTCAAGAGAGCATAAATATACGGCAATCCTGAGAACATTTCTGTTGAACCATTTCTGATAATTCTCCTAAATGTGGGTCTAGATTCAAAAACAGGATAACAGTTAATGAAAGGGTAATCAGTAATTTCTTCTGAGCCCAATTGTATTTGCAGAATCCGTACAGAAACTTACATGGGCGAGATAAATAACCCAAAAGCAAAGATGTTCCCTGCAGTAAACAACAATTTAATCTTCTTTGTTCCCTAGCCTATATCAAGCATCAATAGAACCCCAGAACTGAGGAAAGAGAAAGAAAGTACCGGTGACTCCAGCTGCATCCTTGCAAATTGTGTAGACAGAATATGCAATAGAAAGAGACATAATTCCAGAGAAAACTCACCAGCAATCTACTCAGATTAAACCAAACCCAACCCAACCCTCAATTCATATGATCATATCCCTTGTCTCTTCCACCCTACCCACCAAAAAAATCTGTGTTTTTTCTCTCCCTTCCTTGACCACCCAAAACTGAAATTACGCACGTTTGCTAAAGATTATCAATCGTTTTTCTCTCCCTTTCCTGGGCCCGCTTTACTTAGAGCCACGAAAACAAAACCATTTTACATAGCATTTCAAAATGCAACTTGCAAGCAACGATCGAGAAACCTGCGTCGGCACCCAACGAGTGCCTGGATCCTACTCAGCACTGCTGAGCTAGCCACCCCGATGAAGATACTTTTGTAGTACAATGACAGAGATACCAGAAGCACAAATTGCATTGACACTTCATCCAAGTTGACTCCATATTTTTTTATTGCCGTTCTTATCATGTTATCCCTTGGCCTGGAGTACCTACTAATATTCTGGCTCAATTAAGAATTTTCAAAGATTGATTATATAAAGTATGTTGCTAAATATATCATGTTGATCCTATTCTAGAATAAGAGATTTGTTTAAGGTTTCTTTTTCGGAAAGGATAAGGGTATGTTTGAGATTAATTAAAGATAAGGTGTTTCCTGTTAATACATACAAACTAGGTTGCTATCAACTAACCTTAGAATCTATATATAATTGTAGTACGTGTTACTAGACTAATTTTTTTGGTGTTGAGAGGAATTATCCGTAAATTCTTTTCAACAAGCAAAAGACGACGTTTGTTATAAAATCCTTCTTTGAGAACAATTAAATTAGATTATCCCATTGCGCAAGTAGTTTTAAATGGACTAAGCAGAAAATAGGGAGACACTAATCTTTTTCTTTTTTGGTCATTAATAGATTGAAAACAAATATGATTGGTTGCGTCGCCGCGCAGTCTAGCAGTGACTTCTTTTCGCACACCCCATATTTCTTAACTGCACATAATGTGTGTGGTTAGAAAATATATGGTGTGCAAAAAGAATTTACCTACTTATGGACTGGATCTATACAATAGCTCAAATCACTGAATAAATCCTTTATTTATATTTATTTTTTATATATCTCTCTTACTTTTTTATTTATAATTTTATTTTTATAATATAATTAAAATGCATTGAGTATATAAAGAGGTATAAATAACGGGTGCGTAATTATTATTTTTCTTTTTAATTTTTCTTTCTAATGATCCATAATTTGGATTCAAATCTGCAATGGACAATGATCCATTTCACGCATCTTTATCTGTAGGAATAGATTCTTATATTTTATGAGCATGTGAAAAGACAAAAATATGCATCTTTTGATCGTCATAATGACTCGCATTCGCACATTCATGTTGTTTGTTAGTAATTTGTTTCCTTTGGAAAAGCGTCAAGTTTTCGCATCCTCATCCTCATGCTTAATAAAATCAAAATTATTACACCCAAAAGTGAGTTAAAGTCGAATAATGTTATCTTTGGTCCCAAACACCATCGACTTCACCCCATCATATCCATATTAAATGCGAAAATAACACCGAACTACCAAAAAGGAATGGGGATTGGTGCAAGTTTTGGTTTTTTCGTTGCCTATCAAACAAAATCTCAGCCTTTTATTTCCACCAACTTCCTCTGATCAAGTCTTAGGTTGAAATTTTCAGACACCCACGTGCATGCAAATTGGATAAAAACCTATTATTCATCTGCCAAATACCGGGGAAAATTCACTTTACACCTCAACTTTTTTATATTTTTATGTACATTTCAGCTTTGTAATTATCGATATAAAAATAAAATTATAAATAAAAAAATAAATATAAATATAAATATACACATAATTACATTTCTAACTGCTTAATAATTTTTTTTATTTTTTTAAATTTATATTTCAAATACTTTTATATTTCTTTGAGTATATCGTTTTAGATCTCATGTAATTGACTACATTGCATAACAAAATATCAACCATTGAATTAGTTATTAACATAATATTATAATCTAATTTAATAACTAATATTTTACCATGTAATATCTAAATACATTTTTATCTACTTAAATATATGTTGTTATTGTCCCATAGATTAATGGCACTGATATGATACCCTAACTAATACCTTCTAGAGAACAAGTGGGACTTTTCAACCTAGGGACACGATATGGTAGTGCGCATGCGTGTCTCTCTAGATGCCTCAATTGAATTCCTTCTACATCACCCTCATATATTCATGCCATCAACTCAAGGTGTTAGGCTACTGAATTATGGTTAGTTAATTTATTTAATTATAAAATTTTAATTAGTTGGACAATGACATTAAATTTTTTAAATACTTACTTCAAACGTATGGAAAAAGAATGAGATTCAAATCCGAAAATGTAAGTGTTGTGAGGATTGTTTTGTGTGAGTTTGAGATCCCCCTTCTAGGAGCCCTATTATCCCTTGTATAGAGAAAGTGAGATGTGAGCCTTTTGAGTTTGCTTAATTTGGTCCATAATATGTTGTGAGGTTTGTTGTGCGTGAGCTTAAGATCTCCTTTTTAGGAGCTCTCCTATCCCTTATATAGAGAGTGTGAGGTGTGAGTCTTTTAGGCCTGTTTAGTTTGGTCTATAACAATAAAAAAACTTATAAAATAATTATTTCCATTTGAAAGAAAGCGGGTATAGGGTAATAGCACCAAAATTTATTTTTTTTGATTAAATTTAAAATTATAAAATAATATTTTAACTCTATAATTATATATAATTGACTAAATAAAATGTAATATAATAAAAAGATAAGATAATAATTTTTCTATTATACCAAAAATCATATAAAACACTACTTGTCTTGCCGTGATTAGGCTGAAAGTTGAAACTTTATAAGCAGAATGCAAAATGCTATCTTGAAGACTGAAAATTACGTTATCTTAGTCAAATGCATGTAAATCAAAAAATAAAAAGATTAAAGTTTTGAAAACTTGAATGACAATCTTATGAAAGTGTATTTTATATTTACTTAGAGTAAGAGAAATGATAAATATATCAATGTATCATCTAACTCATCACTACTTATATTGGTGGTCAAGTTGACTTTGAACCATTTGAATTCACATGTACGATGTAGTGATACTTTTGAGAATTTTAAGACTCTTTAGTCTATTTAATTTGAATTAAAAATTAAATTTTTTTATAATTTTTCGTAAAATTTGAACCATTTAAAAAAAGTTATCAAGTTAGTCCCTTTTTTTTTTTTTATTTACACCTAAGTTATTCTAACAAATTGTCTTGATATTATGCTCAGAATTGGAGATAACGAGTATTGAGCTTTAATTACTAAATATTTTTTAACAATAATAACTTTAAAATCATTAACTTAAGATGTTTAACTTGAAATACCTAGATACTTAATTAATTTTTCATTTAGCTAATTAACACATTTCCTTATTATTCAGTCTTTTTTTTTTTTTTAATGAAATTGTTTAGTGAAGTTAAAGCTGTGATGTGAATTGTATTAAAGGCCATAATAATAAAAATAATGAAAAAGTCATTATAAATATATAGCATATAGCATTAGTATAAAAACATGTAGAAGCATGAAAAGGAAATCTGAGACGTGATAACATTTCAATATATACACACCAAACATACACACACAATCAACAAAGATCGGTTCTCACAAGGTCCATATTTCATAAGCACGTGAGTGCAAGTTCTATTGTCTATACAATCAATTTTTTGGTAAATAATTTATAAATATTTCAATAAGTATTCAATAATTTTGAGAGATGTCTGGAATTTAATGAATATTCTCTTAGCTTTTATGGTAATTTTATTAATTTGTAAAAATTATTTTAATTTAATTAAAAAACTTGAGTTTGTGTTCTAAAATTATAACAATTTAAAATTTGGTAAATAAAATTCTGTCTTTAAAAAGTATTTAACGTACCTTCTTATTTTTTTAATACAATTATTTTATTGTTTGTGTTTTTTAAACATATTATTTTATGTTTTAAGTATTATTTTATAATTTTATTTAATTTTATTTTAATTAATAATATCTTGCACATATACATGGGCAATCCAATCACAATCACAATTGCCAAAGAGAATTGACAAATTTTATTATACTAATTATAATTATTTATTATTATATACAACGAATTTATTGAAGAAATGGAAGGCATTACTCTCACAAGGATGAGTTGTCATTACGTTACAGAGATCCCTCATTTGCATATATATATATATATAAAAAAAAAAAAAAAAAGAACGTTTGAATTGCCCATATTGCCCTTATCGATTGCTCCAATATTAAAAAATAAAAAGTTTATACATGAATGTGTCTTTTTCTTGACGAGCCTACGAAAGGAAAACGCCGAAGCACAGGATCTGTTTTGTATAAATTTGGGCTGGCTAATAATTTCATCCAATCAATATATTATTCTCAGTCGGTGAACCAATAAGGTGGCCGGTTTACAGATTCATTTTAATATTGACCTTACCAGATTAAACCTCTTTCCCACCAAAAAAATCATTAGCAACATTAATTTGTATGATTAACCGACTCTTAAAAACCTAAAAATATCATAATCGGTTTAAAAAGTGGGGTCCACTAACCGTGTTGCTGCGTAATTTTGTCAAAAAAGTAGAGTGTTTTTGTCATTTAATATAATCGTATGTCTCTCCTTAACTGTCTCAGTTGATCACAGACGCGTATATATACAACCCTCCATTTCCCTCTCTCAAGAGCCTCCAAATCTGCGAGTAAGGGTCTTCCTTATTTGTCTGAAAATCTATTGTCTTGGTCTTTCTTCTTCTTTCTCGATAATCTTTCTGTGCTGATCGGCGTGGATCTACTAAGAATTCGTAAGTTGATCTACTTATCAGCTTTTTCAAATTTTTCTGTAGTTATGGCTGCTAGCTATGATCAGGGTGTCGCTAATTTTTTTGTAATTATTTGGAAATGATCGACATTTGGGTTATTGAGGACTATTTTTTATCTGGGATTGCTTACTTTTGTTAGATCTGTGATAATTGTGAAGATGATTGTTGGTGATGCTGTTTTCCTTGCTTTGTTTTTGTACTGCTTGCTTTGATCTTGGTTATTGTAAACGTTTTTCAGCTGAAATAGCGAAAATCAGATCTCAATGAGTAAATGAAAATTGCTCCAGTTTGTAATTTTGGGTTCCTATGTATGCCTGAATTTGGTTTATGTGTTCGGTTATGTCATTTATTTATTATTATTATTATTTTTTTTTTGATATTGCAATGTTTGTGCAGAATCAGAGTCCTGATTTTTGCTTCTCTCCTACAAAATGCATTTATGTTGTTTTTTGTGCCTTCCATTGCTTTGGGAAAGAGGAGACAAAGGAAAAGTTTCTGTTTTCTATTTTCCTAAATTTTGAACGTTTGATTTTTCCCTGTAATTCATTGCAGAATTATGTTGCACTATCTCATTTTCATATAAATTGAATCAAGATGTTGCTTTGTCTGATTCACTATCTCTTCCCCTTCCCCCCCCCCCCCCCCTCTTTTTTTTCACTTTTAGCGAGCATTAGGACCGGTGATCTATTGATTGATACTTTCAGATGAGCAATTACGCAGTAGTCCTGTGCAATAATTTTTTTTTTTCCTGAATTGTAATTAGTTGTGCTATTTATGAAAAGATTTACATGTTTTGTAAAGGATATATTCTGCAGTGTTATTCCACTCCATGTCATCATGTATTGGAACTGTATGTTTTGCTTGTGGTTCTGAAATTTGATATGTTGTCTTTGTTGCAGAAGTTTCTTGACATGGCTGCGTATACCCCAAAGAATATCCTCATCACTGGGGCAGCTGGATTTATTGCATCCCATGTTGCCAACCGGCTTATCCGGAACTATCCAAACTACAAAATTGTTGTGCTTGACAAACTTGATTACTGTTCTAATCTGAAAAACCTCCTTCCTTCCAAATCATCTCCCAACTTCAAGTTTGTGAAGGGGGATATTGGAAGTGCTGACCTTGTCAACTACCTTCTGATTACTGAGTCCATTGACACAATAATGCACTTTGCTGCTCAGACCCACGTTGACAACTCCTTTGGCAATAGCTTTGAGTTCACCAAGAACAACATATATGGCACTCATGTCCTATTAGAAGCCTGCAAGGTCACTGGCCAGATCAGAAGGTTCATTCATGTGAGCACAGATGAGGTCTATGGTGAGACAGATGAGGATGCTGTTGTGGGAAACCATGAGGCTTCCCAACTTCTTCCAACAAACCCATACTCTGCAACAAAAGCTGGAGCAGAAATGCTTGTCATGGCATATGGTAGGTCATATGGGTTACCTGTGATCACAACACGTGGAAATAATGTTTATGGGCCAAATCAGTTTCCTGAGAAGTTGATTCCGAAGTTCATCCTCTTGGCTATGCAAGGCAAGGTTCTGCCCATTCACGGGGATGGTTCTAACGTGAGGAGTTATTTATATTGTGAAGATGTTGCAGAGGCTTTTGAAGTTATCCTTCACAAGGGGGAGGTTGGCCATGTTTATAATGTTGGGACTAAGAAGGAAAGGAGAGTTATTGATGTAGCTAAAGATATATGCAGACTTTTCTCAATGGATCCTGAGACAAGCATAAAATTTGTAGATAACAGACCGTTTAATGACCAGAGGTACTTCCTTGATGATCAAAAGCTGAAGGTCTTGGGTTGGTCTGAGAGGACCACATGGGAAGAGGGGTTGAAGAAAACCATGGAGTGGTATATCAAGAACCCTGATTGGTGGGGCGATGTCAGTGGAGCATTGCTTCCTCATCCAAGGATGCTGATGATGCCTGGTGGGATGGAGAGACATATTGATGGATCTGAAGATGAGAAACCTGCATCCTATGCCGCAAGCAATACTAAAATGGTGGTTCCGTCATCAAAGACAGCTGGCACTCAGCAGAAACATCCTTTCAAGTTCCTGATCTATGGTAGAACAGGGTGGATTGGGGGTCTGCTAGGGAAACTGTGTGAAAAACAAGGGATTCCATATGAATATGGAAAAGGGCGTCTTCAGGATCGCTCATCACTCATAGCAGATATACAGAGCGTGAAGCCAACCCATGTTTTTAATGCTGCAGGTGTGACTGGCAGACCAAATGTTGATTGGTGCGAATCTCATAAAACAGAGACAATACGCACCAATGTTGCTGGCACTTTAACCTTGGCTGATGTCTGCAGAGAGAATGGGCTCTTAATGATAAATTATGCCACTGGCTGTATATTTGAGTATGATGCTGCACATCCAGAGGATTCTGGCATTGGTTTTAAGGAGGAGGACAAACCCAATTTCACTGGTTCTTTTTATTCTAAAACCAAGGCCATGGTAAGTTTTCTTAACTGATATGCTTTTATATCTTTTACTCAAGGAAATCTCAAGTAATATATTGCCTTCGAATTTTGACCAGGTTGAAGAACTTTTGAAGGAATATGACAATGTGTGCACCCTCAGGGTTCGCATGCCAATTTCGTCTGACCTGAATAACCCACGCAACTTCATTACTAAGATTAGCCGATACAACAAAGTGGTTAATATTCCAAACAGCATGACTATCTTGGATGAACTTCTACCTATTTCCATTGAGATGGCAAAGCGAAATTTGAGGGGCATCTGGAACTTCACAAATCCTGGGGTTGTTAGCCACAACGAGATCCTCGAGATGTACAGGGATTACATTGACCCCAGCTTCAAATGGAACAACTTCACACTTGAAGAGCAAGCCAAGGTGATAGTTGCTCCACGAAGCAACAATGAGATGGATGCATCCAAGTTGAAGAAAGAGTTCCCAGAGTTGCTTCCCATTAAGGAATCACTGATCAAGTATGTCTTTGAACCAAACAAGAAAACTGGTAAAAAGTAAGCAGTTCCCATACAATAGACATCACAGTTATTCACTGAATTTTGTGTCAAGCCACATACTACTTAGATTCACTCATTATTTCATTGCTAGTTCCATTCATTTACTCCATGTGTAGAGGGTCACAAGTACTATACTTGTGTTAGCTACGGTTCCTTCTTTACAGCTGTTTTATAGTTGCTACTTGTTAGTATCTTCACCTGCAAGCAACCTTGGATAAGTGCTTTACAGCTTCTTGTCATCTGCAAGCTTGTGATGATGGGCAACTTTTGCATTCTGCAAGACGTGTATTCTTTTATTGCTATCCATTTTGTGGGTAATGTATTGTCTTGGCACTATATGAGCAGTGAAATGGATGCAATTTAGATATTCATTTCATTTTTTTTCTGTTTGAATAAGCAATTAGTGTTATAGAACACTAACCCGTACCAAAGAAGATGTATTGTCAGTTTATCTATTTGGTTCTTGTTATCTTTAAATTTTATTTAATTATTAATGCATTACGTATCAATATTTTATACAGCATAACTTGAGGTTGCTTTATTTTTCTGTTCACGGTACATTTGAGCTGATTATTCTGAAACTGTATCTCGTTTTAATAAAATTCAAATGAGATTGTAAATTTAATTTTTTAACAATTAACAAGTAAAATATACTCATAAAAATAAAATAAAATATACTAAATAGGTAATCTCTCATTTCACTTCTGCCAAGTTAAACATAGTCATGGGCAAATTTGCAGTCATTGAAAGAAAATTAATAAAATATTTATTAACACGATGAGATCACTGTTTACCATATGGGGAGTGTTGGATACAATTAACATAGTCAAGGCTGCCACTCAATCCTCCCTGATTTCCGCGTATCTAATAGTACGTGTGTATATATATTATTTTGTTATTAATGCTGTACTGAAATAATATTTAATCGTTTGATTATTTGATGCAAAAAACAGTTGTCTGACTCCAGCACAATTATTTGTCACGCCGTGTACAATTATCACTTAATTATCTTAAACTCAACAAGAAATCTTAAATTTAGATTTGATCCCAGCAGAGGAAGAGGGAGAGAGAAAGACTATTTTGTCCATTCCATCCAAACAAATTCGAGAGTAATTTTTTTTTTTTTTCTATTCTTGGACAAACAGGTGTATGATCTAATAGTGAAGGGACCAATAACACAGAGGTCAAAGATTCGAAATTTGTTGTTGTCATGTTAAAAAAAAAAAAAAATTAAAGTAAAAGATTAACTACCGTAAATAATATGGAGAGCTATAATCAAATGTATATACAAAGAATTGTGAGATAATTAGGGTTACCTTCTTTTCTCCCAATTGGCAAACATTGATATCCCTTTTGATTCTCCACTTCGTTCGCACCCAATAGGAAAGTCCTAAAGGTGTGCAAAGACATGATAAGCTTTAACTAAATATGATCAGAAATTTGGAGTAGTTGCGTCTGCAAGTTCATTCAGAAATGCAACTACATCATCTGATGATCCAAGCGTATATCGGGCACTCGTTCGAGTTCGCCCAACAGCGCAAGAGAAGTAATTCTCCTTCTTCAGGTCAAGGACATTCCACGAGATCTTCTCCGGCGCCGGCCGTCGTGCTGCGCCGCAGACGTGATTGTTGGTTTTCTTCTCAGAATTTGGCAGAGGCCTCTGCGTCTTGTTCGGAGATGACTTGTGTCCATTTTTACTGGCTGGAATCCTCAAAGATGATTTTCTCTCACCAGGAAACTTAACCCCTTCGGTTGTTACCTTGGTTCTTGGGAGACCGAGACCATCAGAAGGAAGCTCCGGCTCGAAAAAGGTATAAACATCTTCATCCTGATGCAAATACTAACGATAAATAAATTCGGACCATAAATTTATGTAATATTTAGCAGAAGGAAAATTATGAATAGAAGCTAATCGAGTTCTCAATCTGATGCAAGTGTTCTTAGTTTTCATTCAAGGAGTTGGATTATATGCAATAATGACAGATGGACTGAAATAGGACATTAGCACAGTAACATCCCCAACGAATGCTAGATAGTTGCATGTTATGGTTGCTAAATAAAAATCAAAATGCATGGAAGTGCTCAAGCAATGAATCTGGATCAGCTGCAACCATTGCAGTCAATTTTTGACACATTTGGTGACATAACACCGCAAGAGACACTGAATGAGTGCGTAAAAAGTACATACTGATCAATTCATCCAACATATCTTGTCACGCTATATCATGAACCCGGATTTTTAAGCAATACACAGCAATGAAATTTCTCATATTAAACAAAATAAAATTATTACAAAGTATAAAACTGAGTGAAAGTTGAAATCACCTTTCCAAGAAAATGTCCTATACAAAGGACATAATCAATTGGTGTTGTCATGGATTTACTATGAACTATCTCACCCAGGATGCGGTCAATAGCTGCTCCCTGATTAAATTTGTTGTATACAGCGACATCAGTGTAAAAATAATGAGATGATAACAATAAGGGAAATGCTAATTATTAAACAAAAGGGGTTACCTTTGCAACGCCGACAGCTCGCACTTCGACAGATCGGCTACCTTGAACAACATCGATTGATGCATTAGAAATTGGACCTGTCCAGAGATGCTGCAACATGTCCTTTGCCTGGAGTCTTCCAAATTCAACATCTGTAATTGTGATGAGAGGATAAGAAACTGAAGATAAAGAAGAAAAACACAATAAATAACTAATCAATTAATTAATTACCTGCATATTTGTAATTCCATACAAGTGAAGTTTCCCGGAGTTCAAAATGTGACCGGGGTGTTCTTTCCGTGAAGTACTCAAAAACATGCTGAAAACACAAGATCAGCATCATAAGTTGAGAGGAATAACGGAACGGGATAATTGAAAGCTGAAATGCATCTTTTACATTTTCTACAGTGGTACAGTAGGAGAGGGAAGGATACTAGAGGAAGAAAATGGCCCCACTTTCTCTCTCTATCCTCTTTCTCTTTCTCACTCCTACTGCGCAACTACAGGAAATGTAAAGGATCCAAACTTCAATATCAGCACCTTTACACAGTCAACCCATTCCATATTCAGATGCTCTGGCATTGTTGACATCCATTCTCCCCTTGTATGGCTTAAGAACATCCCATTCTCTGCTGCCAACCACATGTCATACTCCTTGAAGTTCTGTAATAGCACTAAGTTAGAGAATAGAACAAGGAGGACAAAAAGAAAGGATGTAGTCTTTGTCGAGATTTACCTCATCTAGGACATTTCTATCACTTCCACTAAGCACAACAACTGTGGTCTTTGGATCACCGCAAAGTTCTCTCACGGGTTGTTTCAATTCTGGATGCACTTTGAGTTCCATTTCTTTAATCTGGTCACCTTTCTTGTCAACTGGTTCAGTTAAAGTTGCATTGAATCCCTAAGGTGTATCACCAAGTGAAGAATAAATGTTAATATAAATTCATAAGACAAAAACTAAGGTTCATGATTTATTGGTAGTAAAACAGGGAAAACATTAAACAAAAGATAGAAGAAAAAGAAAGATTGAAGTGTTTTCTGAAAACAGTTTTTTTAAAATACATAAGCTTCATAATGAGGCAGCATACCAAAATGAGCAATCGATTAGTCGACTGTTGATAACGTTCGATTGCAGTCTTGATTGGAAGCGGAGGTGGAACCTGTCTAGTCCTTATTTGTGCCTCAACTACAGTATCATTTAGTTCACTGCAATAAATTTAAATGGTAAGTTTCATTATGTCAGTGTGCACAACTATCCCAAAAATGCCAGTAGGATAAATCCTCAATATATTTTTCTTCTAAATTCAAATCCCATCAGTATGCCTGATACAATAATCACGACGAAATAAAAATAGTTTTAAAGCATAATGCTTTCTAAAGGATCTGCAGGCTTGGTCACCAGCAACAGAATTCTCAAAATACAATCAAGGCGAGTATAAACAGGAGCAATCAAAAGGGTACATACAGGTTGAAGAATAACCATCAGAATTAAATTTTAGATGGACTTGTCAATTATTATGCATAAACGGAAAACTTCTAACTTACCAGAAAAGGTGTTCGAAAAATCTAACGTACGCACCTCACAAAAGTTTCTGCCCATTCCTGAGCAGTATGGGTTTTTACATGTGAAGAATTATGCTTATGTCGTTTCTCTCTTTCTTCAGATGACATATTCAGAGCCTGGGCAATTGCAGCAGCAACTTCAGTGATGTTCCAGGGGTTAACTAGAATTGCTCCAGCACCTAGAGATTGTGCAGCACCAGCAAACTACAAGATGTATAGCAAGTTTCAGGTGTCAGATAAATAGGGCATGTATTTAGGTAAAACAAAAAAATGCGTAAAACAACCAGAGATGTGGCTTCGATATCAGCCAAAACAAGGAGTATAATTTTACGTTCTAAACATAAATAGAGATTTACTGTTATTTTTATCATCTATCCTAACACTTTAACTTATAATATTTTGAGCTAAAACAAGCATGGAGAGATGCAAGAGGCTTGACGATCATTCTAACTAGAAGATCATTTGTAACAACCTAAGCATTCACAAAGGTGTCAGTATCATACTATCATTTTTTCCAATTAGGTGGGTTTATCAGCAAGAGTATATAATGTAAAATGCCTCATGATCTAAAGCTCATGAAGGTTTGAGACTTCCATCTTCCTAGCAGCAATTCTATTTTCTGCTAAGTAATATAATATAATTCAGTTTCTTTCAACCTTAACATAAACTGCATTTGTAAAATCAAGAATGACATGTTGTAATTACTTCACTAAGAATGAGAACCCCTTTCTTTTGATCCTGGCAGGCCACAAATTCATAGCTGACAAGATTCATTCCATCTCTCAAGGATGTGACAAGTGCTACATCTGTGACAGAAATATAGACAGTGCGTATAAACCATTAGTGGAAAACTTAGAGTAAAAACCCTATAAATCTGCTACAAGAAATGCCAATGCTTCCAGAACAATTAGGAAATCAGAAAGCTTCACAGTTCAAAATCAGATTAAAAGGGGCGATGAAGCCACCATCAAAGGATTGCTTGCAGGAAAACTCGGCCAAAAATATATTGAACTGTAGAATTCAAAAGCACACAAATTTGTACCAGTAACAGCATATAAAGCACATAGTGCAAGAAAGTCGAGAGAACGATCCTGCAGATAGAGCAAATTCTGTTAGACAACCTAAGTTCCCTTTACTGAAAAAAAGTTACTAATAAATAAAGGACGTAAACGAAAACAAAATTAAAGTATAATAAAAATGTCTAATGTTGTTTACCCACTCGAACTTACTCTTTTGGGTAAACGGATAGCACTACTGAAATTAACTAAATGATGCAAGCAGTATCGCCGAATACTATAAATGAAATTATGAGTAAACTTCGTAGAAAAAGAATATGTCCTTGTTTGTGATTGTGTGTGTCAGCACTTATATGGTGTTCATCAAATGGCTCCAGAGTTCGGAGCGCACCAGGTGATGTATGGGAACCGCAGTCAGTGTTCCAAATCTGCCATTAATACGACCAACAATCTCATGAACCTGGCTTGTTAGCTTCTGATCTGCAAAAATGAAAGATATAAATCTGCCTAATCACTAATCAAGATCCAAAAGATGTAAAAATAAATAAAATAAATTAAAAGAGCACTTGATAAGCCAGTTAAATGTTCATCCATGGAAGAACTATCTCAATCAAAGTACTCCAGAAGAATGTATCAAAATAGGAGAGCATCAAAGACATTTCAGTATGTCTTGACTTTCAACTCGGTCTTAATTTTTCAATCTTACTGAACAGAACTATGTACTCAAGTTCCATTGTCACAGCAGATTTTTAATATGTTGTTGACGACAATAGAGGAAAACTATTGACATTCTTAAGGAAACAACAGAAAACCTGAAAAGATAAACATATTTTGCAGTAACACTATGTAGAAAGCTTGAGAACAAGACAAAATACTGTAAGTAGCATACACTCAGGAACATCAGTTCTTGTTGGCACAGCAATTTGAAGCAAAACTACTTTATCACGCCAATAAGGATTCTCTTCCAGAAATTTTTCGAATGCAAGAATTTTCTGAGGAATTCCTTTAATCATATCAAGGCGATCAACACCTAACATTACCTGTAAAGTCAGAAAGTGTTAATTGATGAATCAAACCAAATTACTTAATAACATTTGCTCAAAAGCAAATCTTGACATGGAGACTCATACCAAAGAAATACAACAGGTACGCTGATTCAACTTTTTTATAGATAAAAGGTGTACCTTTCTGCCTTTAAATCTTTCTTTTAATTCTTTAACGTGATCCTGGACTTGAGGAAGCTCCAGTGCGCGAATGAACCGTTCTGAATCTATCCCAATTGGAAACTGACAACCAAGGGAAAAAGGAGTAAAATAAGCAGCGGCAGTTTGAAACTAATCATGGTAATAGGTCAAAGGTAAAGATGGATAGTTTGATTCGAAAAGTTCATTTCTTCCTTATTCCTCGTTTTATCTTCTTTTGATAGGTACCATAAAATTTGGTGCAAAAGTTTAAATCAAAATACTGTACACGGAACAAAACTAGAATAATCTTGAAGGAAAAATTTATGAACACATACGGCAGCGACTCGAGTCACTCTCCCTTGATCCTCAACCCCTTCAGGCGTACCCTCGAGTCCAAGGATGCGAGTACAAGCACTAACAAAGTGCCTTGCATAATCATAGGTGTGAAAACTGCTCAACATAAAACACAAAAAGATTAAATTGTAGAAGCGATGACAATGACAGAATGCAAAAATTGTTAAAATCCAAACAAGAGTAAATAAAACAGACAGGAGGGATATTGTTAATTGAAATTATCAATGGTGATCCCAGGAGAAGAAAGGAAGGAGTTAAAACAGCTTAAAAGAAAGAAAAAGATCATGAACCATTCATATTCCAAAAAAGGCATGCCCGTGCCAAACTCATTTCATTAAAGTAATGAAAGTCCAGCATACAAGATTAGATGAACGGTAAACGCCTCATTTCCTAAATGGACAAGCAAGCTGCAACTTACCCAACTAAATCAGCTGCAAGAACAGAATGCAGGAGCTCTGAACGAGATGGCAGTGTCCTATGAATTTCAGAAGATGGAAATGGGGTGTGGAGGAACCAGCCAACTTTCATTTTGCTGTTATGCTCCTTTAAGCATTTAGGAAGAAACATAAGATGGTAATCATGGCACCAAACAACGTCACCCTCTTCATAGTGTTTGTTCACAACATCGGCAAACATTTGATTTGCTTTCTTATATGCTGCAAACTGAGACTGGAAACTCCGCGTGGTGGCCAGGCGATCTTCTTGTGGAAGTCCAAGGTAATGAAAAAGGGGCCACAAGATGTTGTTACAGTAGCCATTATAATATTGATGAACAATTTCTTCATCAAGAAATACTGGGATACACCTCTGCATTATAGGTAGCAAGGAGGAGAAGGACAACAAACTTTCAAAAAAAAATATTTACTGTATATTCTTTTTGCTACATATAACCTACTAATGAAACAAACAAGGAGAATGTAAGATATATCAACAATTGCAGAAGTTATTTTTGTAGACAGAGTACCTTTTCAGCCAAAGCTTTAGTAAGTGCCTTTTGTCCAATCTCATCTGGCACATTGACACCTGCCCACCCTATCCACCTTGCCTCAAACTCCTTGACACCTATGGTAAAAATGTAACAACCCGCTTGGAATCATTTGTAAACTTCAAAGCATAAACAACATGCTTGGAAAATGATGCAATATGAAAAAGAAAAAAACACCACTTACCTAAAAGAGCGCTCACTAGCCCACCAGCACTTATATCCAGGGACCAAGAGTCTATACCTTTCCTAACTGCTGAGACTGGCAGCCTGTTCGCCACCACCAAAAGTCGCTGTCTTAAAGGCCTCCCTTCTAGCCTTTCACATGCCTCACCAAACGCCCTTGCAGCTGCAGCCCCTTCGAGGAATTGTTCAACATAGGAAGCAACTGAGTTATTTTCTTCTCTTAAGCGCTGGTCATGCTCAAAAGGTTCAGTAACCCAATTATTATTATCAGTTGACTCATTCAAATGAGAAGCCCTGCTGCTTTTTCTTAGCTCTCTTTCTCTTAAAAGTCGTTCAACACGACCTGGAAAATTATCATTATTACCGTTATACTTATTCCCAGGCATACGCTCACTCTGGATGCCAATTGCTGAATATTGGAACCAAGTCTTCAAAGCAACTACCTCCCCTGCATTTTGTTAGGAAGATTAACTTTTTGGAAGAACAAAATGAAAACAAAATTCTGAAACTTACCCAATTCAGTTGCTAATAATACGGAGTATAATAACAACGAAGGAAAATTTTCAAAGACAGAGAAAGAGAACAAGAAATTCAATCCATATATAGAGAAAAAAATAGATTCCAATGCCAGTCAATAAAAACACCAAATATGGGGTCAGTCGTTGTCTCGTTACTTGGGCCAAGTTGGAAATTTCACATTCATAACACCAAATATAGCTTCCCTCCCTGGTAGATGACAGACAACAGAGAAACAAAGCAGACCAATGGAAACGTATGAGACTAGAGAATTCCACCATCAGTGTTTGGAGCAGTACGCCGTTATGAAGGAACATCATTCAGATGAAACAGCAAACGCATTGCATGAAAAGGAGTATTCAAATAAGTTGAATACTATGAACAGAACACTTCCATCTGATGCCAGCTAGACTTTAATCAACTCCGAATGTAAGGGAACATATTCAAAAGCCAGCAAAGATGTCACACAGATTATCAGCGGACTCTTAAAAAGGAGACAATTCTGTCGGGAAAACTCGGGACATCACCTGTTTCTGGTTCAATAAGTCAATCTTTGGGTATTGTTTCGGTGTTTCCAACGGCTAGCGAGCGACTGAGCTAGAATGAGAAGGTTAAAGACAGATGTGGAGGTAGGGAGAGAGTGGGAAATTTGCAGAATCTGAATGGCAGAGAATTGAACATAGTGAGAGAATGAAGGAAGCAATAGAATCCTCATATAAGGCACATATCGCTCTAGAGCCATGCAGGGGACAGCAGAAGTTTTTGTTGAAAACAGGGGGAAAAAAAAATTACTATTTTAAAATATTCCCAAGGCCTCGACAGTGTTTGCGGCAAAACAACAATGTTGCTTTGAATCTCGGGAAAAAAATTCTACAAGGCAGCAATTTTTTTTTTTAAAAAAAAATAGTCTAAGCTAATAATTTTTTAATGTTCATAGAAGAGATTCTTTTCCTACTAAATCTTGTTAGGATGTCCATTCGGGATGGTACTTCACTACGTTGGTGGTATCTAAGTGCCCACGTACAGACATAAAGACTGACGATTCAATAGAGCTAGTTGTCTCTTTCGAATCTCTTCACAAATTGACAATTGAACTTTCCCGGTAAAGCATCAGTTCAGGTAACCAGCAGCTTGGTCAACAAAGTATTTCCAATAAAACATCAGAACCAACTGACTCTAGAAGAGAATTTTATAAGCAGCTGCACCAACGTTGAGTTGAAAAGGACTTGCTACCAATTCCTTCAGTTTGTGTGAAGACGACTAGAATAGACTATCCTAAGGATTTTCAGTATCCCCTTATTTTTTCATAGCTAGGCTCAAAATCAAAGGATATGAGAAGGCCCGGTTCAATTATATAAGAATAAATTTGAGAATATGAAGTTCCTCTACATGCTAACTGCCATGTGCTAAATCTCATCTATGTGAATGTATTTTATAACTCTAGCTTCAATTCATCCTAAAGAGATATTGTTATCATATTCGTGATTCATTGCCTATGTAGAGGATTCAAAAGAAATTTGTTGCAAGAAAAAAAGAAGATGAATATCAAACAATTACATGCAGATGGCGCCATGAAATGGATTCAGCGACAAGTTACCCACTTAGGAGAGATAGGAACATGTTTTAGAGAGAAAAAAATGGGCCCATCTCTGTAAATATCTATTCAATAATGAGTTTTTGATAGGCTACATTACAACATGTGACTAAATGGACCAACAGGTCAAGGGAAAAAGCGACAGAATTAGTAATTATCAGAAAAGACTTGCCTACAGCTTTGTCCCTGCTAAACGAAGGCAAGTGGGGTTAGTATTATTACTGCCGCCGGAGACGTGGGATTCTACTTCTCAAAGTGGGAGGGACCGCGAATATGCGAGGATATGGGAATTTTGAACAAGTGTTAGCTCATTGGTAGAAGATTGAGGCCTGCGCTAAAAGGTCAAATGTTAGAATCACACTCGTTGAGAGATATTTATTTGATAATGCTCCTGTTTTGAACAGGTCTCACCAATAGATGTGCGCAAACAAAAAGATTTGTAATGAAACCATGTAAATGTAGGTACCACAAATTTTATGGGCCCATCACGAAAGATAAGTAGACAACATGGCCACATCAACTAGCGACAGTCCTTTGCTGCTAGCTCCCGCGAAAGTACCAAGTTATTGACCAACCTCTATTATAAACTAAGAAAAAAAAAATAGAACCAAAAGTAATTAAGGAAATAGTTTGAGATCAAATTTAATAAAACAAACATTCCAGAGAATGAACTGATGTAAGAAAATTACATTACTATTTGTCAAACCTTTATTTACCTCGGTGATTCAATGATATTCAAATTTCATTGATTTTCAAGCTCACTAACAGACTTGATAATCTAGATATTATCAATTCTTACGCTCAAATCCTTCCATGTGTTTACAATCTACACCTTGACACTAGCCACTTTGGTAACTTTTCTCTCTCCAGGCTTTTACTCTCCCTCCAGTAGCACTGTTCATGAATCAAGGATCAAACAGAAGAATAAATCTCTATGACGTTAACATCTTCCTCCAAAACTAATTATGAGACTAAACGCAATTCAAAAAAGAAAAAAACAGAGGTCCAGGAAAGTCAGAGTCCGTTCCTTAAAACTCAAAATTCACAGCTTTGCACCACGCACATGGGGAACTTCATAAAATTTGATCACATACTTATAATGCACATAGCAATTTAATGATGGGAAAACCATTTACCCCCGGCATTTTGTTCTCGAGTGAACTTGTGTTCCAAATCCTTGAAACTGGACAGTATAATCTTCTTGATTAGTACAAAGACAAAAAAGGCTTCCAAAATTTCTTGCATGATTAACAAATTCTGCTTCTCGTAGAAGCCCTTAAATCACCTCAAACAACTTCTGGAATATTATGTATCTTATATTGGAATGTGGGCACGGGAGAGACACTGGGAAACTTTTCTTTTAGGGGACCATCATTTATGGGATTCACATACTCTACCACATGGGTGCCTATGAGAGTCACATGCCTTGATGCCTGTACTTATCCTTCGCAGCCCATTCTTATATACCGCTAGTTTCCTTCATTGCTACCTAAGATGGAGATTTTTCGTAGCCAAAATATTTCCAATGTGAGGTTTTCTGTTTCTATATTCATTCACACACTTACGCAGGATAGCTGCAAACTATGGCGAAGAAGCACTCGCATTTAAGTAGAATTAGTTCCATTATTCAAAGTTGAGAATTCAATGAGGAAAATTATATCCAACTAGTTCAACTCCACAGAAACAAACAAACAATTAAGCTTCAGAACTTTTACTGGCTAACGGCACATCATACTAATTAAACTAAACTCTTCACACAACCTACTTTACTACCTTATATTCCATCTATAAACAGCTAATATCTACCTGGAAAAGCACAATAAACATTGATCATATTTTTCGTTTCAGTCAAAACTCTCAGCAACAAAACAAAATTTGAAAACCAAAGCACACAATCAAAATAAGTCTTCCTAACAACAATCAACGCAGGATCTATCTCTACTCACTCTCTGATTCAAAGTCTACTCAAGCTGAATCAAAACTTCAATTCCCGATTAAGATCAAAGAAGCAGAGCTACAGAGACATCGAGAACTGAAGATTCATACTGATCGAATATGTAACACATGGAGAATGAGAGAAAGGTAACCTGAACGAAGCGAAGCGAAGCTCTGAACCGGAAATGCTTCTGAGTTCGCTCGTAAGGCTACGATTCTGCACCCACAGAGAGAGTGAGAGAAAGAGGTATCTATCTGAATTCGGGAGAGACTGGGAGGGAATCAATAGGCTTTAAGTAGGAAGGAATGAGAGGGCGCACTTGGGAAACATGGTATCGTCACGCACGCATTTTTTTTTTTTGGCGGGGCACAGGGGAGAGTTGCGCAGCTTTACTCGTGCCCAATCAATTTGGAGGGAATTTGTTCCACTTTATAAAAGTTTAAAAATTTTAAAATAAACAAAACGCACGGTCGTGGTTCAAAACCCATGTTTGCATGAACATATTTAGATTATTTAAAAAAAAAAAAAAGAGAAATAAAAAAATAAAATTAAAAATTAAAAGAAGAAGTTTTTAAAAAATATAAAATTTTATTTTTTTATAAATATTTTTTTCATAAAAAGTTAATTGAAATAGTTAATTTTTTATAAAGTGTTTCTTTTTTAAATTAAGATTACAAGTAAATTGACAAAAACGAATCCAATGAGCTTTTATTCTATCAAAACACAATCAAATGAAGTAACATATAGATTTACATCTAATTAGATGGAGGATTGAACCCTATTAGTTTCTTTAGAACAAAATAAATATAAGTCCATTCCAAGTGCTTTTTAGAAATCAAAAGCTTTCTTTAGTTATTAGCAAGGGCACTACTCTCAGTTTTTGATGTAGGGCTAAATTTATTCGAGGAATATAGTAATTACATATTAAAGTTACTTTCCAATGAGTATGCCTTATTGATAACACATGATCTATTTATTCCGTTTGGCAAAGTAATAATGTACAAATTATATAGGTGTAAAAAAGAATCAGAATCATTATATATATATATATATATATAAAATTGCTAATGGAAGAACTGTATTCTTTACTTTACAACATCAACACCTTTTAGCTTGTGGTTCGCTTCACAAGGCATCACTTTACCAAGATTTTATGTTTGGTTATATATGAATACTTTGATTGTAAAGTGACGTCAAATAGAGATACAAAGGAAAGCCAACTTTAAGACATAAAAAGTTTGTTTTCCTTCACTTTTATATGCTCAACATTTAAGTTCAGATTCCACTGGAAAAAAAATAAAATAAAATTCAAGTTAATGTTTTGATCCTGAAAAATAAGTTTTTTACAAGTGTGTCCTTGTGAAATTTATTTGTGATTAAGTCCTTTAAAAATTTTAATTTTTCATATAAGTCTAGCTAATAATTCCTCTTGTCATTAAAAAAAATTCCATTAATTGCTAAGTCAAATGTAATTTTGATTTAAGAGGATGAATATTAATCGGTATTTCTCTAACAAGAAGCAATTGTCTAAGGTTAGCACCCATAACATTTGACATTAAATATCTCTTAATTTAATTTGTTTTTAATCGAATCAACATTTTATTTATTTATTTTAGTGGTAATATGTAATTTTTTATCAAAAAAATTCTAAAAATTTTAATTCAAAAAGATAGGAAAAGATGAAATTTAAGTGTCAAACTTAATCAAATTTTAAGAGTTGCATTTGCCGGTATCCTTTTTGTGGATCCTTCAAGAAAAAGACAGCTAACATGGCAACCACCGAAGAGATATCTTTTTATAATAACCGCAAATCTCTCCAAACTAGTGATGAAGTGGGAGTCCCTCCCCTGCAGCAGCAGAGCACTGAAGAAGCCTCTGGTGTCTGGCATGGAACGGAATGGAATGGAATGGAATCCACTTCGATTACTGAATCATAATTCTCATTAAAGCTGCGAACTTTTTAAGTTTGCCGATCTGGTGGAATCAGCTTTCTGGTTGGCAGTATATGTGCAGAAAGCGATACGCGATCGGGGGATGTGATGCCATGCGTGCGTGCGTGCATGGCCCCAATCTATCTTATCATTATGCCTTTTCATAATGCTTTGCTTTTATCTCTTGGACGTCCTCTTGCGTCCCTAGCTTTTTGGTTCCTCATATCTTGGCTTCTTCTTTCAAAGTTATTTTGCTAAGCTTTGCAGTATATATATACACATTTTTATTTTATTTTATTTTATATTTTTTGCTTTTTATTTATAATTTTATACACGTGAGACTAAAAAATAGGTTTATATATATATATATATATATATATATATATATATATATGACAACTAATGATGGAAGAGGGCACCATCCTATTCTAAAAGTGAAAAGGGTGGCCCTGGCCAATATGAAAGTTAAGGTACCAAGTTAAAGTACGTGGATGCATGGTGGTAACAGAAAGGGTGGCTCTACCAAGGTGTAGTTGGATTGATAATGATAAAGAAAACAAACTTAGTAGTTAAGTTGTGTTTATAATATTAGAGGTTTGAATTTATATAAATATTTTCTTTTTTTTTTTGAAAAGATTGATTTTATTTTTAATATAGAATAAGAATAAATTTTGTATTTTTAGTTTAAAATATATATTATACTTTGTCTAGAAGTTTTTTTATTAGTCATAGAATGATGTTATAATTATTGAACATAGATTATTCAATTATTTTTGATAAAAAAAAAAAAACTTTAGAATAAGCATACTTATTAAAAAAAAAAAAAAAGGTGATCACAGCTAGTATCGTTAAGAAAGTAAAAAGGATAAAGAAACAAGTTGACCACAGGAGGGACGACATGATGAAGATGACGTGAGAGGTATTGGTTTTAGGAAGAAAGATAATCATATTTTAATGAGTATTTCTTTATATTATATTAAGTATTTTTTAATAATTAAATTTATATTTGAGTTATATAAAAATACTTTTTAACTTGTTTAGTATTTACTATAATCTTAAATTGGACCACCTATTCCACATGCCATGCACGTAGCGATTCCGTCAGCTTTGTTTTGGATTCTTTGACGTACAAAAGATTACACACATGATTGATGCAGACATTTTACCACAATTGATACATCATTGCTAATCTCGATTAATTGTGTTTTGGCAAATTAAGGTTTCGCATGGTAGGATACTAGAATTAGGAAAACTCGAATTAAATTATCGTCAAAATCTATGCTATTATTCAATAAAAACTGTTTCAGTTGCCCCCTCTCTTTATTTTGCGTACTTTTTGTTTAAATTTTTTAAAAAATACTTATTTTATCTCTGTCTCACTCACGCCCCCCCTTTCCCATTTCGTTCCTTCACTGTGCCACCCACCCCAAACCCTAGCCACACAAACACTTTCTTCCTCCTTCTCCGAAGGTTCATCTCTGCGAGCAACACTTCGATTTTTAACTCAAATAGGCACACCATCCCTTAAACACTTTCTTCCTCCTTCAAAGCTTCATCCCCGCAAGTAAGAACTTTTATTTTGCTTCGATTTTCAACTCTCATTGAAGTATGGGTGTCTTATCTTAACTTATTCCATCATTTTGTAGTGTTAAGTGGTTTAGTTCAACAATGGAGGAAAATGGTGCAAACGGGTTTAGGGGTCAAAAATGACTCTACAGAGCTACTAAGACTGCAAAACGACTGTAGAGAGCCATTTGACAGCCCCTGCAACTTTATAGAGTCGTTTGTAATCCTATAAACTTATTTGAACAATTAAACGATTGTATATAACTATTGGAGAGGCAAAACGACTGTAGAGAGCCATTAGAGAGACAAAACGATTGTAAAAAACTGGTGGGGGAGCAAAACAGAGATGCTTTGTTAACAAAAAAGTAAAATAAATTTTTTTATAAAACTTTAAAGGAAAGAGGGCGCACAAGGTAAAGTGAGGGGCGGCTTAAGCAATTCCTTTATTCAATTGAGGGCCACATTTTGTCTTATCTCTTTTGATTAATAAAAGTTTATAAAATAATATTATTACATTATTAAAAATGTATTTCATAATTTATGACCAATGCAAATAAAGTTAGGGCAAATAAAACAAAAAAATGTTAAACTATGTAATTGGTTAGCCTAACAAGAACAAAAAAGAATGGTTATTCTTTTAGTATAACCAAGATTAATTTTTATTTAATCTCTGAAGAAATATGATTTTGAAATTTCAGGTTTCAACTGATTTAAATTAAATGGCCTAGTTCTATATCAATAATTTGCTGCTCTTGATTTATTGAAGGCATGCAAGTTGCAAAGATTCACATGAATCATAGAGTCCAACAAGAGCTGAAGTTACAGAATGCTCCTGTAAGCATTATATATATATGCACAACCATCTACTTAGATAACATGATTGCTTGTTGATTAATCTACTAGTTAGGTTACTTCTCAGCAAGATATGAGCACGTAGGAGGAGAAACGACGGCGAATCCATGGCAGCTCCTTTAATAAGATCTGACATTGTAAGTGAAAGTTGGCAAGTTATCGTTCAGTCAACCTACTAGGAACAACATAAAACACCACAAGTAGACAGAAAGAAAAGTGTCTAGCAGCAGCACACAGAGAGAATAGGAACATGAAACACAAATCTTACAGAAGCATACCCAGAAAAGTTAACTTGATTCAATGAGAAGGGGTAGAGCAGAATGGCTCGAGGATGGATTCAAATCTGGTCAGATATCAGAATTACATTAAGAATCAGAGATAAGTCACCAATCGACATAGTTATATAAAAAATAGGAAAAGAATGTACCTCTTGATTCATTGAGAAGCCAATCTTGTGTGCATATTACAGCTTGTCGTGTATCAGGGTTTAGTGAACTACGAGAAGGATCTAGCACTCTAACTCCAGTGCTAAATGCCAACTCTTGTGCCACAGTTGACATGGGAGTCCCAAGAACATCACGTGCCATCATAGACAAGACCGGGTACCTCGGCATGTGAACTTTCCACCAGTTCAATATGTTGAAATCATTTCCACGAGGAAAGATTGGTTCCTCTAAGTACTTGTCCAAGTCTGATGTTGTGCTGGGACCCTGTGAGCTCTCATGGAGGAATTTATCAAAGCCCTTCAGTCTGTCCCTACTATCACTACATGTACCAGGTAAGCTGCTGCCAGGTAAGGCTGATCCTTGATCAACCATAATAGAGTATGCATTGAAAAGTTCTTTGATACCATCGGAAACTTCCTTGATACGATGAACAGCTGGGCTTCCATAAATTTTGGAATAGTAGTATTCCACCAACTTCATCTTAAACCGGGGATCTAAGATTGCTGCTACTGCTAAAGCCAAACTGCATTTGTTCCAGTATTTATCAAACCTGGCTTTCATCTTCAAAGCCAAGGAACTAAGAAAGGGATCTGGACTTCTGCACCAGTCAATTAACTGGAGGTGAACATCACATATCTCAGGAAAGCATATATTTGCAGTAGCAAATCTGTTTTTTTTAAAGACGTTGGTGATTTCGACTGTAAGTTTTAAGTAGCTGGTAACTGAACTTACCCATTCCCACTCTTCATCAGTTAGAGATGACGAATAGGAGGGATCATCCTCTTGATAGATAGAGAAAGCGTTCTTGTATTCTAGTGCAGTTTCAAGCATGCCATATGTTGAGTTCCATCGAGATGGACAATCAAGAACCAAGGCATTCTTAGAGTTAATTCCAGCATGTTGAGCAATCTCATTAAACTTTCCTTGTATTACTTGTGAACTTCTAATGTATCTTATGCTTTCTCGAATCTTTTGGATCACCTCACGTAGTGCATCCAGCGCATCTTGAACGATAAAACTTAGGACATGTGCAGCAGAACGTATGTCAAGTAATTGACAATTACTTGAATATTGTCTCTTCTCAGAAATTTGCTCTTTGATTCTGAGAGTAATGTCATCATCAATGGAGCAATCATCAAGAGTTAAGGCAAACAGCTTACAGTCGATATCCCATTCACTCAAACATCTGATGATGACTTCTGGAAGCATGTCTTCAGTGTGAGTAGAATCAAGCGTGACAAAGTTCAGAATCTTCTTCTGTAATGTCCAGTCCTCATCAATATAATGGACAGCTAAACACAAAAACTGAGAATTTTCTGATGAAAACCACATTTCAGCAGACACATTGATTCTGCCATGTAGTTTGTTTATCATGTCATACACTTTTGCTTTCTCCTTCCCATAGATTTCGATACACGAAAATTCTAAACTACTATTAGGCACAAAATCAAAGAGAGGCTGGAGATTCTTCACAAAGACTCTGAATCCGACATGTTCAACCATGGCCAATGGATATCCATGCATTATGATCATGCGTGCAAGATCAATTTGACTCCGCTCCTGATCAAATTTACTACTCCCATAGTTAATAATTTCATCTCTCTTATGCTCCGGTTCAAACTTGATAATTGCTGGCTTCATATATTCTTCCTTCCTCTGGCCATCAAAAGTAATATTTCCCAGGTTGACATTATTATCTTTTTTCCTTCTCTTTGCTGCAAGTAGTTGAGACACATCATGGTTTGTTCTTTTCAGACATCGCATCAAGTGATTTCTCAGATGCGTTGTTCCACTGTTACTTGAACCACTAAGTTTCTTGCCACAGTGACGGCAAACAGCATAACAGGTGTCAGCCTTCCTGACCCTTTCAAAGTGTTCCCAGACAACAGATGTCAACCTCTTTGGTTTCTTAATACCTGAATCATTTGATATTTCCATCACATAGAATTTATACCATCAAAAATCTGCACATCAGATGAAAATAATTGATAAGTCAACTGAGTAGATAGGAGTAAGATACGAGAAAGAATAATATCCAGCATGCATTTTGGCTTGAATTCATTATCCAGCATGAATATTCCAAATTGAACATGAAGAAACAGCTAGTCTAGATAAAATAGGCATGCCTCCCTAAATTGGAAAGAACAATTTCATCGCGGAAAACTTCAAATTTGTCCATAAATAACAAGTGGCCCAAAATATAAGAACAACAACCTCAAAGCAAACTGGACTTCAAGTTCCCTCAACTGAGAAACACCCATATAAAAAAATTTGCAACTTAGAACACCACAATAAATTTAGTCATCAAATAATGCAATTTCCACCTAAATAGCAAACATCTACATGACATTTTCCAGTCCAGCAAATGACAATATTCATTTAATGAACATTCTGAAGTAAACCCAGGAATTGAATGCAAGAAAACTTTGAAACTTGAAGCTTGCATTTGAAAAAAAAATAAAATGGACGGAATTAATTGGTTCTTACAGATTATGAAGCGAAGCTAGCTTCTTGTGGATTTGAATTTCGCAGAGTCCGATCGGATGGTCCGGGAGATTAGGGTTGGATTGTGAGGTATCTGGTCAGAAGAGATAACCCGATGCGTGTATGGATGGGAACCTGGGTAAGATCCGATAGATTTTATCCAAATTGGTTGGTCCGTATGAGAGACGGGTGGGGCAACGCAAAACTTGGATAATTTTATACGAACACGGAGAAATCAGGTTCGACCCGGAGAAATCAATGTCGGGTGCATTATCGGGTTTTCCGTTTTCCTTTGGGTACTCACTTCACTTGGTTGGGAAAAAGGGGAAGCTACTGAACTGTACCGAGTCAAAATGGGTTTTTAATTTTTATTCTGTTAGGAAATTAGCTAAAATATATGAAATTAATCATTTTTCTTATAAGATTTTTTTGTCGGAGTTTTTTTTTTTATAATTTTTATTAATGCATTTTAAACCAAAGTAATAATTTTTATTACTATTTACCCAAAAAAAAATTATTACTGCTCCTATTAACCTCATTTAGAAATTAGAACTAGCATTTCCCAACGTAGGAGGAGCTTTGTGGGCGAGACCAGGCAAAGTTCAGACTCAGGTGCCCCCTGCTCCTGTTTTCCCAGCTAAGAAGCTCTTGAACGTTGAGAGCAAGCAAGCGAACCAGAGAGATGGCGATGAAGAGAGTCCTGTTGCTGTTAAAACCCTTCGACGTGTATCCAGCTAACAAATTGGAGGCTCTTTCTCACACCACTAGCCCCCAGGTAGTCTTTATTTACTGTTCTTTTGGATGATATTCAGTGGTCTCTAGGACACAAATCCTTGCATGCATCCTCACTGACAATAATCCCTTCCTGGGTGGGTTCCTTTTTAACTAGTACTTTCTAGGATTATTGTATTGTCTTGTTGGAATTGATGGTTGAATGGTCGGCTCGGCATTTGCAACGGCACTCATGCTGCTTGATAAAATGTCAAGCATGATATTTACTTGTAACTTTGCTGCTTTCTCACTGATTGCTAATACTGATAGGATGTTTTCACACAATTGTTGGTGTTGCCTAAATGCCAAACACAAAGATATTGTTATCCAGATCATAATCTAAGATATGAATTTTGGTCAAGAAGAGAGAGAGAGAGAGAGAGAGCAAAAAGAAATCCTTTTCAAGGACAGTTAGATTTCCGAAGTACAAGTCTCAGCAGAAAGCATTTTACAGTTGGAAAATACAGTATTTTTAGAGAAAGCATTTGTCCTGAAACCCTTTTTCAATTAAAGGGCATAGAGAGCTAAATCATCTCTGCTTGTTTTTCCCTCAGACAAGTATGTCTTGCCTCCGAACAAAGTATTAACATGCCCGGACCTGATTAACAACGTAGAATAACACTTCCGACGTTGTAGGAATGAAATTAACATTGATGGACAATCACCAAAATTCATATCTGGAGATTAATGATATGTGTACGAAGTAAAACTTTAGACCCTTTTAGTAGTAAGAACCTGTTGCTTGTTGAAGGATTCAACTCAAGTGTGAAGTGTGTATGAGTGTTCTCTTTCCCCCTTTTTAGCCTACTCTTTTACACTCCTGTTCTTTGGTTTTTGTTGGAGACATTGTAGATCTTAAATTACTTGGAAAGCAGGCGTAAGGTGCACCAGGATGCCATAAACTTTTGTCAGGCAATATTACAGAAAAAGTCAATTCAATGGAAAGCTGTACCACGTAACAATCTCTCACAGCCCATAAAAAATGTGGACCTTGTGGTTGCAGTTGGCGGTGATGGAACTGTCTTGCGAGCCAGTCATTTTGTGGACGACAATATTCCGGTTCTTGGAGTAAATTCTGACCCCACGCAAATTAATGAGGTTCGTATACTATATGCACTGGCTTCATACATTTTATTTGATCATTTTTGGGAATTGGAGAATTTCTTTTTCTTTTAGGCAAATGAACCAGCCTGACTGGGGAACCCTTTATTCCCACCCACTCATATTTCATTTACAATAGGTGGAGCAGTTCAACAATGAGTTTGATGCTAGCAGAAGCACCGGCCATCTTTGTGCTGCAAGTGTTGAAAACTTTGAACAAGTAAGTTGGCCTCCTTCCCATAGTGGAGCAGTCAGATGCGGAAGATAATTAATTGCGGCAGGAAGCTTAAACACGAAGCACTTTGAAATTGATTTGATAATATTATTGTTTTAGTTATGGAACACTAATTACCTAACTTACCTGACAAAACCAATTTAGAATGGAAGAGATAGGCTGCCCAGACGTACTTCTAAATTTCTAATTGCTTTGGAACATTCTTTGTCCCTAAACTTAAATAGAAGTTTCAGTTTTGTCCTCAACCTTCAGATGCAATGACAATCTTATCCATGGGTGGATGACCTAGGACATAAGTGATGACTTCTTTTGAAGGAAAGCCTTTGTTGTTTGATGGAACCTCAAACTCCAAATCAGGATTAAAGTACTATCGATGATTGAAAATGAGCAGAATGCTCGTGCGGAAGCAGGAAAATGAAAGAAAAGGCAGTAACACCCGAGCCACAGCTCCTCGGGGAAGAATCCCTGCCCAAAGACTAACCAAGTATCCCCCCCTCCCATTTCTCACACTGGCCTTCCCTCTTCCAAATACACGATCCCCATGCCTTCCGTTCTCACAAACTGCTGACTGGGCAGCCATCTCAGCTCCCTCACAACTCCTAGAATCTTCTTCTTAGGTCCATTATCCAGCCACTGCTCTTTGCCCAATAAGTCAAGCCCTCTGGCTGTAGTGTTAGGACCAAGGGTCCTATCAATGTGTGTTAAATGAAAACTGTTACTTATTAATCTTTATCAAAATAACTTTTTTCCTTAAATCCAGTATCAATTGTTAATATGTCTGATTCATGCTAAAATTCGGGAATAACTAGTGTAATTTAGTTTGTTAGCTTCTCTTTTGTTCTTTAAATGAATGCATGTGGTAATTATTAGCAGCATCTCTCTATGTAGAAAGATTTGGAGAAGAATATCATGCTATTGACTACTGCCCTTTGAACTATTCTAACAAAGGATGTGAATAGTCTCTGCTTTGCTCTTGTTCATCACCATTATTCCATCTTTTTCTTTGAGGCTATGTTTTCTTTATCTACCAAAAACATGGCTAAAATTTCATTTAGTATTTTCTTTAAGGTGTTCGATGGCATCCTTGAGGGTCAAATTATTCCTTCGGAGTTAACAAGGATATCGATATCTGTTAACTCATTTCGCTTGTCAACTTATGCACTCAATGATATCTTAATTGCACATCCATGTCCTGCTGCACTTTCTAGGTTTTCCTTCAGGTAAGAGCTAATATAAAGTCCCTATCCCCTTTTTCCCTTGAAAAGAGAAGGGGATAAAATAATTAGAGATCACAAAAATGTTAATCAAACCTATGTCTCTGCAGAATTAAAAAGGAGGATCAGCCATTTTCACCCCTAGTTAACTGCCGTTCAAGTGGTCTGAGAGTTTCAACGGCTGCTGGTTCAACAGCTGCAATGCACTCAGCAGGTGGATTTCTCATGCCAATTTTATCCCAAGGTCTCCAATATATGGTAAGGGAGCCCATTTCACCTGGGGTAGTCTCTAACTTTATGCATGGATTAATTAAGCATGACCAGATGATGGACGCTACGTGGTCTTTTAAAGACGGTATAGTGTATATTGATGGTTCTCATGTCTGCCATACTATCCATTTTGGGGATAGGATTGAGATATCTTCCAGAGCACCAATTCTGAAACTTTTCTTGCCCACTAAATTGTTATCATTAGAGCAGACGTGATGAAATTTCGGCTTGCATACAATCACCAGAATGATGCATTTGTGATGCAACGAAGAAATTTGCTCAGCGAGAGCTGCCATGGCTTTAAGCCTTCAGTGTCTGGTTATTTCTTGCCTACAAGTGCAGCTGGAACAGCTGCAGCATATCAAGACCAAAGCCGAATCAACTTTTAAGATTAGCGGAAGGATAAAATTTCTGGTTTATATATTGCTCATAAACACTAGTTGGGAGTATTTTCGCAAATGGAAGGCTTGTGATTCGACATACAACCCTGTATTTTGCAAATAATGTATCTATGCTATTCTTCGCTCGGTTGAACAGAACTTCGGTGGGATCAAGAGTCTCTTGTGCCCCTTGTGGTAAAGTTAAAGAAACTTCCTTCTGAACCTCTTGTATCCAATAATTTATGTATCGGAGGCACCAAGTCGCGTGAAAGTACTATATTACATATTTAACTTAAGAGTTTACAAAATTGAGAATTTGTTTTTCATTTCAAAGACAATGCTAGAATTTTTTTTTTTATTGAAGTTATAGGGTTATGTAAATTTGAATCTGGGACTTTTGTAGAATATATATATTCATCGTTGTATGTGCTTGCGTCTTCAAAATGGGATCAACATCCATGTGCAGTGTTAATTTAGTAATATCAATTATAATCATATTTTGAAATAACTTTTATTTCATAGATGACATAATAATAATATGCACATAGATTGTCAAATCCGTGGAATAATCAATAAATATCTTAATAAAATTGCATTGTTAATATTAACGACACATTTTGCAGACCGACCCCCAGATAGAGACAACAAATTTGAGGTGCTATATCTGTTATGAAATATTGAGTTCAAAAGCTCAATATAACAATAGTTAGTTTCAAGGGTTCAGGAAGCTGAAAGCTCATCCACTTTTCATTTCTCACTATTTAATACACGATTGTCTATCTGCAGAATGTAGCGAAGTAACAAAAGTAATACATCTTATATCCAAAACTTGTTTTTGTTAGCAGCTCTTAGTTTGGAGGTCATGAAAGGAAGCCGAAGTTATGAAGATAAGAATATTATAGAACATTATGAGGACTACTGATTCATGGCCACGAACTTCAAATTCTTTTCTTTTCCCCTTTCAAAATGAAAAGAACAAGGAAAAAAGAAGAGAACAAAACCATACAAGCTTGAGAGATATAGTAGATGGCTTCCTCAGCCTACAACCTGAAACACCAAGTGCATGATGACTCGGAATTACGTGAATATTTGAGGGCGATTGCGTGCAAGCTGAGGCCGTTTTATTGGAGACATCATCATGTTCCTTAAAGTCATTGATGGGTTACTGGCAACGCCGGCTCCAAACAGAGGGTGAGCACCAACCCTTCTGTTCCCAGCGTTCATTGGAAAGGATGCTTGTTTTAGAGGTGAGCCACAAGAGATATCAAAGTGATCTGAGTTCGAGCTATTCTGTCTTGGCCATGTATCCTCTCTTGGTCCTGGAGTGTCAGGAGCGAAAATCGGTCGACCTGCAACAAATAAGTTACCTAGTTTTCGAAACATCTAAAGATAAAAGGTCATATAGCCTAAACTATGTCATTATTTCAATTGAATAACACATATGTCTATTGACTTTAGGGCTAACTGAAAATTTTGCACGCTAGTCCCACTTCCTATCAACTAAAAATGCAATTGTCTTCTGACTTGAGAAAGAAATAGATTACCTTTTCTGCCAGAATCTCTGTCGTCCATCATGTTGGGTGGATTGGAGAATAAATCAGGCTCATTTCTGGGATAAAAGTTGCTTGCAGGCTGTGTGGCAGATCGTTTCATTGACTCAAACTCGCTCCTCAACTGGTCATACATTTCATCTAATTTTCTCTTCTGCCTGGAATGCAAATAGCTTTAAGACATAAGAAGTCAAAACGGAGAAAATCTTCCTTGTACAGACCAGGAAAGTGAATAGTAATGACCTGGCTTTTTCAGAAAATTTGTCCTGGAGTTCTTGCTTATCCTTGGACAAACTCTCTATTTCCTGTTCCATAATCTGGCATTTCTTGGCCATCTTTTGGTACGCAGTATGCACCTGCTCTAGTTTTTCCAAAAACTTCTCCTGCAACATCTCACATTTCTGCCGGCATTGAGCTACAACCTTGTTCAGTTTAAACTGCATCTCCAGTTCTTTCTGCCCAATGTAGAACATCACGCTCCTATATGCACTTTTCATCACTGAATTTGTTCAAGGGAAAACATATGGTGCGATATACCCTCTCAACTTTCGAATTGAGCTTTCAGGACATGCTTTTAGACTTGATTTATTTTAGTCAAACCAAAAGATGGTATAGGAGGTTAGAACTGGCACAACATATATGGAATATCTAATATAGTCTGCCCTAATTCATGGGTGTAAAGGATACATATCTGAGGAGATACTCCAGCCATGGCCATCTGCAAGATGGAATCTATAAAATTATAAACTATTCACTTTAGCTGCATGTATCCAATAATAAGCAGGAGAATGCTTACTTACGTTTGTGCATTCATCATTAGGATTGATATCGACTGGTTTCAAGAGACTGGTAAGAAGAAAAACATTGAAGAAAGACAAATATGAATCACCCACAAGGCTCTGAATCAACCGCATAAGATCTAACATCGATGACATAAACATCTAATGCAGCACGCATATAAGTAGGACTCGTAGAGAACAATTAGTTCCCCCCAGCGACCATTTCAATCAGTAACATATAAAGGGAATTAGCAAAATCAAATTTTCTTATTTGTCTGGCAATCATCTACAGATTTCAATTACCTCTTTGAAAGCGCTTGATCGCATATGGGACATGCTCCATCATTACTTAATATCTTATTGGCATCGTCGGCACCTATATAGTGTTAAGGAAGCTATATATATATGTACTAATCACTTCCCGATAAACAGAACGAAACGAAGAAACAATCTAATTAATATGACATCTATGTTGATCAGATAGCAGAAAGGAGGAGGATGAAAGACCAAAAATTCCACGTGTTTGTGGAAATTGTTTGCCTTTCTAGTTCTGGATACATAAAAGGTGACCGCATGTTGTGGCAACCGCTCGCCCTTCTAGTTCTCGCCAGCATGCATTGCATCTCATTTCAGCAGTCAGATACTAACTTTACATGTCTGAGTGTCAAAATACAAGTTTGAAAGACAAGCATGATTTTCTGCAGCATGATTAGACAATAACAATGATAATCAATTTAAGCAGTCCTACTATTAAAAAAGCCATCTGTATCTAATTTAAAATTTTTAAACTATGGAGATAGCATACTGTTAAACTATTAAATACAGCTCATCACAAAAAGATGCTGACTTTAAGTAGGCTAATATGAAATCCCCATATAGGAGAGGTCCTTTAGCTGTAACACCTCTGAAGTCCAATCATTCAACAGCTTCTGTATCATACTTGGGTAAGAGTTAATGCATATAATTCCTTTTCTAATGATTCGGGATGATAAAGTTTTTTGTGTCCCCAGAATTTTAGAAATTCAAGAACATCTAAGTTTAATTAAATTCCTTGCCTATAGTTTTGGATTTGATAACTATGATCAGTGGGCAGTGGCTCGCGGAAGCCAATACTTGGCTTTCTTTGCGAGTCATAAATTTATCTTATCTTTGTCTTTATGCATTTTTACAAATTTAAACAAGAGAATGATAGAAATAGAGTCAGGATCATATCTGAACATTACCGAAACTCTTTCTGCTCTTTCCCTTTCCGAATTTTTCTGCTGTGTCCTTGCCTGGAACCGATGTCTAGCAATTGAGACCGTAAATCAAACCACCGTATCGGATTCAACAAAAATGAAAAATTCGGCAGATTAATCTCCACATTCTGAAAGAAAGTTAAAAAAAAATGACAGTTAAAAATTCTCAGAATTTTTTCTTTGTATGAAATCAAAACCTTGCTATAGTATTGAGAACAAGAAATAGAAGGAATAATTAGATGTGAATTTGATATTACAGAGTAATCTAAGGTTGAGGAAACGTTAATACCTTAACGAATTCACAGAGATCAGAATGCAGATCATGATCTCACGCGAGCTTTTCTGGCTCTTTGAAGAAATGAAATGCGAATTCCAGAGGAAGGATTAGAGGTAAAGAGAGAGGCAAAAAGCCCTAGCTAGGAATCAGAGATGGACTTGGCGCGAAAGCCTTCCCCGAGTAGAGTGCCGATTCGTGCCAAAAATTGGCGGCAATGAAACGGTCAGTGAAAAAAACCAAAAAGGAAATGAATACACAAAGGGAGGAGACTGTGGGCCTGAATTTTTTTTTTTAAAAAAAAAGAGTATAAATGAAGAAGGCCCAAATCTGATTAAGGTTTTTTATATTACAAAATTTTTAGGTTTAGAATTTAGTCGAAAAAAAAAAGAAGAAGTCACAAGTCAATTATTTGCAACAAGATTTAAATTTAAAACTATATTTAAAGTAATTTTATTTTTACCGATTAAATTAATATTTTGTTAGCATTTTATGGCTGAGTTTATTTTGATAGAAATAATTTTTATAAAAATTTAACTAAAATCTATAAATCATTAAGATAATATTTTCTTTAGAAATCATTGCAAAGACAATATAAGTGAAAATTACATTTGATCATAGAAATTGTGAAAGGAACTCCAAAAAAGAAATTGAAAAATTCAAGGAGTAATGTTACATCAACATATAATTAAACTACCAAAGCATAATCACAAGTTACAATTGTTCAAACTCTTTCTGGTAGACTTATTTTGCTGTGTACATCGCTGTGAGTTATGTGATAGAGATGGAACTTATTCATTGTATGCATAATCATTATTTTCATCACTTTTTAAAATGATCATTAATTTCATTTAGTAAAATGGATATATGTAAACATTTCATATTGGGTGACCAAATAAAAATTAGAGTAAATATTTATTTTAGTCTCTCGTACTTAAAACTCTTATTAATTTGATATATTATATTTTTAAGTTTATCAATTTAGTCTCTCATACTTCAAGTTTGTTAATAATCCCTCACACTTAAAATTCTAATCAATTTAGTCCCTTATACTTGTAAAACTTATCAATGAAATCCCTCATACTTTAAAAATATTAATAAATTTAAGGGGCAAAATTGATAAAAAATTAAAGTGTAAATGACTAAATTGATAAATTTGAAATGTGAGGGATGAAATTGATTGGAGTTTCAAATATAAGAGATGAAATTGATTAGGGTTTTAAATGTAAGAGACTAAATTGATAAACTTAAAGTGTGAATAACCAAATTGATAGGAGTTTAAAGTATAAAGGATCAAAATAAGTATTAACTTTAAGTAGTTTTAATATATATAAGATATTTAATAGTTGAGTATTTGGATCATTCAACACTAGGATGGTGCAGTAACAAAGGAAGGTTGAGCCAACGAAAGTTAGTCTTATAAGGGTCATATTTATATTCTATATAAATACGAGTTGAATTTTACAATTAATGTAAGAATCTGGTTAATGAATAATTTGAAAATTTTTCTGTAAATACTCTGAGCATTTGGTGAATACCTAATGCCTTGGAGAAGTACAAATCTACCATTGCAACAATAGAGGCAACGCTATAATTTTGGAAGAAAGGTAGCAGGGGTTGGAGTACCCGATAAGAGGAGCTCTCACAATTGCGAATGCCCTGCGATCTATGTTTCAAAGCAAAATAATGGGGACCCTCTTGCTCAATTAGTATGTCCCTTCACTATTGAGGGCACATACCCAAGATTATTCTTCTGTTTTATTTATTTATTCATTTTTAGTTATATATCTTAAAATTTAAAATATTTTAAACTAAAAATTTTAAATTTAAAATCTTGAAATTATTAATTCTTGTTAAAAATAATTTATTAATTATTATAATCTCGAATGAAAATAACTTAGGTATAGGTATTACGTGCTTGTCAAACTTTATGTTGGCCCTTAAATAAAATCCTAGAGATCGAGACACGTAGCTTGTCAATTATTGTCATTCTTTAAAGATTTAGAAGGCTCTTTAGATTCAAATTCTTTGTTCTTAAATTTGTCCCTTACTATTTTTAATATTTTTGAAATTTAGTCTATTTCTCTTAAAGATTAATAAATCAATAATTTCTTGTTTTAGCTTAAAACCTAAAATTTAGACAATTCACTCGTAAATTTATTGAATCAAACTAGAAAGGACAGATAATTTAAAAACTATTTTTATATATCTTCCATACCTATCATATACACTGCATGCATATATCTTAGAGGTGTAAAAGGAAAATAAAAAGTAAGGATCGTAATAATTAATTATCTTCTATTGATATTTTTTCCTCAGTTGCATACATAAGTATTTTCTAGAACATGGCACAGAATCTAGGGATCATTCATTAAATTAAAAGACTGATATGGCTAGCAGGGTGTTGTGGCTAATTAGGGTTAGGGTTTCAGAAGTGACATGCCATGCATCTATATGCATGGAAAAACTTCTGGGGGGGCCTTTGCATCAACGTACCTTTGCCATTCATTATGCCCACCCAGATGGTACTGTATAATTTATAGCATGGTCTTTTGGTGTATAGTGCATGTTTACCACTTTAAATATATAGTGCATTGTGAGGCTTTAGTTTAGAAAGTAAAATAATTATGATTATAAATTTAAATTTTAATATTATAAATTTTTTATCATTTAATTTAATTTATTTATTAAATGAGTTATATTTTATTTTATTAGTATGGCAAGTTAAGTTTTATACTATATATATAATTTACTTTTAAAGTTATCGTTCTCAAAGGAGAGTGTTAAGTTATTTTTATTTTTTAGAAGTTTATGGTGAGGGGAATTTGTTAATTCCACTTTGATATAATGTATACTTAAAGTTTGTCATAATTTATTAATTAATATATATATATATAATATATATATATATAATTATAATATATAATATAATATATATATATATATATATATATATATATAAATATATATATATATATATATATATATATATATATAATAATATATATATATAATATAATATATATATATAGTACATAGTTACTAACTAAACGGATATTATTTTTACCAAAAGTTTTGTTAAATGAAATTTATTCCAAATATTAACACTGGATAATTAACTTGTTATAATAAATTTTAAATGTAACAAAATTGTTCCTAATTATATACATGACCGTGCTACCAAAAAAAAAAAATTGTTTTGCCAGTTTGCTAGCTAGTTATAATCTAATAGATAATACCATAATATAATGTAGTATCTAAAAAGAAATATATATCGAATAACCAATTGGCAAATAAAATAAAAAAATCAAATGCAGGAACCTCAAACTCAAAAATTAAAATCATAAAAGGGATACATCAATTACGAATCGAGCCCAATCGAAAAGATAAATACAAATACTATTCTCTTTTCTGCGTTTACTTCAATTTTTATAAAACCATGGGGCCTGAATTTGTACTTTAAAAATTAAAAAATTACCCTTTCCAACATATGGTAGGGAAAACATGGGAAACAAAATTTAATTCTAAACTTTTCCAAATATTACTCCAACATATTAGTCACATCGTAACTTGTTCGAATTCATGTAGTATGAATTTATTTTTTAATTTTTTGAACATATTTTGTATATATATGTTTAATGAAACATACAATACAGAGCAAACACTATATTATAAATGGCGATTATATATAAATTCTAATTTCTCATTCTTTTTAATTTTTACTTGAAAATTCTAATTTTATTTTGAACTAGTTTAGAAATTTCTTTTACACTTTTTCATTGTCACTAACTTTAAGAAAAAAAAAAAAACCAATAAAAAAAAAATAAAGCGATATAGTATTCATTTGGTAGCCGAAAAACTTGGACAACACCAGTAGATTTTTGCTGTTCCGAATTTATTTTCTGACAGCAGCAAGCAAACCAGTAAAGGCGGTCTCCCATGCCACTACACTACCCATTTGCTGCCACGTAATAACAAACTTCGTAGCCTCACAAAATATCCTTCGCTTTCTTCCTTGGCCCCTTCTTAAACCCTGTTCCTCTCTGTAATTGGCTCCCTCGTCTCTCCACCGCCTTCTCTCTTTCTCTCTCAAATTTGATGTGGGTTCTTCCAGTCCTCTCTTAATCTTGAAAAATTAGTAGATTCTCTTACAGCGAGGTAATAAAGATTGGAAATTTGTTGTGGGAGTAGAGAAAGGGAGAACTTTGTTGTGGGAAGAAAAACTTCAAACTGGGATTGGGTTTTGGTATAAGATGAAGATTCAGTGCAACGTGTGTGAGGCTGCTGAGGCAAAGGTTTTGTGCTGTGCAGACGAGGCAGCGCTATGTTGAATGTGACCAGAAGGTTCACGCAGCTAACAAGCTCGCCAGCAAGCACCAGAGAGTTCCTCTTTCTACCTCTTCTTCTCAGATACCTAAATGTGATATTTGTCAGGTATCTTTTATGTTCTCTGATGATTTCCATATAAATCCTAATGGATGTTTGGAGTAAAAATTCAAAAACAAATAGAGTTGTGTGTTGGGCATGTGTGTGTAACATTGATCTTCTCATCTAGAAGCAATTCACTATGCTCAATCCATGGAGCCAAAACGGTTTGAACTTTAGCATATTTAATCAATTAATCTCATTGGACAGCATTCCTAGATATAAACCAAGTCTTCGTGGACTATTAGTCTTAAAAGAGATTTCTTTTGTTTGCTAGTAAAAATTATTCTGTACTATTAGTTTTTGTTTATCTTTTAAACTTCACACGTCTTTTTGTTGTTGTAGAATCAAGAGTCCTTTTCTCTAAAGAAAAAAAATGTTTTTTTTTTTAATTTCAATAAAATATTATCTTCACCTTGAAATTCCTCTTTTGCTATATTTATAAGGATTTTGTCAAACCAAATGTAGTTTGAAGAAGGTTAACATATGTAATGGATTGATTTTCAGGGGAAAAAATTTCATCTACTCTATATTGTTGATGCTTGAAGCTTGCATGTATATCTTAAATGCATGGTTATACGTAACCTACCCATTTGGTAAGGTAGAGCATATCTGTGAGATGATCTTCCAGAAACATCTTGATTGTTGGTAACAACTACTTCTATATCAGAGCCAGAGGTTACCTTAATCTAGTGTCTGTCTTCTCTGACATGTTAGTGACAGAAGTACATGAGATAAGCATTAGTTGCTTTTTGTGAATTATGGATGGGTTCTTTTTCCTAAGACGTGATGCAGTCTCTAGTAATTATATTTAGTCAATGAAAATTGTTGTTTCTCTCTTAAGGAACTGGGAAAGCTTTTGATTCTACATTTAGCCAGGACCATTTTTTATGTGATTGACCTCAATTTTGGTATTATTGATGAGTCAGAACCTTCTTTATTTGTTATTTTGTTTTGTTTTGTTTTTTTCATTTTGGGGCAGCTTGTGATGGTAGGGTCTGCTATTGATTACAGGAAACAGTAGGGTACTTCTTTTGTCTAGAGGATCGGGCTTTACTCTGCAGGAAATGTGACGTTGCAATACATACAGCAAATGCCTATGTGTCTGCTCATCAGAGGTTTCTGCTCACTGGTGTAAAAGTAGGCCTTGAAGCTACCGAGCCTGGTGCTTCGTCATCTTCTGTGGAGTCGCTTTCTGGGGAGAAAAAGTCAGATGCCAAATCTTCTTCTGTCTCTAAAAGAGTTGCCTCATTGCCCCAGTCATCTGAATACAATGAAGTGCTACCCATCCATGTTGGAGGGGGTAGGGAGTTTTCACCAAATCAGGTGCCCTATGGTGGAGGTTCTAATGCTGGAAACTTCCCTCCCTGGCCCATTGATGAATTTCTTGGGTTGAATGAATTCAATCCAAATTATAATTACATGGATAATGGATCATCCAAGGTACACTTTTAGTTGTAAAATAACCTTTCAAACTGTTCCAGTCCAGATCAAGGCTGCATTTTGTAGTCTAAGGCCCCCTTCTTCTCAAGTTGCTTCATGGAGTTCCTATGTTTCTTTCTTTTTCGTTTTCTATTTCCTCCCGTCCCCTTGTTTAGGGCTGTGGTTGTATTTATGATTCGTCTTTGCTGATAGATTAATAACTTCTAGACCTGAAGGCACCTTCTCTCTTTCTCATGCGAGCACAGAGGCTCACTTTTGCACATGCATGGACCACTAACACAACATGAGCGCGCGCACATTTGCTATGTGCCTCTGGCACATGCTGCATGATCATGTGTTGTGCATAACGGCTATCTTATAAAAGAGACTAAAGTAAACAAATATTGGGCAAGAGCATAATTTATTTCTTAGCATGAACCTTACTGGGCCTGACACTCCCCTGTTTCATGTTGATACATTGCTACCCAATTGGCCCCTGAGCAATCTTTATCAAAAAAAGGTCTATGGTTTGGTTTTTGTTGAGCGCATTTCAATGTGGTTTTGTTCTGAACATGATATTGTTTGCGGAGATAAAGTGTGCTCGAATTTAAAAAGTTTGTGAAAGAACTGAGGTGTATGATAGGTTTATTAGTGGTTAAGTCTCATCCTAGAGTTTTGCTCTCTGAATACCACAAGAATGGTGTAGCCCCCAAAGTATTTCTTGAGCATTTGAATTTATTTAGCTTTACGTAGTATCTGTTGCATTTGAATCTGCAATATGATAAATAAGAGTAGCCATGGAGTTATCTTGGAGTTGCTTTTGTTTCTTACCTGTCTTTATAAGCCGTTTTAACAGAAGAAACCTTGATCTAGTAGTACAAATCATATACTAGTGTCCTCATTAGAAGAATATGGGAAAAGTTCGGAAAATATGCACTGAGCTTTCACTAAGCCCATGAAATAAAATTGTCCTCTCTGAACTCAATACGGCCAACTGCTTAAGTTTATGGGGAAAATGAACTACATAGAGAGGACTTGAGCTATTGCCGCAGCCTCATGGAATGGTTATCTTTGATGAAGATCCATGATTGAAAAATGGTGTGCTACTTTGCTGTTAGCCTACTACAAAGAGATTCGTACTTGTTTATTTGAACATCTTCTTACATTGTAAACGAGATTGCACTAATTATTCTGTTCAAGCAAGGCTTTGAGAGCTCTTGTAGTTAGTGGCGTTTGATTGCCTTGTCTCTATTTTTTTTGGCCATGTGCTTATTACTACAGTTAACATGGTTCCATGATACCTGAGTTTTCCTGATTTGTTCTTGCAGGCTGACAGTGGTAAGCTTGGTGGTCCCGATTCTCCTGTCTTGAGATCTAGTGAAGAGGAAATGGTTGACAAGGATGAATGCTTGGGGCAGGTTCCCGATTCATCCTGGAGAGTTCCTCAGATCCCTTCCCCACCTACAGCTTCAGGGTTATATTGGCCAAAAGATCATCGGTATTCATCCGACAGTGCTGTGTTTGTTCCAGACTTAAACTTTTCTTACATGTGAGGGGCCAACAAACATTCAGAGTAACGGTATCTTGTCCAAACGGCATAGTCAACAATAGTTTATTACCTCTGATCACTACACTGATATTCATGGGGTTGTGGATTTGATCGTCGGTGATGCAAACTCTTAAAAGTACACTCCGTAAGAACAGTTTAAGTTGATCATCTACATGTTACAGTTCATGGCTGTCTCGAACTCTCCTCTCGTCGTTGGAAACTTGCTGAATGATATGAATATAGAAGGCTACTCAAGTAGATTTGGTCTAGCTGCATTGTTTCTTCAATTTAAGAATCCAACTTAGATTCATTTGTTTGATTATTGAAGAAATCCTGCGTTAGTATTGGTTGAACAATAAGTATACTTGTCCCTTCTAAAGTTAGAAGGCCTCGAGCATACAATGGTGATTGCCATGACTGTTTGTTTGTTAGAAAATAGAAAGTTCTTATGCCTCTCTTTCTTCTTTGAAGTTCAGTGATTGTAGCAAGGGTGCATGAATAATGAATTTCTCCTCCTTTTACTTTGTAATTTTTTGGTCTCAAGTCTTAATCGATCAAATTATATTGTCCTTGGATGTAGCCAGAAAATGGGCAAAACTCTCTGAAGTAGTATGTTTGAATAACTCCATAGTTGGTGATTTAGCAAAACTATCTGAAGTACGTTTGAACCATTTCTTTATAAAATTGAAAAATCCAATCTTTCTTTTGGGACCAAAAAATCATCAACAATAGGAATTCTGGAATCTGTACGCGCATCTGCGGTGCCCAATCTCTTTCACAAGAATCTTAACGTGTGAATGAAATCTTAACACCGAGACAGACACTGTTTCTGTCATTTTCGAGAGTTACATGTTGCACATGTGGGGCTGGAAAATTGAATGAAGCAGCATGCAAAACACGGAGTATCTTGGGAATGGTCTTCTTTTATGGTACAGATTCTTATCAGTGATGGTAGAAGGTCAAGTTTTTAATATTGAGAGTGACAGGGCATATGGATGAAAAGTTCCACGGAGTTTCTAGAGCATAGACCTATAGCTGATCTAGCTATGACATGTCCTAAATTATCTGTTTTTCTTAACCATTTGTGCAAGATATTTTGCTCATATGCCTAGTGCTTGAATGACACATTTTAGTTTTAGTCCATTAAAGATTACACAATAAATAGTATTGCGATTTATTATTTTTTCCGAAGTCCATCCCAGTTAATGTTTGATGTCGTTTCTGTTAGTCAGCGGTTAAGGTTTGTTTGGTTTAGGAAATATGTTGATACTTTCGTTTCATATTTTTATATTTTTTCAAAAACAAGTTTATTGAATTTTTTATTTTTATTTTCATTTTCGTTATCACTTATTTATGCAACAAAGACTTTTCTTATACCCCGAGGTTCCCATTTCCGGCGAGGGTGGAGAGCGGCTGCCGATGAAGCTGACAGTGGTCTCACCGGTGGCAGCGTCACAAGTGAAAATGTGGCCATAGTGGCTCCATATAGCTAACTTGTGATGAAGAAATTCTGGGGATAGGAGAGTTCATTAATGTGCATTAGAATTTTTGTATTTTGATGAACTGGTTTTGAGTAGTGCTTCTACTGGATCAAGAACCTAGTTTTGGGATTAGAATACATAATTCTAAAAGGTAAAGTCAAGAGTGGAGAAATAACCAACCTATTTAACAAAAGAGAAAAAAGAAGGAAATTCCCAACTAAATAGAAAAGAAAAAAACATATAATTTGAAGAATCTATGCACTCTTTTCCACTATCCAGGAGACTTGGAAACCAAGTTAGTATCAATTCAACAAGAGACAAGAAACATGCTCTGCGTTCCATCAGGAACAAGGGATTTTATCAATCCCAAAAGCTACAAATGAATCTCTTGTTAGTAAACATTGCCACCATCTTGTATGAATATCTGTATGCTTGTTTTGAATGACAGGTTTCTTCGCCAGTATTGCTCTAATGCTGTATGCCGACACTCCAATCTGCCATTATAAGTGAAGATTGAGCACCTACGCTGTCTGGCTACTAATTCACATGCCAATTCTGAAGCGCTTGCTGTATGAAGACTGCTATAATACTGCCCATTGATATGTTGATGATATTGACTGCATCGTTGTTAAGCTGCAGAACATGAAAGAATACCTTGTGGAAATGAAGTACATACCATAATCTCAACCTCATAAGTTGACAAAATGCAACAAAGATGACTTAATAGGGGAACAGGCAAATTATGAAACAAATTTGATATCAATATTTCATTGTTCTCATGAACCTACCCATCGAAATCCTTCTTTCTCTTGCAATGCAGCACCTATTATGCTCTCACCAAGATTAGCAATCTGGGAAGCTAGTATGCATATAACCACTTCATGTGTATCTATCTGTTTAACAAAAGCAAAAAATTTAAATTAGCACATCTCAAGTTCTTCAGGTGTGTTAACAGGAGTCAAGCATAGAGCAATACTTCCATAAAAAGGAAAACGCTTCTTTTACTTTTTTTCTTTCAGTAAATAATAGAAGAATTTTCATCAGAGAGAACAGAAAAGTAAAGAGAGAGTGGAGATTATATCCTTCACAAAGTCATAAATATAAAATAGAAAAACACAAAGGAGCTTGTCAAAATAATAAAGCACTCCAAAACCTTTCCACTCTGTTAGGAAGGCTTAAAGAATGTATGGACTGAGCACTGATAAGAGTGGTTAAAAATGCAAGCATTTTACGCCAGCTGAAAACACCAAAGAACAGTTAGATAGCGCACCACCACAAAACCTTTCCCTCGATACTACCAAAGCCCTTGAACTAATTAATAGAGACTGTTAGGGATACTGATTCACCAACTTTCCAGTTGAAGGGATTTAAGTGGTACTCAGTGTGGTTCTGGAGGAGCTTGTTATTTGAGTTGGATTCACCAAAAAAAAGAGGTGGTTAGATACATTGTCCATTAGACCAAAAATATATATATATACTTCTTAACTCCTATGCTACAAGTATGATTCCTTAACACAAATAAGCACCAAGATAATCCAATGGCTCTAGATATCATTTCTTTTCTCTCCTTTATGAAAACCAAACAACTAGGGAAAAAAAAATCAGTTCTTCTTTATTTACTTAAGCCAAAACATGGAAATGGAAGACTCTCAAACTTATTTAAATTAACTATAAGAAACAACTTTCGTGAAAGGGCCCCAAATTGCCGTATTACACTGTCACTCCAGTCATATTTGTGGTAACCAAAAACCGGTACTGATGTATTTGGCTCACCGGTTAGGAGGCGAAAATTACATTGGATCCCAACATGGTTGAAAGTTCAGTGAAAAGTCTGCGACTGGCTAGACTATTGTTATTCCAGCCACCTTTCTAATAATGAACGTTGGGTAATGATGAGCTCGGCCCACCAGACACTAGTCAGGGAGCAAAAATCAAATTAGCTCCCAAACTGCCATGTTAGAAAAAGGTTTCTTTACCCTGTTCCCAGCCCACAACTATATTTCAGACAAATACATGCATGGAGTCAGAAAGAAGAAAGGAGTACCTCAGCCACGAGATGACCAACAAAGGCCAAAACTACTGATGCTAAAATTCCCGCAACGGTTCCTTCTACACTAACAGCCCCTTCTGTTCCCCTTGGAACTACTTTGAACGTGGTAACTAGGTACCTGCAGATAATGCAGGAGCAATTTTAGTACTGGGATGCTGACAGAAAACACAGATAAAAGAAATACTGTTATTGAAGAACGTAGTTCTCAAATTATGAGGGCTGCCTTCAATAAATTTATCATCTAATTAGCAAATACAAGAGAAAATGCAGACCAACTATAATTTTTGTCAGTAAGTTAAATGTACAACAGGCACGCATATAACATAAGGAGCCGAGGAATTCACAAGCATGTATACTATAAAAGCAGACACTCCGTAGTCTCCGTTGAAAATATATTAAATGAATCACTTTAAAATTTATAGCTTATAATACAAAATAATTTCTTCCAAACCTTACATAAGTTGCATGTACACATATGAGGCTTGTATTCTAACAAAACTTGGTTTTACAAAAAAGAATGGAGGGATGGGGGGTTTATTCAAGCAAAGCCAACTAAATGTAAAAGACCATAAAAATAATTCAGAAGTGTGAATTCAACTTTATAAGACATAGACGAAAATACTGGATTCAAAATTCCCAAGACATCAAATTTGCATCAAAATTGAGAGTTAGCTAAGTAAACACTGACATCATTAGACAAGTGACAGGTCCACACCAGCATAGTGACACCACTTACGTTGTTTTGCCATATGCTTTTCCTATCTCACTTGAGACAGTGTCGCTCAATTTAGTGCAGAAACTAGCAACAAATCCAAGCTGCCAAAGCCGAGAGAATGCCTCTCCCCCAACTCCAAAAATCGAGAGATATGCACAGACGCAGCCAGCAGCACTGGATCCAATAACACTACCAGGACCTCTTCTTCCTTTTCTTTTCTCAGCAACTCCCTGAGCCTCTTTTTGCGCCATTTTCACTTTCGTTGCAGCTGTCCCCTAACAAAGCCAAATTAATTGATTCTAAAGATCGCTCCATAAATAAAAAAACTGCGGACCCAGAGTAAAATTGGATAACATTCGATAATTAACCAATTTAATCACATAAAAATTCTCAAAAAAATCCCAACTTTCAAGCAAGCTAAAGAAGAAAGACAAAAATAAAAATAAAAATTAGCTTACAATAACGAAATAGGTAGCAACGAGAAGGAACCCAGAAGGGCCAAAAGCACGCCAAGTGAGAGTCCCCAGCAGAAAAGCAGCACCGATACCAGAAAGAGACAACCCAGTTACCAATAACGGAGAACCCACAATAAAGATCAGAAGGTTGCTGAGAAGAGCGGATTGCCAAGTTGGAGGAGACGATTGGATCAGTGTCATCGCCCCTCCTACAGCATCTTGAAGACTGCTTACTTGCGCAGCCATTTTTGGGCTTCTGAGAGGATTAGATTGAAGGCTATGTTTGAGAATTGGGGATTTTGGGGAGAGAGTGGGAAGACTGGGGAGTGAAGAAAGTTGGTTTTGCAAGGGAAAGGTCAGAGGAAATGTGATGCGCAAAGGTGAATATGCCATAAATACCTTGGCTTGTTCCTTATTAGCGCGTGAGTTAAGTAAAAGGAGGAAGAAGTCCGAGTGTGGAGAGGACTCGAGTGCATTGGAATGGAACGCAATGGAACCGAGTCTGAGATAGAGGTTCAAGTTTAGATTTTGGATCGTTGGAGGAAGAAAACAAAAATTGCATCTTTTATTAAACAAAATGTAAAGAAGGAAAATTATTGGCAGTATGAAGAAATTAAAAGCAATAAAACTCCAAAAAAAAGTTTATTTTTTTAAAACAAAAAATGATAGTAGGAGCTTGTTTTTCTAGTAAAACACCATGATTTTTCATTAGGTTCCTTAAGGACTAAAGCCTTGGATTACTTCTAAGTTAGGAATCTCAAAAATGTTACAACATGTTAGAAGTTAGTAATATACAAATAAGCTATTAAGTATGTATTAATGATAAAAATTTGAATAATATTTAGAAGAATTAAGTTTTAATTCTCTCATATAAAAAAAAAGTAAAGTTAATACACAAATAGATGGTAATAATAGGAGTTTTGCATCTTGACAATTTTGTACCTTTAAATTAATCCAACACTTCAATTTCATGTGACTTTCATGCGCGGAAGTTAGACAATCCATCTCCAAAAATTTGGTAGAAAACATATATATTATTTTAATAGAAAAAATTGCGTGTAAGGATAAAAAAATGGTAAATTTAATTTTCATATTAAATAATAGACATTTTATTTGAAAAGAAAAACATTAAAATTTAAAATATTTTTTAAACTAAATATTTTGTACAAGTCGTTTTGTCAAGCTTCCTGCGGGAAAAAAAAAAAAAAAAAAATGCGGCAAAAACTCTCTCTCTCTCTATGCATATGCGGACTTTATCCTATTATCTAAACTCTCAATAGAGATAACACACGGACCACGGTGAAAGGGCTACAGCAGCAATGGCTCTGCTCTGTGGTTCAACTTCGGTGACGTTTCCTTCATCTTCAGCTAAACCTTCATTTGCTTTTTCGAAGAATGGAATTGCTAAAACTTCATTTGTTGGGTTCCAATTGGCATTACCAATTCGGAACAATTTTCCTGCCAGTTCCAGAGGAAATTTTCAGGTCCGTTGCCAGGACCTCTCGGTCGTCCCAAAAGAACAACGTTGGATGTTCGAGGAATCCGAAGTCAATGGTCTGGTAAAACTCCACTGTGTCCTTCGTTTGGAAATGTCTTGTATCACTGAATTTGTATAGCTCTGATAGGTTGCCCAGGAAATGTTAAGCAAATTTCTTCGAAAATTTTGAGATCCGTTTCTGGGGTGCTGAAATCAACAGTGGAAAGCTGGAAAATAAAGAAAAGCTCTCTTCTTTTGGCTGATTGAAAGATGAGCTAAAAATGCGAAGAATTTCAGATTAATCCAACTTTGTTAGTTTCATGAGGGGATGAAAGAATCAAGAGGAGTTATAGTAATTGAGACTTTCTAGCTTCATACAGAACTAGTGTATTCTGATAATTTATATCGAAATGTCTAAGCAAGCATATTACAGCAAGAATTTCTAGCGTTTTGCTGTATATTACCTTTTAAATTCCTTTTTAATTTTAGACATGAAAGTACTTTCAATCTGATAAAGCATCAGCGTTTCTGTATGGTCTTTAGAAAACATTATATTAACATCTAACTGCAGTTTCTGTAAGTCATCTTTTTATTTGAAGTGTTTAACTTTATAGATGCTCTCATAATGAGGTTATAATCCACTCTCCTCGCATCAATTATGAAACCATTGCAGGATATTTGGAATAAGACCTGGTATCCAAAGGCAGCAGATCATGTAAATACAGATAAAACATGGTACATCGTTGATGCTACAGATAAAATCCTTGGAAGACTAGCATCAACAATAGCTATTTACATCCGAGGGAAAAACCTGGCGACCTATACTCCCAGCGTGGATATGGGTGCACACGTAATTGTGGTATGCATTTCGACAACTTTTTTCTTCTGTACGGTGTCAAATTTATGAACTTCTTTATAAGATCCTTACTGTCTGTGTATTTGCTATTGGGTTTGGAAGCATAATTTTCACTGGTTGTTGCAATCTAGCATAACAGTTACCAAGTCCTCACTTTGAATACATTTTTGCATCACTTGTAAAAGGTATGATAATCTTGGTGACATAGCAACTGAAATTTATTAGTTAATCATTTTTAAACTTTTCTATCATACTCTGCAATGGGTGGAAACTATAACTCAAGGTTGACTGTTGAGCTCATGAGTCATAAAGCTATACCATATGGGACAATAAAACCTATGTTCATAATTTTCATTTTCTATGTTTTTGTTGTTCCTGGAAAATGGGATCTCCTTTCTGTAACCACCCTCTTTTTGTATAAGAATACTCACCTGGTATTCTATCTAACAATCCTGTATTTTCTTACTCTTCAAGTGCTAACATTTATCTTGTACGTGGGTTCTACAGGTGAATGCAGAAAAGGTTGCTGTATCTGGGAAAAAGAGGACCCAAAAACTTTATAGGAGGCATTCTGGACGACCTGGTGGAATGAAAGTGGAAACATTTGCTCAGCTACAGCAGAGAATTCCAGAAAGAATTATTGAACATGCTGTTCGTGGCATGCTTCCAAAAGGGAGGGTAAGTTCAATTCATTTATAAAATATTTCTCAGCAATAGTTCTTTCTTTATCTCGACATATACAAGATTAATCCACAGTAACTGTTGGAAAGTTTTTTAGAAGGCTGAAGCAAAATATCCACAATTCTGAAGCATCAATTACATTATTGTGGGAAGATTGCTTTTCTTTTTAGATATAAAAAGGAGTTCTTAGTTCTATATAATAGGAATTTTTCAATGGGGTTTGGTTCATTTCGTTGAAGGGATCCAGTTAGGATTCTGCATCACCCATGTGTAGAGTTCAAATTCCCTTTTCAACCAAATGTCCTGTTTGGTGGGCAACCCTTCTTAGGAGCTAGTTAAGTAGCCTCCTTTCAGTCCTAGTTGGGACATGAGATAATCTTATTAGCTGTGCCACTAGAGCTTTGCACAGTAATATAGGAGTAACCTATCCTTTCTACCATTTTATGTGCCAAAACAAAATTTGAAGTTTTGTCTGTAGTATAGTAGTTGTCAACAATGACGATAGGGAAGATTTGCACTTCTCTCTTCCAGAGCATGGATTTTCAGATCACAGGTTCTAACACCTTGTGTGTTTGTTTTTGCTCTTGTCTCTCTCTCCCTCTATATATATATTGTGTATTAGTCAATATGTGTGTCCATACATACATATATATATATATATATATATATCTTGCTTGTTCTTTTATGGGATAAGACCTCTGATGTTACTATGTTTCTAATTGGCTAGTTTATTGAGACTAGCTCCATTTAGTCAATGATGCATCTTTGCTATAAATTATGTTTTCATAACTGTTGTCGTCTCTTGGTTGAGTGTACACTGATTAGAAGTGGCCCATGCAGCTTGGCCGAAAACTCTTCACCCACCTAAAGGTTTATGAGGGACCAGATCATCCACACGAGGCACAGAAACCAATTGAGTTGCCAATTAGGGACAAGAGAATACAGAAGCAAAGATAGTTTCAACTGCACGGGAACAAACAATATGATATGACAAGCATGGGTTACTGTCTCAGTTTCAAACTACGTTGAGTTTGCGCTGACGTCTTCCGTCCATGTTTATATTATCTGCATAGGTATGCTTGTTTTCATTAAAGATCCTGAGTTATTAACTTGGAATTGTCTTCCCTGAAGAGAAATTTGTATTGACATTGATATGGTTGTTCCTAACTTGTTTTACATTTTATGTCGATGTCGGGTATTTATGTACTGTGGTTTAATTGATTGATCTGCTATTTTATGATTAAAAAATGAGCACTGTTGGTTTCTTTCTCATTCTTTCTGCAAAGTTTGAATCAAAACAAAGCATTCAAGAAGAAAGGGATTCTAAAGCCTCTCATGCCTCAAGAACTGATAAATTAAATGGTCATTACATCTTATCCAAAGGCCAGATTCCAAAGTAAGATTAATTATTTGATCTAAACTAATTATAACTTGATACGCAAATCTATAGAAGCTCTATTTTCTTGTTGAAAAGAGAGGACAAGAATATCAGAAGCCAATCAAAGCTGCATACAAAATTTCATTCCAAGAATCAGGAACACCAGCAAGACACCAGTGGCTGCAATCGACAAAAGAAGTGCCTCTGCCTGTATAAATAGAAGGATGCCCATCTTTCCTTTGCTGAGTCAGTGTACTAATATCAAGCAAGTAAACTGGAGTTTTCATGTTACTCATTACACTCTTCACAATTTCTTCCCCACGGCTGCCTGTGTATGTTGATCCTGGATCTGGTTCAGTTTGTCCCAAGCAACCATTTCCACTAGAAGATTTCAAAAAAGGGAAAAAATGATGAGTTTATCTAATGATAAAAGTTCCAAATTTTTGTGCATTTCTTCAAAATTTGTTGGTATTAATTTCACTGAGTAACCTTTCAAACTTACTCAGCATAAGAAGCTGAAATCCCTTGGTACAAAACTTGAGTCACTGAAGGATCTGTGTTACTATCAACCCAATTAGCCCAAGTGGTTAATGCTATCTTGTAAGCTTCCATATGATCCATGTCTTTGATTAGATTATCACCGACTTGAAAGAAATCCCATCTGCATAACAATCAACTGAACCCATTAGCTAAGTCTGTTGTTTAACCATTACTAAAATGAAAAAGCTCTTCTATAGAAGTGATTCCATACGCTTGAGAATTTCCCGTGTGAGTCCACCAATGGAAGGAGTTGAAAATGAGAACATCTACACCTTTCCATTGGTCCCCTGTGCTAATAGAGTCCAGCTTTAGAATTTTGCCATATTGTTCATCACGAACCACATCTACTAAAAACCCATTTTTCAAAAACATGATTGAAGCTCCATATTCCTATAAAAACAAATCAATTAACCCAAATTCTTCATCAAATCGAAAAAAAAAAATCTCGCGTTAGAGGTTTCAAAATCACTTTTTATGACTTACAACCAAGGGGCATTGTTAAGCTTTTGATAAAAAGGGGGAAAAAAAAGAAGTAATTTTTGGATGTAACCCATAAACTAAATATTTATAAGGTTTTAAAATCACTTTTAGTCGTTTAAAATAAAAAAATTTACTTTGGTAACGTTTGTGGGCACAAAATAAATTTTGAATATCATCCTATCCTTGAACAAAACATACCCATTGGAGAGTCTATAGGGTACCTGAAAATAAAATGTAGAGAGCTGCTTTGATGAACTCAATGTGTAATCAGATTTTGGGACTGCAACATGGAGCATGCAAGTTAGTGACTGCCACATGTTGTTGCTTATAGAGTCCCCAACAAACAATATCTTCTTCCCTCTGTATCTCTCCAAAAACTCTTCACCATTGAACCTGGAATGAGTAAAGAAGGGGAAAAAAAAAATGGTCTTTTGGCTTAAAAAAGCAGACTTTTTAATTTTGAATTAAATGGGTGAATAAAAATGGAGGCTTTGGAGCTAAAAACACAAGAAAAATAGTACCTTGGAAGGCCACAACCGGAGGGCTTCCATCGATACTTGAGGTATTCTTTGTCTGGTCTACCATTTCTGAGGCAATCAAATCCCTGTCCGATGAAGGGGCACTGAGTTGAAGCATCATAGTGAGGGTAAGAGGCATCAATAACCCAATCCCCTTGGGAAAAGTCGCATTCCCCATTTTCCCGGAAAAGAATTCCCTGCCCTTTGTTTGGGAGAGACTGCAACACCCACAGGAGAAGGATTTGCGCCAAAGATCCCAACCGGAATGCCATTTGAAATGCTCTGAAAAAAGTTGTTTTGAGACTGAACGTATGCCACTTTTGCATTTAAATGGGTAGGCGTGGTATAGATGGGATGGTTTATTGAGGAGGTGTTGACTTTATCTGTTTCCCAAATGTCCAAAAAGGATAAAAAAAATTTTAATGTTTTTGTTTTTTGGAAATGATTTTAACTTTCCCTTATCAAATATTTTCTATTTGATGTGTTTGCTGTTTTTCTCCCTCTACATTCCTTCCTATAAATGAGAAAGATATAAATCATCCGGGATGCAAAGTGTGAGATATAAAGTTTATTATGCATTTTTTTAACATTTTAAGTTTTTAGATTACATCATTTTTTATATAATGTTTGTCAATTTTTTGTTAATAAATATAATTTTAGTATAATTTGGATGGAGTTATGTTGCTTTTACATTATTAAATTTTAAAAATTTTCGTGTGTAAAATTTACATCTTTCATCAACAATTTAAACTTTTAAATTAAATTAGTTTAAATTTAAAACTTTTAATTAGGTCATATAATAACTTATTTTCATGTAGGGTGATATTAATAATATATATATATATATATATATATATATATATATATATATATATATATATATATATATGATTTGTGATTTCTTTTCTCCTAATAAAGTGAAAAATGTCAAGTAATAGTGATCCATTGTCACAAAACAGGAATGCGATTAATGAGCTAATTGTGGTCGGTGGCCAACTTCACTAATTAAAAGGAGATGTTCTTTTTTCAATGTTTCTCACTCATCGGGGATTCTATTATTCTGTAGCACTCTTTCATGTTATTGTAACCAATGACGAATCAAGATATAATAACATAAGAATAATACAGGTACGAGAGATAATAAATGTTATTTCTACTCACAAATTTAAGAATTAAATGAAATAATTCAAAGCTTATAAATTATTAAATTCAATCAATGAATAGGTTTATTAAGTGTTCTTATTTTAATTAATAAAAACTAATTAATGAGCAAGCCACACTAGAAAGAACACAAGAACATGAGCTAATTAATGAGCAAAAAGCTATGAATCAGATACCCACATCCCATTCTGGAAGAGAGAAAAGAGACAACAATCAATGACTTTGATTCTTTGAATGACAAGATGTGGTGAGAATGAGTCACTGTGTGTACAGATATAATATTATCTACTGTCTTGATATCTCTTGTATTTGTATTGATTTTCTCCTTAGTTGTATTCTTTGATTCATATTTTTACTAATTGAGTATGTTATTTTTGTTTTACTTTACATATAGATAGAAAAAAAATTAATAGAGGCTGTGGAAAAAGTAAAATATAGATATAATGTATTTGGTTATAACTTTGAATTTGAAAATAAAATAAAATAATAAATCTATATTGCATGTTTTAAAAAATTATCTACTAAATTTGTGTAATCTTTACAAATTTGTAATTATAGATAAGGTTTCAATTGGATTAAGTCATAAGTTATACACTTGTCTGTATTTAAGAGTTGTATATGACGTGAAGTCTAAGTTGGAATCATTTCTCAGTTACCAATTCTTTTCTTTTCTTTTGGTTTAACATCCACTTCAGTCTGTTAGACATTTTTCTAACGAGCTTCTTCTTCCCTTTGAAGCTAATGATTGTAATGACATAAAGCTAGGGGATCGTCATGAAACTAACAACTGTTATTTAACGAATTTTGTGAATTGACAGAGCCTCTCATCCCTACCATCACTTGTCTTTGGTTAAAATTTCTTTGGAACTTTGAATTTGACAATTTCACTTTTGGTTGGGAAGTAATGTTCACCTTCACTTAATGATCAGTAACTTACGTTGTTGCATTACTAATAAAGTGATTAATCAATAAAAAAACAAATTCAATCATGTAACATCATAAGTTAAAAGTTTTGAATGTAAAACTTTAAAACTATTTTTTATTAAAACTTGGGAGGGGTTATTTAGTGTTTAATGATTCTTGTACTGTAAAAAGATTGGTTTGTTTTTGTGCGATCTTCAGATGTTGATGCATTAGATAGATAGATAGATAGATAGATAGATAGAGACCATGAATACCCATGCATATGAATGACAGAATGAAACATATATCAATGAAATATATCAATGAAATATACCTCTAAGGTAAGAAATTCATTTAAGCCAATCCATCACAGTGTGAATTTTTTTTTTTTTTTTTTTTTTATGGATAAGACAGAGATATAAATTTTTTAATATTAACTAAAATATTGAAAGAAGAGACCATGTTTAATCTGAGAATATAAAAGTATTAAAATTTTAATTTTAAAATTAGGTTATTGTACCAAATTATTTTTTTACATATGAACCTATGTAATTAGGTCAGATAACATAAATGAGATGAAAAAGAAAAATATGATGATGCACCAAGGATTATATAAGACCTATACATGTATATTTCCTCATGTTTATTATCATAGACTTTTGGCTTTGTGATCTTTCAATTAGGTTAAATTGAAAAACTAAAAATGACCCACCAATAATATAGGTTGGTATACATATATCAACATTATCTTCTCTCCAAACACAAAATAAAATATAACTTGATGTAATCATTAGGACATACGTCATAAAGTGCTACTCTGCTAAAAAAATGAAATATATATATATACAGATACATGAATTGTCACTGCATGTCATTGTCGTTTGATCGGATAATTTCAATCACGAATATTGATAGATAGTTACATTGTGAAACCTAAATACGAAATGGCCATTATTAAGCATTGCCTTACAAGAGTTGATTCCAAGTATTAAGACGCCATGGCATTGCCAGCTGAAGCAAAGGCACAAATGGCTGCAATCACTTGCTTGTTTTCCATTCCATGCCATAGTGATAGCTAGCATTGTTACGTCAAGCAAAGCAACATGCTTGTTTTGACATCTTAGTTGCAACCGCCGCTTACTGTTAGTCTGTTAAGCGTAAGAGAAATGCTTGCCTTCAAATCAAAAGAATATTTTGTGACTATGGGATATATGGATATTGGATTCCTCAAAGCAACGAGGACCCACTTGCTAGCCACCCTCTTCTTGCAAGCAACCAATATCTCTCACTAGTTTATTACCATCTTCATTGGAGTTTCACATTTACTCTTGTTGTTAGATATAAAGTTTATCATAATTTTTTTTATAATAATTTAAATTTTTAGAATGAATCCATTCTAATATCATATTAGATTGTAGTCTAAGAACAAAGAAATTGTTTCATATATACTTAAATAGATAATGCTGCTGCTGTTGTTGCTTTTGGCAAAATCTGATTCCTAAGTAATGCTTTAGAATTCCTATGAGAAAAAGAAGTTAAAAGGCAAGAATCATTGCCGTAAGAATAACTTTATTGCTATCATTTCAAATGGAATAGGTGGAACAGCAGGCTAGGCACATTACAAATGAAGATGGTCTTATCAATTAAAGCCCTTCCCAATTTTCTTTTCCTATTTCACTTTTTGTATAAGAATTATATAATAATCCCCTAAACCCCACAGTATAATTGAATTGTGAATTATGAATTATTATTTTTTCTTCAGAGTAAAAAATTGTAAAGGATCTGGTTCCAAGTATCTGGAACACCGGGTAGACACCAATGGCTGCAGTCCTTCCAACCACTTAGCCCATAAATTGAAGGATGCCCATCTTTGCGCAGCAGTGAGAGAGTTGTAATGTCCAGCAATGTCACTGGTTTCGTCATCTTGCTTAGCACACCCTTCAGCACCGCCACGGCAGGTGGCAAGCCTCCCGGATAGGTTGAGCCGGCTACCGGAGTCTTCTGCCCAATGCAACTCTTGGCACTTGGTTCATTCCATAGGCTGCCACTGAAATCAATGTTTCAAAAAAAAAAAAAAAAGGGAAAAAAATTTATGAGATGGATAAAAAGAAATCTTTTATATCTTAAAATCAGATTTTCTCTGTAATCAAAATTTTATTTTTTTAATCGTCATTGATATAATAAATTTATGAGCTATTAAAAAATTATAATGCAATAATTGCACGAAATTTTAACTATAGATTTTGATGTATAAAGAAAGAGAAATACATAGCTTACTTGTAATGAGATGGAGAAATCCCTTGAAAGAACACCTTAACTGTAGTAGGATCAACGTTGGTGTCTACCCATGCAGCCCAAGTTGTCAGTGCTCTCTCAAAAGCCTTCATCCGATCCATGTCTTTGATAATCTTATTGTCCACTTCTATGTAATCCCACCTGAAAATTCATAATTTTGTTTTTTTTTTTGAGATTATAAAAAATTATTTAAATTTGAAATTAAAAAAAAAATCTTACGGTTGAGTGGCTCCACTACGGTACCACCAATGCCACGTGTTAAAGATCAGCACGTCAATATTTTTCCAAAGCTTACTGTTACCCTCCACTGAATCAAGCTTGAGCACCCTTCCTATGTCCTCTCGGACAACATCTGCTAGATACACGCTTCTATGTAACATCACTTTCACTCCATACTCCTACACATTATTCAAAAAAAAAACAAGAAATGGCATTTATAATAATGTTAATAAAAACTTGAAAGACAATTTTACGTGTCTATAATTTAACTTAATTTTTAATTTTATTTGATTATATTTATGCCATCAATCTCATTTATAATATCATAAAGTTGAGACTATAGTATAAACTTTACACATACCATAAACTACTTAAGCTAACATTAATAGAGTTAAAAGTGGTCTCAAATCTTGTATAATGAAAATATATGAAGAAAAAAAAACTATACATTATGATATAGGGGGGTAGGCTATGCATCATCATCAAGTGTGCAAAAGAAAGGAAGCCACTCTAGAAGAATCCATTTCCACTTGTGAATATAGGCAATCAATGGGACCACCACCCCACATTGTCTTTTCCTTATAATAGGTCCCAAACAATACATTCAATAAATTTGGTTGCTAAAGTTTACTCCTTTATCATTCATTGCACAAGTCAGACAATGTTATGATTAAATGGGATAACCTCGACTATTCCACTACTATTTTTTTATGGAAATATTTCAATACCATGGACAAGGACAAGATGTTCTGATGTCCTGTCTTACACATTTAGTACAAAATAATTTAAAAATTAAAATGAATCAAAATAAGTTTTCGTGTCCCCGACATATAAGTAATTAAAATCAAATCAAAATGAATAAAATTGGTAAAAAGAAGATCAAAAGTGGTAAAATTTATACCGTGAATGTAAAAATGGAGACATCGCCTACTCTAGTCAAATTGTAACTAGAAGTTGGCACGGCTGAATGAAGTATGCAAGTGAGTGACTGCCATTGATTTAGGCTCAATGAATCTCCCACAAACATTATACTCTTTCCTCTTAATCTCTCTAACAAATCTGTACCGTTCAATCTGCCAACCAATAATAATAATAATATATACACAATTAATTAATTCAACAGAATGATTGGTTGTTCTTTATACTTTCCTGTTCAAGTCCTTGCTTTTCTGGAAAGTAAAATCTAGTACCTAAAAGTCGAGACCGGAAATGAATGAGGGACTGCACTGAAATTAAACGACAAGTACAGGGCGATAACTGGAAATAAGAAAAAACAAGACATTCCACCGGCGAGGCGGGACCGCTAATGAAATGAACCGACCGATTAAGCACTGCGGTAAAACATCACATGTCGGAAAAAGCACTTTCTAACTGGTGCACGTGAAGAAGCGCTTTCCAACCAAAAATTTCCCGCGAGAATTGTAAAATCCTTATTATTATTTTACAGGCTGGGGTACGATGTAACAAAGGTTCACATGACGTCTATAATTTCACATTTTCAATAAAAGGAATTTCGAAAAATAAAATAATAATGATAATTTAATTATATTAAGAGAAAAATCCGATAGGCTGAGCACGGTGGGGGGTTACCTGAGTAAGTCGCAGGCGAGGGGCTGCCATCTGTAGTGGGTGTAAATCTGATCTGGGCGGCCATTTTTCTGGCAGGTGAACTCGCTCTGGAGGAATGGACACGTGTACGGGTCGTAAAGCGGGTAGGATTGGTCAGGAACCCATGTACCCGTGAACACATCGCTCTCGTCGGCGGCAGAGGCCAATAACAGAGGGAGGAGGAAAACAGAGAAAGAATGGAGCAGAGAAGAAAAGAAAGTGCATTGAACCGGCATAGCCATTGGGAGAGATATGAAGAATGGCTCTCTCTCTCTCTCTCTCTCTCTGTTTTGATTCTTCTTTTCAAGTCCTCAACACCCACGTTTATATAAGGACGGTTGCCTGCATTTGGCTGTAAGACAGAGAGGGGGAGCTACATATATTATTATACTTTATACCTATGTTTTTTTTTTTTTTTTCACAAGTCACCAGTAACTGAATTTGGATGACATATGATGGATTATACCCTCCATTTATAATAATTGGACGAAGCTTCAATTGTATTAATTATTAGATGACATAAAGATCATTTAAATCTTAAATATTTAGCATCATATTAGTATTAAATAATTTAATCTTATCTAAACAAAATATAATGATAACAAATTTTTTTATTTCCATGCTGTATTTAAATTTTTTATATATATTGTCCAACAATAATAAGTTCTCAATTGTTAAATAAGACTATTATTACTGTAATAACTTCATTTAATAATTAAGAAATTGTTATTGTAATAATTATAAAAGATCTAGGACATCTATGTTACAGTGTATTTTTATTTTTTATACAATTTGTTTTTCACTTAATCAACAGTGATTCAATTCCCTTAATTATATGAAATTTGATCATGTGAATGTGAGAGTGTGATAGATAATTGAAGAAAGAAATTAAGATGAATAATAAGACAGTAATTATTAAATAGTTATAGCGGAATCATCCAAGATTCTAATTGTTCTAGTGCCATATGATTACTCATTCTCGTCATGACACTATAATTATCAAGAAGAATGTGGGCCAAAATTAAGGCGAAGATTAAACTCTTATAATTTTTACAAAATTACTAAAAGAGCAACATTATCATTATGTAAATAGTATAATTCAGATAAAAAAAAAAAACCTTAATTCAGTGAAATTGTGTCCAATCTTAAAACTATGTGTCTATATTATTTCAAGTTTAGATCTCTCTAACTACAAAAATAACATTTTTAATCATTCAGCCAATCGTATCAAACAAAAAATTACGATTTAAAATTTGATTAATTTCATTATTTAATATACTAGAGAAAATTAAAAATGGCATTTTCTTTTTCTAGAATGTTTGGCCTGTGAAACTTGAAAGTTTATGCTTCTGACCGGTGGGAGAAATTTGGGGCGGGATGCGTCAGTTGATTGTCAGAAGAGAAGGAGAAAAATTTATGTGCATGCGGGTGCACCGTAGGGATGAGAACACGGGAGCTCAGAATTCAATGCAGTGGACCCTATTTCGGTGAACCGGATTACCGAATTTGGATCTGATTTGTCCGACTTCGCTTTTTCGGTTGCGTGATTACTCGCCACGACGTCCATCAATGTCGTTTTCTTAACCTTCCTTACGAAGAACAAAATTCATTGTAATTTGTAGGTGGCATTTTTCTTTCTAATGATATATACACATAGTTCAAAAGTCACTTTTGATTTTCATCTTAAAAAAATCATATTTTATCCTTTAAAATATTAAGATTCAAGTTTATAGTTTATACATAATAAAAATTTTAACTTTTTTTTAACAAGGAAAAATGTTAAACATGATAGACACAATGACATAATAATATAATTAATTCAAATTTTTAAAAGAAAAATTCACAAATTTCCTATAGTTTTAGGTTAAAAATGTAATTTTATCTATCATTAAATGATAAAAAATGATAGTTTCGCATAAAATTAGACAAATAAATTAATTAATACTAATCACAATTAACTTTTTTTAAAACAAAGCTAATCACCGTTTAAGTTAGGATTAGATTGGGACTTCCTATCTAAGAAACTTTTCACAATTCAATAAAATCTTTATGACTTTTGGAGAATCATAGTCGTATGGATAACCATGATTTGTAATAAGGGGAACAGAAACAAACAATGCGTGCATTATCTTACTTTCTAAGCTACCAATGTCAAAGGGTATATAATGTGCCAACCTTCTTCTTATAGTTAATCAACTGCATATTGAAAAGAATATTAATATACTAGCAGAGATTGGGTCCAGTGATTAGTCCCTATAATATAATGAATTTAAATTTAAGTTTCTACTAAAAGAGATGCTCGTAATTAATATTTTATAGTATTTTTAATAAAATTACCTTTGATTAAAAAAAAAAAACTCGAGATAAAAAAGAATAATAATATTAATGATGTATTAGTTTAAATACACATTATTTTTTTAACTTGTATACATGACAAGATGGAGTTTATCATTTCTTTATCACAATTGATCTACAAATTAAAGTTCACTTTGTTTCATCTTTCAATTTCGTTTTCTTCAGTGATTAAGGAAAGCCACCTAACCCAACTCAACTCATTTTAGCCATGCATGCATACCCTATCTTGTGTCATCTACAGAATGAAGTAACAGTAGTTCAGTTTGTAGAAACATGACGTGATCCGATACCAAACAGCAGCCTCTGCCAATTATGCACAAACAGCAACTCCCAGGGAAATCAAATCATAAACATTCATCAACGGTATAATAAATATGACATGACTTAATTGCTGCATCACAATATTTCATCTAATGTATAGTTACTTCTTCAAACATAAATAAAATAATCACATTTTACTTTTCTTTTTTTTTCGCTAACCAAGAGATAAAGATGCTAGCACAATGTCTTAAAAGACACCAACAAGGTCTTGATTTAATATAAAATAAGCTAAGATTTAATGAATTATAGGCTAAATATTTCAAACTCAAAATCGTTCTTAATAAAAAGGATTTATTCCTTATTGTTTTTATCTAGAATATGGTTTAATCTTATATACCTAAAAAATTGTGAAGATTTATACTTTGAGTGTTTTAAAAAAACACTAAAAGAGGATTGTCATTGAAGGGCAGTGAGAGGAGAGGTAGAGGCCTACTTCATTGAGTCAAGCCCTCGTGATCAAATAATCACATATATAAAAATAAAAATAAATAATAGTTTCCCCCATTTCCCCTTGTTCCTTATTTTTTTTTTCCCAGTTTAGTCATTAGTGGCATAAACATCTACAGGGCCTGGCCCAAAAAAGTTTAAGGCTAATCTAATAAAATAAGGCCCGGATAAACTAAAATGGGCCGACCTAACCTAGTCCATCTACACCTGTTATAAGAACCATGTTGGGCTGGTCTGTTCGCCAACTCTAGTAGCAACTACAGTATCATAAAAATAGTAGTACAGATTTATCAGTTCATTTAATATTTCGTCTAACCCAATTAATTCGAATAAGAGGGTAAATCCACGTGACCTATTGAATATGTACGTGAGTTGGCAGCTATATATTTTAATGAATTCATAAAGATAATTAACTATAAATTTAAAATTTTAAAAGATAAGGTTTAAGCCTTTTAAAAATCTCACTATATTATTTTTAAAACTCATCTTGATCTTGGATCCTCTTTCTAGCACAAAATGACACTTCAAATAAGATGGCTTAACATGATATTTCGATGGATTTAGAATTCTCGTCACCAATATAACCATTATATTTGAATTTGAGCTATTGCTTCTCATATATGTGCACTACCTATTACTCCTATCACAATTCAAATTGTTAATACAAACACGATAAGAAGATGATAAAGCTAAACATGTGCAAATCTATTTCCCATGTCAATACAGAATGGCTCAGTGCCAACGTGTATATCTTTGCTAGGGTATTTCCATTGTTCCCCTTCAAAATAACAGGTCAACATGTGAAAAGCACATGAGTTAACCACAACATACCACCTGTTCGGCTTAAAGCTGCTTAGTTTTTTTAAGTAAGGTATCCCTTTGTTCCACAAGAAAAATAACAGACAAGGATAAAAGAAAAATGCAATTTTGCAAGTCAATTTTACAAACCATGGGCTTCCCATGTATTGATGATATATTTGAACAGGGACTTGGAGGTCATAAGAGCAAAGGTTAAATACAGCGTGGGAAATGAGTATTCCCCACATATCCACCAGCCATAGCCCTTCTCACATTGGACTCGAACATCTTTGGGTTATCTCTTAGCACAGCAGCAGCATCATGATTGAGTGGATCCTCATAATTTGGTTCCTGCCACAAAATTAAAGGAAGAAGATGATATAACTTGAGATATCATATCCTAAACAAGATACATAAAATCACCCATACGAACAAAACTAAGGATTTATACCGTAAAAAGATGATACAATCCATAAATGATTGTATTTATATTGAGTACAGGTTTCCAATCTTCACGTAAGATGTTGAGGCAAACATTTCCCTCTAAGTCAATATTCGGATGGTAGACCTGCAAATAGGAGATAAATATGCTTAGAAATTCATCCAATATATCTTGTTGAAAAAGAAAGACCAATATATAACTAACCCCTCAACAAAAATTAAACCAACGAGAAAATCAATCGCAGGTACATGGAAGACACTTGACCTACCTTTGTCTTGCACTTGACCTTTGGTGCCTCATGGGGATAGATGGGAGACACTTGGAAGGAAAACAAAAATGTTCCACTTCTGTAACAATAAATAAAAAGTAAGTAAGAGAGAGTTTAGAATTTATATTTATAACTTTTAGAGAAACTTTTAGAAAGAAGAAAATTTCAAGGTACATGTCATCTTCAATAAAAAAGTAGATTTATAAAGCACTATCACAAGTTTGAAGAACCGTACAGAAAATAAAGTTCCTTACGCATAATATCCTTCATCAGGCCGAATTGAAACCTCAAAATTCATCAGGTCGTCTTTGCCATTAGGGAATTGTATGTTACAAGATTTTGGTAGATTCAGCTCACTGATATCTGCAAGATGCGACACTCCATAGTTACAAACCAAACTTGCATAACAAGATTAGAAGGCAGAATCTACAAGGTCAAGTGATGTTGGCTTTGGGAGCACAACTTTAGAAACAATATATCATGGTTAAACTCATCACAGGATATGGTTAACCTGACCCTACATATACTACCCACATAACTTCTACATTTTATGAATTTCACTTTCAGCCCAGATCAACTGAAAATCTTTTATAGCTGAAATAGTAAACAAGAAAATTTTCACTTTGGTAATCAAAGAAATCAACTAAAATATTCACTATATCAGCATTGTTCCCACCATCCTTGAAATTCTAAGTCACATAATATCCTTGAATGTTAATTGATTGGCCTAGGCGAACAGACATAAAATATAAATTTCCATCTAATAACATGAAGGAAACCTTTATGAAGACGCAACTCCCCAGCACTTTGCTTCTTAATAGGTGTTCCTCCACTTGCATTTTCTGCAAGTTCTCTCTGCTTTTCCTTTACTTTGAATAGTCTAATCATTGTCCTCCACAAAAGATATATCAACTCTGGCATCAATTCAAATTTCAAGATAGACAATAAAGTAATACCAGACAAAAAGAATGTCTAGCAAACAAGAAAATGCAATTGTTCCATAAAATGGATATGTAACAAGTCAAAAGAACAGGGTAAAAACCTCTACATCCAAAAGGCTAAGAAGTTCACTTTCTAGTGTATTCTGCTTAACAACAATATTAAGACCACATGACTCAATTCAAATGACAGCTTGTCCAAACGATCCAGTCAAGCAAGAAAAAATTTACAAGCAAGATTGAAGAACAAACTGCTTTCTGCATTTGAATTCACAGACAGTTAAACTCAAGTCCTTCTCTAGCAAGAATTACTAAGTTAACATCCTCCATCTTCAAGATAGCTCGGAAGCAATACAAGTTAAAGACCCAAAACATTCATATACCCTGAACTTTATTCACTATTGCAACACAAGGATAATAAACCTCATAAGTCATGCTCATTATCAATTAATAGACGAGAATAACACAATTTGAACCATAAAAAATCAACAATAATACTAAATCGAGGGTTATAATTAGAATTGTACAAAAAAAAAAAAAAAAAGCGACATAAAGAAGGATACAGAAGAATTAAATCATTGCATCGCTTATGAAAGAAAGATCGATTGCATACTCATTAAATGAAATCAAGAAAAAGTCACACATTCAGCTTCAAAGGAACGAAGGGATAAAACATTGCCGATACTAAGACAAGAGCTAAACCCTAGTTTCCTAAATCCCAGAAGAACACATACCTCGAACGATTCTCTTCTCTTCCGCTAAGAGAGCTTCTCTAGATTGTGTGTTTGATAGCAACCTAAAGTTTGGAGCGCAAAAGAGGGTAGATGCTATTAATCGTGTAACAGTGGAGGCGTATGTAGACTCGTCTACGGATGGAAATGACCATCCATGCCCTCCGTTAGAAATCGGACGGCTTGTTAGCTGTGTTATTTTCTCAAATTTTTTAAGAAATAATTTTTTAAAAAAATATATAAAAATCTCTTCAATTTTTTTTTTTTTTTTTTATATAGATCAGAACTATATATATATACAAATTTTGAAAAACAATTTTTTTTAAAAGACTAAAACAAATCTCAGCAAATTAAAACATATATATCGGCCAGTGAAAATTTAAAAAACAATTTTTTAAAAAAATAAAAAATATTTTTCAATTTTCATTTACTCTACGACGAACTATATTATATTAAACCTCCTCTTCTCCGCTGACTACTGACTAGCATCCTCATCTCTACCAGCACACAGAACCCAGGTTTACAAAACAAGTTATTGCTTTTCCTTCACGATCGTTTGTAAAAGTTAACTGATCAGATTTTTCCTTAGCCTACAATGCCTTTTTGGCTAGTTTTGTTTTAGTCTTAATTCTGTGAACAATTGAAATGATTCAATCCACATTTTCTCTAGGTTCCTAACAAATTCTTGAGCAAAAGATAACTACAATGATCCATTAGTCAGACTCCACGAATTGCATACACGTTCCTGCCATAGGAGGAGTTACGAAAGTTGACATCACAGCACGCGATGATCAGAGAAAGCTCAGATTTGGTCACAGTTCTATTCTGGCAGAATGATGATGATATGGAACATAACCATCCTGACTCCTTCTTGTGAAATTCGCCTCAAATATCTACTTGCAGTTTTTACAAGTTGAAGTAGGAAATTTTTCATGCAATAAGCAGGAAAAAGTTACTGAGAAGTTAAAGTTAAAAATTCTTAGAAATATATATATGTTGAGCTTGGAGGAGTAATGTTATCCATACCAAAGCCAATGAAAATTAGAAGCATGGCCGAAAAACTTAACGTGAAGAGAGAGAGTCTTCTTCTTTGCAAAATTACAAGAAATAATATTTCGATGAGGTGAGTTATAGCATAATAATCCATGTATCTGTTAAAAAGAGTTCTCGGATTCCTCTAATTAAATTAATGTTGATAAGAATTGAATTTAATGTTGTTGAATATGATGATCAATAAATTTTAATATTGAGCTAAAGAAATTTTAGTGGTTCTATATATAATATAGATATAGATTCATTCAAACTTGATGAACTTATATTATATATATGCTCTACAGAATAACTTTTAGATATATATAAAATTTTAGAAACCATATAATAAATGTGTCGGGGAGAGGGGAACTCAGCATATCCAACCGATTATTTAAAGTCGAAAAAGGATGCAATGAATCCGTTTCACATACAGGATTCGTTCCATGCATGCTTGTAACGCATATATAAAATTTGAAACTGGTTTTTATATGGAAATCAAGATGTAAAAGTAGCCTCAATCATCAAAAAATGTAAAAGTAGTCTCGGCTTCAGCCACAAAAGGCAAGAGAAAGGATGGATGGTTGGTCTAAGTGAAAAAAAGAAAAAAGCAATGAAAATATATCAATTAAGGAAATTATGATTACCCAATCATGCTTGACGACGACGGCATGTGGTATTTGGAACCCCAATTACACATTTTCCCTCCTGAGGTAACGCATCCATCCTAGCGACAATGGCTTGCAATTCTCTTTTGGCCCGATCTAACTCCTTTTCAACTTGATTTAACTGAGTTCGTGTTGATTGCAGGGACTGCTCATGATACAATACTCTCTGCTGAACTGCACTTGCGTATTTCTGTATCTGTCCCGACTCATCTATATTTCGTGCATCGTACAGTGTTTCGGCCACGTGCCTCTCGACCGATGAAACCCACTCAGGTTTGAACCTATAGAAGTGCAAGTCTCCAATAATCCGATGGAATCGAAGAGCAACTGCTTCATTTTGAATCATATCACGAGCAGTCTGAGTCGTGAGAAATCCGAGTAGTTCACCGAAGATTTCAAGTACATGACCCCCTACAACGTCACTCGCATCCACTGTTGCATCGAACCCTGGGTTACGTTCTAAAAACAGTTTGGTTGCCGAACGTCTTGCAACATCAAGACCTTCCAAGTAAAGATTATTGCCTGCGGATGCCGCCATTTATTCACGCAGACATGGCCTACGAGAGGGTGACAACGCTTTCATAATGCAGGGAATAAGAATCAGAGTCATGGAAAATCAACGAGAAGAAACAGTAATTGTTAATAAACACGAGAATGTATGCTATACACCAAACACACTACAGAAATTAGAGCAGGAAAGTTGAGAATTCAGAGTGTAAAACGCACAAAAACAGAATAGCTCCTCGCAAGAACAATGAATGGCAGAATCTAATTCTGCTTACTCTCTGATTCGAAATCTACTATAGCTGAATCAAACTTATTACAATTAATGAAGAATAAGGGAACCTTCATTGTTAATAAACCCCAGAATGTATGCTATACACCAAACACACTACAGCAATTAGAGCAGGATAGTTGAGAATTCAGAGTGAAAAATTATATCCAGGGACTCCACATAAACAAAAAAACAAACAGTTAAACTTCAGAACTTTTAATGACTAACAGTACTAATATCTAAATATTTTAATCATGGTTCGAACTCTTCCCTTCCGAAACCAGAGAACTAACAAAAGCACCGTCATATTCCACCTCTTTTTTCCGTTTCAATCAAAATTCTCAGCAACCAAATAGAACTTGAAAACAAAAGCAAATTCATGCACAAAACCAGAATAGCTCATCACAAGAACAATGAACTGCAGAATGTAATTCTACTAAATCAAACCTATTACAATTACAGAAGAACTACGTAACTTTTCAACATCGAAAACTGAAAATTCTCATTCATACGCATCGAATCAATACGAACACACAGGGAATCGGAGAGAAAATAACCTGAACGAAGCGAAGCTTGATGAAAAGTGAACTGGAATACTTCCCCGTTCGCTGAAAAGCTACTGCATTCCCAAAAAGAGCGAGAGAAAGCGGCTTCTGGATTTGGAGAAAGAGAGAGAGAAACAATAGCCTATTAGCCTTTAAATAGGAAGGAATGAGAGGGGCATTGAATAGTCTGATGCACGCATTTTTTTGGCGGGGCACAGGAGGCAGAGTTGCCCTGTTCTGTTTGTGCCCAATCAATTTAGAGGGAATTCTTTTTTTTTTTTTTCACTTTTTTTTAAATTTTAAATAAACACGTTCCCACTCAATTTATTCCTCTGGCAATTTAATAATGTACAAGTTATATTGCTTCAGATAATAATAATAATAATAAAAGAGTCATATTGCTATTGGAAGACGAAGAACTGTTTTTTTTTTTTCCTTGGATTATTCTTTATTTTACTCAACACAGCACGTGGCTTGGTCCCCGATGCATCACTTTACTAAGATTTTACTCAACACAGCATGGAGTAATGTTATCCATACCAAAGCCAATGAAAATTAGAAGCGTGGCCGAAAAAATTATCGAGAAGAGAGAGTTTCCATCTTTGCAAAATTACAAGAAACAATATCTCGATGAGGTGAGTTATAGCATAATAATTCATGTACGTGTTAAAAGAGTTCTCAGATTCCACTAATTAAATTATGGTTGATAAAGAATTAAATTTAATGTTGTTGAATATGACGATCAATAAATTTTAATGTTGAGCTATAAAAATTTTAGTGGATTTTATATATGATATAGATATAGATTCATTCAAACTTGATGAACTTACATTATATATATGCTCTACAGAACAACTTTTAGATATATATAAAATTTTAAAAACCATATAATAAATGTGTCGGGGAGAGTTCGTGTTTATTGCAAGGACTGCTCATGATACAATACTCTCTGTTGAACTGCACTTGCGTATTGGTGTTTCCGGCCATTTTTATTTATAATCTTTAATTTAATGTAATTTTATATTATGGATTATGGATTTATAATATTTAATATATTGATATAATTTATAAATAAAATGTATAATTTGTTTATTATTCGTTTAATGAAAAATCTGCAATGCGGATTGTTCAACTTAATTTCTTTGAATCTTTACTTTTATTCCTTCTAAATAACTTTGCATATATATAAAGTTAAAATGAATAATGAAATAACAAAATTGAACAATACGAGATTCTAGATCCAAGCGTTAGTTGACTAAAGAAGGCAATGACAGTAGATTACCACTTGTCCCAGTAGCTGAAAGCAGTGTAGGCTTCAAATCATTGATATCAATTTCTCATTCTCCTACTTCCTCCTCTGTATGTCAACTTCTAATGCTAAATTATTCATGGATTTTAATCTTTAATAGTAGAGAAATAGTGGGTAAAGGCTAAATGAGAGCAAGATCACCAGGGTCAATCTTCAGGCACTTCCCAGAGAAATTGCAATTATTGTGGAGAATATTTGGAAGTTAACTTCTTTCAACTTTATTTTTAAAATAAAAGACCTTGCTGTAAGAACACATAGATAGTAGAGGGCAGTTGAATCAATAAGTCCATAGGTGTTATGGGATTCATACTTACAAGCATAAAATTCAAAATATGCATATATTGATTACTGATTTCCAAAACCAGTGACTGCTTTGACAAAATGTCTACTGCTGGATTAACTACTCCATAAGTTCAGATGGGTCTGCTCTGGTAGACAAGCAGAAAGTCTTAGAAGCATGTACTTGTCTAAGAAATGGTTCCCAACAACTCACGTAAATACACGAAGGAGGAAAAGAAAGATAGAGATTTAAAGAGAAAGCTAATAAAGGAGATTGAGGTTAGAATTTTCTACCTTAGATGTGATCTTCGCTATTTGGTTAATTTTGTCTCTTACTATTGTTCTACTGTTATTATCTGTAAACTCTCAACTTGAAGTATGGATGCAAGGTTCCATTGAACACTCATGATAATACTTTTAAAGGTGAATTCCCATTTCAATCTCCATTATACTTTGCTGAATTGAAGTGATGTTAATGTAGAGATACAATAAACGGGAAAGCCAACTTTTGAGAAAATATCATTACCATTAGAAAAATTATAAACCATATCTCTTCAGTATTTTTCTAATTATTGGTATGATACTCTTAATGATAGATATGGATTTCTGAAATTTATTAGGAATACACAAATATTACCAAATTAAAATTGAAAATATTCTTTTATTAGGATTTTATGGTCACTAGGAATACATAAATATTTCATTATTGTTGTTTATGATATCTCAATTATATATCAGGAGATTCCCAAAAAAATTATTAGGAGTCCCCAAAAGATTTGGAAACATAGTAATAGTACCCACCAAAAATGCAAGCCAATAGTACAAAGTTCACCACCCTAGACAGTTGAAAATTCTACGACACAAAAACTAGAACACTTGCTAAATGACAAGAGCTTCTTCTTAATTTCTGAAGAGCCATTCTGCCGCGTTTTAGACAAACAGAAAAACACCTGCTCCAAGATTGCTCCTTGCTCAAACAGAAATTTAGCTAGGTAAAGCTCATGCTCCGCTCCATCAAATAATCCAAATTTCACCCTTTTTAGACTAGATTCAAGACAATTAGGAACAGGAGGAGAAGATCTGCCCAACATCATTTCATAATATACATATGATTCCGATGATACCTGAAAATGGTTTGCATAATAATCATCAACTGTTAAACGGTGTTTCCAGAGAATATGCACAGCAATAAATAGAGCACCGGAGAAAATTACACTGTCCAAAATAAGACTCTCAAGAATTGGTAACTTGTGGAGTAAGCCAAACAGAAAGTCTATGGAAGCTTTGCCTATCTGCAGCTCGCGCACATTTGTTAATTCACACAGATTCTGAAAATAAAGTGCTGTCTCGACAGGAAACCCCTTCATCTGGATGGGGAGGAGGAAAAAAAAAAGAAACATTCGAATCTAAAAGCAGTGTTAAGTTAAGAAGCAAACCTCCACGTCACCAAGTTTGAGACATTGCATTTGATTGAACCGTTCGAGGAGCTTGCTTACTGCAGGATTAAATTTAACAATTCCAGAGATTTGAAAGGTAGCAATGGAAGCTGATGATGGAAGAAAGTTTTCATAACGACAACAGTAAAGATAGTCATCCAATGAACCGTCAATGAATAAAAAAGAGAATATCTCAGGACAGGAAGTGCAAATCTTGGTAGCCGAAAAGATTTCTACTTTTTCTGCTGAAAACACCTCAAGTAGTGGCACTTGCAAACACGCATTCATCAAATGCCATCTACAACGATCCATCTTTAATACTCTGAGAACCGGGAAGCTAAGAGTCAGCTCTATAGGATGATGATGATGATGATGATTTGAGGGAAAACTTATCCAAAGAGGAGAGGATTTACTCTCCAACTTAATGCCAGACAAACTGAGGAATTTGAGGTTTGGAAGACAAACATAAGAAGAAGTGAAAGTAAGAGAACCACTTGGCAGCATGAGCTTCAGATCTACTAGAGACTGGCACCGGAAAAGGGAAAGAGAATAGATTTTGATACTCGCCTTGTAATCGACGTAAAGGTTTTGTACTTGCCGATATAAAGCAGCAGCAATCCATGCATCAACACATTTGTAAATATCATCATACCAATCCGAAGTAACAAGAGTGAAACTTTGGATAGTTGGATTAGAAAGATGAAGGAGAACTCCCTGCACAAATCTAACAAAAACTTCTCTGTCCTCAAAACTCAAGCGTTGTTTGTTTCTCTTATCTGGAAAAAGGAGCTGACTATCATCGAAGTGTAGATTGTCAATGAATGTCCACATGTAAATCCATCTTCTGGATAGCACACTAGTACGCACTGCATCTTTGGTTGGCAGAAAAGAAAGAATGCGATGAATAATGCAATCAGGCAGATTACTGATTCTGTCCCTACTTTCATTCACTCTTTGCTTCTTCTTACACGCAGCCATCTTATAGACTCTGAAAGCAATATGCACCTTCAACTAAAGAAATACACAAAGTGAAAAGTTCTCCTTTTAATAAAAGCTTGAAACACAAAGTGAAAAGTGCAATTTATCACACTTTATGAGTATCTTGAAAATCAAACTTGCTCGCCAGCATGGATTGTTTTCAAACTGCAACTGTCATATTCCAATCTGAACTAAACAGCTGAGATGAGCATTTCAGAATTCCACATTGCTACTCAAAATCTGAACAGATTTGTTCAGAAATATACCCACATGAAGATTATGCAGTTTTTTGCATTCAAATAGAGTATATAATTACCTCCTGAAATCCTTCAGCTAAGTTATGCTGCAAGGGCCATCAAAACAGAGGTTATTCTTTCCATTCTGCCATTAAAACCAAACAGAAGATTAGCACGATATATAAAAATACATGCAGAGAAGGTACACGAAAAGGATATACAGAGAACGAGAGAACGTGCGAGATACTTTGAAGAGACTGATTTTTCTGAAGTTGAGACTTGCTATAGACGTGTTCCATTTATAGTTTTTTTTTTTTTTTTTTCTTCCGAAAGATAGGGACACTGTTTTTGTAACTAGGTTAAAATAAAATCTGAGAGATTTGATAAATCAGGTATTTCAATTGTGCTGTTTTCAGATTTTTTCAATGGTAATTGACTTTTATTGTTTAAAAAATATAAAATATGAGAAGATAGATAAATGACGTGGACACATTTTCCTTAACTACAAAAAAAATATTTACGTAGAATAGATAGATATTTTTATTTCATCAAATTAAAACTATGGTACATATAAAATATATTTTTTTTGGTGATATATAAATATTTAGATAGTTGAATCTTTGAGACTCACTACATAAATATTTGTAAATTTTTCATTAATAAAACCTTTATAATAACAATATATTAGAAGTCGGATTACAATTCTATGATATTTTTTATAATAAACAATTAGAAGAAATAAACCTTAGAGGTAGTAACGAGAAAAGCTGAACTATTATCCATGGACAATACCACAGAGAGTTATTTATTTATTTTGACTCTAGTGAAATTATCATTATGATTATGATAATTATAATAATAAAGCTTGTATTTGTGAAAATAGGAAGCTCCATCGTCCAATCAAGAGCGCTCTCGCTAGCGCCATTAGATCATCTTTAGTCATGGTACTCATCAGGGTTCTATATCTTAATTATTTATATTATTTTTATGGATCTCACGATAACACATCACTCTATACAATTTATATAATTTTTTTCTACTTATACAACTCTATAAACATTTTAAATAAGTTTAACAAATTATCTCTTTTTATAAATATTACTTTTTTCTTTCACTTCTCTCTTACTTTTATCATTTTTTTCTCTCTCCTCTTCCTAGACATTTAACTAAATGCCGATTGCTTAGAAAAAACAGCCATGTCAGCATAAATATGCACAGACCACGTATACGTGGCTGTGCAACGCCAACTCTGTAATTGCCTCCCGTTAGGAAGCTCTTAGAAATATCATGTTACAACATGGCATCACCCCCGGTCAAGGGGGCTTTCCTTTCATCTCATGACGTTGGGCCATCTAATTCCATATCATCACATGTGGGGCCACACTTTGAACTGATGAGACTAGGACATCTCACGCTGGGGGTAACAATGATGATTTTAATATTACAAGATAACAATAGATATTAGCATAATGTGAAATTATAAATATATGCAAAATTGCAAATAATTTTTTTTTAATAAAATGTGTAAATAACTTTGGTAGAACACATTAATGTATATACTTTACATGATTAGCCAAGTATAATGAAGAAGTGCATTCCTATTTACACATTAATCTTTTACAAGCGTTTTTTTTTTAAGTGAACTTCAAGCCCAATTCACTTAAATTTTTCAAATTATTTTTTTGCATGTATTTCTATCTTGCTTATCACTCAATGAAAAGAAAAATTGGATATACCAAAGAATGGCTAGGCATCCGCTATAACTAGTAGAAATTGCAGATATCATTACACAGATTCTCTAATTCTGTTTCCCCCAGTAAGAAGAATCCAGGTGGCGAGGATTGAGATCTGTGACTGACGTGGACACATCAGTCCATGACTGATCCATTGAGAGACACTGGCTTTCTTCTGTCTGGTGGTTAAATAATCGCATTGACTCGGACTTCTTCTCATCCAATGTCTCACTTTGATCTGAAACCAACTCCTGAACAACAGTTCTGCTTTCAAGCATTCTTACCACTGATGACATGGTGGGCCTTAGTTTCTGAGAGGGATTTGTGCATAGGAGAGCCACATTTATCATCACGATTGCCTCCTCTTCGTTGAAGTCTGAATCCAATCTTTCATCAATTAGTTTCAGTAGATCATCTTCTTCTTTCAACTCCTTTGCCTGGGAGAAGAAGAAAAATGCAAATAGCAATTGAGTTCAAAGACAATTCATACTTGAAGAAACAAATCAGGAATTCAAGACAACAGGCCCCTCGTCTGAAGATTTTGCAACTGAAAGTCCCTGAGCTAAATGCACAGCTTGAAACCAAAATAACAACATTCTCATGGCACTTAACAGTTTAGATGCTTCATGATTGTAAGTTATAACAGTTTTCGTAAAGTTATGGCACATTTGGCATAGTAGCGCACAAACTCGGCCTCCTCTCCATATACTTGAACTCACTAGATAGTTCGAATATCCCATGGACAATAATATTAACATGAACATGGGAGAAAATGATAATATTTACCCAATCAAGAAGATAGAAGCATTCTTCTGTAGGCCTGGAAGTGGTGTTTCTCATTCCACTAACAATTTCCAAGGCAAGAACTCCAAAGCTATAAATATCTGCTTTATAAGTCAGATAACCATGCATTGCATATTCTGGAGCCATATATCCACTGTAAAATTAAAATCAGATTGATCACAAATGCTACATGACTATTAAAATGATAAAAATAAAGGTTTGTGTTTCTTTAAAATGATAAGAAATATATTATCTGCATCTTAAGCAAGAAGCAACTTCGCTTGGTTATTTCCAGCTAGCACTCAAGTCTCCGGATCCTCTAGGATGTGGATATATAGAAATAATCGTAATGCCAAAATTGCCCCTAAGCCCTCTGATGGAGTTCATTACTTTCAGCCTGGATCCAATCTCTGGTTAACTGGCTGGTTTGTGACTGTTATGATTAATTCTAACAGGTTTAATGTAGTATGATCTTAAAACCAGACTGGTAATATGAACTGTTTCATGTTTCAACTGGTTGAGCCAACCAGTCCACTCAGACTATCAAAATCAGCACATATACAAATAGAACTTGGTTCAAAATAAAATGAAATAAAGAAACTCACAAAGTCCCAGCTATTCTTGTGTTTATGTGGGTATCGTCCTCTTCATCAAGCTTGGCTAAACCAAAGTCAGATATCTTCGGGGTTAGATCTTTATCAAGCAATACATTAGTGGCCTTAATGTCTCTATGAACAATCTTCAGTCTTGACTCTTCATGGAGATAAACCAAACCTTTAGCAATACTAATACAAATCTTGTACCTTGTTGGCCAATCCAATTTTAGTCGGCTTTCTTCAGGGCCTTCATTTGTTAACATGATTGAAATTAGACAACAATCCCATAAAGCCATTATTATATGCTAAAAATGCAGGTTTTCGTTACAAAAACAGGAAAAAAAAAGTTGAAAATAGGCAAAGATAATTACCAAATAAAGCATGCGCAAGGCTATTATTTTCCATGTATTCATATACCAGCAATAATTGATCTCCCTCAACACAACAGCCATAGAGTTTAACAAGATGAGGGTGTTGCAAAGCAGATATCAAACCTATCTCATTTATAAACTCACGATTCCCTTGCTTTGATTTAGAAGAAAGCTGCTTAACTGCTATAACAGTGCCATCTGGCAGAAAGCCCTGCATTTTTTAGGAATTGTATAAAGTTTCAAGAAAGTTAAGAAAGAACTTTCAGCAAACCATATCGAAAATTAAATTAGATCATTCATCATATTGAAGAGAAAATGTTATATTATGGATAATATACCTTGTAAACAGGACCAAACCCTCCTTCTCCAATCTTATTGGAATCATCAAAGTTGTTTGTTGCTGCTTTCATTTGCCGCAAAGTAAATATACCAGTTCGCAGATCCAAACTCTTCAGCTCTATTAGTTAAAGCAAACAAGAATCAGAAAATCTGTTCTAGTGAAAAAATATACATTAGTAGTTTTGGGAGAAGCTAAAATTAATTAAGTGTCCAAATTCAAGTTACATGGAAATGAAATGCATGTAATATTTAATCTTTGTACATGAAATCCTGAATTATTCTGAGAAAAATAGATCGTAATGAGTGACTCGCTTTGTGATTACCACTTGCTAATGAATTTCTCTTTCTGCGGCAACATCTCCACCAAAGTATAACAGACATTAGGATTATAACAATAGCTCCTGCAGCAACAATTGCCACCACAGCCCCCGTAGCTAAGGAACTTCCATCTTCTGAAGGTGTTAACGGGGGTGTGAAGTCTGTTTTATATTATACAAGAGATATGAATATTAGATGATACCATCAAGATGGCAGAAAAAAACTAAGAGCTTTGAGAGAAGCACACCAGGAACAACAGATATAGCTGATATAAGAGGGCCATATACAGATCTAAATGGGAGATCAATTGTTCCTTTCCCAGCCCAATAGAAGCGAATCTCCAACGTACTCCTAGTCACAATGGCAGTAAAATTTTTTATGATTGCCTTATCAACTCCTCCTGCTTCTCGTGCAATATTAAAATCCTTAAGCACCAGCTTTCCCTGTATGATTAGAATCCAAACCAAAATGATTCATAATGGATACAAATCCCAGATAGGCAGTCTGGTGATGACATTTAAGATATCGGAGTAACTCATTTTATACATGAAACTGAAACTACTTGCTGAAGCAATTTCTAAAAAAATTTCATATTTTTATATGTTGAATATGAGGAAATGCGTATTTGCATCAAGATCTTTCAAAAGGATCTGAATTTGATTTAACATTAGACCCAAGGGAACCCAGATTTCAACCAGCCAAGGGCTTTTAATCTACGTTAAAAAAACATTAGCCTGACAAATGTAGAAATGACATGACCGTGTACCTGAATGTAGACATCAAAAACACGCCTCCCTAGGCTGCCATATGTTGTATCATCAGTGAACATTATCTCTGCAAAATGGAGATTTACCGTGTAGCTACCATTTCCCAGGCAAAATCCATAATAAGTTAGAGAAATGGGAGAAACACGTGCATCCGTGTACAGTTCAGCATTGGTCATAGAAAGCCCAGATGAATTTGACCAAGTATAGTAAGGTGAGCGGGTATTATCCATGAAGTGACCAGTATTGCTTTCTGCCCAGTTTGTTGCACTTTCCCAGAACCTTGCTGGTCCACCTGCATCTGAGTCATCATCATATGTGTTTCCATTCACGGATACCTGCTTTCCACCACAGTTTATAAGGAGCGAGTACCAGTCTGGGACAAGAAGGAAAAGGTTTGCAACCATTAATATAATCTCTAGCAAGAAAAGGAACTCACACGAGACGAATTTCTGTAAGTTTTTCTCATAGAAACATAGGGAAAAGATCGTTCAGATTTTGTTTAACCAAATGTCTATCCTTCCTCCCTTTCTTTAGCAGATGAAGGGAAAGGGAGGGAGCAAGTCTAGGCAAAGAAACTAATCATGACTTGTTGCAGACCCTCTGTATGGCACAGCACATACTTGATCAGATACATGATTTGATATTACACTTCTTCCAACTACTCATCATCCTTTAAAGCAATATGAGATACAATAATCTCTTATAAAAGTATAGAAATCTGTGGCCCCCTTTCACCTTCTACCCCAAAAATGAGAGGGGGAAAAACAGGTTTACATGCCCAGGAAATAGAGAGATTTTGACAGTAGGAGACATGTGGAACAAATAACTTACATTTAGGACAGCTAGCACTTCCCAGACAAGGAATTCCTCTGAGAGAATAATGGAGGATGAACAGTCAGTATAGTCACACCATAACCAGAAACAGGTATACATGAGATAGGAAACAAACAAGCTGTACGCATGAGATAACTATAATTTAGCATGAATAACATAACACTTACAAGTCATTGTCCATCGATGAGCTCGAAAACAAGTTCCTATGAAAATTTATAACATGGTTAAGGCTCAGATAGCTTCTTAAATTTACAAACAAATGCATGCAAAAGCAAGGATTCTTACACACTTCCTGTTTGACATGTCTGCTGCCCTGAGTTGCTGACACTGAAGTTATTATATGAAAGATCTCTGATTTACACAGTAAAAAGAAAGGTGATTCAGAATCCAAGAGCAACAAAGAGACTTTCTGCAACACTTGGTTAAGCAGAAGAATGCTCAGAATACTAACATCAAGTACCAATTCACAGATGCTTTTCTGCTTATAATCCAATGGATAAATATAAAACCAAACTCTGCAGAAAATTTCCAAAATGATTTCCTTGACTTATAAGTAGGGGTAGTACTGACCACCTACTAAAACAGGCAAATATCATTTTTCAATACAAGAGTACAGCAAACTACCCATACATAGACAAAAGGCAACAGATAGAGAAGGACTAGCCAATATAAGAAGGCTTATTTTTATATCGTCCTTCTTGGTTTCTTTTGTCCTGCTCAAGGATCAAATTTCTCTTGAAAGTTATACATTATCATCTCCCTTGATTACTTTCATTGATGTAATATCAAATTAGTTTTTCTAGCTTACTTCTCAGTATCATTATTGTTCTCAGCATAATTTATATGCATGTATGTAACTGCTTTGTTCATCAACGATCAAATATCACAAGCTTTTAGCAAGGAAGGTGGCCAAGCACTAGCTGCCCAAGTAATTTTATTGAATGGAGACGACAACATATGAAGTTAAAGCTACATTTAATGAATGAAGAAACACATATATTCAACTTAGAAAGAAGATGCAGGACGAATGATGTGCCAAGTAATTTCACCATGCAAAAGCTCTCAATTATTTAATTAAAGGAATCATACAAGTAGCATTTGAAAGAGAACTCACACGGCACCTGCTTGATCTGTCCAATCAGGCACTGGTCCAGTAAGAAGGTTTCCAGTTAAATATCTAAGTAAGCACAATATCAAGAATCAATGTACAGAAACCATCAATTATTAATGATCTGACAAATGGTAAATATGCCAGTAATATGTAATCCCATCCTTTTCCCTGCAAAGAATTCAATTAATTTTCATTGTCCCCATGGATTCATCTATCAATTTAACTGGTTTGACGGAAAAGATATTTTGCTTTACATTAGCAGCAAACCTTAAGTTACCACATGAGCTAAGATGTACAAAAGCAGCATGCAATGACTGATTGATTTAGACAGACAGGCGGGAGGCCAGCACTTCCAAAATCACAATCCAATGCTAAAATGGGTAAATTTCGTTTAAAGTTTCCAAGGAAATGTTGCAAGTTTGGACCCTTAGCGTATCCCTTACTTTAAGAATGAAGCTACAAGATAAAGTTGAATAGCACCACCCAGATAGCAGGAAATGCATACCCTCATTTGTTTGTAAGTAAGCAAACATTTGGAAACTACAGAAGGGGGGAAAAAAACTTACAAGTACTGTGATTTTCTTAGACCATAATAGGAGCTCGGAATGGTTCCACTTAATTTGTTAAAGCTGAGGTCTCTGAGAGTGAAATTGCACCCAAAATGAGTTTCAGAAAAATGATAAAGGAAGATAAATAGATTCATTTCCTAAAATGCGAGAGACACATTTAGGTTAAATCAATAATAGGAATAGTACAAAAAGACACACAAAATTTTAACATGAAAATAATACCAATACAATTCACTGATTCAGAACTAACAGCAAATAGAAATCAGAAAAGCAAAATATATTAGAACTTACATAGTAATTAAACTTCTCATATTTCCAAGATATTCTGGCAGTGTTCCATTAATATTACAACTCCTTAATATCCTGCAAAACAATGAGATTGTATTTGTGTGTGAATTTGTACAGAAAGAAGACATCCACATCTCTTTTTTGAAATAGTCCCTTATTAAGGTATTACTCAAATGAAAAACAGTAAATCTATATATATAAAGAGTCAAAGCATTTAACTTACAACGTTTGCAAACTTGTCGAATTAGCAAGTTGTGGAAAAGTAGAATCCGTTCCATTTTGCAAGTCAGTGATTCTCCTACATATCATATTGGAAGTATGGATGAACACGATAACAAGAGATAGTAAATTTTGAACCCTCCTTTACAATATAAGCCCGGAGCACCACGCTTACAAGTCAATTAAATTTGTCAAGAATGAAATCCCAGAAGGAATTGGCCCACTCAAACCACTCCCTTGAATCACTCTGAAAAACACAAACAAAACTATTGCTTTAGATACAAGGAAATGTGCAATTCAACAATGGAAATAACCAAAGGTCTCCAAAATAAAAAGGCCCACACAGTTTCTCCAGCCTTGTCCAATTCTGGATGAAATTGGGTATTGTTCCAGACAAATGATTGTCACCGATTCGACTGCATTACGTAACAGCAATCAACAAGTTACAATTAATTCAGGAACGAAAACAAATTATGGTTAGGAAAACAAAAATTAGAAAGCTTACACATCCTTCAATGCAGTGAGCCTTTCAAATGTTGCAGGTACGTCTCCCGTAAAATTGTTGGAGGTAAGAAAGCTGTTAAAATAACAAATTCTAAATATTGGAATACAATATGAAGTAAATGGTCAATCAATGAGCATTAACGTTGGTGTCTCAGCAGCAAATCAATTAGAGGCTTACAGTCTTTCAATCTGGATAAGATTCCCCAGCTCCGGAGGAATATTTCCAGAAAACTGATTATACTCGAGGACCCTGTCCAATTCAAGTTAAATTCCAGGGAAAACATTCAAAAAAATTGAAAACTGCAAGAATTCTGTACTGATGCAGGTCCCCAGATACTCACAAACTCTTGAGAGTGGTGATGTTTCCCAGTTCTTTCGGGATTGGACCCGTTAGTCGGTTTCCAAGGAGAGAACTATTACAAGAAAAGTAAATTAGATTAATGTTTTCAGCAGAAGATAGCGACTAAAAACATGAACTTTCCATTCTGAATGAAAAATTAACAGGAAATCAAAGAAAATGGTTGAAAGAGTACATGTTGATAAGCTTGATGGAGCCCCATTCTTTAGGGATTGTACCGTTAAGGTAGTTCCGGGTGAGATCACTATACCAAAAAGAAAGAATCAAACCAGTAAAGTGGTATATACGGGTAAGTTAGCTAATGATGTGTTAATTTAAGCGTACTAAGTTAGAATTGCATACATTTCATAGAGGTAAGGAAACCTGCCCAGGTCCGATGGGAGTGTGCCATTAAGATTTTCCTGTTTCAGAACTCTGCACGTTCATTCCACCATGAAGAACAGTTAACCAGCAGAAGAAAAAGATGAGATTTTTAAGCTGATATCAAAAAATTACTTTGCTCATATATATATATATATAAAACACTACTGTAAAGAGAAAATTATTCCTAATTTGAAAAATTAAAGAGAGACTAGAGATTAAAGGAGACATACATGCTAACAACATGGCAAAAGTTGGTGCCGTTGACCAAAGAGCAATTTCCGCAAGTGACAGCATTTTCCTCTCCGTTCAATGGAAGTGGCTTAACCCAGTTGCTTTCTCCACTACAAGGATCTACGTTGAAGTCCCAATCCGTCTTCCCAAGTGTCTTGGCTATGTCTTTCAAAGCTTGCACTGGATATAAACAAAGTTTCTTATTCTTGGTTTTGCTTTTTGAGTTTTGACTATGCATTACTCATTTTCAAGGGTAACATATATAACATCGAACTGTCGTAGGTAATCTCAGACACTCATTCTTGTATCAGATATGTCAATGGTACAGATGATGATACAGTAACTCCGACCAAATTCAATTAAAAAACTAATTTTCCCTTGTTAAAGATCATCTCAACCCAATGAAAAATGGTCAACGCATTCAGCTATTGCACCAACTCTAACTGGGCAGTCTGGGCTTTAGCATTGTTGGGATATACAAATTCAAGATCCAATTTTGGACGAAGAATCAAGCACAAAACAGAGAGAGAAAGGGGAAAGCAATCAAGTTTAGCAAAACGGTGAGTTTAATCGGAGCACATGTGGCATCACATGCAGCTAAGCTAAGTTCAACATGAAAAATGTCTCTTTCTATCCTTTGAGATGAGAGAATAATACAACTTACAAGGAAACTCTGCAGAACGTGAAAGAAAAGTGGCAAGAGATAAATAGAGAGATGATTATACAGTAAAGTACAGTGCCTACCTTCATCTGGGAGAAGAAGTCCATAAGAAGAAGCAACAAAGCAAAGAGCGAGAAGAGAGAGAAGCAAAGCTCGAGGGAAGGTCATGTTATGCACAAATTCGATCAAGGAAAAGAAAACCTCTTCATATCTGTAACTTGGATACGAGGGGTTGTGAGAAAATATAGCGAAGATTGGAAAGAGAATTAACAAAATGGAGATACAGAGGCATTAACTAATGAAGTCAAACTTAAGAGTTGGCAACTTTCATGTATTTGATGGTTATATTATTATTTCTTCCTCTCTCTCTGTATATAATATAGAGATAGAAGTATACAGACAAGAAGGGAGAAAGACTTCGTGGGGTGGCTGCCGGCGTGTTTACTTTTCAGCTGTCTCACACAGTAGTCACACGACATCAGCCCCCCATGTCAATAATGCTCAACTGATTAGCAAGGGGAATGTTGACGTGGAATAGAGATTCGTTAGGAGGGAATAGCTGTTTTATCTCAATGATAAGTTTTAAGCTCAATTGCTAAAAATTCTATTTTATTAAAACTTGTAGATTTTTTTTTAAAAAAAAAGTTTACTGCTTGGGTGAAAATTAAGCAAGCTAAACAAGTCTTGCGCTTGTTTTTGCATATACACACGGTTTTCCGTTTTCTTTGAGCACAGGGAATGGGAAAACAGCTCTTTTTCACCATTTTTCTCGCTTACTGTCTAATCGAGTCTTGGATTCTTTGGACCCGAGCTGATTGATTGAGGTGACACTGACAAACCACCAACCAGCCCACGGACTGCAGGTGATCAAAATTTCAAGCGGACGAAGGAAACTGGCTTTTCTCAACGTTGTTTTTACACACGCACATATATATATATATATATATATATATATATATATATATATATATATATATATATATATATATATATATATATGTCCAACAGGTTCTAGCTAGCTAGATTAATCCACACTTAGCCATATATATACATGAATAGGAAATGGCTTATGAAAATAGTGGTGGGACTTATGAATCATTAATCATTAATTAATTATAGTATAAAAAGCATTAGGATATAGGGTTTTGTTTCATTATATCTCAGAATATTTTTCTGCTTTTAATTAGCATATAATATGACAAGAGGATTTTACTTAAACTATTTATTATTAGACCACTGACAGCATATATGCACTGTGACATGTTGTTAATATGACCTCTGCCAGAAGTATTTATATTTACAGATGGGATTCACAGGCTCATGCACAACCATTGATCAGTTCCTCACTTTATCCTCGTGTTGGCCTCTTACTTTAAAATATTAAATTCCATTCTTATTAAGATATTAACTAGTAATTAACTAGATGAAGCAATGAATGGTTTTATGACTTTAAAATTTTTAAATCATATCTTAGGTGAAATTCATTATTTACTGTTTTTTTTTCGTACATAAAACGTGTGAGGATTGTTGATATAAACTTTAAAAGAATAAAAAAATACAAATCTCCCCTTTTCACAAAGAAAGAAAAAAGCCTATTTTAGTGACCCCATTTCGTCATTGTCAAATACAAACATGATTTAATTTTTCTTCCTCAGCTTCCAAGTTGTTATTTTTAATTAAAAGCTGTGTTTTTTGACTGGTAAACACGACTGATTACTATAACAACGTTGAAACATTAATGGTTACGTAACTTGTCCATTAATGACAGTTATGTGTGGACCTATTAAGTTGATTAATCGAGTTTTCTTAATGGACTTTCAGGATAAATTTTTGCAAAATCTAAATTCAGGGTCAAAGTTCAAACTGTATACTTATTATAGAACTATTTAATTCAGGCTAAAGGTACTTAAAAAATTACATTTTTCAAATATTTCTATCACTCCTTTCACATTGGCTAATATAACAAAGTTGTATTACTAATTCAAAGGGAAAACTTGAAGTATGTATATGCCAAACAATGGCTTTATATCTGTTATAATTTTGTAGAAAGATTGATTATATATTCAAGCATGTGCAAGTTTTTTTTTTCTTTTGTTCTTTGTCTCTTAATATGGTCTTTAAGTGTTAAATAAAAAGAAAACATATGGAGGAGACCGCTCTAGCCCTTTCTTTTTATTTTTTATTTCAGTTTTTTTTTTTATCCTTTCTATTTATTTTTTGTTATCCTTATCTTGAGTGGATTACATATATAATATTCTAATGAATACTAAAAAAATTGAAAATAAGCAAATTTGGAAGTATATATACCAAATTACCAAATTAAAAATTTGCCTCTTAATTTTTTTAAATATTGTTTTGTCCTCTTATACGGAGAATGTCAAACTTTTAAGTTTTGTTTTTAGAAGATTTTTTTTTTAGGTGAGAAGATGGTTTCTTAGTCTTAGGTAGAAGAAACTTTCAAGCTCAAATAACATTAATAAATAAGTTACACTTATCTAATGTCTCATTTTTTACTACCATATCTCATAATTAGGGTTTAGAAAGTACAATAAAATTTTATAATTTAGAATTTTTTTTCGTATAATTTAGGGTTTAAAGATTAAAATTCTTAAGTTTAGTGTCTCAAAAACTTCAGATTTGAATTTTGGGTCTTAAAGTTTAGTGTCTTGTATCTAAGGTTTAAAATGAAAATTGGAAGTGTATGCCAAACCCTGCAAGATATCTAATATATTGTTTGTAGAAATTTCAGATATCAGATCAACGCATGCTGACTCTCATCAAGTTTTTTTTTTTTTCTCCAAGTAAGAAGAATCCAGATGAACAGGACAGAGATCAATCAATGAAATGCTCAACCGTCCATGGTGCATTCATTTAAATGTTTTGGTTCATAATATCACTCATCTTATCTTTTCTGCGTACGTACTTGTGGGTAATATATATTTAATTCGTAAGAAGTTGGCTAAAGTTACGTTCACATATGATATCTATTATTATTCAAAACAAAACAAAAAAAAACTAGTAACGAAGAAATTAAAATATAGAAACTCACCAAGTCTTAACTATCATGGTGTTTACGTGGGAATTCTCCTTTTTGATCGAGCACAGCAAAACCAAATTAAATCAGATGTGTTTATATTGAGATTCTTATTAAGTAATTTATTAGTAGCCTTAATTAATATCTCTATTAACTATTTTAAGTTTTGACTTTTCATGAATTTAAGCCAAAACCTTTAGTAATATTGACACAAATTCTATATCTTGTTGATCAATTTAATTGTAATTGGTAGTTTTTTTAACATTCGTTTGGAAATATATGATAAGATCTAAGATTATTGCAGAAACAACAATCAAACTCAGACATAAAAAGAAAAATTGACCGAATGAAGCACATGCAAGGCTCTTGTTCTCTATGTATTCAAATACCAACAATATAACTTTTCTCCCTCAACACAAAAGCCATAAAGTTTAACAAGACGGGTATTGCAAAATAGAAATCGCAGCTATCTCACTTGAAAGTTGCATAACTATGAAAGACACCCTTGCATTTTAAGGGAGAGCATAAAGTTATAGGAAAGCTAAAGAAGAATTTTCAACAAACAATAACGACAAGAAGTAGGATTATTCACATTTATCATGAAAATGTTTTTTTTAATCTTAGAGACCATCTCCCGTAAGTTGTAAACAAGAACAAAGCCACCTTCTCCAATCATATTATGATATTGAAGTGTTTATTTATTGTTGTTTTGTTTAGCATTTGATTATTAAAAGCACGTGCCCTTCCCAATTCTCAAAGCACTATTAAATACCGGAGAGGAGCAAAGGAAAGGAAAACAGATTCTTTGTTCAAGTCCACAATATGGTATTCATGCACATGGGAATGAAACTCCCAATATCATCAATTCGAATATATTGTAAGGTTCAAAAATTTTTCAATAACAAAGTGAATAGCATCTTTCAGTTTTGTTTGAATGGAGTAATATAATATTTTCTTTTGAAAAAAAAAAATTAAGGGAGGGAAGGGACAGTGTCTAAAAGTTTTGTTAAAACTTCAAACCAATCCATTGAAATTTCCTTCATTTTCAATTTGTTCGGGGGAGGAATTGATAGGTATAAAAGGAAGCACCGTCAAATAAAAGTATTTTCTTTCAATTGTTAATATGATATATTTGATTGTTAATACTATATAGAAAGATTGCTACTACAAAAGTATTACATTTTTTATTATGAAATACCGATTGCTTGTTGAAGTTGAACCATGTGAATTACCAGAAAGTAGGATACTTGGAAGAAATAGTGTTTATAATCTCCTCAAATGTGTCTTTTGGGCACAATTTATTGTTACTTTTTTTTTTTAATCACGTGTTTAGTGTTCAAATCTTATAAAAAAACCAACTGGGTAAGGGGCTCAGTTAGAAATAATTGTTTTTTTTTTCCCCCTCATTTTTTATTGTTGTTGACTTAAATCCAACTCAAATCTCGAGAGAAGTAATTAAACTATGAACGAGAAAAGGGGGGCAAAAAGAATTTTTTTTTTTTTAAAATCCTTCATTTTCAAGTATTATACATCCAGATCATTATTGTTGTTTAATTAATTTTGTCACTGCATGTGCTCCTTTTTTTTTTTATTATTGTTTTTGTTGATGTATTCTTGCTCGTCCTGATCTTTCTCTCCTACAAAGCCTACCAACTTTTCATTTCTCTGATTATTTGTTTCTGTCTCTATCTCCAAAGCAGCAAAGGCTGTGACTGATTAACACAGCATAATAATGCAGTTTCTGATCTCAAGCTCCAAACTTGTCTCTCTTTCTATCTTCCTCTTTCTCTCTGTCAATTGCTTCATGTCAAACCAGTTTGGATCCAACGCTCAACTTATACCAGAAAATGAAGGTGTGTACTCTCACACACAGATTTTCTTGTGTCTTTCTCATGAACTTTCTAATCTGAAATTGCATTGGAAGATTCCAATATTGTATATTGCTATCTCTTTCAAAGTTTTACTACCTTGATTACTTTTTAGAATCTGGGCATTGATGAATGTATTCCAGCAAATAGATTTTCTCGTTTTTTATGAAAAGTATCTGATATCCGGATTTAACTCGAGAGTGCAGATATTGCTGTAGTTTTGTTGATTAATGGATAACTATATATGCTTGCATTCCATTCTTTTTTCTGTTTAAGAAGATTATATGCAAGAGAGCAATTGATTTTGTATTTGGTTTTGCAGTGAAAGTTTTACAAGCAATATCTGGTAAACTAGAGAACTTGAAATGGAAAGTTACCCAACGTTCTTGCAGTGGGGATGATGGATTTATGAACAGAACTATTCAGCAGATTCCCGGGAATAATATTATTAGGAATGTCACGTGCAATTGCACCTTTCAAAGCGGCACCGTCTGCCATGTTGCAAACATGTACGCGTTTTTCCACTTGCTTGGTGGATTAGGGAGATCTTGGTGTTCATTTCAAGAGAATGACAAATTTTGAATGTATATAATGTTAAAGATAAAAAATGATAAACTCAAATAAGTTTTCAATGCATAATAAAATAGAATAAATACATTTTCGGCTCATTCTTTTTTTTTTTTCCTTCTAAAAACAAAAGGTTATCGATGTAAATTTCTTTTCTAATTTTTGCCTTTTCTGTTGGTTATTAATGGAGTAGTTTGTGTATATATGATAGCCAGCTGAAGGGTCTCAATTTATCCGGAGTTCTACCAAGTGAATTTGGAAATCTCACTCACCTGCAGGAACTGTAAGTGCTATATGAATATTTATGAATCTCATTGATCATGTATTCTTTCTAATTTGCTGTTTGCTGTCAAATATTTTTAGCTGAAACACCTGTTATCAGACCTGATTTTTAGTTAGTATTCCATAGCTTTAAACTTGCAAAACTTGACAATTTATATCTATGAGTATATGATAGAAGAGGATTACTGGCATCACAATGCATCAGAAGCTATAAAAAGTAACTGAAGTTTCTATTTTGAGCAGTGATCTTTCCCGTAATTATCTCAGTGGCTCAATTCCGACAAGTTTTGCACAGCTCCCTCTTTTCGCACTGTAAGTTATCAATTATCATTTGCCAAATTTGAACCTCTGACAGCCAAAAAGCTCTTTCATTGCTGCCTCAGTTGCCTCCATCATATATATATCTTGCATGTAAATCTGAAATGCCTTATCCTTATTATGCTTCAGGATCCTCATTGATAATCGACTTAGTGGTTCAATTCCTGTTGAAATTGCTGATATTGCTAGCCTGGAGATACTGTAAGAGTTGATATAAAATTTAATGCCATGATAAAAAAAGAAAAATTGTTGATGTTTGACGTTGAAATTTTTTTTATTGATGATTACAGGAACCTTGAAGATAATTTGTTTGGAGGACCCCTTCCTCCTGAGCTTGGAAATTTGGCCCAGTTACGGAGACTGTAAGTCTATCTTTCAATATTGCTTCCTTTAGCATGATTAGTTATTTAAATCTTGACACTGAACATTGAAATCTCTATAAATGTGCAGACTTCTTGCTGCAAATAATTTTACTGGGACAATACCAGAATCATTCAGTAAGCTAAAAAACCTAACTACTTTGTAAGTATCATTAAAGTGATTCAAGTGTTCCTTTTTTTTTTGTTTTTTCATTTGATTGTGTTCGGTCTCTGTTAAGCTATAAAGTCTCTCCTTTTTCAACAGTACAATAGATGGGAATAGAATATCAGGAAAGATACCCAGTTTTATTGGGAACTGGACCAAACTTGTAAGACTCTGAGTATGCTTCAATTTGAATTAACCATGACCTTTTCCTTGTTTCATAAGAAACCATTCTTTAGGTTTCATTTCCTTTTTCTTTTCTAAAGGAAATTTTTTACTTTTAGTAGGGATTTGCAGGGCACATTTCTGGAAGGTCTAATTCCAAACACTATAGATCAAGTGAAAAATTTGACTGAATTGTATGCACTCACTGTACTTTGTTTGCACACAGTATGAAAGAAAATTTTCTTTCTGTTACTGATGAGTCATTTTGATTGTAGGAGAATCTCTGATTTGAATGGACCATCTATGACATTTCCTGATCTGAAGGAATTGAAAAACTTGAGATATTTGTGAGTTGAAACCTCTACTATGATATGAAGAACTAACTATATATACGATGAATTTGGGCATTTTATGAAGCGGTTTATATCTCTTATATGACTAAGGATATTGAGAAACTGCAAGATCATTGGTCAGATACCAGATTATATTGGTGAAATGGAAAACTTGGACACTTTGTAAGTTGCATGAACTTGAGATTTTCTTGCATTATATACTCTTTTTGGGGTTTGGTTTATCTGATTTACATCTCAACTTTTTTTTTTTTTTTTCTTCTTCCAAAAAAAAAAAAATTTACAGAGACTTAAGCTTCAACAACTTGTCTGGTTCAATCCCGGATTCATTTCAGGGCTTGGCAAAGCTACGTTTCTTGTAAGTAAACATCTGTATCAGCTGGCAGTAATTTAATTTATTGAAAGTTGGTTGTTTTGTCTTCATTGATTTTCATTTTATGCAGTTGTCTATGAGCCAGATATTAACTATGGATGCAGGTTTCTGACTAACAATTCTCTGAATGGAACAATACAAGATTGGATGCTACACCACAAGCAAAAAGTGTTAGTATATTGCATCAATATTTTTCTTTAATTACATAATTCAAACTCACTTATTAAATTTTTTGGGAGGTTTTCCTATGAGTATCTTTACCTCACATTAAAAGTGGGACTAATTTTGTTCAGGGAGTTGAGCAATTATGTTTACCTCTCTTATCAATATGTGCTTTTTTGTGGGCTTTTCTTGAAGTTTAGCCATTGAAGAAATACATATAAGTTAGTAGCAAACAGCAATAATTCATTTTTTTCTACAATCTATCTCTTGCCATACCCTTTATTTCCCAATTAGCTCAAAAACCAAAATTAATCTTAAGATTATTTTTCTCTCAGAGATTTATCATACAACAATTTTACAGAGTCTTCAGCAGCTACTTGTCAGCTCGCAGATGTGTAAGCTTCTCTTTGTTTAGCTACTGAATATACAATTCCATGTTTTCATACTGAATACTTTTACTGCGAACAGGAACGTGGTTTCCAGCCATGCGTCATCAACGAATAATAAGTAAGTTCTTCTTATTGTAAGCCAGTTTAATTTTAATGTTACAAATTCTACATCAACTTTGAATCATCTTCTGAAATTAAGTATTTTTCTTTTAGAGTTTGGTGTTTGAAGAAGGGTCTCCCTTGTGCAGGAAAGCCTCAATGTGAGTGCTGAGACTAAATTAGGTCAATCATGATTTTAGGCACTGCAATTAGCTTTGTTAGTGAATCTCTGATGATTTGTCATTTAGTAATTTCTGATGAGATTTTCTCCACTTATCGGCAGATAACTCTTTGTTTATAAACCGTGGAGGACCAAGAATAGAGTTTTAGGGGATTGAGTATGATGAAGATCCCAACCCAGGGGAAATTTCAAACTTTGTTTCTAAAGATAGATGGGCATACAGTAGCACAGGAGTATATATGGATAATGATCGTGCTAATCACATTGCAACAAGTGATCAGAGTATTACAGGTCCAGAATACTACAAAACAGCTCGCCTTTCCCCTCTTTCACTTAAGTACTATGGCCTTTGTTTGCTGAAGGGAAACTATAAAGTTAAGCTTCACTTTGCTGAGATACAGTATAGGAATGGTCAAACGCTTAGCAGCATAGGAAGGCGCATATTCGATGTTTCAATTCAAGTAAGCATCAAAGAAAAAATGGTTTCTGGTGTTGTTTCAATTGCCTTTTTTTTATCTTCCTTTTGTCTGCAAGAAGATGAAATCTTCGAACATAGACTTCTAAACAGTGCATCTTTTCCACAGGGTAACCTATATTTGAAAGATTTTAAATATTATGGAGGAAGCCGGAGGTGCTGGAAAGGGCATCACTAAGGAGTTTAATGTTGATGTTAATGATAGCACCCTGGAGATCCATTTATACTGGGCAGGGAAAGGAACAACTGCAGTTCCTAGTAGAGGAGTTTATGGACCTCTGATATCTGCTATCACAGTAACCCCAAGTCAGCATCTTTCTATCATGTTGGTGCTTTCTATTTTTTTTTTTAGATTACCTTTATGTGATATCATATATGCCATTGCATTTTGTTGCAGAATTTAAACTTCCTTCAAAGGGGCTGAAGACTCAAGCTACTATTGGAATTGCTGTTGCATCATGTGTGCTTCTCATACTGATTCAGATGATCATTGTCCTTCGAGAGAAGGGTTTCATTGGCGGAGAAAATCCAAAGGACAAAGGTACTATTGAAGTTCAAAATGAAGAAAAAGTTGCTCTTCTTCCTTGTCGTAGCAGTTTCATGTTGGTTAGCTGTCAATCTGGTTTGCCTCTTTTCCTTATTTGACTACTATCTATATTCTTCCTTGTTGCAGAACTTCTCAATCTGAAAACAGGTTATTTCAGTTTAAGACAAATCAAAGCTGCCACTGGTAACTTTGACCCAACAAATAAGATAGGCGAAGGAGGCTTTGGGCCAGTCTACAAGGTAACTTTAGAGGATCATAGTTATCAAACTTGCTTAAGTAATCCTATATGACAGAATGATTCTGAAGATATAGCTTGGTTCCAGGGTCTGCTATTAGATGGTACTGTAATTGCTGTTAAGCAGCTGTCCTCCAAGTCAAGGCAAGGGAACCGCGAATTTGTTAATGAAATAGGAATGACTACTGCTTTGCAACACCCAAATCTAGTGAAGTTGTATGGCTGTTGCATTGAAGGAAACCAGTTGTTGCTGACATATGAATACATGGAAAACAATTGTCTTGCTCGTGCGCTTTTTGGTAAGTGCTTAATGAACTTATTAAGCACTTTTTTTCATTAGTAATTGAAAAGACCTTCCCCTGGTTTGCAATTTTTTCGTTGTTAGGTCGTGAAGAGCAGAAGCTAAACTTGGGTTGGCCTACAAGAATGAAGATTTGTCTGGGGATAGCTAGGGGATTAGCTTATCTTCATGAGGAATCAAGGTTGAAAATAGTACATAGGGACATTAAGGCAACAAATATCTTGCTTGACAAAGATTTGAATGCTAAGATCTATGACTTTGGTTTAGCCAAGCTTGATGAAGATGAGAATACTCATATCAGCACACGAATAGCTGGAACAATGTTAGTATTTACTAATTGCCATGTCATTTCATTATATTGAAATAATAGGATTTGTTAGACAATTAACATATACTTAATCATCATCATAAAAAATTAACTTCCATTGATGCACAACCTATTGCTATTGCATGAAACCATTTTTTAATACAGACTAGGTAATTGAACATCATTCAAAGTAATCCTAAAAGCACTTCTTAGGTTCAATTTTGTTTAGTGACTTCACTTATTCTTGATTACTATGTATTATCTTATCAGAGACTATATAGCTCCTGAATATATTATGCGAAGTTATTTGATTGACAAAATAAATGTTCATAGCTTCAGAGTTATTACTTTAGAGATTGGTAGTGGAAAGAATAACACAACTTATAGGCGAGGAGTTTACTTATTTGCTCGATTGGTTAAGTTAAACTTATTTATGCCTCTCTTTGAGTTTTGTTCTTTAATACATATCAAACTTACCTAGACATCATAATTTAAACCCGAAGGCCTATGTTCTCGAAGAGCAAGGAACCCTTATTGAACTGGTGGATCCAACTCTTGGTTCAAGCTATTCCCAAATAGAGGCCATGAGAATGCTGAAATTGGCACTGTTATGCACCAACTCGTTGCTTTTAGACCATCAATGTCAACTGTGGTGAGCATGCTTGAAGGAAAGACTCCAGTTCAAGCACCCATAAGCAAGCACAATGACATGAGCTATGATCCAAGCTTCAAAGCCTTTGAGACAATATCACTGGACAGCCAAACAGTCCCCTCTTCTGCTTACTCACAAGAAAACCAAAAGCAAAGAATCAAATCAATGGATGCCCAATGGGTTGACTCCTCCACATCTCTTCCAAGTGCAAATGATCATTATTCCTCACCCAGTAGGCTTCTTCAGGATTCTGGGGTGCTGTAAATTTGTAGTGATTTGTTCAAAGTTCTACAATTACATGAATTCACTGATGAAAAGCAATGCCTTGAAGAAGTCATGTAGGAGAGTCCAGTGTAATATTATTTTGGGTTGAAGACATTCTCTTGCATGCTGTTTTTTATTAAGATAATTATTAACTTGGATTTTGGGGATCGAACCAGTTGATTTCTCTTGTATGATTCGAGGGCATGCATGAGATGACCAAAAAATACCCTCAAAACAAAGAGAAATGACCATAATGCCCTCATCACATGTAAAACTAGCACGTTCTTTCTCTCTAGAACGAGCTTTTCCCCTATCAATTATTCTAAAATGAGCCTGCTCCGGTGTCCCTTGACTGTGTCTCCTTTTTTGCAAGTCAAAATAGTAGTACTTCTAGTTTAATAACCAAGAGCACAATGGACAACTTAGGAATCAAATTCAAAATTCTTTCTTTCTAGTTGTAGCGAGTGAAAATGAAAGTCGTTTTCAAGTGAATGTGATTTATGAGATGGAGAATTTTGATTTAGAATTTGTTATCCTTGAATTTGACTTAGATATTATGAAAAAGCATTTCTCAACTACCAATAAAAAGTTAACTATATTCACTAAGTGTTTATCAATTTTGTATGTAAAAGCCAACCTAAAGGTATTTGTTTTGTTATAAATAAGATAAAAATGTAAGATAACTCAAGCTCAAGCATGAGCTTAAATGCATTTAAGGAAATGGCCGAATTTGATCTCAAGATATGAAAGTTAACATAAGCGTTAAGAAGACGATATTATTATTAAACCAAACTCCACTTCTTAAGTCAATTACTTACAATAAATTATATTTATTTTTATATCTAGATATCTAAAAAGACATCTTAGAATTTTTATCCTTGAATCTGACTTAGATATTATGAAAAAGCATTTCTCAACTACCAGTAAAAAGTCATCTATATTCATTAAGTGTTTATCAATTTTGTATGTAAAAGCCAACTTAAAGGTACTTGTTTTGTTATAAATAAGATAAAAATGTAAGATAACTCAAGCTCAAGCATGTGTTTGAATGCATTTGGGGAAATGGCTGAATTTGATCTCAAGATATGAAAGTTAACATAAGCGTTAAGAAGACGATATTATTATTAAACCAAACTCCACTTCTCAAGTCAATTACTTACAATAAATTATATTTGTTTTTATCTCTAGATATCTAAAAAGACATCTTAGAATTTTTATCCTTGAATCTGACTTAGATATTATGAAAAAGCATTTCTCAACTACCAGTAAAAAGTCATCTATATTCATTAAGTGTTTATCAATTTTGTATGTAAAAGCCAACTTAAAGGTACTTGTTTTGTTATAAATAAGATAAAAATGTAAGATAACTCAAGCTCAAGCATGTGTTTGAATGCATTTGGGGAAATGGCTGAATTTGATCTCAAGATATGAAAGTTAACATAAGTATTAAAAAGACGATATTATTATTAAACCAAACTTCACTTTTCAAGTCAATTACTTATAATAAATTATATTTGTCTTTATCTCTAGATATCTAAGAAGACATCTTAGACTTTTTATCCTTGAATATGACTTAGATATTTGAATTGAAAAAGCATTTCTCAACTACCAGTAAAAAGTCAACTATATTCATTAAGTGTTTATCAATTTTGTATGTAAAAGCCAACTTAAAGGTACTTGTTTTGTTATAAATAAGATAAAAATGTAAGATAACCCAAGCTCAAGCATGCGCTTAAATGCATTTGGGGAAATAACCGAATTTGATCTCAAATATATGAAAGTTAACATAAGTGTTGAGAAGACGATATTATTATTAAACTAAACTCCATTTCTCAAGTCAATTACTTACAATAAATTATATTTGTCTTTATTTCTAGATATCTAAGAAGACATCTTAGAATTTTTATCCTTGAATCTAACTTAGATATTATGAAAAAACATTTCTCAACTATTGGTAAAAGGTCAATCATATTCGTTAAGTGCTTATTAATTTCGTATATAAAAGCTAAATTCAAAGGGCACTCAGTTAATTATTATTTTTTGTTATAAATAAAATAAAAATATAAACTTTTTAATATTTGCTTAAATGTATGCTTAAGTGCATTTGAGAAAGTAGTTAAATTTTAATCTCAAGATGTAAAAGCCAATATAAAAATGTTAAAGAAGCGATATTACCACTAAGCAAAACTCCATTTCATAAAATCAATTACTTGCAATAAATTATATTTGTTTTATTTCTAGATGCCTTTTATATATAATTTCAATAAAAGAAAACCATAAAATATATCCTTAATTAACTTTTAAACAATCTGTACTATTAATTAGAAATAACTTAAGTTTTCTCTCTAACAATTTCTAAGTTAATTTCCATTTCCATTATACTGCAATATTTTATGATTTTCCTTTATTATAGTTTTGTCATCTTTACATTATTCACTCTTTCTCTTTATAAATTCTTAAGCATGGTTCATGAGATGAGAGGAAGACCAGTCAAGATTGACTTATTCTTAACTAAACCAATATATATCAGAAGGTTTTCTCAAGACAAGACATGGTTTTTCTAATATAATAAACCACCCAAGCATATGTACACGTCAGCATAACACGTAGGATAAGATAATTATATAATTATTATGCTATCTATACATATGTATTTGTCTGTAATAGATATGATCCAAGGTTCAGGCTAGCTTTTAACGTGATTATGTCACGTTAATAATCTTTTCAATTAATAAGTGACCAATATAATAAACTTAGTGAATAAGAATATAGTTATTTGTATATCAATCATTTAGGCATCAATTAAATCAATCCCAATCATACATATATATATATATATATATATATATATATATATATATATATATATAAATGCTTTGATATTATTAAGGGATATTAATGTCCAATAATAAAGTGAAATAGTATCTTAGACCGTACATGCCGCCTCTGCTATGTTGGCCTATTGACTTTTGGAGTTTGCTTTTGTATTATTCTTGTTCTTTCTTTCCTCTTTTGAGTTTTCGATCAGCTTTTAGATATCGAGATTAAGATTATTTTTAAAGAAAAATCATCATAATTATTTACTTTAAAAAAAATAAAAATTGAAAACCAAAATGTCAATTTTTTAAAATCTTAGACCATGCCATGCCGCCTTTACTATGTTGACTTTGGAGTTTGCTTTTGTATTCTTCTTGTTGTCTTGAATTTAATCAATTTTATAACATCAAGGTTGCTCTTTCAAAGTGGTCTTGATTATTTTCTTTACACACGTAATATGTTAAAATAGCAATGGAATTTTGAATTTGTGATTTTTGATTAGGTGCTGTCCAATGGTAATATAACGTTCTATGGGGACTTGTTAAAACTTTGAGATTAGGGAACTTGCTTAAATTAATGGTGAAGTTTTAATGAGAAATAATCAAATCTTAGACTTGGTTTCCACGGATTCTTCCAATTCACATCTAGGATTTTCTTGTCAAATATATATTATATATAATTATATGTGGTTTATGCACATGTGAACAAAATATGCTTACCAACCTTACTAAGAAGAACATATTAATTACTGCATTAATTTATTCTAAACAAAAATTAATTTATAACATGAAAATAAACTATGTATAAGCCAATACTTTTTTTTTAATGTCTAGTAGAAATAGTAGTATGTAAGTTTTGTGAGGTAAAAGTCGTGTGTGCATTATTTCTTTGAATAGAAAAAGGGCATTTAGTATTCTACGAAAAATTTAAGTTCTAATTTCATAACAATGTCAGTGAATCCAAAGTTTTTCACCCTAATTTTTCAAATGATTAAGGAAAAGAAGAATAAATCTACTAGTTTATTCATCAAGAAAAAAAAAAATCCTCTTATAAAGTTAAGGCAGGTGTGTGAAAAATATTTAAAAAAAAAATGTTGAATAATATTTAAAAAGTGTCAAATTAGATAGTACAATAAAAAAAAAATGTGTATAGAAAAAAAAATACCATTCAACTTGGTTAAAAATTTTAAATTAATCAAAAAAAATTAAAAATTAAATTATTAAGTATTTAAATTAAATATCAAATCAAAATGTTTTTACAGAGGGGCCCTCTGTCTAAGATGAATGAATGATTCATAAATGTAGTCTCCAACCAATGCCGTGTTCTGCTTCTCCCGTATAAAGACTACATAGACGGCGCTGCTGATTGTCGAAGCCAAAGTGCCATCTTTGATTTAAAAAAGTATCCCGTAAAGAGCCATCTTTGGGATTGTCTCCTTCCCTTTCCCTCCCACAACTCCTCTGTCATTTCTTTCTTTCTGCTCCTCTCCTCTCTATTGTGCTTGTCGTTTTACTCTATCTTAGGACGTCTTTGTCTCTGAAACGCAGCCAAGGTGGTGGCCTCTGACACAGCATAATGGAGTTTCTGATTTCAATCTCCAAACTCGTCTCTGTTTTGATTTTCTCAGTTCTGGTTTTGAATTGCTTCACAGAGTTTGGATCCAACGCTCAACTTTTACCACAAGACGAAGGTACTTTACTCTCCTTAACACTCTCTGTAACTTACCCTTTTTTGCCAAATAATCCATTCTATCTCTCTGTTTTTCAATCAAGACGAAAACTGATTTAATCTCAGGATCGTTTAAGTTGTTATTTGTTATGCTCTGTTTGTTTCTTAAGAAAACATGTATCACAAACTCTTGTAACTTCCAAAACAACTGCCTCCAATTTTCTGTGTTCCACCATGGAAGTCTAGTTTATCAACTTTGACATCTGGGTTTTGATTATTTTTTCCATTTTCTGCTATGGGATTTCTGAGAAATCCACCAATCTTTCCATTTTTTCCTTTCTTGAAATGGCTAATTCTTTATCACATAACAAAGAAACCTCCATCAGTAGTTGGAGTTTATCTCATTTTATCGTCAGTTTTCAAGTGTTTTGAAGATTCTATAAAATAAAAAAAATCACTGTGGATTATGATGGAGCAAGCCACGTGAGGCCATCTCACAAGGTGGACAAACAAATTGCTTGGGAGTCATCAACTTTTGCATACGCTAAATTTTCACCTAACAATCTTCATCCAACGGTTTAAATTAAGATCATCAGTTGCATATATTTCTAAACGCAATCTGGGCTATTAGATAAATACAAAACCATAAAAATTGGATGTATGCAGAAGTTTGTAATCATATCGTTTTGGCTAGGGGTTGTCTTGTTTTTTTTCTGAAAAGAACTAGTTTCCTTTTTTACTGGTACCCATAGTATCATGCCATTATTTGAGAGAAAGACAATGCACAAGTTGAACATGTTACTTTGGGGTTTTTTGGGCAACTGGGTCCTTGCCAGCTGTTATCGATACAGGTAGCAGAGTATGGCTATGCCTTGTTTTGGGTTAAAATATTAAACTTTAGTCTAATTTGGGTGCTACTATTATTTAGCATAACGTTCATGGTTTTTATGTTTTGAATTTTGTTGACTTTTTTGTTTTTTGGATTTGATGTAATAGGACAAGGATAAGGATGTGATTTATGTTGATATATGAAGGGGAGGAGACATGAAAGTTTTTTTTTTTCCTAAATATCTAAAATTTCTTTATATTTATCCATAGATATATTATTAAATTTGAACGATGATAGGATAGCCAATCACATTTGACTTGGTCAAACGTGAAAACTAGTTAAAAAGCTAAAGATTATTTTGAAAGTCATTTATTTGGGTTTGAATTTGGAAAGAATTACGAAAATAGATTGGTTTTAAATCTATTTCTCTTCATGTTAGTAAGATTTTTATTAACGTATGCATGTAAATGATTGATACATGATAATATATATATTGATCTGGATACATGATAATATTAAGTTTATTTGTTTAATCAATTTTTTTTTATATGTTTTATGCAAAATAATTACCTAAGGAGTAACTTTATGTAATTATTTTACAAAATTTTATAATAAAAGTAATTTTATGTTTTTATAAACATAAAGTAATTTTAATTAACTATTTTAAAGTGGATTTTTTAATAAAAAATTATTTCTTCTTTATGTCAAAAACAAATTCGACAATCATAGGTTAAAAGGGGCCATACACAAGTCAAAATCGCCCTTGGGAAACAAATTGACCACTTAGATAGCGCCTTTAAGCAAGTGGCCGGCGAATTTGATTTTGACCCAAAAAAAAACTCAATTTGGTTATTTTTTTAAAATCAGCCCAATTCTATACTTTTTTTTTTTTCAAAGTTATCGATTATATTATGGTTTTTATCTTTTTTTTTTTACAAAAAAATATTTTTGACCGTTTGAAATTTTAACCCAAAAAATGATTATATGATTATTGAAGGATGATCGAGTCAATGCCTAGAATATCTTCTAAAAAGAAGAGGTCAATATTTTGATTAATGATAAACAGCGTATTGGAATAGAACATGGTTTTTATATTTTGACTTTGCTTAATTTATTGCTTTATTATCAAGTTTTGTTTATTTAAAATATAGATTTATTTTATTATTATTATGCTCGTGTTCCATTTTCTTTTATGTTCAAAACAAAGGGGTATAGCTAATGGATTTTTGTGTGTTGAATGGCTGCAGTGAATGCTCTACAAGCAATATCAGATAAACTAGAGAACTTGAATTGGAGGGTTACCCAACGTTCTTGCATTGCTGGTGAAGGATTTACCAATCAGAGTATTGTAGGGGATGACATTATAAGAAATGTCACATGCAATTGTTCTTTTGGAAATGCCACCGTTTCCATTTGTCATGTTACAAACATGTACGTATTTTTTTCTTTTTCCCTTTTTCTTTTTCCTTCTCATTTTTATGAAGATTTGTTTAGTTTTACAAATTTTAATTCAATTTATTAAATATTTTTGGTATGATAACAGCATGCTGAAGGGTCTCAATCTCTCTGGAGTGTTTCCTAGCGAATTTGGAAATCTCACTCAACTGACAGAACTGTAAGCAATGCATGCAATTCTTTCTCCTATGCTTACGTTTCTTGTTTCTATAAATTTCACTTTATTCTGTTCTGAGATGATTGAAATGAGTCTTAGAACTAATTGAAGCTTGTATATTGAGCAGCGACCTCACTCGCAACTACATCAATGGCTCGCTTCCGGCGAGTCTTTCAGGCACCCCTCTTGTCACTCTGTAAGTTATCAATACTTCCTTCCATGCTCTGGAGCAAAGCCAAAAGCTTTTCCCTTCATTGACCTCCATTAATGGGTAAATCTTGCTGTGCTTCAGGTCCCTCTTGGGAAATCGAATATCTGGTTCAGTTCCCCCAGTAATTGGTGACATTGCTACTCTGGAGGCGCTGTAAGTGTTGGAGTAAAATTAATGCCTTAGAAAATGGTGAATTTGAGGTTTTATATATATTTAGATTCATGTTTACAGGATCTTGGAAAATAATCAATTTGGAGGACCTCTTCCTTCCAACCTTGGAAATTTGAGCCGGTTAAGAAGACTGTAAGACAATTATCATTTCTTTTTAGACAATTTTATCTGGGTATTTTTTGATAAGCAACCATAATTAATTGAATCGTATCCTGATTGATCTTGTTGTAGATTGTTACTGTTATGATCATTTGGAACTTGTACATTTCATTATATGGCTTTGACTATGCATAACCCATTTTTTCTTTTCTAATAAATCTGCAGACTCCTTTCTTCAAATAATTTTACAGGGACAATACCGGAATCATTTCGAAATCTGAAGAATCTAACCGATTTGTGAGTGGTACAGTGTGATACGAATGCTTTTAGCTTTTTGTTCTGTCTCTGTTAGATTCTGAAATCGGTTCTAACATTTTCTGCAGTAGGATAGATGGGAGTACATTATCAGGACAGATACCAAGTTTTATTGGGAACTGGACCAAACTTGATAGATTGTGAGTCATGTTCATTTTGATTCATCTATGACCTTGTCCTTGTTGAAGAAGAAAGTAGTTCTATATCATGTTTAACTTCTCTTTTCCTTTCTGAGGATTTTTTTTTCTTTTTTTGTTTTTTTTTGAATAGGGATTTGCAAGGCACATCCATGGAAGGGCCAATTCCTTCCACCATAGCTTTGTTGACAAATTTGACTGAATTGTAAGTACTTGTTCCTTTTTGGCATAGTTTTAAGTTGCTGCATTTTAGCAGCAAATGACATGGTTGTGGGACAAAATCTTCCACCAATGAAGAACATTTTCATTTCATTGTTGGGTCATTTTTATTTCAGGAGAATATCTGATTTGAAAGGAACAACCATTGGATTTCCTAACCTGGAGGATTTGAAAAGCTTGGAACAGTTGTGAGTGTAAACCTCTTCTGGTATATACATTGGGCTTTTTGTAAAGTGTCTTATATCCTTTCTATTAATCAGGGTATTGAGAAATTGCTTGATCACTGGTGGCATTCCAGATTACATTGGTCAAATGACAAAATTAGTTACTCTGTAAGTAATTTTCTTTTCTCTTGCTTTTTATTAATTTTTTTTCTCCACATATTATAGGACACTAGGGGTTTCACTTTAACCTTGCTGTCAGAAAGCATAGCTGTGAATTCTCACTTTGAATTATTATATGAAAACATAATGACAATGCAAGCATGTTTTAAAGATTACTGAATACTCTAATAATGCGGAAGATTACTTTTGCAGAGATCTGAGCTTTAACAGGTTGACTGGTTCAATCCCAAATTCCATCGAGGCCTTGACAGCTTTAGATTACTTGTAAGTGAAAATTTTCATTGCTTGCCAGAAGATTAACCAAAAGGATGTGGATTCTGCCAGTAATTTAAATTCTCGAGAGTTGTTTATTTTTCTTCTGTGATCATAAATGACCCACATATTAACTACTGATGCAGGTTTCTGACCAACAATTCTCTGAATGGAACAATCCCAGATTGGATAGTGAAAAACAATAATAAAATGTTAGTATATTTCCTTGATATTCTTTTCTAATTGCATAGTTTTGGAGTCATTTCATTTCTTAAACTTTTGCCTCTAGACAGGATTAACTTAAGCCATATCAATCTTTAGCTCTCTCTCAGAATCTTGAAGATTTAAAACTTAATCCTGCAATACTTTCTCTTTCAGGGATCTATCTTACAACAATTTCACAGGTTCTACTGCAGCAAATTGCCAGCTCAACAACGTGTAAGCTTCTCTTTGTTTAGAAGTTACAGAAGCATTTGACCTAGTTAAGTGCTGACATTGTTATTTGCTGAACAGGAACTTGGCTTCCAGCTACTCATCTTCAGCAAACAATTCGTGAGTGCTTGCTTATGGTCTATTCGTTATAACTTTATTGCTTTGACACTATATCAATTTTGAATCATCTGTTGAAACTAACTATTCATATTGCAGAGTTTCTTGGTGCTTTAGGAAGGATCTCCCTTGTAATGGAAATCCCCAGTGTGAGTGTTGAAACTCAGTACATCAGTCATGCCTTCATGAAGCGCAATAATTTTTCTGAGTTAAGTTCTGATAGTTTCTAGTTGAAGCAGTAATTTATTATGAGATTTTCACTTGTGTCTGCAGATTATTCATTGTTCATAAATTGTGGAGGGTCGGTAATGGAGTATGAGAAGAATCAATATGAAGATGACCGCAACCCAGTGGGCATTTCAAACTTTGTTGATTCAGACCATTGGGCCTATAGCAGCACAGGAGTATTTCTGGGTGACGTTGATGCTCCTCTCTTAGCAACAAATACGTTTTCTTTGAATGTTAATGGTCCAGCCTATTACCAGACAGCTCGACTTGCTCCTATATCACTTAATTATTATGGGCTTTGCATGCTGAAGGGCAATTACAAAGTAAAACTTCACTTTGCTGAGATAATGTTTAGTAATGACAAGAACTATAGCAGCCTTGGAAAGCGCATTTTTGATGTTTCAATTCAAGTGAGTAATGAAGAAAATGTTTTCAGACTTTGTTTTAATTGCTGCATTTTTTAAATTTATTATATTAACTCTTAATTTGGTTTTCCAGGGTAATCTATATTTGAAAGATTTTAACATTATGGAAGAAGCTGGCGGTGCTGGTATAGGCATCACAAGGGAATTCGATGTTGATGTCAATGGGAGCACCTTGGAGATCCATTTATACTGGGCAGGAAAAGGAACAAATGCCATTCCTGAACGAGGTGTATATGGACCTCTTATTTCTGCTATCTCAGTGACCCCAAGTAAGTTCTTTTAATTATTGGTTTTCTACTCCTTTTTTTTTTTTTTTTTTGTGACAGTGTTGTTCCTTTAAGTCATATAAACATCTACATTATGTTGCAGATTTCAAAGTTCCTTCAAATGGTGGGCTCTCAGCTGGAGCTATTGCTGGAATAGTGATTGCTTCATGTGTGCTCCTTATACTGATCATACTCATTGTTCTTCGAAAGAAGGGTTACCTTGGTGGACAGGATCCACAAGACAAAGGTAAGATTGGAATTCTGAAACAAATCACTTCAGTTGCTGCTCTCTCTTGTCATCTGTAAGATGGATGAATATATTTCTTCAGAATAGTAACATATAAATATCCCTTCTGTCTGTTTAGATTATTTTTAGACATTATATAGCATAAACGATGATAATTTTAGTTAGAAGATGCAAGTTTGGTTTCTTTATTCTGGCAAATGGCAAATGAACGTCTTATCTTTCTCTTGGAAATTTGTTTGATTATTAATCTCTTGCATTATAATCTTCCTTGTTTCAGAACTTCTGGATCTCAAAACAGGCTATTTCTCATTAAGACAAATTAAAGCTGCCACTAATAACTTTGATCCAGCAAACAAGATAGGTGAAGGAGGCTTTGGTCCAGTATATAAGGTAACTTCGCTTATTTTATGATTATCAAACTTGCTGCAACGCTGGGACATTTCACTTATGCACGGTAATTTTCATATATGAGAATATGATTCAGAAAGGCAATCTTTCATTACAGGGTGTGCTGTCAGATGGTGCTGTGATTGCTGTTAAGCAGCTATCCTCAAAATCGAAGCAAGGGAACCGTGAATTTGTTAATGAGATAGGAATGATATCTGCTTTGCAGCACCCAAACCTTGTGAAGCTTTATGGCTGCTGCATTGAAGGAAACCAGTTGTTGCTAATATATGAATACATGGAAAACAACAGTCTTGCTCGTGCACTTTTCGGTAAATGCTTCTTCAAGAACACCTGTATGTGGATATTCTTACATCCAAAATTAAGATTTAACTGAATAACCTCCTCCCCCTTCCAGGCCGTGATGAACAGAGGCTACACTTGGATTGGCCGCGAAGAATGAAAATCAGTTTGGGGATAGCAAGGGGGTTAGCTTATCTTCACGAGGAATCAAGGTTGAAAATAGTGCACAGGGATATTAAGGCAACAAATGTCTTACTTGATAAGAATCTGAATGCCAAGATCTCTGACTTTGGTTTAGCTAAGCTTGATGAAGAAGAGAATACCCATATCAGTACAAGAATAGCTGGAACAATGTGAGTAAATATCCTGCCGCACCATTTCATGTTTAAAAACTAGAATATGACAGATAATTGGTTCCAAAAAAATCAGTTGATAAACTACCATCGACATAAATAACTGGCTTGATCCATTGTCATCAATCTGTTGCTACTGTATAAAGCCATAAAAAGATTAATTTTTATCATGCAAATAACTATGGTTGTTTTATGACATCACTAACTATTAAGGATATCTTCTTTTATTAGAGGATACATGGCTCCCGAATATGCAATGCGAGGTTACTTGACTGATAAAGCAGACGTTTATAGCTTTGGAGTTGTTGCTTTGGAGATTGTTAGTGGAAAGAGCAACACAAATTACCGGCCAAAGGAGGAGTTTGTCTATCTTCTTGATTGGGTAAGATGCACTTTTTCAACTTGTGATTTTAGAATACATACAAAATGCAAATGAACTAATTGTTTGGAGCATTTGGGTGCCTAATAATAATACTCAACTTAATTTGTTATAACATTGAAGGCATACGTGCTCCAAGAGCAAGGAAACCTTCTAGAGCTGGTGGATCCAGTTCTTGGTTCAAGCTTCTCGCCAGATGAGGCAATGAGAATGCTGAACTTGGCACTGCTGTGCACCAATCCGTCTCCAACTCTTCGACCAAGCATGTCATCTGTAGTGAGCATGCTTGAAGGGAAAACTCCAATCCAAGCACCAATTATCAAGCGTAAGGACTCAAGCCAGGATCCAAGATTCAAAGCCTTTGAGATGCTAACACAAGACAGCCAAGTTCAGATTTCTTCCACAATCTCACAAGAAAGTATAGAGCGAAGAGGCCAATCAACGGATGGACCATGGATGGACTCCTCTACTTCTCTTCCAAGTAGGGATGATTATTCTTCAACTGCTAAGCTTATTAAGGAATCTTAAAGATTCTATTATGTGAGTGTTCGCAAGTTGGGATCACAGATTTCAGATTAAATTATATTCCAATTCTTCTTCTGTAAAGGTGCCAAATAGTATTAGTACAGAGCATGCAGACAAAGAAGGAAATGCCTACGAGCTTTGTACCACATTTGATTTTTTGTTTTGTTTTGCTAATTTAAATGTTTATGTTGCTAGGTTTGTGGTTAACAGAAATTCCATGTGTTGTTTTCTATCAAGATGGTAATTAGTTTTTTAATTAGTGCTTTGACCGGCGGTTTTCTTACATAGGAATTGAAAAGGACAAAATATGTGTATAATTTTCATTAAATATAGAGAAAAGATTAAAGTGATTTTCAATGGATAATCTCTTCTTGTTGCTTCAATTGTGACCGCTAAAGTTTTTCTTGAAAAGTGGAAATCAGTTATAATATTCCCTCTATTATGATCAGTTGTTTCAAACGTTATCTGTATAAACCTATTTAAAAGGGAAGTTCTTTCTTTAATGCCCCCTAGAGTGCCAATTTAGGGGGGAAAATGTGAAATCATCTCTCAATACATTTTGCTGCTCAGATTAAGCCTATAAATAATCACCTTAAAAAAGGAAATTACAAGTAGACCATTAACACAAAATTAAAGAGAAAGCCAAATTGATATTACTATTAGGACAAGATTGTCTATTCACACCAACAATGTAGACATTGCTGTTCCTAGTTTCTTTTCTCTCTCTCTCTTTCCCTCTGCAAGTAGATATCAAGGAATCAAGCCTATATATACATTCGTGTAACAAAACATTGAGTTATTGCTGCCAAACAGAAGGAAGGCATCAAAACTCAATCCCGCTATTTATCTGAACTGAGAAAGAAGGTCGCCCAACACTGGAGAGTGGGGTGTCAACTCTAACAACAAGACCTGAGCTCCCAACATTACCATTCCACTTTGATCTGCCAATCTGAAAATAAAACACAAGACACGAATGTTCAGAGAACAAACAATCAGAAACATGTTTTTACAACGTTATGAACCGACAAGTACAAGTTTTCTGTTGTTGAACAACTTACAGATACTGATGCAAATGCAGAAGGATAAGTCATGAAGGCACATCCACAGATTAGATTAAGCTTCTCTTTAATTGAATGAATAAGCTCAGCCCGCAATCCCGGATTGCTTCCGCCAAAAGTGGGACACACACTGACCAAAAATAGAACACCAAAAGATAAGAACATGAATGAAATTCATAGTACAAGTCGTGGAAAGAACCAGAGATTACAGTGAAGTGTCCAAAATGACACCACGAGAAAATGCTGGGTGACATTTTACCTGCATTGAATGGTCGGCCTAACAATCAGACCAGATCTCTGCCAGGCCAAGGCTTGATCAAGACCCAAAGAAAATGATTTGTCAGGCCACTGTACCATTGGTGTAATTCTTGTTCCCCACTTATTCTAAGAAAACATGGGAGAGGAAAATATTAGTTTCACATGCATTAGGAAATCCATTTGAGATCATGAAAATTCTGCACCCTGTTTGCAAACAGCACAAACTTCAAGAGTATGGGTCAATTAATGCCTTCACCAGTTTTGATTCTTACCTTGCATGAAAAGCTGAATCTCATTTCTCCTGGATATTGACCCTGAGCTTGTAGAAGACCCCCACAAACAGGTAGGAAGGCACTGGTAGTTAGGCCCTCACCAGATACATAGGTTAACTGCCCATTAGGAAATTGTAGATCCACGAATGACTGGTGTAAAGATAGAGAAAGAAGGTCAGAGAAGCAGAAGATGCTATTAGGAAATTCACATCAGAAAGATGAAATAAATTACACGTCTTATTGGGTTTAGACTGCTCACATACAATAGTATAATAGATTCACTAAGGAAACCGTGTACAGTGGCACTTAAGAAACACCCATGTTTTCATGAAAGGTCATCTTTTTATGATCCTTTATGAGCTATCAACTTACACAAGCTAAGGGATTGAGGCAAAGCATGGACATCAAGAGCCACCTTCTGTGTTTTGACCACACTGCTGGACAAAGAGAATGCATTCCACTCTGACAATCAAAGAAATGGAAGTGTAAGATTAAAAAGAAGGGGAAATTCCAGAACTAGAAGATCAAGATTAATCTTAAAGAAAACAAAATGCAACATAATCTATTATTTTAAAAAGGTGCAACCTTAGTCAAATATATAAATTAAACTCAGAAATTCTCAAGCATTTTCAACATGAATTTCCAATATTATTGGCAACATCATTTCATATCAGCAGCTGCACTACTGCGCATCATGATCAAACGTGTTTGGTTTCAATACCATCCACAATTGTACTTTATTTTCCAATAAATTAACAGTTCTATAGTAAACACCAACTTAGCCAGCTGAATTTACCTTCCTGTCATAGCCATACCAAAGCAAGTGTTGCTTTGACAAGTGGACAGGCAAAAGAAGATTTGAATCACGAACAAAGAGGAGAGGTCCAAGCTGGACCAGGAAAAGCGGTGAACTTTCATGTCTGGATGTAGAAGTGGAACCGCCTTGTGATGCCTCTACTCTCCATAGATCTCCCCTTGCAACTATAGAACCTTCCACCCCTTGGGTTCTACTATCATAAGTCGATGTAATATTTATGATCCCCTGCGCTCGACAAAAAATAACAAGTACATAAAATTAAATAAATAAATAAAAAGGAGGAAAGATTGGAGTGAGAAAAGAGAATATGGTCATGTAACAAAACATGTTCCGGAAATTCATTTTTTTTGCAAATATTTTAAGACAAAAATTCAATGTAAAAACGTCTACTTAATAATAAAAAGAAATTCAAGTGCTAGACACTATATTCAACTATAAGTCAGAAATCCAAGCACAAAGCATACAGGAAATAATTTTTAGTTGGATAAATGAATAAAACTTGACGATTAATAAATGATCAATATATAGGAGAAAAATAAAAGAAGGAAGCTGTGTCAGAAAAAATTATTTTCACCTCACAAAGACTTCAGGACCAGGCGTTACATCTCAGAACTTTACTTTCAGACAAATGACCAGGTCCTGGGCCAGATTCTTATCATGATACGATCAGAATAGCTTCTTACTACACACCAATAATTGCTTTTGCACCAGAATTCAGTACTTCAACAATAAAGCATGAGGTAATTACGTCAACACACATTTTATGGACTTTACTTAGCATTAGACCACCAAGATTTAAAAAAAAAGAAAAAGGTTTGCTATCATATTCCAGTGGTTTAATTAATGCATGCAACAAATTAGCCAGTAATCACAAAACTAAGAAGAACCAGAAATGTATCGTTTTAGGTGACATATGCAAATTACAGCAGCACTAAGATTTACCTGTCGCCTACCCAGATGGGCAGCCGAGCTTAGATCCAACTCACCAATTTCTTCTTCCACCACTCCAGCAGTAACAGTACCAGCACCAATATCATCCTCAACGAATCCAGAATCCCTCAACCGTTCGCTCAGTGATCCCAAATCTTCCTGCAAAGTAACCCCAAGATCAGCTCTCTGCCTACCCTTATCACCTTCCATCCGAACGGAAGCCATCACCGTATCTTCATGCTTAAACGGCATCGGAAACGACCTAAAGAAGTGATGAACTAATCCATTCAAGCTCGCACCAAAGTCCGCTCCAGCTTGCCCAATCCTATTACCGATATCAAAAATCGCCGAAACCCCATCAATTCCAGCATTATCCGTCGCTAACCCAAAATCCCTTTTCCCAAAATTCTGGCTTGGAAACTCAATATCGAAGAGCTTCGATGTTGGAGGGTTGGGCCAGGTGAAAGAAGGAGGACTCATGTGTGACTGAATCAATCCATTGAAACCCTGCGCAAGCCGATCGGCCAAGTCCTGGCCATGTCGCTGCACCTCTTCCCACGCTTCGAATGACCTTTCTACAGACATCTTAGTGTCTCTAACAAATCACAACTTTTCCATATAAAAAACAAAAAATTCAAACTTATTTTTCAAATCGTGAAACCCAGAAGACTTCAAATCGTTCAGAAAGAAGCTCAACTCTTCTTCAAATTGTCGAACCCAGAAGGGTTTGAACGGTTCAACTAAATCAACACCTCGAAATAAACACAAGCAGTAATTCAAGTTCAACACAAGCTGACACTAGTATCAAAAACAGATATGCCAGAGAGAATCAAAAAGGGGAGCGAATAGCACGAACTTGGAGCTGAAGTGAGAGAGAAGACGTCACAGAAGCAGAGGAGAAAAATTTAAGAGAAGTAACACACAAGCTCTGGGGAAGATGCGGGAGGGGACACCGGTGAATAGGTGCACGAGTAAACGCGCTATGCGCCTTGCGCACCTAATTCCTTTTAGTGCCACGTTAGCTACAAATTATTTTATGGCTCAGAAGGATAAAGATTTTTTATTGGAGAACTCTAACGAGCACGCAACGACGGGCCAAAGGTAAATTACAATTAGAATAAGAATTAGAAATAGGAAAGAAAATTCATGAAGGTTCGGTAAAACGTGGCTGCTAATAACTTGAAATGACTCATTTGTCCATGTGGCCATAGTATAGCCCACTTGTCATGACACTTAGTTTAGGGAAATATTATTTATAGAGTAAAACTCATTTTTTATCTACATATTTTAGAATTTAAATAATTTAGTTATCATGAAACATTAAATTGTTTAGACTTTAAATTTGAGATATCAAAATAGAGTTTATACAATTATATGGAATCTAACTTGAAAAAAATAGTGGCTAATAAATGGAAAAAAATTATTTTTATCTGATAAATAGAAATTCAAATATCAAACCTAATTATATAAAACATCACTCAAATAAATAATATTATGTGTATTGTGTTGTGCATCAATGAAATTATGTTGGTTGAAATACAAATACTTAAAAGTGAAAAAATGACATGGCAGCAATTGTGGTGATAAAAGAAGTATTAGCTTAAAATAAAATGTGAAGGAGAGGAATTATTCTGGTACCACATGGCATATGGAGATACGATAGGCAGAAAAACAGAAAAAAGGTCAATTTCAACAATTACTTCTATCTTTTGTTTTCTTCCCCGATATTTTATAAGAATAAATAATGGCCTTCAGATAAAAAAAAAAAAAAGAAAAAGAAGAAGATAAGCATAAATGAATATGATATGTTTATAAATAATAATGTTTCCATATTTTTGTTCTACATCTTTATTAGAAAACTTTATTTTGAGTTTAAAATTTTAAAATAATTTTTGTTAAAAGAAAATTCTATTTTTGTTTTCAGTGATCAACTTTTTTATTTTTTTAAATAGGCATGAAAATACCTTTTATATAAATAAAAAGCTTTATCTTATTTGGAATCAATCCACCTTCAATTTACAAGCTATTTTCTTTTTAAAATTTTAATTTCTTATACATTTTTAAACTCATCACCGAACTTACAGATCAACACATAATAGTATACTAGTTCAATAAGATACTTCGAATTCAAATCCTAAAAATCCAGGTGCCTTGTAGACTTCCATTAACCTCCTTATAATATTATAATGCTTGAGAAGATCCAATCACGGATTAGTAATTACCGAACGTTTGTCCTGCATCTATAGGGAATGAGACGTCACGGCTGGCACCTGTTTGTCTGATACAAAAAATTAAGCTTATTAATAAAAATTCGATCTTTGGCAGTATAAATATATTTTATTAAGATGAATTGTAATTAATTTGATGATTTTCTTATCTTAAAGAATTAATTTTTAACTGTTGACTGGAAATATCTTCAGTGGAAAAAAAAAATAAAAAAAAGAATTTGAATATCAGTAACAATATAACAACACCTTTCAGCGGTCAAATTGATTCTTTCTAAAGGGTCTAAACCAAATTTATCCATCAGGCACGTTTCTGACTCTTCCCTCATCGTTGATTCATAATTCAATGATATTATCTATGTGCAGGAGGATTCTGTCTATATAAATCTATGCAGTAACTTGGAGAAGGTGTGCCAACAACTCTCACATTATTCAGAAAATCAAATTCTTCCTAGTCCTATGGATACCCTTTCTACCATGGAGTTCATAAACCAGTGCCTTCTTGTAATGTTCATTTTAGGAGCATGGTCTTGTCTGGCTGCAGCTGGTACCCTCCAAGATGCATCAATGTATTGGAGGCACGAGTAATGGATAGTGCAGCACGGGCGAATCTAGAAGGATATTGATGAGAAGGAGGCACGTTTTAAGATGTTCAAGGACAATGTGGCATATATAGAAGCCTTCAACAATGCTGGAGATAAACCATATCACCTGGGGATCAATCAGTTTGCTGATCTTACTAACGAAGAGTTCAAAGCACTAAGGAGTAAATACAAGGGCCACATGAGAGCCACAAGGACAAGTTCATTTAAATATGGAAATGTGACTGCAATGCCATCTTCATTGGATTGGAGACAGAAAGGAGCAGTGACGCCTATAAAGGATCAAGGCCAATGCGGGAAGTTTACAAAATCTCATTTCTCAACCAGTAACTATTTGTCTATGACTTGGTATTCAAGCCAATCAATTTGAAAGTAAAAGTAGAAACCAGTCGTTGTTTTTGAATTCTACTCTTGCTTTTATACCTTAAAAGTGGTTCTTTTTAAAGACAATCTAATTGGGTTCTTTTAACTAATTTAGAGTTTGATGTTAATTATTGGTAATTTTAACTTCAATTTTCATTCAAAATATAGGATGTTGCTGGGCTTTTTCAGCAGTTGCAGCGGTAGAAGGGATTACTCAGCTAAGTACTGGCAAATTAATCTCCCTATCTGAGCAAGAGCTAGTTGATTGTGACACAAGTAATGGCAATCATGGATGTGAAGGAGGTTTGATGGATAATGCCTTCCAATTTATACAAAAGAATGGCCTTACAGCAGAAGCCATCTATCCCTACCAAGGTACTGATGGAACCTGCAACACTAAAGAAGAGGCAAGTTCTGCAGCCAAGATAACTGGTTATGAAGATGTCCCTGCCAATAGTGAAGATGCATTGCTAAAATCTGTAGCTAATCAACCTGTTTCAGTAGCCATTGATGCTTCTAATCTCCAGTTTTATTCTGGTGGCGTCTATAATGGACCATGTGGAACTAACCTTGATCATGGTGTTGCTGCTGTTGGTTATGGAGTCAGTGATGATGGGACCAAGTCCTGGTTGATTAAGAATTCATGGGGTACGTCGTGGGGGCGAACAAGGTTACATTCGAATGCAAAGAGATATTGATGCAAAAGAGGGTATATGTGGCATTGCAATGCAAGCATCTTACCCCACTGCATAGATTTGAACTTCTTTATGTACTGCTTGCATTTTATTTCCTCTGTTGCTATCTTCAGCTCTTTTCTCTCTCCAATTACATTGCCGTTGGACTATAGAAAATCTGTGCACTTGTTTTTCATCCATACAGTGTAAGTTGGTATTCTTTTAGTTGAATGGTTTTACACTCAGCAGCATGATACCATGAGTTTGAATTCAAAGGATTGGAAAAGCTTATTTAGTGGCAATTACAAAACGTAACAATGTGCTTGAACATCAAATTTCTAGAATGGCTTTGGCCATCCAACTATGGTTGGAATTTCGGGTCAAACATTTTCTTTTTGTGGCAAACTAAGCCAATCCATTCAATGTAAATTGATATTTCTGATAATGTTAAGGTTTAACAAGAGAATGGCCAAAAGAATGGGTTGGAATTCCATTCAACACCTAACTAAACCTATAAATATATATAACTAGGCAATTAACAAATCTAGAAGCTAATAAAATCAAAGTGGGTCCATGACTTCATGTTCAAATTCAACAACTGAAAGACTTTACCTGCGGCAAAATAACCTCTTTGTTAAAAAAGGGAAGAAATATACGAGCAATACATTCAATTGATACTATAATCATAGAAACAGACCTGGTTTTTGTGGTACCAAGAGTGAGCTCAAGATCATCTGAACCAAATTCCTCATGGATCCTCTCTCCTTCCCATGGCTTGACAAGCCCTGATGTGTTGCTTCCAAAGGCAAACTCATCAGAAACTGCTTCAGACATTGGAATGTCAGCATTGTGATCAAAAACTGCTGGTATAGCTGGAGAGCATGCTCCACTTTGGCCAGGAGTCCTCATGCGAGATCCCCCACCAGCAGAAGCTTCATCTTTGTAGCCAAATGGGTTTGGAGACACTAGACTGAATGTTGGAGAAGTAGGGCTGCACTGGGGAAGCCAAATCCCAGCAAACCATTCTTTGTCAACAATCTGGCGGCCGGGGCTTGGAGGAGTGGATGAGGGCAGGAAGGAATACTCACGTCCATTCCAACCGTGACGCGCAGGCTGATCATCCCAGTCACCTTTGTTTCGGGGTGTTCGGGAAGTTGGAGAGCTAAGTGGAGGTGTGACAGGTGCACTGATGGAACCATTATAGAAATGAGGAAACTTTGGAGAAGATGCAGAAGATGATGCAGTGGAGAGGTTTTTGAGCCATGGAATGAGGGAGTTGCAATCAGCATTGGGAGCAGTATAGGGGGATGAAGATGGACTTGGGAAGGAAGATGAACCAGGGCTTGGATTGTAGGAAGCATAAGGACTTGGATGGTAAGATGAGCAAGGGCTTGCTTCTGCACTCCCACCAACAATGTCCATGCGTTCTAAAGGCTTGCAACCCTGCATGTGCAAAAATGCTTCAGACAGTAATCAAATTAAGCGTTTGGGAATCTTCCAAGAGCATAAGTGGGGTTTGGATGAATGAATTTAATGCAACAGTTAGATTCATCACAAACTAATGAAAGTATCAGACTTTGATTAGTTTACATCACAAAGATTTAGACTTTCGTTTAGAGGAGAAAACCTGTGCATCAAACAGTTTGTTCTGGCTTTCATCATGTTCATTAACAAAAATCATGGTATGGCATGTGATTTTAGTTTCTTTTTCTCCAACTCTGGGGATTATATTCTGGGTAGTAATTCTTTTATGGCCAGTAAATTTTGGAAGGTAAAAGTGAATGAATTTTGGGAGCACCATGAATAAACGGTGAGCTCCCCTCTAAAGAAGAAACTATCACGGGAACTCGGGAAAAGCTGAAAAGGCACTGCAAATGGAACAACATAGTCTGGAAAAGCTTCTTCTGTGTTGCAACATACAGATTCCAAAAGGAAAATCAGACCAGCTTTGATTTACCCAGGAACTTGGCAAAATTACCCCCTGCATTTTCACGAATTACCAGGTGCAGGTAATAATGTAGGCAGTAATTATTGGGCATTTTAATCTTCTCGAGATCTACAAAGTTCTGGTTTTCTCAGGTGACCAAGTCATGCAATACAGAAGAAGCTTTCCAACCAGATCTACCGTACGCCGGAGAACCAAAAAAAAAAAAAAAAAAATTGTTCTCTCCTTTAATTACCATTGTCACTGTCAAGAAAAGCACTTTATTTTGGCTAATTACAGAAGCACTTAGACTTAGCTAGAACTTCTTGATACACTGGCTTAAAGAATAAGCACTCACTGGAAATTAAAATGGAAAACATTTAATAGGAGTGTACCTTGCGGTAAGTAGTGCCATCGGGTTCAACAGTCCAACCAGCTTCATTGCAGAGAGCTTTAAGGACCTCATTGTTGTCACAATGCTTTGGGAGCTCATAGTTACCGTACATTCTCAGACCACCGAAGATCTTAGCAGCTATAGCTCTTCGCCTTCTCTCTCTCCTCTTGTTGTTCTCCCTCTCCTTCCATGTGGATAGCCTCGTTCCTGAAGTCATATCTGAAACCAAAAATGCGACCAGAAAAGGTAAAGCAGAGAACTTTGAGAGTATAACAATGCAAAATTGGTCGGCTGAGCTTCTGGATCAATAAAAGGAAGGAAAACTATCAAGCTTGAATCAAGAAATTAAGGACCAAAAGCAGCTAACTTGGACGCCAAGAAAAGGAAAAAACTGTGATTTCGCTCTGAACCTGAGAATCAAACAGTGAACAATCACAGCTACAATAAATAATAAAGTTCATTCATTTGGTGGATTAAGATACTGGGTGCTGTGTTTGGCGTCCAAGTGCAGTAGAATGCCGGTGATCGGAGAAGATCTGTAGTGGGTGTAGGATAAAGCTTTGTTCGCTGGGAAACCAGAAGTGGCTTTGGAGGGTGATAATGTGAAGGAGAAAAGAAGAAGAAAGCCTGGAAATGGGTGAAGGTCACGTTGAGGGGGCACTTGATTAGCCAAATTTGCGGATCAATTCACGATTATGGCACTAGAGAGAGAGAGAGAGTTGGGTAATGGTGCGTGTGGGACTTCACCTGCCTAGGCGTAAAGTGTCGCTGCCAGATGCCAATGCAGCCCTTCCTCTTCTCTCCCTTTCTTCTTCTTGGCTTTGCCAGTGACTAATGACGGAAACTGAACACTGAAGCTGCGCTTCTTTCTATGTTTCTCTTGTCTCTTCTTACAGTTCTCTCTTTCCTTTGTTAAAACTTCAAATTTCTTAGGTGTTTTTCTCTAATTTTTATGGGAGCTTGCTTTTTTTTTTTCTCTGCTAAGATAGTTTTCAAAGGAGATATTTAATTGTTAATTTTCCTTAAATAGTTGAAGAGAAAATATAGGTATATATAGGATATACGTAGGAACATTTGTTGGTATGAACTTTTTTCTCTTTTTGAATTTATTGCTTTGGTAAAGATATCATATAGGTTTTAGTGAAAGTTGAGTGATGGTCAAGGTAAGGCTAACCCTTTTCACATGAATAAAGGACTTGTTCTCTTGGTTTCAAAAGGAAACCTAAAATTGTAAAACAAATAAATGTTTATAATTTGTTGGGTTTAAAACAATTGCTCCATTATCTGCTGTAAGATTTAAATATTATTTTTGTTATTATAATTCATATAATTAACTTGGAGTTGAAGAAGCTAATAAATATAATTCCAATATTTATATGAATAGGATTTTTTTTAACACATTTGAGATATTTAGAATGAGATTAACAACCATTTTTTTTAAAAAGACTACATTAAGAATTTAAACTTAAAATTTATAACATAAAATATTTTTAGAACTCAATTTGCTTCCACTTTAATATGATATTAGTAAAAATAGGAGGCTTTACAACCTAAGATTACTACTAAGCTACTACTTTCAACCATCACTTAAGAGTTAAAGAGAATTCAAGTTGAAGGCTCTTAAAATTGCCTAAATTTTAAGGTGTTACTTTCTCCTCACCTAAATAAAAGGGCTTTAGCTTCTCTTCTCTTTCTTTCCATTTCAAAAGCTAAACCAAAAATTTATGTTTGTGAACCACCAAAAAAAAAAAAAAAACGCTTGAGAAAGTAACGTTTTATCAGAAAGTACTATTTGAGAGGAACATTAAGACAATGAACAGAGAAAAAAGAGGGAAAAGTTATAAAAGTAAGAAAAGGGAAGTAAAGGAACGTTAATAATTGGATGGGTACTTTGACTTATACGCCCTTAATATTTTCACACATTATGAACGTAATTTATGAAGGTTTTAGGGTAGAAAAGTAAAAGGGCGAATAATGCTACATATACTACTAACTTTATCTGAATTATCAATTAGAAAGCATCACCAAAGCTCAAATGTACCCTTTTCCGTTCGAGGCTGAGCTCTTTTTTATGTCTTCTTTCCTGTTCAACCAAAGTTTTCTTTATCTTTAGATGTGGGCATTTTCTCCGCGAGAATTTTAACTATAGTTCATCACTTTGTGGTAATTTTTCTACACCACACTATGCACAACTTCTATTGGACCTTTATCTTTTTTACTCACAAAATATCATCGATTTGTCAACACGTACTTAAAACTTTACAATTTTAATGATCAAAAGCTTCTTATTTATTAATTCTAAAGCTTTTTCTTTTTTGGTTAACATAAGACTTGAAGGAGTACAGCTATTTTATTTATTTTTTATTTTTTCCATTTTGGCATACAAAACTAATCTTCCATTGTTAGCAATGCAACCTACCAACCAAGCACACTCCGCACGAGTCGGGTCGGCGAACGTGTAAGTGATGACAAGTTTTGCGGTTAAGCTTTTTCTATATGAAGTTGCTTTACAATTTTAAGAGCAGTAATGATTTGCTGCTTATCTTCGGTGTGGCCTACTTATATTTGCCATCAGAGTGTCTCACAAAAAAGAAACAATTATCATAACAAGTACTCTACTGTTGAGTGCCACTTTTTGGGAAAAAAGTTTAAAAAAATACAGGAAAGAAACAATGGCATATTTCAGTGGTTGAACTGTAAATATTCAATCATACAAGTTTTGAACTTAAATTGATGAAATCATTAGAAGTGAGAAAAAAACTATTTTTATTATATAATCTCTAATAAATTAAAATAACTATTTATATAAAAAACTTTAAAAAAAAAAGCCGTGCAGGAGTATTAGTAAATCGTGTTGTCACATTAGATATCATTAATTTGAATTTGAATTGAGTAAAATTATATAAATTTTTTTATTAAATTTTAATATAAATCAAAAACTTTGGTTAAGATAGAATATTCTGTCACAAATGATCTATGCCCTGTTAATGATCCACCCAAACAATGCAACACGAGAGAGAGGAATGGGCAACTGTTAAGGTTAAAACAAAACTAGTGGGAGCCACGCACACACTGCCACCATTATACCAGGCATTGACTAGACAAACGAGGACGTCTCATGATCAACAAGGGTAAGATCAGGTCAAGATAAAGAAAAAGGTCGCAATCAAATGGGCATATTATCCCCAGTGCAGCCCTTGCAATTTCAGGAAATCTAGTTAGGAGGAAGACAGTGCCAGTACCGCGCTGGTCCACCACTGTGTGTGAATATAGTTACTATGACTTTAATTTCCTTTTATCCCAAATAACAATAATCATAATGGACAAAAATCAGTCACCCATGTCAGGAAAAGGGATAAAAGAAAAGTACCAAAAAAAAAAAGAAGAAAGATTTGAGAAGGGAAAAAAGGGCAAGAGGGTCTTCTGATAGGTAGCAAGTCCAGTCTATCCAAATTTCCATGATTTGTTTGTTGTATTTGTATGGCCATTTGGGTACAGTTGAATTTTATAGTCAATTTTCTTTTCAGTGGCAAACCAAGCCAATCCATACAATACACGTATATCGATCTTTTCAATAATTTAACAAGACAACGATGAAATGAAAGGGTTGCAAAACCACCCCACACCTAACTAATGCTGTATATATATATAACTTAGAAACAAATAAGGCCTAAGGAAAATAAAAGAATATAATAAAATGAAAGAGCAACTTCTTGTGCTCACCTTAATTCCCTCCTCTACCTTTTCTACAGAATAGAACAAACATTGTGAAAGTTCAGATAAAACGACCACTGGCTTTTCTTGTATGCAGTACCTTAACCTTACCTGTGATTGAAAAAATTTTAGGTTAGAAAAAGCACTTAAGAAGAATAAAAAAAACTCAAATGAAACAAAGAATCATAATATTCCACGCCACCTGGTCTTTGAGCTCCCAAGAGTGAGCTCTAGATCATCTGATCCAAAGTCTTCATGGATCCTCTCTCCCTCCCATGGCTTAACTAGGCCTGCTGTGTTGCTTCCAAAGGCAAATTCATCAGAGACCACTTCAGCCATTGGAATGTCAGCAGTGTGATCAGAGCCAGCAGCTATAGCCGGAGAACACGTTCCACTTTGCCCTGGTGTCCACATGCGGGAACCACCGCCGGCTATGACCTCTTCCTTGAAGCCAAACGGGTTTGAAGAGACCAGGCTGAAAGTTGGAGAAGTTGGTGCAGCCTGGGGAATTCTAAGCCCAGCAAACCATTCTGGATCAACAACCTGGCGGCCAGGGCTTGGAGGAGTAGAGGAGGGCAGGAAGGAGTACTGTTGCCCACCCCACCCGGGACGAGTGGATTGATCATCCCAGTCAGCCTTGATTCGGGGTGTTCTTGCAGTTGGAGAGCTCAATGGAGGAGTGACAGGAGCACTGATGGAGCCACTGGGAATGTGGAGACGGGGGAGCTTGGAAGAGGATGCTGATGACGATCCAGATGAGAGATTTTTTAGCCATGGAATGAGGGAATTGCCATCACCATTAGGATTTGCAGCATAGGAGGATGAACGTGGACTAGGGAAAGAAGAAGAGCCAGGGCTTGGGTTATAGGAAGCACAGGGACTTGGATGGTAAGATGAGCATGGACTTGCTACTGCAGAACCGCCAACCACATCCATGCGTTCTACGGGCTTGCATCCCTTTATATAAAAATAAAGTCGGGTCAATAATCCAAACACCAAAAATAGAAGATAGCATCATGAAAAACTCCAACACGACTGGCATTTGTAAAGCTAAGACATTTCAGTTTTGCTATTAGATCTTCATGAGAAGAAAATATTGATCCATGCATCTATCTTTGTGATTTTCAAAATTAAGTAAAGAGTACCCCTAAAACCAAAATCTTGGATCAAATACTACCTTGACACAAAAAACCAAAATTACTAGAAAGAGGGAAAAATGTATTTACAGCACTGCATTTCACCTCATGACCAAAACTCCTAATATTAGCTCTTCCATCAGGAAACAACCATTCTTTATAAGATGCATCCTTTGTCTTCAGTCATCTAATATTCAGCTACAGGTATTCTAATTAAGATTAATTAGCTGACTATTCTATTTCCAGTACCCTTAAAAGTGCCACTCTTACCTATTTTAGCCATTCAATATCAACTGACTGGCTTGAGTCACTCTTATTTTATTTACTGCTATGGCATTCTATTTTCGTCCAACTTTTCTTTCATTTATCGATTGTAATTACCACTTTAAGTGTACATTAAATTTCTCAAGTTAATTCATCTAAGATGACATCACAAAGTTCATAGGTAATAATAGTTGAGAAAAAAAAAGTTGAAAGTCAGACAAACAATATACAAATTAATAATTAATGAAGTCATTACTCTTGAATATGCATTTGTTATGCCCTTATGTATCACTTAGAAAAAATATTCTACTGCTGACTGATCTGGAAAAGAACTGTCAATTACTTGACCTTTATGTTCTGTAACATAATACGTAATAGAATATCCCATGTCACTATATAGATGGTATTCAATAGGTTTACTCATCTTTCATCATTCAGCAAATTGTTCTACACACTAGAATATGATTTCTATACGTGAACAGCTGGTATAACAGTCAAAAATGTTGATGCCCAAATAAAAACAGGGTAGCATCAATTAGAGGAATTAATAAATAAAAACGTTTATGACTAATTTCTTAAGAAGCTAAATTATTAGATAATAACTAGACTAGGCATTTATCAGTGTATTTAGGTACTTTAATCCATTGGGTCCTGATCCCGATACCACAGAATTTCTTAAGAAGCTAAATTGTTACAACAATTAGACTAATGAATGAGCTCACTATGCATTTACAATTAGTTAGTCATAGATTAGTTATTATCAGTGAGCCGCCATTCAGGAAGAAAGAAATCTCATAATAAGATATCATATGAACGCTTGTATGAAATTAACGATCTAAACAGGTAGACAACGAACAAGATCTGAATTATTTCATCTGCATCAACAATTAATATAACAATTTTTTTATGCTAACACGAAATAATTAGTTGTTTTTATGCTAATCACGTCACTGTTTGAGTTCCAAGTTACAAGACAATTAGTTGTTTGGGAGAACCGAAAACCCAGTTAGAGGCATTAAGTTCTTGACGGACAATAATTGTGGACATTTTTATTTTATTTGGAGCGTCATCATTGAAGGCGCAGAATAAATATATAACTGCAACCCCACAAAAGAAGAAACTATCACGGGAACTGAGGAAAAAGATCTCTCCAAATTAGAGTATCATGCAATGTCTGTAAAAGTTGCTGCCATGTTACAACAAGCACAGCAACCAACCAAATATGTCAAGGAACCCAAACTGGCTAAATTACCCCTACGTTTTCTCGAAGTCCCAAGCAACTTAGCGAATTTAGGAAGCCATTTACAAAAATCATACTGGGCATTTTTGTCTCCTCCAGATCTATGCACATGAACTGAGTCAACAAAGACTACGGAGAGAGAGAATCTTTTGTGCTTCACGCTAAAAAGCGCGAGGCAGCCGCGACCAGATCTAACGTACACCGGTGAGCGGAAAAAAGCAACAAAAAGAAAGAATCTAGCCCCACTCATATGCTATTACCATAATAATGAAGCATAAAATGATAAAACGCATTAAGAAAAACTCCGACTCTCCGTGTTACATTACAATCTCTAACAGACACCGATAGTACAGGCTTTTTATTAGGCCTATAGGTCCCGTCGACATCCTTTGGTTCCCAGCATCACTACTGGCATGTACCACTGCAAGCCCACATGCTAGCAGTAACAGATACGACTGAAGTCGCAGAATGGCTCATAAATATTAATCTATTCAATTGAGCTAAATTGAAGATTAAAATGAGGAAGTAAACCTCAATTTCAGCTAAAGAAGCAACCCAGTTCAATGATCTAATCGCTTAACACATATAAACAAAGAAAAACCCAATCAAAATTCTTCACTGGAAGAAGCTAATTATGTGAATGAAAAGAATCTTATAAGCAAGAAGTACCTTGCGATAAGTAGTACCGTCGGGTTCAACGGTCCAGCCAGCTTCGTTGCAGAGAGCCTTGAGGACCTCGTTGTTGTCACAATGCTTTGGGAGCTTGTAGTTACCGTACATTCTCAGTCCGGCGAAGATCTTTGCAGCTATGGCTCTTCGCCTTCTCTCTCTCCTCTTGTTGTTCTCCCTCTCCTTCCATGTCGGTAGCCTCGTCCCCGACGTCATCTTCCGGATAAATGTCACTGGAAAATGAACTCAGAGCAGAGGAATTTAAGCAATGTTTGACTCAAGTTGAGGTTGGAAATGGATCAGATACTACGACTCTGCAACAACGGATCAGTTATTGAAGGAAAATCCAAAGATCAAACCAGAAACAGCTTTTGGTAATGGTAAAAGTGCTTTAAGACGACATCATTTTGTCGTGAAGCACTCAAGCACAACTCGAGCAAACGCCAGCAGAAGGAGAAAGACAGAAACCAGCTCACGCCTCCGACAAGGGGAGCAGCAAACCGGAGGAAAACGACACCGGATTAATGAAAAATACAGCTCAATTTCTTCCAACTCTCCGATTTCACGCGTTTTATCACCGGATGAAGTAAACGGCACCGTGTGGAGCAGTCAAACGGTTGAAATCCAAGTGGACTAGCTCAAGTATAGTAGTTGATCTGAGTAGATCTAGGCGCGTGAGGTTGGGAGCTGCGTGGATTGAGATCGGAGAACCATCTCCGACGAGAAACTAATCGGAAAACCTGGAGTGGTGTTTTTTAGAAAACCCGGGAAATGTGAAAAGAGAAGCAGAAAAAACATGAACGGGTGAACGAAGAGGGAGGGACTGAACAGAAGAAGGTGGACTAAATACGTTGGGGAAAGTTAATTAGCCATAGGTATTGCTGTATTCACGATTATGCCATTCGGGTGAGTAAGAGTGGATTCTGTTGTTTCGTACGTAACGTGACTGACTCGACTACGTGCAAAAGCTCGATTGACCCCAACGTTCACATGTTACCCAGACCTCGCCTGCCCTCAGGACCATAATGGTAAATTTGGCAGATCCATTAAAATTTAACAAATCGGAATAGAAAAACATATTAAAAAGAAAAAAAGAAAAGTTATTTTGTTTGACCTGAAATCTAGGGACGAAGAAGGGGGTAATATGGGAATTTCAATGGGCAACGAGAGCAAAGACCAGAAGGCAAGGACAAATTGAATGAGGCTTTAGGGGTAAACGTTGACGTGTCAAGAGAGAAGGGCTTGTCAAGTAAGCGTCTATCTATGTACGTGAGTATCCAATGAGGAGAAAGAGAAAGGTGCACGTGTCAGAGTTCAGCGCACGTGTAAGAGAAGGACCAGAGCGTTGCGTGGGCAACACCTACCCGATGATGTTGGTTCCCGGTCTCATGCTCTCTCGCTCTCGTCTCCCAGTACTTCCCAGCGCTGCCACTTTCACGTGACCCCCACCCGCCTTAGCAAGACTTTGTGGGTCCCATCCCATCTCCATTATCTTTTCACTCCAACTCGCCCATGTGAAACGTGCTGGCTATTCGCCCAACAAACGATATTTTTTACAATTTTTTTTTCTTTTTTCTATTTTTGTCTTAATTTTAAATCTTCTGAACATCAAATTAAACTTATATTAAAAAAAGATAATTTTTCTTACCATAATTTTATTTCAATTTTAGGTCCAATTTCCCCCTTTTTTTTTTGTTACGAAAATTTCCACTTTTAATTCCTAACATACTACTGTACTAGATATTATAATAATGATTAAGCAATTATAATAGCTAGAGGAGTATTCGAGAAAAGGAATATCTTTAAAGTCAATATCTATATTATAGTTTTTTTTTTTTTGATCGGCCATATTACTAGAACTATTATTTCATGACATTTTAGACTAATTTTAGTTATATCTTTCTTTTAACGAGTTAGATATTAAAATAAATCAAAAAATCCTAAACAACTTCTGTTTTTCAAGGAACAAATAGTTTTTTTTTTTTTTTTAAATATTCTTTTAAGAAGAAATCTAAAACAATAGCACGTGGGTCTACAGGCCCAATGGAAAGAACCATGCACGTCTAAAAGTGAGGGAAAGGCCGGTCAGCGTTTCACAAAGGGAAATGTAACAAACTCACTTCACCCATACATTATCCAACTGTATACTTATTTTATTTTAATTATTTTATAGGTAAAATTATAAATAAAAATAAGAGATATGATACAAGAGAAAATGAGCAACCATACAAATACTGGTAGGATAAACAACTTGTTAGTAAGTTGGGCCAGCAGATACCAGTGTAATAAAAAAAAATGCCTGAAATTTTTTTTTTTTTTTTTGGGTCAAATTCAAATTCTACAACATGGATCGTCTAGCTAAGTAAATTTGAGTTGAGTTGCAGAGAATCTCCCATTAATTGGTTAATTTGACTGTCCACCTGGTCCTTCCGTCGGGGGTGGCCTTGTTGCTACGAGCGGTGAACTGATTCACACAAATAACAATAATGTTAATTATTTTTACGTTTAATATGCAATTTGCTAGCTGTTACTGTATGATATAATCAATGAACATCCAACCACAAAAAGTACAAGCAAGCATGGAGATCATGCAGTGATCTTACATTGTGTTGATACTGTTATCAATCCTTATCTCACTCATCTTAGCACTGCTAATTGCTTCGCCCTTTGTTCCTTTGCTGCCGCCCCCGCCGCCCGCGGCGGCCAGTGGACTGCGTTTTGGCGTTAATGCAGCAGCAGCAAGTCTCCTGCATGATCAGCAACAACAATCAATAATTAACACAATTGCAGCAGCGAAAACTTTATAGAAGAATTAAGTGATAGAGAAGAAAGAAACTAACATGAACAAGGATTCTGGTCCTTGGGATCTTGGACTTGGAACTTGAATGGCTATAGATGCCATGTGATGTGATGTGATGTGATGAATCGCAAATGAATTGAATTGATTTCTGAGAGAGTCAGATGAGATGTTTGAGCTGTGTGATTGTAAGTAGAAATGGAGGGGATATTTATAGAGGAGGAGTGTGGATGGAGGCTTTGAATATTCTCCATTCTTCATTGTGTGTACGAGGAGTTTTGAACAGTAGTTTGTCTTTTTCTCCATATTGAACAAGTATCCTTGTAGGTCAAATGTTGAACCAGTAAATGTTAGTTGCTAATTAACTAACTCTTGAACAAAATTGTCGAGAAGAAAGAGTAAACCTAATTTGTAATATAATCAAAATCAAATACTACTAAATCTCTTCTAGCTGAGGGAAACTGAGGATTTCTTTAGGGCCTGTGGGTTCTATATTTAAATCCCAAATTGTAGTTTAAGGTACCAAAAAAAAAAAAAAACAAAGTTTAAGTTAATTAATAGCTAGGTCTAGTGATAACTGAGGAGTTATATAATTTTGGTAAGCTGAATTAAATTTAGATATATACCATTATATGTACAAAGCTTTGTATTTTTTATTCTTTGGTTATAGGTGGAGGAAGGACAAAGATTTTTCACCTATATAAAAAGCTTTGTTTTTAGTATTGCATTGAATGAACTAATATATAATGGAAAACTGGTTTTTACAATATGGAACTAGGATATATATAAGGAAGTTAATCATGCAATTACCTATTTCAGCCCTGAAATTTTTCTTTAATTTTAATAGTCTTCTAAACTCAATTTACTTAAACTTTCATTTAAAAAACTTTTTCATTATTATGTTGTTAATAAACTATATAAAAAAAAAAATTCAATATCTTTCTTGCTTGAAAGATAGAAACAGTGTCAGTGAATCATAAATTCTAAATGTCCAATTGAGAAGGCATATGTTGTTGATAGATCTTTGCATATGCATCAGATGAAGAGCAACATATAGAGTACTCACTATACATATATACATATATATATATATATATTCAATTTTCTTCCCTATTAGGCCTCCAAGTTCTTTAACTCGTAATGATCAGAAACAATGTGCTGAGATCCTCTCTGCTTTAATTTCTGCAGAAGCAACGGCAGAAAAATGATATTGTACAAAGATAATGCTTTGGTGGCTGAAATCTTTGTGAGAAGTTTGTGGATTCAAATATAATGCCTAAAACAAGTACATATCCAATCATATCCTTTGGTGGCTTTGAGATGCACAAGAAGAATCCAGGTTCACTGAGAGACGTAACAAGTCAAGCAGCCAAAGTAAAAAGAGGAAGCACCCCACCAACCATCAATGTGTTACTCATGATACTCAGCTTTCTTTAACTTTAAATGAAAAGTTGTCATGACTTTTCTGAGATGGTAAGTAAATAAATTTAATTATAACAATCTATTTAAATTTTGATCATCATTACGGAATAAGGAAAATTAAGACATAATTAGGTCATTTACAATTTCAGCTAGCTAGATTAAAGTATCCATTGAACACACCATGCATTAGTTTTTATTATATACGTTAGTTGGGGCAAAGATAGCAAATTGCAAACCGGACCAAACAGTTCAAATAGCAATTCACTTCGCAGATAAACATAAAAAGTGCATTTTTAATTTGTATTAATTTTATATCGTTGCTGAAAAATAAAAAAATTCATCTCGATCATTACAATACCAAAAAAAAAAAAAAATGTGATCACCTACACAGAATCTTTGTCCATACAAGTGTTGGTTAAATATGAATACAAGCATTCTCACTCATCTCTCTCTCTTTTTTCTTGTCAAACTCAAATGCTACTACAGATAAATTAGTTTAGGTATAATTGTATATTCATTCGTCGTCTTCTAGCTAGATTTGAGTTGCAGGAGTCCCCCATTAATTGCTTTGTCCACCAGGTCCTGTGCTTGGATCTGGCCTTTTTGCTTGAAGTGATCTGATTCACATAAAGAACAAAAATTTAATTTCTCTGTATGATATAAAATCACAAATCTAGCGAATTTTTTTTTTTTTTTTAAAAAAAATCTGCAGAAGTGGTAAATATGAGAACTTGAAGTGCAAGCATGCATGGGGATGGAGTGTGTTGTGATCTTACACTATATTGAAGCTGTTATTAATCTGATTCCTTGAGGTGTTAACCCTAATCGCACTCATCTGGGCACTGCTAATTGCTCCGCCGTTATTTCCTTCGCCGGAAAGTGGACTGCGTCGTGGTGTTAATGCAGCACCAAGTGTCCTGCTCCACAAGAACAATACTCTTATTAAATTTATATAATTTCGAAGTGAAATCATTGTGTTGGTAATTTTATAGACGGTAAAATGTTTATATCATTTTCCCTTACAAAAGAGTTGCATCAAACACAAGACAATTTATATTTTTCAACAGCAGCACCAGAAAAATGCAGTAAACATTTTCCAGAAGGTTACTGCCACTGGGATTTTCTTGCAGCAATGAAAATTTTACGGAGGAAGTGATAGAAAAGAGAATAAAGAAACTAACATGAACAGGGATTCTGCTCCTTGAGGTCTTGGACTTGGAACTTCAATAGCTACAGATGCCATGTGGTCGATGAGTCGCAAATGAAATGAACTGAATTGATGGTCAGATTTGATTTCTCAGCTGGGAGCTGTAAGTTCGATGTTAGTCGAAAGAATGTTTGAGCTGTGTGTGATTGTGAGCAGAAATGGAGGGGATATTTATAGAGGAGAAGCCTTGACGGAGGCTAGCTAGTGAGATTAATTAATTGCATTAATTGTCTTATTACATTTTCTACCTTTGATATTTTCCATTCTTCCAAGTGGACTTTGAATATTAGTTTGTCTTTTTCTTACATATGTTGCATATTGAACAAGTCTCCGTGTATTAGTACATGCCCTTTTTAGGCTAAATGTTGAATTAGTACATGCATGCTCTACACATGTCTCAGCCATAATAAGCTCTTACAATTCAATTCACTTTTTTTTTTTTAAAAAAAAAAAAGAAAATTCAGGAGTTATAATTTTGGTGAGCTGAATTAAATTTAGATATATGTACAATTGAAGTACAAAGCTTTGCATTAGTATCATTCTTTTTTTGGGCCATAGCATTTGTGTATACATGATGCCACTCTTTTTTACTTGATTTCAAGGATCATGACTTTGACGGAAGAATGTTACTAAGAATTAGAAGCCTTGGACTGCTGATTTGTTCAATGATAGCAGCTAACCACCTAAACTACTAACATATATATATATATATATATATATATATATATATATATATATATGGTACTCACGGTATCAGCTATATAATATAATATGATCTTCAATTTTTTTTCACACCCCCTTTTAGGCATCCAAGTTGTTTTACCCGTAATTACCAGAAACAATGTGCTAAGACCCTTTCTGCTTTATTTTTTACAGAAGTATAATATTTTTCTCGGAAAAACAGCAGAAGATCGATATAACTGTGATCTGAAATCTTGTGAAGAAGTTTCTGCATGGCTTCAAAGACGATCATGTTTAAAACAAGTACATATCCAATAATCTCTTTTGATGGCTTTTAGATGTTCAAAGAAGAATCCAGGATCAGAGGATGACAATGAGAGACGTAACTGATTAATCAAGCAATTCAGATATATAAAGCCATAAAGTTTATCAGAATGTATTAATCTCTTATTTATAAGGTTTATAAGGTAGTAAAACTGAATTTAAATTTAAAACTCGACGCTAACTCAAATAAGATTTATTTTTGGTAATGTCTCCACAAATTTGAATTTATCTCATATAAAGTTTACTTGTGAAAAAACTAAGAAGATATATAAAAAGGCAAACCATAAAGTGGTGGTACCTCCACCAATTCAAACCCATCAATGTCCTACTCATGATATTCAACTTTTAGTGGTAGTACCCCCACCTATTCAAACTCATCAGCGCTTTACTCATGTGATTAAAATCATATCTATTGAACGCTTGCTCTCAGCCATTCATTTAGCCTTTATGTATATGTAGTATAATGATATGCAAGAAGGGAAACAAGAAAATGTGTCTAGTTCTTTCCTTTACCCTTTTCTTCCCATCTTTAATCCATTTTTAGATTAGCCATCCGCAAAGTGGGATTTTTTTTTTTTTTCTAACTTGCTTTAGTCACAAAATGTGATCTTTTCGCTTTTTGTGTAACCTTGCTTTAATGAGAAAAAGGAAGACAAGACATTGTCTTGTATCCCTCACTATGTCTTAACAATTGAACCCATTACGTGAATGATTGAATCCAAGAGATTACAGCCATTACTGGCTCGGTTATGGCTAACAAAGACGATCTCCTTTTTCTTTCCTCATTACAGAATTCACTGAACAATTAATTAACCTACAAACAACGGCCATGCATATAAACTACTCAACCAAGGAATCTTGGTGTAGAGCCACCCAGTAGGCGAGCCGTGCATAACCATGATCAGCGAACAATTAATGAAGATTTTCAGTCATGTCAACTTGGTATATATTAAATTATATTAATAAAAGAATATAAAAACAGCAAACTAGCTGCCATTAGTAAGTGGAGTTTGGTTGAGTTAGCACTCCCTTTAGCTTTGTTACTTAGCACCCCGTTTTGATCCCCTTTCTTTTCAGGTTAAAATTTCTGGTCTCCCCTATTCATCTATAGCCTATAGGTAACAAAAAAAAGCTAGCTTCCTATACCTCCCAAACATATAAATTAGCTGTAAGTGTTATTTTAATTTAATCAAAGGTTTTGAATTCAAGTTATGTTAACGTAGTTACTTAAAACTTAATAAAAAGAATTTTGTCATCCTTTGTATTAGTCTTGCTAAGCTTGAATCTAAATTAGTTAATATCTAATATAATATCGAATATCATATGGTTTCTTAAAAAAACTAGCTTCCTATAAGTTTAACCAAACTAGCTATGTCTAGGAGTTTTCTTTATCAACATATATAAGTTGGGGCAAATTAAGATACCAAATTGCAAACCAGGCCATACGTTCACAAAGCAATTTACTTCGAGGATGGACATAATGAGTGCATTGTATTCATTATGTATCATGCTGAAAAACAAATTAATCTCAATCACTACGGTACAAGAGAAAATAATCACCTATACAGAATCTTTGTCCATACAGGTGTTGGTTAAATATGAATACAAGAATTTTAACTCAAACTCTTTATCTCTCTCTTTTGTCAAACTCAAATGTTACTACTACATATAAAGTTTAGGTATAATTGTATATTCATTTGTCATCTAGCTAGAGTTGAGTTGAAGGGAGTCCCCCATTAATTGGTTTGTGGTCCTGGTCCTTTGCTCGGTGGAGGCCTTTGTGCTTTAAGTGATCTGTTTCACATAAAGAAACAATAATGTTAATTTTTACGTTTAAATATCACAAATCTAGCAAAAAAGTTACCATCCATATGTTACGAACAAGCAGAAATTAAGAGGCATTAAAAATTTGTGCAGAAGTAGTAAAAAAGAAAATTTGAAAAGCATGCAAGGAGATCATGGAGTGATTTTGATCTTACACTATGTTGATACTGTTATTAATCTGGATCCTTGAGTTGTTAACCTTAACTTCACTCATGTGAGCATTGCTAATTGCTCCGCCGTTTGTTCCTTTGCCTCCGGCAGATAGTGGACTGCGTTTAGGCGTTAAGCCAGCACCAAGCGTCCTGCATGCTCCACAATTAGAACAATTAATCAATAATCTTGTTAAATTAATGCCTTTCTAAAAGGGTTTGAACCAATATGCATGCCTTGGTTTATATCTGTTAATTGCAGCAATAATGAAAATTTCATGGAGGAATTAAGTGATAGAGAAGAAAGATTAAACTAACATCAACAAGGATTCTGGTTCTTGTGGTCTTGGACTTGGAACTTGAATGGTTACTGATGCCATGTGATGAGTCGCAAATGAATTGAATTGATTGTCTGATTTGATTTCTTAGCTGATAGAATGTGTTGAGCTGTGATTGTTTAAGCAGAAATGGAGGGGATATTTATAGAGGAGAAGCGTTGATAGATGGCACGCTTTGAATATTTTCCTTACTTCCAAAGTGGTTATGAAGGAACTAGCGCGTGTACAAGGACTTTGAATGTTGATTTGTTCTTTTTCTATATGTGGTGCATATTGAACCCGTCGTTCAGTTAGTACATGCACTTCATCAAAGGTCAAATGATGAATAAGTAAACATTAATGGCTATAATAATTCACTCTCAAACAAAATTGTCTGACTAATTCATTATGATTTTACGGCATAAATATGTGCTGCGAAACCAAAAGGTACCTATACCTTTGTAATAAAAATGATATTACCATGGTTTTCACTAAATAGGTTAATTCTTAGGTCTCATGGGTTTTATATTTAAACCCATAATTATAACCAATGTTACCAAAAAAAAAAAAAAAAAGCACCCTATAGTTTCTAATGGTAAGTGGAGATGTCATCAGATCATTTTATTTATTTTTTTTGGCAATACATCAGATCAACATATTATTGGCTACATAAGATGTATTATTTTTATAGTGAAAAATATATATACACTTTTCTAAATACTTTGTAGATCATTAACATTAATAAGGCATTTCTCATATATAAATTGTTGTGCACCAAATGTATGCAGGTATACAAAAACTGAGTTATAAAAAAAAGTTTAAGTAAATTATAGGTCTAGTTATAATTGAGTGAGTTATAATTTTTGGTATACTATTATAAGTACAAAGCTTTGTATTTGTATATTATCTTCTTTTTTGGGGGGCATAGAATTGGTTCGTCTATATATATATATATAAAGCCACTGTTTTACTTGTTTCAAGGATCATGACTTTGACGGGAGAATTTTATGAAAGAAGAAGCCTTGGACAGCTGAGCTGTTCAATGATAGCCACTAACCACCTAAACTACGCGTACAAATACATTATGGAAACTGTTTTTTTTTAAAAAAATATTATATAATGATTAGAAAGAATTTGCTAGGAATTCTAGCAAATATACCTAGGTGTATCGGGTAGGAGACGAATCGGATATTACGATACGGTTATTTCTTGAAAATATAAAATATGATACGTTTAGAATATGTACGTGTATATATTTATAAAATTTCATAATACACACAATATATAATTTTAAGTGAAACATATTAATAAGTCATAATAATTATTGATAATACTAAATATTAATAAAAAAAAAAAACATATAACTCCAATAAATTGATTGAGTGAAATAAGATATAGGGTAAAATAAATATAAATTTTGTATGAAACGACATAAAAGAATTATAAACTTTTTAAGAAACTAAAGAGTGATAGTTTCTTAATGTTTTTACTTTTTATGATAAAAAAATTTAATTTTTAATTCTTTTATAGTAAATAAATATCATATTTATTTATTTTAATTATTAAAAAAGTCTTAAAATATCAAGTTACATTATAGAAGTATTAGATACTATCAAAAACTAAATATTTTTTTAAAATAATTTTGATACTTCTGAAATACATATTTGATAAGTATCGACGATTATTGATATATAAAAAATATTTAATATAAATATGTCAAGCAATTTGAAATATCAGTGGTTGATAGGTTAGGATTCTTTGTTCTGTATAAGCATATCTTTCTTGTAAAATAATAATAATAATAATAACAGGAGAAATTTTTCATAACATCAACCTGAAACCTTGTGGAGAGGTTTTCTGGGTTCAAATATGATATGCTTCAAACAAGTTATATTATATCCATGCTCTTCTAGTGGTTCTTAGATGAACAGAAAAGAATCCAGGTTCAGACGCCCACAATGAGACACGTAACTAATTAATCAAACAATTCAGATATATAAAAAGCCATAACATAAAAGATGTAGTACCCACCAAACCCATCAATGTCTTCTACTCAGATATATATATATATATATATATATATATATATATATATATATATATATAAATTATTAAAAGTTGTCATTATTTTTCTCAAATTGTTTAACAATTCCAGTTCAGAGGGTTTTAGTAGTACGTAAGAGTCAATGGTCAAACTTCCTTATTATGTACAAAAAAAAAATAAAATTGGTTAAGCAAATGAAACTAATTTAGTTATAATAATCTATCTAAATTTGATCATCAGTGGAGTAAGAAAAATAACAAGTTCTTTGGGTAAGTGTGCATGTAGGAAATATAATAAAGGAAACAAGAATTAACGTGTCAAGTTCTTTATTGATATAAACCATCGATCAATATAAAACACTATATTATTAATTTAAGTCGAATTGAACTACAAAAAAAAAAAAATTAATTAAGTTCTTCTATCCTTAACCCTTTCTTGAGAGTAGCTATTGGCAAAGTGGGGTTTGTTTTTTAATCACAAAAACGAAGACAGTAAAATGAATGATTGAATCCAAGAGATTATAGGAATTTCTCTGGCTCGATTATTATGGCCAACGAAGTTGATCTCCTTTCTTTACTCATTACAGACTTCAGTGAACAATCAAACAACGTGATGACCCTATGTAAATAAATAAAACATAGATAACGGCAACACTAACAGTGCAACAATAAAGAAAATTAACACCGAACACAAATTTTACAACACAACTTGAAGACTGGAAGAAGTGAAGAACACACACGTGCAATGCTTCCTCTTTTCTGCAGCCAATGGCTATTAATTAATTCTTAGCGATATTACCATTGACTTGCTGATCATTTCCTTTTCTGCTACTGTTAATGTTACCCCTGATCTGATTGCTAATTCCAGCCATAGGCTTCTCTTCAACACTCATAGTTCCCACCCTGTTAGTTTGGCCACCACCTCCTCCTCCGTCAACCTTTGATCTTCGGGGTCCCCCACATCGATGACGTATTCTGACCCAGAATTACCAAAATGAACAAGTCAGTACAAGTAATCAACCAGAATTACCGAATTAAACTAAATCATCAGCCCAGTTTTAATTAGAGAAACTAGTAAAAGATAATTGAATAAAATGAACTAACATAGTCAAGTTTTCGGCTCGATGGTGTTTGATACTTAGAACTTGAACAAGGAATCTTGGTGTAGAGGCACCCAGAAGGCGAACCATGCCAATGATGATCAGCAAACAATTAATGAAGATTAGCTAGGTAGCTTTACCTAGAAAGAAATTAAGATTATGATCTCTGACTGTGAATTGTAATGATATGTGCGCAAGAAAGTGATTATTTATAGGGCAAGGAGGGATAAAATATTGCAAGTGCAAATTGTCTTTATCTTATTGTATTCATTCACTTGTCCTTGCCAAGCCACTGACATTCTTATCACTTTTGTGCATGTTCAGATGGGTCCATGAATGTCTACTAATGTGTATATATATATATATATATATATATATATGTATGTCCACGTTTAAATGTTTATACATTTTTATATCTTTAAGGTAATTAATATTTAATTTTTACTGATTGAACCTATCAAATTGGACTAACTTTAAAGCTGTGTGAACAATTAATATTGCATATATACCCAAAGATATTCAATTGTGCTGCTAAATTTTTTCTCCATTTACATACTATACCTGATGAACATGTTAGGAACGAAGACTCGATTGTGTTGAGTACTGTTGACTTGATGAAGGAGTTTTTGCCTCTCCAACAACCACAATCATAATTATTTGTATCGAGAAAAGGAAAGCTTGCTAATTAGCTAGTGGCTTATACGTTTTCTCCCTTTAATTTTGTATATATAACTTCAGTGAAATTGATATATTTGCTGCACGGCATTAATAAACAAGAGGAACATAGAGAATATTTTCTTTCTGTAGCCAAAAAATGAACAAGAAAAAAAAATATGGATGCAGTTAAAAAACTGGAGGGAGCTAGTCTACAGGGTAAAAGAGGAAAAATTTATAGTATATTAAACAAAATTAAGAATGATTTACTTCTTTGTTTTTATTTTTTATTTTTGATTAAAATCATCTAATATCAAATAGAGTTTTGCAAAAATGACACTTTCATAATCACCAAAATAGACTTATACACATAATATTATATTATTATGCATCCAAGCCATCTATTTTCTGCAAAACGAATTAAGCGATATACGAGTAACACGTTGCTAATTGCAAGTTCATTACCTATAAATTTTTCAACCTACCTTTGGCTGCATATATATGGATCGATCATTGCTTATCTCAATTTAAATTGACAATTATCTCTATTGTCTCCTTTACATAGACCGTGTTGTACCAGCTTTTAAGACATTAAAAGAAAGACTTTTAAAGTTGTAATCAAATATAAAATTATTTGATTAAATGGCTTGTCAACTGAGTCTGAGTGTGAGTAAATCTAATCCAAATAATTTTTCTCACTTTGGGCACGTATTAATATATATATATATATATATATATATATATATTCCATTACAGGTTTCTCTTTGACTGTGCAATATAAGCATATATATTTGAATGGTCAAAGAAGCCATGGATTTTGACTTTTGTAAATTGATCAATTGGGACTTGGGAGAAATACTTTCTACTCGTCTTTGAAGGATTAAGTCTTCCACGACGGATTTTGATTTTACCAAACAAAACTTTGTGTATTGACTCATTAAAGGCCAAATAAATAAATAAAACAAACTGATGGTGGTTGTTTGAGTTTCTCAACTATAGTTAACAAACAAATTTATCAATCGAGCTAGGGTTTCAGGGGTTAAAGTAGATGACCAGCCTAAATTAAACCATGATGAGTGAATATGTGATTTGTCTTTCTGACTGAACTCTGGTTATGGGATAAATTTGACTGAATATATGACCTCACTGCGAATTGCAAGAATTAAAGAGACGATCTATAAATTAAGCAAGGACCATTGATGGAATTGTGTGTTCATTAATATAATTATCATCTACTTAATTACTTCTTTATATGGCCTTTTGGTATTAAATTTCTTAATCACTATAGATTAATTGAGGATGATCTCATAGAGTTACGAGTGAAATATAATTAATTAGAACCTTTTGTGCGTAGGCATAGATAACGAGTATGGCCATATTTTAATGTCTTAATTCATTGAGGATACCTAACAACTTGGAATCAATGTTATATATATATATATATATATATATATATATATAACGAATAAGTAACATGTTTACTAACTTGCAGTATCATATTATGGGCAAAAAAATAGGGCTTAAAGGTACATTTGTTTATTGAGATATATATATATATATATATATATATATATATATATATTAATTCAAACTAAGGAAAACATACAAGGGATACATCACATAACGGGTAATCTAGCTGATTAATTAGTATAACTCTACATACCAAGTAGAAAAGTAGAGAAGCTACACCTAAGAAAAGAAGAGTCATAATATTTGTACACATGTATATGTATATTTATTATACCCATTTTTTTCTTTATTTTTTAATTTTATTTTTTATTTATAATTTTAACCTTATAAATAACTAATAAACATATGTATATACACAAACAAAACAAGTATGCAAATAACATTGCTTAGAAAAAAGAAGAGGAAATTAAGGAACTAACATGGGATAGCATATAAGTGGCCGTCACTGGTGTTATCATGTTATGTTTCCTTTATGTAAAATAACAGGCTGGTTGCGATGTGCGACCACAAGTTTCACGTGGAGACGACTCTTTTTGTCTTATTTCTTTTTTACATCACTCTTCTCTTTGTGGTTTGATGCGATGAGCATTAGGTGTATTAAGAATTAAGATAACCTATATAGCCTTAATTAGTAGCATGTAAATACAACCACTTTTCCCTTTCTGCAGTTGAAGGTTAGATTAGTGAAATGGATTCTCTACAGTTTTTCTAGTGGTCCAGTAAGAGTAAGGAAGATGAGAGGCGAAGTGAGAAAATGAGTTACTCTCTCTCTTTTTTTGACTCATATTACACAACTGTAGAGAATTCATGGTAGGATGATTAGACCTCTTAAACTTTAGGGCGTTAAACTCATTTAAACATACAGCTCTAATATATTGATTTGATTTCTCTAACTCTTGCTTTGAAATATGCTCGAACTTGTTGGGCTACCCAGAATGAGAGTTAGATTTTATAGGCAATGAAAGAAAAGAAAGTCGACAGAGAACGAAAAATCAGAGAAAAAGAGAAGAAGAAAATACAGCCAAACCTGGGTAATGAACATGTGAATATGAATCAAACAAGTTTGAATATACTGAACTTATAAGGATGGATATATATCTGGCCAGTCAATTCAAGTTGGCGAGTTTTGTTGTTTTCTAGGGTCAACTCAGAAAAATATACATGAGATCGAAATAATTCATTTGGATTTGTTTGTCTCCTTTTTGATCCACATACTTTGTTCTATAGTTGATAAAATAATACATCTCTGGCTTCCTCCTTTGAGACTCTAAACATGTTCATTATTTAAATAGCAAATATCTAATTAATCAATAAAAGTGGTATACCATGGTTTTCACTAAATAGGTTAATTCTTAGGTCTCATGGGTTTTATATTTAAACCCATAATTATAACCAATGGTACCAAAAATAAAAAGTACCCTATAGTTTCTAATGGTAAGTGGAGATGTCATCGGATCATTTTTTTTATTTTTTGGCTATACATCAGATCAATATATTATTGGTTACATAAGATGTATTATTTTTATAGTGAAAAATATATATACACTTTTCTAAATACATTGTAGATCATGAAGATTAATAAGACATTTCTCATATATACATTGTTGTGCACCAAATGTACGCAGATATGTAAAAACTGAGCTATAAAAAAAAAAAAGGAAAAAAAAAGTTTAAGTAAATTACAGGTCTAGTTATAGTTGAGTGAGTTATAATTTTGGTGTATTATTATAAGTACAAAGCTTTGTATTTGTATATTATCTTTTTTTGAGGGGGGCATAGAATTGGTTCATCTATATATATATAAAGTCATTGTGTTTACTTGATTTCAAAGATCATGACTTTGACGGATCCGGATTACCTACAATTGACTGCACCGTGCAATCGATTTATTGACAGTCCAATTCACTTGAAGTTGAACAATCAACACAACTTTAGATAGATCAAACGACTAGCAGTCGACTGCACTATACAGTCATTGCAAGTAATTTGTTTTTGACTATGACGGGAGAATGTTACGAAAGAAGAAGCCTTGGACAGCCGAGTTGTTCAATGATAGCCACTAACCACCTAAACAACGGATACAAATACATAATAAATATATATATATATATATATATATATATATTATATATATATATATATATATATATATATATATATATATATATATATATATATATATATATATATATATATATTATATAATGATAAGAAAGAATTTGCTAGGAAGCCTAGCAAATATACCTAAAGTGTATTGGATAGTACACGAATCGCATATGGCGATACGTTATGTCTTGAAAACATACAATACCATACATTTAGGATATGTGTATATTTATACAAATAAAAAAATTTCATAATACAGACAAAAAATATAATTGCAAGAGAAATATACTAATAAGTCATAATAATGATTAATAATACTAAATATTAATCAAAACATATAACTCCAAAAATTTAGTTGAGTGAAACAAGATATGGGATGAGATAAATATAAATTTTCTGTAAGAAAATATGAAAGAATCTTAAACTTTTTAAGAAATCAAAGAGTCATAGTTTCTTAAATTTTTAATTTTTAACTTTTTATAGTAAGTAAATATGATGCTTATTCGTTTTAATTACTAAAAAAATGTCTTGAAGTATTAATTAAAGTATTAAACCACGTTATAAAAATATTTAATACATATTAAAAATTAAATATTTTTTTAAAAAAATAATTTTGATACTTCTCAAATATATATTCAGGTGGTTGATAGGCTAGACCTAAGTCTATCTTTCTTGTAATAATAATATAAAAAAAAAAAAGGAGAAATTTTATATAACTGTAACCTGAAACCTTGTGGATAAGTTTTGCGGGTTCAAATACCCGATGATGTTGGTTCCCGGTCTCATGCTCTCTCGCTCTCGTCTCCTAGTCCTTCCCAGCGCTGCCACTTTCACGTGACCCTCACCCGCCTTAGCAAGACTTTGTGGGTCCCATCCCATCTCCATTATCTTTTCACTCCAACTCGCCCATGTGAAGCGTGCTGGCTATTCGCCCAACAAACGATATTTTTTACAATTTTTTTTTTCTTTTTTCTACTTTTGTCTTAATTTTAAATCTTCTGAACATCAAATTAAACTTATAATAATGATTAAGCAATTATAATAGCTAGAGGAGTATTCGGGAATAGGAATATCTTCAAAGTCAATATCTATATTATAGTTTTTTTATTTTTTGATCGGCCATATTACTAGAACTATTATTTCATGAAATCATTTTAGACTAATTTTAGTTATATCTTTCTTTTAACGAGTTAGATATTAAAATAAATCAAAAAATCCTAAACAGCTTCTGTTTTTCAAGGAACAAATAGTTTTGTTTTTTTTTTTGTTAATATTCTTTTAAAAAAAAATCTAAAACAATAGCTTGTGGGTCTACAGGCCCAATGGAAAGAACCATGCACGTCTAAAAGTCAGGGAAAGACCGGTCAGCGTTTCACAAAGGGAAATGTAACAAACTCACTTCACCCATACATTGTCCAACTGTATACTTCTTTTATTTTAATTATTTTATAGGTAAAATTATAAATAAAAATAAGAGATATGATACAAGAGAGAATGAGCAGCCATACAAATACTGGTAGGATAAACAACTTGTTAGTAAGTTGGGCCAGCAGATACCAGTGCAATAAAAACAATGCCTGAAATTTAAATTTTTTTTGGGTCAAATTTAAATTCTACTACATGGATCGTCTAGCGAAGTAGATTTGAGTTGAGTTGCAGAGAATCTCCCATTAATTGGTTAATTTGACTGTCCACCTGATCCTTCCATACGGGTTGCCTTGTTGCTACGAGCGGTGAACTGATTCACACAAATAACAATAATGTTAATTATTTTTACGTTTAATATGCAATTTGCTAGCTGTTACTGTATGATATAATCAATGAACATCCAACCATAAAAAGTACAAGCAAGCATGGAGATCATGCAGTGATCTTACATTGTGTTGATACTGTTATCAATCCTTATCTCACTCATCTTAGCACTGCTAATTGCTGCCGCTGCCTCCGCCGCTGGGTCAGTGGACTGCGTTTCGGAGTTAATGCAGCAGCAAGTGTCCTGCATGATCAGCAACAACAATCAATAATTAACACAGTTGCAGCAGCGAAAACTTTATGGAAGAATTAAGTGATAGAGAAGAACTAACATGAACAAGGATTCTGGTCCTTGGGATCTTGGACTTGGAACTTGAATGGCTATAGATGTGATGTGATGAGTCGCAAATGAATTTAATTGATTTCTGAGAGAGTCAGATGAGATGTTTGAGCTGTTTGATTGTAAGTAGAAATGGAGGGGATATTTATAGAGGAGTGTGGATGGAGGCTTTGAATATTCTCCATTCTTCATTGTGTGTACGAGGAGTTTTGAACAGTAGTTTGTCTTTTTCTCCATATTGAATAAGTATCCTTGTAGGTCAAATGTTGAACCAGTAAATGTTAGTTGCTAATTAACTAACTCTTGAACAAAACTGTCGAGAAGAAAGAGTAAACCGAATTTGTAATATAATCAAAATCAAATACTACTAAATCTCTTCTAGCTGAGGGAAACTGAGGATTTTTTTAGGGCTTGTGGGTTCTATATTTAAATCCCAAATTGTAGTTTAAGGTACCAAATTTTTTTAAAAAACAGTTTAAGTTAATTAATAGCTAGGTCTAGTGATAACTGAGGAGTTATATAATTTTGGTAAGCTGAATTAAATTTAGATATATACCATTATATGTACAAAGCTTTGTATTTTTTATTCTTTGGTTATAGGTGGAGGAAGGACAAAGATTTTTCACCTATATAAAAAGCTTTGTTTTTAGTATTGCATTGAATGAACTAACATATAATGGAAAACTGGTTTTTTACAACATGAAACTAGGATATATATAACGAAGTTAATCATGCAATTACCTATTTCAGCCTTGAAATTTGAATTAATTTTAATAGTTTTTTGAAACTCAATTTATTTAAACTTTCATCTAAAATTTTTTTTCATTATTATGTTGTTAATAAACTATATACAAAAAAAAAATATTCAATATCTTTTTTGCTTGAAAGATAGAAACAGTTTTAGTGAATCATAAATTCTAAATGTCCAATTGAGAAGGCATATGTTGTTGATAGATCTTTGCACATGCATCAGACAAAGAGCAAGATATATAGTACTCACTATACACACACACACACGTATATATATATATATATATATATTCAATTTTCTTCCCTATTAGGCCTCCAAGTTCTTTAACTCGTAATGATCAGAAACAATGTGCTGAGATCCTCTCTGCTTTAATTTCTGCAGAAGCAACGGCAGAAAAATGATATTGTACAAAGATAATGCTTTGGTGGCTGAAATCTTTGTGAGAAGTTTGTGGATTCAAATATAATGCCTAAAACAAGTACATATCCAACAATCTCCTTTGGTGGCTTTGAGATGTACAAGAAGAATCAAGGTTCAATGACAGACGTAACAAGTCAAACAGCCAAAGTAAAAAGAGGTAGCACCCCACCAACCATCAATGTGTTACTCATGATACTCAGCTTTCTTTAACTTTAAATGAAAAGTTGTCGTGATTTTTCTCAGATGGTAAAGTAAATAAAATTAATTAATTTAATTATAACAATCTATTTAAATTTTGATCATCAGTACGGAATAAGAAAAATTAAGATATACTTAGGTCATTTCCATTTTCAGCTAGCTAGATTAAAGTATCCACAGAACACACCATGCATTAGTTTTTATAATATATATATTAGTTGGGGCAAAGATAACAAATTGCAAACCGGACCAAACAGTTAAAATAGCAATTCACTTCGAAGATAGACATAAAAAGTGTATTTTTAATTTGTATTAATTTTATATCGTTGCTGAAAAAAAAAAAAAAAAATTAATCTCAATCACTACAATACCAAAAAAAAAAAAAAAATGTGATCACCTACACAGAATCTTTGTCCATACAAGTGTTGGCTAAATATGAATACAAGTATTCTCACTCAACTCTCTCTTTTTTCTTGTCAAACTCAAATGCTACTACAGATAAATTAGTTTAGGTATAATTGTATATTCATTCGTCATCTTCTAGCTAGATTTGATTTGCAGGAGTCCCCGATTAATTGCTTTGTCCACCAGGTCCTGTGCTTGGATCTGGCCTTTTTGCTTGAAGTGATCTGATTCACATAAAGAACAAAAATTTAATTCTCTGTATGATATAAAATCACAAATCTAGCCAATTTTTTTTTTTTAAAAAAAAATTGTTGCTGCTAAAAGTTACCATGCATATTTTGACAAGCAGAAATTAAGAGACGTTAAAAAAATTGTGCAGAAGTGGTAAATATGAGAACTTGAAGTGCAAGCATGCATGGGGATGGAGTGTGTTATGATCTTACACTATATTGAAGCTGTTATTAATCTGATTCCTTGAGGTGTTAACCCTAATCGCACTCATCTGGGCACTGCTAATTGCTCCGCCGTTATTTCCTTCGCCGGAAAGTGGACTGCGTCGCGGTGTTAATGCAGCACCAAGTGTCCTGCTCCACAAGAACAATAATCTTATTAAATTTATATGAATTTCGAAGTGGAATCATTGTGTTGGTAATTTTATAGACAGTAAAATGTTTATATCATTTTCCCTTCTAAAAGAGTTGCATCAAACACAAGACAATTTATATTTTTCAACAGCAGCACCAGAAAAATGCACTAAACATTTTCCAGAAGGTTATTGCCACTGGGAATTTTTTGCAGCAATGAAAATTTTATGGAGGAAGTGATAGAGAAGAGAACAAAGAAACTAACATGAACAGGGATTCTGCTCCTTGAGGTCTTGGACTTGGAACTTCAATAGCTACAGATGCCATGTGGTCGATGAGTCGCAAATGAAATGAATTGAATTGATGGTCAGATTTGATTTCTCAGCTGGGAGCTGTAAGATCGATGTTAGCTGATAGAATGTTTGAGCTGTGTGTGATTGTGAGCAGAAATGGAGGGGATATTTATAGAGGAGAAGCCTTGACGGAGGCTAGCTAGTGAGATTAATTAATTGTCCTATTACATTTTCTACCTTTGATATTTTCCATTCTTCCAATAGGACTTTGAAAATTAGTTTGTCTTTTTCTTATATGTGGTGCATATTGAACAAGTCTCCTTGTACATACCCTTCTTAGGTTAAATGTTGAATTAGTACATGCATGCTCCATGTAGACTTGTCTCAGCCATAATAAGCTCTTAGAATTCAATTCCTTTTTTTTTTTTTTGTCAAAAAAAGAAAAATTCAGGAGTTATAATTTTGGTGAGTTGAATTAAATTTAGATATATGTACTATTGAAGTACAAAGCTTTGCATTAGTATCATTCCTTTTTTGGGCCATAGCATTTGTGTATACATGATGCCACTCTTGTTTACTTGATTTCAAGGATCATGACTTTGACGGAAGAATGTTACTAAGAATTAAAAGTCTTGGACTGCTGATTTGTTCAATGATAGCAGCTAACCACCTAAACTAATAACATATATATATATATGGTACTCACGGTATCAGCTATATAATATAATATAATATAATATAATATGATCTTCAATTTTCTTCGACGCCCCCTTTTAGGCATCCAAGTTGTTTTACTCGTAATTACCAGAAACAATGTGCTAAGACCCTTTCTGCTTTATTTTTTGCAGAAGTGTAATATTTTTCTCGGAAAAACAGCAGAAGATCGATGTAACTGTGATCTGAAATCTTGTGAAGAAGTTTCTGCATGGCTTCAAAGACTATCATGTTTAAAACAAGTACATATCCAACAATCTCTTTTGGTGGCTTTTAGACGACAAAGTTTAAAACAAGTGCATATCCAATAATCTCTTTTGATGGCTTTTAGATGTGCAAAGAAGAATCCAGGTTCAGAGGATGACAATGAGAGACGTAACTGATTAATCAAGCAATTCAGATATATAAAGCCACCAACACTTTAACAGTAAGTTTATCAGAATGTATTAATCTCTTATAAGGTAGTAAATCCGAGTTTAAATTTAGAACTCACAGTAACTCAAACAAGATTTATTTTTGATAATACCTCCACCAATTTGAATTTACCTCATATAAAGTTTACTAAAAACTAAGAAGATATATAAAAAGCCAAACCATAAAGTGGTGGTACCTCCACCAATTCAAACCCATCAATGTCTTACTCATGATATTCAACTTTTAGTGGTAGTACCCCCACCTATTCAAACTCATCAACGTTTTACTCATGTGATTAAAATTATATCTATTGAACACTTGCTCTCAGCCATTCATTTAGTCTTTATGCATACGTAGTATAATGATATACAAGAAGGGAAACAAGAAAATGTGTGTCTACTTCTTTCCTTTACCCTTTTCTTCCCATCTTTAATCCATTTTTAGATTAGCCATCAGCAAAGTGGGATTTTTTTTTTTTTTTTCTAACTTGCTTTAGTCACAAAATGTGATCTTTTCGCTTTTTGTGTAACCTTGCTTTAATGAGAAAAAGGAAGACAAGACATTGTCTTGTATCCCTCACTATGTCTTAACAATTGGACCCATTATGTGAATGATTGAATCCAAGAGATTACAGCCATTACTGGCTCGGTTATGGCCAACAAAGACGATCTCCTTTTTCTTTCCTCATTACAGAATTCACTGAACAATTAATTAATCTACAAACAACGCCCATACACATAAGCTACTCAACCAAGGAATCTTGGTGTAGAGCCACCCAGTAGGCGAGCCGTGCATAACCATGATCAGCGAACAATTAATGAAGATTTTCAGTCATGTCAACTTGGTATATATTAAATTATATTAATAAAAGAATATAAAAACAGCAAACTAGCTGCCATTAGTAAGTGGAGTTTGGTTGAGTTAGCACTCCCTTTAGCTTTGTTACTTAGCACCCGGTTTTGATCCCCCTTTCTTTTCAGGTTAAAATTTCTGGTCTCCCCTATTCATCTATAGCCTATAGGTAACAAAAAAAAAAAAAAAGCTAGCTTCCAATACCTCCCAAACATATAAATTAGCTGTAAATGTTATTTTAATTTAGTTAAAGGTCTTGAATTCAAGTTATGGTAATGTAGTTATTTAAAACTTAATAAGAAAAATTTTGTCATCCTTTGTACTAGTCTTTTTAGGCTTGAATCTAAATTAGTTAATATCTAATATGATATAGAATATCATATGGTTTATTAAAAAAAAAAAAAAAAACTAGCCTTCTATAAGTTTAAGTAAACTAGCTATGTGTGGGAGTTTTCTTTATCAACATATATAAGTTGGGGCAAATTAAGATACCAAATTGCAAAGTAGGCCATACGTTCACAAAGCAATTTACTTCGAGGATGGACATAAAGAGTGCATTGTATTCATTATTTATCATGCTGAAAAACAAATTAATCTCAATCACTACGGTACAAGAGAAAATAATCACCTATACAGAATCTTTGTCAATACAGGTGTTGGTTAGATATGAATACAAGAATTTTAACTCAAACTCTTTATCTCTCTCTTTTGTCAAACTCATATGTTACTAGTACGTATAAAGTTTAGGTATAATTGTATATTCATTTGTCATCTAGCTAGAGTTGAGTTGAAGGGAGTCCCCCATTAATTGGTTTGTGGTCCTGGTCCTTCGCTCGGTGGAGGCCTTTGTTCTTTAAGTGATCTGTTTCACATAAAGAAACAATAATGTTAATTTTTACGTTTAAATATCACAAATCTAGCAAAAAAGTTACCATCACATGTTACGAACAAGCAGAAATTAAGAGGCATTAAAAAATTTGTGCAGAAGTAGTAAAAAAGAAAATTTGAAAAGCATGCAAGGAGATCATGGAGTGATTTTGATCTTACACTATGTTAATACTGTTATTAATCTGGATCCTTGAGTTGTTAACCTTAACTTCACTCATGTGAGCATTGCTAATTGCTCCGCCGTTTGTTCCTTTGCCGCCGGCAGATAGTGGACTGCGTTTCGGCGTTAATCCAGCACAAAGCGTCCTGCATGCTCCACAATTAGAACAATTAATCAACAATCTTGTCAAATTAATGCCCTTCTAAAAGGGTTTGAACCAATGTGCATGCCTTGGTTTATATTTGTTAATTGCAGCAATAATGAAAATTTCATGGAGGAATTAAGTGATAGAGAAGAAAGATTAAACTAACATCAACAAGGACTCTGGTCCTTGTGGTCTTGGACTTGGAACTTGAATGGTTACTGATGCCATGTGATGAGTCGCAAATGAATTGAATTGATTGTCTGATTTGATTTCTTAGCTGATAGAGTGTGTTGAGCTGTGATTGTTTAAGCAGAAATGGAGGGGATATTTATAGAGGAGAAGCGTTGATAGATGGCACGCTTTGAATATTTCCCTTACTTCCAAAATGGTTTATGGAGGAACTAGCGCGTGTACAAGGGCTTTGAATGTTGATTTGTCTTTTTTCTATATTTGGTGCATATTGAACCCGTCGTTCAATTACATGCACTTCATCAAGGTCAAATGTTGAATAAGTAAACATTAATGGCTATAATAATTAACTCTGAAACAAAATTGTCGACATATTCATTATGATTTTTACGGCATAATTATGTGCTGCGAAACGAAAAGGTACGTATACCTTTGTAATAAAAATGATATACCATGGTTTTCACTAAATAGGTTAATTTTTAGGTCTCATGGTTTTTATATTTAAACCCATAATTATAACCAATGGTACCAAAAAAAAAAAAAAAAATTTTTTTTTTTAAAAAGAAGCACCTTATAGTTTCTAATGGTAAGTTGAGATGTCATCAGATCACTATTTTTTTATTTTGGGCGATACATTAGATGTTGCATAAGATGTATTATTTTATAGTGAAAAATATATATGTACTTCTCTAAATACTTTGTAGATCATGAAGATTAATAGGACATTTCTGTTGTGCATCATATGTACTTAGATATATATATATATATATATATATATTCCGTTCTCTATATTTTAAATCAAAAGTTGTCATGATTTTTTTTCATATTATTTAGTAAATTATAGTCAAGGGTTAATATAATAAAGGAAATAAGAATTAATGTGTCAAGTTCTTTTTAGTACAAATCATTGATTAATATGGGACACCATATTAATTTGAGCCGAACTAAATTATAAAATAACAAAAAAAATTTAATAAATTTAAATTTTGTAGGAAGCCTTTTGTTCCCATCTTGATCTCTTCACAATTAACACTCAAGGTGGTGACAGAAAACTCTTCTATCTGCAATATCCTTGTTTGTTTCTGCGGCCATTTATTGGTTTGTGGAGGTTTCCCTCTGTTGACACTTGATTTTTTTGGTGTCGGTGCAGCACATTTCCTGACTAATGCTTGAGCATGAAGAAATTATTGTAACTATGATATCAAATATATAAATAACATATAGGGCCTTATATATATGATAATTGGGATCGCGAAAATGACATAAGAAAAAATAATTATCTTAAATTAATTAGGTTAACTTTACATCATTTTCAATTTTTTTTAAAGAGAATAAGACAATATCTTAATGAAACAACTTCGATCTTCAACCAATGAAAAGCTACTATATTGGGAGGACAATTTACAAACTCATTGTATTTGGTTTCTGTGGGGAAGACTTGTAATTGGGCATTTGCAGCATAGACATGCACATGGAGCTACCAAGAATAAGTGCCATGACAATGAGCAAATTGATTTGATCTCTCTAACTCTTGCTTTGAAATATGCTCGAACTTGTTGGGCTTCCCAGAATGAGAGTTAGATTTTATAGGCAATGAAAGAAAAGAAAGTCGACAGAGAACGAAAAATCAGAGAAAGAGAAGAAGAAAATACAGCCAAACCTGGGTAATGAACATGTGAATATGAATCAAACAAGTTTGAATATACTGGTATTATAAGGAAGGATATATAGCTGGTCGATCAATTCAAGTTGGCGAGTTTTGTTGTTTTCTAGGGTCAAGTCAGAAAAATATATATGAGATTGAAATAATTCATTTGGATTTGCTTGTCTCCTTTTTAATCCTCATACTTTGTTTTATAGTTGATAAAATAATACATCTCTGCGTTCCTCCTTTGAGACTCTAAACATGTTCATTATTGAAATAGAAAATATCTAATTAGTTAATAAAAATGATATACCATGGTTTTCACTGAATAGGTTAATTCTTAGGTCTCATGGGTTTTATATTTAAACCCATAATTATAACCAATGGTACCAAAAATAAAAAGCACCCTATAGTTTCTATTTTTTTTTTACGATACATCATATCAACATATTATTGGCTACATAGGATGTATTATTTTTATAGTGAAAAATGTATAGACAATTTTCTAAATACTTTGTAGATCATGAAGATTAATAAGACACTTCTCATATATGCATTGTTGTGCACCAAATGTACACAGATATGCAAATACTGAGTTATAAAAAAAAAAGAAGTTTAAGTAAATTATAGGTCTAGTTATAGTTGAGTTATAATTTTGGTATATTATTTTAAGTACAAGGTTTGTATTTGTATATTATCTTCTATATATAGATAAAGCCATTGTTTTATTTGATTTCAAGGACTATGACTTTGACGGGAGAATTTTACGAAAGAAGAAGCCTTGGACAGCTGAGTTGTTCAATTATAGCCACTAACCACATAAACTACGCGTACAAATACATAATGGAAACTGTTTTTTTCTTTTTCTATTACATAATGATAAGAAAGAATTTGCTAGGAATTCTCGCAAATATACCTAGGTGTATTCGGATATTTTTTGAAAATATAGAATACGATACTACTAGGATAAGTGTGTATATATACATAAAAAATTTCATAACACACACACAAAAAAAAAAAAATTGCAAGAGAAATATACTAATAAGTCGTAATAATCATTGATAATATTAAATATTAATCAAAACATATAACTCTGAGAATGGTTAAGTAGAATAAAATATAGAGTATAGTAAATATAAATTCTTTGTAAGAGGACACAAAAGAGTTTTAAATATTTTAAAAAAATCAAAGAGTTATAATTTTTTAAAGTTTTTTTATTTTTTATCATAAAAATGTCAATTTTTAATTTTTTATAGTAACTAAATATGATATTTATTTATTTTAATTACTAAAAAATGTTTTAAGTATCAATTAAAGTATCAAATGGCATCATAGAAGTATCAGTATCGAAAATCAAATACTTTTTTTAAAAAAATAATTTTAATGCTTCTCAAATACATATTCGAGAAGTATCAGGTAACATTAATATAGAAAAAGTATCCAATATAGATACGTCAAACAATCTGAAGTATCGGTGGTTGATAGACTAGATCCTTCGTTCTGCGTAAGCCTATCTTTCTTGTAAAAAAAAAACACAGGATAAATTTTATATAACTGTAACCTGAAACCTTGTGGATAAGTTTTGTAGGTTCAAATATGATATGCTTCAAACAAGTTATATTATATCCATGCTCTTCTAGTGGTTCTTAGATGTACAAAAAAGAATCCAGGTTCAGAGGCCCACAATGAGGGACGCAACTAATTAATCAAACAATTCAGATATATAGAAAGCCAAAACATAGAAGATGTAATGAGGGTTATAATATTCTATTTAAATTTGATCATCAGTGGAGTAAGAAAAAATAAGACAATATTAGGTCATTTCTATTTCTAGCTAGCTAAATGGAAGGATCTATATGTATATGTGCATGTAGTAAATGTAACAAAGGAAACAAGAATTAATGTTTCAAGTTCTTTATTGGTACAAATCACCAAAATCTGGTACTATATTAGTTCAAGTTGAACTGGATTATAAATATAACAAAATTTTGTTTATCCTTAACCTTTTTCTTGAGAGTAGCTGTTGGCAAAGTGGGATTTGTTTTTTAATCACAAAAACGAAGACAGTAAAATGAATGATTGAATCCAAGAGATTACAGGGATTTCTGTGGCTCGATTATTATGGCCAACAAAGTTGATCTCATTTATTTACTCATTACATAATCCACTGAACAATCAAACAACGAGACGACCCTACATAAATAAATATAACATAGATAACGGTAACACTAACAGAGCAACAATAAAGAAAATTAACACCGAACACAAATTTTACAACACAACTTGAAGACTGGAAGAAGTGAAGAACACGCACGTCCAATGGCTATTAATTAATTCTTAGCGATATTGCCATTGATTTGCTGATCATTTCCTTTTCTGCTACTGTTAATGTTATCTCTGATCTGATTGCTAATGCTAGCAATAGGCTTCTCTTCAACACTCATAGTTCCCACCCTGTTAGTTTGGCCACCACCTCCTCCTCCGTCAACCTTTGATTTTTGGGGTCCCCCACGTCGATGACGTATTCTGACCCACAATTGCCAAAATGAACAAGTCAGCACAAGTAATCAACCAGAATTACCGAATTAAACTAAATGATCAGCCAAGTTTTAATTAGAGAAACTAGTAAAAGATAATTGAATAAAATGAACTAACATAGTCAAGTTTTCGGCTCGATGGGGTTTGATACTTAGAACTTGAACAAGGAATCTTCGTGTAGAGGCACCCAGAAGGCGAGACATGCCCATGATGATCAACAAACAATTAATGAAGATTAGCTAGCTAGCTTTGCCTAGAAAGAAATTAAGATGATGATCTCTGACTCTGAATTGTAATGATATGTGCGTAAGTGATTATTTATAGGGCAAGGAGGGATAAAATATTGCAAGTGCAAATTGTCTTTATCTTATTGTATTCATTCACTTGTCCTTGCCAAGCCACTGACATTCTTATCGCTTTTCTGCATGTTCAGATGGGTCGATGAATGTCTAGTAATGGATATACATATATATATATATATATATATATATATATATATATATATGTCCACGTATAAATGTTTATACAATTTTATATCTTTAAGGTAATTAATATTTAATTTTTACTGATTGAACCTATCAAACTGGACTAACTTTAAAGCAGTGTGAACAATTAATATTGCATATATACCCAAAGATATTCAATTGTGGCTGCTAAATTGTTTCCCATTTAGATACTATGCTTGATGAACATGTTAGGAAAAAAGACTCGATTGTGTTTAGTACTGTTGACTTGATGAAGGAGTTTTTGCCTCTCCAACAACCACAATCATAATTATTTGTATCGAGAAAAGGAAAGCTTGCTAATTAGGTAGTGGCTTATACGTTTTCTCCCTTTAATTTTGCATATATAACTTCAGTGAAATTGATATATTTGCTGCACGGCATTAATAAACAAGAGGAACATAGAGAATATTTTCTTTCTGTAGCCAAAAAATGAACAAGAAAAGAAAATATGCATTCAGTTAAAAACTGGAGGGAGCTAGTCTATAGGGTAAAAGAGGAAAAATATATAGTATATTAAACAAAATTAAGAATGATTTACTTCTCTGTTTTTATTTTTTATTTTTGATTAAAATCATCTAATATCAAATAGAGTTTTGCAAAAACGACTCACTTTCGTAATCACCAAAATAGAGTTATACACATAATATTATATTATTATGCATCCAAGCCATCTATTTTCTGCAAAACAAATTAAGCTATATACGAGTAACACGTTGCTAATTGCAAGTTCATTACATATAAATATTCTTCAACCTACCTTTGGCTGCATATATATGGATCGATCATTGCTTATCTCAATTTAAATCGGCAATTATCTGTATTGTCAGACCGTGTTGTACCAGCTTTTAAGACATTAAAAGCAAGACTTTTAAAATTGTAATCAAATATAAAATTATGTGATTAAATGGCTTGTCAACTGAGTCTGAGTGTGAGTAAATTTAATCCAAATAATTTTTCTCACTTTGGACACGTATTAAGATATATATATATTCCATTACAGGTTTCTTTGACTGTGCAATATAAGTATATATATTTGAATGGTCAAAGAAGCCATGAATTTTGACTTTTGTAATTTGATCAATTGGGACTTGGAAGAAAGACTTTCTACTCGTCTTTGAAGGATTAAGTCTTCCACGACGGATTTTGATTTTACCAAACAAAACTTTGCGTGTTGACTCATTAAAGGCCAAAAATAAAATAAAATAATAATAAAACAAACAGACAAACTGATAGTGGTTGTTTGAGTTGCTCAACTATAGTTAACAAACAAATTTATCAATCGAGCTAGGGTTTCAGGGTGAAAGTAGACGACAAGCCTAAATTAAACCATGACGAGTGAATATGTGAATTGTATTTCTGACTGAACTCTGGTGATAGGATAGAATTTGAATGAATATTTGACCTCACTGCAAATTGCTAGAATTAAAGAGGACGATCTATAAATTAAGCAAGGACGATTGATGGAATTGTATGTTCATTAATATAATTATCATCTACTTAATTGCTTCTTTATATGGCCTTTTGTTATTAAATTTCTTAATCAATATAGATTAATTGAGGATGATCTCAAAGAGTTACGAGTGAAATATAATTAATTAGAACCTTTTGTGCATAGGCATGAATTACGAGTATGGCCATATTTTAATGTCTTAATTCACTGAAGATACCTAACAACTTGGAATCAACGTTAGAGAAATTAATATATATATATATATATATATATATATATATATAATTACGAGTATGGCCATATTTTAATGTCTTAATTCACTGAAGATACCTAACAACTTGGAATCAACGTTAGAGAAATTAATATATATATATATATAACGAATAAGGCTTAAATGGGTAATCTATTATGGGCAATAAATAAATAAGTAGCAGGTTTACTGACTTGCAGTATCATATTATGGGCAAAAGTGAAACGAAAATAGGGCTTAAATGGGTACATTGGTTTATTGATAAATATATTAATTCAAATTAAGGAAAACATACAAGGGATACATCACATAACGGGTAATCTAGCTGATTAATTAATATAATCCTACATAACAAGTAGAAAGTAGAGAAGCTACACCTAAGAAAAGAAGAGTCATACTACTTGTACACATGTATAAGTATATTTATTAGACACATTTTTTTCTTTATTTTTTAATTTTATTTTTATTTATAATTTTAACCTTATAAATAACCAATAAACATATGTAAATACACAAATAAACGTGCAAATAGCATTTCTTAAAAAAAAAAGAAAAGGAAATTAAGGAACTAACATGGGATAGCATATAAGTGGCCGTCACTGGTGTTATCATGTTATGTTTCCTTAATGTAAAATAACAGGTTGGTTGCGATGTGCGACCACAAGTTTCCCATGGAGACGACTCTTTTTGCTGCGATGAGCATTAGGTGTATTAAGAATTAAGATAACCTATATATCCTTAATTAGTAGCATCTAAATACAACCACTTTTCCCTTTCTACCGTTGAAGGTTAGATTAGTGAAATGGATTCTCTACAGTTTTTGCAGTGGTCCAGTAAGAGTAAGGAAGATGAGAGGCGAAGCGAGAAAATGAGTTTCTCTCTCCTTTTCTGACTCATATTGCACAACTATAGAGAATTCATGGTGGGATGATTAGACCTCTTAAACTTTAGGCCATTAAACTCATTTAAACATACAGCTCTAATATATTGATTTGATCTCTCTAACTCTTGCTTTGAAATATGCTCGAACTTGTTGGGCTTCCCAGAACGAGAGTTAGATTTTATACGCAATGAAAGAAAAGAAAGTTTAAAGAGAACGAAAAATCAGAGAAAAAGAGAAGAAGAAAATACAGCCAAACCTGGGTAATGAACATGTGAATATGAATCAAACAAGTTTGAATATATTGATATTATAAGGATGGATATATAGTTGGCCGGTTAATTCATGTTGGTGAGTTTTGTTGTCTTCTAGGGTCAACTCAGAAAAATATATGAGATCGAAATAATACATTTAGATTTGTTTCTCTCCTTTTTGGTCCACATACTTTGTTTTATAGTTGAGAAAATAATAAATTTCTGGGTTCCTCCAGTTTACCATGAAATAATGTTTGAGACTCTAAACTTGTTCATTATTTAAATAGCAATTATCTAATTAATTAATAAAAATGGTATGCCATGGTTTTCACTAAATAGTTTAATTCTTAGGTCTCATGGGTTTTATATTTAAACCCATAATTATAACCAATGGTACCTAAAATAAAAAAGCACCCTATAGTTTCTAATGGCAAGTGGAGATGTCATCAGATCAAATTTTTTTTTTTTTTTGACGATACATCAGATCAACATATTATTGACTACATAAGATGTATTATTTTTATAGTGAAAAATATATACACACTTTTCTAAATACTTTGTAGATCATGAAGATTAATAAGACACTTCTCATATATACATTGTCGTGCACCAAATGTACGCAGATATACAAAAACTGAGTTATAAAAAATAAAAAAAAAAAGTTTAAGTAAATTATAGGTCTAGTTATAGTTGAGTGAGTTATAATTTTTGGTATATTATTATAAGTACAAAGCTTTGTATTTTATCTTCTTCTTTTGGGGGCATAGAATTGGTTCGTCTATATATATATATAAAGCCACTGTTTTACTTGATTTCAAGGATCATGACTTTGACGGGAGAATTTTACGAAAGAAGAAGCCTTGGACAGCTGAGTTGTTCAATGATAGCCACTAACCACCTAAACTACGCGTACAAATACATTATGGAAACTGTTTTTTTAAAAAAAAAAAAATTATACAATGATAAGAAAGAATTTTCTAGGAATCCTAGCAAATATACCTAAGTGAATTGGATAGTATACGAATCGGATATGCCGATACATTATTTCTTGAAAATATAGAATATCATACATTTAGGATATAAAAGAAAGTATCCAATATGGATTCGTCAAACAATTTTAAGTATCGGTGGTTGATAGGCTAGATCCTTCGTTCTGCGTAAGCTTATCGTCCTTGTTAAAAAAAAAATGGAGAAATTTTATATAACTGCAACCTGAAACCTTGTAAAGAAGTTTTGTGGGTTCAAATATGATATGCTTCAAACAAGTTATATTATATCCATTCTCTTCTAGTGGTTCTTAGATGTATAAAAAAGAATCCAGGTTCAGAGGCCGACAATGAGAGACGTAACTAATTAATCGAACAATTCAGATATATAAAAAGACAAAACATAATAGATGTAGTACTCCACCAAACCCATCAATATCTTCTACTCAGAGAGAGAGAGAGAGAGAGAGAGAGAGAGAGAGAGAGAGAGAGATAGATATATATATATATATATTTAATGTAGTACTCCACCAAACCCATCAATGTTTTATACTCAATTAATATATATATATATATATATATATATATATATATATATATATATATATATATATATTCAGTTCTCTATATTTTTAAATTAAAAGTTGTCATGATTTTTTTTAAATTGTTTAACCATTTCAATGGAGAGGGTTTTAGTAGTGTGTAAGAGTCAAAGGTCAAACTTACTTATTAGTATGTACTAAAAAAAGATGGTTAAGCAAACGAAACTAATTTAGTTATAGTAATCCATTTAAATTTGCTCATCAGTGGAGTAAGAAAAATAAGACAGTATTAGTTCATTTCTATTTCTAGCTAGCTAAATGGAAGGATCTATATTTGCATGTGCATGTAGTAAATATAACAAAGGGAACAAGAATTAATGTATTAATTTCTTTTTTGGTATAAATAATCCATCAATATCTAGTATTATATTTGTTTGAATTGAATTGAATTACAAAATAATAAAATTCTCCTTAACAAAGTACTTCCATCCTTTAACCCTTTTCTTGAGAGTAACTATTGGCAAAGTGGGATTTGTTTTTTAATCACAAAAACGAAGAAGGAAAAATGAATGATTGAATCCAAGAGATTACAGGAATTTTTCTGGCCAACAAAGTTGATCTCCTTTCTTTACTCATAACAGAATTCACTGAACAATCAAACAACGTGACGACCCTATATAAATAAATAAAACATAGATAACGGTAACACTAACAGTGCAACAATAGAGAAAATTAACAGTGGTCACACCGAACACTGAAATTTTACAACACAACTTGAAGACTGGAAGAAGTGAAGAACGCACATGTACAATTGCTTCCTCTTTTCTGCAGCCAATGGCTATTAATTAATTCTTAGCGATATTACCATTGACTTGCTGATCATTTCCTTTTCTGCTACTGTTAATGTTATCCCTGATCTGATTGCTAATGCTAGCCGTAGGCTTCTCTTCAACACTCATAGTTCCCACCCTGTTAGTTTGGCCACCACCTCCTCCTCCGTCAACCTTTGATTTTTGGGGTCCCCCATGTCGATGACGTATTCTGACCCAGAATTACCAAAATGAACAAGTCAGTACAAGTAATCAACCAGAATTACCGAATTAAACTAAATGATCAGCCAAGTTTTAATTAGAGAAACTAGTAAAAGATAATTGAATAAAATGAACTAACATAGTCAAGTTTTCGGCTCGATGGTGTTTGATACTTAGAACTTGAACAAGGAATCTTGGTGTAGAGGCACCCAAAAGGCGAGCCGTGCCCATGATGATCAGCAAATAATTAATGAAGACTAGCTAGCTAGCTTTGCCTAGAAAGAAATTAAGAGGACAATAAGATGATGATCTCTGTCTGTGAATTGTAATGATATGAACAAGAAGGTGATTATTTATAGGGCAAGGAAGGATAAAATATTGCAAGTGCAAATTATATATCTTTATTCACTTGTCCTTGCCAAGCCACCGACGTTCTTGTCACTTTCGTGCATGTTCAGATGGGTCCATGCAATGTCTAGTAATGGACATATATGTATATAATAAGGTAATTAATATTGAACTTTTACTGATTGAACCTACACAAAATCAAACTGGACTCACTTTAAAGCAGTGTGAACAATTAATATTGCATATATACCCAAAGATCTTCAATTGTTGCTGCTAAATTTTTTCTCCATTTACATACTCTGCTTGATGAAAATGTTAGGGAAGAAGACTTGACTGTGTTGAGTGTTGTTGACTTGATGAACTATATATAGGAGTTTTTGTCTTTCCAACAACCACAATCATAATTATTTGTGTCCAGTCAAGGAAAGCTTGCTAATTAGCTAGTAGTGGCTTATACGTTTTCTTCCTTTAATTTTGTATGGCTGGAGTTAATTAGCCAATGCTTGGTTTGTATATATAACTTCAGTGAAATTGATATATTTGCTGCACGGCATTAATAAACAAGAGGAACATAGAGAATATTTTCTTTCTATAAATTTCATGTAGCCAAAAAATGAACAAGAAAAGAAAATATGCATGTAGTTAAAAAAACTGGAGGAAGGTAGTCTATAGGGTAAAAGAGGAAAAATTTGTAGTATATTAAACAAAATTAAGGATGACTTACTTCTTTATTTTGATTTTTAATTTTTGATTAAAATCATCTAATATCAGATAGAGAGTTTTTGCAAAAATGACTCACTTTTATAATCACTAAATAGGGTTATACACATAATATTATATTATTATGCATCCTAGCCATTTATTTCCTACAAAACGAATTAAGTTATATGCGAGTAACACGTTACTGATTGCAAGTTTATTACATGTAAATATTCTTCAACCTACCCTTGAATACATATATATGGATCGATCTATGCTTATATCAATTTAAATTGGCAATTATCTTCATTGTCTCCGTGTTATGCCAGCTTTTAAGACATTAAAAGAAAGACTTTTAAAGTTGTGATCAAATATAAAATTAGTTGATTAAATTAATATCATGTATAGTCTCATATTTATTTGTTCAAATGGCTAGTCAACATAGTCTGAGTGTGAGTAAATCTAATCCAAATAATTTTTCTCACTTTAGACAATATATATATTCCATTACAGATTTCTCTGACTGTGCAATATAAATATATATATTTGAATCATCAAAGAAGGTATGGAACTTGGAAGAAAGACTTTCTACTCATCTTTGAAGGATTAAGTCTTCCATGACAGATTTTCATTTTACCAAACAAAACTTTGCGCGTTTACTCAATATCTCTCTATACAAGAAACTTGAAAAAAAAAAAAAAAAAAAAAAGGTTATAAACTCAATATACTACGAGCTAGTTATGAATTATTAAAGAAACTTTGGGCGTAATTGTAAAGCATATAATATTACGAATTTATGCACATAATTGTTGAATCTGATAGTGGTTGCCAATTTATTAACATAAATTAAAGGCAAAAAAAAAAAAAATGATAGTGGTTGTTTGAATTGCTCAACTATAGTAAACAAACAAACTGATCGATCGAACTAGGGTTTCAAGGGTAAAGTAGATGACAAGCCTAAAATTAAACCATGATAAGTGAATAAGTGACTTGTCTTTCTAACTGAACTCTAGTGATGGGATAGAATTTGATTGAATAAATGATTTTACTGCGAATTGCAAGAATTAAAGAAGGGCGATCTATAAATTAATCAAGGACAATTGATGGCATTGTGTGTTCTGTAATATAATTATCATCTACTTAATTACTTCTTTATATGCCTTTCGTTCTTTAATTTCTTAATCACTATATAACTAATTAGAACCATTTGTGCCTACGCATGGATCACAAGCATGGCCATATTTTAATGTCTTGATTCACTGAGGATACCTAACAACTTGGAATCAACGTCAGAGAAATTAATAAAAAATATATATATATATTACGAATAAGTAGCAGGTTTACTAACTTGCAGTATCATATTATGGGCAAGAGTGAAACGAAAATAGGGCTTAAAGGGGTACTTTTGTTTATTGATATATGTTAATTCAAACTAAGGAAAACATACAAGGGATACATCACATGACGGGTAGTCTAGCTGATTAACTCTACATACAAAGTAGAAAAGTACAGAAGTTACACACAAGAAAAGAAGAGTTATGCTATTTACACACATGTATATGTATACTCATTATACACTTATTTTTTTAATTTATTTTTACTTATAATTTTAACCTTATAAACAATTAATAAAATAAATATATATACAAAAATGTACACAAACAAGTATGCAAATAATATTTCCTAAAAAAAACAAAGAACTAACATGGGATAGCATATGAGTAGCCGTCACCGGTGTTATTAATGCTATATTTCCTTAACGTAAAATAACAGGCTCGTTGTGGTGTGCGACCACAAGTTTCTCGTGGAGACAACTCTTTTTATCTTATTCCTTTTTTACATTACTCTTCTCTTTGTGGTTTGATGTGATAAGCATTAGGTGTATTAAGAATTAAGGTAACCTATATAGCCTTAATTAGTAGCATGTAAATACAACCCCTTTTCCCTTTCTACAGTTGAAGGTTAAATTAGTGAAATGGATTCTCTACAGTTTTTGCAGTGGTCCAGTAACAGTAAGGAAGATGAGAGGCGAAGTGAGAAAATGAGTTTCTCTCTCTCTCTTTTTGACTCATATTACACAACTGTGGAGAATTCATGGTAGGATGATTAGATCTCTTAAACTTTAGGGCATTAAACTCATTTAAACATACAGCTTTAATATATTGATTTGATCTCTCCAGCTCTTGCTTTGAAATATGCTCGAATTTGTTGGGCTTCCCAGAATGAGAGTAAGATTTTATAGCCAATGAAAGAAAAGAAAGTGGACAGGGAAAGAAAAATCAGAGAAAAAGAGAAGAAGAAAATACAGCCAAACCTGGGTAATGAACATGTGAATATGAATCAAACAAGTTTGAATATATTGATATTATAAGGTAGGATATAAAGCTGGCCGGTCAATTCAAGTTGGTGAGTTTTGTTGTTTTCTAGGGTCAACTCAGAGAAATATATATGAGATCGAAATAATTCATTTAGATTTGTTTGTACTTTGTTTTATAATTGATAAAATAATACATCTCTTGGTTCCTCCAGTTTACCATAAATTTTATTTGATCTATTTAATGTTTGAGACTCTAAACATGTTAATTATTTAAATAGCAATCTAATTAATTATATCATTAATCCAAGAGAAGATTTTGATGTACTTTGTCTATTGGTAGTCTTGATAATAATATAAGGTTGAGTAGGATCAAATTCAATTATTGTGTAGTATTTTTTGGGTACAATTATTCTGTGTCATTAAATATTACTAATTTAAATGTTCATACCTTCTTCTTTTTTTATGGATATACCTTCTTGTTGACTTTTCAAAAATAAATACTAAAGTGAATCAAACTAAAAGCATATTCTTTAGGGTTGTGATATATTGCTTTTATTGAATCATACTAAAAGAATATTCTTTAAAACAAAGTTATAGATGCTTTTGTTAAGCATATTTAATTACACGTCATGGGGATTATCGTGCCATATATATGCTTGTCAGGGATTATCTGTTCATCCATTTTTTTCCCCAATAAACCATACATGATTTTATAGTATAGAAGAAATGTTGTTAGCTTTAATCTCTTTGTTCTTCTTCTTCATTCGTTTTGATGCTTATATCGGCCATCAGGAACTACATGCCTAAGTTTGGTTAAATTTAACAGAGAGCCTAAATAAGAATTTTGGGCTTGAACATGTAAACTAAACCAACCCATTAGCTCGTAAAGTAGCAGAAAAAAAAGAGGCAGGGTTTCACTCGAAGAAGACGTTTCAGCAAAGAGTTGAGCTAATTAAAGACCAAAATAAAAGAGTTTATTATTATAGTTTAGTAATAAAAAATTTAAGGTTAGAAGTTATTTTATTCTAAGCTAAAATATATTAAAAACTTCAAAGAAAGATTACAATTTAGTACATACATTGTCTATCAAAAGAAACTCTTTAACAGTAAGATTCTAACTCAAACCTTGTTAGCCAAGTTCTTTGTGTAAGTGTGCATGTAGGAAATATAATAAAGGAAACAAGAATTAACGTGTCAAGTTCTTTATTGATATAAACCATTGATCAATATAAAACACTATATTATTAGTTTAAGTCGAATTGAACTACAAACATAATAAATTTTTCTTCCATCCTTAACCCTTTTCTTGAGAGTAGCTATTGGCAAAGTGGGGTTTGTTTTTTAATCACAAAAACGAAGATAATACAATGAATGATTGAATCCAAGAGATTGTAGGAATTTCTCTGGCTCGATTATTATGGCCAACGAAGTTGATCTCCTTTCTTTACTCATTACAGACTTCAGTGAACAATCAAACAACGTGACGACCCTATATAAATAAATAAAACATAGACAACGGCAACACTAACAATGGAACTATAGAGAAAATTAACACCGAACACAAATTTTACAACACAACTTGAAGACTGGAAGAAGTGAAGAACACACACATCCAATTGCTTCCTCTTTTCTGCAGCCAATGGCTATTAATTAATTCTTAGCCATATTACCATTGACTTGCTGATCATTTCCTTTTCTGCTACTGTTAATGTTATCTCTGATCTGATTGTTAATGCTAGCCATAGGCTTCTCTTCAACCCTCATTGTTCCCACCCTGTCAGTTTGGCCACCACCTCCTCCTCCGTCAACCTTTGATCCTCGGGGTCCCCCACGTCGACAACGTATTCTGACCCAGAAATACCCAAATGAACAAGTCAGTACAAGTAATCAACCAGAATTACCGAATGAAGCTAAATGATCAGCCAAGTTTTAATTAGAGAAACTAGTAAAAGATAATTGAATAAAAGGAACTAACATAGTCAAGTTTTCGACTCGATGGGGTTTGATACTTAGAACTTGAACAAGGAATCTTGGTGTAGAGGCACCCAGAAGACGAGCCATGCCCATGATGAGCAGCAAACAATTAATGAAGATTAGCTAGCTAGCTTTACCTAGAAAGAAATTAAGATGATGATCTCTGACTGTGAATTGTAATGATATGTGCGCAAGAGAGTGATTATTTGGAGGGCAAGGAGGGATAAAATATTGCAAGTGCAAATTGTCTTTATCTTATTGTATTCATTCATTTGTCCTTGCCAAGCCACCGACGTTCTTATCACTTTCGTGCATGTTCAGATGGGTCCATGAATATCTACTAATGGTGTGTGTGTGTGTGTGTATATATATATAGATATATATATATATATATATATATATATATATATATATATATATATATATATATATATATATATGTATGTATGTATGTCCACGTTTAAATGTTTAAACATTTTTATATCTTTAAGATAATTAATATTTAATTTTTACTGATTGAACCTACACAAAATTAAACTTGACTAACTTTAAAGCAGTGTGAACAATTAATATTGCATATATACCCAAAGATATTCAATTGTTGCTGCTAAATTGTTTCTCCTTTTACATACTTTGCTTGATGAACATGTTAGGGAAGAAGACTCGATTGTGCTGAGTACTGTTGAGTTGGTGAAGGAATTTTTGTCTCTCCAACAACCACAATCATAATTATTTGTATCGAGAAAAGGAAAGCTTGCTAATTAGCTAACGGCTTATACGTTTTCTTCCTTTAATTTTGTATGGCTGGAGTTAAGTAGCCAATGCTTGGTTTGTACATATAACTTCAGTGAAATTGATATATTTTCTGCACAGCATTAATAAACAAGAGGAACATAAAGAATATTTTCTTTCTATAAATTTCATGTAGCCAAAAAATGAACAAGAAAAGAAATATGCATGTAGTTAAAAAAACTGGAGGAAGCTAGTCTATATGGTAAAAGAGGCAAAATTTATAGTATATTAAAAAAAAGTAAGAATGATTAACTTCTTTTCTTTTTTGATTAAAATCATCTAATATCAGATAGAGAGTTTTTGCAAAAATGATTCACTTTCATAATCACCAAAATAGAGTTATACACATGATATTATATTATTATGCATCTTAGCCATCTATTTTCTGCAAAACGTATTAAGTTATATCCGAGTAACACGTTGCTAATTGCAAGTTCATTACATATAAATATTCTTCAACCTACCTTTGGCTGCATATATATGGATCGATCATTGCTTATCTCAATTTAAATTAGCAATTATCTCTATTGTCTCTTATATATAGACCGTGTTGTGCCAGCTTGTAAGACATTAAAAGAAAGACTTTTAAAGTTGTAATCAAATATAAAATTAGTTGATTGAATTAATATCATGTATAGTCTCATATTTATTTGTTTAAATGGCTAGTCAACTGAGTCTGTGCAAGTAAATCTAATCCCAATAAGTTTTCTCACTTTGGACACGTGTATATGTATATTCCGTTGCAGATTTCTCTCTGACTGTGCAATATAAGTATATATATTTGAATGGTTAAAGAAGCCATGGATTTTGACTTTTGTAGTTTGATCAATTGGGACTTGGAAGAAAGACTTTCTACTCGTCTTTGAAGGATTAAGTCTTCCACGACGGATTTTGATTATACCAAACAAAACTTTGCGTGTTGACTCAATATCTATAGAAACTTGAAAAAAAATAAAAGGTTATAAACTCAATATACCACTAGCTAGCTATGAATTATTAAAGAAACTTTGGGCGTAATTGTAAAGCATATAACATTACGAATTTAAGCACATAATTGTTGAAACTGATATGGCGATACTTTATTTCTTGAAAATATAGAATACCGTACATTTAGGATATGCATATATATATACACATAAAAAATTTCATATTACACACAAAATATATAATTGCAAGAGAAATATACTAATAAGTCATAATAATCATTAATAATACTAAATATTAATTAAAACGTATAACTCCAAGAAATTGATGGAGTGAAACAAGATACAAGGTAAGGTAAATATAATTTTTTTGTAAGAGAGTATGAAAGAGTCTTAAACCTTTTAGGAAACTAAATAATCATAGTTTCTTAAATTTTTTACTTTCAATTTTTAACTTTTTATAATAAGTAAATATGATTTTCATTCATTTTAATTACTAAAAAATGTCTTGAAGTATTGATTAAAGTATTAAGCTGTATTATAAAAATATTAAATACGTATTAAAAATTAAATTTTTTTTAAAAAAATAATTTTGATACTTCTCCAATATATATTAAAGTGTTAGCGAGCATCGAAATAGGAAGAGTATCCAATATAGATAAGTCAAACAATTTGAAGTATCGGTGGTTGATAGGCTAGATCCTTCGTTCTGCCTAAGCCTATCTTTCTTGTAAAACAAAAAAAAAAAAAAAAAAAGTGAAATTTTATATAACTGTAACCTGAAACCTTGTGGATAAGTTTTCTGGGTTCAAATATGATACGCTTCAAACAAGTTATATTATATCCATGCTCTTCTAGTGGTTCTTAGATGTACAAAAAAGAATCCAGGTTCAGAGGTCCACAACAAGAGACTTAACTAATTAATCAAACAATTCAGATACATAAAAAGCCAAAACATAAAAGATGTAGTACTCCACCAAACCCATCAATGTCTTATACTCATATATTCAGTCTCTATATTTTTAAATTAAAAGTTGTCATGATTTTTCTCAAATTGTTTAATTCAGTCTCTATATTTTTAAATTAAAAGTTGTCATGATTTTTCTCAAATTGTTTAATTCAGTCTCTATATTTTTAAATTAAAAGTTGTCATGACTTTTCTGAAGTTGTTTAACAATTTATATGGAGAAGGTTTTGGTTGTGTGTAAGAGTCAAAGATCAAACTTCCTTATTAGTATGTTCTAAAAAAAGTTGGTTAAGCAAATGAAACTAATTTAGTTACAATAATCTATTTAAATTTGATCATCAATGGAGTAAGAAAAAATAAGACAATATTAGGTCATTTCTATTTCTAGCTAGCTAAATGGAAGAATCTATATGTATATCTGCATGTAGTAAATATAACAAAGGGAACAAGAATTAATGTGTTAATTTTTTTTCAGTACAAATAATTGATCGATATCTAATATCATATTTGTTTGAATTGAATTGAATTACAAAAATAATAAAATTTTCTTTATCAAAGTACTTCCATCCTTTAACCCTTTTCTTGAGAGTAACTACTGGCAAAGTGGAATTTGTCTTTTAATCACAAAAACGAAGAGAGAAAAATGAATGATTGAATCCTAGAGATTACAGGAATTTTTCTGGCCAACAAAGTTGATCTCCTTTCTTTACTCATTACAGAATTCACTGAACAATCAAACAACGTGACGACCCTATATATATAAATAAAACATAGATAATGGCAACACTAACAGTGCAACAATAAAGAAAATTAACACTGGTCACACCGAACACTAAAATTTCACAACACAACTTGAAGACTGGAATTAGTGAAGAACGCACACGTACAATTCCTTCCTGTTTTCTGCAGTCAATGGCTATTAATTAATTATTAGCGGTTTTACCATTGACTTGCTGATCATTTCCTTTTCTGCTACTGTTAGTGTTATCCCTGATCTGATTGTTAATGCTAGCCATAGGCTTCTCTTCAACACTCATAGTTCCCACCCTGTTAGTTTGGCCACCACCTCCTCCTCCGTCAACCTTTGATCTTCGGGTGTCCCCACGTCGATGACGTATTCTGACCCAGAATTGCAAAATGAACAAGTCAGTACAAGTAATCAACCAGAATTACCGAATTAAACTAAATGATCAGCCGAGTTTTAATTAGAGAAACTAGTAAAAGATGATTGAATAGAATGAACTAACATAGTCAAGTTTTCGGCTCGATGGTGTTTGATACTTAGAACTTGAACAAGGAATCTTGGTGTAGAGGCACCCAAAAGGCGAGCCGTGCCCATGATGATCAGCAAATAATTAATGAAGACTAGCTAGCTAGCTTTGCCTGGAAAGAAATTAAGAGGGGAATAAGATGATGATCTGTGTCTGTGAATTGTAATGATATGAGCAAGAAGGTGATTATTTATAGGGCAAGGAAGGATAAAATATTGCAAGTTCAAATTATATATCTTTATTCACTTGTCCTTGCCAAGCCACCGACGTTCTTATCACTTTCGTGCATGTTCAGATGGGTCCATGCAATGTCTAGTAATGGATATATATGTATATAATAAGGTAATTAATATTTAACTTTTACTGATTGAACCTACACAAAATCAAACTGGACTAACTTTAAAGCAGTGTGAACAATTAATATTGCATATATACCCAAAGATCTTCAATTGTTGCTGCTAAATTTTTTCTCCATTTACATACTCTGCTTGATGAAAATGTTAGGGAAGAAGACTTGACTGTGTTGAGTATTGTTGACTTGATGAACTATATAGAGGAGTTTTTGTCTCTCCAACAATCACAATCATAATTATTTGTGTCCAGTCAAGGAAAGCTTGCTAATTAGCTAGTAGTCGCTTATACGTTTTCTTCCTTTAATTTTGTATGGCTGGAGTTAATTAGCCAATGCTTGGTTTGTATATATAACTTCAGTGAAATTGATATATTTGCTGCACGCCATTAATAAACAAGAGGAACATAGAGAATATTTTCTTTCTATAAATTTCATGTAGCCAAAAAATGAACAAGAAAAGAAAATATGCACGTAGTTAATTCAAACTAAGGAAAACATGCAAGGGATACATCACATGACGGGTAATCTAGCTGATTAATTGGTATAGCTCTACATACGAAGTAGAAAAGTAGAGAAGTTACACCCAAGAAAAGAAGAGTTATACTATTTGTATATATGTATATGTATACTTATTATACACTTTTTTATTTATTTTTATCTTATTTTTTATTTATAATTTTAACCTTATAAATAATTAATAAACATAAGTATATATACAAAAAGTGTATACAAATAAGTGTACAAATAATATTTCTTAAAAAAAACAAAGAACTAACAATGGATAGCATATGAGTGGCCGTCACTGGTGTTATTATGTTATATTTCCTTAATGTAAAATAACAGGCTGGTTGCGGTGTGCGACCACAAGTTTCACGTGGAGACAACTCTTTTATGTTATTCCTTTTTTACATTACTCTTCTCTTTGTGGGTTGATGCGAAGAGCATTAGGTGTATTAAGAATTAAGGTAGCCTATATAGCCTTAATTAGTAGCATGTAAATACAACCACTTTTCCCTTTCTACAGTTGAAGGTTAAATTAGTGAAATGGATTCTCTACAGTTCTTGCAGTGGTCCAGTAAGAGTAAGGAAGATGAGAGGCGAAGTGAGAAAATGAGTTTCTCTCTCTTGTTTTGACTCATATTACACAACTGTAGAGAATTCATGGTAGGATGATTAGACCTCTTAAACTTGAGGGCATTAAACTCATTTAAACATACAGCTCTAATATACTGATTTGATCTCTCTAACTCTTGCTTTGAAATCTGCTCGAACTTGTTGGGCTTCCCAGAATGAGAGTTAGATTTTATAGGCAATGAAAGAAAAGAAAGTCGAAAGAGAACGAAAAATCAGAGTAAAAGAGAAGAAAATACAGCCAAACCTGCGTAATGAACGTGTGAATATGAATCAAACAAGTTTGAATATACTGATATTATAAGGAAGGATATATAGCTGGCCGATCAATTCAGGTTGGCGAGTTTTGTTGTTTTCTAGGGTCAACTCAGAAATATACATGAGATCGAAATAATTCATTTGGATTTGTTTGTCTCCTTTTTGATCCACATACTTTGTTTTATAGTTGATAAAATAATACGTCTCTGGGTTCCTCCAGTTTACCATAAAGTAATGTTTGAGACTCTAAACATGTTCATTATTTAAATAGCAATTATATAATTAATTATATCATCAATCCAAGAGAAGATTTTGATGTACTTTGTCTATTGGTGGTCTTGATAAAAATATAAGGTTGAGTAGGATCAAATTCAATTATTGTGTATTATTTTTTGGGTACAATTATTCTGTCATTAAATATTACTAATTCAAATGTTTATACCTTCTTTTTTTATGGATATACTTTCTTCTTGTTGACTTTTCAAAAATAAATACTAACGTGTATCGTACTAAAAGCATATTCCTTAGGGTTGTGATATATTGCTTTTATTGAATCATACTAAAAGCATATTCTTTAAAACGAAGTTATAGATGCTTTTGTTAAGCGTATTTAATTACACGTCATATCTAGGGATTATCGTGCCATATATATGCTTGTCAGGGATTATCTGTTCATCCATTTTTTCCCCCAGTAAACCATACATGATTTTATATTATAGAAGAAATGTTGTTAGCGTTAATCTCTTCGTTCTTCTTCTATATTCGTTTGATGCTTATATGGGCCATCAGGAACTACATGCCTAAGTTTGGTTAAATTTAACAGAGAGCCTAAATAAGAATTTTGGGCTTGAACATGTAAACTAAACCAACCCATTAGCTCGTAAAGTAGCAGAAAAAAAGAGGCAGAGTTTCACTCGAAGAAGTTTCAGCAAAGAGTTGAGCTAATTAAAGAACTTCAAAGAAAGATTACAATTTACAATGGTTTATCAGAAGAAAGAAACTCTTAACAGTAAGATTCTAACTTAAACCTTGTTAGCCAAGCAATTAGAAAATGTTGGCAAAGGAGTTTAGCTTTTGATGAGGCTAGAGAAGTATATGTAGTGAGGATGCAAGACTAGCACTTGGACAATGTGCAGAAAGACCAACTTTTCTTACTTATTTCCAACAACCTTAACCAACCAATTTCACTTCCCTTTATATCTTACTTATATAGTTGGTTAGCTAGACCAGCCAAAGAATATACAGATAGAACTTAAACATGGCTTCTTAGACTTAACAAATGATATGGCTCATCAATTTCACTTCTCTATATATCTATAATAACCCTCCCAATTCACCACATTCTCATCACATTATTCTCTCTTTTTCATTCATAGCTAGCAATGGCCTCTGCAAATGGAGACAAAGTGGAGTTCGGCTTCAACACTGTTCCGATGACAAAACAAAAGAAGGATTGGATCCATTTGTCTCTCAGGGTGGTTGCATTTCTTGCCACTGCTTCTGCAACAATTGTGATGGCTACCAACAAACAGACCAAAAGCTTCGCGGTTGCCACCATTGGTACCACCCCAATTAGAGCCACTCTCACTGCAAAATTCAGCCACACTCCAGCTTTTGTGTAACTTCTCAACTCTATCTATTTTCTTATATTTATTTAATGCCGACTAGCTTGATTCAATGTAGTCAAACTCACTACAGTGATTTATGTAGTTTAATATAAACCGTTGGATCCTATAGTCATCCTTCCAATTTTTTGTGTTGTGACACATCATCAATTATTGTGAATCTGGTCCGTCATGTTGCATCTTCATTTTCTTCTCGCTGTTACATGCAGGTTCTTTGTGGTAGCTAATGGAAATGCCAGTCTCCATAACTTGGTGATGATAACGATGGACATATTAGGAACCAAACTTGATTGCAAAGGACTGCGTCTTGCACTAATAGCTATATTAGACTTGGTACTGAAACTCACTTTGTTCTTGATTAGGATAATATCATTTATCTCATTTCATGTCTTATATAATACTATTATCTGACCAATAAAAATATATGAGACAAGGAATCAGGTAGTAGAAGTTCTCCCTTATTAATTCTTATCAATTTTACGAAGAATTTCTCATCTTATATAACTAGTACTAATGATACTATTTATTTTTACATTGGGAGTAGATGGTTGTGACGCTTGCATCAGCAGGAGATGGTGCAGCAACATTCATGTCAGAGTTAGGAAAGAATGGTAATTCACATGCAAGGTGGAACAAGATCTGTGACAAATTCGAACCCTACTGCAACCGTGGCGGCATTGCCCTCATTACCTCCTTCATTGGCAACATTCTCCTTCTCATTATTACAGTGATGTCCATCATCAAGCTGCTCAAGCTAAATCGCATCAATCATGTGGCTCCTTAATCATATGCTGAGGATATATTGTCAATATGCTCAATCTTAAGTTAATTTCCTGTTTGATTGTGTGTTTTTTTTACACTCGCCTTGTCTCGTACCACCCTTTGGGTACAAGTGTTCAGACATATATAATCAGTCATACTAGAACACAAATAAATACATGGATTGCTTAAAGTCTCTTTTCAAAAATATTCATAGTTTTGGTGTGCAAGCTGCGAGTAAATCTCCAAGCAACCCTACTTTTTATTGATTCAAGCATCAAGTAATTACATGGTAGTTCATATCATAATTTATTTATTTATTTATTATTCATATCGTAAATCTCCTAGCCATGTGTAACCCGAGGCTACAAGCTAGTTGTAGTTGCAAGTCAATTCTCAGCCACTCTTGTTGGCTTCATCCTCGTTGACCTCCTCTTTTGCCTTGCCTTTCTTATAATTTTTCTTTGTTTCTGTGCTGCTGATTACAATCTTGCTCTCCTCAAAAATGCTTAAGCTGTTGGTTTGTGCTCCTCTTCCTCCGCTGAGGGTTGATCGTTTTGGCCCAGCTGATCTGATACACAATACAAAAACAATTAATATATCAGCAATTACAATGAAACCAAATCAATGGAGCTAATGATCGAAGGGGCAATTTGTAGGAAAATTCATGGCTAATTACCTCCGGTTGCTAAATACACCTGCACAGATTTCACTATATATATTTGTCTAGTCTTTGTGTGTCATGAACTTTTAATTACAAGATTCTTCTCATTTTCTTTTTGGTGGGAGAGTGTTATTTCGAGGTTTAAAGGCATGGAAAAGCAATAAAAGTTTCAAATAATGCATTAGGGCTGAGGAACTTTGGCAAATATGTTAAAGAAACAACTATAATCTAAAACTTCGAGAAGCCCAGAAGAATAAGTTTTATTTATAAGAAAATATATAGCATCTCTTGACATGGAACTAGCATGAAAATATGGAAAGCATATATATATATATAACAGCAAAGGAATTTTGAACAGAAAAACCAAGCTAGTTAAAGGGAAGAAACTAAGAACTAACATGATGAAGCATTTTGATCGTTGCTGGGGTTTGAAATTGGGAAGTTGAACAGTCGTTATAGGAGCAAAGCCAGCTGCAAGCAGAGCCATGATGAAAGAAGAGCTTCTCTTTTGGACTTGCCCTCCAATACTCAGATGATTGATTGTGAATTGTAATTCAAAGAAAGCAAGGAGAAGACATTTATATATAGGGGACTCTCACCAATGCTCTCCATGCATTCTGCTTTATTTTATTCCCTTCCTGATTAATTTTATAATCACGTGGATCAGCCACTATATATTTATTCAACTAATGTGTGTGTAATTAATATTCTTTAACCATGAATGACTTGACTGCACGTTAATGGTCTATTCTTCCCAATTTTTTTTTTTTTAATTGGCATTAAAGTGGCACTACTAGTAGAGCTGATCTCTATGAGCTAACTAAAAAATTCAAATAAAATATATAATGCTTAAATTTTGAAGCCCAAACCTTTTTTATTCCCTGTTTAGCAAGAAAATAATTGAGGAAGAAAAGGAAGTGAAATGGGGGAATTTTAAAAAATTAAGTGAATAAATTGATCATTCGCATACGTCCTTCTTTTTGATTGTGTGTATTTTTTTTTTTAATAAATGGGTTATCTCAAAATCACCAACTACCATGTTTAAAACTTTAAGTACACATAAAAAATAAATAAATTTAAGCATTGAGATGGATGAGTAGTCCAGTCAACCAAAGAACAGTGTGTGGACTGACGTGGCTTTTGAAGGCTGATGAGTTGGACTGAAATCGTGAATTATTGCGCAAGACTAGTTAAAAAAGACTTTCTATTTTTTATTTTTTATATTGTTTATTTATAGTTTATTTTTATAAACAACTATAAAAGTTAGGATATATAAAAAAAAGTGTATACCTAATATTTCCCTTGCATTATTGACCATCCCAACGTAAATAATTTGAGTAATTGAACTTTCTGCAAAGATATTAATTATCTATTAGATTTTAAGAGATGAAAATTAAGAACACCTTCAATTTGAAGCTGTGATGTAGAACCTTGTATAGATTAATGGAATGGAACCTGATACTTTATTTATTTATATGGCAAGCTATGAATATTATTTATATGTCGTATTCTTATGTTTTAATTCTTGTGAACATTTCTACTGTTTATGATTCTCTTTCATTATAACACTTGCATGAGTGTTGGAAAATTAGACTTTACATCAATTTGGCGAACTCTACTTTACTGTTGGAAGTCAACGATGACTGCATGGATGTTACGAAAACCAGATGCAAATTTGACATTAATTTCCATAATCTCATCATGCATATTTAGTTTCTGAATTGATTATTCCAAGGAAAACAGATTACTGATGAAGAACCAGATATCAAGGATCATAAACACAAATAACATAGAATAAATTAAGCCAAAGCAATAGACACGTACAAGAATATGATTTTTCCTTCCATGCAAAATATCATGCATCTCATAAAGCATTTCACGTACTCTTTCTGTCCCTCATAAAATTGTTCAAGGCAAAACTCTACGCAATCCCATCTTGGGAGTGCTTCTTCCAAGTTATGTTTCCTTCTTAATGAATACAAGAAAATAAACTAGAAACTTTGTTGAGAATTTTACGAAAAACTCAAGAGATATACAGTTCATTTTTTCAAATCTTATTATTAATCTATTTGCAATATCAACTTCTCTCTCTCTCTCTCTCTCTCTCTCTATATATATATATATATATATATATTATATGCCATGCATAACCCGAGGCTACAAGCTACTTTTAGTTGAAAGTCAATTCTCAACCACTCTTGTTGGCTTTATCCTCGTTGAGCTCTCGTTTTGCCTTGCGTTTCTTGTTATTTTTCTTTGTTTCTGAATTGCTGATTACAATCTTGCTCTCCTCAAAAATGCTTATGCTGTTAGTTTGTCCCCCGCTTCCTCCGTCCAGGGTTGATCTTTTTGGTCCAGCTGATCTGATTGTACACAATGCAAAACAATTAATAGATATATAAGAGCAAATTAAGGAATTTTGAAAGAGAAACCTAGCTAGTTAAAGGGAAAGAAAGAAATTAAGCACTAACATGATGAAGGATTTTGGTCGCTTCTGGGTTTTGAAAGTGGGAAGTTGAACAGTGGTTACAGGAGCAAAGCCAGCTGCTAGGAGAGCCATGATCGATGAACAGAAGAGCTTCTTTAATTTGGACTCAGAGTCAGATATACAGATGATTGATTGTGAGTTTGTTATTCTAAGAAAGCATGAAGAGGACATTTATATAGAGGGGACTCTAAAATCACATGGATCGGCCACAGCCACATGTACATGTACACTTGAAGTAGACAATAAGTTGAATAGTCAACCAATTGATATGAAGCCGTGTGATTTGCCGTGGTCAAATAAGACTTTGTATTTTGTATCAATGTTGACCTATATATTGTGCTTTGCGAGTAAAGCGGGCAAACATGTATAAAGTAAGAATCATATTATTCATACCTCTTCGATTAGAAAAGATAACTCCTTTGTTTGTAAAGTTCAAATTCGACTGATCAATTCATAATTTTTTCACAATTTTAATTTTATATCAAATTTGTTAATGACTGATAATTTATAATTTTAATAACAATCATTTAAAATTTTGTTGAATGGTACAAATTCATTGTGTCAAACAGTTTAAATTTAGATATTGTTCTCTATCTTTTTTCCTTTTAATATTTCCTATCTTTCACCAAATCTGATTAATTAATGAAGGGAATGAAACAGAGAAAGGGGACCAATAAACAATTATTGCTAAAAAAAGATAGATATTTCCAAGCTTTGAAGTAAACTAGAAATAATTCTAAATTTTATTAGGCTGGGATGGTTTAATTGGCAAAGCTTAATTCATTTCCAAACCATTGTGGATGTAATTATGTTCTATTATTAGTTTCATCATTAGAAAACATTTGTAAAATATAAAATAAATTCCTAAAATCAATCAGTTAAGTAATATTCTTTTTGTTATGGTTCTGAGACTAATTTAAGTTATGTTGGGCTTTTAGAATTAATGGCACGCCCATTTTCATCTGGAAACACACGTCATGTGTATCTAGACACACCCCTAAAACCTAGATATGGACACACCCATTTTTCTTTTGGGTCATGCTTTCATGGGTTAGTTTTTCCAGTTGTCCAATTTGACTTTTCTTTCCAGCCCAACCCGTTAAAATCGATCCATGCCATCCGAGAGACCCGGAAACGCAGAGATTGGCGGGAAAACGAGGGCGTTTTCCGGGGGGGAAAATTCGTGTTTAAGCACAAATACACAAATACATGTTTCGATGACTTCACTCGTCTTCTTCTTTCTTTACAGTACTTTCCGGCATGGCAGAAGTTGAAACTCTAGGTTTGATTGAAGAGATCGAATCCCTTGTCTCCGATAAGCTTCAAGTGGTAATTCTCTCTGTGCCCCTATCATAGATTCTTTATTCCACTAATCCCCACTTGCGTGGATTGATTCGATGTGTTTTTTCAAGTATTTCAGCAATTTTGCGGTCAAAATTTTCTCTTAAATTCTTCTACTTGATACTTTAGGGAGGTTAGATCATTTATGAGCTTGAAGTTTTCGGGGGATTTGTTAAATTTCCTTTTTTGATCCTGAATTCTTAGATTTAATGGAAATTATTAGCCGCTGGTTACATGGGATAGAGTTCTATGCATCTTCTTCTTCCCCAAACTCCCTTTTCCTCTTTATGTCCTTTCCAGAAAAGAAAAGAGAATTGTTATTCCCTTGCAAGTTAGCGGATGAAGTATAGAGAAGTTTCAAGTTCTCTTTCAGGGAACTTTATGACCGAAGGCCATTGATTAGTTACACTCTGTGTACTCCACTTGTATGTCAGGTTTTCTTACTTTGCAACGTTAATATGTCCTGATTATCTTCCTTGTCCCTAAAATATTATTCTAGCAAGAGTTCTACCACTACCAAGTTAGAATTTGACTTGTCTTTATACTTTTTTTTTTGGGGGGGTATTTTCTCTCTAAGTAAGTGTCTTATTATATGACATCCTCCCTCAGGTTTCCTACAAGTGGCTGAGTCGCAATTATATGCTGTCATCAAATGCTGCAAAGAGGTCATTCTTCTATTTATTTTTTTATTTTTTTTCTTTTCAATCGAGAGTTTTCTCTTGCAGAATTTCTCCTTTTTTTTCCCCTTTTTTTCTTCCCACCTTTCCATGGGAAATTGAAAGTTCTTTGTATATAGGTTGCTTCAAGAGTTTGTAAAAAAACATGAAAGTGGGTTGGAAGTGATATATACTTTGTCTGGCTGGTTAAAGAGCAGTCCTCCAAATTACCATATAAAGCTTGTTACTGGGCCAAAGCTTGCAGGTAGTAGGTCATTTTTATTTTCATTTTTTAATATTTTTTTTTTTAAAGTTGTAAATGGATACTCTAGGTTTTCTGTTTATACGATTTGCCAATCTAGATTGGCAAGTGCTATTATGTTGGATTTGAAATTTATCTGGCACTTCCCTTGCTGCATGATGTATCCAGCGGACTTAAACTATGCAGTTCACTTATTTGGGAAAGAAAAATGTTATCTAATGCATTTTGAGGAAATTTGTCTTTATTCTGCAGAGGCACAAAAAGAATATGATGGGAATTGCTCAGTTCAGGTATATAGTTTGCAAGCCAGCATTCCGAAGGATCCAGCTGAGCTTTGGAATGTAGAATTTATTCAAGCAGAGGAGCTCTTCAAGCAGCCATTCTCTGTTGACAATTGCTTGAGAGATAACAGGTACGTGCATTGTATGTGTTTACAGAGACATTGTTTGGTGCATAGAAATCAGACAGTTTGGTCGTATTGTTTGTCATTGATATTGGCATGCACTGTGACAATACATTTGATTCCTCTGCTCTTAATGAAGTTTCTTCTCTTCAGAAACTAAAAGAGAATTTCTGTAAATGTATCTAGAACATCAGTTACATTGATGGTGCAACCCAATCTGTTGGTTTTAACTTTTAGCTAACTGTTGTCTGGCACGATTTGTAGTAGCATGAGACATTATTTTATTAATATAGACAGCTATACTTTCTTGAATTTCTCCTATTGAAGAATGTAGTCAAAGAAATCAGTTATAATATACTTATATTCAATCTCTTTTTCAGCTTGGTACCAGTTAAGTGTACGAGCACGCACAATTGTCATATATGATTTTTTATAATCACTAATTCTGCTATACTTCTCAGGTTTTGTGGGGTTTCAAATTCTTCTGTTAGGCGAATTGTGGATGGTACATCAGTGATTACTGCATCTATACAGACAAAAGCCGCAGTAGGCCTGAGACAAACTATAAGCACTATAGTTCACCAACATAGTGAACTTCCACAACCCCGGCAAAATAAAGCATCTGCATCTATTTCTAAAGCTGGTGCACAATCGCCTAATATGGCGAAAGATGTCAATAGTGAAAATGATAGTTCAAGGGATAGAGTAGTTCATGATCAGGCCTGCAAACCTCCAGCAGACAAGAAGGTGGTCCTTCAATCGCCCACTGGCAAGAAAAAAGTGCAAGCTGATAAAAACTCTTCTGCCTCTGGAGGTTCTTTGGCAAATTTATGGGATCGGGCATCTGTAAAATCCAAGCCGAGCTCCTCCCCACTTGCGGAAAATAGTAATACAGTTTCAAGTTCTGCCGGTTGGTTTTGAAGGAATTTTTTTCTCCATTGGGTTTTGATTTTGACTTTCAAACTTTTCATTGTGGAGATGGTATAACAAATATTTTCGATACATTTCCATTATATTTATTGACTCTCGATTATCATCTCAATTACCACTGCAGAGGCCCAAATTTGTGCTCGTGAAGCAGAAGAAGGTGGCAGCAGCGATGATGATTGTCAAAATGTCAATTTAAGGAGGTCATCCAATGGTGATCGCACCCGTAAAAGGAGGGTTGTCTTTGATTTCTCAGATGAAGATGAATATGAAGATGCCATCAATTTATCATCACCTGATGTCCCAAGCAAAGATTTGGCTCAAGATCAACAAAATAATAAATCAAAGGTTAAGGAAGAGAGAACATCTGATGAAGAAGCTAACCAACCATGGAGTGAAGATTTGTCTGTTATCAGCAAGTGCACAAGTACTAGAAAATCATCTACTGAGAAGTCCGAAAGCCATGCTCCTGAAATCCATGTAAATAAGAAGGATAATTCAAACAATGCTGCTCCAGGTTCACCTAAAAGGAGAAAGGTGTTGAAGACAAGGATTGATGAACGTGGGAGAGAAGGTACATACACGCTAAAATGCGTTGTTTTCAAAAAGTAATCTCTTTTGTTAGAATATCATATCAACTATGTTTATGCCTAAAACAGTAGATACTCTGTAACTTATATTTTTTAGCTAAATAATAATCATGGGCAATTTATTCGTTACTAATATATGAACTTTATACATTATTATTACTTTTTTCTTTTTTACATACTTTTATCAAGATATTGTGCGATTTATATTGTAGTCATGAGTTCTTTTTATATGATTTTGGCATTTGTCTCTTGTTTACACCTTAACCTTTGCGTCAGTAACCGAAGTGGTCTGGGAGGGAGTGGAGACAGAAGCAAAGAAGGCTGACAATACTGCGACTACCAATACTGTCAACAGGTTAGATTTATTGCCCCTTAACTTTCATTCATTACAAGGCAATGTAAATGATACAACTAGAAATGGTTTATTAATTTTATCCTGTCGACAACTTGTTCCAACTTGTCTGAATCCTAAATGTCGTTGACTCCTCTTTAGTCTTTTTTGTCTTGTTTTGTGGTTTTAGGACCCCAAATTTACTCAACTCTATTGTTAGCTTAAGCTTGATTGATAAATAATATTCTTTATTGGATTCATTTTCCAGGGCTCCTGCACCTCAAAAGCCTGGAAAAACAAACTTCGCTTCCGATCCTGCTAGTAAAGGAGGCAAGAAAGCTTGGAACACGAAAGATCCCAAACAAGGCAATATTCTTTCATTCTTTAAGAGAGTTTGAGACAGATTTGGAATGAAGTACCAAGACGAAGTGACCATTTCTCATTCTTCAATGCAAAGTTTATGCGTTAATCTGGTTCTTTTTTATTTTAGTTGTGCAGTGCCTTTCTGTGGAATTTGAATGGAGAATGTAGCTCCAATACCTTTCGGCCTTTTAGTCCAATGTGAAATATGTCTTTCTTCCTACAAATTATACTCAATGTTGTTTATAGAACTCCTCCACACCATTCTGGTTGATGTACAACGATGGATCACCCCATTGCAGAGTAAATGTTTGTGCTATCAAAGTTACCCAATCAATGAGATAATAATGTACACGATTTACTATCACTTTCCCAGCAATCATCCTCAGTTGAGTTGCTCACTGTTTAACTCTCCGGAATCAGGTTAGTTGGCTCACTCAAAACGTACTTGGGTAGTTCATATTTTGAACCTGCAATAATTGAAAAACATCACTGGAGAATGGATATGATTTTCCCATAAGAAAAAAAATGCAGCACGAACCGGTTACCTCTTTCATCATAGCATGTTGTCAAATCAGAGCTTTGAACTATGACCCCAGCACTGTCCACAATTGCTTGTGCTAAGGTTAGATCAGCCTCAGCTGCTGCTCTCAGAGCATCCCAAATCTCTAGCACGCATCAAAATGAGATGCGCATTTCAATATTAAGTCAAAAAGATTAATCCATGTAATGTTATGCGAGAAATTACACCCAAACAAATTGAGTGACAAGATTTCAACAGTTTTTACAATAAAAACCCAAAAAATAAAAAAAATCCCATATAGGCATGAAAAGAAAGTTTACTGAAAATCCATGTAGTTCTATTTTTTAAAATTTACCATGAGGCACCAACTTCATCAAATTCTAAAGCATGTTACTGTCTAATTTCTCTATGTTAAGCAACAATGACTATTTTCCAGGCATCTCACTGTTACTTTACATCTTCAGTAAGTATCAACCCTCTTATAGGGCATCCTGGCAGTAAAGATAGTAGCATTCCGAACGAGAGAACACAAGAAGAGAAGCAATTCTAATAGAAACAGGAGTAATAATAATTAGTTAGAGATTATCTCGCTAGTTCTTCTTTAGTCAAGATTTATTTAATGTGCTATGGGGTTATTCAACAAAAAGAAATGAGGTAATTTTGCAGAAGAAGCATCACAAATCCTTTGCAAAAACTCTGAATGAATAATTCAGTGATAGTAAGAAAAAGACACAATTTCAAAGGAATTGAAGCATGGCAACAAAGAAAGGCTAGCAAAGTCATTCATGTAATAACTTGGTAGGGAGAGTTTTGTGGTTCTTGTGATTCTACCCGACTCAAGCTGAATTAATTGAGTTGGAGATCTGATAATAAATTCATACTCCACAAATATCATTAAAGACCTAAAAAAAAAAAAAAGTTCATTCATGTAGTTGTCTCTTGGGTTTCCCCTCAGATTCATAATATCATACAAGGTAATATAATCTTCCGTAGGCCTTGAAAGCTAATCGTTAATTGAACTATGATAGATGATAATACCTTTCCTGCCACCATAGTGAGGAGATGTGTCCCAAAACTCTTCTCGCAACTGCATTAGCTGAGTCTTTGTTATCGGCTGAGGATGCTTCCAAGGTTTAGGCTTTCGGATTTTCTTTACTGTTCCTGTTAGATGTTTCAATGATTACATCAACATACATATATAGTTTCTGAAGCAAAACAAACAGCGAAATATTTGATAATTTCATTCCTCTTTGGTCTTTGCAACCATGCACATCTAAAATTCATAGCCCACTTCACATGGTAACACATGGTAACACAAAGGAACCAACTTTCATCTTAATTCAATCATTAAAAATCAATTGCAAGCGTCCCCATTAGTAACTGGAATTTCCTTTTATTCGAATTATCAGTATCAACAATTTTCTAACAAACAGAACCGCAGAAATTTCAAGACCAACCCAGTATCAATTTTCTCAGGTTTTCTCAGAAGACAGACAAATCAAAGCAAGACGAAAGAGATAGGTTGGTAGAAAATCCTCACCATCTGCTTTGGACTGTGAGGATCCAGCACAACCCATTATTCCTCTGCAACAAACGAGGCCAGAGCACAGCACAGAAGGAGAGAATTGGAGGGAGAAAGCTCAGAGCAGCTTCATTGAGACGGCGAGTTAACGACACAGCCTTTGCTTCACCCAACTTAACTACAACGAAAACGATAATATAACCATAAAAAATAGCTCAAATTCTCAGAGTAAGATATTGAGGTCAGAGCTGAACTTTGCTTTGGTTTTTCTTTGGCATTCAAAGTCCAGATTTTGCAAATAAATAGCAAGAGGGAAGATGCTTGGTGGGCAAAAGAGAATCAAGGCTCAAAATTAAGCATTAATTACCTACGGGGTGTGGACTTTCTATTGAACGTGCCTTTAGGGGCAAAATGTACAGTGATGACTTTGGCTGCGAAATCAACGAGTTCCAGCCACCTTAACTTTGCTTCTTTTTTTTATTTGAAAATCTATAATCAAGAATGTGATTTTGAGGATATTGCTTAAGATTATAATCTATGTTTCTAACCCATGATGTCTTAGACAAAATTCGGACTTCAGTCTTTGTTCTCAATAATGATTTTTATTTTTTAAAAAATTATTTTTTTATTCTTTGACTATCAATGTTTATAAAACACAAAAGTATTAACAAATCTTTTAAACTCAAGTTAATCGAACAACTAAAACTAACGGAGTTCTTAAACAAAACATTTAATCTAATAATTTTTAATTGAAAAAAAAGTTATGATAATCACGTCTAATATCTTTTTATAAATTTATTTTTAATGAACATACAATATTTTATGATTGTTATAAGATAAAAAAAAATAGTGTTCTAACTCTAATTTGAATTTCTCTTAATAGTTATTCATGATATTTTAATAATTAAACTTGTCTGGTTCAATTCAGTTCCTTTGCAAATTAGGAAACCCAAATCCCCAATTTATAACAAGGGAAAATATCCAAACCTTTTAAATATCTGTTCTTGTTTTGTTCATTGTTTATGTAACTTTTCTTGCAAGTTGCAACCAGTTATCCAATTCCTAGAGCTGGACTTTTCCATGAATTGCATGGGATGAATTGATGGCTATTGCGCCTAATAAATCAAAGTAGCTATTTCAGCATGATGCTCGTGCTGGTGAAAGCTTCAACTTAACCCTTATAAGAGACAAAGAAAAAGAACCTAATAGATTGTGACATGACAATCTAGCACCGAAACAAGCAGAAAAACACAAACCACTCTCCCTTATTTCCCTCCTTTAGCAATGGTGGAACAAGTGTCTTAAACAAAAATGGATCCATTCATGTTCTCGTTATCAATCGTTATTAATATGACGGCTATCAATCATTATCAATATGACGGCCATGTTTAAATCCTAATTATTAACGGTAACAGACTTTTAACTAGGTGATGCACAGATTAACATGACCAATAGAGAACCAGAGCTATCATCCCCACTTTACTCTCTCTGATCTAAGTGAAAAAGATACAGATATTACTTGACTTCTCAAAACAAGAGAGATTAAGCATTTAACATCCTTGTTACATATAACAGTGAATTTAACAGACACTGAAATTTTACTCATTCAACATGAAGGATAGTAACAGGTTCAGCAGACTGGTGAAGGGGAAGTGAGCAGGATTTCCTTTATGCTGATCAGTACTGTCTGGGGATGATGCCACTTCTGATTCCTGAATTCTTTTTGGCTGAAGGTTTTAAATTACTACAAGATTTTCCAGCACAATGGCCAAAATTGTACCTCTCCCAGTATATAAGGCAAGGGCAGAATTCAGGTCTATAATACAGATTCTATTACAGATTAGCTTGAAGATGCAAGTGCACATATACAATATGAAAAAGGACACAACACAGGCAAAAGAAATTCTGGAAAGCCTGTCACTGTGAGTTGAATCGGAAGGAGTCATCAGGTAGATACTTAGTCCTCAAATTGTAGTTAAACTTTGGATTCTCATAATCAACAGGCTTTTGCTCTGCTCCAGCAGAACCAGAAACTACTTCTCCGCTCTTTTCGCGATGCCTGTGTCTTGACCTTTCTTTCTGGCTCTTGGATTTGCTGTAAGGAGGAAGAAGCTCACTTGGTCCATAAAATTCTGCATATTCCTGTCGTTTTGACGAACGGTGCTTGCTTGACAAAGAGGGATCCTTAAAACTGATAGATTTGATCTTAGGGGGCTTCATTTCTGAATACTTATCAGCTGTACTTGGTGTCTGGACCTGCCTATTTTCAGTAAGAGGAGCAGCAGCAATTTGCGTCTCCGCCAATGTGGGCTGAACTTCATCTTCAGGCATTCGAAGACGATCTTTCAATGGTGTGAGGCCTCTCTTGGGGCCATCAGATCTGAATGGGGGCTGTACTTCATCTTCAGGCATTCGAAGGCGATCTTTCAATGGTGTGAGGCTTCCCTTGGGGCTGTCAGATCTGAAACGCAAAGGTATGAACTGAAAGAATCTGCTGACCAATGCTTCAAGAGATATCTTAGAAAGATCACCCATAAGTTGTCCAAAAGATGGCCATCCTGGTTCCTCTTTACTACTCTCCAAGATGGGCACAGGTTTCACACTGCTTACTTGGCCTTTAAATTCTCTTTCTGATCGTTGCTGCAGTATTTATGCAGTGTAATTAGCCAACCAGCAAGGATGCAATAAATTCTCAAATTAAAAAGGCTGACATAATAATAAAAGTAAATTCTCAAAATGGATTTTCTACTTTACTAATCTTATGGAAGCAAGAAAGGCATACCATCCTTGAGAAGAAAGAGGATCCAAATCCCTGCTGAAGAATGCATGTAACATATCCTACTACAATGGCACCAACAACTGAGAGGATATCTGCAGATAAACCCACCAAGAAGAATGCAATTTAAAACAAATCAAAGATTTAAATGATAACAAGAGAAAGTTTAACATGCTAAACAAAATTCACTCAGTCCAGCAAACAGCCATGCATGCATACATTTGATAAGGAATAAATGATACCAAACAAGAACAATGTACAGAATTTAAAGTTCACTTGTCTGACTGGCTTATGCTGCTCCATTTATGGACTTCATCCAGGGTAGTTAAGATCAGAGCTGAACAAATACATCAGCTTCACGATCTAAATTTGGATATAGAGACATGACGTAACATATCTGCCCAACAAATCTGGGCCTCAAGGACAAAACATTTTCCTTATATGGTTTAAAGTTTTCACTATTCTTGTTTCTTTTCCTTTTTCTGTTCTGTGCATCTGTGTTAGGGCGCTTTACAAAATTCAGAACCACAGTATCAAACCAACATCTTGAAATGACCAGAAATTTCTATTCTTTCGCAAAATATTGGTCATACAAAACCCTTTTTGTCTCCTTATATGGTCAAAGAGAAAGCACCAAAACATACAAATCTTCTAACAATAGAGGTGCTCATTAGATTAATAACCAAACATAAATAAATAAATGATAGAGTTTAAAACCTGTTGTGGAAATTGAACTATATTGGTAATCACAATCCTCCTGGTTGAGAGAGATTTGACGAAGAGCAGCATTTCCTCGATCAATGATTAATAAGGAACAGGTTGGCCGAAGATAAACCACATCAAAATCATTTGAGAACTTAGCATCTTCACTGGGCCCATCTCTATACCCTGCAACATTTGATTTACCTCCAGCGATGGTTGTCACACCTAAAAATATTACAAAGATTATTAACATTATTCTTTTGCATAATTGCCACTCATTTTCCCTCCTATGTGATAAGGTAGCATTGTTCTTATGTTGTACAAGCAAGAATGTCAATAACCCACTGGTTTAAATATTCTCATTCTAAACCAATCTCCAGAAAGATTTCAAACTTTTAATAAATAAGAATTGAAGAATTGTATCTTAGAACTAACTTTCAACCAAAAATTAAAAGGAAAAGAAAGAGAATTGAACCTGAGGATATATGTGAGTTGTAACACATTAATGCTTTACTATATTGGATTTTTCTCACCGAATTTCATATTTTAAGCATCATTCTAATCATGTAAGATGTTTGAAAGATGAAACTCAGGTAACACGCACCAGCATCTCCAATCTTTCTGATGGCAAGATTCTCAGTATCAGCAACATAAACAATTCCTCTATCATCCATGGTTATGCCTTTGGGATGATTAAAACGAGCATCACTTGGTTTTCCATCTACATGACCAGTGTGACCCTGAAAAGACCCAGCTACCAATCTTCCTCTACTATCTGCAGTAACATAAAGAGAAAACAGAATGAATTTAAAGCAGTCCAAAGAACAAGGATCACATCATTGTAATTTGTCAAAATTGTCACTTTCCAATGGATCAGATTTAGTATCAGTTATAAGAGCAAGATGACGAGCACCATACACTGGGACAACGGCGGGGTAATTCGAACAATGTTGCTATTAATTGAATCAACAGCAAAGAGTTCACCATCCTCAGACACCCGGATCCTATATGGAATGACTCCAATCTCATTTCCTTCCACAACAGTCTCCACCACGTAACCATTCTCAAATTGAAGAACATTCCCATCTGAAAATCAATAATGGGCATAAAAATATAGTACCAAGATAACTTAGTTATTAAAAAGAATCTAATAGAAGAGGTAACATAACAACCTGAATGAGGCATCTTGGAAGTAGACCTGGCCGTCCATTTCAGAAGTGAAGACAGATGTTTAATCAATGGTCCTGAGAAATCAAAAATGCTAAAAGCTTTAGTAACAATAATTTTATTATTAAAAAAATAAAAGCAAACCCACTTTACAAAAGCAATAAAGGGAGTTTCTTTGGTAATTAGCAGCATTAAGCGCAACAATGTATTAGAAGGGAAACAACAGAAACAAAAGGAGAATCGAACAGAAAATTCAGCGAACATAATTTGCAGAGACTAAGCACAACCATTTGACAAATAGATCGTTGAAATCCAAAACATAAAAGGAATATGAAGATGAATGTCACCTGCAGGAGCAGCCTGAGCTTGATAGTGCAGAGAGTAAGTGAGACCAAGTGCTATGATAGCATACAGGAGACGGTGATTTCTCATAGTGGTGTGGACGATTCAAGCAGAAGCAGAGTGAAAGAGAGAGAGATTGGGTTCAAGCTAAGAGAAGAAACTATTAAAGCCTGTGAAGAACTGACATTTTCGGATTGAGCAGTGGGAGAGAGAAGCGAAGGAGGCAATCTGGGTAGCGCAAGTAGAAGCAAATAACTGGGCACTGGGTAGCGCAAGGAAGCAAACAACCGCCTTAGTCTCTCTCTTCTGCAATTAACTTTCTCGAGTGCTTTTCTTCTCTTCTTTTTCTTTTTCTTTTTCTTTTTCTCTTTCCCTTCAGATTTTTAACTTTTTTGCCATTCCGCGCAAAGTGAGTTTTTCGATGAGTTTTTGTACCTTGACATGGTTGGATTCTCTGCATCGCCTCTCTGCGGCTGTCTTCTGTCCACTATCTAATCAAATTCATGTTTAAAAATAATTATTATTATTATTATTATTTCCTTCTAAGAAATATATATTCTTCATTTTTATTTTTTTTTTATGTATAAGGATTTTCATATTGATTTTAAGAGTACTTATCTGGAGTTATTTTACCGTTTTTCCTTAAAATGTGAATTTTCTTTTTTCGATTCTAGTATGGTAAGAGAGTTATTAGGCATAAAAGGCAATTAATATATTCATAGGGAATTTCTTTTCTCGCCTCTTTTTTTCTTTTTGCCACCCCATTTTTTTTGGGCATGTTGATTTAATAATTTTCAAAAATTATAATTATGATCTTAGCTATATTCAGAATATAATATTTTATCCTTTTGAATTTAGTTAAATTTAAAAGGAAATTGTATTTATACATTCGTATTTAGCTAAATTAAAAAGGACAAAATCTGAATTATAAGTACCATGGGCCAAAGGGCTGGGGTGGAGGGTATATAGTGGAAAGACCAAAAATCGGGTGGGGTGAGAAAAGAAATCCACACTTCTCTTTCCCACCTATCACATATGGCCTGCATCTACATATAGTCTGAGGCTCTGAGCCCGCCAACCATAGGACCTAAAAGAACCTAGAAGAAAAATACAGACCTTAAACGTACACTCTTACGCCCAATGTGCCAACTTACTTTTTTCGCATTATATTTTTTTATCAGATTCATGTTGTTTTCTTAAAAAAAAAATTAAAAAAAGAGCATTGAAATTTGGATTAATATCTTCATGTCTCTATCCTATCGAGATTCTGAGATAAAAAAAAATCACCAAAAAAAGATTCTGAAAAAGATATCCCCTGGAGAAATTTGACACGTGCTAAATGCTTAATGTGAACCTCCGTTCTTTTTTTTTTTCCGATAAAATGCATAGGGAGAAACGCGAATCTTATTTTGACCTCACATGAAGGAAACTTTTCAAACATGCCAAATCATGCCATGTCACTACTATTATCATACGTGTACGATAGCAATTGGTTTAGCGGACGTAGAGTCTTATTAGGTAATGTTCGCTCGAGCCTACAACCATCGCTATAGATTTGAACTTCCCAATTTAGATTTTAGATCCACACAGTCCCCTCGATGATATCAAATGGAGCATTGAAGCTTTTCTAGCTCGCATATTCTGAATCAGAGTCTTCTGCATAATCTTTAGATCTGAATAAGCACTTTTAGCTTCGGTAATTTTCTCTTTTTGATTTGAAAATTTTCAGATCTGATGCTTGGATTCGGATTTCTTAATTTTCTTCCGACCTCTGTTTGTTTTTACTTATTTTTCTTATGAATTTCTGTTCTTATGCTTATGGACATGCGTGCTTTGTTCGGAGACGCTGTGAAATTGTTGCATGTATGCATATTGTTTAGGAATCGTGTCGATCGATGGCGTGGGATTCGGATTTTATGGTTATACGTGGTCTTGTTGATAAGTTTTTGAACTTCCATATTTGTTTGTTTGAAATTTTCCATAAACACATGTAGGGCTATACCTACATGATATGCATGAACCGGTGTTGCTACGATGTGCTTGATTGATTTTATGTTTCATGTCGAGTGTAGGCGGAGTCTAAAATTTCTGAGGATATGTGATTGAGTTGATGGTATCGATGAAGAGTGCTTTGTAGTATTTTTTTTTTCTCCTTATAACTCCTTTGATGGAAGGGATCAATTACTTGAAGCTATTTTGCCTATTGTGTTGGGTACCGGTTAGACATGTGTCTTTCCTGCTGTAGCCAGAAGTACTGAATCATTTAAAAATCGTTAATCATTTCAATTGTGGATTTACAGTGAAATGGTAGTTTTAATTTCTTATATGGAGCATTAGACATCGTCTGATTAGTAGATGCTCATGGCTTGCTAACAGTGATGACAATAGTTACATTTAGGAACAGTCTGCAGAATTAGAAGTGAACGTTATTCATTCTTGTTTGGAGATTGGTTGCAGATAAAGGATTTAAAGTCATTGTTTCCATTCTGTCAGTTTCTAAAAATAAAAAACAATCGCACAACTTGGACTTTCTAGGTCTAGGATGAGATGTTATTGTGCAACTCTGACCTGCTTTTCGAGCTCCTCTACCCCCAACCTTGTATTCATTTATTTGGTGCAAATGCAATTGTTGTTTGGATGCTAAGGTGTACTTTATATGTTGCAGTTTGGATAAGTGTAGTTTGGTAAGATGGGAGGTGGATTTAGAGTGCTTCACCTTGTTAGGCCGTTTCTCTCATTTCTGCCAGAAGTTCAGTCTGCTGACAGAAAAATCCCATTTAGGGAGAAGGTCATATATACTGTGATCTCTCTCTTCATTTTCCTGGTTTGTAGTCAGCTCCCTCTGTATGGAATACACTCAACTACAGGTGCAGATCCATTCTACTGGATGCGGGTTATCCTTGCTTCAAATCGTGGAACAGTTATGGAGCTTGGAATCACCCCAATTGTGACTTCTGGACTGGTGATGCAACTTCTGGCTGGGTCAAAGATCATTGAAGTGGACAACAATGTACGTGAGGATCGTGCCCTCTTGTAAGTATCTTTCTTCATTTATCTTGTACATATTCCTTTTTCCCTCAATAATGTCAGCCTGTTGCATCTCTGGTTGTCAAATTATCATATATTATTTCATTTTATGGTGTGGGAAGTTTATTTGGCATGTTCTGCATTCTCCAAATCGATTTTGTGATATATTTTCTTAATTGAGGTTTTGCAAAGCTCTCTATTGTGTAGAATTTTGGTTTGACCTCATCAATGGTTTCATTTTATTAATTTTGCAGAAATGGAGCACAGAAACTACTTGGCATCTTGATTGCTATTGGAGAGGCAGTTGCCTATGTTCTTTCTGGAATGTATGGTAGTGTGGGCCAACTTGGAGTGGGAAATGCCATCCTCATCATTATTCAGCTGTGCTTTGCTGGTATCATTGTAATATGTTTAGATGAGCTTCTCCAGAAAGGATATGGTCTGGGATCTGGAATTTCCTTATTTATAGCGACCAATATCTGGTGAGTTTTGTAGCCTTCTATTTTCTTCATTGTCCATCAATATGTTATTCCAAGCATTGAGCTATAAGAGTGTTGTTATCTTATACTATTGACTAAACTTCTAGTGGAAAACTAAGAGGAGTTATATCATTTGCAGTGAAAGCATTATCTGGAAGGCGTTTAGTCCCACCACCATAAACAGTGGTCGAGGAGCAGAGTTTGAGGGTGCTGTTATTGCTCTATTCCATTTATTGATAACTAGAACAGACAAGGTCCGTGCTCTTCGTGAGGCATTTTACCGGCAGAACCTTCCCAACGTGACAAATCTGCTTGCTACTGTTTTGATCTTCCTCATTGTGATATACTTCCAAGGTTTCCGTGTTGTTTTGCCTGTAAGATCAAAGAATGCCCGTGGACAGCAAGGCTCCTATCCAATTAAACTGTTTTATACCTCCAACATGCCTATTATTCTTCAGTCTGCCCTTGTTTCCAATCTCTACTTTATCTCTCAGGTAGTGGAGTTTTCTGATCGCGTTGCTACTTCTTTTACAATCAATTTTTATTGTCATGATGTTTTAACAATTAAATGTTACTGTATTTTTACAGTTGCTCCACCGAAAGTACAGTGGAAACTTCTTCGTAAATCTGTTGGGCAAATGGAAGGAATCAGAATATGGAGGCCAGTCTGTTCCTGTTGGTGGTATTGCATACTACATCACTGCACCATCCAGGTAAGAAGAAGCCTCCACATAATTCAAATTCTCTGAAGTTCTGTCATCTGTGCCCAGTCAGTTTTATAATAAGATCTTTAGGTTGTACTTTTCCTTGTTCTTGTTTCATATTCTAACTCTAATTTAAGTTTTCCTTATGTGTATTTTGCAGCTTAGCTGATATGGCAGCCAATCCTTTCCATGCATTGTTCTATCTTGTGTTTATGTTGTCAGCATGTGCCTTGTTCTCTAAAACTTGGATTGAAGTCTCCGGATCATCAGCCAGAGATGTTGCCAAGCAGTTGAAGGTATTGAATAATTTATTTTGCAGATGCTCCCTATTACTTTAAACCATATCTTATCAGGGTCCCCCCCACGCCAAAAAAAATTTCTCCCTTTTCCTCGACTGGATTCTGGATGTGGAAGGAAATAAAAATAAATTAGAAAGTGATGTAACTGTTATCCCTATTCTGGAAGAATCTTGGAATTCGAATTGAGCATCAAATCTGACGCAGCCCTTTCTGTGCCCGTAGTATAGGCAACCATGTCTATCAGCCCCTGGATCTTTCCTTATCATGGCAAGGGGCCAATTAACTGTGACTACCTTTTTTGTTTTGGATTGCAAGATTTGCACGTAAGAATTAGAATTTGACAAATTCACTTAAAGGTAATAGTAACAGAAAGTTTAAGTGGGTCCTATTTTAATCTGCAGGATTAAGATTATGTTGTGTGAGAGCACTTATGGTAGGTTTAACATCACACATAATAATGAATCTTAGCTACATGGTTAACCATGTTGTTGCTCAACATGCAGGAACAACAAATGGTGATGCCTGGGCACCGTGAATCAAACTTACAGAAAGAGCTGAACCGATACATTCCCACCGCAGCAGCATTTGGAGGCATTTGTATTGGTGCACTGACAGTGTTGGCAGATTTCATGGGTGCAATTGGTTCAGGGACAGGGATACTACTCGCCGTAACGATCATCTATCAGTACTTTGAGACATTTGAGAAGGAGCGAGCCAGTGAGCTTGGCTTCTTTGGTTTTTGAAGCGCTTATTTGTGATTACTATTGGTGACTCCAACGGGATTAACAATCATCAATCACTACTTAGAGACATTTGAGGAGAGAGCCAATGAGCTTGGCTTCTTGGTTTTGATACGTGTACTGATGCCGACGGGCTCGGCTCTTCTGCAGTTTTGATGTATTGAGAGATGATTGTAGGTTTATAACAACTATAAGCTGGTAGAATAGTTTGGTTATAACTTTTTCTCAGTTGAGAAAGTACGAAGTACATCTGTAAAACACTTTTTGTTTCTTAACACCGCGTACTGTTTCCTCCGTTGGATCTATTCAGAGTTTAGGTGGGTTAAGTTATTGCTGAAAATTTATCATATAATAATAACAACTAATAAAGAAGCCCATGTGCCAATGCCAAAAACCTTTTTTGTAAAGAAAAAATCCTAATTCACATAAACTAATATTTTGTAATGCATCTTAGTTGAGTAGGTTCATTAATTCAGTATGTGATCTGTAGAATATATGAATGACATGATACAGAGAATGTGTTAACCTATTAATTGTTTTGATACTTCAAGAAGCCGCCAAGGCCCTAAAACCTTTTTTTTTTAAAAAAAAAAAATCCTAAATAAGTATTCAACGAAATTTTATCGTGAGTTTGATTTTATTTAAAAGAAAAAAAATTATACATTATTTGAAGAAGTAAACCAATTCATTATTAATAAACCACATTTATATTTCTGCTCATATGCCTACAACATAAGCGTATTATGTGAACAGGGTTTATCGGTTATTTGGGAAAATTAGGCCTCATTCAAAAGATCTGTGGGTACATGAATGAAAAAAAAAAAAATCTTAATGTTATCATGTAACTCAAGAATTGTCTTTTTTTGGTTTTTCAATGTGAATTCAAGAATTATCTTAAATAGCAACCAAACAAAACTTGCTGAGAATAATAAAAGAAAATTATCCATGTCATGCTGAGAATCTAAACATATGAGGATCATCTATGTCACTGAACAAATAAAAGAAAACTAATTTTCTAATCAAAAACTGTAACATCACCTGTGGCCACTGACTGTTTATACAATGACTGTTGAAGCACACACGCTTTATTTACTTCGTCTACAAAGTGAAAAATAGTTGAATTAATATTTCAATCATTGCAAACATCAACTAAATGCAATTAAATTCAAAATTAAATAGGAAGATATGCTGGATTTAAATGTCCAGCTTTGAAATTCACTTACTCTCTTGCTTTATTTCCACCGATGCTTTCTTTATCTATACCAAATTCACTTGCACTCTCTTGCTTTATCTGCACCACCCCACCTTCAATTTCTTTACCCGTATCTGCTTCGTTCACATATTTCACAATAGATTCAACACAACTTGGGTTGAATTCATAAATGAGCAACTGCTTTATTAAATCATTGAACATGAAACGAGTAGTATGCATACATTCCTTCTCTACTTCCTTTAACACTGATTCTACCCAAAAAAAATTAAACTTGTGACGGTCCAAAAACCTGCTGTTTACCTGGATTGGCTGTTCCCAAATTTACTCCCGGTTGATTAACTACTGAAGTAGTGAGGAGCAGTGAATCCAACGCCTATTCCATTGTATGCAGTGTCTCCTTGACCATATGGAATAGTGTGGTGAGAACCAAATCCAGGACCATGTTGAGGAGCAATGGATCCAGGAGGTGAAGGATGAATAGATGGTTGATTATTCAATCTAGAATCTGCATTAAACAGTAAACAGACTTTCAGTTGCCATAAAGCGACAGTTATATAAGTAATGGTATCTGTTTCCCTCTAATGGCGCACTAACAGTTGAAAGTAGCATATGGAGGAGGATCAGTGAATCCACCGCCTGCAGTAGCGTATGAAGGAGGATCAGGACCATATGGAGGAGCAGTGAATCCAAGAGAAGAATCATTATTCAATCTAGAATCTGCATTAAACAGTAAATAGACTTTCAGTTATGAAGGATCACTCACATCCCTTGCAACAATGGCAAAAAGGCTACCATCATGCGACCAAGACAGTAAAGGTCAAATTTCTAACTTAAGGGTGGGACCTATCTTTAATATCACTGGATAGTCATACTACACAACTAGGTTTGTCCTCATACAACACATGGTGCTATCCATAGATTTTTTTTTTTTGGTACTTATATAGTCAAATTATATCAGTTTGAACAAGCAAAACTAAAGAGAAAAGGAACCTAAATCGCCGAAAAAAATTTAAGAACCATATTAATAAATGTATAAGAATAAAACATCATACATTAGAATTCGAAAATTTTCTGCCTTTGGTATATAAAATTATTATAAAGAGACACGTAAAAGGAGAGAAAATGTGAAAAAAAAAAAAAAAGTGGGTAAAAAGAGTTGACCCTAAATGGAAAAGAGAATGTGTTTTTCGATCAAGAAGGACAGAGTTGACTAAATTACTCCAACAGTCTATACCAGATAGATAATCCAACAGGCCTATGAATCTGATACCAATAAAACCCAGAGAAATACTAACTCATTTAAAGCCTCCCCAATAATCCAAAATCGAAACCCATTTAAACCCACAACCCCAACATCTTGTCATCGTCAACGTCTTTAAATAAAACTAACACCGACAGAACTTGAACATGCTGTCAAATGAACCACGAGGACTCAAATACTAAAGAAATGCAAAGATAAAATTTTATTAAAGAAACAGAAAGCAGAAACAGAAGAAACATAAGAGAGATTAAGATAATTCATACCATCAAAATAAAAATCCAAGAACGATAAAATCCTATGAAAGACACAAGATAAATTCAAATCAAAATTTGAATCGGAGAAGAAATCGTAACAGAGATTATGATAATTCATAAGAGATAAATTTCAATCAGATTTATTTTAATTTGAATAATTTATCTCTTATGAATTATCATAATCTCTTCTCCGATTGAGATTTTGATTTGAATTTATTTTGTTTCTTTCATAGAATTATATCAATTTAGGGTTCTTGGATTTTTATTTTAATTTTAATGGTATGAATTATCAATTAGGGATTTTAATTTGTGCCATTTTGATAAGCATGATTTTTGTCAAAGATTTTTGGAGTTGATTTGTATTCATTGCCATCAGCATGTTCAAGTTCTGCCAGTGTTAGTTTTATTTAAAGATGTTGCACAGTTTTTTTCATGTGAATTTGATGATGACAGTGCAGGTTAGTTTTAGTAGGGAGGCCCATCTATCTTCATGTTGGACGAGCTGCTTCATCTCTAAATGGCATAGGCCCTACATGCAAACCCAATCCCTATGAACTAAAATCCCATAATTTCTAATCACACTCCCCATATGCAACAAATTCAGTTTAGTGTACGTGAGAGGAAAAGATATGTGGTGAGAAATTATAGGACGTGCCAAGAGAATTTCCCCTACCAAAAATCAATCAAATTTAACTAAATTCAAATACACCAAAAATAATGTTGTTACATGATTGAAGATTTTTTTCAAAAAAAAATTATTATTGTATGATTGAAGAGACTCAGTTCAAGGTTTTTTTTAAAATATATATATATATATATATATCTTTTTTCCTCTCGGATATGGACTAAAAAAAATTGTCATTGCCTTTTGTTAAGTGACAAAATTCCTTATTTTAAGGAAAAGAATATGAAGAAAGGACATAGTTACTACACTTGGGTTCCGGTGACTGGTCCAATTCCGAAATCCACAAGTCCCATAGTTACTAGGTCGAAATCTAGTGTTTCTCCACTTCTCTGAGGGATTTCGTCGAATGGGAATAGTGCCAGTGGTGGTCGGACTCTTCGGGATTGGATAGAGCTGGCTGGTGAGCTCCTTTCAACGGCATTTCCCATATGGGTAACACTTGGGTGCTTGATTGGGTTGTTCGGTCCCAATTCCTTCAACTGGGTCACGCCCAAATTGAGCATTGCTGGCCTTACCATCATCATGCTTGGCATGGGGATGACACTTACTCTTGACGATCTTCGTGGTGCTCTTGCTATGCCTAAGCAAGTACTCGCTGGTTTTTTTGTGCTTCAATATTCGGTTGGCAGCCTTCCTCATTGGTTTCTATCTTCTAATTTTCAATGACTTCTTATTTGGTTTTCAACTTTCACTGATGGGATTTTGATTTATGAAACAAATAAGTGCCTGGTGCAGAGTACAAGACAAAATTCTCTTCAGACAATGAGATGTATATTCTCTTCTTCCATATATGGTTTATTAATGAGTTTGAAGCATGTAATATTGAATGTTACTGTAAGTCAATTGTCCCCTACGAAGATAAGAAGGTCTCCACTTACTTTGTTCCACAAGTGAACTGTAGCAACTTTGAAGAAAAGTAGAAAAGGAAAACCACCTGCAGCCATATTCTGCTTCGTGGTCAGCCTGTTCTCTATATTAAAGAACACGTGGACATTTCTTTTGAGACTGAACAAGATTCTACAGATCAGAGGTTGTTGAAATTGAATGTCCTCTTCTAGTTTCCCAAGTGCAGGTTACAAGCAACTGTTTCAGACATACTTCAGTGCTTGCTTTTCCATCTTTAGGATATTAATTATTCATCCAGGGCTGCATCTAAGGATTTTGTTCTTGCTAGAGGCACAATGGAAGTTATGCTACTGAGTACTGACTAAACCAAGTTGTTGGCAACCTTCTACAGTCATGAAATCTTTACCAGATGACAAAACAGAAATAGTTCCTAGCCAAGGGTTAAGGCCACTTATCTACTTCCACTCCAAGCATCTCTCACGGAACTGAAATCTCCTATAGGCTATGAAATGTGGTGCGAAAATAATTTCCATGATTTCATATGTCTACCACAATGATCCTCTATGAACAAACAAGAGCCTTTTATACAATTGAATATCTAGAATAGTGAGCTTCAGACTACACAAGCAAAATATACAATTAAATATTTGTAGTATGCTTATCTAAAGTTCAAGAGGTGAGGAATAAAAAAAAAAACACAAGATCATTAGTGATAGCAGGGGCCTAAGCCAAATTTTCTACCCATCCGCTCTACCAGAGCTTTCTTCTCTGCAAGCTTTACAGCCCTCTGCGCTCGAAAATTTTCCCATCGACTCTTCGCATTCACGTAAGCAGTATATAGATCATTCTCCCTTCTATCATCTGCTACAATTAGTCTTTCCAGCTCACTTAACTGAGCTTTTAATCTATGACGATCAGACACTGTTTCTCTACCTCTTGTGCTGAAAATTTGGCTTAGTACTAATACAGTCAAAGAAAAAGCAATCCCTGTAGTGATGCCGATGGGCTCTTCTGCAGTTTTCATGTATTGAGATATGATTGTAGGTTTATATCACCTGTAAGCTGGTAGAGTAGTTTGGTTATGACTTATTCTCAGTTGAGAAAGTACGAAGTACATCTGTAAAACACTTCTTGTTTCTTAACACCGCATACTGTTTCCTCCGCTGGATCTATTCAGAGTTTAGGGTGTGTTAAGTTATTGTTGAAAATTTATCATATAATAACAACAACTAATAAAGAAGCCCATGGGCCAATGCCCTAAAAACTTTTTTGAAAAGAAAAAATCCTAAGAGAAGCCCCATTCACATAAACTAATATTTTGTAATGGATCTTAGTTGAGCAGGTTCATTAATTCAGTACGTGATCTGTAGAATATGGGAATGGCATGATACAGAAAGAATGTGTCAACCTATCCAAAAACACAAAGAATATGTCAAAAATATACCTAAATTATGTTAACCAGAACTTCAATGAATTAGGCCAATTCTTTAGCCAAAGTAACCAATGCAATTTAAAAAAAAAACCGTCAACTTTTTTTAGAAAAAAGAAAAATCCTGAGAAGAGAAACCCCGTTCACATACTAAACTAAATCAAAGAGTTAATTGCCTAGGTTGATATAGAGGGTGAGGTACAAACAAGTATTCAACGAAATTTTATAGTGAGTCTGATTTTATTTAAAAGAAAAAAAATTATATATTATTTGTATTTCTCTCGAAGTAAACCAATTCTTTATTAATAAAACTGCTCATATGCCTACAACACAAGCATATTATGTTGGGACAATTAGGCCTCATTCAAAAGATCTGAGGGTACATGAATGAAAAGGGCAAAAAAAATCTTAATGTTATCATGTAACTCAAGTATTGTCTTTTTTGGTTTTTCAATGTGAATTCAAGAATTATCTTAAATAGCAACCAGCCAAAACTTGCTGAGAATCTAATGTTGATAAAAGAAAATTATAAACACATAAGGATCATCTATGTCACGAAAACTACTTTTCTAAAATAAACCCTAAATTCAACAGGCATGCTAAGAATTAAAAAACCTTACAGGGATACCATACCTGTGAATGTTGTTCGCGAATGTCTACTCCACTAAAAAACCAATTTTTGCTGAAAGAAAATAAAACCAAAGGTAATCATCATCCAAAGTTGAATTCTTGGGATAAAAAGCATAATAGGAACAATCGCCGATGAAACGCATACACAACAACTATAATGGCACCGAAAAACAGCCTTATATACATCAAATGGCAAAATGCCTGAGAACCGATCGTATTTAATCACCATTCTACTTTTTCCACTACTTAATGCCACTCCAGGCCACAATTTTCAAATTTTACAATCATTGCCAGCACTTCTTCAGATTATAGAGTTATAACTAACTGCCCAGACAGAAAAAGGGACGTGAATTAGACTAACAACACTTCTTCAGATTACGCTGATTCATGAATGCCATAGCCTCACTCTCCATTTTCAAGCTCGACTTTTTTTGAACTTAGGGTTTTTTTTCACTGTTTGGCCATTACAAATAGAAGTTCACTTATTCTCACGATTGACGCTCTTCCTCTTTTTTTTTTTTTTTTGAGTTTTAGATTTTCCGTATGCATGCAAGATTTTGGTTGAATTGGGCATTTCATATGTGATAAATAAGCTCTTGTCCATGTGACTAATGGGATTGAGATGTCTGAAAGCTCAAATTCGATTTTTTCCTTCTTTGGTTGAGATGAAACCATTTTGAAATTTGAGACGTGAATTAGACTAACAACACTTCTTTAGATTACGCTGATTCATGAATGTCATAACCTCACTCCCCATTTTCAAGCTCGACTTTTTTTAAACTTAGGGTTTTTTCCATTGTTTGGCCATTACAAATAGAAGTTCACCCATTCTCATAATTGACGCTCTTCCTCTCATTTTTTTTTTTTTGGGTTTTAGATTTTCCATATGCATTCAGGATTTTGGTTGAATTAGGCATTTAATTTTCATATGTGATAAATAAGCTCTCCTTGTCCATGTGACTAATGGGATTGAGATGTCTGAAAGCTCAAATTTAATTTTTTCCTTCTTTGGTTGAGATGAAACCATTTTGAAAATTGAGATTTTCAGTAGATAAAGTTATATTGATGGTTAAAAGTTTTTGAGATGGTATTGATTTGCTCAAATTTAATCATAGTCATGTCTGTTTTAGATAAGTTATTAATGTATTTTGGATTTTAAACGCATAATGTAGAACTCAGATAGTAATATATTATTGGGATATTTAATTGCGTTGTAACTGTTTGGTAGACTTTCTTTTTGATTTTCTGGTTAATCTTATTATGTCTTTTAGAGTGAAGTTCAAATAGTCAAGTATTTTTCTTCAATATTAATAATGGTTTGAGAAAATCATAAAAGGAGAAGTATTAACCAAAAAATACTTGACTACTTGAACTTCACTCTAAAAGATATAATAAGATTAACTAAAAAAAAAAAAAAACCTACCAAACAGTTACAAATGTAATTACATATCACAATAATATATTATTATCTATGAGTTTTACATTGAGCATTTAAAACTCAAAATACATTAATAGCTTATTTAAAACAGATATGACTATGATTAAATTTAGACAAATTAATGTCATTTAAAAAACTTTCAACCATCAAGATAACTTTATTTACTGAAAATCTCAAATTTCAAAATGGTTTCATCTTAATCAAAGAAGGAAAAAAATTAAATTTGAGCTTTCAGACATCTTAATCCCATTAGTCATATAGATAAGAAGAGTTTATTTTCACACATGAAAATCAAATGTCCAATTCAACTAAAATTCTGCATACATATGAAAAATTTAAAACACAAAAAAAAAAAAGCGTCAATCGTGAGAATCGGTGAACTTTTATTTATAATGGTCAAACAATAAAAAAAAAAACCCTAAGTTAAAAAAAAAATCAAACTTAAAAATGGGGAGTGAGGCTATGGCATTCATGAATCAGCGTAACAAAGGGGAGGAAAGAAGGGTAGAAGAAGGAAAATGGAGAAGACTCGCCTTCAGAAACATGGGTTTCCAGCTGCCGTTGATGGCCAGTTATGTTCTTCTTCCATTCCTGTTCTTCGGGAATCCAGAGAAAGAAAATAAGGGAGAGGAATAGTTTTGTCTGTTGAAGGGAAAGAGATAGAGGAAGGAGATGGTCCTGGGAGAGCTCGGCTGCTTGCCCTCTTCCTTTCCTTTTTCTTCGAAAACGCAAGAAGGAAAATTGAGGTTTGGGTTTTTGACTTCTGAAATTGTTGGAGAAACTTGGATGGGTGGTTTTTCTCCTGATAACACCTGACAGATAAAGGGCAAAATAGGCAAACAAGAATTAAAACAGGGATAGAAAAGTAAGCATGAGATGAGAAATCTGATGTGGCATAATGTTAGATAGGTTGCTTTTGGATTGATTGTGGGAAGGGATGCAGACGGATGGATTCTTTTTCTTTTTTTTTTGTAATTAATAGGATTCCATTCGTCTGCACCTAATCCAACTCATGTCTTTAGTAGGGAGGCCCATCTACCTTCATGTTGGACAAGCTGGCTTATCTCTAAATGGCATAGGCCCTACATGCAAACCCAATCCATATGAACTAAAATCTCATTATTTCTAATCACACTCCCCATATGGAACAAATTGAGTTTAGTACATGTGAGAGGGAAAGATATGTGGTGAGAAATTATAGGATGTGCCAAGAGAATTTCCCCTACCAAACATCAATCAAATTTAACTAAATTCAAATACACCAAAAATAATGTTGTTACATGATTGAAGAATTTTTTTTTAAAAAAATTATTATTGTATGATTGAAGAAACTCAGTTCAAGGTTTTTTTTAAAAAAAAAAAAAAAATCTTTTTTCCTCTCAGATATGGACTAAACAAAAATTGTCATTGCGTTTTTGATAAGTGACAAACTTCCTTAATTTAAGGAAAAGAGAATGAAGAGAGGACATGTTCGTTCTGTTAGGCAAAACCTCCTTGCATTATTAAAGTGCAAATGCAATGCATTTTTCAGTTCTTTTGGCCATCTCTTTGTGGAGTAAATTTATTTAATTTAAGCAATGAAATATCTAAAATATTATTTAAATACAAAAAAATGAAATAAAATGAGATAAGCAAATATTAATTCTTAAATATTTATTTAATTTAAATCATACATAATTTAAACATTAAAGACTTCAATCTAACCTATTTTTACTTGTAGGACCCAATTTAATTGGAGTCTAACTTAGACTTGGAAAGTGAGCAGCGAATACTACATAAAAAAATAAATATTATATGCTTCGAACTTGATGGATGGTAGTAGTGTTGATTTCCTGCTCGGCTGAGACTAGGGCATCTTTTTCTCGTTGTGTATACCCAAATAAAATTTTTACAAACATTACTAAAAATGAAAAAAGCCATGTCAAGTTTCTAAAAATTTCTTACTCAATTATTATTCATCTAAAATAGGAATTAATTTAATTCTAAAAATAGATAGTAAATTAAAAATAAAACTCTTTTATTAAAATTAAAAATATACGAAAAAAATTTATGAAAAATAAAAATAACGAGAGGCACGAAAAAGAATCCGAATTAATTGACAACGTCCGGTCAAATAACACGATATTTCACGACCTTTAGGTATGCAAATAGGAAGTGGTCCCCACAAATACAAATAACGTTTTCCACGAAAATCGTTTGAGCCACTTACACTTATTTTATATATTTTTTTTTTCTTTTTGATAAAATTTTACATTTTAATCTTGAACCGACCTTAACCTCAAATATCATATTAAGTTAGACTAGATTTATTAAACGATTCAAATTTAATTTTTAAATAAAATTAAGCCTATTTATTTGAAATAAAATTAAACTTAAAACTTAAAATCAACAATTTCATATAAAAAACATTTTTATAAGAAAATATTTTATTTTAAATCCTACGCGAGATCTAACAATTAACATGTAATCAAATTAAAAAAATAATAATTAACATGTAATCAGATTATCCCATCAAAAGAACATTTAATCAGATTATCTTCGTGAGATTCCGTTTCTACCCATGTCCAACCACGAAATCTCCTCTCTTCTCTAACCGTAACGGATAGGTAATATTGTTAAAGACGAAGGGTATAAATGTATAATAAATTATCGAAAGCAACCCGATCACTGTCGTGTTTTAAATTCCCAATGCCGAGTCAGGGGTTTCGCCATTTATCAATCCGTGCCCTTTTTCGTCCTTCCAAGTATTTTCTCTCTCCTTTTTCCCTCTTTTTTTTTTTTTTTAACTCTGCTGTGCGGCTTGCGTCTCTCTAGCTCAGTAGCTCTGGTTCCCTCTCTCTCCCCACGAAACCTTCAATATATTTCTCTGTCTCCAGCTATGGTATTTCTGTTTCTGTGAAAGGATTAAAAAAACATCTCTTTTCTAGAGGTTCAAGTGTTTTCCGAGCTCAGAGGTCTTTCGAGGCATTGAAGATATTGACATAGAGGGTCAAAACTCGGAAGGAGGTGTTTTCACATTCATTACGCGAAGAAGTTTCTTGTTGAGGTCAGCAGAGGAAGCTTCATGGAAACTCCCCTTCCATTCTATTTGTTGATGTCATTCATTTTCCTTCCATTATTCCTACAGAATTCGGATTTTATTACCATTCCATTCTATGAATGCCAGCTTTACAGTTAAAAAATTATATGTGATTATATGATGTTGTTAGTAGGTAACATACGGCTTCTGGGTTTGATTCTGGTTTGGAGATAAAGGTCGGTGTTTTTTTTATATATTCTAAAAAGTGGGAGCCTTTAAACGCGTTTTCCTTCCATTTTGCTTATGTTTCAGCACCTTCTGCTTTCATATTGGTTTCTGTGAGTTGGGTAGCACTCTTTCTTTATTTTTTAGTCTTTCAGATGCTAGGTTGTTATTGTGTTTGGAGAAAGGTCTATTTTGTTCTTTTGGTTTCTGCTCTTGATGTTTTGTTGGTTTGGTTGCAGGGAACCCCAAGGTCTCTCTCTGTTTTGAGAACACACGTGTGTGTTGGGACTCTGTTTTCTTGAGATTTACGTTTCACAATGAAGAGAAGTTGAGGGTTTCGTCTGCGCCTAATTTCTCCGGATATTTTTAGAGGTCTAGTATTTTTCTGTTATTTCATATCCGTGGTGTCTGGTTTGATGGTTGAAGTCATAAGTGTGCTGTCGTTGGTGGTTTTTTGTTAATTCTAGTTTGGTGTGCAAAGTCTCTCTGGGTATTGAGTTGCTTTTTATTTTACCAGCATGTTGAGTGATTAACATCCAACAGATGGGAATGTTGGTTGCATCTTGCAATTGTTTCTGGAAATATAAGATGTTTATCTCATTTTATGACATTGGGTTGTTGTTAACTGTTGAAGGAGGCTTTTTATTTGCATTCTTTTGATTAATAATACCTTGAGTAACAACGGCTAGTGTGGTGCTTTCTTAAGGTAACATGTCCTGGCTTTGGTCGGATTTTAAAAATGCGAAGAATCTCATCCCTATGATTTTGACTTTTGATAGTGGCCATGTGAGTTTTCATAGTGGATATTGAAATGACAACTGTCAAAACATGCTTTTGTAGTATGGAAGTTTATTTCTGTCAATTTAATTTGGAAGAGACAAAGAGAAAAAGTATAGTCAATGTGAGGTAAAAAATATTGTTCATGCATAGTGCCCCATCAGGTGATCATAGTCAAGGGACGCATCAAAATGCAATTAAGATTTTCTTCAGTACAATCATGAGATTTTGTTCTATTGAGTTGATATTTATGAACCACTACTGTTAGGGATCTATTACTTTTGAAAGGTAAAGCCTGTCTACGCAATGCTAGTGTGAGGTACAGTAATACTTAATTTTTCTATCTTGTGATGATGAGGGGCCAGTTAATTTTCTAATGGTCATGATAGTGAGTCAAAAGTTTCATATCAGATGTTCACTTTAAGCCTTCGAGGAGTCCTGTTATAAAGAGTAAAGGTCAGATCTTTTAGATTTTGAATATGATGTCCTTAGGGAATCCTAAGTGCTATGAATTAGGCCAGTAAAACCTTTGTTCATTAACAAAATCTACTTTATGGAGTAATTTAATAGCTGTAATCCAAATATAATTTACAAAACCATTTAACTGTTAATCAAAAAAAGTTGTAGTTTACCTTAATTACTTCTGGATTTTACAAGACTTGTGAAGTTTGCCTTTTAGTACGTAGGGGATGAATGGTACTAGTGTTGATTGCTACTGTCTTTGGTCATTGATCTAATAGAGTATGATTCGTTTAATTGATTGATGAGTTGACTGCTTATATGCACTTACTTGGAAGCAAAACTTTGCAAGACTAAGGTGGCTTGATCAACATGTCAAATCAGCATGAAGTGTATGGATAAGAACTTAATAACTTCTTTTTGGCAGGAAGATGGTGCTATAAATATGACTTGTTACTTTATGCTTTTACAGTGGCTTCCCCTAATTGAGGAACCAGTTTTCCCTGAACATTGGGTTGATTCAATTACTGAGTCTTCTTTCTGTGCCTGCTTGAATTTTAATCCATTGGTTTTGATTTTTACATCTATGTTGCAATTTTTCATTTTGAGATGCCTAGCTTTACGTGGATGAACATGCAAGTGTGATCTTTTGATGCCTCTTTTGATCGTGTTCTTATGTCTCTATTCCCTGGCTAGCTTCTGTCTTCTTATTACGGTGTGTATTATGAACTACTTTTTGACCCTTTCGAAAGTAAGCAAACAATAGACTTTTTCCGATGAAGAAGAAAAAGGAACCCTATCCTCCATTAATAGCCTCGATCTAAGTGTTAAAGCATATTGCTTTTTTCTTTTGCTCAGCATGTTCATCATGATCGCCATCATCTTATAACTTTATTGCCTGTGTCTTTCTAAATATGGTAGCCTAGTTACATTTCATAGTTGTCATCTTCATCTTCATTGGCATAATTTTGCTACTTTTTCTTCAGATGGAATCGGTCAATCCATTGGCAGTTACACCAAGCAAGAGTAAATTGGCTCGCACTTTTGCAAAGGTTCTTCATATTAGAGGACTGGTTGGTGTTACACCAGTTGATGGTCTAAAAAATGTTCAATCTGATGCATGTGTCAAGGATGAAAGGAATATGGGTAAGAATATGGTGAATAGGCATAGATCTTTTGACAAAGATGACAAAGAGCTTCAGGAAAGAATGGCCACTGAAGCTGTGCTTGCAAAACTGTTTGCTAGCATTTCATCTATTAAAGCTGCATATGCTCAGCTACAGCATGCCCAGTCGCCTTATGATGCTGATGGAATTCAAGCTGCTGATCGTTTGGTAGTCTCTGAGTTAAAGAGCTTGTCTGAGATAAAGCAGTGTTGCTTGAAAAAGCAATTTGATCCTTCGCCAAAGAAAGCAATGCTTGCAGCTGAATTAAAGGAGCAGAAGAGTGTTATAAAAACCTATGAGATTATGGAGAAGAAGTTAGAATCTCAGGTGCAGCTTAAGGATTCTGAGATCATATTTCTTAGAGAGAAATTAGAGGAAGCTAGAAGGCACAACAAGTCACTTGAGAAGATATTGAATCAAAGTGGGCCGTTATCTGTACTTGATAATCTTCATATATCAGGATTAAGTCCTAGCCATTTCATCACTGTTCTTCGCCATACGATTCGGTCCATTAGAAGCTTTGTCAGGTTGATTGTGGAGGAAATGAGATCTGCTGGTTGGAATATTAATGCTGCAGTCAATGCCATTGAACAGAATGTGGTTTACTGGAAAGAGGATCACAAGTGTTTTGCAATTGAGTCTTTTGTTTGCAGTGAGATGTTTGACTCTTTCCATATCCCTAATTTCTCTCTTCCAAATGAGTCTCTTCCGGATAAAAATAAGCGACAACAGCTGTTCTTTGCAAGATTCAATGAGCTCAAATCCATGAAAGCAAATGAATTTCTTGCTGAGAAGCCAAGATCAACATTTGCAAAGTTTTGCCGGGTCAAGTACTTGCGACTTGTTCATCCCAAGATGGAATCATCATTTTTTGGTAACATGAACCAAAGAAACCTTGTCAACGCCGGTGCATTTCCAGACACTCCTTTCTTCACATCATTTGCTGAGATGGCTATGCGAGTTTGGCTCCTACATTGCTTGGCTTTCTCTTTTGAGCCTCAAGCTTCAATCTTTCAAGTGAAAAAGGGATGCAGATTCTCTGATGTGTACATGGAAAGTGTGAACGATGAAATGTTTCTCTCATCAGACCAGACACGGGAATCCAACCCACAAGTGGCTTTCACAGTAGTTCCAGGGTTCATGATTGGTAAAACTATTATACAGTGCCAAATTTACCTTTCTAGTCTCAAACCAAGGTAAAAAAAAAAAAAGCACACTTCCACAATGCAAAGGTGGCAGTAGCTGGTCAGATTCAGGCCCCACAATGCAATGCATTGAACTGGAAGCCATTCTTGTAAGCTGTATCTATGTTAACTTTTGGAGGGAAAGAAGGACAATAAGGTCTGCGCATGGCTTTGTGTGTTGTGGGGACTAACCGCTAGCTAGGATCAACGAGGGCGGCATCTTGTCCATTTGTGTTTTGGCCATTATGAAGGGTAAAGCGCGTGGACCGTTGCATGGGGAATGGGAACAGCTCTTTTCTTTAGAATCTTTTTATTTATGTGGTTTTATCAAAGACATGCCCCAAGTTTTGTTGATAATATTAGTCCAGTGACAGAGTTTGTCCAGTTTAGTACGCATCTTTACCAGACATTGCATTATATAATATGTATATAATGATACATAGGTGGAAATTTTATAATCCTCTATTCTTCCTGTTCAATCTCTCTCTCTTTTTGACCTCCATTCATTGGCTTTATTTTAATGTCTTTTTACATAGCTTTGGATGCCTCTCAATCTATGTGGTGTCAGAACTCAGAAGAGGTATTACGGCCTCATTTTACTTATTTTTATTCAAGATGTGAAATGCCTGAAACGCCCTTGTTACCGTTTATTGGGGTGGCTCTTCGGATATATTTGAATGATTATGCACGTTGGATTTGTATTAAAAGCCTGTTTGGTCCCACAAATTGCCTGTTCTATAATCAATGAGGTCGGTGGGGAAAGGGCATGAGAGGACAAAGTTTGCATTCCTTTCATGTCTCAATAAAGAAAGGATGTGATTCTAGATGGATTTCAATACTCAAGAATGCTTCTAACCGTTGCAATTATATTACAGTGCAGCTGAACAAGTACTTGTTGTGGTTCAAATGCTAGAGATGTCATGGATCTGGGTCAGCCATGTTTCCAATCTTAGCAAAGTTGTCATCTTTCTTTGAAAACAATTGTGGGTCTATTTTGTCTTCCTTCATCTTGTTTAGGCCATGTGGCCAGTGTTAGATATAGGTTATAATCAAATAGGATGGTGATATTTCTATTCTTAGCTCTTCTTTTTCTCGTGTCAAGTGTACAATGTTGCTCGTTCGGGTCATGTGGGGACATTGAACAGAGGCTTCAAGTTGGCTGTATTATACTATCTAGAAGTTGTTGGATTAAACTTTTTATTAGAATGTATCTAGCAAGTAGAAAAACTCCAACCTTATAAGACGATAATGTCTCGTATTTTGTTACTTTGTCTTAAAAATTTTTGAGGCAACATTTTGTTACTTTGTCTTAAATTTTGATAAATTATTTTATTTGAGTATAAAATTTTGACGTAAATTTTTTAGGGTATCTTTAATTGCGATATTATAAAAAAATTTACAATTTATACAACTTAAAAGAATGTGTTTTAATTATATAACGTAATTTATAAAAAAATCCTTATTAGCATATGGACTGCTCTTGATAGCAACTCGAAAAATGAGTTTTATAATTTAGTAAGTGGATTAAAATTTTTTATTACAATTAATTTTATAGATATGAGATAAAATGTAGAATTTATTTAAAAATTTTGTAAAATTATATCATTAAAATAAAAATTTGTGAAAGTTATATAAAATAATAAAAATTTATGAAGTCTATTAATAATTAGAAGAGTTGTACTATTGGCTATAGACTTATACCATATTTGAGTAGGTATAAAGGTAATGATACATAAATAAGCTGCAAGTTGGCATTAATGTCAAGGCATATGATGAAGGTCATATTGGTAAAATGGTATTATGGGGTTCCAGAAAATTTGGATGGATTCTCCTACTCAAAAAGCTATAAGGTTTTAAGGAATTATTACAAGCTTGGCTGTCTCCTGTTTGGTAGTTGACATAACGAGCCTCTGATTAATAATAGTTAATGATAGCGGTTAATAAGGACAGTCATCAAGAGAAGATAGCATTATTGAGTTGGTTTATAATTGAGCACTTCCCTCCACTTCTATTTCTGGGTCCAACCTATTGTAATGGGCTAAATCAAAATAGAAATGGTCATTTCTTATGGCACACCCTAATTTTTTTCAACACACACCCCATCTGGGTCTAAATGTGTCTAGAAAGAATGGGAAGGAAAGAAGTATAAGAAGCAGCAGATAGAAGTTAATTACTTGGCATGGTAACAGGACATAGATTTTACTTGGAAAATAAAACTCTGTCGCTTTAGCAGAAGCCAGTTAATTCTACAGTACAACAAATACATAGGAAAACATCATGAAACAACAGCCATGAAGATCCTAAACCGATACTAGTGGCAATATGGGCGTTTGGAAAACATTATGTAACTTAAATTGGAGCTATCATTGGGTGTAGGGGAAAAGATCCCTAGTGGCCAGCACCAGGACTTGGAACAGATTCCTTCAGAACACGTTCACTAGTGGCAATATGATCAAAGAGGCCACCACTGATACCTACACCATAAACTGTCTCACCTGAAGAATAAGAAGAAGAAAGGCCAGGGCCCTTCTTAATGATACCTAAAGTTGTGAAGGCTTTTTCTTGAGTTTCCATTTTTAAGATCTTTCTGGCATCTAAGAGTGATGAATGGCTTATCAGAATAAGCAGAGAAATGAGCAAAACAAAGCTTAAGCGAGCCATGTAGAGAGATGCTTATGATAACTCAGAGAATGTGAGTGCTATTTATACAGATTTCTAAGGATTAAAGAGAGACGTGAGAACTAAGCTATCTGGTTATGTGGGCTAGAACATTTGTAGTTAATTTGCAGAAGGAATGAATTGGGATTTCCTGTACAAGTTGGGTTAGGTACATATGAACTGAAGATTTCTACTGTGATCTGAGGCAGTGTTCTTGCTTGATGACTCCAAATTCCTTGGAGTCTGGTTCTTTTAGATTATGCTATTTACTAGAGTAACTCTTCTTTTGTTAGCTCATTGGCTAGTGTTTGAAATTCTGAAAGCCACCACTTTGACAATGCTAGTGCTGTTAGCCTCAGTGTTCCTATCAGTGACACTATTTATTTAACATGGTTCCGTGTATCAATTAAACAAGTCAAGTTAGCTTTGACTTAAACCCGTAGTAACATACATGATGAAAGAGCAATGCACTAAAGCCACCTCCCAATGCTTTGAAATTATTGTAACAATTAACTTTTGTTCAGGACAAAAGTAGTAACTGAGAATTTTAAAAATTATCAAATGCTCTGCAAAGCCGAAATAGAAATCAAAACTATTTTTGCATGTATGGAGTCTTATGTTTCACTATGAAGCACAGATATGGGACACAACATGAACAAGAAGACATGGGCTATGTCAAAAATAATAGCACACTTAAACATGACTATATAAATTACAAAATTTCCACATAGCACCTTGACAAAAAATCTAAACAATTGTAAAAGAAATAGTGGATGTAAACAAATAGTAGTACCATGGCATTGTTCTAAAAAAATTAAGAGGCATTATTTTACATTTTATGCACTCTATCTCTTTGTAAAAAGATTCCAAACAAGGTTCACCTATAAAGCTATACCTTCCAAATAATAGCAACTTCAAGAATTCCGTAGACAATACTAAATTATCATAAAAGAAGGAACAAATCACACTAAGCTGATTCTATAATATGGGCAACGACGACAGTGATATCATCAATCTTGCCCCCCTTATGGGACTTTCCTGCTTCCTGTGATGCTCTGGCAAAAGGGCTATCAGCCACTATATTCATTGAGGCGTTGTAAGCCAACTCTGATATTGTGCGAGCCAATTCCTCAGGCTTCAAAATTTCCCCATTTTTCTCCCTTAAAATGCTCTCAATCTGATTTGGGTACAAATTGTCAAACAAACCGCCGGTCCCAAGCACAAGAATATCCCCAGGAATTGCAAAATATCCGGTCTTTATGGCACATTCAGGAGGGCTTCTCTTCATTCCCAGTTGAAAGGGACAATCAAAAGAAATTTTCTGTGCTTGAGATTGATTCACAATCATATTGTTCCTGAAAAGCAAGAACCCACTATCACCCACATGAGTAGCTCTCAGAAATCGCCGGTCAGTGAGAGTTATAATGCAAGCCGTTGATGACCCTTCTGCCTTGGTGTTCAAGTAAGCTTCTGTCAAGACCATCTTGGGATGAATGTTTCCCTTAGGTTGATTATCCAAAGCAGTGACACAATTTGCCATTAGCTCTCTTGCATATATCCCTGAATCTATTCCTTCAGCTAACCAACTGCCAACTCCATCAGCTACTCCAACGGTCTGTTTCTCTTGGCAGATAAAGTGAGCATCTTCGCCTTCGGACCTCTTGATGCTGTCTTTGGGTATGTAGCACGCTGCTGCAACCATATTCAAGCTTTGTGGGTTGGGTTGAGAGGCTTTTTCATCTATGTCCTTTGGATCTTCCATCACAGTTTGCAGTGTTGAAGCTGCAAAATAGACAATTTTGGAGAAAAAGAGTTCGTAAATGGCCTAATAGAATTAAACCATGGACTAATAGAATTAAATTGCATCACAAGTAAGGCTAGTCTCTTGCAAAAGGATATAAACAAATATTGGCCCATTCTTGAATCTGCATTTGCTTATGAGGAAGAGAAGAAATGGTAGAATAGTGATAAAACCCTTAACGACAAACACCAAAGTTCTTATTTCATTATGAAAATTAATATCAAAGCCTCTCCAAACGCTAACCGAAGCAGAAATCAAAACTCACACACTAGGAGACATGGGCTATGTCAAAAATATAAGAGCTTAGATATAACCATATATGCTATGAAATTTTGATATAGTACCTTGACAAAAAAAATCTAAACAATTATACTATTAATATTCAAAATTTATATATTCACCTTTTTAATATAACTAGTCAAGTTTTATATATATATATTTTCCCTATTATATGAGCTTCACTGATAAATGAGACATCTTTTTATATTAAAAACACTTAATCTGTTTCTGAGGTTTATCTATAAAGTTATACCTTTCAACTTCAATCTACTTATGTATGTAAAACCAAAGAATTAGCAAGGGCCCTATTCTATCTAACCTAAAAGTTTTCAGCCCTTGATCATCTTCATTAAACAAGACAATCTCTAACTCTTGCTCATCAAATGACAAATTAGAAACTTAAACAATTTTCTATGGACAAATACTCAACAATATGCTTTTAAAGTTTTATTGTTTAAAATTAAGATTTTTAGGTAAATTTTCCTAAAACTTTGAAAAAAACAAAACAAATAATTATGTCGTATGTATTTGCATCCAAACTATTTTAGTGTGTTAGGGCATCATTTAAGTGTGTTTAAGCTATGTGTATATGACACATGATGAAGTCAAAAAAATATTTTTTTAATTAGATACATTTAAAAAATGCACAACTCTTTATCAAAGTTAAAATTAATGTCTATGCTTCATATTTGTTTCATACCTCATTTGTCTCAACCTCTAAATAACACTACACAATCATGAAGGAAGGAACAAATCACACTAACTTGATTCAATAATATGAGCAACGATAACAGTGATATCATCCATCTTGCCCCCTTTACGAGGCTTTCCTGCTTCCTGTGATGCTCTGGCAAAAGGGCTATCAGCCACTCTGTTCATTGAGGTGTTGTAAGCAAACTCTGATATTGTGCGAGCCAGTTCCTCAGGCTTGAAATTTTCTCCATTCTCCTTTAAAACACTCTCAATCTGATTTGGGTACAAATTGTCAAGCAAACCGTCAGTCCCAAGCACAAGAACATCCCCAGAATTTACTAAAAATTCAGTCTTTATGGCACACTTAGGACGATTTCTCTTCTTTCCCAGTTGATAGGGATTATTGAAAGACTTGACTTGAATTTGAGATCGACCCACAAGCATATTGTTCCTAAAATGCCAGAACCCACTATCACCCACATGAGCAGCTCTCAGAAAATTTTGGTCAGTGAGAGTTATAATGCAAGCCGTTGATGACCCTTCTGCCTTGGTTTTCAAGTAAGCTTTTTTCAACACCGTCTTGGGATTAATGTTTCCCTTAGTTTGATTATCCAAGGCAGTTACACAATTTGCCATTAGCTCTCTTGCATATATCCCTGCATCTACTCCTTTAGATGACCAGCCGCCAACTCCATCGGCTACTCCAATGGTTTGTTTCTCTATGGAGATAAAGTGAGCATCTTGGCCTTCGGGCATGTCGATGCTGTCTTTGGGAATGTAGCACGCCGCTGCAACCATCTTCAAGCTTTGTGGGTTGGGTTGAGGGGCGTTTTCATTCTTGTCCATTAGATCTTCCACCACAGTTATGGTGGCGAAACTGCAAAAGAGAGAAATTTGGATGAAAGATCTCCTAGACGGCGCACACAAAAATTTTAAAGGGATGCACGTTTCATCCTATATATAGGTGTCGGACTAGCTTGCGGGTTTAGCTGAGGTTTTCCTACGTATATATTCTCAAATGTTTTATTTTTTCTCAATGTGGGACTTTTATAGAGCAACGACCTCTTAAATTTGAGATGAGATGATATAACGAGTTGTTAGAAGGTAAAATATGTAAATCAGCCAACAAACTTGGTTTAGTTGAAAAGAATCAAATTATTTTGCTCCTAAAATTTATATTTAAAAAATTTCATTCTAAGCCATTATTTTTCAATAGACAATATATTAATATCATTATAAATATTTACTAAAATATTTTAACTTTGAAATAAGATAATATACTCTCAACTTAAATTTAAATCTTCTAAACGGAAAAATAAATAAAATAAGCAAATCAACATAAATTTGACTAATTATTTATATATAGAATAGCATGCTCATATATGCTTACTCTGTTACCAAATTTGAGCATGCACATATAATTTCCTATGATTTTGGACGATGCATTAGCTGGAGAGAAGAACTCCACATTTAACTCTGATGTCGGCATTCAAATTCCAAAATAAAGATTTTCTAATCGTTTGCTTTATTGATCTCTGTACCTATTAACAAGTGTGCATCATGATTTTCTGCAAGTTTCAAGTGGGTTATTGGTTATTGACATTTTTTGTTTTGCTGATTGCTCTATACGTGTCTGGCAGTTAAGCTTCTTATCAAATGATTAGAATTGGGTGGTTTTCTACTAAATCACTGAAGATTTCTACTATGATATGAGACATTCTTGGTGCTTTTTAACCCCAAATTACTTGGAGATTTATTCTTGTTTACTATGCTATTTACAAGAATAATTCTTCTTGTTAGTTCATTGGTTAGTGTTTGAAATTATGAAAGCCACCACTTTGACAATGCTAGTACTAGCTTTTAGTCTCAATGTTCCATCAGTAACACTATTTATTTAGCATGGTTCCTTATCAATTAAATAAGTCAAGCTGGCTTTGACAAGCGCCAGAGCCACCTCACATAACAATTACAATTAATCTTTATTCAAAACATGAGCAGTAATTGAGAGTTTCATAGACTTTCAACAATCAACCACTATTTGGAGAAAAAATTCTCTCCTGCAATCTTATTCCATAGAGAAAAATATCAAACACTTTGCAAACGCCAGTTGAAGTCAAAACTATTTTGTCGTCATAAAAGAATGAATAAATCTCACTAATCTGATTCTACAATATGGGCAACTATAACAATGATATCATTTATCTTGCCCCCATTACGGGACTTTCCTGCCAGCTTTGCTGCTGTGGCGAAGGGGGTATTAGACGTTTCGCTCTGAGGTTTTGTAAGCCAACGATGCTATTATGCGAGCCAACTGCTCTGGCTTCACCTTTTCCCCATTCTTCTGCCTAAAAATGCTCTCAATCTCATATGGGTACAGATTGTCAAGCAGACCATCAATTCCAAGCACAAGAATATCCCCAGGAATTGCAAAATATCCAGTCTTTATGGCACATCTAGGACCATTTCTGTTCTTTCCCAGTTGATAGGGACAACTAAAAGAAAATTTCTGTACTTGAGATTGAATCATAATCATATTGTTCATGAAAAGCAAAAACCCACAATCACCCAAATGAGCAGCTCTCAGAAATCGTCGATCAGTGAGAGTTATAATGCAAGCAGTTGATGACCCCTTCTGCTTTGGTGTTCAAGTAAGCTTCTTTCAACACCATCTTGGGAAGAACATTTCCCTTAGGTTGATTGTCCAAAGCAGTGACACAATTTGCCATTAGCTCTCTGGCATATATCCCTGAATCTATTCCTTTAGCTAACCAACTACCAACTCCATCAGCAACTCCAATGGTCTGTTGATGTTGTCTTTGGGAATGTAGCATGCTACTGCAACCATATTCAAGCTTTGTGGGTTGGGTTGGGTTGAGAAGCTCTTTCATCTATCTCCTTTAGATCTTCCATCACAGTTTGCAGTGGAGGAGCTGCAAAAGAGAGAAATTTGGAGGAAAGTGTTTGTAAATGGCGCAGAAAGATTTGAGTAGAGTGGATCCCTTGCAAAGGGATATGAACAAATATTCACACATTCCTAAATATGTAGTCTCTTATGGGGAAGAGAGGAAATGGTAAAACAGTTACTTGATAAAGACTTCAACTATTTTGGCATGTATGGATTAAATTATGTTTCATAAAAAATGGGCAAATCACACTAACTTGATTCTATAATATGGGCAACTATAAGAGTGATATCATCAGTCTTGCCCCCCCGAACGGGCTTTGAACCACTCTGCTCCCTGAGGCGTTGTAAGCCAACTCTGCTAATGTGCAAGCCAACTCCTCTGGCTTCAAATTTTCCCCATTAAAACACTCTCAGTATTATACGGGTACAGATTGTCAAGCAGACCGTCAGTCCCAAGCACAAGAACATCCCCAAGAATCACAAAAAATTCAATCTTATAGCACAATTAGGACGATCTGCCTTCTTCCCCGTCCCCAATTGATAAGGAAAATTAAAAGACTTTTGCTGAATTTGAGACTGACCCACAATCTTATTGTCCCTAAAATGCCAGAACCCACTATCACCCACAAGAGCAGCTCTGAGAAATCGTTTATCTGTGAGTTATAATGCAAGTAAAAGAGGTAAATTCTTTTTATCAATTTTAAAAATAAATTAATAATAATATTTGATTTGATATTTGATATTTGATATTTTTTTTTTTTAGATTTTGGTTTGTTATGAATCAAAGTTTAAGTATTGAATTATTTGTTTTGTTTAATATTTTTTTTAAAATAAATTATGAAAAGTTTTATTTTTTTATATGAAATTTTTAATAGAATTGATGCTAATAATAAATTAATATTAAAATTTATTAAATATTTTATAATCATCTAAAAAAAATTTAATCTTAAATATTTAATTTATTGGTAGTATTTAGCTATGCTTTTCATTAGTCTCATCATAAGAAATTTTATTTTCATAATTAATGATTAAAATTATTATTTTTTATAAAAAAATATCTTTAATTTTTAAGTTTTATTAATAATATTCTTAAAGAACTATTAAACTAAAAAATTTAAGAAAATAATTTTAAAAAATAATAATAATTTTATACAATTATTTTATATTTTAAAATAAAAAATATATTAAATAAAAATGAAGAGTGTGTTAATTAAATGCTTAAGCTGAAAAAGAGAAAAAAAAAAAATTGGATAAAAGAACTCGTAAACAGCGCACACAAAAAGCTTTTGAGAGTGCGTGGAGCATTTAACCTATTTATAGGTGTCAGGTCAATTGGTGGGCCCGATACATGTCTCTCTGCCCAAGATGTTATTTTATTTATTGTCTATCTTATTTTTTTCAATGGGACTTTTCTCACGTTACATTTACATAAAAAATTTGATTACAGTGTAATTGCCTATCAAGTCTAAGATGATATATAGCAAGTCGTTAAAAGTTAAAATATGTAAGATTAAATTGTTTTACTTTTAAAACTTATGTTTAAATCTCACTATAAATAGTTATTTTTTTATAAGAAATATGTTAGTATTAATTACTAAATCATGATATATGTCTTGATATTAAAATGAGAAAATCTTCTCCCCACCTAAATTTAAATCCTCCAAACAAAAACCACCCAATTAAAATAAGAAAACCCGCATAAATTTGGAGACAACAGATTCTAACTATATCACCCACATAGAACTCAATGTTTGGTTCTACTTTGGTTTTGTCCAAAAGTTGAGGGAATCTAATTCAAGTTTGCAATGAGACCAAGGATAGGTAAAACTTGAGAAACAAACAGTTATTTGCTGCGTCTTATTTGTTGTCTGCTATTCCAAACACTGAAAAGCAAACCATTACATCAGAATTGCAGTCTGAAAATTCTTTCTGCTTTGTGATTCTGCACAGTGCAGACAATTGCGAAGCATATCTTGTTGATGCGTCACTGTAAAGCCATGCAAAATCTTCTGCATGACTATTGACTAAGCAGACACAAATCCAGATGTCGATTCTCAAATCAAACAGCAAACAAAGAAGTGGGGGCCCTTCATTAGGAGAATTGATTTGTTTGGTATGTTTTCTGCTTATGAGGACTTTTACAGTAAGTGCTTATCAAATATTGTTCTCGTACTTGGATGAGCTTCTAAAAAAAAACCTTGAAAATTTTTCTTTAATATGAAAATTTGCTAAGAATAATTAGTGCAAGTAAAGGACAACCTAAAAATCAATTCTAAAAACAATCTTGAGTGATGAGATGAACGCTGAAAAGTGCTTATTGGAAAAGTAGACAACCAAAAGCAAGAAAGCGAAATTCTTGGATGTTATTCTATATTAAGATGAAACTAGAGATTACAAATTGCAAGTATTTTTTACAATATCTCACGCTCTTTGTGGGTTTCTCTCTTGTGGATCATGAGCAGCTTGGACCCCCATGGTTGGCAAAGCTGTATCTCACATGCACACTGCAAAGAAAATATCATATATATATATATACATGACTTTATCAGATTATGGTTGATTTGCATATGAACCCGGATTTGGTGCAGTTCATGATATATCAGGACATGAATCATTGAATAGATTAATTGGTGTGAGTATCCAATGGCTCATGTCACGCTAAATCTGAATTCATTTGCATATGTTCCATCTTCCATTACTTGCCCTTCAAGAGCCCCAAAATGCCTGCAAAGGGTGAATGTGAGAGCTATCTTAAAACCCAATTAAAGAGAGAAATGACCAAAGAAATAAAGAAGTTCATAGATGATACATTGAAGCAGAGAAAGCATCTCTTGTTCCAAGCCATGTTTGCCTTCTTGAGTTTTCTCAACATTTCATCCTCAGAGCATATTCGCCCAGGTGAAGCCAAAAACACCCTTCTTCTAATCGGAGGAGACCACAAACCACTCTGCTCATAATCGAAATCAAACTGCGAGGCATCGGAGAATTTTCCCAGAAGCCTCTCGGAGACAGATTTGGACACCATTTGAATGCTGGGACTGGATATGGAGGATGATGAGGGAGAACAGATTTCAGACAGAGACATTGATTTCTCTCAAGGTGGAAACACATACAGAGGTTGCTGGGGAAACAATAATGGTCACACGTTGCTTGGTGATCGGAGAGATTAATGGATAGGAAAAGGGGAATATAAGGACATCATGGTGGGTACTATGATTGGAGTTTCTTATTTGGTGGCTGGTCCTCTCTGGTATCATCCATTGTTTCAAAGGGGGCTTTTATAGTTGTGGAAGGCAAGGAAAGTTGGCATCAAGAAAAAGTTAAAGAAGTTTGAAGCCCCCATTGTACACTAACGTGTATGATAAACAAAATGTTACACGTGTGTACATATATATATACATATATATGTACGTAGATATATAAATACAAGTGAGATTTGATTGAGTTGACACGAACTTTAACATTATAAATTTAAATTTAATTCATGCTTGTTTCTTTTAAGTTAAAATTTTTAAATTTATTGCAGTTATAAATATAAACTTAATTTATAAATTTATTTCTCTTCTATAAAACTTATTAATGTAGTTGATATGTACCAACAATTTATTTAATAAACTTTTCTTCAATAACTAATTGCAAGACTTTACACGATAATAACTATACATAAGTAATTTCATATAATTACTTTATAGGTTTTATATAAAATATCTATGTAATTACTTTGTAAAGTTTTATGAGGGGATAATTTCGTGTCTTTATAAACAGAGTAATTCTAATTAACAGTTAATACTATAAAGTATATGCAGTAGATTTGCCGCTTGGACGAGCTTTTCTCATGGTTGGAAAGTCTACAAAAACCAACTAATTACCAACGAAGTACATGTTGGCTATGTGAAAAACAGATTAATTTTTAAGGTATTTTATGACAGTTTGGTTCTAAAATTTTGTAGTCGTTTTTGTTGATAGAAATTATTATTTAATATTTATGGGCTAAATAGAGTTATTATTTAAAATGGTGTAATTTTTTTGGAAAAAAAAAAAGAAAAAAGAAGACAAAACTAAACAATTTGAATTTTGAACTGATCTAAAAAAGGTAAGGATCGGTTTCATGGTACAAAAAGGGCAAGGCAGAGTTCTTTGGGATGACAAGGAAACTTGTCTTGTAATATATGGTTGGGGTAAAAGACACTATCATTGTAACTTTATTATAATTTCAACTTGTGTTTGAGTAGCTTCTCTCATCTTCTGGTACCAATGCAGAGTCAGAACAGAAACAAATAATGTCCAATGTTACCTATTTGATGTAAATATTGAAATTTGGGACAACCTGTGCCATACTTGCTTCCTTATTTTGTTAATAACTTTCCAGAACAAAAGAAACAAGTACCAACAGTAACATAGACCATATTTAGAACATAGATTGCTATTAAAAGTAGAAACTTGCTATGATTTGGTTCAGACATTGGCATGGATTGTCCCAATTCTGCAGGAAGTTGCAAACTCTTATGCAAGTTTGCATCATCATCAACTTTCAACATTGAAAAATAAATGTTGGATTTCCTGTTCCTTATTGATTTCACTCATATCTGTATCGTAGAATTAATTAGCATTGGTTATTGGTGTGACTTCAGTGATCAAAGGAAGAAACAATACTGTTTTATTCTCGTGTAAAATCATAGCAAGCTCAAGCATATAAAAGAATTCAAAACCCATAAATTTATTATCTAAAACATTGGGTTAAAAGGTGGTTATAGGTCTCTGTAACCTTTTAATGATAACGTTATGTTTTTATTTTTAATAAAGAATATTTCTCGATCAACAACTAAAAATTAAATTCTTTGAGACAGAGAGATCATTTAAGTAAGTATAAACTCTTTTAATAAAGGTTAAAAACTTTTAATATTAATATTATTTTTGTCATTTCATTTTAGTAATCTTTTTATCTAATTCATTTTTATTTGCGTATTAAGTAAAAAATAATAAATTTTTTAATTTTTTAAATTCAAAACTTTTAATTTAAAATATTTTAAAATTTAAGAAAGTGATATTGAACTAACAACAGCTGCAATAATAAATTTGGCACTTCCAAGTTTCAAGAGATACATGTGTGTGAAAGTGATGTTAGATCTGATCTAGTCTCTCTCTATATATATGTTTATTTCCTGGCTAAGATGAAGAAGAAGAACCACAAAAAAACTACTGCATATATGTAACTCAGAATTCACAAGACAAATAGTTTAAGTTTCAGAAAAAGGTTGTTATAGGATCATATCAGATTCAGCAGCACCATCCTTCACTCTCTATTTTTCTCTATCTGTCCTGCACAACTCAACCTTTGACCCAGATTACCTGTAGTATAATCAACACAATTAATTACAATAATAAATAAATTAAATGGTCCGCAATCGACTGCACGGTACAATTAATTGTAGCTAATCCATTTTCCTCGACCTTCCATCTCTGTCATATTATTCCCTTTCCTCCAATTATCTTAGCTGTAAAGAAACTGCTCCAACTCTTCTGCTTTGTAGAGATCAAAAAAATTATTCATTTATTTTTAACTGCATTACGTTATACCAAAATTTACAATATGTTACTTTTATTCCCTTGTACGTATTAGTAATTTAATGATATTGATTATCAAAGTATTTGTCGCCTTTTTTTTTTTCTTCATAAAAAAAATTAAAAAAATAACAGGCTAATCGGGTCGGTTGATCCAACAAAGATCAAAATGTTTTGTTTATAATAGTTAGTTCTAATCTTGCTCCAAGTAGATTAGAATTAATCATAAAATACATGAGCAAACTCTAGCAAAATTTAATTAACCTCTATGCATTTAACCCAAAAACTTTGAAAGGTATATTTTATCTTCTTAAATATATATTTTAACACTAAATTTAACATAACTGTTGGCGAATTAAGTCACATGTATAATACAGGATAAATTTAAATTTAACAAAAATAATAAAATTATAAAAAATAAAAGTATAATTGAAATACTTGTCTTAGTCTTTTCCTACCCTTCGTTGGCATAAGCACAGGGCTTGCTGGGAGGAGGGGTTACCGGAGGGTCGGGATCTCGAGAACATGACCATATGATCAAAACCTGTAACGTGTTTAACCTCCTTGGGCGGATGCTTCTCTATCATCCACCTTTGAAAATCCTCCTTGATTATTTGGTCTTGGTCGGCCATGAAGTATACCCTTGCTGCTCTATAAAAAAATAAATACTAATGAATAAGTAGTTGTAATAAAGTAAACAAAAATTATAAATAATTTAAAATAATATATGTAATTTACTAAAATAAAATAAATTCTTATGTGATAATAATATTAAAAATTATGAGAGAAATGAAAACATTTAAATCTATCCACTTAATGATATATTAATATAACATAATTTATATATAATGATAATATATATGTAAGATAGTTTATAAATTTATAAAAGTTAAAGTTTGATTCATTTAATAAATAAGTTAAATTATTGACTTAAGCTCAATTCATGAGCTGAGTTTAACAAATTGTTAATAAGTCAAGTTATCACAAAATAGCTCAACTTATTTTCATCTTAGTTTGTGTATCATGATTTAAAAAAAACAAAATTGTAAAAAGAAGACCTATTTCTGTAAATAATTTCTGATTAAACCCATTTTAGTTAAATAAAAAAAGGAAAATTTGAGTCCTAATGGAAGACCCATGGCAAGCGAGATAGACATCCCCGCTTTGAAGCATTTTCCTTTTTCACATAATTTCTGGCGCTTTTTTAAACGCTTTCACCCTTCACATTTCCCACTCCACGGAAAACAACCACACTCTCTCTGCAAATCTCCTTCTTCGCCTCTCTCTCCTCTTCGCTCTGTAGAAGAAGAAGAAATCGATAGCAACAATGGCTGGCTATAGAGCAGATGATGACTACGATTACCTGTTTAAAGTAGTTCTGATTGGTGATTCTGGTGTGGGCAAGTCGAATCTTCTCTCGAGGTTCACTAAGAACGAGTTTAACCTCGAGTCCAAGTCTACCATTGGGGTTGAGTTCGCTACTCGCACCTTGAACGTTGATAGTAAAGTTATTAAAGCTCAGATCTGGGATACTGCTGGCCAGGAGAGGTCAAATTTCTACTCCTACTCTGCTTCTTCTAATCTGGGTTTTCTCTTCTTGATTCAATTTCGCTTAGGTCGAGTCTGTGTGAGTTTGTGAAGCCTTTGATGCAGTATTGCTTGATTTTCTATAATTGACTAGATTTGTTTGCTTTACTAGCTGGAATGACATTGATGTATAGCTTTTGAACACCGAAGTGATGAGATTCTAGCTGATTTCGTTGTTAGATTTAATTATTTTCTAGAACTTGCAATAAGAGAAGTGGAGAAAAGGTGACCCAGAAAGTTGATCTCATCATAGGATCTGATTTTCTTTGATGTGAAGTTACTAACAAGGAATTGTGATTTTGTTCGCGAGATTATTTTTCTTTTATATCTTCGTCCTTCTCAAGTTTATCGGGGCAGATCGTAGTCAGTCGAAGCATTGTCTACTTAATTTCCGATACAAAAATCTCTGTTATGAAACGAGCTTGAATATATAGTCTCCTTGAGTGCTATCTAGTTCAAATTATGGTTCACTAAAATTGCATTTGTCACCAATATTGACCTTAGTGTCTTGTTGGTGATAATGTTGTTTTCATAAGGGGCAATGAGAAATCGTTGTTAACTCTCTTATATTATCAAAGACACTTACAATCAGTTTGTACTTGATTAGATCAACAGGGGAAAATGATACTTTTATAAAGCAGTCTAATATTTTGTTCAAATAAATTATATGATTTTAATTATATAATCTCATGTACTGTTGGGGTCTCAAATACCTAGTGAACCGAATTCTTGACCAAAAGTCTTTACTGTAATGATTTGTGTGTTGAATGGACTTGCCATCATTTTAGGGCTGCTTTGGCATCTTAACAGTCTGTATCTAGCTAGTATTCCACTAAAACACTGACAAGTGGATTTGCTATGCGTCATATAAGTGGACTCGAGTAAACTCATTTTTATAAAAACTGCGGTTGATTTGGTGTGCATACCATGTTACAGCATTGCTCAATTATACATGTCTTTAAATTAATTGTGATTAGTCAATTTAGTTTTGACCGGTTTATTGTTCAGAGTCATCAAATAGGTAGGGCAACAAACTCGGCCATTGATCTATTAAAACATAAAATCTTTGTTTTGTTCTGAACCAGATATCTTCTTGTGGCAGTTTCATTGAATGTATCATTATATCTCACTACTAGATGTTAAATTTCCAGAATGGTATGGTTTAGAAAACATTGATATGCATGCCATGAGTGGAAGTTATGTGTACTTATAGATTTGTGGATGGATATTATAGTTGAGCTTAGTTTTCGAGTAATCTATTTGCTTTAATATTCTTTAATTCATGTGATCTGACCTCAGATATATAGCATGAATCACTGAGCTTAGATCCTACTTCCAAGTTTATACTTTTGCAAATATACATTAAAGCCTTGGAAGCAGCAGGGAACCTTCCACCCCCTTCTCTCTCTCTCTCTAAAACCGGGAAAAAAAAAAAAGGCAAATTGCTAAAATAATTGAAGTCTGATTGTCTGCATTCATATTCAGCCGCGTGAGGTATCAGTTTTGTTTGAGCATGTCCAAACAAGAAGCTGCTTGACCTCATTCAATTTGGTAAAACACAGATTTTCTGCCTTTGAAGATGTATTACATAATTGGTAATTTGACTGAAAGTATCCATGTTGGAAACTTGATTGCTGCATTTGAAAGGTTGAACTCACATAGCTATAACTTATTTTGGTAGATACACACAAGTAGCACAGTGTTTGGAGGGGTCTGTAGGTTAATTAACATTATTCTATAAAGTGGTTGTCTTAAATTACAGATTTTCATCATATTGATTACTAATATAACCTCTATATAGATGTAATGTATTCAGGAAACCCTGTATTTTCCAATGAAGTTTGGGATGAATGGAACCTATTAATCTATTTCCCAGTTACCCCTTTAGGAACAAGGTGAAGAATGAAATGAGTGCAGATTGCTGAAGCCTACCCTGTGACCACCTTAGTGAATTATTTTGAATAACTAGCTAGCTCATACATTACCACAGTTCTGCGCTTCTACTTCATTTTTCTCACTTCTTGCCAAAGTACTTGTTATTTATTTCTGTTATTTGTTGCTTTCTAGGTACCGTGCCATCACCAGTGCTTACTATCGAGGGGCCGTAGGTGCTCTTCTTGTTTATGATGTCACTCGCCATGCAACATTTGAGAACGTTGACAGATGGCTGAAAGAATTGCGGAACCATACAGATTCAAACATTGTTGTGATGCTTGTTGGGAACAAATCAGATCTTCGCCACCTTGTAGCTGTACAAACCGAAGATGGGAAGTCTTATGCTGAGAAGGAATCACTATACTTCATGGAAACTTCAGCTCTGGAGGCAACCAATGTGGAAAATGCATTTGCTGAAGTCCTTACTCAAATCTACAGAATTGTTAGCAAGAAGGCAGTGGAAGGAGCAGAAAATGGAAATGCAACTGTGCCGTCCAAAGGAGAGAAAATAGACCTTAAAAATGATGTGTCTGCCTTGAAGAGAGTTGGTTGTTGCTCAAGCTAGGCTTGAAGAACAGAATTCTATTGGTTGCTTTTGGCACTATTGTACGTGTAATACTCTGAGGGATACAAGCTAGAAGAAAAATGAGATGTAATTTTTCATAGCCTATTAGACTTGTGTTAAACACCATGATCAATAGTAGGTGCTGGGAAGCATAGTTGTTGGCTTCACTGCCTAATCTTATTTATTAGTAGTGTTGTTCTTTCAAAATTCAAGCTTGGAATTCATTGAATCTATTGCTCATTAAAGTTATTCTTTACTATTTTTGTGATGGACTATGGATATTGTCTGCAGGAAAGGCTGTTCCTACAAGAGGTTTCTTAAAATATAAACGCTTGCCATGTCATAATATAACACACGGGTAAAGGAATCCAACAAACAAAAAGAAAATAAAAATTCCGTTGCCGGGACTCGAACCCGGGTCTCTCGGGTGAGAGCCGAGTATCCTAACCAACTAGACTACAACGGATTATTAATATGTAGAAGAAAATTTATTATACATTTTTAAAACATGAATTGAAAAATCAAAAATTCCGCTGCCGGGACTCGAACCCGGGTCTCTCGGGTGAGAGCCGAGTATCCTAACCAGCTAGACTACAACGGATAATGGCTATATTTCGGCTTTCGACACTCACACCATATAGAGCCCAGCTCAGCTCAGACGTAAAACTAAGCTCCCGCCTCTTTCAATTTCTTCCCTCCTCCGTGAATCAGAGTCTCTCTCTGGCACTCTCGCTTGCTTTTGAACTCTCTGAAATCTCTAGCAGTAGTAACAAGAGAAATGAGAGAGGAAGAGATCGAAAAGCTTCGAGGAGTGGTGAGGGACTGTGTGACCAAGCACCTCTATTCATCTGCTATCTTTTTCGCTGATAAGGTTGCTGCCTTCACCAATGATCCCGCCGATATCTACATGCAGGCTCAGGCACTCTTCCTCGGCCGCCATTACCGTCGCGCTTTTCACCTCCTCAATGCCTCTAAGATCGTTCTCCGTGACCTCCGATTCCGCTACCTCGCTGCTAAGTGTCTTGTAACTCTCTCACTCTCTGGCTCAAAATGTACCAATTTATCTATTTACTTTCTGTGAACTGCCTTTAGGTTTATGTTCAATTGGAAATATTTCTGGCTGATTTTAGGAATTTTTGTAAAATATTGTTGTGTTAGATTTTAGTTGATAAAGTAATTTGAGATGATGAACGAAGGGTGGGGAGTGAGTGAAATATTTTTAGCTGAAATCTTATACATAGCAAGGGAATGATGTGGAGCTACTAACTATATGAGCAAAACTCCTACTCTTTCAGTACAATTTATGGTGTACATGTTATTCAGGATGCATGATCCATGTTCCATACTGAATCTTAGGTTTCTAGAAAGGAAAACTTCCCAGTGATGATAATCATATAACCAAAGTTACCGTTTCCACGGATTGAACTTATTTTCATGGAATCGTTCCTGATTTACTTTTTAATTGCTCCAATTTATTTCTTAATGATAATGGACAATGATCCTTGGCATTTAGAACTCGTTGATTTAGGGCATACTGCTTAGGAAAATGATTTCTTTGTAGTGTCATAATTTAACCCATGGTCCAATAAATTTGTATAACAACTAACCATATTATTTTTTATAGAGCTTTCTTGATTAACCTTATTGATAAGTAATTATTTTGTTGTTACTCTCTTTCTTAAAAAGGAGGAACTCAAGGAATGGGATCAATGCCTATCAATGCTTGGCGAAGCTAAAGTGGATGAAGATGGAAATGTCTCTGACACAAAGGATCCCAACGTCATGTACTTGGATAAAGACAGTGAAGATCGTGAGATCAATGTGAGTTTTTTTTTTTTTGGACTTTTTTTTAACTTCAACATGTGGTTGTGTAATTTTTCCAATGGTAATTTGTATGCTATGGATCTTGTGACTATTCAAAGTCTTTCTTGAGTTTAAGAATCCAACCACAATAACAATGTTTAGAGAAACAGAGTATAACCTACCTTTGAAGCACCAAGCCAAGTATGATATCAGCCCGGCTATATCATTATAATAGTGATTCCTTATCCCTATATTCGAGCTACCCAATAACAATTTTACATCTCGAAGAAAATATAGCAGCAAATCCTTATAAACGTGACATGTTTAACTTCTGGAATGTCCTTATTTTCCCAGGTTTTTGATTTTTACAATACAATTATCTCTGGTTTTACAGATATCTTCAGCAGTATGTTTCTTAAGAGGCAAAGCATATGAAGCTCTAGAAAACCGAGCTCAGGCTCGACTGTGGTGAGTTTCTACAGAAAGTCTCAACTCAGCCCTTTATTTCATATGAAAAAAGTAGGAAAAAAATCACACTTGGTATTATTTTTATATTTATTTCAACGAGGAAGTATAATTGATACTTGATAATTGTGTGAAGATTATGGAATTATGATGTTTACCTTTTGATTAATAGAATTGATGTGCTGTTTAAAAAGTTATTTTACTTTGCTATATTTGCTTTTGTTGAAGGTACAAAGCAGCTATAAAAGCTGATCCTTTATGCTATGAGGTACGTCTTAATCTTCACCCTGCTATCTTTCCTATTGGTAGGTAAGATTGTATAGTTAAGGGTCGGCAGCCTCTTTGACCTCAGTAACAGTTATTACTTACAAAACTGGACTTTGTACTCTTGTTATTTTCCCTGAAGTGGCAAAATTTATTCAATTCTTTGGCCATTCATCAGAATTTTGGACTGCTCATATTTTCTGAAGAATTATCATTTCATGATGCCTTGTTGGTCATATTATCTCAACATACACATCAGATCCCTAATTTTGTCATTCGTTATTATATCAGGCTTTGGAATGTCTTATTGAAAATCACATGCTTTCATGTGGGGAAGGTAAAAATTCATAACTGATCCCTTGTTTATCTAGCTCCAAATTCATCCTAACTTCATTTATGTGAACTTCAGAAGCAAATTTGATATCATCATTGCATTTTGGTAGTGAAGATGGATGGCTTTCATCATTTTATTCATGTTTGATAAAGAAGGTAAGGGCAATCACCAAATGGGATATCTTTCCATCCAAAAGTTTTCTATCTCAAAGGGTTCTAATTGGAAGAATTGTTTCCCCTCCTTTTTCTTAGTTTCCACTGTTAGTATTTGTTAATATATATCTTCACGTTACAGTATTAATCAGTTATGATGACTTCCCCTGTCCATATCAATGCTGATAAAATTGTCATTGTCATGTTTTGAGTATATGCAGTATGAGAAAGAAAACATTGTAGAAGCTAAGTTCAGAGACCTTGAGAACGAAACCTGTAAAAGCGACCAGTCTAGTTCTTCTTTCTTGCGCACCCTGAAAACCAATACTGATCTATTGGCCTGCAAAGCTGAATACTATCATCAATGTGGTGAATATCAAAAATGTTTTGACTTAACATTCACGTAAGTTGGACATATGGTCTAGAGGGAGATCAATATTTACCTTATTCACTGTTTCCCTTTCTTTGGCTGACTGAGCTTCAGCACTTCTGTTACAGTCTGCTAGAGAAGGACCCTTTCCATCTGAAGAGTACCTTAGTACATCTGGCTGCTGCTATGGAGCTTGGACAATCAAATGAGCTTTATCTTATGGCATGCAATTTGGTTAAGGATTATCCACAAAAGTAAATTTTTCTTTTTATGTCTTGTTTATTAAGAGTTTTGTATTGGTTACTTAATACTTATTGTGTCTTGTTTATTTGGAGTTCTGTATTGATTTCTTAGTACTTATTCATGTGGTTTTAGGGCTTTGTCGTGGTTCGCTGTTGGTTGCTACTACTATTGTATCAAGAAGTATGATCAGGCCCGTCGCTATTTCAGGTAAAGAAAACTTATTATCAATTGAGATAATACCCATCCTAGAATATCTAATGTTTGTGCTCTTTTTTTTCGTGTCATTATAAAAATGATTTCAGCTTTTTTGGCATGTTAATGATTTTAAAATATGATTTTCATTTATTTTTTGATTGATTTGTGAGAATTAACAATATGATATGCTAAAATTTTTAGTTTTTACTTTTGACCTTAGAAAGCCCTCTCTTATCTAACTGATCCAAGATTTTCTTGAATGTCGAAGCAATTACCATTTGCTAGTTTACATGATTCATCATTATGTATGAAACCTAGGCAGTCGCCTTGCTTCATTTCTGAAGAATTGTATCCATGTTATGAAGATACACTATGCTTAGTGCCATGATATTGACTCAAGGCTAAATAAAATGCTAGTATTGTAGGTCCTTGATCTGATTTATATTTTTGACATGTAGAGTATGGACTGACTGTATATCTCTTGAAGATTTGGATTGCATGAGAATTGAGCTTCTCTGTCAAGATTGCCTGTGTATGTTGTAAAAGTTCTCCCAAACCCCAGAATATAAGTTGATAGCTTTCACGATACTGTAGAAGCTTTTTACATACATCCGATTGCTTTTGTAACATCATTGATCAAAACTTACTACTCAAGTGCGTTGTCTGCCATGTGTAGCAAGGCAACTAGTCTGAATGGAACATTTCCACCTGCATGGATAGGGTTCGGGAATGCTGTTACTGCTCAAGAAGAGGGTGATCAGGCTCTGTCAGTTTACCGCACTGCAGCTCGTTTGTTTCCTGGGTATTGCATCTTTTGTTTTGTTGGAAATATGATTGGGTTATTACTTTTTCTCGTTGCTCCAGAACATATGCCAGAGCTCAAACAAGTGTCTCTGAGAACTTGGAACTCGTTCTTTGATCTGTTTGGGTTTATGTTAAAGGAAATCGAAGATATAAAATCCCAAAAGGCTCTACATAGAGTGTTCATATAATAGCTTTTATGAAAAGGTTTCAGGAGTAAACGAATCATGGTTATCAACAGACTGTAATCTTGCTTTTCTTAGTAAAGAAAATGAATTTATCAATTCAAAATCCTGTCAAAGAGGTGCCAACTTATTTGCCTTTTGTTTGACCCATCTTTTGAGATTGAATTGTACCAAAGAAAGGCCAGGAATGAAGTAAGTGATAAAGGATAAATATCATTTTTAAACATTGGAATAAGCATTGTATTATACAATCCATTGCCATTTCAAAAGAATCTATTATGTTTAGTTTCAATGTTTCAAAGTCTTTTATGACTTGGGGCTCATAATTCCTTTTAGGTTTACTCCCATTCATTCCGCGAATAAAAGCTTCTTGAATAGTACATGCAAAGCCATTGCCTCCACAACTCCACTGAACTACAATTTATTATGACGTTTAGTTATGAAATCCTCTTATTATTTATGAATTTTCTCTGACAAGTTACTTGCTGATATTCTTATTCCAGGTGCCATTTGCCGACTCTTTACATTGGAATGGAATGCATGCGAACACACAGCTATAAGCTTGCTGAGCAGGTACATATTACAGGAATGGGTGGGGTTAACTATGCCTACCAGAAGTCCACGAGACACCCTTTCTTGTAGTCATTTCAAGCATTGAACTGTAATCTTACAGAGTGGGACGGGCTATATTCTTAACAGAAACAACAAGGGAGATATAACTTCAAGCACAACACACTTTTATTCTGTACTTTGAAAGTCCATTCTGCTGGCTTAGTAATCTTGAGAGTATTTTCTCAGGATCTGGACCTTCCTTTCCCAATTCAAAATCTCAGTACACTTATGTCATGACTGATTTCCTAACGAAATGTATTTATTCATATTCTTCAAATCACTGCTCAAATACTAATGACCCTATTATTTTTCTTCAGTTTTTTGTGCAGGCCAAGTCAATTTGCCCCTCAGATCCACTTGTGTATAATGAACTTGGAGTAGTTGCCTATCATATGAAAGAGTAAGGATATTTACCCATCAACCACGTTAACTGAAGTATTAGAATATATTGTGTGACTCAACAATTATCAGTTCATGTTTTTATTATGCTAATTAGAAAAAAAAAAAATGCAAGTTATATGGGTTTAATTAAGCGATTTTGACATGCATAATTGTGACATTTGATTCAGGTATAACAAAGCAGTGTGGTGGTTTGAGAAGACATTAGCACTCATTCCATCCTCTTTAAATGAAATGTGGGAACCAACCTTAGTTAATCTTGCTCATGCTTACCGGAAATTGAAGTAAGTTGATAAATTATTCCTATGGTCATTTATTAGAACTTTCTTACTTTCTTTTTCCTCTTGCTATTGAACGTGATGATACTTGATAGTTTTCAGCATGCAAGTTGGTATATTGTGTTGAATTCATAATCATTCATCCTGAGGTTGTTTCTCTGAATTGAGGTGGCAATAAACCCTGTGATCTGAACATTTCTCTTCTACAGTTGTGTTGAAGGATTTTTTTTTTCCCGCCCATAATGATCCTTTTGCTATTTTCATAGGTGGTTTGATTTTATTTAGTTTTCTTGTCGGCAATTTTGACATTTCTAAATTTCCTGTGCTATGTATCTTGAAGATTAAGGGAAAGTTGAAGTATCCTCCCATCATGTTGATACTTTGGTTGTCTGGATTATAGTTTGTTCTAAATATTGGTGGCACTATATTATAGATCTTGTCTGGTGAATTGTGTCTCAGGATGTACCATGAAGCAATTTCATACTATGAGAAAGCACTTGCATTATCAACAAGAAGCGTGAGCACTTACGCTGGTCTGGCATACACTTATCATTTGCAGGTATCTAAAATTCTCTTCCCTTTCTTTTCATTTTTTTTTTTAAATGGGCACTGTTGACTTATATAGTTCTTTGGAAATGTTGTGGAAGAGAAAGGAAAAGATGTTTATTGTGTGAATGTGAATTTGAGTTAGAAAATCTAATGGGTCTTGTTCACGTGGTAGATCTGCTTGGTATAAGCAGTGAAAAGTTCTATGCATTGACCAACAGAGGTCATTAATAGTTGAATTTTCAGGGATGACAATGAGAAGCAATTGGTCAGACATGCATAATAATTATATAATTTATATTTATGTAAATAAGATAAAGCTGAATGAGTAGTAATTGTGAAAAGGAACACATTCTGTTATCTTTTTATGGCAGTCACACCTGGCTTTAATTAACACTTGAACTTTTATTAATGTACAAGTATCTCAATTTTGCCAGTTACATAACAACATTAAGACTGAGGCTTCTGTTTGTTGTTCTAATCCAATGCAGGATGACTACACCGTAGCTATTACGTATTATCACAAAGTGAGTTATTGTTATCCAATCCTGAATATATCTATGATGACTATGAATCTCTCCATGTTTGTAATGTGAATAAATTATTGTTTCAGCATATCTCCAAATTCAGGGATCTTCATTGTGAAACCATTTGTTTGTTTTGCTTAACTTCCTTTAAATTAACTACTCTTGCTCCTTAAATATCAGGCCTTGTGGCTGAAGCCAGATGACCAGTTCTGCACTGAAATGCTAAGCTGTGCTCTAATAGATGAAAGTCGATCTGGTATTGACCCAAAAATTGAGTTCAGATGAAGTCGGATCACGATTTGAGGCGCAAGGATCATTCATTTTACTTTGTACTATGTATGTAATTCATAAATTCGATAAATTTTGCATTGCAAATTATAGATGTAATGGCCAATTATCTTGTTTTATATTTTGGCTTCCAACGGCCGTTGTATAAGTTGTAATTATTGCATTTGTTTTGATAGGAGGAGTGGAAAAGGGGGAGAAAGTCCATTAGCAACCTTGTTTTGTTTTTGTGTGGAGAGGATTTTTCTTTTAAAACAAATGATAATTCTTTTCCACGGATTTTAATTTCAAATTCATAATATTTAATCAGATCGAAGGAACACTGATATCAAACACATAAAAACCAAGTACCACGGGCGACTAGATGAACATCCCATTGGCAGCTTCTACTTGAAACTGACTCACTGTAATTTACTTGGAGAAAGGGCAACCATGAGCAGTGGCTGGAGCTGATGTTTTGCTGGTATCATTTGGAGACACGTCAACCTGTGAAGAAGCACAAGCCATGAATTCTTTGATCTAAAATGTTTTATAATCTCTCCATCTCAAGATTAAGGTAAAATTTTCTCTTCAATAAAATCCCACTGCTGCATGAAACATAGTTGAGGAAGAAATGGCCTTGACAACATGCCTTGAGAGTTGCTAAGCCATAGAATTGGACAATGTTGCCTGTAGGAGCATGTCCCTTGAAAGGTTCTTCAAAGAGCCCAGTGCCTGAACTTGAATGCAAAGCCACGAGGAAAAGCTGATCGAAAGGCTTCATGTGATGATTCAAAGCTCTCTTCATTTGCTTTGTAATACTTGAATTCTTCTGACTATATATGGACCATTTTTATGGTTAATGGAAATGGTAACTTTAAGAAGGTAAGAACGAGAGCCACTTAATAAACTGTTTTCATTTTTCAACATCATTTTTAATTTTTAATTTCTATTACGGCCAATTTTTTTTTTTATGAACAAAACAGCCCAACATTAAAAATAAAGACTTAACAGGAGTTTTCTATTTTCTAATTTCTAAGTATCAAGCTAAAACTCCAAAAAAAAAATAAAATCTAGTGAGTCAAAATTAGATTAAAAAAAAAGTATTTTACTATCTTATTTATTTAATATTTAATTTAATTATAAATAGTGGGCTTGCTTTTCCGATGGCATTGGCAAGCTGAAGTCTGAAGAGGTTCTGCATTTGTATCGGAAGCAAGGAACACAATTTGCCCGCAGAGCCATGACCGGGGAAGAGGTTGCTGGCCCCGCCGGTCCGAAAGTTGCACGTTTACTTTATTTCGTCGGCGCCGGATGTAATTCGATTTCTGGTTATCTTTCTCGCTGGCCATCACGTCCTTATGCAGCGACTTTACCTAACTGGTTTGTGCTGTCTGTGTTGCTGTTTCAGTCATTTGCACCATTGCTATAAACAAATGGCGGGAGCTGGAGAAAAAGACGATGAAGCAGAAGCAGCAGCAACAGATTAAGGAAATGGCAAAGAATTCGTCGGATGCTGTTGCCTTGCACAAATAAGGTCAGATTTTGGGGCTTTAGATGTCTAATTTGCAATAGATACAGTCTGATGTAACAAATTCCAATCGTGGAATGTGCAATTAGTACTCGTATATTATGGGGGGAACAATTCTGGTTCTCCTTTAGCTTTTGACTGTTATTACAACGCTTGGCTTGGTGGTTTTATGATATGATTTTGATGAAATCATGTATTTTTTTTCTAGTTTATAACCTCATTTTGATTATTCCCTTTGCCTGATAGATTAACTGTGTAGGTTATTTGCTACAGGTTGTGCTAGTTTCTTGAATCAATTGTAACTGTTATATGAATAAAGATTGAACTAGATAAGTGAGAAAATTAGGGAAGTCTCTAGTCTGTAGTCATTCCTATCTTTTGTCCTCTATTCAAAGTTCCTCAGTCTTTGTTAGTATTTCGGGATTTTTCATTCGTTGTCAATTAGAAATGAAATTGAGGTTGCAGGGGAAACAATCATAAACTCTATAAAACTCACAATTTGGTGACAGCCGTCATTTTATACAAATAACTAAGTCATTCAATTGATTGCTAGTCATGTATAAGCATTTTAATACGATTTAACGATTGCAAGACTTTCTCTAAATAACCAACGCAGTTTAGTGCCATGAGGTGAGTAGAGGGTCTTTTGAGATTCTCTTCCAGAGAAAGGATGTAAAAGCCATACTTACGAAATAAGGTAACAAAGTTACAAGCAATTTGAGCGAAGAGTATCTTAAACAAATTTCCTCTCTTTCTTTCTTCACAGTCTAGTTTTGTGGGTCTTTCTTTTGTGATATTTCAGCTAGAAATTGAGGTTTGACAGCCAAGTTCTGTAGCTGGGTCCATCCATTATGTGATAGCATAGGAACACAGTATGCTATAAATTATACCTGATTTTCTTTCTTTTTTTTAGATCAACGGCCTTCTTTTGGTTTAAATTAATTTCCTCTCTTCTAGATCTCTTATGGCAGTATAGATGTCAATCTGTGAACTCTGGTGCATTAAAACTCTTCTGCTCTGTGCATCTTTTGTTGCAGATATGCGTAAAACTCCATGTTCTTAGTCAATGTTTGATTTTCTTGACTAGATAGTTGACCAAATTGTCCATCTATGCTAATTCTTAGTGTGTAGATTTTCAATCAATTTTTGCTGATCCAAATGGATAGATAATCTTGCTATGTTTGTGCTAAACTTAGTAAGTCAAGAAGTCCCACCTGAATTGGCCTCTTAACAGCTGTAAGTTTGGTTTCCTGCTTGATGACCAAATCAAGAGGAACATTAGCCTTTCTTGTCTTCACTTGAGATACAAGTTCCCAGCTACCTGTCAAGTAAGATCATGTGCAAACACCATAGGCTTCGTAGTCACTTTGGCTATGTAAATACCTTCAGAAAATTTTTAGTTTTCACTTTTCAAAGGATTCAACTTGGGACTCCTACCCGAACCCCACCAAATATTACTACTTGATATATGCTCAAAATATTCCTAAGAGAAATTTCATCCTTTATAGCCTTCATGCTTGTGTCTTACGTCAAATCTGGTCTCTCCACCTCTTTTTGAGTTTAACTGAAATTTATTGCCTTTTCCCTTAACAAAGGCAAGGCGTAGAGAGAAGCTGGGACGATTGTGAGTTGGAATTTGGCGCTAACTGCAGGGGTAAGAGGCAAGAAGGGTGAGGACTTTTACGTCATTGGGTAAATAAATCGTGTATGTGTCTTCTGGGTGAGTTCATACAGCATGCAAGTGCAAGGTGACAATGTACAGAACGACGTGTCTTCTGCACTTCGAGTTTTGAGATGTCGGAATGCTGACAGAGAGAAATAAAAATCAGTGGTACGTGCATAAAACCCGGTTTGCGACTAGTCCGTTTCAGCATAAAATAGCTCATAGAAAAGCTAATTGGGCTACAAAACCTGAAGAGATCGGGCTTTTTAAATTTGTATTATTAGGTTTAAGCTTGGACCTTTGGTTTTATTTTTCAAGTGGATTATGTATGATGCATTTTGGGAAATTCTTTTGGCACATCCCATATTTTCTGACCACACACCCATATAATACAAAATAAAACTCTAGAGTTAAAGGTGCATGACAAGGAGGTCTGTAGTTAGAAATTATGGGGTGTGTCAAAAGAATTCCACAATATTTTTCTTGTTCTAACATCAAGCTCAATACAAAGTGTTTTATTATTTTATATATAATCTCCACTTTGTTCATAACATGCAAAGCACTAATTAATCGTTTTTTTTAAGGAACAAAGAAGACATGCAAAGCACTCAAAAGGAATTAAGCAAGCACCACCTAATAACACGAATTTGGTTTCCAAATAATAACATAAACAATTTTATAATAGTTTCAATTTCTTATAATCCATATAAATTGACTCTTTTTTTTTTTTTTTTTCTAAAAATCATTGCGCTAAATAGAAATTATATTTGAAAAAATTAGTAAGAATATATGTGTATACTTCAAATAAGTTAATATCAATATTAATTTATAAAATTTGTATGGTATATCATTTAAAATGTTCTCTTTTTTAATCATGCACTGTCACACTTCTTTTAGGCTAAAACATGTAATCCGATAGTACAATCCAACCCAATATCAAATTGTTAGTTTAAACCGAACTTATGATAAGATATTTGTTCTATTTAGGTAGGGAAATTTCTATTGTCAACTCAGTTTGTTCAGTTAGGTGTCTTATAAACACCCAACCATCACAATTTTAGACATTCTTGTATCATAAGTTACTGGTTAATAATATTTCACTAAACCAATAAGCATGCCCCAACATAAAGTTATATTTGGGCCACATTCTAATGATATCTCTAAAACTATAATAAAATACAAATGCCTTGTTTACATCCTCTGTTTAATCAAGTATTGCTATGTTTGGTTAAGTGAAATTTCTTATTCTATGCTCCTTGTAATAATCACTTTATTTTTATCCACTCACGCTCTTTTGTATTTTTTCAGTAGAAAGTATTTTTTTTTAAATAAAGAGTATTGTTTAAAAGTCAATAAGTGGCGATAGAAAAAGTCAATAAAGAGTATTGTTGACTTTTATGGTCTATCAAACTTTGGAGTAGAATAATTATTTTCTTTTATTATTTCCTATTTTCAATTCATAATTTGTTTCATATACGAAACCAGCCATAATTTCGATCTGAACATGACAATTTTATAGACAATAACATCTTTCTCTTCTCTTCACACTATGCATCATTTTGTTTCTGGTACAAGGAAGGACCACTATGCGTCATTTTGTAAGTTTCAATTGTCAATAATATATATTTTTTTAATCTAAAAGATGAAGAGTTATTTCAGTTGTTCTTTACCTTTTTTTTTTTCTTTCTATTATTTAAAATTATAAATTCGACCATAATTACTATAGTAACATGACATTTTTATTTAGTGACAATGAAAAGTTTATGCTGATAATTGAGTAAATTTAAAATCCTAAATTAACTTTGTCAAGATTCATGGAATTAAAAAATTTAATCTGGCAGTTTAATATTTTCTCAGAAATACATACAAAATTTTTCATATTTTGAATCCAATAAATAAATAAAAATAATTCTAATATGAATCATGAGGCAAAACATAAAGTAAATAACTACCACTAATTGGTAATTACAGCAATATGACAGCCAGGGTTAAAAAGAAAAAGAAAAAGAACAAATACACTGTATATGTTGTCTAGTTGACCAAGTCAATTTACAGCACAGCCCAACTCTTCCTCAAGAATCGCTAGTATCACGTGCTGTTACCCTGTGCTCACCGACGCTGACTCCTAATTCAGCACAAAAAATGGTACCAAATCTATTTTTCCCTCACCAACATGTCACTCTATCACCTTCATATTAATCCGCTTTTCTCCTCCAACCTCAATTTCTCTCCCCGTTCCCACTCGTAACTTTCTCTCTGTAAAACTTTTTCTGCTCTCTATCTCTCTTTCTCTGTGTTTCTCGTTCATGTGAGAGTGCAGAGCCCTAGGGTATGTCTCTTAGGAAGGTTTTCCGTTCTCGTAAATTTTCCAGATCCTTCAAGGAAGTGAGAGCCCTTGAGGAGGATGAGCGAAGGAACCGACTCGGTGGTGGTGATGGTGACGAGGCGGACGAGGATTCGGGCGAGTCCGGTGAGGGCACCGCCGCGTACGGAAATGCATGGTCCTCCATGCTGCCGGAGCTCCTCGGGGAGATCATAAAGCGAGTGGAGGCCAGCCAGGAGCAGTGGCCCCATCGCCAAAACGTCGTTGCTTGTGCCTGCGTGTGCAAACGGTGGAGGGAACTGACTAGGGAGATTGTACGGTCCCCTTCCCAGAGCGGCAAAATTACTTTCCCTTCTTGTCTTAAACAGGTATTAGTTGGGATTTATCTCCTTTCTCTTTGTTGTGTGTTGCCTTTTTCCAAAATTACATTTTTCTATGTTAATATGTGTATGAATATCCTTGACACTGTATTCGGGGTTTATTTGATTGGTCCCTGGAACTTAAATGATGATGGATTTTATTTTTATTTTAATGAAGTTTGGGTTTACTCTGGTATTCATCCCTCTATATTGGGTCATTTCTTAATCTCCTTATTCAAATTGTTGTTCATGTCACTTTGAATATTTAGTTGAATTTCGTTAGATGGTTTCAATATTTTATGATTCCTGGATCCGTGTATAAACAACAGCAGTGTTTTGATGGCCGCTTACGTTCAGATTGGCGCGTTCTCGCTAACAGCTAGTTGTATGATACAGGAGGATATGGATTGTGTATTCGGAAACTAGGTTGAGTGTTATTGAGCGGAACAACTTTCAAGTTTGTTTCGAGTATTGGAGTTCTACCTCGAAGAGGAAAAAAATGGAGGAAATGCAACCAGTAATCAATTTTTGGTTGACTTAAGGTGGCAAATTTCGCATGTAAATAGTCATGGTTGTAGACAAGTGGATGGAGTTTTATCTAGTTTTTCGATGACGGTTCTTCTTTTATGGAATCCTTTGCATGGTGTATATTATCTTATATTAGCTTCGTGTAGCGAACTCTTGGTTAAGTCTGTTACTTTATTTACGCTGTTGGTTAATGATGCTTTTGTCCTAATGAGGGTGTCAATTTTGTTATCTTTTCTGCTTCAGCGAGTATTTTGTTTGGTGCCTCTTGTCAGTTCATCTAGTTATTAAATTTATGAGGCTGGAGTTCATGGTTTTGTTGTAATTTTGTTGACTTGCAGCCAGGACCTCGTGATTTTTCCCACCAATGCCTTATAAAGCGGAACAAGAAGACCTCAACGTTTTACTTATATCTTGCCCTTACACCATGTGAGTACTGGTAAAATGCTTTTTGTCAGATAGAGACAGATGAAAGTGTCTTATAGCTAGAGTTGAATTTTCTCCTCTGCCTCTTCCTATGGGATAGTGGATTCGACTAAATAAAGTCATCTTCTATGTGTGTAAAAACTAAGACTGCAGGAGCGGTCTCATTTGTTAAGCCGATAGCTGAAGCCAGTAATGTCAACCAACTCAGTTGACTGGACTTGGTAAAAGCTAAGTTGACTTGATTCGATCAACTTGTGGAACCTTTCTTTTTCAATTTATGCATCTTAAGTAGTTTAGCATATATTTGTTTTTAATGCTATGCTTTTAATATTTTGAAGAAAAAAAAGGAGTTTGAGTTTTCTTCTTCTTCTTCTTCTTTTTTTTTTTCCAAATAATTATATACGTGTGCATTGTTCATGACAATATCATTCCTTATGGAAATTTGTTGGGTAGAGTTGGTCTATTATATTCAATTGGTTGTTGTTTGTATATTAACTGTTGAGAAAGGCCTAAGAATGTGAACTCGTGAAAAAGATTGAAAATGAAGGCTTATTACGATTCGTGGTAAATTATATCAATATGTATAATCAGTGGACAAGTTGCTGGTTGTATTGACTATTTTTAATTCTTGAAATGACATCTTGGTTATAGTCAAATGCTTATATCATTGCTGTTGTGCATTTTACATGATCCAATCAATTTGAAATTCTACCTGAATTTCGTCTCCATTACTTCCACCTTGCCAGCATTCACAGATAAAGGGAAGCTCCTCTTAGCAGCTAGGAGATATAGGCGTGGTGCCCATACTGAGTATATAATATCACTTGATGCTGATGACTTATCCCAAGGGAGCAATGCTTATGTTGGAAAGTTAAGGTAACTAGATCTTCATACAGAAAGGACAATTATCCCCTTTTAGAAAAGAATTAGAGAAATTTTCTGTTCTGTTTTTGGGGCGTGATGAGTAAGATGTGACTATTCTTCATCCTTGTTATAGATGGAGCATGGCAAGAACTAGTTTTGTTGTTAAATTCATAACCTCTCTTTACAATTGCTCTTTCAAATTGGTAACTACTAATGACTTGGGCTCAAATGACATAAAAATCTTTAGAAACCCGTCTGCATCATGTCATCTCTGCTCCTTTCTAAGCAAAAAGAACTTATAGCTTATAGAAAGGCAAGGAGCCAAATCTATTTGCCTATGTTCAGCTGTTACAAATGCTTGGAACCGTGACCAGAGTTGATCAATTATAAAAAATTAAAGCCATACTAATACTAATGTGAAATAGCAGCTTGTGGATATGTCATGTAAAACTACAGTGCATATTGATTTCATTTCAAACCAGAAGTGACTTTTAAAGTTGATTGCTAGTATATAGATAGGCTTATTCCTCTTTTATGAGCTTATAAATAAACTCACTAACTCTGCTCTTGAACAAGTCTCGGTCGCATTTTACTTTATTGATAGGTGGTTCTTCTTCTTTTTTATTTATTTTTTTAAGAATGTTCAAGTATCAGCTGATACAGCTGTCTTTTTCTTTGTTAATGACATTTCAATTTAAATAAAATGATTGTCGTGTACTCTTAGTCACATCCTGATGCAAGTTGATTAATGTGAACGTGTGGTCAATTTTTTGTATTAACCCACCCAGACTCTGAATTTGCGTACAGCTCGGACTTTCTTGGCACCAATTTCACAATCTATGACAGCCAACCACCCCATAGTGGTGCAAAGCCATCCAACAACAGGGCCAGCCGCCGATTTGCTAGCAAGCAGATAAGCCCTCAAGTTCCTGCTGGCAACTTTGAGGTGGGGCAGGTCTCATACAAGTTCAATCTTTTAAAATCAAGAGGACCTAGGAGGATGATTTGCTCATTGAAATTCCCTGCCCCTTCATCAGGAGAAGGTTCAGATAGCAAATTGCTGGACAACCATAATGTAAATGATAAAGAACAAGCTGCTACTGGCTACTCAATTTTGAAAAATAAAGCTCCAAGGTGGCACGAGCATTTGCAGTGCTGGTGCTTGAATTTCCATGGTCGAGTGACTGTAGCATCAGTGAAGAACTTTCAGCTAGTTGCGACTGTGGACCAAAGCCAGCCGGGAGGGAAAGGAGATGAGGAAACGGTCCTCCTCCAGTTTGGTAAAGTAGGAGATGATACGTTCACCATGGATTACAGACAGCCCTTATCTGCCTTCCAGGCCTTCGCTATTTGCCTAACAAGCTTTGGCACTAAACTAGCATGCGAGTAAATATATATCTTGTTGTCATTATGCATATTTATTCTGTGGATGTTCTGTTTAAAAGCTCCCTGGTTTTAGTCCTTTCTTCCCCATATTTTTGAGTCTATAAGTTGATTGGAGGAAGATTCCTGTTGTAAATGTTGATATTGTCTTACAAGCACATGATACATCTTCCTTCTTTATCAGTGTTAATGCCTGCAAGGAAGCATATTGATCCTCCCTAACTGTTACCCCGATTTCTTTGAAACTTTTTCATCAAGCTACGGAGCTGCCATAATATCTCCGGATCCAAAGAGATCCCAAGATTATGAAAGAGAAGGGGATAGCATTGCTTAGAGAAAACTTGCGGGAGAAAATAAATAAATAAATAAATAAAGAGGAAGAGCTTCTTGTGGATATTGTCTTCCACCCCACGACAGCTATAAGAATCTCAAACTAACACTCAATTTAGCCAACTTTACAAAAGCAAGATCCACTGGGTGCAGGACCACTCAGTGAAATATACAGCTAGTAAAGAGTTGATTATCCAGAGAAGCAACGCATTTTATCTTTATCTTTGGTCTCAAACCTTTGCATGACATAAAACAGCACTTGCCAGAAGTCAGGTACGCCAGGCCTAAACTAAGCGGTGGGCTACAACATTATCCTACAACCATTTTCATATGTATCCAGCAGGTCAGGTGCAAGGCAACTGATAATGCTTCTCTCTTTTCTCTAAATTTCATTCTTTTGCTGTAGCCCTTTCTATCTTTGTCAATGCGTAGAGTGAGGAGAAAATGGGTTGCAGAGGCCCCACTATTTTGGAGATTTTCACGCTCAACCGAACCAATATTACATAATATCTTACAGGGATTGGATATTTACTATATGCATTTTCACATTTTCATTTTTTTATCATCTCCCCTAGTACCAACACTATTGCTAAATGTATGATATTAAAAACGCTATCGCTACAAGCATTATATTTGGCAATTGGTACAAGGAATCTCGAACTCAAAGTCTAGTAAAGGACGACCCTGGTATTTTCACGCCCCTTGCTTACAAATAAAACAGCGTATAACATGTTTCTAGGAGTACACAGAAATCACAGGATTATCATAGATGCTAATGAAATCCTTACAAGCAGTGATGACAGCAGGAGAAAGTTTCATGCACAACATCAGTTGAAAGACTCAAACAAGAGATATTGATATTCAAATACCATCCATTCTCTAGAATCCTGTTTCATTTCTTTCCTCGCAGTTTTGTACCAAGAGCTCTCTCCAGTTTGGAAATTATTTGCTGATTAGGAATGGCTTTGCCAGATTCATATTCCTGTATAACTTGAGGTTTTTCATTTATCATCTACACAAAGGGGAAAAAAAGTGATGTCAGTATCTAGGGCGTAAAAAGATGTTCAGAAGCTTCATGTCAGAGAAAGAGACCTGAGCCAGTTGAGCTTGAGTAAGCTTTTTATCCAACCGAGCCTGCATAATGGCTTTCTTCAATTCAGTTGGTACCCGATCATCTGTCAAAACGGTTAGACATCCCATAAAGACAGTTCAGAATGTAAAGAAGCCAAACAAAACTGAGCTCATCATACAAAAATTCAATGAAAAGGTCAAGAATCAGGTGCATCAGATATGCCACCGAGAAAAGAAGTGATTTTCTATACAAAACATATGCCATATGGTACATGAGATGCTCTGGGATTTTTCTGTCAAAGTAAAAGTTTGCTGAAAGACAAGAACCATTCATAGCAACTGCTAAAAGAAATGAACAAATCTGACCTGCCATGCAAATATACTACAAAATACAAATACAGAATACTATTCTTGGCGAGAATGACCATGATGTCCAGTTTGATATGCATTGGCAGTTCTAGAAGAGATTAAAGTGTGTTTATTTGCATTTATATAAAATTTATGTATAGAGCAAAACCTCAAAATGATTTGCTTGCTTTACCAGGAACTCAACCACATAACATATCTGCAACAAGAACAATTGAACGAATATGAAAATTCACAAAGGGATTAAAGAATATGCATGTTTACTTACGGTGAAGATTCTCAGTTTCCTCATCAAGCTTCCTTGTGTTTAAAGTAGTGCTGCTAGAGGCAGCTCTGTTACTCCCAGCATTTGCTGCAAACGATACAAAATATAAGGTTGAAAAATAATGCTAGAAATCTGTCGAATACTCAGTGAGCTTTCCTTTATCAATAGCAGCGGCTAATCTCGTTTATAAAAATAACAAAAGGGGTATATAGTCTATAAAGAAGACGCTTGCATTCTGAAGAGTGAAGATGAGACCATATATAATAATACCCCTCAAAATTTGCTCCTCAATACACAAAAATTAGAGCATAAACATATAAACTGAATCATAGAGATCCATCTAAAGCTAAGACAGATTCATGAATAAAGCCTTACCATAAAACAAATTCGGAAATAAGAAACAGAGTATTACATTTCTAAGCATGTACTGAACCAATAATCCATGAACGATGAGCAAATAACCATCAAGCACCAATACCATAAAAAATCCATCCTTTTCAACAATCCCAGATTTCCATACCCAATATAGATTCCCTAAGCTTTATGTATCGGAATGATATAAGCTCAACTTCGAGCTGTTATCAGAACTCATTATTTCTTTTATCCTAAAACCTTTGAATTTGTTCTCTTTAGGTCCCAATTCATTATATAAATCATTAGATAGAGAAAAAGTGCATAATCACATTTTTTTACGGTTTCAATCTCGGCGCCGGAACGCCGGGCAGCGTTGACAGCTTTCTCATCCTTCTTGGCCGCAGCTGTTGGTGCCTTCTTCCGGATCACTACTGGCTCCCAGTCCTGAGTAAGTGGTCCAACCCCCGCCATTTTCTTCTCCCTCTGTCTCTGTCTTCGTTCTCTGCGTCTCTGCGTGCGTGATACGATAGTGATGACTGACGAGAGAGAATGCATTCAGATTTTATCTGGTGAGTTGAGCTCTGAACACCATAATTGCCAACTGGGTCGGTCCATTCAATCTGGGCCGGGTTGAAATTCTAATCTGGGTTTTCTAGAACCTCTCACGTACACTGAATATGTAGGCAATCCTACGTGAAAAGAACCTCAATTGAATATTTTATCCATAAATTCTCGTTCAAAATTCAATGTTTTTATCTACAGGGCATAAAGTTCTCGTCTTTTGGTACCTAAAATGCCTGGTTCGATTCAGGGGTTGGGGGAGAGAGTCCTGAAGAGGGTGAGGAACAATGTCCAAGTCTTGCAAGGGCTTAGCGATGGAGCTGGTCAAGTGTCTCAGTGAATCTGACCGTGTCAAGGTTCATTCAAATTAATATTTTTGAATTTGAGCTAACTGCTTGTATGTGATTCTGAAATGTTGAATTCGAGTGTCATGACAATGATCATGCATGTATTTGGAAATAGGTTGAAAAGCAATCCTTCATGGAATGTGCTGGAGAGAAGAGTCCATCAATATCTAGTGAGTGTGTGGGACTGAGGGAAACGTATTTCTATTGCAAGAGAGGCCAGGCAAGTTTCTATCTTCTCCCTTGAATATGCTTCTGGTAGTGTGATTGCTGATTGATTGGTCCACACAATGCTTTTTAAGGTTGTTATGTTAGTTTATTGTGTACTTTCCATGCCTCAGTTTCCTTAACTCTTCAGTATTTTTGAAGTATTGAATGAACGCACTTCTACGTGTAAAAGGTTATATGTGGGCTGCAATATGATATCAAAATCAAACTGCTGATTATTTTGTTGAGTAAAATACTATTTCGGGCGTGTAGTTATTAATTAATTTAAAAATGTCTTTCATCTTTAAAAATTATCAAATAAATTTTGTTGAGTAAAATAGTATTTTTTAAAACGTTCTATGTCGACCCTTCGACCAATTTTGTTACTCAAACCTGACGGAGGGGCTAATGCCTTCGTTACGTGATTTGTTGGCCGTTAAAAGCCACGTTGGACCTCTCGCATGTCTGATGTGTTATAATTTAAATTAAAAAAATAAAAACCAAAACACACCCGCCCCATCGCCGTTTTGAAAAGCATCCGCTAAAAATTGGAAACCCTATCCCACGCTTTTCATCTGAAATTTGGGCGTGTCAAACATGAGACACATGCAGCCTCCATATGTGGGTCGGAGAGATTTTATGTGTTGAATCCGGGTTTGTGGTAAGGTTTAAGAAAAAGGTAAGGGGGGGATGCAGTTAAATGGGAGAACCCACAGTCCAATTTTTTTTTTGTTCTTTTAAAAAAAGGAAGAGCATTAAAAGAAAAGACGTGGTCTTTCTGCAGAAGCAAGAGTTAGTTTGGTTGGTAGAGAAATTTGATGCAGCTAGGCAACAAAAACCAAGTCTTCATATGCCGGAGGCAAAGAGATTTTCGATATAATTAGTTTATTTGCTACCCAATGATTGACTTGCCTTGCCTTGCTTCTACTATAGATACTGGTAGCAAGTTCGAACCTTTAGAAGCAAGAAAGATAAAGACAGTGAGATAGAAAGAAGAAGAACAATGAGACAAAAAGAGTGAGATAGCAAGTTCGAATCTTTCCATTTGTCCCCTTCTAACCTAAGCACCTCTGGAATCTATCATGGTGTTGGGGAAAATGGTGCTTTCCATTCTCCCTTGGCTGTAATGCCCCTCAAGTCTGGCTCTGCAGCTACTACTACAGTTGGCTGCGGGGATTTGCAGTCTTTAAGTTCACCTATGAGCCCTGGTTCACAGCGCTTAACAAAGGTGTCAACTACTACCGTTAAGTTGGAGTAACATAATTGGACAAGGAATATATATGAAACATTTTAAAAAGACTAGGGATTTGTTTGATAACTTCTAAAGATGAGGGCGATTTTTAAACTAGTGACTAGGGACCAAATCAGTATTTTATTTTTTGTTTTCACTTGTTGCAATCAGGTTGACATGACATCTAGAATTCGTGGAAACAAGGGCTATTAAGAGTTGCTGGTGTTGATATGTGTTGGTGTTGGGTGCCAACAACCAAGTATTGTCTCCAGATGTTAGGGTTGTTGATGAGCACATGGCTCGAACTCAAGACCTTAGGGTTTTGTCCTCCTAACCACTTGAGCTAGAGGTGCCTCTAGCTTAAATGGTCACACCACATAGTTCAAAAGACAAAACCCTAAAGTCCTGGGTTTAAGCCCTGCACTCATCAACAACCATAATCTCTAGAGACAATACATGGCTGTTGGCACCTAACACCAACAATATGAACTGTGGAAATCAATATACGCTTCTCATCAAGCTTCCATGCTTGAGGAAACAAGTCTTGACAAACTATTGTACTTTATACTTCACAGAATAATTGTCCAAGTTATGAATTGCTTGATTTGATGATATTGCAGGCTACACATAAACATGATTGCTAAACTCCCTGTTGACAGATTAGTACAAGCAAGATCTCTGTGTTTCTTTTCAAAATGTGTGTTCGACTGCGTGAGAGGGACAGAGACGATGGGTTGGCAAAAATGTCCAGAGAATTTTCATTCAACATCAGAAACCAGAGATTCATGACATGCCTACAGAGAATTTTCATCATTAACCAGAAGTAAACAACTGTAGGATTGAGATTTTAAGGGGGGAAAAAACAATTTATTTTATACACATTGCCCTCCAGTTAGCTAAGAACAAAGACAGTTGAGTTTTAATACGAAAATAGAAGTGGCAGTTGAGTTTCGGTTCACTTTTGTGGCGCGACCCAAAGGCGCGGTTCAACGTTAAACGGAGGGGCGTGGCACGTGATGAAGAAAGGGTTTTTTTTTTTTTTTTTTTTTTTGGGGTCCAGTTCCTCCCTCTACTCGTTCCCTTGTTGGGACTTGGATGGGTGCGAAGACAATTTTTCCTTCATTACTCGCTGCGGATTCAAGCACTGATCTATACCCCAGCTGTTCAAATTTTTAATCCTATCCGCTCCGGTTATATCTATATGCTTAGATCCAGCAATGGCGAGGCGTTCCTACAAGACCGATTTGGGTTGCATAGCCGGCGAGGATCTCAGCGAACTCAGTGCTGGCAAACAGGGTTGGCTTGTCGACAACCCTAACATTCTCTGCGCCATTGGTACCCACTCTCTTGCTCTTGCTAATCGATCCACCATCCTTGTCCTGGGGTGGTCCGATTCCGATGGCTCTCTCCTTAAGATACGCCCCGAGCTGTCTCCGATCGAGGCTGAGTATATTTCCGCCATTGAATGGTTGGTGTTAGATGAAATTCGGGTTATTGTGGCCGGGACCTCTTGTGGGTACATGCTGATTTATTCGATGAGAGGCGATTTGATTCATAAACAGGTAATGGGGAACTAATCATCACCAATCGTACTTTATATGTACAGTCTGTGGATTTGAAAATGTAAGATAGAACTTTTAGTATAAGGGGCATTGTATTTGTCTCTTTCGCGATTGAGGAAAACATATATTAACTTTTGTCATAAGTATTTGGAAGGAAAATAGCAATCTCATCAGCATTTTTAGTTTATTATTGTAAGCGAAAAAATATCTTATTTGAAACGTATTCTTTAATAGTTTTAGGGCTAATGTGGTTTTGAACTGAAATGGCTTAACTTATTCATAGTCGTGGACATGTGGGTGAAATGATTTTCCTGGAGTAAAAGTTAAGAGCCTGCTTTCTGGAAGTTTCTAAAAGCAGGCCAGAACTTTTGGGAACAAATTGTTTTAAGCGCTTTCAGTTTGCATATCTAGAGAAGCACAAATGATCTTATTAGTTAATCTCTCAGTTTCTTCTTGTCTTTTCATCTATTATTAGTTCTTACTAAGACTCAAATTTCTCCTGAAAGAATTAAAAATTTGGTTACAGAAAAGTTTGATTATAAGAGTCTCCTTGTTCTGTTAAAATCTATTCAATTTAAAATTATTTTACTTTTGAAGGAACATTGAGGATTGAATAATGAAATTGTAGGTGTATACATAAGCTTGGAAACTAAGGTTGTCGTGAGGAATAAAATTCCACAAAAACTTTGGTGGCATATTTGTTCTTTTTCTTCATTATGTCGGTCATAGGTCTCATATCGGTTTGCCTCCTATAGATGGTTTATAGTGGACGAGTTATAAAGTTAAGAATCCATGGAACAAAGAAGGATTTGACTCAAGATACTTCATCGGAAGAGTTTTGCGTTGTTACGCCAGATGCAATTGCCCGATTTGATGGCTCTGATATTAAGGTAAAAATTTGTTTCTTCATTCAGGCAATTAGATATTTGCTGAAATATAGTTTTTTGGTTTGGATGTAAAACATGATATTCTTTATTGCATGATCAGTGAAATAGGATGCCTCATTCATATGGTTATAAATAAACTAACAAAATTCTAATTTTGAGAAGATGTTTTCAGTTACACAGTTATTTTGTTGTTAAAACTTTCTGTTGTAGTTGCTGATTATGAGTCTAATAGTAGGCTTTGTATGGCTGAAATGTAGAATATGCTGCAGAAATGGTTTGAAGAAACACAAGCTCATTTTTTGGATTTAAAGCCTAAGAGGCAAGACTCTGAGGATTTTGGAAATTCTCATGAGAAGTTACCTCACCAATTGTGGAATGTTAGCAAATATGGTAATTGTGCTGATGCAGCAATCACTGGCATAATGCCCCCACCATTGATAGAAGTCCAGGTAAATTCCTTATATGATTATACTGAGTCTGGCTTTCTTTCATGCTTATGATGTATGGGCAGATTCCATCTATTTGAACTTCTTTCCATGAAACTGAACCAATTAAAAAGATGCGATTGGAGGAAGCTGTCATCAATTTTATGGTATTGCTTCTTAACTTGTAAGATCTGAGAAGTCGCTTTTCTCTCATTTTCAGATGTTTATTGGCCTTTAAAAAGTACTTTTGCATTCCTGCAGAAATCCAATGATTGGTTATTGGAGTTTAAAAATTGATGTGAACCCTAGAGTGATAGTAAATTTTTGACTTACTATGGTTCTATTTTATTTTATGGTTTGTTTTTTCCATTATCACTCAGTCGTACTGTTTGTTTTATTTATGCTAATGCTTGTGATTGTTTGAATCTAGATAATGGAAACTTTCTGAAGTTATTTCTGGTATTTGAATTCAGCTGCTTTTATTGTTGGGCAGTCAAGTCAACGTTATTATTGTGCAGTGGCTATTGGCGAGGATGCTGTAATTTCAGCACTCAGGTACTTAGTGCATTATGGGATACAAGTCATTCTACTTTATATTGACATGTACAATGCTGCACTAATGGAGTCATTTTATTTTTTTAGTATTATATTGATTGAGTTTTGTTTCATCATATTGAAGACTTTCTGAAGACAAAAGCATGTCTTTAGTTGGAGCTATCTTATCCAAAGTTGTACCAGCAACATTTTCTACAATATCTTCCTTGTCTAAATTGATTTGGCGGAGTGAACAGACATCTCCAACAAAACCAGATGAGACGCCTCAACCATTTGATCAAGGTAAGAGTGACAAATATCCTTATGTCACCCTACAATACTGCAATGTTGCTGAGCCCAGATCCTATCATCTGATCTTGGATTCATGCTCTAATGCAGCTGATCCTTTGACATGTTTGAAGGATCATCCAAGGAAGGGTGAGAAGCTTACTGTATCACCTAGTGGTACATTGGCTGCCATAACAGATTCGCTTGGTCGTGTACTGCTGCTAGATACTCAAGCACTTGTGGTGGTGCGCTTATGGAAGGTCTTCTCTTGACCTGTATAACCCCATCCCACAAACAATCTCAAATTAGTGTTTTCCCCTGATTCCCTTACTTTTTGCAGGGGTATCGAGATGCTAGCTGTCTGTTCATGGAGATGTTGGTCAATAAAGATATTGCATCATCAAGCTCCACATACTATGAACCCTCAAAGAGTGATTACTGCTTGTGTTTGGCAATTCATGCTCCCCGGAAAGGAATTATTGAGGTACATCGTTTAATGATTTGACTGGAACTGATATTCTGATTATCATCTTGTGTTTTTTGTGATTTCATGAGAGTCCAAGTTGACCATTTTTACCTTTTGTTAAAAATAAACCGCGTGCCATAATGCCATTTTTACATATAAATGGTTCTTCTCGTCTATTGTTTGGCCAACTTCTAGTTTATCCATATTTCAATTGTTTGTATGTTTGGTTTGCATATATTTAACTTACACTGGTTGTTACAATTTCTCTTATACATGGAATGTAAGAACTTTTTTGTGCTGCGAGTCTCTGACTTTGTCTATGTTGTTGTGTTGCGTTTTTGTTTTAGGTATTTACTTCTTGAGCATAATATAGGCACGGGACAAAGTGTCCCAAACTTTGTCCGATGGACTTGAGATTAGGACAGGAAGTGGACAGACAACTTTGTCTTTTGGGCAATTGGATATACATTCAATAGACACTGAACAATGTTCATAATTGTGTTGCTTTGTACTGGGATACTGGCTTTTCTCTCGACTGCTTGTAGCAGTGATTGATTAGTGTCTTTGTTTGACAAATATTTGCAGATCTGGCAGATGAGAACTGGACCACGTCTTCGAACCATTCCATGTGGAAAAGGTAGCAGAATGTTGCAACCCTCCCATTCATTTGGTGCATCAGTGTCGTCTCCATATGTCCCTCTGGAAGTATTCTTGTTAAATGGGGACTCTGGTCAGATATCAGTATTAAATCGAACCTTGGATACATGAAAGCTTGCAACTTTTTTTTTTCCTCATTATTTTCTGCTAACCCAACAACCATTTATTCTTAAATTTAATTATGTAAAAAAATCATTGATTCCATTTATTGGATTTTTCTTTAATATTTTTTTGGGGTGAAAAATTTCCTTTTTTTTTTTCTTAGATAAATTGCTGGTTGAAAATGCTTATATTTAATTGAAAATCTAATATTTCTATACCCCCATAAAATTTATTGAATTTATAATTGCCAAATGCCAATGTACTTTATCGTAAAGCTTAAAAAGTACTGAATTGGACAGAAGTAAAAGAAAGTTAGATTTTTGAAACCTAAAAACCTGACTTTTAGTTGATTTGTCTAAATCATATCTTAACTTAAAAATTATCAAATTGACATATGAGTTTGACATAATTGAATTCAAATTTATGTTAACAAAAATTTCAACAATAAAAGGTTCTATATTTGGAGTTCTTTTTTGGTAAGTATATTAAGAGGATTCGTCTCACCCTACCAAAAAAAAAAAAAAAAGGTTCATTTTCTCTATTTTATATTCATAGAAGTTGATACATCCTCTTTTCTTTGGTGAGGAGGTTGATACATCATTTTGCTAGAAAATTTTATGCTATCTTTTCTTATAAAAATGTTCTATTGATTAAAAAGTTAACTCATTGAAGATTTTGATAAAGTCCTTGGCCAAGAAAGACTGTAGATTAACCCCATTAAATGCTATGCTTAGAATTGTATCTCGGCTGATATGGAATTCTTCAATTACAATTAATAGAAATCAATTATCCAGCCGTTTGCCCATTATTATTGCAGCTACCCTGTTAACAATGTGACTCTATTATTGACTTAACTGTATTAGTGAGTTTACTCCCCTTGAGTGACATTAGAATCTCTTCTCATTCATTTTCTTTGTTAATTGAGTCGGCTCAGAAACTTGAGCCCAACCTTAGCTATGGATTTTTCTCCCTTTTCGTTCCTTTTCTTCTTCCTCTTCCTCTTTCTCCACCATCACATTTCTGCAGCTAATCCCCACAAAACCAAGCTCCTTAAATCACAGCTTCTAGATCAACCCACATCGCATGATGGCTCCTCGCCAACTCGTTACTTCGAGGTAACCAAACCCATTAAACTCCCCAAAACAAAACCTTGCTCAAACCACATTCTCCACCATGATTTTGCCTTTGCATATGGAAAATCACCAGTTCTTGCAAATTACACCCCTCCTTATCATTGCCCATCTCGGGAATTCTCCAGGATTGTCCTTGAATGGACTGCAACTTCCAAAGGAAGGCAATTTGATCGCATTGTTGGTGTTTGGCTTGGTGGGGTTGAGTTGCTTCGGAGTTGCACAGCTGAGCCAAGGCCTAATGGAATTGTTTGGACCGTTGAAAAAGACATCACAAGGTACTCTTCGTTGCTGATAAGAAACCAAACTCTTGCTGTTTATTTGGGCAATGTTCTTGATGAAAATCATAAAGGGGTTTACCATGTTAATATCACTATTCATTATTACCCTGCTGAAAAGGTTTTTAGTTATTCTGGTTCAAAGTTTAAAACTTTGGCACCTGGATATCGTTCCCATGCTGATTTGATCATACCCATTTCACGAGATCTTCCATTGAATGATGGGTTGTGGTTTAAAATTCAGAATTCTTCTTCTGCAGAGCATAAGCTATTCAAAGTCCCCCAAAACACTTACAGGGCTGTCTTAGAGGTCTATGTTTCATTTCACGAGGATGATGAGTTTTGGTATACCAATCCCCCAAATGTTGTCATTGCTGCAAAAAACTTCAGTGATATGCCTGGAAATGGACCATTTAGGGAGGTTGTGATTTCTATTGATAATGAAATTGTTGGTGCAATTTGGCCCTTTCCTGTGATTTATACAGGAGGGGTCAACCCCCTCTTATGGAGACCCATTACTGGAATTGGATCATTCAGTCTTCCCTCGTATGATATTGAAGTTACCCCATTTTTGGGGAATATATTGGATGGATCTTTCCATGAACTAAGATTTAGTGTCACAAATGCAACACACGTCTGGTTTATAGATGCAAATTTACATGTTTGGTTGGACAGAAACAGCAAGAAAACACAAGGGAAACTTTTGAAACACATTGGCCACCCTTCCCAGGTATCAGACTTTATAGATTCAAGTGGCACTATTTGGATTTGTGCAAGGAGGTCCATTTTGGCTAGTGGGTGGGTGAAATCCTCCTACGGTAATATCACAACGAATTTGATTCAGGAATTCAGTTTCAACAATTCAATGGTGATTTCTGATGATGAAAATACACAAACTGTTAATCAGATCATCCATTCTGAAGACATTGTTCATGCTAATCAGCCATTCTCTCCTCGTTTTGCAAAAGAAACATACAGAACATTCCCTCTATACTTGTCCACAAATAAATCAGTTCAAGGTGATGGAAGCTCTTCATATGTTACAAATGTTACCTTGGGATTCGACGAAAGAAAGTTTAAGAGTGCAGGTTTTGGATTTTCAAACAATTCTCTAACAAATCTGCAGAATGGAAATGGTGCTATGGTTGTCAAAGATAATTTGGTCGTTGGTGGATTTGGTAGCACGCAGCAAGCCTACAATTACAATCAAGACAATGAAGCTTGCTATTCTAGAAATGTAGCCAGTTTTAATTACACTATTACTGGGGATGAAGTCAGAAATTCTTGCTTTTGATGTGAACAAAATGTTGCCCATTCTACAATTAGGCTTTGCTTCATCAATAAGAACAAATGGGTATAGATTTTTTAACTTGATTTTACAAGTGGTTTATAGAAAGGCTTGCCTTTAATGCTCCAAGAGTCAATTTAGAAATGAATCCTTGTTTGGCTATGTTTAAATGAAGCTAATTGGGAAAAAAAAAAAATTGAAAGGCATCCCTTTGTTTTCTTTTGCAAATGAATCTTTCAGTTTTTTGGTGACGAGGACAATAAAGTTTAATCCCTTAATCTCCGGCGTATTACCCAAATGCCTCAAGCTAATTCTTTTTTTATAGACCTTTAAAGCTAACCTTTTTAAATGAATTGACATTAAAAAAAAAGTGTTTACAATAAAAAAAAAATTAAAGTGTAGGTATATTCTAATAAAACAATTTACATATTTAACAGAGTTAAGATCTGATTAAAAAGAAAAAAGAAAAAAAAGGAGAGATCATACTAGCTGGATTTCTTATGCTGTTTCGGTGCCAAATTGGCTCACTCCTAAATTGGCGACAAAATGACATGGAGTCTCCCGCACTGCAGAAACTGCTTGGAAAGACCAATCCTTCTTATGGATATTTCTCTTTTCCCTCTCTTCTTCCTCTTTCTCTTCCTTCTCCAACACCCCAGTTCTGTAGCACATCTCCACAAAATCAAGCTCCTTAGTTCAGAACCAGAGCTTCTTGCTCAACCCGCATCCTCCGATGACACCCCACCAACTCTCTACTTCGAAGTAACCAAACCCATCAAGCTCCCCAAAACCAAACCTTGCTCAGACCACATTCTCCACCATGAATTTGGCTACACCTATGCTAAACCACCAGTTCTTGCTAATTATACCCCACCTTCACATTGCCCTTCCGACAAGTTTTCAAAAATTGTCCTTGAGTGGACATCAACTTGTAAAGGAAGGCAGTTCGATCGCATTTTCGGCGTCTGGCTCGGCGGCGTTGAGCTTCTCCGGAGCTGCACGGCGGAGCCTAGGGCTACTGGGATAGTTTGGACCGTTCAAAAGGACATTACGAGGTACTATTCATTGCTTATGAAGGATCAAATTCTTGCAGTTTATTTAGGCAATATTGTTGACCAAACTTATACTGGGGTTTACAATGTTGATATCTTCATTCACTTTTATCCTGCTGAGAATGATGATTTAGCATATGGATATGGTGGTGCCCCAGCTGATATGATTTTACCCATTTCAAGGAATCTGCCATTGAATGATGGGTTATGGTTTGAAATTCAAAATTCTAATGATACAGAGGTGAAGCAATTCAAAATTCCCCGAAATTCATATAGGGCTGTGTTAGAGGTCTATGTCTCATTTCATGAGAATGATGAATCCTGGTATTCCAATCCTCCCAATGATTACCTTGCTGCAAACAACATTACTGATACACCAGGAAATGGACCATTCAGGGAGGTTGTGGTTACTCTTGATGGTAAGGTTGTTGGTGCTGTTTGGCCTTTTACTGTGATTTACACAGGAGGGGTCAACCCCCTTTTGTGGAGACCGATTACTGGTATTGGGTCATTTGATCTTCCCTCTTATGATATTGAGATTACACCACTTTTGGGTAGGATATTGGATGGAGATACACATTCATTTGGGTTCAGTGTAACAAATGCGTTGAATGTCTGGTATATAGATGCAAATTTGCATCTTTGGTTGGACCCAAAGAACAGTATAACAGAAGGAGAAGTTTTGAACTACATTGAGAAGCCTCTAGTTGAATACTTGGTATCAGATTTTGTGGGTTTAAATGGAAGCTTTTGGACTGGTGCCAGGAGGTCTATTTGGTCAACTGGATGGGTGAGATCCTCACTTGGTAATATCACAACCAGTTTCATTCAAGATTTCAGTTACAATAATTCAATGGTCATGGGAAATGATGGGAGTCTGGAAACTGTGAACCAGATAATCCATTTCAACGACAGCGTTCACGCTAAGCTGCCATCCTCTTCTGTTCATTTTATTAGAGAAACATACAGAAGATTTCTGCTCAACTTATGCACAGATGATCTTGATGAAGGATATGATGCTTACTTATCCATTGCAAATTTTACATTGGGGTTTGATGAGAGCAAGTTTAAGAGTTCAGAGTTTGGACTTCATAGCAGCACTCTCAAAAATGTGCAGAATGGGCAGGGCAATATGGTCGTTAAGAAGAACTTGGTTGTTAGTGGATTGGGTAGCACACAACAAGATTACAATTTTGAAAGCAATGATTTTTGCTACTTTAGGAAGGTGGGCAGCTCAAATTACACTATTCTCTACGATAAAGTTGGAAATCCATGCAAGAAAAGAAGCCACACTCCTTTGGGTTTTGGTTTTAGTTAAGAGTTGTCCCTTCTGCTCTTTTAAGGGACCTTTCTCCATTAATAAGAAGAACATAGAGGAGTAGGTTCCTGAGTTTGATTCTACAAGTGCTTTATATAAAGGCTTCCCTTTTTTCTTCAATCCGGCTCTGAGGTGGCTATCTCATTCTATTTTCACTCTGCAACTGAGATTTTTGATTTGTGTATATATTTGAACTCCTGTTTGATGTATTTGCAATAATATTCTGATTTCATTTCTGTTGAGTACTATGAATTTTGAATATGGTTTACATCTTCAACGAAGTTTCTACTTTCTGTTAAATTCTCATGAACAGCTTATCAGATGTTATTCAGAAATCACCTTCTGTTTGTTACTTCAGAAACCATAGAATGTGCTCTTGTTAGTTTGTGATTTTTATGTTTTCGTACCGAAGACCCACGACTACCTTCTGTGGTATCAGATCAAATCATAGAAAACAAGAGAGTCGCGTGCCATATTTTATATATTATAGTACAACAATCAATATTAAAAAAAAGATACATGCATACATATATATATATATACACGCACACACTTGTGACAAGTTTTAATCTTTTCAAGAAGAGTAATTTATCTTTTCGTTTAATAAAAAGTTGTTTTTCCAAACAAGTAATTTCTTTGAACTTTTACTGAATTTAACATGGTGTAATTAGTTTGAAATGTTAAACCAAAACATATCAAAGTTTGAACATTTGGTTAATATATGATAACTACCCAATGATCATATATATAACTAACGTATGATGGACGCATATCAGGCTAAACAGCGGCATTTGAGAAAAAGAAAAAATTAGAATTACATTTAAGTTGGCTTAAGAAAAGAGAAAGGCAAGAGAGAAGCCTACTTTCAAATACGGAGTCAAATGAAAAAAATTTCTCAAACTAATACGCCCTGCATAAATTTGCACAAATAGAGGGACTAGCAAGGGACAGAATCTTACATTCAGATTCAGTTGTGGAGGGATTTAAAAAATAAAATAAAATTGATTACGTCTTGGTGCGCGGGGGTAAGCCGCGTCTCCTTTGTCCCCACTGTCAGCAGCTGGGAGAGTGTGAAGAAGCTCAGACCAATAAGGAATCTCACCTGAAACAAAATTTCCCAGTAAAACAATTCAAGAAAGTCGCTGCCTTTTCTTCCGACTCTTGCCGGTTCCCACCTCACTTTCCTCTTCATAAATCAGTACTTCCAGTTTGTTTGTATAATCCGGCTTGAACTGTAGTCGGTTCAACGTAGTTTCAGTTCCTTTCAATAAAAAATCAGCAGCCATCAGAAGATTTTCTGTGACTTGGAATATCGATAAAGAACTGGGTTCGTCTGCATTTTGTGTTTTATTTTGATTACCCTCTACTTGCAATTTGTTTACTTTTAACTGTAAATGTAGTAGTTTATCTATGTAATGGCACCTGTGGAAACTCTGTTTATGTCAACGCTGGTTATTAGCATTGATCATTACTAAAAAAATCTAGTTGCTTGATTTTATCGTTCTGTTTCTTCTTGGGGAAGAGGGGGGGGGGGGGGTGTTCTCTGAAAGTATTTCGGCTTTGTGCATTTCGACAATTGCATCCAGAAGCTGTATGGTGCTTGGAACTGTGTTTTCAAGTGCTGTAAAAATTTGGCCTGCTTCATGGGCTGCAACAGATGCTTCTGCATTACTTTATAACTTGATGGAGAATCAGCACTGTTCATGTGATTGCAAGTGCTGGGTGCATGGAATCGAGGTTTCGAGAAAGCCATCAATTTAATATTATGAGCCTACTTGGCTCTCCCCCTTCCCTTCTTTCCTCCCTCCCTCACTGTCTCTCTTTTCTCTTTCTTATGAAACACGTGCATGGACATGTCTGTGCAAGCCTCTGCAAGCATGTAGATGTAATAATTGATTTTGTTGTTTTCTACGTCCTTAAATTCAGATCCACTCTTGGTAAAGGCCGCCAGAGGAGATCCTGTTAGTCGGCCTCCGCCATGGATGATTCGCCAGGCAGGAAGGTGCATGGCTGTTTACAGAAACCTTGCTGAGAAATATCCATCTTTCCGAGAGAGGTCAGAGACAAATGATCTCCTTGTCGAAATTTCTTTGCAGCCTTGGAAAGCTTTCAGACCTGATGGAGTAATTATTTTTTCTGATATACTACACCTTTACCTGCATTTGGCATCCCATTTGACATAGAGGAAGTAAGAGGTCCGGTTATATCATTACCAATACGCTCTGAAGAGGATTTAAAGTCTTTGCATCCCATGGACTTGGAGAAGCTTAATTTTGTTGGAGAATCACTCAAGATACTAGTTGCATCACCCACCTTATTTATATCAAATCTATCCGTATGAATGTTTTTCCAGTGTTGTTCTTTTTCAGTTAGGTTGGTGGCCATGCTGCAGTTGTGGGTTTTGTGGGAGCACCTTGGACAATAGCAACATATATAGTGGAAGGGGGTACAACAAGAACATATACAAGGACTCGACATTACTAAAGCGTTGAGACGTGTTTTAAATTCCCTTTTGGCCGAGGTTCAAGCCTTTTCACAGACACATTCATGCAGTCTCACCTGACTTTCATGCTAATTATCGGATGACTAATGATCTGAGGTTCCGCATATTGTTTAGCCAGCTAACTGATGATACTAGATGGATTCATAATTGGGCATTCTGCTGTATATGTTTTACTTATCGAGAGAATCAGAGCATTCCTCTGAGTCGTTTCATTTGGAATCATTCCCCTTCTTTCTACTCAAATCATTATGTAGAAGTAACTGATCTTGTTTTATCATTGGTTAAGTTAGCAATTTTGCCAGGTAACGTGGTTTCTCATCTCTGCAATTGCAATCTATTTGCCTTTTGTTTTTCAAGTTTCTGTAGTTATGTTGACATATATCCAAATTTCTGTGACTTAGTGCACAATCAAAGAAAAGCTGAAGATCGCAAGGGGAAAAAAGAGAAGCATGCAGGCGTTATTGTTCAAGGGTGACTCTAAACACACTGTTAATATAACGAGGAAAGACTGCCATCTATTTTTTATGAGCCTAATGATTATTATTACTATGGCAGAATAGCAATGCAGAGCACTCAGTGTCCATTGGAACGGTTGGTGCATAGTTGTAAAGCCTCCTTTATAGTCTTGAGAGCCTTTTCATATGATATAAACCCCACGAAATAGAATTCATAGCCATCCACTGTAACAACCTGAATGTTCTTTTCAGAAGGGTTGAATCTGTTTGTATAAGGATTGACTGTGCTCAACCGATCCAGCGGCAATTCGACCTAGATACCAATCAAAAGTTTTGAGAAGAGAATACCAGAAGAAATTTGTTCAAAAAATCCAAACTAGACAACTACAGTCTCAGAAGAAGAACAGGTTCCATGTGTAATGAAAAAGAATCTGCAGAATTTTTTTTAAGACGACTAACAGTTTGAATGGTTGATAAAGCTGCAATTTTTTTTTTGTTTTTTTTCTTTGAAACATCTAGAGATTACCCTTTTGAGAAAGAGGCTCATAACTGTATTTACCTTGTTGTAGGTGCTGTGATTCTGCACTGGGGATGGGTGATGAGACATTGGATGGTCACTGCAAAAGGCTAGCCTTTTAGTTGATACATAAAGAGTTCCAATTACAGGTCCAGAGGGAGTTGATATATAGCATACACAGGGCCTTAAGAGCTTCTCTCCAGCCAATATACCAAATGTATGCTGAAATAACTTATCAGGTCCTCCTTTTGTTATCATTTTTGTTCCTTGAACAATTCTTGCCATTGCTGCATCAGCTGGATTAGAGCTAACTCTCACTGAATTCAAAAAACGGAACTAAACCTTAGTTTAACTGAGAATATTATATTATAATTTAAAACCAGAGATTCCAGCAGCTGAACTCACAGTGATTCCAGAAATTGTCAGCTACGTTCTCTGCTTTTCTAGTTGCTTCTCCAATCCTCTTACTGCATTGATTGAATGCACTGCTTATACTACTCTTGGGACCTGAAATCACAGCAGAAAAAGCATTTAAACATGAAGGCACTCATCCGGACAAGACAATCTCTTGGCAATTACTCACTATTGGTGGTAGCAGAGGAAGCTGAAACAGGGGAAATATAAACATAAGGATTGTTGCTGTTGCTGCTGCTGTTATTATTGGTATAAGTGGACAAGCCTTTGCCCATTTCTGTATCATGAATCTCTCTGCGATTACTCATGATTTTTTCGAGAAACAGAAACAAGAAAGGCCTCAGTGCTTGACGATAGCTTATGCAAATTGCAAAACAGCAAAAGACAAGAGGGAAGAGAAATAGAGAAGTGGATGGAGCAGAGAGGAGAGAATAATGGCATCACCTTTTGCTAAAACTGGCTCTTTTTCAGATACATAAAAGTTCATAGTTTGACTTTACTAGATGTTGAACCATATCTCTGTGAAAGCTCAAAAGACTTTTCATCAAAGAAGCAAATCCTCTTTGGTATTATATATTTATATATGTGGGTGAAGTGGGAATCGAAGCAAAGAAGTGGTGCTATAGAATAGAGATGATGGCGATGGCTATGGCTATGGAATAGAGTAAAGGGAAGTGAATAGAACGCTGAAAGCTGTAGAATATGATGCCAAATAGCAAATTCTTAGTTATGGGTTTTTGAAAAGATGTAGAAAATATATAGATTCCTTTCATTCTATTGATGGATAGAGCATTTCTGTGGAGTCAAATGTACTAAATATAGCCGCGTTGTGATTTTGCGCGACGGATGGTATAAGATACAGAATATTTTTCAAGAAAAAAAAAAAAGAAACTAAATATTGCTGATCAACCACATTATAATTATAATAATAATAAAAAAATGTTTTATCTTTGCATTTTTAGTAAGAAAGTGGGCAAATAGAATCTAATTCGAGATGGTTTTCGATCGTCTATGATTAATTAATTAATTAATGGATGATTATGCATTTATTCCTCCAAAATTATTTGATAAATTTTATTTTGGTTACATTAGTATTACTTAACTTTTTTTATGGTCATGTACCTTCGTCTTAAAAAATCGGCAGGAATATATTTATGAAATCAATCTTAATGCAATTACTTTTCAATAATTGTGGTATTATCGTAGTAATAATATTAATCCTTAAATATCTGTTTTTTTAATAAGACATTTTTTTTATAAAAAATAATATAATCATATATTGTAATGTAAATATCTCATCTTTACAAAAAAAAATTAAGAAAATAGTTAATTAATTACAGTTAGGAACCTATAAAAGAGTTAGTAAAAAAAAAAGGGACTAGATCCGGATAGAACTTCGAAATGAACAAATGAGACATGCAAATAGAAACACATACACTCTTCAAACAATCATTTGAACTAATTTTCATCTACATATATGCATTTGTTTGTGTAAAATATATAATTAAGTTTAGTTTAATATTTTCCATTATCTTAGTTTTTTTTTTTTTTGGAAAAAAAAAAATCTGATTCCGTTATCTTTCTTTAAGTCAGGGTTATGATTTATATATATATATATATATATATATATATATATATATATATATATATATATGAGTATATACTTTCCCTTCTTATTCTAATAAAACTTAAATAAGTGATCTCCATATGTTTAGTGCTCAATTATTATTATTATTTAAATGTTAATGGTGCTTAGATTCTTAATTAAAAATTACTATGCTAAATGAATCAAACAATTCAAGGTGTAGTTTGAATAAACAAGCATCATGTAGATGAACTTAGCTCATATATAATGGATGCTAAAATATCAATTTAACTACGAAAAGGGTGATAGGGATTCAATTTCCTTGTTATGAGGATACCATGCATGTCAAGAGACAATATAACCTAGCTCAAGTTATTAAGAGCTAGAAAACTCCAAAATAGTTTTCTAATAATGATACTACTATTCGATCGGGTTGGCTTGAGGTAAACCCGTGAACTTTACTCAGTATACAGTTCATATATGTAGTACAGTTTCATTCGGCTCTTTCCTACATACAAGTAGCCAGAAATTTTCACAATGAGATTGAAATAATGTTGAAGTTACAAAAAAGTTAATCTGTGATAGTATTACCTCTCCTTTCAGCAAAGTCTCATCTTCTGCTAGTGACTGAAAATGAAAAGACTACACGCACTTTTTTTACTTTTATTTTTTTTTTTTAAAAAGCCATATAATATATATTTACGTTAAGCTAAACACCAACTAATCAAATGTAGCGTTGGTTTTCACCAAAAATATAAAAGACGGTAATTGTTTGAGTAAAATGAGATTCAAGATGAGGTATTGCAGTACGTCGTCTGTTGTGATAGTAAAGATATCATCTGTTGCAAATATAATGGGAGGTAAAAAATAAGTCAGGTTCCTGTAAATTTGTGCCTTATCACGACCGATCACTGTAAAATAATACAACTGCATATAGCGCGAGTCCACTGCAAGGGTTAGGACTGGGCTGACTTTGCTGATATAACAACACAGATTTGACTTATTGATTGACCTTTCAATATATATATATATATATATATATATATATATATAGATACATAGATAATAACCCTTGTTAGAAGTTCGATTCTAACGTGAAATAACATAAATGTGGATCTCATTCACCACAGTTGCAATCACAGTTCAAAGTTCTGCAGACTGAAATAAAACATATTATGATCTGAACAATATTTTATGTGGTCTTTGTTATCCTGTGTGTATATATATATATTCCAACATATATACGAGGTAAGATAGAACAATGGAAATTAAAGCTTTCTTGGTTTATTCTAGGTAGGGGCATGTTTTGTTAGAGTCAGTCAAAAACAATCTAGTGAGTTAATTTATAGGCGTTTCAGAAGTCAATACTATAGCTGATGCGGCAAAAGCTACTAATATCGCAGCTTAGTGATCACCAGACACGATTGCATGCATGCACACAAATATATGAAGATTCATAGATACGATATTGAATGCTTGCCTTTTACCTAATTCCCCATTAAACTCATACATATGATATGCATGGGAGAGATAGATTTACAGCTATTCTATAAGCAGAATTAATGTTACTCACCACTGTTTAATTCTAAGTCAGCAAATATATATATATTAGCCACTGACTAAATAACTCCTGAGATGAATAAAATTAAGAAGAATGATATTCTATATACACATACACAGGGTACAATTTATCATAACTCGGTATCAGATATACACAAGATATAAAGGTTTCGACAAATATTACTCTACATTTTACCTCTAATTAAATTAGAATTCACCACATATTATATATAGAATCCCAGAGTTTTACTCAATGGATATATTTCCTCATAGCATTGAAGGATTTTTCAATGTAAATATCACCAATAAATAGAATGTATAATTGGTTTTTTGTTCTCAATCTAATGTATTGTGAAACTTACCCAAAGATATTAAATTATTAATCTAAGTTATCCAGAAGACTTGCAGGAAACTAGTTTCCCTAGAACTATCTATGTTTTGAAGAAAGCATTTTAAGGACTTTGTATGATTTGTCTGTTTTAATGAAATTCCACCTTACAAAAAAAAAAGACTACAATGAAATGTAACAACTGGAAATTAAGGTAAGAACCTTTGAATAACTTTTCTTTAAAAATTAATAGAAATGACTTTATCAAAGTACTGAGGCATTATATTATGTGTTTTATTCACACGATTTATTGTCAAACTGATTTAATGTTTGATATATGTAAGGGTCTAAATCATTATGTTAATTAGTCATGGAAAATGAAGATCAAGTCAAAGATACAGATAAAATTTGAAGAGACAGCAGAGGAATCCGAAGATTTTTAATGCTAATCGTTTTGCGTTATGCATCAATGTGGGGGCATCATCTTAATATGTGGGGATACCACCATTGACACAGTGGAAAATAAATAGTCTCAACCCCCTCACTTACCTCTTCCAATACATCAATATATTTTTATTAACTACTAAAACACTTATGGGAGAAAAATGCATTAATTCTTAATTATTATTCATACATATGAATATGTATATATATGTTATGTATATATGTATCTATACATGTATATATAAAAGTTAGTATACATATAATGGACACTAGGAATACTATATATACCATGCATTGTTAGTCTACTTTCTAGTTATTGTAGATATACATTAATATTCTAAATATGTAACATAACAAAGAACATAATTTCTAAAATACCACAGGCAATCTGCAAAAATTTCATAAAGATAACTTGCATCATACACACTACTTGAAGGATAATTCATGGTTATTTTCGTCAGTAGGTACGTGATAGATCTACTGAAGAAACTAAACCTTAGAATATCTGAATACAATAGTAGAAGGACTTACCCACATTGACTGAGTTTCTTCGCCAACTTCAATCTAAAATTCTCATTCAAATAATAAATACAACCCCAAAGGAATAACTAAGCTGCTAGACTCAATTAATGCCAATTTCCAGTGCTGCAGTAGATTTAGGACTTCGAAATTATTTAAGGACCTGAAAATATTCAGAAATTGGAATCCAAAACGATATGTATGAGTGGGATGAAACAAATACTCGAGCACTTATAGATTAACTATATATGTGTGTTCATGAATAAACTGCAAAATGATATAATATTTATTCAGTTAATGACATAATTAAATTAAATGTATCTAATAAGGTATCATAATTTTTGTGACACCATGTTATTGATTACGTCAAATATCAAATATTACGTATAAATCTAAGTTTTTACGAGACTCTGTCTTCACTTGCGCATAAAATTAAAGGAAATGTTAAAATGCAATCAAGGTGTGCTGATCATGATGCCATGAACAGAATTTGATAGTGGGGGAAGATCGTGTAAGTCATGTACGGAAGTCAGACATACAATAGCAGCACCAAAGAAAAGGGACATTCATAAATGGGAAGAGGGAGAAGAGGAGAAACAAAGAAAATAATTAGCATAAGACAACTATATGAAAATAAGACATTTTCGGACTGTGAACACTCACAGCAGCATCTGGTTTTCTTACATAGCCATGAGATCTACAATCGTGGTTTTTTTTTTTTTTTTTTTTAAAATAATTTTCTTGATGTATATACATACATATATAAAATATTAATCACAAGAGTTCTCTGTATATATAATTAAATTGTGAAAGATTTTTATATTATTATTATATAGAGATTATTTCATTTATTTAAGTTACGATAATTTTAGCACTGATCCCAAAAGAAGTTAAGATTGTACAAAGCAAACACATGTATATTGCTTATATTAGATTAGTTTCTATTTTGATCCCTCAAGTTTTGAGTTTTAGACAATTTAGTCTTTTATGATTAAAATTTTTTAATTAAGTTATTAACATTCTAAAAATACGTTAAATCAATTTTTTTGTCTATGTCCATTAGGACAAAATAAATTGACATGTATATTAAGTAATAACGTGTGCCGTTATTTGTGTCATACAAGCAATTATGTTTCAGGTTTAAAAAAGAAATCTAACAATCTTAACGAACATAAATGGACAGATTGATTTGGTATATTTTTAAAATGTCAGAGACTTAATTAAAAAATTTTAATCATGAAGAACTAAATTATTTAAACTCTAAACATGAGGGGCTAAAATGAGATTTTACTCCATATATTATAATGAACAAAAGAAAACTGTATTGGGAAATTCAGAAACCATGATAGCAATAGCATTGCCATCTTGTTCTTGCATGAGAGGGGCAGAGAAAATAGATTGAGTGAAATCCCCATAGTCTCTACGCTCATAAAATGTAGCATTCAAAAAACATACATCTCGAGTAACAATGCATTCGATCTAGGGTTTTCAAGACCATGCCTTAGGGTTTAATTGATTGAGAAGTGAACCTATTGATAGACGAACTTAATTCACTATTGGGTACGAATAATTTCCTTTCTAGGAATCTTGCTTTTGAAAATTCAACTACTAAACATCCGAAATACAAAGGTTGTTGTCCCTAATTTATTGATTTTGTCCATTAAAATTTTTTTTTCTTTTTTTTTTCACACAGTATGTTCTATTAGAGACAATTCTAAACATAGTTCTTAGCAGGGATAGATCATATCCAATAATAATGTCAGAGTCTTGAAACATGCTTTATTCTCAATGTAAACTTCTGAGAAAAGTAGCAAATCTAAAACAGTAAGAGTAAGAAAATTACCATAGCTCCTGAAGAAGCGAAGGGAAAGCTTAAGATTTACTGCATAGGTAAGTTTGAGGCATTCCCGTTAACTGTCTTGATTAGGCTCCTCTTCTTCTTCTTCTTATAAGGAATTCCTCTTGCCTTGGCTTGAGAATCCCTCACCTCGCGAAGATAAATGCGTATGGTGCCACTGGCAAACGGATTGGTCTCCGGCAAGCCACCGTTTTCTTCATAAGCAGCTCGAAGCCTGCCGATGAGTGCATCAAGGCTCCCCCAAGCTTGTCTAAGGGGGCAAGTGCAAGGACCAGGTGGCTCAGTTTGCCCAAAGAACAAACATCCTTGTAAGTGCACCTTAGTTTTCCCAAACTGATCTAAGTACCTAAGGAAATCAAGAACATGGCTTGAATTGCACTGTGAAAGCGCCACCGGAGGCCTTTGATTCCTCAAGTATTGCCCAAAAGTGTTCCAATCCCTTCTCTTCTGAGACTCGTACCGGCTCAGCGGCAGCGGCTGCTGTTGCTGTTGCTGCGGCGGCTGCTGCTGCTGCAGCTGATGATGATGATCAGCAGCAGCAGGAGCAGAGGATCTTGTTGACGATCCTTCTGCTACATCTTTTCCTTTGCTGGACATATCTGTCACTGATGAACCATTTAGTATTTCTTTTTCTGAAGTGAGAAAGGAAAGGTTTAGTTTTTTTTTCAGAAGAGAAGACAACAGAAGAGCAGTGAAAGAAAATGAAATTTTAATTTTTCTTTGTTAAAAAAAAAAAATTGGAGATCACATCAATAGACTAGTGAGGAGACATGGCATGGGACCAATGAAAGTGCTTTAGCCTTCTTTTTCTTCCTTCCCTACATTATTTCTTGCTTTAATGGTACTATTAGCATTAAACATACTTTATTTTTTTCACCTTATTTTTTTTAATGCTTCCATCATCAAAGCAATCATTATTGGGTAACTTAAGGGTAATTAGCACTAAGGTTAATACCTTTATGACCATTTAATAACAGTCTAGTACTCTAAAGATTAAGGGCATGTTTGCCACGTAATAGCAAATTTGGAAGTTTAATTAAATGTTAACTTAATGGTTTTTCCACAACCTATATCCTATGCATGACATGGTATAATTGAGGATTATGGTATTACATCTCTTTCATACACGATCACAAACATAAAACCCTTTAATCATACTTTCCTTTTGCTTCTTTTGCTAGAAATAGGAAAAGAAAAAAGCTCAAATTTAAACAGAAAAACCAAATCTAAATCTCTCCTAACATAAGTGCTCATTTAGAAGTTTTAACCGACCTTTTAACTTGTAAAATTTTAGAACTAAGTTTACATACTTTTCGTTAAGCAAACATCTTATTAGTAAGTTACTTTTTTCCAAATCTTCTTGTCCGTACATGATTATGGTAGGATTAGATTCTAATTCTCTGTACCTACTACAAAAATCTTATTGAATAATTGTCACCATCATCTTTATTATTTTTCTTTACCCTTTGGTCATATGTATGGTTGCTTGCTAAAAAATGCACTAGAGAATATTATATTCCTTTACTATTTAAATCCCCAAACCAGGGTCCAAAGTACAGAAGAAAGCCTTAAATTAGATAGAAATTTTAATGGATTTATACAGCTAAGGTAATTGCTAATCACCAATCTCCATTGAGCTTGAATAATTTGATTCTTGACTTGTGCAAGAAAGAGGATATCGACATTTGATATATAACATTTTTTTAAATTACCCAGATGACCCTGATAGCTTTTTCCACACAATACACATATTATAATACTCCATAAACGGGTAGTCATTAATAAAAAGCTTAGTGAAAGTTAAGAATTATAAGTGCCCACTTAGCTAACCACTTCTTAAGACCAACCTACCATTAATTAATTGCTATCACATGTTCTGTTTCATTGCATAGAATACGATGTATGTCATTAATTTTGATTACTCAAAATCTATTAATAAATTGGTTTATTGATAAACCAAAAACAGTAACATACATAATAGTCTATGTCAATAAGACATAAAATGTATTATCATTACTAAACTGCCCCTCCATGTATTCATGTTAATTCCCAATAGGATGGTTCCTCTAGTGTGGCATTTTGTTAGTATGATTTGTCACAGTTACACTGATCACACACTATCACCAAAATCGCCATTTCACCAATAGATATAATTAATCTAACAAATAATAATATATCTGTTGATTTGTAGTGATGTGCTTTGCTTTTTGTTGTTTTCCCCTCAGGTTTCTTCCAGTAACTTTCCTAACTCTTGGACTTTATACATGGGAATGTGTACAATGCACCAACCATGCTACTTTGGAAATTAATATACTTTCGCAATGTGTGTTTCCATAATTCTAGCAAAAAGTCAAATTGTCTAGTCTCTGCTACATTATTAAGTGGACAGGAACCTTCATATATACTATTAGGGCATAGAGAAAATTATATGCATTGGCTTGAAGGATAAATTTTGCTTATAGTACTACATATATAAGAACTTTTAGGATAAATTTCACATTCATTAGGTTTGAAAAAGAAAAAGTTGTGGAAGAAAGCTACTTTAGTTTTTGTATCACCCAACCTCCCATGTCGCTTTCTTTCTCTCTTTCCCTAATTTGACATTATTGTCAAGAAAGAAGATACATTATTATTTATTAATTAAGACATATCAAAGAAATGAAAACCAAAAAAAAAAAAATAATAAGAAATAAAAATTAAAGCTTGCAGGCTTTAAAAAAAAAAAAAAAAAGTTAGACAAGTGGAACTCTTAATCTTTATTCATTTTGAGAGAATATATATATATATATATATATATATATATATATATATATATATATATATATATATATATATATATATATATATATATATATATATATATATATATATATATATATATATTTGATACTTCAAAATTTTGTATGTTTAGAGGGGATTAGATGTAGTTTTCTTAGGAATAAATAAATTGATGCAAAGGAACTTAATTAAAGTATGAAATCTTAGTATATTACCTACAAAAAAGTATAATTAATTAGCTAGGAATATGAGAGTTTGTATTTTTCAAGTGGGGTTTTGTAGAAGTAAATGTGAATATCCCATGGCAAAAGATTCGAGTACGTATATGATGTGAAGAAATTATGGCATGTTCATGTATAATCATTTCCTTAGCATATATTACGTGCACATTCGACAAACAATTTCTCACCTCTTAGATAGAATTAGAGGTTGATACAAGCTTAAAATTAATGCCGAACGAAAAGTAGCTAGGAGCATAATTGCTATTGCGCCATCAAATCTGACTTTATAATATATAGACAGAATCATAGATTCGAATAAATGAGGAAAAAGAAGGGTATGTATTAATTCCTTTATGGAGATCAATGTAGCTAAGATTTTGTGTGAATATATGGTTGGCAAGACGAGACCCTGATTTCTTTCCTTTCTAATTAAAGGAACATAAACACACTTAGATGTGAATTATTAATTAAAGAATTTACCATTTATTATTTTTTTATCTTAAATAAAGATTAGTTTCATGCTTAAAAAGTATAAAGATACATGGAATATAGTATAAAACCCAAGAAAATAAAAAATAATTAAAAAAAGTCCTCAAATCCAATACTGTGTCAAGATTGATAAGCATGGCTGCTGCATGTTAAAGTCTTAAGGGCTTTAAAATCACATGCCACTTTGAAAGATACAAATTCAGGTAAATTCCATTGAACTTAGCTCCAACATCTATTATACGGCTGCAAGCAGCCCATGTTTTGCATGTTCAATTAACAAAAAAAAAAAAAAAAAAAACCGGATTAGCTTTATGTCAACAAGTACTGAAATTAATTAATTAATTAACCATAAAAAAATAGCTGACTTGATGATCTTCTCTCTTTTCCTTCTGACTTGAAGCTGAAGAATTTCATGCATGTTCTGTCTTAATTAAGTGTATCAGTAGGTATAGATCAAAAACAATTAAGTGACTCAAGTATAATTATTACTTTAAAAAAAAGGCTTAATGACTGAAAAACATGTATTTGCTCATTAAATATTATAGTTTTGATGTAAGACAAATTTTGTTAGGACTTTTTTTCTTTTTTCTAATTCACGAGTATTCTTTTTTTTTTTTTCATATTAAAAGTAACTTACTTTAAAAATGAAGTGATTAACGATGGCCTACATAGGATTTAAGTTAGTCAAAATTCTGACACAAATTTCTTGAGTTGGGTGACTTGACTTGACAATCCTAACTTGAATGAACTTAATTATCATACTGTTGAAAAAATTGAACATTATCAAAATATTTATCTTAATTTTGATGCAAAATTAAGTTGGCTATTTAGATTTACAAGTGTAATAATAATAATAATAAAAGAACCTTTTCAAGTGTAATGCTACTGACCTAGGCTTTAGCTCGAGTGGTGGTAGCTTACTGTGACTTCTTTTGTGGCTTCCTCCTATAACGACTAAGTTCATTGATCTTCTGGCTTTTTAAAAATATATAGTACTCTTGCAAAGTAACTAATTTAGAATCACTTTTGACTTCCTAACCCAAATTAAATCAATTGCTATGAATGCATTACGTCATTCCAATGCTTATATCTAATTAATTTGGCCATTGCATTACATTGATTTGATCTTAAAAATTATGTTAATTTCCATCCAAATAAGTCTGATCTCAGACCAAATTAAGCATTTTTTTTTTATGGTAGGTTATGCTTCAATTCTAAGTCTATAATTCGTAGGATTGTTAAGTTAATTATATATAAAGCATTGGGAAGAACCTAATTAATATCAAACTTGAAGCTAAAGCTCCACAAAACTTGAGCTCGTTACATCCGAATATATTACTTGCACTCTAACCAACATGATATTGAATGATAAATCACTGTGACAGGGTTGATCAGATCCATCATAGTGAAAACCTCAAATTAATGAATTTAATTTTTTATAAATCAAAGCTAGTACTCCATTAAAGAAAAAAAGGAAATCAGATATCAAAAGTGTATAGATGGATGAAGTTTACCCTTCATCAAATCTTTCAAACTAATTAATTTATTAAGGGTTAGCCTAATGATATAGAGCTTGGAAGGCTAGAGATTTGAATCTTATACCTTGTCTACCTCTTTTGGGTTGTATTATGGAAACATTTTTTCTAATTAAATCCTTTGTCTAGCTTAGAATATATATTTTTTTATTTACACCCTAAGTATCTTTATACTCTTTAGATAATATAAATAATTTCTATTCAGAATAAAAATCAGTAAACAATTAATTTCTCATCTAACAAATGCAATCTGAAATTTCAGTAATCTATAATTAAAACTGCTTTGTGTTAACTAAGCTTAAAGTTACACTATTTGATCCTCTTCCTTATTTAAATATAAGGAATTGGAATTTTTAACTAATGATATATGAGAATGAGATTTTTTTTTGTTTGTTTACACTCAAGCTATTTTTATACTAGTATGACTAATTATTGTTTACGATGAAAAATAATAACTAATAAATTTTTTTCAACAAGTATAATTTTTAAAATTTTAAATTTAAAATCTTTGTTTTTAATATTTTAAATTTTAGTTTACTTAACAACCTAATTATTGAAGGAGAGAATGTGAATCCAGGGAATTTTTTAGATATTTTTCACCTAGTAATCCTGTATAAATTTATCTCAAGTATGTGCTAATTTAAAGTTGATTTTTCTCCATAAAAAAAAATTAAAGTTGATTTTTTTCATCAATTTTTATATGAGCAACCCAACCCAATGTCTATATATTTTATAAATGGGATGTAAACACAAATTTACAATATAATACATCTTTGAAACAAAGAATTTCTTGTCGAATTGAAGCAACGAAAAAGAAATAGGAAAGTAAAAGGATGGTGTAAATCACATTTAACATGAATAACTTCTCACATTTAGAGAAACCATTAATCTCTCATTCTTATCTAGGAAACCAACTAACTAGGGGAGACTAGGATACCTTAAAAATACATATAGGAAGCCTTAGGGAGAGTTGTGTTAGGTGTAAGATATATATAGGGAATGGGTATAATATACCACCATGACTAATTAATACAACAACATTCCATGCTAGTCACCCATATTCTTAATGGTCTTTGAGAAGAAATATTAGGCTGTTGTACCAAGCTTCTTGTCCGTATTTTATCTTAATCTTTGTCTCAAAATTTTTAATTAGTCAAAAAAATAAATTTTAAAATTTTAATTATTTATATTTAAATAAAATAATTAATCAATAAATTTTAAAATAAAAGACAAAGCAAAATATATAAAATAACATATGTTATCTCTTGCACCTAAATATTAGAGAGACAATATTGACATCTATCAACTAATTGGCCTTTTTGGGGTATGGCTTGATTAAATTTATATGTGCAAGTGCCACAAAAATGTTATAGAATATGAACAAGAAATATTAACATCATGACCCAATAGACTCTCAATCACACTGCTCATAAATTATTCCATGTCTAAGATAGTGAAAAGGTTATATTTTCAGTGATATACTATTGGAGTGGGAAGAGGGGTAATTTAGGTTTACCCTTATCATCCAAATCCTAGAAGAGATTTAGGAATGGACCAAAATAAATATAATAAATGTAACAAAAAGCTTGATTCAACAAAATAATTGGGATTTGCAAACTAGGACAATTATCATCTTCAATGTGGAAGAGGATGGAGGGACAATATGAAATGGTTTCCAACTTGCAAAAGTACTTATGTATTTTATCTCCCTATTTTATTTACATCATCAACTCTCTTTTTTTTATTCTCGTATACTTTTTGATTTGTTATAATGATACAAGATCACGCATCAACATCACTATCTTTTCAATTTGGGCCACCAAGAATCAATTAATTAAACTTTGATAGGAAAAGGGCTTCCTCTTGCTTTTTGTTTTCATGTTATTTTTTTTTTTTCTCTTTTGACCTATACAATCATCAAGACTTCTTACCTTTTTATCCTTGGATTTAGATATGTTTTAAAACTATGTTTCTTTTGGACAATTTAGCATGAAAGCTCCCGGGATAGGATTGAGATTCTTTTTCTTTATTGGTACATATAATTTTAGAGTGAAAAAATTGTGGTGGTTCTAAACTCAAAAAATACTTCTAAACATTTTACACTTATCTTATATCAAAGAGATTTAGTAACAATGTCTATATGAAAATTACAAAATAATATAAATAACTAAATAGAATCCAATCAATATGAAACAAATAACCTTTCAAGGTTAGGAATTCTTTAATAAGTTTAAATTCATAAATTTAAGATAAGCTATAATCATTTTTATTTTATTTTTTTGTTAGTGTGAGCCTAATTTCTCTTTGGATAGTAGTAGAAATCAATGAAGTTCTCAAAAAGTAATTTTAAAGATTTCAAATTCAAAGTATTTGACTAAAAGCAAGTTAAGCTAAACTTGTTACTATTAAGCAACACCTTGTTAATTAAGCCATAATAATTTATTATTTCAAAGATTGACTCAAGATAATATCTTTTTTTTTATTATTATTGTTTTACTGAATGAAGGCACAAGTAAATTAGGGATTGGATAAAGTATGAAGAAGTCGGTGGAGTGGAATGACATAAATGAAGCCTGTTGAGAAGTGCATATCGGTTTCTATGTGTTATGTCGAATGGAGGAGACTTGAGGTGGGAGATAGTTGTTTTCCATTATGCAAGTAGTTTGAGGGACCCGGATTACCTGAAGTCGACTGCACGGTACAGTTGATTACGGGTCGCCCGATCTACTTATTATTGCATAGTCAACACAGTCAACTATAATAATAAGTAGATCGGATGTCCCACAATCGATTACACAGTGCAGTCGCCTGCGGATAATCCATTTTTATAGTTTGAGTGAGTGCGGTGCAAAAAGTACAACAAGGTAAGTTATGATGAGTAAATATATTGTTTAATATAGTATTTTATATATTGTTTACTGTAATAAATTAATTAAAAAATATATAAAAATAATATAATAATATTATAAATTAATTTATTTATTATTTTTAATTCATTATTAAAAAAATAAAACAAAAAATAAAATAAAAAAATAGAACAACAAATTTGGCTCGGGTTTATGCCGACTATGCAATTCCATTTTCATTAACTACCTTCCATATTTGGTCATCGCACGCCTTCGCAACCCAAATCATTATCAACTTCTATTGGGCATTTTGTTTCTGCTATTTCTCGCTGTACTTGATATTTGTTAGACCCGCGGGGAATTCTTTTTGCACCCCATAACTTTTAACCACATACCCTATATATTACAAATAGAAGTAGAATTTGGGTGTGTGGTTAGGAATTATGGGGTGTGCTAAAAGAATTATCCGAAGAAGCTCATCTACACAAAATCCAAGATAAGCCCAAGTCCATTCGAAAAGATAATCAACATTTGTGCGCCTTTTTGGATTCAAAACCCTTTTGGTTTTTTTTTTTTTTTTCTTATCAAAATTTACTAGCTTTATGCTTTGAGGTTATTTAACTATTTGCCTTGTCCACATGAACAGTACAGTAATTGGCATTGAATACGGTCAAATCTGTGAACCAGATCTTTATCCACTAACTAGTCAAAATGGGCTGCTGCCCCTACCAGCCTGCCACATCCCTCGCTACTTGCTAAATTAGGACAACGCCAACTGGTATTCACATATAATCAATTATAATACAGAGATTATGGTCTCATCTTTTTCTCTCTCTGTCCCAAAACATAAAGGGCAACTAATTAGACATCGGTGCATTTGTAAAGAATTTAGAAAATGTTCAAAAAAGGAAAAAAAAAGAAGTCTAGAACATGATGGCGGCTATTAATTTAATCCTTTAAAGTCTTTCTTTTTCATTACATCTAAGACCAAGAAGCAACATCAACCTTCTCTGCAATAGTATAAATAGAGGGAAACAAAGCCACCCAAAATCACACAAAACAACATCTACATCTATCACATCAATGGCTTCTCTGCTTTCAACCAAAACTCCCTTCCTTTCCCTTATCTTCTTCTTTTCCTTCTCATGCTTTACCCTCATTGCCCAAGCCGTTGTTCCTCAAAATGAAACCTTTACATTCGTTAATGAAGGTGAATTTGGTCCTTTCATTGTTGAGTATGGTGCTGATTACCGTATGATCAGCATCTTCAACTCTCCTTTCCAGATGGGTTTCTACAATACCACCCCAAATGCCTTCACTCTTGCTCTGCGTGTGGGTCTTCAACGTTCGGAGCAACTCTTCCGATGGGTTTGGGAAGCAAATAGAGGAAACCCAGTTGGTGAAAATGCCACCTTTTCACTTAGATCTGATGGGAACCTCGTTTTGGCCGATGCCAATGGCACAATTGCTTGGCAAACCAACACTGCCAATAAGGGTGTTGTGGCCTTCAGATTGCTCCCAAATGGTAACATGGTGCTCCTCGATGCAAAGGGCACTTTCGTTTGGCAAAGTTTTGATTACCCAACTGATACCCTCTTGGTGGGTCAGTCTCTAAAAGCTGGAGGACCATCCAAATTGGTAAGCAGGCTCTCTGAGAAAGAAAACAAGAATGGACCTTATAGTTTGGTTTTGGAGCCTAAAGGGCTGGCCTTGTACTACAAGAGCAACAACTCTCCAAGGCCAATCCTCTATTGGTTTCCCTCTGATTGGTTTTCCTTCCCACAAGGTTCTTTAGCTAATGTCACTCTAACATCAGACCCAGAAACCTTTGAAGTTGCATTATCTGGTAGTCCCAGTGGTGGTAGAATCATTGGCAGGCCTGTGAACAACAGCACCATAACATATCTCAGGCTTGGAATCGATGGTAACATCAAGCTTCACACTTACTTCCTCGACGTGCGATCTGGCGTCTGGCGAGAAACTTTCACTCTCTTTGACAGAGATTCTGACGAGGAAAATGAGTGCCAATTGCCAGAGAGATGTGGGCAATTTGGGCTCTGTGAGGACAACCAATGTGTGGCTTGTCCATTAGAAAATGGCATATTTGGATGGAGCAAAGACTGCAAAGCCAAAGCTGTGACTTCTTGCAAGCCAAGTGATTTCCATTACTACAAGCTTGAAGGTGTTGAGCATTACATGAGCAAATACACAAGCGGTGATAGAGTAAGTGAAAGCAATTGTGGGAATAAATGCACAAAGGATTGCAAATGTGTGGGCTATTTCTACCACAAAGATACCTCAAAGTGCTGGGTGGCTTATGATCTGCAGACCCTTACAAGAGTGGCCAATTCCACCCATGTGGGTTACATTAAGGTCCCTAGTCATTAATGGGGAAGCAATGGGAAGAAGTTCCTAGACTCTATTCTGTGTTGTGTTTTCTGATTGCAAATAAAACATGTTCGTGTAATTTTGATTTTGTTAGTTTTATTGCATTTGGCTTGATCTGGTCTTGCCAAAAGGCACAAGAAAAATAAAGCTAATTCAATTTTCTTTTGTGGTGAATTGAATCCTACGTTTCCTTAGAATCTGCACATTTTCACTCTTCTTGTCCCTTTCCAATGCTGTCCAATGGATATTATTGCACAGTTATACATATCCAGCAAATAAATAAATAGGTAGGGATAAATTTTGGACAAGAAGAATGGAAAGTGATGAAACCGATCCAGAAAAAATGAAAAAAAAAAAAAAAAAAGGCTTGGTTCTTCTTCTAACGGGCAAAAGCTGTTTCCTAATTTATGTATTTAACAATTGAAATACTAATGGGAGACATGTGACCACTGATCTCAGGGAAAATAATAATATTTTTGAAATTAAATCTAATTTCTTTGCATAAAAAAGTAAGCTTTTTACTCATTTACCTTAGACTATGTCCACAATTTTTTTAAAAAAAAATAAAAATTAACAAGTAAACTTTTCCCTAATTCCCTTTCTGCATTTTTCAAGCAGAACTGTGCAATTGAGGTCATTCCCCTTGAATTTCTTCTCTTTTTTTTCAATTTATTTATCTTTTGCTTTACTAACGTTTATCAAACATGTTTTGAATAATTTTTCTTAACCAAAATAAGATTCATGGTTGTCTAAAATCAACATATAGTGTGTTCTACATTGGTTGTACTTGAAATTCTAATATGTCTGTAATATTTTCTTACCTTCCCAGAGCAGCAATAGTGTAGGATAGATGGATATAGTGCAATATTGATGCATGTAACCTTCTTGTGATTCTATATAAATAGAAGATTATTATTTAATCAGATACCATAAGTCATTTAATTTGCACATCTTACTTAGAAGAAGCATGCAATAGTTGTTTGGGATATTTTATGAAAAGCTGTTTTACTAATACTCACTGATATTCATATTTGAAAACTAAAAAAGAGATAATAAATTAAAAAGAGATAACGGGAAGAATAGGTTGGAAACCATATAGACCATTGATTGAAGAATCATAATACACATATAGGGTTAAAAGAGATTGGATCTATTCTAATGATCTCTTCTCTTTATCTAAAAAAATTAGTAGTCTTTTGTTTTCCACTACAATACCCTTAATTTACATATATATATATATATATATATATATATATAAAAGAAAAAAAGAAATGCATTATAAAATATGAAAGCATGTTGCTTGACAGAGATAAGTTGAACATCGTCCACTAGTTTGCAATACCCTTAATTACCCTACGTAAAACATAAAAGAAAAGTAAATCAAACAAATAATTAATGCAACTTAATGTTACTATGTGTCAACTATTTAAAAACAGTATATTAATACTAAAAAAACTAACCAACATTCATAAAAGAGAAATAAAGGAAATAGTTTCACCTAATGACACTTTTAAAATAAGACTTTGGTTTTAGGATCAAATTCGGTTCTTTCGAGTTATTATTAAAATATTTGTATGTTCATTTTATTTATGACAATAAAAAATTATAAAAAAGAAATATAGATTTAATTGTGGTGGCTTGAGAGATGAAATGACTTAGAGATTGTTTAAATTGATTTAAAAAAATTAAAATTAAAATTAAAAAAAAAATAGAAGTTATCTTGTGATTAAATTAACTAATAAAAAGCTCTTTTTTTAATTAAAAAAAAGTGTTTGAATATATAAATATAAAAAGTGGTTTTAATATATAAAAATAATAATAATTAAGGATATTATTATAATTTGAAGTTAGTCAAAATCATTTTTGTTTCTTTTTTTTTCAAAAACATTCTCTTATTTATTTTTTTAAAAATAAAAACTTTTGACTTCAACAAGTGTTTTTTTTTCACATAAATTAATCCAAACACTTGTAAATTAAACAAAAATATTTTTTAAAAATTAAAAAAATATATCTTTTCAAAATCAATTCAAACATAATCTCACTTGGAAGATATTTCTTGTGTCTGGTATCGACAAAACGAGTGGGCCACCCAAACTTCAATGGAAGGCAAATCCGCTAAGACCAAATAAGATTAAGAATAGCTCTTGTATACGATAAACACTTATGAACCAAGCCCTACTGAAAGGCGTCCATTTTTTCTGTATGTTAATTTCAGTCAAGCGATGTGTTAAAAGAATTTGCCTTATCCATAAAATGAGTAATTGGCATTGGATACGGTCAAATCTGTGAACCAGATATACATCCAATCACAAGTCAAGAAGAGGCTGCTTTCCCCCCTGCCCCTGCCGGCCTGCCACACCCCACTCAACTTGCTAAATTAAGATAACGCCAACTGGCAGTCACATATAATCAATTATAATGCAGAGATTATGGTCTCCTCTTTTTCTCTCTCTGTCCCAAAACATAAAGACAACTAATTAGACATCCGTGGATTTGTAAAGAATTAAGAAAATGTTCAGAAAAGGAAAATAAAAGGTCTAGAACATGATGGCGGCTATTAATTTAATCCTTTGAAGTCTTTCTTTTTTATTACATCTAAGACCAAGAAGCAACATCAACCTTCTCTGCAATATTATAAATATAGGCAAACAAAGCCGCCCAAAATCACACAAAACAACATCTACATCTATCACATCAATGGCTTCTCTGCTTTCAACCAAAACTCCCTTCCTTTCCCTTATCTTCTTCTTTTCCTTCTCATGCTTTACCCTCATTGCCCAAGCTGTTGTTCCTCAAAATGAAACCTTTTCATTCGTTAATGAAGGTGAATTTGGTCCTTTCATTGTTGAGTATGGTGCTGATTACCGTATGATCAGCATCTTTAACTCTCCTTTCCAGATGGGTTTCTACAATACCACCCCAAATGCCTTCACCCTTGCTCTGCGTGTGGGTCTTCAACGTTCGGAGCAACTCTTCCGATGGGTTTGGGAAGCAAATAGAGGAAACCCAGTTGGTGAAAATGCCACCTTTTCACTTAGATCTGATGGGAACCTCGTTTTGGCCGATGCCAATGGCACAATTGCTTGGCAAACCAACACTGCCAATAAGGGTGTTGTGGCCTTCAGATTGCTCCCAAATGGTAACATGGTGCTCCTCGATGCAAAGGGCACTTTCGTTTGGCAAAGTTTTGATTACCCAACTGATACCCTCTTGGTGGGTCAGTCTCTAAAAGCTGGAGGACCATCCAAATTGGTAAGCAGGCTCTCTGAGAAAGAAAACAAGAATGGACCTTATAGTTTGGTTTTGGAGCCTAAAGGGTTGGCCTTGTACTACAAGAGCAACAACTCTCCAAGGCCAATCCTCTATTGGTTTCCCTCTGATTGGTTTTCCTTCCCACAAGGTTCTTTAGCTAATGTCACTCTAACATCAGACCCAGAAACCTTTGAAGTTGCATTATCTGGTAGTCCCAATGGTGGTAGAATCATTGGCAGGCCAGTGAACAACAGCACCATAACATATCTCAGGCTTGGAATCGATGGTAACATCAAGCTTCACACTTACTTCCTCGACGTGCGATCTGGCGTCTGGCAAGAAACTTTCACTCTCTTTGACAGAGATTCTGACGAGGAAAATGAGTGCCAATTGCCAGAGAGATGTGGGCAATTTGGGCTCTGTGAGGACAACCAATGTGTGGCTTGTCCATTAGAAAATGGCATATTTGGATGGAGCAAAGACTGCAAAGCCAAAGCTGTGACTTCTTGCAAGCCAAGTGATTTCCATTACTACAAGCTTGAAGGTGTTGAGCATTACATGAGCAAATACACAAGCGGTGATAGAGTAAGTGAAAGCAATTGTGGGAATAAATGCACAAAGGATTGCAAGTGTGTGGGCTATTTCTACCACAAAGATACCTCAAGGTGCTGGGTTGCTTATGATCTGCAGACCCTTACAAGAGTGGCCAATTCCACCCATGTGGGTTACATTAAGGTCCCTAATAAGTAATGGGGAAGCAATGGGAAGGTCTTAGACTCTATTCTGTGTTCTGTATTGCATTTGGCTTGATGTGGTCCTGACTTTAGGCACAAGAAATAAAGCTCTTTAAATTAATTCAACTTTCATTTTGTGGTGAATTGAATCCCTTAAAGTTCCTTAGAAACTGCACATTTTCACTCTTCTTGCCCCTTTTCCAAATTCCAATGCTGTCCAATAGATATTATGGCGCACACGCACACATATATATACACACATGCAAATCCAGCAATCAATAAATAAATAGGCAGGGATAAAATGGTGAATGTAAAGTAAATGAAACCGATCCAGAAAAAGTGAAAAAGAGGAGGTTTGGTTCTTCTTTTAAGGCGCAAAAGCTGTTTTAGACCATGAACCATCTCAAGGAACCATTCTGCAGAGTCACTTGTTCTAATCTTTTAACCAACCAGTTGGGCCTTTGTCTGTGGTTTTGGGCCTACCCTCACTCTTACGACGCTCCTCCTTTTTCTTAGTCAATCGAAATTTTGTCGTTCCCTTAAAGTTGGGACACTTGTTTAGAAAATTTTTGAATGGCCTCTTCATGGAAATAACCACTCAAAAACCCATTCTCCTCCATCTGCATTACCAGTATTAGCCGCCAATGCCATTTTCTAAAACATAAATATTCTAATATCAGGGATGTGGATAGTTATGTTGCTATCCATAAATTTTCATTTTTGGTATTAATAGAGTCAAATTATATCAGTTTGAACAAAACAAAGTTTGAATAAGACAATAGGAACATTGATCCTTGAATGGGAAATGCTTTAAGAATAAAGTTCATATATTCAGGATATACATTAGAATAATCCCAATCAAAATAGAATCCTAATTACACAATGAAACTACTTTATCTAAACTCAACTAACAATCTTAATTTTCTAGAAATACCAACAATGTTAAACAACAAATCTTCACAATTACAATGTTATTCCGGCAATCGTGCCACAAATCTCAAGTAGATTTGACGTGGAATAAGCTTATATACTAACTAATCTTATATTAGTTCCCTAAACCCAAAAAAAAAATTAAATTAAATTCTCAAATAGCTTGACAGATTTTTTTTTTTTTTTTGTCAAAGATAAATAAGTTACATTTTAATGTAAGGGATTGAATTTAGGTGTTAAAATAATAATATTGAGGTGAATCAACTAAATTAAATAAAGTTGCTGGAGATTGAACATGGTCCATAGTTTTCATTATGGTGGGCCTCCCTAGTTGAGACTTGTAATATGATTAAGTAATCCTTTTGATAGGACATCCCAACCGTTGATCTGATAAGCTATTGGTTTAATAATTGTAATGCCTTATATATAGTTTATGCATTCAACTTATCAACTTGATTTGTATTATAATAAATGTGGAGATTGATAAGTCACATGATATGTTGGAAAATAGAGAGTCAACTTCAAGCTTGTGTCATATAGCACATGCATGCGAATAATGGAAGGCTAATATTGTTGAAAACCAAAAAGAAATCAACTTTGAAAGGTCATATTTGACAATAATAATAACAAACGAAGAAGAAGAAGAAGAAGGTTTTGTTTAGGAGACTTCGTTTTCACGAGGTTGGCTTGTGATTTCTTTCCTATTTGTTTACGACATTATTGGAAGAATAGTAGTCTTCGTAAAACACTAAAATATAAGGACAGCAGATTATGTTGATATCTGAAGTTTTTAACTAAATACTTGTGTTGAGGAATTAATTTAACCAAGTAGCACGATCATAAAAGATAAAATTGTGATATTTTTATATTTTAAATTAAATTTGATTTTTTTAAATGTTTAAATTAATATTAAAAAATTAAAAAAATATTTATTTTATTTTTGTTTGATTCCCCACCTCCAATTAATTCGAATCATTAAAATACCAAATGAAGGACACTTTTTCTGCCGATACCACATGGTAACGTGCCTCTCCCCTACAAATGGGCCCCCAGCGGCTTAGCAAGCAGGCGTGAATGATGACTTCATTTTTTTTTTAATAATAAGTTGAATGCTGATTAAAGCATTAATAATATTTGATCATAATATAACTTTTTTTTACCTCACTTGTTCTAAACTTAATTAGTCCAACAAATTGTGAAATAGATTTTGATTTAATAGTAATATTGTTTCTCAATATTTATATTTATATTTATATTTTAAGATTAAATCTGTCTCTTTCCAAGTTAAAATTAAAACAAAATAGTCCAACAAAATATTGATGATTGGTTAAACTATACCAAAGTTTATTTTTTCGGAAAAAACAAATATTTAATGTTATATTAAATATTGATTAAACCTATTATTATAAAAAAATTATGAGAATACCAATGTAATTAAAAAAAATAGTTCCAATGAATTATTGATAAAAAATGTTTAATGCATGTTGAGTCACATTCCACAAACATGTTCATCTATTATCTACATTAATCTAATATCCAAGTTATCCAAAACTATGTGCTACTTTCATATTTTTATATATCTTTTCCACTTAACTTCTGTCCCCATGTATGAAGGCCTTTCTGCATTTTTTTTTTCTTTTAACTCGAACGAGTACAAAATTGAAAATGATATCTTCATTTTTTTCTGCCTCAAAAGTGGAATTCGATTAAAGAAAAAGCTTAAGCCGTCATCCAAATTGGAAGTTCAGCCACAGAAATTATTAGCAGCCTTGCAATTATCATCATAGCGCCTCCAAAAATCAAAGCTACAGACGTTGATTTCTGAGGAATTATTTTTTTTTAAAAAAATTAAGTGAATTAAATCGAAAAATTATCAAATTTAAGAGTAAACTTTAAAATGAGTTAATTATAGATTATTTTTCAATAAAAAACAACAAATTGTTTTGTTTGAATGGACCGTTTGGTTGTAAGTATAATTTTTAATAATTTGTTGAATTAAGTGATCATTAGATAAATTTATTTTTATTTTCAGTATTAACTAAAATTTTTTAGTGATAAAGATAATTTTTTTTAAATAAAAATAATTTTATCATAAGTTATACATACTTTTTAGCGAAATTTAAATACATATTAAGGGGAATAAAAAAAATTAAAATCATTCATGTTCTAGTTTCCTAACAAATTCATTTTTCATATCTTTCAATAAATACGAGGAACTCATTTCTTTAATAGTATCATAGAGAAGGGAAAGACATTTTTTTTACCAAGCATCCCTTAGGAATGGATTAATGTTGAGGTAATTGACAAAAAGGCTGATATTTTCCTTGTTTAACATTAGAAACATGAAAACTGAGAAAAGAACCTTTCTCTTACCCCCCAGGCTTTAGCCACCGAGGCAAAGTTCACATTCCCAGATAATCAACTATCAACTAACTGGAAGGTTAGAATCTTTGACGATTGAAAGCATATTCCATTTCTTCTACAAAACAAGATAGAGTCCCTGTCACCTGAAACAACTTACGCTGGTTTGCGCCGGCCCGCTAAAGGTTGGGTGAAGAGATCCACCACCGAAGAGGTATGATGTATTGTATTGAGATTGACTTTGGTTCACGTTTAGAAAACATAGAGAGAAGAGAGAGAACCCAACTTTTTCTTTATAAAGCCAACCAGGTGCACCTCTTTGGATCTCACACTCTCTCCTCTTCTCTTATCTTCTGCATCTGCCTTTCTCTTTCTGATCAATTTTTCTTTCGTCGTCACCTTCTTCTTCCTCATATTCAGGTACTTTTAATTCTAATCCAAATCCTATCATTGATTTTACTCAGTGGGTCATGGAAAAGTTGCAATTTTTCCTACATGCTATGCTTCCTTAGCACTTTCTCTTGTGTCAAACAGTGTTATACCTCTACACGTGTCCTATAGATGGAGTTTCCACGAGGCCCACGTCTCCCTTTTTCTGGGCTCTCATAAGAATTCAATGGCTATTGCTTTGATTGCTTCCATAATTTACGGTTCAGTCTTTTTTGGTTTTGGTTTTTGATCTCTGTAGTGCGTCTCCTTTGATGATTGCAGGTAGAGAGTGAAGATTAGCAACAATGGCGAATCGGAACTTAGAAAAGATGGCATCTATTGATGCCCAACTTCGAGCTTTGGCTCCAAAGAAAGTGAGCGAGGATGATAAGCTGATTGAGTATGATGCTCTACTCCTGGATCGGTTCCTTGATATTCTCCAGGATTTACATGGGGATGATATGAGGGAAACGGTGAGTTTTTGAAGTATTTGAATTCATCCCTGTTGGATAATTTATGATCAATTGGATTATGCTCATTATGTCCCAAATGGCTCAATTTGTTATCCAATCTGATATGATCGATTTGGTCTCAAAAAGTCGCTAACTTTATTTGATTTTGATTACTGGGTCAGTATATGATTGTTGTAAAGTGCTAAGATTGATTCCCATTTTGTCCTTGTTTTGAATCCAAAAGAAAAGATCTTTGCTTGATTCCGTCTACAAGAAAAAAAATAAATAAAAAATCATTGTTTATGAGGATTTTCTTCTCATTCGTTTTATATATTTATCTTCTTCTTCTTTTTTTTCCTTTAAGACTATAAAAAAAAAAAGAAGAAGAAGAAGAAGAGCAATTATGTTTCTCGATGCAGGGAGATTCGGCTGAGACAGATTAGTGAGATATGGATTTAAAGGAATAATGAGGGGATATATGGTCAAATCTTCTGTTCGCCTTTCACCAAAGTATTCTTTCTAAACTAAGTGGAATTTGGAACATGAATTGGTTTTTAAACATTCATGTAGTACGGCAGGGGATTGATAAGAGTGTGATTTACTCCTTTTATTCTCTATCTAGCTTCTCAGTTTTACTTTACCTGGTTAATCAAAACTATGTCTTGCTCCTTCCTGTTTTATATATTTTATTCTCACTTGTATAAACTGGCTACAAGTAGTTCCGGAGCTAATTACTTCCAACTGGTTCAGTTAAGGACTGGAAGAAAACTCTTCAGTGGTTATTGCACTTGAAAGGGTTTTCCTTGATATTATTGAATGGACTAAATAAACCAGCTTTTATCATGTTCTGTTGAATTTCTCTTTGAGATGGAGGGACAGTTGGTTAAATCTTTCAATCTTTTCGTTATTTTTCCCCCTTGGGTAGCATTATGAACTGGAAAGCTGTTATTTTTTTACTGCATAGGTCCAAGAAGTGTATGAGCTTTCTGCTGAGTATGAAGGACAGCATGATCCCAAGAAATTGGAGGAGCTTGGAAAAGTGATAACTAGTTTGGATGCTGGGGACTCTATTGTTGTTTCAAAGTCTTTTTCCCACATGCTTAACTTGGCCAACTTAGCTGAGGAGGTCCAGATTGCTCACCGTCGAAGGAACAAGTTGAAAAAGGGGGACTTTGCTGATGAGGCCAATGCAACCACTGAATCAGACATTGAAGAAACTCTCAAGAAACTTGTGGTGGACTTGAAGAAGTCTCCTCAAGAAGTCTTTGATGCACTGAAAAACCAGACTGTTGATCTGGTTCTTACTGCTCATCCCACTCAATCAGTTCGTAGATCTCTACTTCAAAAGCATGCAAGGTTTGTTTTGAATGATCTTCAGCTTCAGATTTTGCTTCATTCTCTGAGTTTAAATGTGCCTCATCAAAACCTCTGCCTTACAGGATCCGGAATAATTTAACCCAGTTGTATGCTAAAGACATTACTCCTGATGATAAGCACGAGCTTGATGAGGCCCTACAGAGGGAGGTAAGTAACAAAATACTTTATATTGGATTTTATGTCATCAATGACCTTGTACAGAAGCTTTTCTGCTGAAAGAGAAGAAAGAAAGAGAAAAAAAAAAAGAAAAAAGTCAAGGCCTTTTTGATAAGTTTCTTTTGTTATGTTCATGTAGATTCAAGCTGCCTTCCGTACAGATGAAATAAGAAGGACTCCTCCAACACCACAAGATGAGATGAGAGCTGGAATGAGCTATTTCCATGAAACAATCTGGATGGGTGTTCCCAAATTTCTGCGACGTGTTGATACGGCTTTGAAGAATATAGGGGTTAATGAACGTGTTCCTTATAATGCCCCTCTCATTCAATTTTCTTCTTGGATGGGCGGTGATCGTGATGGTATGATTCTTACTTGTGGCCTAATATTTTAAGGACCGATGAAAAGATTGAAAAATTATCCTTGAACTACTAAAGCACAATCTTATGTGACTTAAATATTAAAACACTTTTAGAAGCTGAAGTTTGTGGGTGTCTAATATATATTCAATGTGATGCAGGTAATCCAAGAGTCACTCCTGAAGTGACAAGGGACGTTTGCTTATTGGCTAGAATGATGGCTGCTAACTTGTATTATTCCCAGATAGAGGATCTTATGTTTGAGGTAATCAATAGCTTCTCCAACTTGCTGTCCTCTTAAATAATTTTCTTGGAGGGTTTATTATTCTGTATCACTATGCTGATTCCCTTACTTCTGCAGCTGTCTATGTGGCGCTGCAATGATGAGCTACGTGTTCGTTCAGATGAACTTCACAGGAGCTCAAAGAAAGATCAAGTTGCAAAACACTACATAGGTAGTTACTGCACTGTTGTTATTCTGATCTTCAGAGAAAATGGAGTAATGTGTGAATTTAGTTGGGTAATCCACTTTTGTGATGCTCATGAATTTTCCTCATAATGCAGAGTTCTGGAAGAAAATCCCTCCAAATGAACCATATCGTGTGGTGCTCGGTGATGTAAGGGACAGGCTTTATCAGACTCGGGAACGTTCTCGCCATTTGCTTGCCAGTGGCTATTCTGACATTCCAGAGGAAGCAACTTTCACCAATGTTGAGCAGGTTTATAATTTGTTGAATTTTCTTGTATGTTTAATATATTCTGCTCATTTAGCTGGAGCATTTAATTTTTTGTTCCATAATGAATTTTTGTCTCAATGAATCTATATTCTCCATAAATATCTTTATCTGGCTGATGCTGACTAAGCTAAACTTGTGTGTAGTTCTTGGAACCTCTTGAACTATGTTACAGATCTCTCTCTGCTTGTGGTGATCGGGCAATTGCTGATGGAAGCCTTCTTGATTTCTTGAGGCAAGTTTCTACCTTTGGATTGTCACTGGTGAGGCTTGATATTAGACAAGAGTCAGATCGCCATTCTGATGTGATGGATGCCATTACCAAGCATTTGGGCATTGGCTCCTACCATGAGTGGCCCGAACAGAAGCGGCAGGAATGGCTTTTGTCTGAATTGACTGGCAAACGTCCACTGTTTGGACCTGATCTTCCCCAAACTGAAGAAATCAGAGATGTTTTAGAGACATTCCATGTCATAGCAGAATTACCACCAGACAACTTTGGAGCCTATATCATATCAATGGCAACTTCCCCATCTGACGTGCTTGCTGTTGAACTTCTGCAACGCGAATGCCATGTCAAGCACCCATTAAGAGTTGTCCCCTTGTTTGAGAAGCTTGCAGATCTGGAGGCTGCCCCTGCTGCTTTAGCTCAGTTATTTTCAGTTGAGTGGTATAGAAACAGGATCGATGGGAAGCAAGAAGTGATGATTGGCTACTCAGATTCAGGAAAAGATGCTGGTCGGTTCTCTGCTGCATGGCAGCTATATAAGGCTCAAGAAGAACTTATAAAGGTTGCCAAGCAATATGGTGTAAAGCTAAACATGTTCCATGGCCGAGGTGGGACGGTAGGAAGAGGTGGCGGTCCCACTCACCTTGCTATCTTGTCTCAACCTCCGGATACAATTCATGGATCACTTCGCGTGACAGTTCAAGGTGAAGTTATTGAGCAGTCATTTGGAGAGGAGCACTTGTGCTTTAGAACACTCCAGCGTTTCACAGCTGCTACTCTAGAACATGGAATGCGTCCCCCAGTTTCTCCAAAACCCGAATGGCGTTCTTTGATGGATCAGATGGCTGTCATTGCTACTGAGGAATATCGCTCAATCGTATTCAAGGAACCCCGGTTTGTTGAATACTTCCGCCTGGTAAGATATCTAGCAAAAGATCACTTCACTTATTTTTCTTTCCAAGTTCTATGTTTTAAGCAAAGCATCACTTGACATTTAATAATTGTTGTCTACCTTCTGAAATGCAGGCCACACCAGAGTTGGAGTATGGCCGGATGAACATCGGAAGTCGACCATCAAAGAGAAAGCCAAGTGGGGGTATTGAAACGCTGCGTGCAATACCTTGGATCTTTGCCTGGACTCAGACAAGGTTTCATCTCCCAGTATGGCTTGGCTTTGGGGAAGCATTCAAACGTGTTATTGAGAAGGATGTCAAGAACCTCCAGATGCTACAAGAGATGTACAAGTCGTGGCCTTTCTTTAGGGTCACCATTGATTTGGTGGAAATGGTGTTTGCTAAGGGAGACCCAGGCATAGCTGCTTTATATGATAAGCTCCTTGTTTCACAAGATTTGTGGTCATTTGGAGAGCAGTTGAGGGCCAAGTATGAAGAGACTAAGAAGCTCCTCCTTCAGGTAATGTTGCTTTCACCATCTGACATTATAGTTCTTTAGAGCTGGTTTGGATTGGTTTTTTTTGGGTCTCTTCTGCAGAGAGTGCTTTTTGTGGTAAGAAAGCACTTCTATGTAAATTGAGTGTTTAAATGGGCTTTTTAAAAAAAGAGAGTAACATGTGAAGGCGTGTTTTAAACAATGTAGAAGCTAAAAGGGGATCTCTAAAAGCTAAAAAAAGCTGTTTTTAGCTTTTGCTTTTTTACTTCAGAAGTATTTTTTTTTAAAGCCAAGCCAATTCACATGGGTCCTTCATTTCAAAAGTAATTTTGGACTCACCAAATCACTGTTTAGCACAATTCTTTCAAAAATAGCCAACTATGAGGACCTAAGAATCACAAGCTGATTATCCTTTTCTTGTGTACTGTAGGTGGCTGCACACAGAGATCTTCTTGAAGGAGATCCCTACTTGAAGCAAAGACTCCGCTTGCGTAATTCTTATATTACAACCCTAAATGTCTGCCAAGCCTACACATTGAAACGCATCAGGGATCCCAAGTATGACGTGAAGTTGCGCCCCCACATCTCAAAAGAGTCAATAGAGATCAGCAAACCAGCTGATGAACTTGTCAGGCTGAATCCAACAAGTGAATATGCCCCTGGTTTGGAGGACACTATCATTCTCTCCATGAAGGGCATTGCTGCTGGCATGCAGAACACTGGTTAACTTATCAGTTCATCTTGTATTTCTCTTCTGTTTTTCACTTTTTGTTTCTCTGAACAGTGTCTTTCCCAGAATATCATAAATCCAGTTGCATGCACCAAGAGTGGGTGCTTTCTTTCTTTTAATCCAAGCTAAGATATAAATCAGTTTACCCCATTTTGCTGTTCAATCTAGTTTCTGTGCCAGAATTCCCCAGGAGTTTGGCATTTAAGCTGTGTAATTTTTGCTGCTGCAGCAAAATGATTCAATGCAACTGACAGTTACGTTTCAAATTTCAATGCAAAATTATGCTAAGCACAATTTGTAGTTCCTCGGCTCTCTTTCCCAACACCTTGGAAAATGTAATATTGCTTTTTCTTCTGAAACAAGCTATGTATAACACAACATATCTACAATGATCTTTGGAATCTAAACGTGGAACCAGTTGAGTTGATTTTTCCAAGAAATTGGTTAATTTATGATTTATCTACATTTTTTTTTCAAAAAAAGATTATTTTGAATCATCAAAATCATCTAGAAATAATATTTAAGTGTTAAAAAGAGTTAGAGTTTCAATTAATTACCTATAACACATGTGAAAATAAACAAAATAATCTCAATACTTAGCTTTATTCTCATGTTTAATTATCTTGAAAGTTAAATATGATAATTAAATAGTCATTCAAAAAATATAATAATTAAATATAAAATTAACTATATATTTTTACACAATATAATTACATATTAGATATATGGTGCCAAAGTATATTTTATTCATTTCATTTGGCGACACCTACTTAAAACTCCAATTTTTATTAATAAAGTATTAATTTAGTGATTCGTTTTAGGTTAAATGTTTTAAATTCAAAACTAATGAAATTATTTGATAGTTATTGCACTATAATGATATGGATGTGAAAAAAAAAAAAAACTAATTTTTTAAAGTGGTTTTTCTTAGTTGTTGGGATTTGAAAATAAATGTTTAAGTAAAAACAAGTGTATTTGCACCTGATACCTCCAATTCTAACCTCCAAACTGAATATCTCACCTATCATGCCCACTTACTACATGTATGCTACGTGGCACGCTACAATTGGTTTTAAACCAGCTACCGTTCATACCGGGCAACCTTAACGACCGCTTGTAGGACCCGCGTCCACAAAAGCTACCGGCTAAACTCGGTGACCTATATAATATTTTGCGAACCTCAAAATTGCAGCCCACCTTGTCTTCCGTCCGTGTGTGGTTCCCTTCTTTCTCTTTTGCTTCTTCACTGTAGTGACACTCGAGAGAGTGTGGAGAAATTTACTTCCATATCCCAAAAAAAAAAAAATTATTTACCAATATATACCACTTTTAAAAATATTTATTAATATATATTATTTTTTTCAGATATCGCATTATTATACTGCGATATTCGAATATCGCAATACGGTAATGCGATATTCGAATATCGCAGTACGATACTGCGATATTCGAATAAAAAATTAATTAAATTTTTTATTTTTTACAAATAAAAAATTAAAAAATTTTAAATATATATACACAATCTCAAAAATTATTATCAATACATACGATATCTTGTACAATAAAATCTCCAGTTATAAGTGATTTTGCCTAAATAAATTTAATATTATCATATTTCAAAATCAAATACATTTTTTATATATATATTTGAGTTAATTAATTTTGAAAAATTCACTTAATGTATTATAATTTTTTATAAAAATAAACATATAAAAAAGAGATACAGTAGATAAGAGAGAAAAAAAAATAAAAAAAATATTCCAAACAACCAATTATCTGTCTAAAAAAATAAATATTTTCCTTTCCTTCAAATGAGGCATCCAAGAAAAATAAACACATCATCATCTTACAGAAACATTTCAACACTAATTCATGAACCTTGTATTATCTTTTAATTAAATTATAAAATAAAATAAATTTGTAAGAGGGTAATGTAATTTTTTTAAAGGTAATATATATTAGTAAATATTTATAAAAATAGTATGCATTGGTAATAATTTTTATAATGATGTATATGTGTTTAAAAAAATTTATAAATTTTTTTAATATTTTATTTGTAAAAAATCAAAAATAAAAAATTTAATATTTAACTGGAGATTTTATTGTACAAGATGTCGTATGTATTGATAATAATTTTTGAGATTGTGTATATGTATTTAAATTTTTTTAATTTTTTTAATATTTTATTTGTAAAAAATAAAAAAATTTAATTAATTTTTTATTCGAATATCGCATTACCGTACTGCGATATTCGAATATCGCATTACCGTAATGCGATATCTGAAAAAAGTGGTATATATTGGTAAATATTTTTAAAAGTGGTATATATTGGTAAATAGTTTTTTTTTTTTTTGGTATATGGAGGTAAATTTCTCGAGAGAGTGTGTGTGCTCTGGTTCAGCTCAGATCAGCCATGGCCTCCTCCAAGGACCACGAGAGCTTCATCTACATAGCCAAGCTTGCTGAACAAGCCGAGCGCTATGATGGTTTGTCTCTATCTCCGCCTGTCAGATCTTTTGTGTGGACCTTGTCTTCCTCATTTTAGCTTCAATTCACTTTCAATTGCAGCTCCAGTAGCTAATACACTGCCCACTTACTTCTTTTCCGAAATAATGCGACTTGTTAGTAAAGGCTTCTCTTTTGCTGTGAAACTTCATATTTTCCGAGCCCACATCCGATTTGCTCATGTAATTATCGATAAAAGGAAAATCTGGAAGTGGCGAAGTGCTTTGTGTAAAGTAAATTCTTTCATGGGCTTTCGAATTGATTCAAATAAAATGTCAACAAGTGTTTTTCTTTCTTTCTTTTTTGATTCATAACTGTTCAGTGCTGATATGATGTGAGTAATTTGGTGTGTAGAAATGGTGGATGCCATGAAAAATGTGGCGTTGCTGGACGTTGAGTTGAGTGTGGAAGAGAGGAACTTGTTTTCTGTTGGATACAAAAATGTGGTTGGAGCCCGTCGAGCATCATGGAGGATCTTGTCATCTATAGAGCAGAAAGAGGAGTCAAAAGGGAATGAATTGAATGCTAAACGTATCAAAGAATACAGACAGAGAGTGGAGTCGGAGCTGTCCAAAATTTTCAATGACATTATGATTATAATAGATGAGCATCTTATCCCATCAACTAATGTTGCGGAGTCCACTGTATTTTACTATAAGATGTATGCCGTGTCTTATAAAGCCTTGCCTCATTTTATAGATTTTTGGATACTTTTTTTTATTTTTCATGCTGTTTAGACTTTATACCGTTTGATTTTTGTTTTGGGTGCAGGAAAGGTGATTATTACCGATATTTAGCAGAGTTCAAAGCTGGTGATGAAAAGAAAGAGGTAGCAGAGCAGTCGCTTAAAGCATATCAGGTACTCATTCTTTTTCTTTTCCTCCCTCCCAGCATTTGGTTTAGAAGAAATAAGAATTCCTTCTAGTATCTGATTTTAAACTTAACTTCTACTTTAAATTTTTTTGATGTCTTTTACTTTATTGACAGAAGAAGCAAGCGGATTTGTTTCATCATTTTTCTGATTTGGGTTGAGTGCATTGAAGGAAGTTAGATATTCATCGTTGGGGGCTGGGAGTTAAAAGTCACAAAATTTCTAGGTCCTTTGTGTTATATCTATGGAGAATGAAATTTTATCTGGCTTATTCCTTAAGCTTCTTGTAGCCTAGACATAAGATGTTTTCAATTCTTGGTAACATAGTTATGGGAGTATAAAAGTTGCATGGTGAGGCCAATTCTTTATTTTTTTGTGATCTCTTCTTCTGAAGCAGAATCATATCTTCTTTGTAGATGGCCTTCTTGACCTGTTAATCGTTTTTCTGTTTATAACGTGAAGAAAATCGTAGCTTGGTGCTAGCATCAGTTTTCAATTTATGTCTCTCCTACTGGAATTTTCTTTCTTCTTTTTTCATGTTTTATTTGTGGAGAAAATTATATGCATTTGCCTCCTTAGTAGCCTTCATCTTCTGATTCACTAAAATTTGCAGCAGGCTTCTACAACTGCTGAGAGTGAATTACCTCCCACACATCCCATCCGCTTGGGTCTGGCTCTAAATTTCTCTGTATTTTATTATGAAATCGTCAACTCACCTGAAAGGTGTGTTGAAATAATTGCCCTTATGATTAAAAGGGTCAGCAATGCAGATCCTAATCATGTGGTAACTTGCTTTCAGGGCCTGCCACCTTGCAAGGCAAGCCTTTGATGAAAGCTGTCTCAGAGCTGGATTCCCTGAATGAAGAGTCTTATAAAGATAGCACATTGATTATGCAGCTCTTGAGAGACAACCTTACTTTATGGACTCCTGACCTCCCAGAAGATGGTGGTAATATATATACAGATTATGCTTCATATTGTTAGTTTTCAATTCTTTATATTCATAATTTAATGGAGTCTGTGTTGTGGGATGCAAAGATTATTGCTTTATAGCCTTTCCTGCTTCATATCTGAATTCTTTTCTCATCAGTTTTAAAAGCTTCCATAAAGCAATCTGTTGAATTATTCATATGAAAGGTTTCTCATGACTAATTTGCTCCAAATTGTCTCTACGATGTCTAATTGGTAGTTTCTGTCACCGAGATATGTTGGGTAAATCGACAATCTTGATATGTCTGTAGTTTATGCAATGTTCTTATATACATCTATATGTTCATTACAGAGGACCAGAAGATGGAAAGCACAGCTAGGAATGGTGCAGGTGAAGATGAGGTGAGTCACAGACCCACAATCCTCTATAATTATGTTGTTTCAGAATGATGGGTTTCTCACATACCCTTTTTTCCTCCAATGCAGTGAAGCCGAGTGACTTGAATGGAAGGTGAACCTCATCATTGTTACTCTAGTTGGAGAAAGCATTTGAATCCTATTCATTGTCATATATGATGTTTCTGGCTGGTGTTGTTTATTTGTTTCTGTAACTATGATGCTTAGTTTCATTTATTTTCCCATCTGCACAATAACGTCTAACTATTAATCGCCATATGAATTGATGATGTTTCCAAACTTGGTGGAGAAACCTGCATTAGGGTGTGTTTGGCAGGAGTGAGTTGGGAGAAATTAAAATATAGTGAAAATTGATAAAGTATTCTGAAACAATATATCTTATCCAATTATATTCCTCATTTTTACTCCTTTTTTTGGGATTACTCTTAGTAGTACTCCTACCAAGCACACATTTCTCTCATCATATTACCAAAATGTGCTTTTACAGAAGTAAAAGATAAAAATAGTTTTTTTTTTTTTTTAATTTTTGTTAATAAACAATTACTATCTTTTACTTCTTCTTTTTTTTTCTCATTTTTTAGAAGTCTCCCTCTATATACGTTTGTCACAGTTTTTTAATTTCTAGAGATACTTTTAGTTTAAAAAAACTTATCTCAATAGTCAAATATTACACAAAACTGTTTTCTTGTCAAAAAAAATGGTGAAAAATAAAATCCAAATGGGCCTTAAGGAAGCAAATCTCCTCTTAAATATAAGGAAAAAGTGTAATTAGTGGCCAAGACTGGGTTTTGGTTGGGAGAACGTTCTGTGAAATTAATAAACTTGAAATTTCCAGACAGAAAGGTCATTAGTGGCCAAGATTGATTGGGTTTGGGTTGGCAGAAGGTTCTGTGAAATAAACTCGAAATTTCCAAACAGGAAAGTCATTGGACGTGCCCCGCAAGAAAAGTTGGTACGCAAGAAAAACCAAGTCAAGTTCCTAGAGTCAAAAGTTGACAAGGATTTGGTATATGGTCGGTCAATTAAGTGTAAAATAATCTGGTAAGCAAAGACCATAGCCGCATGAAACCATCTTCTGGGCTGTTGGTAACTTGGTGTCTGTATATATAATCAGGAAACTTGATGCCAGCTAACTACTCATTCTATTCATTCTGATAGGCATTTTGGGTCATCTCAAGCAGTGTCCAAACAAGAGCCTTTGATCAAATTCTCTACTCATCCCATTTGCCTATCATTGTAATATTACCATTTCAAACTTTCTCTTTTCATCAAATCATGTACGACTCTAAGGCAATTCTCCCTGCAATGGCCTCTCTTGCAGCCTCAGCTATGCTGATACGTAGCATTTCCAATGACTTCATTCCAAATGAAATCCGCAACTTCTTTTTCTCCAAACTCCATAACCTTTCTTACCACTTCTCTTCACTATTCACCATTGTAATAGAAGAGTTTCAAGGGATTGCAAAGAATGAAATGTTTGAGGCTGCAGAGGTCTATCTGGGCACCAAAGCCACTCTCTCAGCTCAAAGGGTCAGAGCCACAAAATCCGAGGATGACAAAAAACTAGCCTTCAGTGTAGATAGAGATGAAGAAGTGACTGATGTTCATGAAAATGTTCAATTGAAGTGGAAATTTGTCTGCGTTCAGCTGGAAGACTCGTCTGGTTTTCGGCATCCTAATAACTATGGTGCTGCTTTAAGATCTGAACTGAGATCTTATGAGCTAACTTTTCACAAGAAACACAAAGAGAAGGTGTTTGATTCATATCTTCCCTATGTATTGGAGAAAGCAAAGCATATCAAACAGCAGCACAAGGCTGTGAAGCTGCACACAGTTGAATATGAATATTGGAGTCGCTGTGCTGTTAACTTGAGCCATCCAATGACCTTCAGCACTCTAGCAATGGATGCAGGCCGTAAGAAGGAACTGATGGATGATTTGGACAAGTTTGTTAATGGGAAGCAGTTCTATAGAAGAACTGGAAAAGCTTGGAAACGAGGGTATTTGCTGTATGGCCCTCCCGGCACGGGCAAATCTAGCTTGATTGCCGCCATGGCCAATCACCTAAACTATGATATATATGATTTAGATCTCACTGCTGTCAGTACTAATAGGGACTTGAAGTCTCTGCTGCTTGGCATGTCCAACAGGTCCATTCTTGTGATCGAGGATATTGATTGCACTATAAAGTTGCAGAACCGAGAAGTAGATGATGAATTGGCCAATAATGGTGACAATAAGGTATATAGCATTATTCAAGTTCCCTTATGAGTCCATACTTTGAATTGGCTTTTTTCTATTAGAAGTGCTTCTGGACAAAAAGTTACATTTGGCAAAAGAGATGCTTCTAAGAAAAACAAAAGCAGAAGTTTGTCATTTTTCATGAAAAAAAGCACCTCTAACAGCTTAAAACAATTGCTTTTAGCTTTTGCTTCTAGCTCTACATCTTAAAAACATTTTTTTAAAAGTCAATCCAAACAGGCTTTTAATATCCTTGGAACAATCCCACCATGCCCTTTTTCCCATAGCTTAAATAGACCATGTAATCAATTGTATGACTTTAGTTTTGTCTGATGTGTCTGCATAATTTTCCTCCACAGGTGACACTTTCAGGACTCTTGAACGTCATAGATGGTCTTTGGTCATGTTGTGGCGAGGAACGCATTATCATTTTCACAACTAACCATAAAGAGAAGCTGGATCCTGCTTTGCTGAGGCCTGGCCGAATGGACATGCATATACACATGTCCTATTGCAACTTCTCTACTTTCGAGCAATTGGCCATGAGTTATCTTGGAATTTCCCAACACAAAATCTTCCAACAAATTGAAGGGCTTATAGGAGAAGTTCAAGTCACTCCTGCAGAAATTGCTGGAGGGCTGTCTAAGAGTGCTGTTGATGCAGAACATTCACTCCAGAACCTGGTCAAGTTCCTTGACAACAAGAAAATGAAGCAGCAGGACGAGGCCAAAAATGACCAATACGTCAAAGATCATGAACAAGAAGAAAAATAACAGAATTTGTGTGTATAAAATATAATTGAAAATGTTAGCTAACAGTCAAAAATTACCGCGACACTGATGCATAATATAATTACTCTTGAACGAACGTGTAGTTTTTTTTTATTTCATCTAATAATCATATTAATTTGAATTTCAAAAAAATCTTATCAAAATTTTCTAACTAAATATAGTATTGCTTGTATTATATCTTGTTTACACCCATGTATTATTATATATTTTGGGTATACAACTAATCTCTCTTTAAAATAATGAGCATTAAACAATTAATTTCTTTTCAAAATAATGAGTAATAAATGAATAATTCTTTTCAACGAGAATATTTAAAATTTTGAACATAAAATTTTTGTTTTGAAATACCTTTTAACTTAGAAAAAGATTCATAAATTAATTAAAAAAGCCATCGTCGCAAGAAAATGTTTTAAAAAAAATAAGAGAAACTAAACCCTACTATAAAAAAATTTACATATAAAAGTTAACAAAATTTTGGATGGGCCTTCTTGTCGCCTTTAAATTCGTCCATAAGCTCAATGTGCTTTTGAGTGTTGAAATACAATGTCACAATTACCTAACTAATTATAATAAACATATGCAAGTGGTGTTTTTCCCATGAGATGTAGCATGCATACATCTATAAACTTACTCCATCTTTCCCTTTTCTTTTTATTTTTTATTTATAATTTTGCCAATGTAAATACACTAAAAATAAAAAGTGTATAAAAAGGTGTAAAGAAATAAGATATTTTCCTTTTTTATAACAGAATGAACGAAATCAATTAATTAAAATAAGAAAATTCAACTCCATATTCTTTTAATAGAAATTCTACCTAAGGTTTCTCTAAGTTTTCGTTAGAACATACGAGGAGGAAGTTTTTTTTCCCTCTAAATAGATGGTTAGATGAACAATAATCACAAAAAATGAAGGATCAAGTCTAGTCGGTGGGGTTATATAAAGGATCCAACATTGCAGCTTTGAAAATCAGCAGTTGACATCATTTCAAAAAATAAAATATCAGTAGCTCACACACAAGGAACCAAAGCAAAAGATGGCCAAGTCTTTGGCCTTCATCGCCCTCCTTGTCTCTGCTTTCTGCTTCTCATCCCTCCTTGCTTTGGCTCAAGCTACTGAAAAGTTCACCGTTGAAGGCAAGATATACTGTGACCCTTGCCGTCTTGAGTTTGTGACCAGACTCAGCACACCCCTACCAGGTAACATATTATTATTCCTTCCAACAATTTTCTTTAATCATCATGTACATACTCAATAAATTTGAATCCGAATTAGCTGCAATCCCTTGAATGAATCAATTGATTACCATATAGTCTATCCAATAATTCCCATCAAATCATATCATACTAAATCAAATGTTGGTAGTAGTAAATCTAGATTATAATAAAATCTACATATGTAGTCCTGTTTACAATGATTTTAAAACAAATGCTTTTGAAGTTTAAAAATAAGTGAATTTAAACTGGCTTTAAATATAAGAAAAAAAGAAAAAGATGACACTCTAGACTATCCCTTACCATCCCATGCATGCATGCATGGCCATATCTATGTGCAGGTGCTACAGTCTGGTTAGAATGCAAGTATGAAAACAACGACACCTTGACATACAAAAGCAAAGAGGTGGTATCCGACCAGAACGGCCATTACAGCATCGAGGTGGAGGGTGACCACGAGGAGGAGAACTGCAAGGTGACGGCGTTGAAGAGCAGTCACCCAGAATGCAACGACCCAATGTCTGGCATGGAATCCGACAGGATTGTTCTTACAAAGAACATGGGTGTCCGTAGCAAGAGTCGCTTTGTCAATTCCCTCGGATTCATGCCAAAGAGAGTTACTGAGGAACAATGTAAGGTGGTTGTTAATGAGTTGAGTGAAAGTGACTTGTGGTAGAGTGACCCTGTCTAGCTATCCATGAATGATGGATCGAGCTGCTCAGAGGAGAAGACAAGGCTGCTATGCATACTCTTAAATCCAACTACTTAATGTAATTCTATTTATTTTATGTACATATGTATGAGTTTTACAACTGATACACTTCTAAGTCTATCTAAACTATGAATTCCTCTAAGTGCGACTTTAATATTTAGAAATTAAGATTTTTGGCTTGAAAAACATTGCAGTACAGCCTTCTTTGTTGGTGAATTATTAAATTATTATTATTCATACTAAAAAAATTATCAATTAAAAAGTTTACCTTCTCTTTTTGTAATTTCTTCCAAAGTTTCTTTAAATTTCTAATATGAATCCACAAATTTAAAATATTTTTGCCATAATTCTTCTGAAGAAAGTTTAAGAACAGCCATTTAAAGTTTCACTCTATAATGTTACTAGGAGCACTTCAGTAATACAAAACTTCAAGTAATTTTTGAGAAGTACGGGAAAAGCTATATCGAACATCTCATAGAAGTTATTTTTCTTTGCCAAGCAAGTACCTAACTAGCCGTTGGCTCAATAAAACACAACCTAAATCCAAGACATTTTAGTTTAGAATTTCTGGAGTGCGATTTGTTATTTATTGTTTTTCATTAATTCTAAAAAAATAAGATTAATCTTCTGCATTCATACCCGAAAGTATAGAAATATTCTTAGTTAAAAAATATTAATTTCTATCCTCAAGTGCAGAAAGTGATTCAAGTATATTTTATTCTTTACTTTACTTGCTGCCTTTTACATATATGGCCATCTAAGAATACAACAATGAGTTCAAACGCAGGGCTATATTGGTGAAAATTGGTATCAATCAATCAGTTATCATAAATTAATATTGGCTAGATTCTGATTGAGGTTTCAATTAATACTGGTCCATATTTAAAAACTGTTTTTTTTTTTTTTTTTTTTCTTTCTCTTGCTAATTTAGATATGAAGTCACAAACATTTGTTGGTAAAAAACCTAAGTCTTATTTTTAGTTTTACAATCCAGACAGTTTTTAAACTTTGGTGACAAAAAAAGTCTAAAAACAGAATAAATTGAGCTACAAACAAAAAAAATAAATAGTATAAGAAAAAATAAGCCACATTATAAAAAAATAAATAATATAGTATAAGCAATATCTCATAAGAAAAATGCAAGAATTAGCTAAACATAAAACAGTATGCAAACAAAGCCATAAATAATTAAATATAATTACTCTTGAAAATGTATAGTTTATTTTATTTCATCTAATAATCATATTCGAATTCCAACAAAAAGTTTTCTAACTAGCATTGCTTGTAGTATATCTTTTACTATTTTACAATTATCACATACGTTGGCTATCTAATAACCTTCTTTAAAACAATGAGCATTAAATGGTCAATCCCTCCTCTTGTTGAGGACAATAAGTAATAAATGACCAAGTCTTTTTAACAAGAATACTTCTAGGTTTTGAATGGAGAAATTTTTTTTTTTTTTGAAATATCTTTAAACTTAAGGACAGATCCATAAATTAATTAAAGGGACCATGGCCAAAAAAAAAAAAAAAAAATTCAAGAAGATAAGAGAAACTAAGTCCTATATTATCATAAAAAATTTACATCTCTAAATCATAATGTCACAATTACCAAACCATTTATAGTAAACATGCAAGTAGTGTTTGAACGAAAACAAGAAATTTTAACTGTGCACATTAATTCTTTTAATAGAGATTCCACCTAGGATTTCTCTCTGTTAATTGTTAGAACATAACAAGAACTCGTCTTTCTTCCCCTAAATAGAGGGTTAGGCGAATAAAGACCGTAAAAAATGAAGGATCAAGTCTATTCGGTGGGATTATATAAAGGATCCAACATTGCACCTCTCATCATTTCAAACAATAAAACATCACAAGCAACCAAAGCACAAAATGGCCAAGTCTTTTGCCTTCTTCGCCCTCCTTGTCTCTGTTGTCTGCTTCTCATCCCTCCTTGATTTGGCTCAAGCTAATAAGGAAAAGTTCCATGTTGAAGGCAAGATCTATTGTGACCCTTGCCGTCTTGAGTTTGAGAACAGACTCAGCACACCCCTACCAGGTACATTATATTATTCCTTCCGACATTAATTTTCTTCGATTTTCATATACATAATTTAAATTCAAATTCACTGTAAGACATCGAATGAATTGAATTACTATTTGATTCATCTAACAACACTTATCATATCATATCACATTGTATTAAATATTAATAATAGTTAATTTAGATTACAATAGAATCTATATAAGTAGATAATTAAGGTTTTAAAAAATATTTTTGAAGGTGAGGATATTCCACTTGTTTCTAGAAATACTTTTATTTAGGCTAAACACTTAAAAATTACATTGAAACAAGTGAGTCAATCTAAATCAGCTTTAAATATAATAACTTACGACCCCATGGAATATATATATATATATATATCTGCAGGTGCTACAGTGGTTTTAGAATGCAAGTATGAAAACAACGAGACGGTGACATTCAAGAGCAAAGAGGTAGTGACCGACCAGAACGGTCATTACAACATCGAGGCAGAGGGTGACCACCCGGAGGAGGAGAACTGCAAGGTGACGGCGTTGAAGAGCAGCCACCCAGAATGCAACGACCCAATGTCTGGCATGGAATCCGACAGGATTGTTCTCACAAAGAACATGGGTGTCCGTAGCAAGAGTCGCTTTGTCAATTCCCTCGGATTCATGCCAAAGCAAGTCACTAACGACCAATGTAAGATCGTTGTTGCTGAGTTAGCGGAGAATGACAAAAAGGATGACTGACCCGACCCATCCCGATGGACCTCCTCCGAGGACAAGGCTGCTATACTCTTCTTAAATTCAACTACTTAATTTAATATAATTATTGTATTTTGTATTACCCACTTTGCCCTCTATCAATAAAATATAATACTCATTTCTCTTAATTCTGCCAGCCATTAATAATATATACATACATATATATATATATATATATATATATATATATATATATATATATATATATATATATATATATATATATATATATATATATTTAGTGCAACTTTAAATTTTGAAATCAACAATATTTGACTTGGGTATAAGCTTTTCTCTATAAATTTTTTAAGAGTGATGTAGTGATGCAAAATTTAAGTGGCTTTTAAGAGAATTTGGAGAAGCTACTTAAGCTGTATGATAGAAATTATTTTCTTTGTTAAGAAAATATTTATATATAATCAACAAGCTATTAATTCAATAAAAACAAAGTTAAACTTAAAACATTTTAGTTCAAATAATTTTGATTGTGAAATATTATAGTGGATTTATCATTTTTTTTTTCTAAGCAAGGAGTGACCTTATACATTCATACCTAAATGTGTGAAAATATTCTTGGTGTAAAAAATATTAATTTCTATCCTAAGTTGAGAAAGTGATTCAAGTATATTTTATTCTTCTCTTTATGCCCGTTACATATAAATTCGAAACAAATTAATTATAAGTTAAAAAATTTAATAATATATAATCTTATATAACTTAAACTAAATTAGTTATATATTAAAAAACTTAATAATAAATTGTACCCTATAGATACCAATAATAATAATAATAAAAATGCAGGCCTACCTTTGGTGGAAATTGGTAAGGTACTTATGAATCAATCAATTATCAATTATCATAATATAATACTGACTAGAGTCTGATTTAGGCTTCAATTAATACTGGTCTATGGTCTGTATTCAAAAATTGTTTTTTTTTTTTTTTTTTTTTCTATTGCTAATTTAGATGAGTCATGAACATTTGTTGGTAAAAAAATCTAAGCCTTATTTTTAGTTTTGCAATTTAAACCGTTTCTAAATTTTGGAGAGAAAAAAGTCTAAAGATAGAACATAATAAATTGAGCTACAAACAAAAAAAAAATTAAATATATAAGAAAAAATAGGAACATATAAAAAAAAAATGAAAACTATAATATAAGCAATATCTCATATGAAAAAATGCAAGAATAAGCTAAACATAAAATAGTACAAAGCCATAAATAATTAAATATCTTTCTAATTTAGGTAGGGAAGGCAATTCATACGGTAGAAATTCTAAAATATTAATTTATCAAAATGCCCTTAATGAAAATAAAAATATAATTTAATTGATAGTTAATTTTTATTTAAAATAAAAGTATACTTATAGTTTTAAATAAGTTCATATAATTTTTTTCATAGATATTCTTTGTAAATCTTCGTCTCTGTATATAGGTAGAAATCAATATATTGTATTTCTAAAGTAATATATATATTGTATTTTAGTATGACGAGAAAAAACAATAAATTATTTCTCGAAAAAAATGAGAGATGGAGGAGAGAGAGTCAAATATCATTGCTTTTGGAAAATAAAAAGTTGCGTCGATCGAACCCTTCTTCTTTGGTAGTTTTGCTTTGCCTTAGTGAGAGAAAGTTTTCCTCTCTCAAAACCCTATTGCGTGCTCTGCAATCGACCTCGCCAATGGCCAACAGTAATCTCCCTCGAAGAATCATCAAGGTTTGTACCGATGCACTCCTTAAGATCCCCATTTCAATTTCTCTGATCGGTTTGTCTGCTTGCCGGAAAAAGGACAGGGACTGAAAAATTTGAAATCTGGTCATGGGATTTCAGCTTTAATTTTTGAGCATCGCTAGCCTGAAGAACCTGTTTGAACGAACGAAAAACTGTGTTATATGATCTTTGTGGAAATTTTCAGAATTCTCTATTTCTCGCTTTGTATCGTTTTATATGATAAGAAAGTTGATTAATTTTATTGATAATCATAAAAACATTTTTTTATGTTGAATTGGGGATTCAACTGCTCTCCTAATTTGATCTTCCTCTACAACCAATTGAAGCTCTGGGTGTTGTAATCTTCTGGTTTTTGAATTGATCTTTGTGAATGTTTTGGTCACTTCCTTTCCTTGATCTTTGCAGGAAACGCAGCGTCTCCTGAGTGAGCCAGGTAACTGCTTAATCTCAGTTCATTTCTTAATGAGCATGTGTAATTTGAATTTCTTCTGGTTTTGGTGCTTTAGAAGCTCATTCACAGTTAAAGGGGTCATGTTTGCTCATGTGTTGGTATTTTGCATAAGAAATTCAATAAGGAGCTTGAATTTGAGGTGTGGTTGATTGGTTTGATCTTTAATATTATGATTTTCTTCTGATGCAGCCCCGGGAATTAGTGCTTCACCTTCTGAAGACAATATGCGATATTTCAATGTGATGATCCTTGGGCCAACTCAGTCACCTTATGAAGGTAGTAATGAGGCCAATGCTTTATGCCTTACATATTTACATGTAATGATAATACGTGTTCTATGATGGAAATGTAAAACGAATTTCCTTTTTATTTGAGTCGTTTGGGCATTAAATTGAGAATTTCCATAAAACAATTATATTATGCAATCAAATAAATTTTAGGAATGGTCCTAGTGGAACCCATTTTATGATTTTATTCCGAACCAAGAAAGATCCATTCTTTTACTTTATTTGATCAAATTTCCGCATGCTAGCTGTCTTATTTGGTAATAGGCAAGTTACTTAGAAAATTCAAGCTATGAAGTTGAATATCAAAATGTAGTTTATAACTACCAAAGCATCTCTGCTTGTCAAAGCTTTATTATCTTATTAGAGTTTTTAAACCCCTGAGCTAGCTCTGGCCTTTTTTTCTATATCCGTGTACACAATTCGAGATTTTTGTCTGTCACTAATATACATTTTTGTTTGCATTACTAGGGGGAATTTTCAAGCTAGAACTATTTTTGCCGGAAGAATATCCAATGGCTGCTCCCAAGGTACGTCACCTTTTATCTATTTCCGTCTGCACTGGCATTTGTGCAATGCGAAGTTTCTGTGTTCTCCCTTCACTAAATGGAAATGATGCTATTAAATTCTTGACAACTAGAAAAGGTATTCAGTAGCTATGATTTGTTTTTATTTATGATGATGCAATTGGTCTTTGTGATTGGATCCCAAAGAAATGCAATTAATTAATTTGCCCTTCTTCACTCTTTCTTTTTTCTTTTCTTTTGTTGCCTCTCCTTGTTGAAACTGATAACAAGAATAAACTGCCAGACAAGATAAAAGAACGGGATTTTTTTTTTCTTAAAAAAAATTAATGCCCTTTTTAATTATTACAGCAAAAAACTGGATGCTAAATAGAGCATCTTTAGGCCATTGGTAATTTTTCAGGGTTCAGGGAAAGGGTACACATAAAGCTCTGCTATGCATCTTATTGGGGATTCAATTGCTCTTGGTCACTTTCCTTACCCTCTGAAGGACTTTGCATTATGTCTCCCTATATCAGAATCATGCCTGATTCTGTAATGTCCTGTCTTGTTAAAGTTTAACTGTAATGTCGACAATACTTTGTTAGCAGGGGGTTTAAATGGTAGACATTTGACATGAGGTTTATCCCTTGCATGATTTCTGATCAAGTATGTATGCTTCCAACAGGTCCGGTTTCTGACAAAAATATATCATCCAAACATTGACAAGGTGTGCTTTGCTGTCCCTACTTTCATGATTTCTCTTCAATAGACCAATAACTTCTCTCTTATGAATTAATGTTCAATGCAGCTTGGCAGGATATGTCTTGATATTCTGAAAGATAAGTGGAGCCCTGCTCTTCAGATACGCACGGTTCTGTTGAGGTATCTTGATTTTAATGTCTAGGCTATCGGACCTCTATATTGCTGAACCATTTCATTTCCTAAAGAAATGGAGCAAATAATGGGCTTACAGTCCTAACCATTATATGTCATTTGCCTATATTGATATGCATATAGTGATATACGTCTATGCACGTATTTAAGTCAGCAAAACATTTTTCTTTAAACAGAAAAAAAGAAGAAGGAATTATTGGGGCTTTGACTTGATCCTATCTAGATCTTCAGTTTTGATTATTAGAATACTTTCCTCTTCTCTTGGCATGGCCAAAAATAATGCTAGACTGAGGAAAATATTGTTGGAAAGTATTATTTAATTAACTTGTTCTTAGAAGGTTAAAATAATCATGTAATTATTAATTTTATTGGTGTTATTCTTTCAGCATTCAAGCACTTCTGAGTGCACCAAACCCAGATGATCCACTTTCTGAGAACATTGCTAAGCATTGGAAAACAAATGAAGCAGAGGCTGTTGAAACAGGTAAGTGTTCTGTGTATATGATGGTTATCAAAATCTGTTTGAGAAGATTATACCGTGTCATATTAAAGTAGCTATTTTTGGAATCTGCAGCCAAGGAATGGACCAGATTATATGCTAGTGGTGCCTGATGATGTGGTGGAAACTTTTGGCTTCAAATAACAGTAGTCCAAATGTATGCTATTAACTATCAATTTGAAATGGAAATTTGGAGGAATTGATGTCTGAACTATTGGAGTAATATTCCTCAACCTCCAGTTACCTGTTAATCGCGTTCTTCTTTTGGAAGCCTTATCATGGAACTTGTATGAATATATATATGATAATCTTTTATCTGTCAACTGCTAAGCAATTTGGGATTATGAACATTAATGAGAAAAAAAAATTGTGAATAAGTTTCTGCTGATTTACCCCATTTATTCCATGATGTGTTTGGCAACTTTTGCTATGCTGATTTTTTCCCTCATTTAAACTATGCTGATTCTCTGAGAAGTAAAAAGTTAGTCAAATTCTTCTCTTGCTTACAATCATGTTTGATTAAACTAATGCCTCAACTGAGCCCACTCTACATTTTCTGTGCAGTTAATAGCTTTTTCCTTTATCGTATGAAATGTTTGGATTTATTTCTAGGTGTGGATTTGTTTGGGTTGTGAATGACATGCTTGATGCAATGGAAAATCCAACTTAAACAGGGCAGTCAGAATGAAACTAATCAAACAATTACTTTTCTATCAATTACATTTTACTTGTGTATGGTTAAAAAGATACTATATGAAGCCACAATGTATTTAGCTATACATTTACATTGTACTTCTATACTACACACAATAATATATAAATTTAACTAAGTTTATCTAATTTTACTTTAGAAACAATGGTTTCTAACGAAAAATATTAGTCTCTCACAAAGTCACAATTGTGGTGAATCATAGTTCGTATCTCCACACTATAAGATTGTCTAATGGGGATACTTGTGGGAAAAGAAAAAAAAAAGGTTTATCATGTTAATTCAACTAAGAATTACGCATAAAAGAACTGAGATTAGAAAGTTGGAACTGGTGTGCAAAACTGTGACTTATATAGGCTTTACCGTGGTAAGATGGGACTGATGAAAATCTCTGTCGGTGGGAAACCTATAAGGGCATGCCAAATACAGTGTACTGTCTTCGCCAGCAATCTTTCTTCTTCATTTATACCATTGAAATCTCAAAAGTGAAAGCCAGTGGAATTGATTAGCTTCACAGGTTCCGGAATTCAAGCATTAAAGTACAGCCCGAAATCAACTCTAATCTTTCAAGCTATTATTCGTTCTTATCCTCAATTATGAGTTTCATTTTGCAATTGGTCATTCTGATAAATCATAGGATTTAGTACGATAGAGCATTTTGCCAACTAGGGCTTCTCAAATAAATATAATTTAATATTTAATATTTCGTTGTCCATATAGGCCTAGCCTTGTGTCAGCTACAGATCAGCACAAGCAAGTTTCTATTTTGACCCTGCGCCCATGGGCCGCCAATAATGGGTCCATCGTTGGAGGCTCATACCCCTATTAGTATGTACTCTCAACTCGTGTGTGAAAGAAATCTCATGCCATTCACTGGATGAATGAATGATTTGGAAATGGCTTAAACGTCACAACCACAGCTTTTAACATGAAAGCTTCACTTCAACGACACTGAAACAGTTCAGTTGAGCTGTCCACAGCACCAACCTTATAATGGGTCCAATTCCTTTGACTTTTTACCACAACCATTATTCCTGACAATAATACTGTTCTTGCCTTTTCTAATCTTCAAGGGTTAACTTCTATCAGCCATGCAAAATTATTGCATCAAATTTTTGAGACCTGCCTACACAAGTAAATTTTTGAAACTCAACTCATCTAAATCTTGCATTTATAAAAAGAAAAAAAAAAAAAAACATTGCACCAAGTTTTCTGTAAAATTAGCAATAAATACAAATTTACCACCAAATCTTGAACTTGAGAAGAAATAAAAAAAAAAAAAAAAAAAAAAAGACTAAAATTGTGAAGAAAAAGGAACTAAAATGATTACGCCTGATTTTCATATCTGAATGTTAGATTTCCAACTTGATCTTGCAATGGCCTTCTACTGAATCTCGGAAGTACTTGATAGAATTCCAGAGTTGAAAAGATCGATGTATTAGAAATTCTTAGCTAGGTTTAGTTGTGTATATCACGACAGCAAACTCAAATTTACCAGTGAATTTTCCTTTAACATGGTTCATAAAAGCATCAGCCACAACACACTCGTTTAAGCCAAAGACCAAGTATACATTTCTTCAAAAGAGTATCATAAAGTCAGCAGTCATCTAAGATTCTCAATCAACAAGAAAGAATGTTTACAATAGATCCGCAAAGTTTACCTCTTTTTGTCCTAAGTTCTAGATAAAAACTTCCCGGAAAAACCTCCTTAATCTCCTCCAAGCTAAAATAAGGGAAAAAGAGAAAGAAAAAATGTATGATAGAGAAAAAATAGGATTAAAATTGTTACATCCTGCAGTAGCAAATCAATTTTTCAGGTACCTTGTAGACTTAACAGGTATAGGTACAAATACTATTCATCAGCTTCTATAGTCGGGCTCTTTGTGCAGCTCTCCTTTTGATGAAGTTCCAACATTCTCTTTTCTGGATTGCAGAGGCCTGTAGGGAAACGATACTTATATCATGAGGAATCTTCTTTTCTTCATTTTACACGACTCGGTGCTCACTAAAAATAACTACTAAACAAAACATTTTTCTATTTCTATCTTGCTGACTAAATATTCTGCCCTTATTGAATGAGCATCACTTAGAGTTCCCATTTCAGTGAAAATATGCCTTCAAAGTGTGAGATCGTTCTTTAATCTTAGGCATTAACAATTCATAGATACTTAATATGCTAACGCGTATGTGATCATTTCCTTTAATCATTGCAAGCTTTATCGTACCTCCTGTTTACCATTCATTTGTTTTTCAGGGCTTTCAGGGAAATTTACAATCTTTTTCGTCTAGATAAACTAATGTTTTTAAGCCAGGAGAAGCACTAACCTGAACACTTGGGAATATCCCACACGGCAATAGAGGTGGATGTACAGTCTGAAGCACAAAGTTCATGGTTATTCTCATGGTTGACATTCATTGCAAGCATCCAGGCTCCAATAGTAACATCCTCATTGCTGAACATCCGGAAACTGTGATTCGAAGAAACAAATGATGCAAATATTACATTCAAGATAATCGGAATTAGGAGAGGGTTGGATATTGCACAAAGCTTATACTTCTCTAAACACTTCACTGTTACATTTGAAGCTATTGTTCTATCAAATTTTTTGACTGGATAATTACAATATTGAAAAAGTAGATTCATATGAATGATTTGTCAGTTCAAATTACATTCTATGAAAGACCCAAATTTACTTCCAATAGTAATATCAGCTAAACAAGTTTATACCAATAGATGCATATGAATGATTTGTGACCCTGTTGAGTGAGGTCAAGTGCCAAAGCAATTTAGTTGACGACAAAAATAAACTTGCCTGTTGTTCCTCAGAGCAACCAAGCTTGCAACGACATCAGCAGAAAGAGCATATATAGGACCATAAGCATGAAGAAAGTACTCCTTTCCAAGCAAATAAGACAGTGGCTCGTACCTGCAAGTTTTTACCAGCACAATCACTCTATAATCTAAGTTAAGGACACAGGTGCTACTGTTGATTGCCACTATACTGTCAGGCCTAATATCACACCACATAATCACTTTCAACTTTAAAACAATGGTAAATGATACTTTTGGTTACTAATATCTTACAGATTTTCAATATTTTATTTTTTTATAATTTAGTCCTATTTTGAATTGAGGTTAATTTTATGTTTTATCATATATGAGGCACGCGATGAGAAAGTGACATATTTCTCATTTTTGATGTGAAACATAAGTGACATAATAGAGTTGGTTGAAATGGAAACAGATGACCGTGCGTCAGTATATGCTTCAGCACCAATGCGATGAAAATAAACCTGATTGCCAACAAAACTACTGAGCTGAAATAATTCAGAACTCTTAAGACACTTAGTTGCAAAGTTAGACATTTAAGAACTTAGAGTTGAGAATTCTCTTTATGATTTGAATGAAAAACTAGTGCTGATAAAATAATTGTTAAAGAATTTACAACTTTAAAGTACCAATGCACATACTAGCAAAATGAAAAACAGTATAGATCATCTAAGTCCATATAGCTTAATATCATTTTATAATATTTCAACAAAAGTTATGTATATCTATTTGAATCTAACCTCAATTGAGGCTCTGAATCTTAAGCTTCTCTCCTTGTTGGTTCATTATTGAGTTCAGTTCTCAAAAATATGACAATAAACTTTCATTAGAACTCCATCAATCCTTGAAGACCCCGGAGCATGTTAATAAACTTTACACTATCAAATATCTACATTTCATTTTTCGAGCAATCATATTGTCAAGCTATGATGGAAAGAATTATATATTCATCCAATGTCAAGATTATTGATAGGATCAATATATTAGTACCATACAGAAAAAAAAATAGAGTTTGAAATATTAAGACAATATGAGTTAAAGCTAAAATTACAGAGATATAGCATTCACAATCTAAACAGAACTAACCATTTGAGTTTGGGGTCCGTGAAAACAGGGCCCTTCTTCATGCATCCTATGTAGGTCTGAGTATGGGATCGCTCTTTTGCCAGTAGTAGTGAAAGACGATCTGACAATTAATTGAAACTGATGGAATAAATCTTGTGTAGGGAAAGAAGAGAAAAACAGAGAGAAAATTCATAAACGTTTTTAATCAAGATGAGCATTGTAAAATCTAAATACCTGGCCTTAAATATATATCATCATCAGCCTTCACATAAAAATCAGCTTCATAAAGTGCATAGGCAGCTTTAAAGAAAGCTATCCTGTTAAAAAAGTATTATGCAACTTAGCAACATACTACAGGCATAAAAGACAGTGCTTTGGTTACTCTTAGCACTAACGTTTTGTATGGTAGCTTACTGTACTCCTCTTCAATATCTAGTTGAATGAAATCATCGTATTCCGCCACTTCCCTCTTAAGAGCTGCCATCTTTGATTTATCATTTGCTTTACCAATGATAAACCTGAAGGCCAAACCAGTAGATTCTTCCAAGCTGCAAACCATATCCAAGTAGTGAAAGTGAGTAGAGTAAAGGATTAGAATAAACAGACTTCAACCGTTGCATTTGTCAGCAAAAGGCTGCTGGAAACTTATCAGGCTGAACATCAAAGACATGCACATTGCTTAGAAAAATTACACTAATTACCATTTTCAATTTAGGTTCCCTCAAAATATACAAACCACCTAAATAACACAAAATGCACTTTGCATACCTACAGATACTGCAATAAAAACTAAATAGTATAGGGATTTTCACGCTTACAGAGACTGCAGAATTTTTGAAGCTACATCGACCCCCCGCCCAACCAAAGAGAAAAGAAAGAACAAAATATCATAATCCAGAGCAGTGTATATGATCATTTCTACAGTAAGACTGGCAAATCGCCCATTTTTCCTTTGTAATCAGTTATTAAACCATATGTGTGAATCAAAAATAGACAAACATGAAATCTATGTTAGCATAAAAGATCGATCGATACCGTTCGAGCCCTTGCCGATCTGATGGCATCCAAGTCTTTCTTAGTGATTGTCGCCTATCCGCAGATCCAAAGCCGGTTTGGATTCCCACAAAGCCCATGACTTTATGCCTATTTCCAGCTCCACGATTCCCATTAATGGCATCACCACCATGCTCCCAAACTACCCGAACCGATCTAGGATGGCTATTCAAGCATTTATACCCAGGAATTGGACTCAAAAACGCAGTGAATCCAAAAATAAAACCAGAAATTCCAATCAGCAGCGAGGAAAAGATGAGGATTGTGGATCTACGAGATGAAAATGCACGTGAACGCCCATGGATGGACTTGGGCGAAAAAGGCATGGCTCACAGAAAGCTACCCAAGAAGAAAACCGGGGTCTATGAAGGAGTGAGGAGCTTTGCGAAACGCTAGAGTGAGACTGTTGGAGGTTACGTTCATGGCACAGACCAAGGTTATGGATTTTGTCGTGGAGTGACAATTAAGCAAATCAAACTGGGGAGTCGTAGGCACTTGAAGAAACCGATGAAGATGAATTGAACCAACTTCCGTTATTGACAGTTACAATGGGCTCTTGTGGGCCAAATGATCCATTCTGTGAAAATTATTAGGCCCAATGGGTCTACATAGCTTTATTTAGGAGATTAATTTTTGCACCAAAAATTAATAACTGCACCCCCAACGTTCATATTACTTTTTATTTAGGAGATTAATTCAGCGGTTGTTTTCATTAAAAAAAAAAAATTGGCTTAGAATTCGATTACCATAAAATTATCTTCTAGCAAAAATTTCAAACTTAAGAAGTCAAAAAAATTGACTCTCAGTTTACAACAATATCATTAGAATATGAGAAATTGAATGCTTTACAAGTGTCAGTAAAATCTGATAAAACGTATGAAATAAGTTCTGAGAAATTTTATTATTTTCCAATCAAAAAATTATTATTTGTTGCATATACAATTTTTTTTCTTTTGCTAATGGCATATATGACATGTACTATGCACAATAATTAATAATCCTTAATTTTTAATTAAATTTCGAGTTATAAAATCTTATAGTTTGCTTATTTCACATTTAAAGATTGGGTCACTTGCTGGTAATATTTATATGATTTGAAAATTTATTAATATAATTTAAATCTTGATTCAATACATATAAAAAAAAAAAAAACTTAATTTATGACGGTTTGAGGTTTCACAGTTCACGTTTCCCTCTTGGTACCCCAGTCCTGCAAATTCAAGTCCATGGGCCATAGCATCGCTGTTTGTCCGGGGGTCATTTCATTACATCCTCTTTCTTCCTTCGTATTCTGCAACTCCGAGTGATAAGGTTGGAGACTTGACTTCGAAAAAGTGAGCTTCTTCTTCATGTTTGCTCATGCTTTTGGGAAGATGTGTTTTCTTTCTTGGCTTCTGTTTGTTTGCCCGGAAAATGGTTAAAGGAAATTAACCAGTGGGTTCCGTTGTTCTGCATATGGAATCATCTAATTGGTTTTGACTTGGGAAATTAACCAGTAGATCTTGACTTTGACTTGGGAAATCAATTATTGAATTAGATTATTAAGTTGCTGCTGTTACTGAACTATGGAAAATAGTCGCTGAAACTGTTACGAGGTATCAGAAGTTGATTCTGAAGTATTCCTATTTGCAGCACTGGTTTTGATTCATTGTGGCGCTAGAGTTACTCGGTGATGACTTGTTTCTGTCTTCCTTTCAGAAGGAAACGATCTTGCCCACGCTCACAATCAACTGAACTTGATGAAGGTACACAGTTAAACAATGATTACTTTCCTTCTTTTCCTTTGGTACTTGCAAACATAAAGCCCATAAATAATCAGCTGCTTCATCTATTTATTCATTTTTAATCACTTCTACGGATATATTTTTGACATAACCTGTGTCTCGGTGTTTGTATCCCTGTCTATGCTAGTGTCCGTGTTAAAGTTCATACTTCATAGCATTTCCAACAACTTAGCTATGTTCAAAACATTCTATGTTGAAAAACTAATATGTTTATGCCCATACAGAGGTTTCAGACATTCAAAATGTCAACATTTATACTTACAAGGAATTGCATATTGCCACTGAAGGTTTTAGTTCATCAAACAAGATAGGGGAGGGAGGTTTTGGATCCGTTTATAAGGTGATTGCAATAGTCTGATCTCATGCACGGTTCATACAAATGCCCTTGTTCTTGTTTTTGTGTACTTTTTTGAAGTTTCAATTATGCTGATATTCTCCAAAAATTACTGTTGAACAGGGAAAACTGAGAAATAATACTCTGGCTGCTATAAAGGTGTTATCATCTGACTCAAGGCAAGGGGTTCGAGAGTTCTTGACAGAAATCAAGGTGATAACTAGCATAGAGCATGAAAACCTGGTTAAGTTGTACGGATGCTGTGTGGAAGGAAAACACAGGATTTTGGTATATGGCTATCTTGAAAATAACAGCCTAGCACAAACACTTCTTGGTAACTAAATTGTTTGCATTTGATATGGATATGTTAAATTTTCTCGCAATGAATCAGTCCTCATTACATTGTAGGTGGAGGCCATAGCAGCATCCAATTCAGTTGGCATTTGCGGAGGAACATTTGCATCGGTGTTGCCCGGGGCCTTACCTTCCTCCATGAAGAAGTTAGGCCACATATTATTCATAGAGACATTAAAGCTAGCAATATACTACTTGACAAAGACCTCAAGCCAATAATTTCAGATTTTGGACTTGCAAGGCTTATTTCGCCAAATCTGTCCCATATAACTACACTTGTTGCTGGAACTGCGTAAGTCCATAACTGTATTCGATTTCTGGGGGATATTTAATACAAGGAATTACATACGAAAATAAAAACATGATTGCTTCTTGGTGTGTCTCTAGATTTTGGAGTTCTCAAATCTGTATTCAGGTTCCACTGTTTGGTCTTTTGCAGTGGTTATCTGGCACCGGAGTATGCAATAAGAAATCAAGTGACAAGAAAATCAGATGTATACAGTTTTGGAGTTCTACTACTAGAAATTGTTAGTGGGAGGAACAACACGAATAGACGCTTACCTGCTGAAGAACAGTATCTTGTAGCAAGGGTATGGACCTTTCTTTTTTCAGATACTTGAGAGTAAGACGAATTATAGATGGTTTAGAATTTAACTTTCCTAATTTGCTTCAGAAAGAACTTTGAAGAGATGCTATTAGGATCATTTTAGTTATGTGGACAGGAACTCAGCTGTTGAGAAATGAATGATGCAACAATGTTTCTTACAGGCATGGAATTTGTATGAGGCTGGAGAGCTGGAGAGGTTGGTTGATGCATTCCCGGATGGAGATGTCAATATTGAGGAGGCATGCAGATTTTGTAAGATTGGCCTTCTCTGTACTCAGGATTCTCCGAAGCTCCGGCCATCGATGTCTACTGTGCTTGACATGCTGATAGGTGAAACAGACGTGCATGGTGAGAACGTAGAAAGACCAGGCCTGCTATTTGAGTTCGTGGATGGCCATGACCAGGGCAAACAGAAAATGAAGGCTGAAGTGGAAAATTCATCCTTCATTGGTGGCTCAGGAAAGCAACAAGATTCAAATTCATCCGAAACCGTTACCTCTTATGGTACCATGACCTTCACTTCAATTTATGATCGGAGCAATTAAGATTGAAGATTACTAGGTTATTGTCCATTCCACGCTTCTGCTGTTTTGTGCTACAAACTAGACTGATTCTTAAAGTATTAATCATATTAGATATATTAACTTAGGATTCTTTCATTTTGTAGTTCAGGATAATTTTGATTGCAGAATTACACTGTTTCTTTACGTGTAAATGTGAAGTGATCTCTCAGTTATTCATCGTCAACTGAAAAAGACAAAAAATCTATAGAACTCTATGAAATACCTAGTCCTGTTGTAAACCTGATCTATTTTCTGGTTCTGTAACATCTGCACCACAGAATGAAAAAGCAAAGTACTCTATAGTCTATTATAAAGCCAAGCATCACAGCTAAAGTGCTCCATTTTTGTGACTCTCTGGCACCCTGTTGTCTCAAGAACTCTTCACCATATAAACTGCATTCTCTATTACTAGTTTCTATGCATCTCCTTTCATCTTGCTTTCCTCCATACTCGTTTATCATAAAACACTCAAAAGGGTACTTGAACAGACTCAGATAGTGTATGAAAATCCAGTAACTGGGAATTTTTTCCTTTGATATAAAATACCCTGAAAAGAGAAAGACAGACCCCATTAATCCTGAAATCACTGAGGTTCCCAGGATGAAACTTGCCACCAGGGCACTGAAACTTGCTACCAGAGAATTTGACGTGAGAATAACCAACCAAATCACTAAAGAAAAGTATAGGAACCCATCAATATTCTTCCTCAGGCCTACGAGCCAATAAACTGGAGTAGTGTGTAGAAGACCAATGAGTAGAAGGAAAGGAAGAAAAACAAGGGTGTTTGCTAGAACATAGGAAAAAAACTCTATAAGCTCCTCTTGAGGTTTTACCCATAAAAGTTCTTCTCTCCTGCAAGAAAATAGGCAGACCTTCTGCTGTTGAAGATAGCAAGAAGGTGAGGCTGAAAGCAAAGAACCCACTTCGTGCTTGTAAAGCAACTTGACCTTGTTTGCTGCCAACGTTAAAAAATATGGTTCCTATAACAAAACCAGCTACTAAGGCCCGAATTACTCTAACGGAAACAGTTTCTTGGTTCTGAATATGTTACTAGAGAATCTCTGTGCTAGGATTAAAATCTCCTGTATTTGCGAATTCGGATACAGAAGAGCCTTTTCTTTGATATGCATAGAGTACTGCAACCTCATTCTGTGATGTTGTTCCTCTTTGAGAAGAACTTGGTTGTTCACAGATTCTGAAGGTTGTATTACCAGGGTTTCCATGACATTAAGGGCGAATTCAAGGACATTGATATGGTTGGGAATGTGATGCCCGGCTAACTTAAGCCTGGCCTCAAGAAGATTCAAAACAAAGTGATCAAGCAGCTCTAAGATTCGGAACCCAGGTTGGTGGATAGTTAAAATAATAGTCTTACCTTGATGAACTGCCATTACCCTAAGCAATGAGATTACCTTAAGAGCAGAGGCAGAATTCAACGCTGAAGTTGGTTCATCAATCAAAATAATAGCAGGGTCATGAACTAAATCAACTCCAATGGAAACTCTTCGCCTTTCCCCGCTTGAGATGCCATGAATTGATCCACCGCCAATTCTACAATCTGCAATATGATCCAATCCAAGCTCTTTCATTAACTCTGAAACTCTTGCAGCAGCCGCTTTTCGGCCCCGGGAAGCCTCAGCTGAGCACTATACAGGAGTGTTTCTCTAACTGAAAGTGATGGAAACAAGGCATCTTCGCGAGAGGCATACCCACATGTTCTTCTAAACTGGTTTGCATCCATAGACCCGTGGTTCACCAGCACTTGCCCAGATACTTTACATGCAGATATTCTCCCTGCAAGAATCTCAAGCAGTGTGGTTTTTCCAGCCCCACTAGGACCAGCAATAGCTGTAAGCTTCCCAGGCCTGGACTCACTATTTACACCCTTCAAAATTAACTTAGAACCTCTCCTTGGATCTGAACCAAAACACAGACTTTTAAAGTCATTAATTTGGTTGCTTAACATATATGAGACACTCTTAGCTTCTAGTCTATATGGGGTTTTCCGGCTGCGTGAAACCGGCTTCAATGGTGATCCCATTGTTTGAGAGATGATAAAATGTGCTTACTGAGGTATGGGAAGAAGAAGAGAAAGAGAAGGGATAAGCTGACAGACCAAACTGCGTGCTTGTTATTAAGCTAAAGAAGCCAGCACATATTCTGGAATTAAACGAGTTTCTTTGGACTTCTTCTTAAATCCTAACATCACCGCTCCACATGTTCAAGGTAATATTGGATATTATATAATTTTTTTTAAAAAAATTCCTCATGTAATATTGGAAATCACAAACACAAATAATCAAATGCCTCTATGTTATTTTTCTTTCTGTCCATAAATTATTATATCCCATTTTAATTTGTTTTTTAAGAATGAAAAAGTATACAATTGCAAAAATCCACTTTTAGAACAGAAAAAAAAAAGAAGAAATTTTTATTAATTATTACTCTTGATTTGAAAATGAATTTAAAGAATTATCAAAAAAATTTGATAAAGAAGCAGAAAAATATTTTATCATCTTATGCCATTTCTGTCAGACAGAGCGGGCATTTGGGAAACATTTCTTATAAGTAAAACCCCAGGGCCAAAACCCTCGTCTTCCACTTACTCCTTCACTCGCACTAGGGATTTTCTTCTGTGCTAGGAGAACCTGAAGTATTATCACTTCCCTATCCACAACCATGGCAACTCAGATTTTCTCTCGAACCTTCCCAAAAACCCTAACCCTAGCTTCTTTCTTCTCTCGCTCCCTTTCCACTGCTTCCTCTGGTTCTATTTCCGTCGTTTCTCGCTCGCATCTCTCCGCTCTCTCATTCCTCCACCGCCTTCGCCCTATCGCTGTTGCATCCGCAGACTTCCGCCGTTTCCTTCAATCTCCTTCCTTGCGGTCATTCTCGACCCGCGCAACTACATCATCACTCAATGATCCGAATCCTAACTGGTCCAACCGGCCACCGAAGGAGACAATTCTGCTTGATGGGTGTGATTTCGAGCACTGGCTCGTTGTCATGGAGAAGCCCGAAGGTGATCCTACAAGGGACGAGATCATTGATAGCTATATCAAAACCTTGGCCCAGGTCGTTGGAAGGTATAGTCTTAATATTGTGAATCCTTCGTGTTTATCTTTAATAAGAAGATGAATGATCAACCGGTGAACTAGTTATCGGTTCCTTTGTGGTGGGAAATTTTCTTTTTGTTATGTCATATATTCTATTGAAGTTGATAGTTCGTTTCCTTTTTCTATTTTGACTTTGTATACTCGTTGTGTTGCTTCCGTATGTTATGTGTTTGCTTATTTTTTTTTATGATGATAATGGTTTTTCAGCTGGAAAATCATTGTTGGTGTTCTGAATTTAAATTCCCCTCTCCCAACTTGTATCAAATAGCTATCAGAACAGAAGAGGAAGTAAACGGTACTGATTAGCTTGGTTGCCATTTAGCCTGCAATGAAGCACATGTTATTCTGTTTTAGAGAAAATATATTCATATTTATCGACATTCCTTTGAATCAATTTCACTCTTTTAATAGTAAATATACATATTGTAAATTTAGAAATAGTGGTTAGCCAGTGCATAGGCTTTTGGATTTTGTGATTCTGTTCGTTATTTGTTGTAATATAACTGTTATTGTAAATCTTTTTCATTAGTTTCCTTTTGGTCAGTTTTTTCCTATCCAGCCATTTCTTTTCTAGGTTCACTCTATTCATACCAGAAAAGAATTTTGTTATATAAAGTTATTATATCATGTAGTTACAAGGATTTTAAGTTTATAAAGCTAAATCCACTATAATTAGAATGTTGTGAATGATTGTGCATTCTGGGCTTATGATGCATGGTTCACCTTTCTAGTGAAGAAGAAGCAAGGATGAAGATGTACTCTGTTTCAACTAGACATTATTATGCATTTGGGGCCCTTGTATCTGAAGAACTTTCATACAAGATTAAGGGTAAACATAGCTCTTTACCTTCCGGTTTCTTTCTTTGAATAGTAGTGGGGAATTCACAGATCTTTTTCTGAAATTGCAGAATTGCCCAGAGTTAGGTGGGTCCTTCCCGACTCATATTTGGATGTTAAGAACAAAGATTATGGAGGTAAGGACCTTGATATGAATTTCTTATAGTGACTCAAATTCAACCTTTGGGGCGTAATTTTTTTTTCTTGCGTGTATGTTGGAAGCTAGATTTTCCATTTGAACGAATTCCTTATTGCATCTGTGAAGTTTTTACTTAAATTTATCCTACCTCCCCTTCCCCTGGACCAAGGAAAAGAAGAAAGATAATGAAGTAGATAGAGATAGAAGCATGAAGAAATCGTGATGGTTTATACAACCAGGATTCTCCTTTCTTCACCTTATTTGATGTTTGCCTGAAATCTAGTTAAAATATGATCTTTTACTGCATATCATATATCTACCTGCTGCACAGCTTCAATATCTCATGCCGTGTGGGTTTATGCATGGCTCTTTCCAGGAGAACCCTTTATAAATGGGCAAGCAGTTCCTTATGATCCCAAGTATCATGAAGAGTGGGTAAGGAACAATGCTCGAGCAAATGAAAGGAACAGGCGCAATGATAGGCCTCGTAATCAGGATAGGTCAAGAAACTTTGATAGGAGGAGGGAAAATACGATAAGCAGAGATATGCAAAACAGGCCTCCTATGCAGTATCCTGGTCCTAATGTGCAGGGACCTCCTCCAGGCAACACAGGGGGATTCCCTCCCAACAATGCAGGCGGATTCCCCCCCAACAATGCAGGGGGATACCCTCCCAACAATGCCGGCGGATACCCTCCCAACAATGCAGGCGGATACCCTCCCAACAATGCAGGCGGATACCCTCCCAACAACGCTGGTGGATACCCTCCCAACAATGCAGGCGGATACCAGCCTAGCAATATGGGCGGAGTGCCTCCTAACAGTGGCTATGGCAACATGCCTCCAAATAATCCACCGCCCAATAGTTATGCTGGTCAGGCGCCCAACAACATGGGAGGTGGTGCGCCAAATGCGGGATGGTCCAGTAATGTTCCAGGCAGAGACTCTCAGAATAGCTACCCACCAAACAGGGACGTGGGAGGCCCAGCTGGTGGGAATCCCTATCCAGCCTGAGATATAACCTGCAGATGTGCCAGTGATGCTGCCATGTAGATAAAGAAGAATTGTCCTAGACAACCTAGGTTTTATGTTATGTTTTCCAAGAAATTAGAGTTTATCAGTTTCACTTTTCTTGTCACTCTACTGCACAATAAACCAGTATGTGGTTGTAATGTAAGGAACGAACAATTTTGAAGCTGAGATCATTTGATTATGAAAGATTCATTATCATGTTCCTTGTAACAATTGTCCACTTCTTGTATCTGTGTGTCAGCTGTTTACCCGTCCATTCGCTTTGCTGATTGGTGTGGTTATATCAATGTAACAGTGGTTACTTTTATGTGTAAATCATCCATTCATTGTCATAGGCCTTGCCCTTCTCATTTCCACCCCGAATGGTTTGTCTCTCTCCCTTTTGGCACATGTGAGATTCAAATATGCAACCTCTTACATATTGATTACTATACGTTTGAAAAGTGGAGATTGATTTAATATTCTATCATACTTTTAAGGATTTTTGAAATCTTTTTCAATTAGGTACAAATCTCTCAAAGACTTTGAGTTGCAATGCAATTTTTATCTTATTTCACTTCTTCTCTCATCTTAAAAAATAGATTATATGTTTGAATTTAACACTTCCTCTGCTACTAATTCTCATGACGCACGGTTTGTGGGTCTCTATATGCTATCTACTACTATCACTATTATTGTGAATATTATTTCTATGTCCAATTTTAGATGATAAAATTTGTAATACTTTTTACATTATAATTATAATTATTTATAAGGTAAACGGTAAATTGAGTTAAACTTAAGAGGTTAATTTTTAATTATAGAATAATTATTTTACCCTAAATTTTATCAATAAACTTTTTCCTTTATTTTTTCTATTTTTATTTTTAATTTTATCTATCTCCATTTGGTATTTTCAAATTTTTTAGTTTCCTTTTTATTTTCGGACTTTAATTACCGAATAAAATAATCAAAGATGTCGAGTCCTTGTACTTGAGACCAACTGAAGTAAAGGCCTGTCTTTGGTGTTGGTCCAACCCAATCGAATCTCCTATATATTTATCCCCTGGCTATTGTCTTCACCGTCTTCTTTCCAGAGCTCACAACCCTCACTATCAGTTAAGGTTAGGGTTAGGATTAGGGTTTAACGACTTCGTCATATTCCTTACTTCGTCATGGATCCCACCAAGAAGCGTAAGATTGACGAAAACGGCGTTGTACCTGTCGATTCCGATCTCAAGCTTTCCCCTGCTGACGCGCGTAAAATTATCGAGCGTTTCAATCCTGAACAGCTCATCGATATCCTCCAGGATGCCATCGTTCGCCATGCAGATGTGCTCGACTCCGTCCGGTCAATTGCAGATCCTGATGTCGCTCAGCGTAAGTTGTTTATTCGTGGACTTGGGTGGGATACCACCACCGACGGCCTCCGCTCCCTTTTCTCATCCTACGGTGAGCTGGAAGAAGCTGTGGTGATTACCGATAAGGCCACTGGTAAATCCAGGGGCTATGGATTTGTCACTTTTAAGCATGTTGATGGTGCTTTGCTGGCTCTCAAGGAGCCTAGCAAGAGGATAGATGGTCGCGTCACTGTTACACAGCTTGCGGCAGCTGGAAATTCGGGTTCGAATACGAACGCGGTAGACATTGCGTTGAGGAAAATATACGTGGCTAATGTGCCGTCGGAGCTACCGGCCGATAAACTATTGGCTCACTTTTCGCTGTATGGAGAGATTGAAGAAGGACCTTTGGGGTTTGACAAGCAGACGGGTAAGTCAAAGGGGTTTGCTTTGTTTGTTTATAAGACAGCGGAGGGAGCACAAGCAGCACTAGTGGATCCGGTGAAGACTGTTGAGGGAAAGCAGCTGACTTGCAAGTTGGCGATAGATGGGAAGCAAGGGAAACGAGGAGGTGGTCCAATGGGAGATGGAATGCAGGGTCCTGGAAACTCTCATGTGGACGGGATGGGCATGGCTCCACCGTCTTCCGTACCGGGGTCATATACTGGTTCTGTTGGCTATGGTGGTTTTACCGGGGGACTTCCGGGTCAGCCACCTCTTGGTAATCATCCTCTGAATTCATCGTTGGGTGGTCCGGGATTGTCATCGGTTGGTAATCAGGCTCCCTCTTCGCTAGGTGGTACTGGCGGGTACGGTGGGCTTGGTGGTCCTTATGGCGGTTATGTTGGGACCGGGTCATCTGGTTTTGGTGGATTGGGCGGTAGTGGTGCCGCAGGCTTGGGCGGAGGTAGCGCTGCACTGGGTGGCGCTGGTTTGTATAGATTGCCGACTTCAGCTGGAATGCCCGCTGGTGGCTATCCAGAGAGTGGACATTACGGTTTGTCATCATCTGGGTACCCTAATCAGCATCACCAGCCTACTGGAGCGTCACCTTTACCTAGAGTTCCACCTGGCCCAATGTATCCAAATGTGCCTCCTTACTACTGAGGTAATGCTCTTCGATTGGTTCTGGCTATTGCTAACCGTATTAGTGGGATGTTTATTTCAAGAGAATTTTTTTGACAGGGTATGGCCGACTTTTATGTATGATCAGCTTTTAGAAGATTGTTTGTAAATATTCTGCATTTGATTTCTCATAGCCCATGTACATCTGTTATCCGTGTGCTTTCATCGGGGTTGGATTATTTAACTTTTTAACTTGTTTCCTTGAACTTCTTATTTGTATGTTGACATTAGTGTATTTCATGTGATACTGAAGTTGCTGCTTATAGTTTACCGTGTTCTTTTGTACTGCATGATGTATGCCATTTGAGGGCCCCGTCTATTCAAGTTGTGTATGCCATTAACATTCTTGTTAACTTACGGTCGCACTTGTTTTGTTGGTGATATTATTGGGTTCTGAGTATGTCTGTATTCGTCTTCTCACTTGGATATATGATGTGAAGTGTGTAATCATCCAGTGAGTCACTAAAGATGTTTGATCATTGAGAGAAGAGATGTCTGGAATTGTCTTCAGATGTAATGCTATATGGGAGTTAACTTGCTTTATGGATTCTGTGATTGTTCTGTTTTGTATTCATTGGGGCCAGGAAGCAGTTTGTAGTTGACTTCTGTTCTGAATAGCAGGTTGCCCCATAATACATTGTGTGATCTACACTTTTTTTGTCTTTCTTTCTTTGATTGTGACCTGTTGGTTAAATTTTCTTATTCAATTCACATTCATGAGTTGCATGATATGGGCTTTTGAAGAAATTATCTTAGGCATTTTTCTATGTTGAGTGCTTGTTAAACATTAGAAGTGGTCTGTGTTAGCTTTATATCTGTTCATAGCCAGAATTTTTTGTCTTTTTGACTTGCTTGTTGCTAAACTAAGTAGCATTACTCTTTTAGATTAACCTTGATGCAGTCTTGGAAGTGATGTCCTTGTATGTTTTGTTTGTCATCTCCTGACATCTGGGTCTTTTGTTAACTTAAGTTGCTTGCTGACTCATTGTAATGGGGAATCTGTATTCTTTCTTTCTGATTTTTCCCCTTTTGCATTCTTGGTTTAATCTTTTAAATTGAAAGTGTGGGTTGTCTGAGCTGTGTGCCTTGACATGGGCTCTTTGATAATTCACAAGAAAATTAGGCCTTAATCTGTTTGCATGTTTTAAGCAATTGCTTTTAGAATATAATTTGCTTTGAATGATGGTTGTGGAATGATGGATTGAGTTGAATGGGTGTTTGATTCAGGTGTATCATCGCTTATTGGGCGCAGATGCTTTATGTGGTTCTGGTGATTGCGTGATTGCAGACTATGTGCTCTGGTGTAATGAAATGTCTTAGCCTGTCTTACAGCCACTTGAATTCACCTGCTCCTTTTTTTTTTTTTTTTTAGCTTTGACTTGAGTTGTTAGTTAAAGCAGCTGAGCTAGTCTAGCTTTGTACTTTTAGAGCATATGTACTGTTTTGACCGTTGTTTTTATTATATATAGTTCTGGTCATGTTCTTGCGCTGACTCTCTTCTAATTATATATTCTTGTACTGTTTTGAGTTCTGTTTTATTATATAATTTTTTATGTGATAGTTTATCATTTTTTAGCGTATAGATACTTTGCTTTGCAGTTTTTCATTCGTATCTTGAGGCTGAGAATGTCATCAGAATTTTTCCTTTTTTACTCAAAGGAGTGTGTTCGATGAGTTGATGTGCTTCATCTAATTGTATCAGGCTTATGTTGTATGATTCACTGGCATAGAATTGTGTTGCTTCTTGAGTGGCCTGCTCAGTTTGGTTTAGATATTGTTTCTCATTCATACTCGATTCCATGTTGGGTATTTTTGCCCTTATAAACCGTCTATGACTTTGCTCTCTATGACAAAACGCGAGGTCCTTATATTGAGTTAGTTTGCTACATTATGACGGTCATGTTATGAAATGGTTCTGAAATTGGCTAATGGTCGTCGCTGTTATTGCCATCCGATAGCATTTAGGACAATGAAGTGGTGTCTGGTTTACTATGATGACATTGTTGGCTCCTACCCATTTGGAACAGATACTCTCTGATATTCAATGGTGGATCATTATTGCAATATGCATACTTAAATTCCAAATTATGTTTTATCGTGCTCATTTTTGAACATTGACTTTTACTATCTCATGATGGTATATCCCATCCTATGGCCTTATTCGTATCTGTGAAATGATAATGTATGGATTGATGGATTCCACTCCATGGTCTCTCGTTTTGAACCGGTGAGATGACTTGTTAAAAAATCTCAGTGGTCGTATCTTGGGTACCTGTGAGGCCGAACTGAACTCTCTTCATTTTGCTTTCTTTAAATCTACGCCTGGTTTGCTCCAGTAATATAATTATTTGGGCTTTTTCCCGCCTCAATTTTTTTCTTGCCATCCATAGTCTTTTATCATGGGGTCAAATTAATATCTCGATAAATCCAATGGTGGGGTTTTTGATATCATGCGCCACCATTCCTTCATATATACTTGATTGCTTTAGTATTTAAAATGATTTTCTTTCTGACATGGAAGAGTATCTGGGTTGATTGATGGTTTGATCGAGGATGTTTATATTGTATGGTTGTTTGCGATGCACAATTAATGTATTCTCCATTGTGTGATGGTTGGTCAAGTCATGCTTCTTTCACTTCCCAAGAAAAATGTTGTCTCGAGTGTGAACTAGATTATTGGGTATCTGTGGAGTATATTCGTGTCATGTATGGAATCTATCTAATTGGGAATTATAATCAATTCTAATTGCCTTTCTTGTCATAAACTATGGTAAAATTCTTCTCTCTGCCTCTGGGAGTCTGAATGCTATGGGGAAGCTAAGCTAGGCTGTTGCAAGCTTATCCAAATTGAGCGTTAAGAGAATTGCACCAGGGAAAAGATAAGTTGGTGGGCTTGGGCATGGCTTCTTAATGAATCAACCAACAGCCTACTATTATATGTGGCTGCTGCATTGCATTGCATTGCCTTGGATTTACAAGATGATCTTTGCAGTAGTAAAGAATCGGTGGAGATGGAATTCTACTTGTTTAATCTTTAGCAATTGTATACTGACAACGCTTTGTTTTTATTTTTATTGATTGATACACTTCTAAATATAAAATGTAAGGAATGCTATAAAAGAATGCAAACAGTAAAAGGGGCTGCGTTGTATCCTTACCGATTTTGCCACTTTCATGATCTTTGTTTATTTGCATTTTATTTTTCAACGATCCGTTATTCCTACAACTACGACTATTAAAGAACTACTTCTGAAACATGAAGATCAGTGGCTGGCTTTGAAAAATAATGTTAACTCTTCATCTAAGTCAGTTGCAAGTGTCTAAGAAAATAGAAAGGAACTGAAGAAAGTAATTTCAGGAATGCCATTAAGTCATTGTATGTACGAATCTAATGCAAATGATTCTGCTAATAATCAGCAAGTTCATGCTTCCATTGGACATAAAAATTTGAAAATCTAATCACATTGAAATGGAAGGAAAATCTTACGTTCCTCGTTAAACTGCACCGTGTTTACGGCTCTATCATTTTCTTTGGCACTTAATGGTATCTGCATATGTTCAGATAATCAATCTTCAAAAAGCTTTCTGACTAATTCAAAAATCATTGCTCGTTCTCAGGAAAAGTTTTGATAATTCTTAAGCAAATATGCATACAGGATTTCGTTCCATGCATCAGGGACTCCTGGTAAGCACCAGTGAATGCAATCAGCAAAAGATTTTGGGTTGGCTCTTTGTTCCTTTGTCAGGAGCTTGCCTTTGCGCTCCCCATATACTGATGTGTGTGCATCTTTTCTGTATTCTGACAGTTGTGTGATATTCATCAATGTCACACTTATTTTCAGTTCTCCCAGCACATCGTGAAGTATCTTCATGATCTCAAGGTTTGAGCCAGTGCCCCAGTATGGACCTTGGATTGGATATGATTCGTTAAAGCAGTTCTCATCGCTTCCAGGTTTCCATTCCCAGCTCCTGAAGTAGAAAAACCATGATTAGGGAGGAAAATTTTGAGTCAGCCTTTTGAGAGAGCAAGTGATTCAAATTTAAAGAGACAACTCGAAGCACGTAACTCTATTATGCAGAGAGTCCGAAGAGGGTTAGACCTATTTTGAGTCTATTTGTAAACAGCTTTCCCCTGCATTTTGCAAGAGGGTGTTTCCATGGGTTCCAAACCCGTGACCACCAGGTCACATGGTAACAACTTTACCGTTGTGCCAAGGCAAAAGAATATAGACTTGTTAAAACATAATGATCTCTGAAAGAAAAGGTTTGTGAAGATTTGAGCAGAACTCACCACAGATGTGTTGGAGACATACTCATAAAGAAAACCTTCTGAGTTTGTGGTTTGATGTTTGATTCTAACCAATCTTTCCATGTCTCCAATGCCAATCTATATGCTGCGGTGACATTATATTTTTGCACATTGTCTGGCGATCCATAGCTGAAACAAAGAAGAAATGACTTAAACCAGCTTAATCAAAGAAAAAGAAAAAGAAAACAGCAGTGCTATGAAGAACAACTAGAGAAAAATTTCTGTTAAGCCTGGGCTTGGTTACTTACGTGGCATTGATCAAGGGCTTATACATCCACCACACATAACTCTCAAACACCAAAATATCCACTCCTTGCCAATGTTTGCCATGGTTAGCTATTGAGTCCAACTTAACCATTCGTTTATGCACTGTATGATTTGTTGCATGATCTGAAATTGACTCCACAATGAAGGGAGCCCAGTAGTACTCAATAGATGCGTTGAACTCCTGGGGGAACAATGGAATTTAGTACAACAATAAAGGAGACTCAGTAGTATTATCATTACTCTATGTCTACTGCAATAAGCTATGAGCTACGTGAAATGAGAGGCACATTGGCATACCTCAGCTCTGAAGATCTTCATGGGAGGAATTCTTTGGAGGGATTTCTTTCCTTCAGGAATTACAGATTGTACCAAACACACCATTGACTCAAACTGCCCCCTTTGTAGTGAGTCTCCTATAAACATCATCCTTTTGTCCCTCAACATGTCCAATACCTTCAGTGGGTCAAATCTGATATCCCAGATAACACATTTGGAATCATTATTCAAGAAAGGGACAATTTTTATCGAATCAAGGGTGCCAGAATCACCACTAATCAGCCCAACAATTGCCAAGAGATGCATGGATTTGACAATTATATGCAAACATATAATAACAACAAATTTTATCTAACTAAACGAAATTAACTATATAAATAAAATGACGCTATTAAGATCTATTATAAATAAAATTTTTGTAAATATTATTCATTATAAAATCCTTTTTTATTTATAAGCAAGCAAAAACAAATAAAAAGTTTTTATTGGCAAGTCTTAGAGAATACCTAAATAGGTAAGTTACCTTGGAAGTTTGCATCCATGTGGCTGCCACCTCCAATTTTTATAGTAAGAATCAGGTCTCCCATTCTTCTGGCAAGTGGTCTGCTTCACCAAATAAGGGCAACTCTCTTCTTGATAAAGAGGATAAGAGACATTGTCCCAAACCCATTCTCCTTCAAAGACATTGCAGGTTTCTTCAATGCGATCTTCTGGCAAAACAATGACTGGTAATCTATTTCTTCCACCATCTGATCTGTCATAGAGCCTAAGAATGTGGCTCTGGTTGATCTTCAAGCTATCAAGGACTAATCTTGCAGTTCCTAGGAGTATAAGAGAAGATAACACAACTGGGAAGAGGGTTTGGATCCGTCGCTCAAAGAAAAACTGCATTGGCATGGTTGATTGATGGTTGAATGAACAAAAAATATGTTAAAAAAAAACAGTTCTGGCGTTAGTCCAAAACATTTTACTAGTGCTTGAAAGAAGTAGCTTGCTTGAATTTAAAGCACACATTTCAACAGACAGTTGGTGGGATCAAATCAAAGTTTAGGTATATCAAGTATTAAGGATGAAGTAATCGAGGTCTGTACAAATTGTCCATCATTGTGGATCAAACAAGGTCGTTTATGAATTTCTATGCAGGAATGAAAAACTTCAGTAAACTTTGGTGCACTATTTGAGTTATAGAATATTGGATCATAATATGTTTAGCTTTTTTTCTTCTAAATTTTGATTCTGATATATTAGATTTTCATATGAAGCAAGTTTTTTTAAAAAAATTGAAATTCTTTCTAAATTTATTTTAGAAAAATGAGATAACTATTTTTATGTGATTATTATACTTAAATGTAATCAAAAAATAAAATATCTTAATTACTTTATTTTCCTGTATAAACAATTCTTAAAGCTGTAAAATTTTGAATTTCTCTATTTTTTTTTTTCAAGATTATCCATTTGAGAATAATATTCTAAAAAAATAATGCTGAAAATTCTCAATTATCCAAATAAGCAAGTGCAAGTTGTGCAATGAGAAAAAGACAGAAATATCCTCATAAAAAAAAAAGAAATCTATAATAAACAGAAAAAATAAATATTTGCCATAAAACTCAATCTGGTCTGATGTTTGAGCACTGGGCAACGGGTATAGACCTCCCTTCCCTTGTCTCTCTGCCTCAGCGTTTTGAACCAAGCATGATTAATAGTCGAGTATGTAGTCTCCGTTGGAGTTGCCTGCGCATCCCTTACATACCCGACAAGCCTCTATCCCGAGCAGCTCGAGTCTCCTTGAGCTGCCCCAGGCGGCTTTTGGCCACCGCTTCCGCAGTTTCCCAAGCTAAGAAGAAGGAGAAGGTCATTGTGGTTTCTGGGCCAACTGGGGCCGGCAAAAGCCGCCTTGCTTTAGAACTTGCGAAGCGGCTCAATGGCGAAATCATTAGTGCGGATTCTGTTCAGGTTAGCTCAATCAACAAGTGGATTTTTTTTTTTTTTCCTGAAACTTTCATTTCCTTGGGTGGTCTGAGGGAATGGAAGCAAAACTAGAGGAGACTCAAATCCAAAATGTATTTTCCCTTCATAGTTTAGGTAGCAATTTTGTGCCAGTTTTGAGATTTTGGTAGTGGGAAGTTGACAGTTTTGGAGTAAATTTCATATTTGATAAGTCTCTTTGCTTTTTACGTCACAGGTTAATCAGCTAAGCAAGCATAATTAGTTTCCTTTTAGGTTCATTGACAATGGAACTTTCATATTTTCAGTTCCAAAGTAGTTCGTTTCTTTCGTCAAACAGAATGAAAAGAGAAGAAATGTCATCATGAGTGTCTGCATATTTCAGGATGAGATTGTACGAAGTGAGATAGTAGTTACGGAAATCATACAAGATTAATTTTTCAAGCAAATGCAGTGGAATGTTTAAATTATATATGTTTATATAAATATAATTTTGTATATTGGTATTGACGTCTCTGAAGCTTATAACAAAACATGTCTGCATATCTCAAGATGGTTTTTTGTATTGCAGGTATACCAGGGTCTTGACATTGGATCAGCAAAGCCTTCCCCAAGCGATAGAAAGGTGCGTAATTGATTTTGTTATATGCAACAGATGGTTTGCATAAATCGATTTTTCTAAATTTTTTTTTGTACAAATTAGTGAATTAGTTTGAAATATTGTTTCTCGTTTTTCAATTTTTGATTTCTGTTTTTTCTTGTTAGGAGATACCACACCATCTGGTTAACATATTGCATCCATCTGAAGGTGTGTTTCCTGCTGAACTGAGTATACTTTTTAAGCATAATTTTATACATGATCATTTTGAGAACTTCACGGACATCTTTATTTTTTAATCTTTATCATCCTCAATTATAAACTAACTGTATCCTGCCAGACTATTCTGTTGGTCAATTTTTTGAGGATGCAAGGCAAGCTACAAGATGCATTCTTGACAATGGTCGTGTTCCCATAGTTGTTGGGGGAACAGGATTGTATTTAAGATGGTATGTCCTTTTCCTAGTGCCTGCTCTTATTTGGCAGATAAATACATCCTAATTCTTTTCTTTGAACTTTAATATAAGGTACATGTATGGAAAGCCAGATGTCCCCAAAGCCTCTCCAGAGATTACATCTGAAGTGTATTCAGAGTTAGCTGAATTACAAAGAACTGAAGACTGGGATGCAGCTGTGCAGTTGGTGGTAAAAGCAGGTGACCCAAAGGCCCAATTATTAGCTGTCAATGACTGGTATCGATTACGGCGTAGCCTTGAGATTATCAAGGTAAGTTTGTAGTTTATACATGAGAAAATTGTAATGTCCATTCTAGCTACTAAGCATTCTTAAAATCTTGGCCAGAAGAATGAAGGAAATGTTATTAATTCTAACATGATTATATTCCCTTGGGTCTTGGTCTGTCTGTCTAATTTTCTCGATGTGAATATCCAAAACTTAATTTACCTCAATGTGGTGCTCTATATTTTCTCAATATGTTTAACTATACTAATTCTTGGCTGTTGGCTGATTAATTTTGCCAGATCTTTTCTTATATATGTGTGTAATTTATGATTTCTCTTGGTTAGTAAGTTGTCTGGGATATATGTACACATGTTCACCATTTATTTATACTTTTGGAATGGCAGTCTAGTGGATCACCTCCATCTGCTTTTCGGGTCCCATATGATTCTTTCAGGGAACAGGGTAATTCTAGCAACGCAGATGGTTCTGAATCTTCTGATGTCAACGATTCTGGTCATGTAATAAAAGAAACTGAGCCCTCAGATTTGGACTACGAGTTCATGTGCTTTTTCCTTTCTAGCCCGAGACTTGACCTCTATAGATCCCTTGACTATCGTTGTGAAGATATGCTACTAGGTATATCGTGAGCTGGAAATGGAGATGATTTGTGATTCTTCGAATTATGAATCCCTTGTGTTTTTATAGTACAAACTTCTATTTGTTTTATATAACTTTAGCTTTTGTTGGGTATCAATGATCATAACTATACATGCTGCATTTCTTCCTTGGTGTTATATAAATCTTTGGTTATGTTCTTTTTGACTGCAGGAAGTGATGGTATTTTGTCTGAGGCTCAATGGCTTCTTGATTTGGGTCTTCATCCAAATTCTAATTCTGCAACAAAAGCAATTGGTTATAGACAAGTATACCACTATACCTTTTTATATTTTATCATTACACATTAATTTTACAATTTGCAAGTGATGATTGTCTGTGTAAATGAGCATATATGAATTGCAGCAAGCAAAAAATACCAAGCTTATTAAATGCTTTATTCTTATTGATACTCATTCTATAATTTGTTTGGTAGTTATATTAAGTATTTGATTTTGGCTACGTTTAAAATAATCAAAGTTACCATCTTTTTAACTTTTTTTCAGCATTCTTAGGAGGCCCATCCTGATGGTGATATTTTATATTTTCTAACTGGTTTTGCCCAACTTTGGTTCTGTTTGGACATTGTATTTCCTGGTTAAATTGTTGGGGAAACTTTTATTAACATTTGGACCAATTTCCAGGCCATGGAGTATTTATTAAGATGCAGACAGCACGAGGCTCGGAGCTCAGCTGGAGAATTTTATATGTTTTTATCAGAATTTCAAAAAGCATCTAGGTAACTATCTTTCCATAAGATAAATATAGCATAGCATTCATTTATCTGTTGATATGTTATGCATTCCATAACTTACCTCTTTCTGGTATGCAGGAATTTTGCAAAAAGACAATTGACATGGTTTCGTAATGAACGTATATACCATTGGCTCAATGCTTCAAAACCTCTGGTATATCAATTGAAAAGCTATGGTTAATCCCCTCCCTGTGGTTGCCATTTTATGCTGACATTTTTTCTTTTCTTCCAAGGCGATCTTTGCGGTTATGCCGTGTAGTCCATATTTTCAGTATTTCACCTTATTCTGGTCTTAAGATGAACAATTTACTGCAGGAAACGGTTCTCAACTTCATTCATAATGCTTATCTTGATGAGAGTGGAACTGTTGTTGTGCCTGAACACCTAAGAATGTCAAGAGATGGTTCTAACCGCAGAGAAGCTCTGGAACTCAAGTCCTACCGCACAAAAAATAGGTATAACTTTAATAAGACAGAAAAATGATAATTTTTCTTACTGCACAGAGCTTATATGGTTAATCTCCTTTGAAGGCATTTTGTGAATGGAGAAGATTGTTCTCATATACTGGACTGGATAAGGAAAACTCATAAAGAAAAGAGCATAGTTAGCTTTTAGTTTGCGGCTTGTGCAGAAAGGTTTGTATTTTCTTTTTGCTGTTGCTAACCAATATTTTCTTTGCTGCTAAACTTGATGAGCTGATTTTTTTCCCTCCTTCCAAACAGGAATCTTGGAATCTCATTGCAGATCAGTAAACTGCAGAGCATCCAATGGACTAATTTTATTCTGTGAAATAGATGTTTTTCTTTTTTCCCTTACTTTTCTTTTATTTTTCCCTGGGTTTAAAAAATGGGGACAGACAAGAAAATAGTCTCTATCATATGCCTTCTGTAATCCATTTGTTGAAGGGCACTTTGTACATACCCCAGTATATGGCAACTGGGGTGATAATAAGATTTTGTAGTTTTCTGCAAGATTGATGATCAAAATTAAGTTACATCCCTAAAAAATCAATTGAAAATGATTTTTTTTTCCCCTATTTTAAACCAAGACGAGAAAGAGAATAGATATATTTGGACAAAATCATTGTTCTAAGAAAAGTAGATGTAGACTTGGATGTGGAAAAATAGATGTTGAAGTTGTTTTTCTCAATTTATATAGCTTGTCTCATTTTTCATTTTATTTTTCTTAAAAATTAATGTTATTATCTTATATAACACAATAAATTTAAATTATATTTTATCAATTCAATTAGGGCAATAGAACAATATATGAAACATTTATAAAAGTTATATGTATATTTATTTGTATAAATTTGTTTTTTACACCAGGTTTTTTTTATATATATATATATTTTATAATTTTTCATTTACAAATAATTATAAATTAAGTCATGTACATCAGACTTTTTTTTAAAAAAAAAATGAAATAAGAGGTGTACGTAGCATTTCTCAACTTAAAAAAGGAGAACTCTCCCATTGATGATCCCTCGTCTCTTTCCCACTCCCCTTCTTCAGCTGTCTTGCTCGTAGAGAAAATTATGAAACCCTCCATGTTCAGATCCTTACACTCTGCCCTATCTCGGGGCTCTTCTCACCTCTCACGTTGTGGCTATGCCACCGACTCAGTCCCCGAGCGCAAGGTCGCCGTCCTCGGAGCCGCCGGCGGGATCGGTCAGCCACTTTCGTTGTTGATGAAGCTTAATCCCCTGGTTTCTAGCCTCTCACTTTACGATATCGCTGGGACACCCGGTGTCGCCGCCGATGTCAGCCATATCAACACCAGATCCGAGGTACATTACCCTCTCTGGGTTTGTAAAAATGCAAGCTTTACCGTAATTTGATTTGATTTTATAATACATTGATGTAACGTGGTTATGAACTGAATTTTAGGTGGTTGGTTATCAAGGTGAAGAACAGCTTGGGAAAGCTTTGGAGGGATCAGATGTTGTTATAATTCCCGCTGGTGTGCCCAGAAAGCCTGGAATGACACGTGATGATCTTTTCAACATAAATGCTGGAATTGTCAAATCACTCTGCATTGCTATTTCCAAGTACTGCCCCAAAGTGAGTATCCTGTTTCCTCGGAATCATTTGTGGAGACCTATGAATGTTGCAAACTATTTTTAAACGTTATCTTGCTTTGAGTATGATTGCTATTACTATTGTGCTTATGGGCGAAATGGGAATTTCCTTATAGTTTATGGGAGATCGAGTTAATTTTTTTAACCTTTTATTGGTTCTATGAACGACTTTGCTAATTGCTATGCATCTCAAGGGATATGATGCAATAAATGACATGACATTCATTTATTTAAATGTGTACTTGACCTTTTCCTTTTTCTTTTTTTTTATGTTGACTTTTACAATTTCAGGTAATTTTGTGTATATATTGATGTGGGTTTTTACTTTTCATGCATGGAACCAGGCCCTTGTCAACATGATCAGCAATCCTGTGAACTCCACTGTCCCAATTGCTGCTGAGGTTTTCAAGAAGGCGGGGACTTATGATGAGAAAAGATTGTTCGGTGTTACTACCCTTGATGTTGTCAGGGCAAAGACTTTCTATGCTGGAAAGGCCAAAGTTCCAGTTGCAGGTGTGTAAAGTGCAGGCAACTTACGCTTATGTTATTATCTTGCTTGGTGTGCTTTACTATTTATTTATTTAGCAAGTAAAGATGGAAGAAACTGGAAGAGGGCTTTGGAGTTGAATTTCAGTTTTAATTGTTTTGTTAGGTGTTGAGAAGGATGTGGAAAGGAGTTTTTTGTTGCTGATTACTGTGATCTTGCTGGTTGAATAATGGCTATGAATTTATTGTTTATGATTTGCTGATTTTGGGTTGTGGATTTGTTCTGCAGAGGTCAATGTGCCTGTTGTAGGTGGTCATGCAGGCATAACTATTCTCCCACTATTTTCTCAAGTACTTTCTTGCTCTTTAAGCCAGCTGTTATTTTTTCCTCTGATATCTTGTTTGGCTTCCTGTCTTTGTAGATATTTACTAAGTTTTCTAAACTATTTTCAATTGTTGTAGGCAACACCACAAGCCAACCTGGATGATGATGTAATTAAGGCTCTTACAAAGCGAACGCAGGATGGCGGAACAGAAGTTGTGGAAGCAAAGGCTGGAAAGGGTTCTGCAACATTATCAATGGCGTAAGTCTGTGATTAATTCTCAGTAACAGTACATTTTATCTTGTTGAACTTAAACATATTGCTAAGCAAGATGAAGATATGGGTTCACTCAAATTTGATGAAATATATAATTAAGTGATACCAAATAGTGTTTATCTAAAAAGGGATATTTGTGATGGTGTCACTTGAAAGATCTCTAGTGTTGAACATTCTTGCATTTAAGTGGAGCATTTTCTTTTGTTTTAGTTTTCCCATTCTATTGCGATATCATAAGAAGACATATTTTTTGGTCCATGCCTGATTTTTTATGTTTCTTACAGCTATGCTGGAGCCCTTTTCGCTGATGCTTGTCTCAAGGGACTTAATGGGGTTCAAGATGTAGTTGAGTGTTCATTTGTGCAATCAAATGTCACTGAACTTCCTTTCTTTGCTTCCAAGGTGATTGAAAAGTGGCACTTATAATTTGTTTCCATGTTTTAAAGTTCATGATTTTTGTTCTTATCATTTAAAACTGGCTTACCTCCATGCGCCATCTCCGTTCATGTTATTGATAGATATGCTGAAACCATGCAGGTGAGGCTTGGTAAGAATGGTGTGGAGGAAATTTTGGGCTTGGGTCCACTTTCTGATTATGAAAAACACGGCCTTGAAAGCCTTAAGCCTGAGCTTCTATCATCTATTGAGAAGGGAATCAAATTTGCCAACCAGTAATCCGAGTTGAACAAGTCAGATATACGTCTTTCGGTCATTCAAGAAATAACTCAAATTTTGCAATTTCAGAAACATTGTTGTATTGTTGCCGGCTGTGGCCGCCCTTGTTCTTGTTTTATTCAGAGTAGGCATGCATCGTAGAATTTAATAATTTCAGAAACATTGTTGTATCATTGCCGGCAGTTTGTTACTGAAGTTTTGGAACATTAAACCAGTCTAGGTGGCCCATCAAAGGACTCTAGGCCCTTGATGGCATGTATTATGTCATATAGAACCACTGCAGAGGTTGTAATGCCCCATTTTCTTTTTCCTATTTCTCTTTTCTTCTATCATTTCTTATGAAAGAATTTAGAACGATTTCACCTAGCAAGCAGTAAGTAAACAGAGGTGAAGTGGCAGTAACGTCTGCTTCGATTAAAAATTGTGTGTCACAAAATAAAAATAAAAAAGTTAATTCGCGTTAAATAGAGTGAAATCCCCATCTAAGAAGGCTTGGAATTGGAGTAACCAATATTTATGTATTTTATATCATGACTGTGTTGGCATGTAGATTGAGTTCAAAAATATAAATACATTTCATTGATGCTAGATAGAGTTTTCTTCTTTAGAGAAAACTAGCAAAGTCATTATGGGAAAAGGAGGAAGACGGAGAAGAAAAGATTAAGGAAAGGAAAATAACATACATTAAAGTCTTAATCATTACATAAGCAAAATTTCCACAACTACAAAAGCTTCATTCTTTTGATCTATGATTTGTATGGATGAAAATAGAGACCAATGAAGTACATGTCGAAAGAGTCTCAACTTCGTCTTGATTCGTACCCAGATAAGCAACACATTCTTTTATTGATTGAAAACTGAAACATGGCTAGTGATGGTCAGGATCTGGCCCTGCAGGTGAGACCCTCTCCAATGTCATTGAGCCGATCTTGTGATGATACTTGCTTTCTTCGCTTACAAGAAATTCACTGTAAATCTTTCTGCTAATCTTTGAGTGCTCAGGAGGAAGCCTTGCTTCTGAATCCATCACGAGCAAAGGCAGAATAACCAGGAAAAGCACCAATGAAGTAGACTTCATTGAAGAAGCCATGGCCATGAAATGATTCAAAACGAAGCACACAAACAAGTAGCTTAAGGCCGTGCTGAGAGTGTAACACGGGCTTCCTATATATACACATCCAAAGTTGGATACTGTTCAGCATGGAAACTATAGAAATTTCTTTTTCCAATTGTCTCAGTGGAAGGTCGCGTAAGCAGATAACTATAATCTCAGCCACCTTTGTCTTATCTCTATTTTGTGTATCTTCTGCCCTCTTGATCAGGCCATGTTTGCAGCAACTAGCCACCAATGTAATATAATTCTATCCTCAATGGATTTTGATGGTTTGACTTCTTCTTGCTCTCACCTTATGTTGTCTTTTTCACACTAGATATTGTGTCGTGTGCTAAGAGTGACTAAAAAATTACAGAGAAGACAAACAAGCCTTTATTTGATCTGAATACTTTGTATCATATCAATGTTGATGTGATATGGCATGAGAGGTTTGTGCTTTCTCCACAATCACATAGCCACCAAGGAAGAGATAGAGACGAGTTTTAATTAATGGGAACTCCTTATGTCGGCATCTTGTAATTTGATGCCATTGAATGTTTTTAGTTGGTTAAGGTCCAATTTTAAATCAAATTCTGGCAACTTGATCATTTTGTTTACTGTGGTACATTATTTTCTTTTGTTAATTTTTACATGCTTTTACCAACTCAATGCAGAAGACAATTCCAGGACACATTGTTTGTTAACTGGTTGTGTTTGATCTGATTAATTGAACCAGAATAGTGACCCAAGGAGATAGATATTCTGATGAAAGGCATCCTATCATGATCACTAAAAACTGCACTTCACTTACGTGTATAGTCTTGGCTAGTTTGATTGGTATGTTAATCATTTGTTTGTTTATTTCTCTTTTGTGAACTAAAGTTTAAATGAGTTAAAACTTAGAAGTTCACTAAGATTAGTGTAGACCTTAAAATTAAAAGGATACTTGTGAAAATTCTTATAAATTACTCACCGACAAGGTCCTCATATAATAACTCTTTCTTTTGATCCTATGGAAAGAAGAATAGAAGTAACCATAACAAGAGTTCATACAAAAATGCATCAAAAAGTTAAAGTTTATATGTCATAGAGTACCAGCTTCTATCCATCACTTTTGTTTTGAAGGTTTCCTGCACTCATCTAATTCAAAAATATAGCCGAGACTGCGGTGGAATTGTCAAAACATCTGCTTCTTATAGAGAATTGCTGTATAATATGCTTCAGTGTTTGCCTCTCTGTAATATTAGATAGTCTGAATTGTTTCAAAATTGGTGAAAAGGATCAAACTGTCTTTAAAAAGGAGATGCAAATGTGGGACTGTGCACCTCTTGTCTACTAATTGCAGTAAACAAGGTATTTGAGTCAGTTCCATCAATAAGCTCTCAAAAGTTTATCCTGTTTTGGTAAGTAGCAGTCCAGTTCTGAGGGACCAAAACTCAGCAATATTAATTCTCTCCCTAGTTGTTCTCTCAATACTTGCAGTGAGTTCAAAGGCAAGACTTTCCAATTGTCTCAAAAGTGACTGCTAAACCAGCAAAACGTGCATTTTATTGGTGAAAATTGACGAAAAGGTATTTCCATTTCAACAGGATTAGCAAAAGTGGGTGGAGAAATGAGTAAGGAATAAAAACAAAGCATTATAAGAAGAAAAGATAATATATATATATAGTCTTAATCATGACATGAGCAAAACTTTGACCACTACAATGACTTTATTTTCTGAACATTTACCATTTCGAGTTCTGCTAGATATAAGCATTAAAGCATGCCAATGGACGTCTCAGCTTATTTAATCTTGCAATGAAACAGCTAGGCATCCTAACAAATGTTGCTCATTTGACATGTCTAGTGATGTTGAGGATCTGGCCCCGCAGGTGAGAGTCTGTCTAATTTCCCTAGCATTGACCTCTTGTGACCATACTCGCCTTTTCGGGCAATGTTGCTTAATTCACGTAAAAGAAGTTCACCGTTAATCGTCTTGCCAATGTTTGGCAACTCAGGGAGAAATCTTGCCTCTGAACTCACTACAAGCATTGACAGAACAATGAGGGAGACAACCAACAACCTAGACTTCATCGAAGTGGACATGATCCTAAAATGTCTCAAATGGAAAGCAAAAGCGCGTACAAATAGCTAAAACACTTTGAGTGAGTAGTTCAGAGTGTAACAAGAGATCCCTTTATATACAAACACATCCAAGCTTAGAATCTTGGAGATAATTCAGAATGAGGATCTTGAAGAGTTCCTTTTCAAGTTATTGGAAGGTCGTGTAAGCAGATAACTATAATCCAAGCCACCCTTGTCTTATATTTATTTTGGGTTTCATTCTTCCCTCTGCATCAAGCAAAACTTGCTGCTATAAATTACAAATATAGAAGGATTCTCATTCTGTCTTCATTGGATTTGCTAATTTTTATATTTTTTGATCTTTTTATTGAATGTCTTGGCCGACCATATCCGAATCATCTTTTGTTGTCTTGTCCACTACGAGTCTTATAGTATTTGGCAAGATTGAGTAAAGAATGGAGTGAGGAGAAAGATCACTTTATCCCACATAAAAACTTAATTGGTATCATAATTGATGAAGATAGGGCATGAAAGTGTTTATGCTTTGTCCACAATGACATGGCCACGCGAGAAATGGCTCCGGCCAAGAGGCTCTGTGCGTTGGATTTTTGGCTTAAATGCCGTCTTTGTATTACTAGAATACACATGTCATTTTGGCCTTTTGTTGGCGTGCTTAGCTTTGGCTCGTTTCTCTTTTAAACATTTTATCAAACAATTGGTGTTCGGGATATAAAGTGGTTAGCCAGCCTATATAATATAACCACCAGTGTTCGGGTTATGGAAATGGACAACGGTATGCGGCCCAATGGAAAAAAACATAACGGGTCCCAACTCGGATTTCAAGTGTCAACAACACAAAATTCAACTCTTGTCATCAATTCCTTTGGATCTTCCACTTATTTGTACTATATAAATGAATTATTTGACGAGCTCTTTGCTAAAGGAATATTTAATAATTGAGTATTTTATTATAGAAATCTCTAAATATGTAATTTTTTTAACATTTAAACTAATATCGTATTTTTTAGTATGAGGCTAATTATTCTTCTAACCATTAATTTTTTGTAACAAGAATATTACCACATTTATAATAACTTCGAAATAACTAATAAAAATTGAGTTTAGCAGTAAGAGTGTCATTATTTAATGTTCAATTATGTTTAGAACAAGATTATCTCTAGTAAAATATATCATTGTTGGGAAAAGAAAAACTCAAAAATAAATTTTTAGTTCAGCCTATAGAATGTGAAGGTTAATTATGTGATAAATCTTGTCAAAGTTTTTTTTTTCTTTATTTTTTTTTTTTGTTAGGATTATCAAAGTTGTTGATCATCTAAATTAGTGTCAATTCATGCAATAATATTTTGATCGGATGCTTTTTATTCCTCTTCAAGATGGAATTGGAATAGTAAAATGTAAAATTATGTTTAATTTTTTATGAGAAGCAAAAAAAAAAAAACAAAACTAAAATTTGCATAATCCAATGATATTTATATAAACATTACATTTATTTGCCAAGTGATATTTATGAGAATTGAGAAGGATGTAGATTCTCTCTAAAAGATGGCTAAATCAATCATCATCACTGTTATCAAGATTCTTATCATATTACTACAAAAAAAAAAAGAAGAAGTTAATTCACACTTTTTTTACACACATATTTATACACTTTTTAATTTATAGAATAAAACTAGAAATAAAAAAATAAGATATATGAAAACAAAAAAAAAATAGAGAAGAGGATTTGAAAATGTTTAGAAAAAAAAATCCTATAAAAGAGAAATGCTGATGGATTTCAAGATTTTCCACAAAAGCGGAAAGGTAACACCAAATGTTGCATCCTTCGCAATTTGCATTCCTTTTTAAAGTAAAAGAAAATTCCTAATTATGGATTTCCTGCAAGTTTCAATGAAAATCCCTTCTTTAATATGGAAAATGGATTTGGTTTGATCTCATGTGATACGGACTCCACTTATTTTCATGTTTGCTTCGTGCCAAAAAATCCCATTTATATTTTCCATTTCACATTTGGCTATTCAACAAATGGAGACTTTTCTTTTCATCACACTTGATAAAAGAAATATATCAATCATTCTTATTTCAAATAAAGTGTGAGAATATTTAAACATAAATGAATTGAGTTTTATGAGAGTTAATTGTCACATATGAGAAGGTAATCCTTTATTTTATTTTTTTCTTTTTATAGAGGTTTTATTGTTTTCCATCTTGAACAAGAATTACTAAACCCTAGTTATAAAAAAAATGAATAATCAATGTAATTGGGAGTACTCTCACAAGAGAATGGGTGAGAAAATTAAGTACTCAAATAATGAATGTAGCATCCTCTAACAATACTTTCATGTAAGAAATGAAGAAATTTTATGTATAAATAACCGACCCACAATGGTACCACTCATGACTAATCCTAAGAACTTCCAAGATCATTTAAACTTGATCTGTACATGGTATCAAGCATCTTATTATATCTTTTTTTTTTAGATTATCTTATCCTTGTTTCATTAACTAATCATTTTTTTCTTTGTGAATTATGTAGTCAAATCCCTCTCTTATCCAATGTTATCATGAAATAGTCACCGCCAATTCATGAACATAATGATATATAGGAAAAAGAACAAAAAGCTAGCAAGGGTATAAAAGTGGGATATTTTCACCAACCAAACAAGGAAAAGGTTATATATTTAGAGTAGCACTAATTAACAAAGTCTAATTAAATATAACACAATTTTAAGACATTATTATTGCTAACAGGGTTTAGCAGCCAACATAATTTGACTATAATAACTTAAAATAAATCATGTTATATTTAAATAATATCAAATAGCAATGTACACTAGGTTTGATACTTGACAAAGTATACGAACAATAAAATTTTTTAGGCGAAACTATGCTTATTTTGATAATCTTCTATCTTAAAAATGATTAGTCTTTTTGGTTATTGGATGTGAATACGTAGTACGAACAAAATAATGTATATACACTACAAATAATTATTTGTTATAGACAATTTATAAATATCTCTACAAGTATTTATCGAGAACCTGAGGCCTATAACTCATGCCTTGACCTTGAAATGTGATAGCCTCTATTTACCCAAAACTTTATCCCATTAAAAAGATAATGTGTACAGCAATATATAACGTTATTCACATGGTATACAATGGTTGGTAAGAGTACTATATATATATATATATATATATATGCATACCTTTCAGATCCCATGAGAGGTGCTCACTCATCCAAATAATTTGCAGTGAGGAGAAAGTGCTCAACTCAAAAGAAATCATTTTCAAAGTACTGTCCCATTTAAAAGCAAGTAGATAAGTCGGTTGTAACAAAAGAAAAGTGGATCCATGTCCTTAATTGTTAAACCAACCAATCCAATCTTAACCCAACGAAACCAAAAATTTCTTTCTCTTTTGTTGTATTTTTTAACTTACAATCATGACTTTTAATTAAAACATGATACTCGTCTTAAAAGGAATTTGAATCTGGCGGGTTGAAGTTGTAGCATGCAAATCTCTTTCTATAAACCTTGTCCTTTGATTAATTTCTTATTTGGGTTCTCTTTTCATGTTAAGGTTTAGTTTCTTTGTCAAAGCTTCCACTGTCAGTTGAGAAGGCTTTGGTTGAGATTAAGATTACAATATGAAATTCTGTCCTGTTCTGAACATCTGCATGATAGTGGAGCACCACTTAATGGGTTTCTATATTGATGTTAAATTAGTGAAAGATGCTTCTTAGATGCCATATTAGGGTCAATTATACAACATTAATAATTTGTAGCAATGGAAGCTAAGCATCTTATTACACATCACAACCAGAAAGACAAGCTACATTCTCAAATGGAAGTTACAAGTTGACTAAGAAAATGCTGACACATAAACTCAAGAACGGCTTCTTGGTTTGAGTGTGTGTGTGTGTGTATATATATCAGTAACATAGCATTTGGGGTATGGGTAAAAATCATCAAGAATCTTGCTTACTATCCTATTTCTGCATGAAGCATCTCTAACAAGTACCAAGGAGTGAAAATGGGAAGGTGAAAGAAGTAAAGAGGGAAGTGAAAATGAAAGTGTAAAAAAACGGATTCCATTTTCACTCCTTGACAGTTGATGATGATACCAAACAGACCCTTAATGATGATGAGGATCTGGACCTCCAGGACTGAGACGGTTAGGCTTATATTGTGTTCCAAGCAATTGTTGTCTTTTTATAGATTCTTCCAAGACTTGTTTGGCTCTCTCCATGAATGCATGGTTTGCTTTGCTGTTTGAAAACGGGGCAGAAAGAGGACGAGTTTCACACATCAAGGTTGCTGTGAAGAGAAGAAGAAGGCACAAGAGGGAGCTGCAGCGTCCTAATCTTCCCCAGCTTGCCATGGAAATTGTTTTTAAGTTTGCAAAGCTAGCTAAATGGTGTAGAGACTCCAAGCACCCACACTAGGGTATTTATAGAGGCAAAAGGGATGTCGTTATCTGACAAGTGGAACATTAAATCATTGTCAAATCCTATTCATTTTTTTTGGACACTCTCAAGTCAATGGCTATTAAAATTGGGCTGTGGCTACAATTAGGTTTTGCTTTCAAACTTCTTTTTTGTATCAATGTCTACACTAAACCTTTTTCCCTTTAAAAGCAGAAAAGGGAAGACACAAACATGGAATGCTGTGTATCTTCGCCTAAGCTCAACAGTTGTCCCAATTTTAGCCGTCATTGCTTGTATTCATTGGTCAAGATTCACCGTCCACTATTATTTCAACTAGGTCATTGTGCCGACGGGACCCTTGAATTTGAAGGAAAGAATATTCATTGCACCACCTTAATGAACGTGGATTAGCCCTAAAGTTCTCCATGTCAATAGCTCAGACAAGTGACAAAAGGCTTGTGTCTTTGCTGCACTGCAGCCTTGTCGCTGAACAAGAATGGCACGTCACAGTACTAAAATTATCCTGTCATTATCAAAACCTTAATTACCAGGTCCCGGATTCCAGACGGTGATGCCAACACATAAAATATCCATATATAGCGTTTATTGAAATTTGATAATTAGAACCTGAATTCAGTTGAAATACATTAAAAGAGAAAAAAACAAAAAAACAAAAACAAGAAGAGATCATGGAACGTAACTATAGTCAATTTTCCCTTAATGATCACACATCATCCACCTTTTACAAAAGTGATGGTCATGGCATCCTAAAATCTGCCTAATCTGCAAGCAAATTCTAGGCCCCTCTGTTTTAGATGATAGAGTAGCAGTAACCTATGAGCTGATCAATTATATAACCCCTCCCTCTCTTATATGTTTTAGAGAGCTTCTCCTTGTTTACTACTCTTTTCTCTAAAAGAAATATTCTCTTTCTATTTGTCTGATGTTTTTTAGGTTAAGATCGGGGGATGATTCTAGTCAAGGAGAGAGCATTATTTGCATGGTTTCCAAATATGAACAAACACCAAAATAGATTCTTTCAATTATTTGTTCCATATTTTTCCTTTATATAAAGAAGTTAATTGCCAAATTGGTCTCTCTCTGGGGTCTGCTGTCCTTTCAGCCACCAGAACTGATAAGGTTTTCATTTTCAAGCAACCAAAATCTTCGGCGGCTGAAACGTGGTTAGGCAAATCAAATCAGTCTCATCCTTGATTATCTACACTTTCTGTATAATCCAATTCTTGAGCTTGATTTAGAACAAGTTGAGTAAAGAAAGAAGGAAGGTTGGAAGATCTTTCTTTTTCGGCATGTTAAAAGTGACCCAAAATTTAGTCCTCGTTTGACAATTTAGATCAAATTGATTCTGTAAAGTGGCCATGATAACATGGGTAGCTAAATCTTGTTTCACCTGTAATCCTCACTTGTCAAGCTAAAAGATACTACTTTTTCTCAAATTCAGATTTATTATAATAGGAAATTCATGCATTTATATAGAGCGAATATAGACCATTTAATTTTTATTTATATTTAAAACATGATATAAAATATGATTGAATATGAGCAATTAAATGAAAATCAAATAATCTAACAAGTATCTTTGCTGTAAATTCTATCACTAACTACAAATTTGTGTAAGATCGTGTAAGATCATAAAATCAATCTTTTGTGCTTGGAAAACTAAAAGTAGTAGGTGAGCATGTAATGACAAGAGAAATGCGGTGGGAAAAGAAAAGGGTAGCTTTGAGGAATTGTAGAACCTATTAAACAGCTTGTTCAAAACCCTAAAAACAAAATTGTCAAATTAAGTCTAACAAAAAAGACTAGTCCATTTATAAAATAATGAATCACAATTTGAATCTTACGAAGAGAAACATCTATATTTATTATTTTTTATAAGATTATTTCTAATGAAAGATTAAAAAAAAATTGCCAACCCTAAGCATAGGTAGTACAAGTCCATAATAATTTAACATAGTCGGACAAAACCATGAATTGTCACCAGAAATTGTCCACTTTCTGTTTTGTTGTTGTTTATTTTCTTTCCGTTGGCGGCCAAAACAAAAATTTATCTGAGCATGGCTTTACTCTTAAATTATGTGGCAACTTGCATCTTTGAATCAATGGCATCTTTCCTCATCAAGAAAAGACATGTTAAAGGGCCTAGCTTAGCTTAGCTAGGTAGAATATGATAGGAAGCAAATTTTGTTTGGGTGTTGGTCACTTGTAAGCAGAGGAAGAGAATAAGCAGTCAGAGCCAAAGGAACATGCATCAAGAGTATGCCTATTATTGTCCTCTGCAATGCATTATTCTGTAGCTGTATTCCATCTATAGAGAAGATATATATGAAAATGAATCATTTTAACTTGTATAAAACTAAAGAAGCATTCTCAAGCATTTTCTTGGGAAAATGGACAAAAATGTAAGACAATGAAAATAGGAAATTTCACACTCACTAAAATGAAAAATTCCTAGGTATTCAGTTGGGCAACCAAATTCAAGTAAGTAACTGAAGTGAATTAAGGCGATGTCTTTCCAAGTTTTCAGTTTTGTATTAAGGGCTCTCAGTTACATTATATCTTACTTTTGCAAAAGAGAAGTTAACTTGTGCAGGTAGAACTCAACAGAAAAACCAAATACCTAAGTAGAAAGTAACATTAATTATAAAGATAAATACATGAGTGCATTTGGAGTGGTATGTTAGATTTAGATTTCAACAAAATTTTACGTTAATTATCGAAGGTTTAATACAATCTTCTTCTTTTATCTAAGTTTGGAGTCGACTATAAAAACGATAGGTGGTGCCGATACTCAAAGTTGTACAATAACTGGATCCTAATGCAGCAGATTCAATTTGTGAAAGGGTATGACTTAAGTATGAAGAGTGGTTGAGGATAAGTACCTTCACACTCTAATTTAGTACCAAAACTTGAATTGTGATGCTTAATGGGACCTTGAGGAGGCTAGGCCATCATTTCCGCAAGTCTCCAATTCTTGGAATTTGTGGGGTAAATGGGTTTTGGATTCATTTTTATTTATGAATAGGCTAGTTGACCATCCATGATGAATACTTGAATGACACGAGTTCTCTTCCAAGGTACAATACTTCTCTAATTATAATAATATTATCTATTTTTATTGGTCCTTATCTAAACTATATAATAATAGCCATCAAGAAATGTCAAAAGGCAAGCAATTTTTTTTTTTTATTAAACTCTTTTAAAATGCTATCTAGATAAGTATTTGAATTAGTGGATCCACAATGCATGGTTCAAGATTTATTATTCCTCTAACTAACAAAAAGCAATTTATAATATATAGATTACCATTGAAGATAATTTTCCTTATAGGTTCAATCATGCCAAAGCATTAACAAAATAATTGTTCAATTTCGGTGTTAAAGTTTTGACTTTTAAATATTTTAAGGAATAAGATAATGAGAAAGAAATTTGGACAAATAGCTTTTAATCTCGCTTTTTTTTTTAGCCTTTTTGCAAAAGTGCACTTAATTTATTAATCACTGGTGTTGTGTGCTATTGATTCTTGGATCTTCTGATTAACAAAGACTCATTGTACGATTTTTCTTTTTATTATAGAAGCACTAAGAATTTTTGAAACAGAACAAAGTATTTCTTGAAAGTCATTTGTCAAACACAAGATGGTGCTCGTCCATATTCATATTCATCTTCATTTTCACTTCACTATTATCTCTTTTTGCATATTCTTTTTGTCTTCAATTATAATGGGCTGACTTTTTATTTGTTTGCTCTCACGTCATAAGTAAATAATATGGGCTTACCAATGAGTTAGATGTAGTGAAAGAAATAATTAAGTTTCTACAAAGTAATGAATCATGTTTGATGGTTCGATTTTTAATTAATAAAGGTACGGTCTTTTAGTGTATGCATTTAAACACATTAAAAATTATATGTTAAAAGAAAAATTAATTATAATTATTTTATTTTACAAAAAAATAAATCCTTCTTCTAATTTGCAATGGAGATACTAATATATGGTTGCTACCAAAATAATAATAATAATAATAATAGGACGAGGAGGAGTGGGAACTTTGAACTTGGACTCCTCTATCATACTGTTAGCAAGGGTACTAATACCTTAGCCAATAATAACCTATCAACGTTGAACAAGTGTAGAACAGAATTGATACGGGGCAAGTATTTTTTTTTTTTTAGATCGGGTGGCAAGTAGATTTTGGTTTTATGCTGTTTTATTTTATTGTTAATTTATACAAATCTTTGTTTTTTGTTTAGATTCGTTCTTACTTTAGCCTAAACTAACAAAATTACGAAAGAAAAAGCCTAAATATATGTTAATTTTTAGCTTAATTACAAATAAATATAGTCTTAGATTTATTTTTAAAAAAAAAAAAAGAAGAGAAAAATAGGCTGGTCCATTCATTTCTGCTAGTAGCTCGCATAAAAGTAGGCTAGGCTTCGTTCTCGACAATAAATAAATAAGTGGGCCCATAGTATTTGTAATTGATCAAAGGCCCACTTAACCATTAATGGAATCTGGTGGCCCGTTATACTCTGTCTGTATATATTCATCTAAGCCCAATTCAGAGTGGCAATAGAAGAAAGTTTGACTGCCTTGGGCCAGAGACATTCATATAAATTAAACAGTCAGAGCATTTTCAATATTTACGACATGTTTCATTTTATTGCCAAACATTCCAAATTATTTTGGACCGTGCAAAGCAATTTCTGCTAATTTTGAAAAAAAGAAAAAGAAAAACACGTGTATTGATATTTTCGGATGTCACATCTTAATTGCTTAAGAAGGAAAAACAATATCTTTCTATTTTATTTTTATGTAAGATGTAAGATACTCCTGCATATTTTCCCTAAAAGTTTTGTGCCACTAACCTTAAGGGCTTCAACACTTCCAACTTAACATAAACACCCTTCCTTCCTTCATATTGAAGGGCTTTTCAATAAGGAATATTATAGACATTTGAGTTAATTATGATTTCATTTCACATTAATTATGTATTTCAAATAATAAAATACTTGAAAAGTCTTTCACTCCATAAGTTATTAAATTATATTAGAAATAAAATATTCATTCCATTTTACCAATAAAAGTTAAGTTCGAATTCTATTAACGATATAAAACCCTTATTAATAAATAACTTTTAATTATCTCTATAAACATTTAACGAATCTTTAAAACTTAGTTCACTTAAATTTTTATCAAAAAAAAATAGTGGTTCTATCTGTTCTATTACTATATATTCTTATTGTGAGTACTAAACCAGCCTAAACAATTGTGACTTGGAACACAACAAAATTGGTAGCTTTGTTGTCAAAAAAGTGATGCACGAGCGAGGTTTGGTTCGATTGTCAAAAAGAATTTTCCTTTTATTTAGTCATAGAGAGTGTTAAGACATTGGATAGTGACTTGGAGACGAAGACTTGCCAAATTTTGGCCAATGAGGTCTATTTGTGTGGCAAATGCAAAGACAGCAAGATAGATGTTACGTTATTGCTGCATAATTTCCATATCTCAAGTGCCTCAAAGACTTAGACTACAAATAAAAGTTAACATGCGTATGGAAAAGTCTAGTCTTCTCTTTTCTTCCACGAGCATGATTTGATTTCAAATCATGTGCATGTACTGTCATATAAATTTTATATAGCTTCCTTTTTAGTCATTTCATCTTAATTACATTTATTTATAGGTTTTATGGGTTTCTTAAAACTATTAAGGATTTACCGTTAAATTCATATATGAGTTATGGAAATGTTTTAGCTTAACAAAGATCTCCAGTTTTAACCTAGAAAATGTATGGATTAAATCTTGGTAAAAAAAAATTATAGCAGAGAAATTAACAAGTTCAGCTTTTAACCCTAGAAAACAATAAATATGAGAATCCACGTGATCTATCTCTCTTGAAATCATATTAACTGTCCATGTGAATTATGGAGTCCAGGCTTTTTAGATGGGCCATGCATCATCGAGTTAAAGGGTAATAATAATGAATTATTTCAAAGAAAATAAGGAAAAATATAAAAGAAATCAATTCGAGAAAAACCCAGATGCAGAGAGAGAGGCAAGTAAGAGCCAGACAAGAGGAAAAAGTATCTGTGTCACCGTGGCATACAGCACATGACAAGGACAAAATAATGTTAAAATCAACAAAATAAAAGAATGAAACACTGAATAAATTTCTTTATTCTCACAAATTTCTTTACCAACAAGTCCTTTTACCATGTCCAAGGGAATTAAAGTCATGCAATGCTTTAAGAATCACCAGATTCACCACTAGCACCTAAATCACCCATCCAACCCAAACCCCACTAGGGCTAGCTAGCTCTACTCAATTAAATTGGATCCTAATTTGAATAATATTGGGACCCCATTTGATTCATCTCACACCTCATCGAATTGATCGATGTTGACTCCTTGTTACAAACAGCATAGCATCACCATAATTTAGATGTTGATTTCACTTATGACTTACCTCACAACTAATGGCATTAAGAATTGAGAAATAGGGTTAGTTTAGTAGTTGGCAGATCTTATTGTTTTTTTGATTCAAATTTAATTTTGGATCAAGTTATAATTTTCGGAGTATTTTATCCCTTCTATTTATAAACGAAAAAAAATAAATAAATAACAGCGTTTTTGATTAAAATCAAAACATCAACTACGATAAGGAGGAGATTTGATTACATTTCTCCTTAATTATTAACTGTTGTATGAGATTTGAATCTAAGATTACGACCAATAGTTAGAAATACGATTAAAAGAAAAGTGTCATTTTGCTAAAGGTAAAGGATTTATAATTATGGAGAAAAAAGTGGGCCTTGAATGCTCCATCAACATCATATGTTAAACGCGTGAATGCTATGGTTTGGCAAGTATGCAGACTATGGCCTACCAGTGAGAAAAAAACTGAAAGAGAAAAGGTTGGCTTCGTTAACCCTATTATAGGAAGGGACATGCATTGATGAAAAAGTAAATCAACTTTTAAGGTTTTAGTTTTTCGGATCATTAACTTTGTGTGGTTGGGTGTTGATCCTTTCCAAGTCTTGGAAAGATACACTGCAGACTTGATAGTCGTATAGTATAAAACTCAAAAACTACCAAATAATTTTCCTATAGCAATATAGCCCATTAAGCTAGATTCATTTCTTTGTCAACAAACGCAAAGCAACTCATTAATTTTTTTCGGCTGAACACACCATCAATACAAATATCTATGAATCACTTCTACAACACCTATAGTGGAAACTACCCTTTGAGCGGCTTCTGCTCCAACAAGGTTTTGAAAGCTATTTTTGATATCTGTCATTTTAACCTAGAGTTTGTCACTATTTTCATATAAGGCTACCCATTTTGGCTTCTCAACTCCATTCTAAAGAAGCACTTATTTTTTATAATATTTTAGTTTAACTTAAAAAGGTTTTGAGTTTAAACTATAAAAATTTATATACTTAAATTTTTTTATTATATTTATCATCTTGCTTGATCATAATTTAAATTAGTTGATGTTAAATATGGTATTAAATAGTAAATAATTTTCATCTAAAAATAAATTTTAAAAACATTTTAAATTTTTCAGCTGAATTTAGCATACACAATATATTTCTACTTCAGCTAGTGAACTTAGGCTAACGAAATTTTTATCTTATAATCTTTGGTGTGCATTTTTCCAATTAGAGTTTGCAATTGAAAAAACCCATAAAGAACTCTGAATTTAAGAGAATTTTGTCCTACTTTGTTGGAATTTAGATGTGAACAGTAGAAACTACGGTGCCATACGGAGCTATAAGAGGAAATGTATTTTAGGTAGTTCCTAAAAGAAAAACAACAAAATAAGGAAAAAGGAAGAATGAGTACTAATAATCAAAGAAAAGAGAAAAAAAAAAAGTCGTCGTTCCTTGATGTGATTTCTTATTCCTCGTTATCTTCTTGGATCACGAGCTAGCTTGCACTGTCTCTGAAGAAGAAAGGACAATTACGATTACCCTACCACACATGCTGTTTCACAGTTTTACTTTTTCATCATTGATTCTGGCGAAACTTCCAATTACAAACTTACAATTTTCCTGCAGGATCTCATTGAACAAGAGATCATCTTGCCAAGGCACTGCCAGCAGTCACTCAAATCAAAAATTGATATTGGTGCTCTTAATAATATAACATAACAAAAGCTGTTACATAATCATAAGATCGTATCATCAACTACATTAAATACTTATTATTATTTTAAAATTGACCTAAAATTTTATGTTAATCCATTTTTAAACTTGACTCTAGTAGATTGCATCTTTATTAACTTCATGTCATAAAACTTAAACCCTAAAATGAAATAGTATTTCTTTATATCTACTGCACATAATAACGAGGGATGAATTAATTTTAAGTTTGCTTTAATTATACAAACAGACATGTTTGAGTTACACTGATGCACGGAGCATCAACTGAGAAATTCAATAAACTCTTCATGATGGCTATATATCCACTTGGTGTTAAGAGGTAAAACGAGCTGTAAACATGAAGAAAGTAATTGTTATGGAACCTGAAAAGAATTAATGAGCATTTATGTTCATTATTGCACTGCCTTCTAGCTCAATCTTAATTAGTAGAAGAGAATGCAAAGTTTCAGAATTTCTGTAAGGTGATTATGCTGCTGAATTTATCTGCAGAATTAAGACTGATGTTAATAATATGTATATTCTTTTACCTTTCACTGCTTTTTACACACATGCACTTTAGCAAGGTTTACAGTGTCAAACATTTAAAGCCGTACAGCTTTGCATTAATTTGCTTGCAGCTTCAGGTTCATTTAATTTTTATGTCTAACTCAATGAAGCATAGCTTTCATTCTTTTTCTTGGTGTCTTTTGTTCTTTTTATTTTTCTCTTTGCTTTTATTTGGTGGGACAAGCACGCAAGTTGTGCAAAGGTTGGATGAGCTGTAACAATAAGTGTTCTCATACTAACACCGAAAGAAAAAAACCTAAACTAGTACTTATAACAATTAATAACTTTAATTACTCCGTACATGCTGTTTGTTTAGTCTCATCAATTAATGGTTTGAGCTAACAATTTAAATTTATTATTTGTTAAGCTCATCTACATATGTACGAATCATCTTTCTTTTTTGAAAAACATAAGAGTCTATAATTCAGTTGAAATTAGGTTAACGCTTGTCTAAATTGACAAAACAAAACTCCTTATTTACACACGTTTAGACCTGCGAATGTTTGTTTCATTGAGGAAAATCAACAAAAGTTGCACCAAGATTTTCTTTCTTTCTTTCATGATACAAGTTACGAGCAAAACTGGACTTATACTCCAACTGTACACCAATCATTTTTGGTGGGCCTTCCCCTCACATGCCCTCTCTCAAACTAGGGCAACAATGAGGACCCATTTCCATGTCCCACTTAATCAAGCTTCTCTACCTTTACCTGCATGTCCCATTTTCTTTGTTAAAAGAAGCCATTTGATGCTGATAGCAATCATATATGATGAATTGGAAACACAGTCACAGCAGACAGAAACTGTTAAAAAAAAAATGAAAATAAATAAAACTGTTGAAAATTATTAATGCAGTGAAATACAGAAACGGCGGCATGGAAATTTTCCTTTAGTAACCATAAAGACAAAATTGGCTAGAAATTCAATTTTCTTCCTAATTGAATAGAGCATGCAGAGGGCAGTAGTGGGCAGCTATTGGCTGTTGGGTTGCTCAGCTATTTCTTCCCTTTCTGCTGGTCTGCACTGTGTGTGTGAGCAAGTACGAAAATGATAGCTAGTTGGGTGCGGTGAATTAACGGAGAGGGACAACGCAGAGATTAGAGATACTTCTATGAACACGACTTAAGTGTATTAAAAAATATGGTAATTTTATTTTTATTACAATTTAAGAATGCAAGGAAGCTACTCATTCTAAAACTAGAACAGCCACAAGTTTTAACAAAGTCTTACAATATCAAAGGGAATTACTTATAATGAAATTCAAACACAAATGTTACTAGCAAAACCATTCAATATTTGTTAGTTGAATCAATCTATTGATCATATAATATCCTAGTTAATAAAAATATGTGTGGTGAATCGGATCAAACAAGTAAATTATCAAAATCTTTACAAATGCAAGTACAGCCATACAGTCAATTAGACCAGTATATATTATCATTTATTATTATGAGTAGGGCATATTATTCATTACCACTACATTAAAGAGCGATGAAGCAGTTTGGTAATTGGGTTTAAATAATTTGACATGAGCAGGTCCTAGAAAACACTCTCGTATTATGTTCCTGCATTTGGCTTAGGACACGTACGTTCCTTCTGGTGTCATATGCACTTAATAAAAGTACTCATTCATGTGCCCTTCTTAATTATGCACAAAATAATTATCAGAAACTCTTCAATCTATAAATACACTTCAAAACTTTTTAGTGTACTATACAATCTTGAATTATAGTTTAGTTTACCTAGTCTGGTTTTCTTGGATTAAGATGGAACCGACTTTAGAACTTAAAAAATAATAACCTAACTTGAAATGTTGAATTTAATTTTTTTTTTCAAGGTTGTTGTTTCAATTAAATTTTATAATTATTTATATCACATTCTAATTGTTCTACGTTTGTAATATGCATGAGAAAACAAAAGCAAGTACAATAATTGGTGCCAACCTTTTGGTTCTGGTTTATAATAGGCCAGGGAGAAAAATGGACCCATATTTCATTTGTTTTTGAAACATTAGAAAAGTACTCTTGACAGTTGACAAAAGTGAAAAATATAATATGTAGCTTTCATATAAATTAAATATATACTTTTCATATTACATTATATAAGAAGTTGAAAAACCACCGGAATTAAATCTAGCATAACTAATTAGTCCACACAAATTAATATTCAAATCTTTGTTAAAAAAAGCAAACACTTATTAACTGAACCTATTATCATTGATAGCTACAATTAATTTCACTCTTTTATATATGTAACAATTCTTGAATTGTGTCAACTTTCTTACTAACGCAACTTGTTATAATCTACTGTACAAATGTAGAGTATCGTCCCAATCATGGTGGGTCTTGTGGGGTGTGAATTAATTATTTGATATGATTTCAGAAAAAGCCATATTCAAACACAACAAAATTGAAAATGTCACGAGGACAAGAATATTCTTGGTGCAATTACAAAAACAAAAATTAATTATTTTAGTAGACATTATACATATACGTACCTACAGATGATATTGAAAATAATTCCAGAAGAAGAACAATAATTGTGTGCGAGATGATTACAACAACATTAATCTATGTTTGTTGCCAAATTAATGATGTCGAGTACTCCAAGTATTTTCCACTAGTTTAAGTTTGTGTGTGACTTTTGGAGCTGCGATTAATGTCGTTTCTTCCTAACTTTCTGCCTGAAACAAAACTTTAATATATATATATATATATATATATATATATATATATATATATATATATATATATATATATATATATATATATATATATATATATATATATATGTATAACCTTTGATATATAATGAATTATACGCCCGCATATATCTGCACTATATTGCTTCTATATTTCTTATTTTTGACTACTTCTAATCCAAATAAATCATTGGAAAAAACAAATAATATATTCTTCGTTAATTGGAATCACAAAATTAGATTATGATGTCATGGATTACGTTGATCATGATGTTGCTTCAAATCAAACACCCCATGAAGAGATTAAGTATTACTGATTAGTGCGAGTACGTGCTTAATAAATTAAACATGATGTCTGATTTTCTTGTTCCCTTCTGTTTTTTCTTTTGTTCAGTAACAGAATATCTGAGATTTACAAATCTAAGTTATACTAATATCTATTATTACTTTAACCCCGGAAATTAAATCAAAGAGAAATGCTGACAAAAACACCAATGACTTAAATTAAACTTCTTGATCCATTTGCCCACACATTGTGGACAACATATAAGACATGTCTCTAAAGAGTAACAACAGAACAAAAACCACTTGCAAATACTTAGTTTCATATCCAGACGTACTATAGTTTAATATAGAATATATATTACTTGGACATGCATTCAATTAAGGAACATGGTTATTCTAACTTAATTAAAATTTTTAAATTTAAGTTTTGAAAATATAATTGTTTAATAAAAAGAGTTTTATTACTTTAATAATTTTGTCTGGTTCTAGTAATATGAAAATAAAAAAAATTAAAAACTAAAGTGTGGAAACCTCGTACTCCTTTGTTAATTGAAACCTAGTGTCCATTTTCCTATATGGGAGTGCTTCTTGCCTTGAGCACCTCATCTTAATTGTCCCTTCATGGATGCATAAATATTACCTAATCTATAAAAATTAATCCTATACTATATCTAGCGAACTTAGAACCCAACATTAAAAATCAAAAGATGAATTCTACAAATCTAGCTAACTACATAGCCAATAATATATATGTCGGATGAAAAGCTCGCTATGCAAATATAAATATAGGTCACCATCTTAGGACAATAACATGTATAGTAGAATAGTATTGAAGAAACTCAATTATAATATAATTAAGTCCTTTGAATCTAAGTAGATCTAGTTTTCACGTGATCATGCATAATAAATTTACCTAAATTGTCATTATCATATCAACATATTTATATAGCATGAAAGGTCTATATACTCTAATATATATCATTAAAATTCAAGTTCACTTTTCTTACTTAGGAGTCTACTATGAGAGACTACTATTCAATCTTCACTTTTATCAGTCAAATTATTATAAATATGTCAACTACGGGAGATTAACTATAATTTCAACACTGTTTAATGCACATTCATGTTATTCCATTTGTTCATTGTTTGGTTAGGAACTCGAACGGAGCCCTAACAGTACCAGAATAGTACCATACAGTACCAATGAAGGAGACACCCACATTAGCACATTTGTTGACTGCCTCGAGCATACCAAATATTTTTTTAACCTAAAAATCACTTTCTCATGTTCTAACTTATGTTATCTTCACAGGAATTAATGCAGGCAGAGCACGTTTGTTTTGATAATTAAAGCATATTGGGTAGTTGACACGTGTTGGTTTGAATATTGGGATTGGTAAAGATAGTCCATTTCCTTCCTCAACATCCTCTCTTTGTCTTTAGCTTTATACTTCCTAACCCTTTTTCCCAATTAAATAATCACAATTTGTTTTGTTATATGCACAATTTAATCAGTTATATCTACTTTAGAAAGGCTGATAATCTTATTTTAGTTTATTTTAGTTGAACTAGGGTGATACCTATCTGATGATGCCTTTATGTCTATATGAATAGCCAGCATAAACTTATAAGCTTAATTAAATTTAATTAACATCATATTAATTTTTAATTTTCTTTTAATTAAATTTAATAGGCAAATAGAGATATGAGATAAATATATATGGTAAACTCAAATTATTTCTAATAAATCATTTATTTTTTATAAGGATAGAATGTCATGAGAAGACCTAACTCGGCGGGAGTTTATTATTAGAAGTTGGTTATCACTCTCTAAAAGGGTTGAAAGAAAAGAAACGAAGATAGTGAAGTTCTAGTCCAGCATATATTTGGAGCTGAAAATTAGATTGAAATCAAGATTAAAACTTTGAAGCACGTGGCTCAGTACTCTGAAGAGATCAATCGGGAGACAATAAAGTGACCCATCTCTTTAATTATTTTATAATTTGATCAATATATCATCTCAGTATGAATCCAAAATTTATGAATTTCTTGATACAATCTTTAATAAAACCTTAAACCAAACCATTTGTAATCTCTTTAAATCATCAAGAAACAAACATGCAGGAAGAGGATATGAACTCAAATTTTTAGTTTGAAATATGGCTCATAACAAAATGATACAATATATATATATATATATAGAGAGAGAGAGAGAGAGAGAGAGAGAAACATATATATACACAAACGCTAACTTGATCATATATATACTCCAAAACATAAAAATGAAAAAGTATTTTTCTTTCCCTAAAATCATAATTCTAAATCTTTAAAACTTGGAGTATTTTGAAGTTCGTGACTCGTATAAATAGCCTCTTATTGTTCAAGAGGTTCACTAATCACACTCACACCATTCAAACAAATTAACCCTAGCTAGCTAGCTGAGCTATTTCTCAACACTAAAAAGATCAAGAAAACACTTACCCCTTGAGATTTCATCATCACCTTGTGATCCTCAGCTCGGGAAAATCTATCCCAAATTTAAGACCAAAAGTAGAAACTTTGTTGAAAAAGAGAGTACCACAGCTAAAAAGCTCAAAAGATATCAACTCACAACTTGCTAGGTTGGGAATATCAGAACCCCAGAATCTTGTGGAAGCCTCAACTCAACAAAACCATTTGCTTCAGAAGTTTCCCACATTTTTCAGGTTTGCTTTATTGCTCACTCATGCATTTGGATCATTAAAGGCCTCCATGTATTCTCCAAGTGAAGCTACACCACACAAACGGCTGATCTTTTCATTCTTCTAATTGGTGACTTTATGTCCTCTTCTATCAATTTTTATTATATAGTATGTTTTTAATCAAAAGAGAGAAATTTAAGTGGTCCTTTTCCTAAGTGAAAAATATCAATTGGCATTGAAGCTCCAAACAGATCTCAAAGCTTTTGTTATCTTCCTCTTTAAAATAGAAGGTTCAATTATTTATTTGCTTCTTGTGGTCCTTTATGTCTATGAATTGCACAACAGAAACGAGAGGTAAATAAATATCTCAAAGTTTCTTCAGGTCACAAAAATGTTTGATGTAGATACATGAGTCGTAGATGGTCCTCACTTGAATAGAAGAAGGACCAAGGAGACTAAGTAACCAAACTGGTTGGCACCTTTCAGAAGATAAACACAAACTGCAATTATTTTAATTGATTATTTAGGTTTCCTTTTAAGGAACAAGCAACATCCATGGACAGAAACATTTCTCTTCTGTTACCAGATTAATTTATGTTAAATATCGCCATCATTCTTTTTGCTGATAATAATTTGTCAAAATGCTCTTAACTTGTTAGGTTTGCTTGCTTACAAATTCTCTCTGATGGATATGTACCATCTGTAAGATTTGCATTGAATATTCAATCAATAAAATTATCCAACATACCCACAGTCATAAACTTCTGGCAATTTTAAGTGCTTGTGAAAACATGGCCAAATTTATGTCTTCTCTTGAAGTTCAGAACCAATAATCCATGTCATAAACATATTTTTGTGCACAAATTTTGTTCAAATGAGCATTGCGAAAATCTTTTTTTTTTTTTTTTCTTATGTCAGGATATCCTCACATTACATTAGAGTACCATACTAAAAGCTCTTAATCCTGCTACAAAATGCACTTCTAAAAAGTGGAAAAACATTTTTATATAATTTCCACTATTTATATTATTTTTAAAAAAGTAAAAATTTCTTCAAAAGTTAAAAAAAATTACTTTTAACAAAACATATATGATGTTTCTAAAAAAAACTGATTATTATTTCATAAAAATAGTAATTCCAAAAAAAACTTTTGTTTATGCTTTCATACTTTAAAAGTTTTTTTTTTTAAATTAATCCAAACAAAGAACAATAATCTTTATTTGAGAGGTATTCCATTGATAGGATAAGTCTATGTTATCTTTATTATTTCTCTTTTTACCAACTTTTGCATGTCTAGGTTAAATCATCGACCTTTTAGACTCAAAAGTTGTAGAACTAATATAAATAACGTGTAAAATAAAATTAATGTATCATAGTGTCACTACTAGTGGGAATAACATAACTTAATTGCTTCAAGATTTATAGAAGAGAAAACCTATAGTAAATATAGTAATATCACACCACAAAAGGGAAAAAGGTAATTACAGTAGATGGAGATACTATCCATATACTAAGTGTTGAAATTACAAATAGACAACGCGGTTTACAAGTAATAACAGTATGCACCGCAACAACAGTGCCCAATTAATCTTATAATCTTATAAATAAATCTCTAGTTTAGAATCAATAATAATAATAATAATGATAAGTTATCTTAGTTAAAGTGAAAAGAAGGAAGCAATATTGTTAGGGTGTAGAAGTAATTTGACCTACTGTACTAAAGGACAAGCGTACAAAACATAGACAAATACAATGTTGTTCCAAAAAAAGAAAGAAAATGGAAAAGGCATCCCCTTGAGATGCTATCTCCAGTAATATCACGAACCAGAAAAAAGGTCGTTTGGGAGAAGGAATGATATTGTTTCTTTTGAGTGAAGCAATAAAGAGAGAGAGCAAAGAAGGGAAAAAAAAGACTAAAAATCAAAGGAAAAAGCTGTGTGAAAGAGAGGGTGTCACTTTCAAGAGGTGTGGTGGAGGCACGTAAAGGATCTATCTATCCATCAAAGCATCCAGACAACAAGGGTTGAGATATAGCCAACGGTTCTAAGTTGTAACTAGCAAGTAAGAATCAAGTAAAAACAACCTCAAATTGAGTGTGAAAAAGAGAAAGACAGGGTGAAAGTTGAAAGAGGCAAGGGGAGCCAAGGTTTGCTGTGACTGAAATGAATGAATGAGCTTTGGATGGGTTGGTGTTGTGTGGTGTGTGCATAGTGGTGTGTAGGTAGTACTAAAACAGCACAGCAGCAGAAGAGCAGTGATGAGATCACAGAGATCTTTAACCTCCATTCTGACCAAACACTGCCAACCCCTTACCACTGCCATCATCAAGGGCTGTTGTAGTAGGCCCAGGATGAATTCCCCTTCCCTATAGTCCCCTAATTTACTGTTCCATAAAAATTCAAAAGAGAAACCTTTTTTCTTTCCTCCCCCCCTCTCTCTATCTGTTGCTCTGCCTCTTGTGTCTGTGTTGAGAAATATGTAAAATTTGCTGGAAATTTTCCTCTAAACATTGTTTGTGCGAGCGGGTGTTACCAACAAACCCTATTTGTATCTCCTGTTTGGTTAGTGGGATAGTACATAAAGGAGCGCAATTACCAAAAGGCAAAAAGTGGAGTGGGGAAGGGAGAGAGAGAGCGAGAGAGAGGGGAACGATATGGGTTAGGCGAAAAATAGAGTTAACGTTCTGGGTCTGGTTTAGTTTCTCTGTTTAGGGGATTCTTGTGGTGATGGAATCGGAAAAATTGAATGGCAGGGATTTCTGGGAGAAACAGCAGCAGAACCAAGTTTCAGAGTGTTGTCAGTTGCACGAGCAACACGAGGAGAGTGGGAAGAAGGAACAACAAAGCTGGGAGTGTAAAGAAGAAGAATCCACAAACTAGTAAGATAAAGTTTGCTGCTTCATTAAAAGCTGGAAGAGGAAAAAAAGAACAAGGGTCTGAGTCTGGATCCTCAAAGGAATCATCATCACCACCATCAGCAGCAACAGCAACAGCACCATCAGCATCAAAACCCAGCTCCAAATTCAAGGTATGTAGAGGAAGCAAGAGAAGAGGACGACGGCCAAATTTCCCCTTCACAGAAAGACCATCGCTTTCACCAGCAAGACCCAAGCTTTCATGTCCAGCTCCAATATCTCCACCCACAACTTCAAAATCAACCCCAGCAACACCAATCTTCTTATGGAGGTTTAGATACAGAGATAAATCCCTTGCAACCACCCAAAAAACGTTCTTTTCTCCCTCCTCCTTCGTCTTCTTCAGTCGAATATGCAAGAAAGATGGGAGAGACCAATCGCCAAGCAGCAACATCGTCGAGATTGGGGTTAAGAAGTGGAGGTGGAGAAATCGTAGAGGTCCAAGGAGGCCACATTGTGCGCTCCACGGGACGCAAAGATCGTCACAGCAAGGTCTGCACAGCAAAGGGGCCAAGAGATCGAAGAGTTCGTCTCGCTGCTCACACTGCCATTCAATTCTACGACGTGCAAGACCGTCTCGGTTACGACCGACCAAGCAAAGCCGTCGATTGGCTCATCAAGAAGGCAAAAAACGCCATAGACGAGCTTGCAGAGCTTCCCGCATGGCGTCCGAGTACTTCTGTGTTAAACTCAAACGCTTCGCAGCAGAATCAGCAGGAGCAGCAGAACCAGCAGATGAACGAGGAGAACGACAACGACTCCCATGGCGTTCACCGTGCTACGGTGGATGCAGTTTCTCCTGGTAACCGAAGAACTGATTCACTGGTGGGAAACACCGCCGCCAGCGGTGGTGGGAGAATTGAAAGTGGTATCCGGAATCTTCAGCAGCAATTAGGTGAAAATCCGAATAACAGCGCGAGTTTTATTCCACCATCTTTGGACAACGACATTGCTGACATCAGGTCTTTCTTCCCAATGGGTGCGACGGCGGAGACGACTTCGTCGCCTATTCAGTTTCAGAATTACCCACCAGATTTGCTCTCGAGAACCAGCAGCCAAAACCAAGATCTGCGGCTCTCGCTTCAGTCCTTCCAGGACCCAATTCTGCTTCACCAAGCCCAGCAGCACCAAGCTCAGAGTCACCACCATCAGAATGAGCAAGTCCTGTTCTCTGGAACCCCACTTGGGTTCGATGGGACATCAACTGGGTGGTCAGAGCAGCACCACTCAGAGGAACATGGTCGTTTGCACAGAATGTTAGCTTGGAGTGCTGGTTCTGATACTGGTAATACTGGCGGTGGTGGTAGCGGCAGCGGAGGATTTCTCTTCAATTCACCGTCGCCGACTCCATCGCAGATGCCGCCGCCGCTTCAGCCGTTGTTCGGAGGCCAAAGCCAGTATCTTTCTCAGAGGGGACCCCTTCAGTCCAGTAACACCCCTTCGATTCGTGCTTGGATCGACGACCCATCAATCACCACAGCCACCGTCACCGATCATCGCCACCACTATCTTCCACAGGCAATCCATCATCAGACTTCTCTATCGGGCATCGGATTCCCCACTTCCGGTGGGTTCTCCGGTTTCCGCATTCCAGCACGAATCCAGGGTGAAGAGGAACACGACGGCATATCTGACAAGCCGTCCTCTGCTTCCTCTGATTCTCGCCATTGAATAAAGTTTCGAAATTTCCTTCTCCTTAAGGTGCTACCTTTAAAGTCCACTTCTCGAATTCAATTTGGTAAGTCTCTGTTCATGACTCATGAGCTACTTGCACTGTTTTTTGGCCTTTCAGGATTCATGTCCGTTTAGGAGATGATCGAGAACTTGCAGGGAATCAATTCCAACACAGGGTGGATATCAGCTATAATAAAGGAGTTGGATTTCAGGCGCAATAAGGATAAAGGAGTTGGATTTCGGTGACCGTGATTCAATGACTTATGCCGTGGGAAAGAAGAAAATCTAGTTGAATTTTCAGGTTTTCCATACCCCGGTTTCTTAGCTTTTATCTGTTAATTTATGTTTCAGACACGTTTTCATGTTTGATTAGACTTTGAAGCTGTTTCATCGTTGTTGGATTGCCATGTTTCATTTGTTACATTTTGTAGTGGATATCTTCTTTGAACTTCCTTTTCTAGTTATCTCCGAAGGTATCGTATGTTTCCAACTTAGTCCAAACCCAGCTGAAGAATGAGTATTTCCCTCCATTGGAAAGCAAGGCAAAACCCCAAATGAGATAAAGTAGGAATTTTACGTTTTGGGGATTATGTAATCTAATATAAAATTCCAATGTTTTGGTTGGAGCTGGTATTGTCTGCTTTCATACGAGGGAAATGCCTTTTCTTTGGATTGGAAATGGCCAAATGATGATGAAATAAAGAGGGTACCATCTGTGAACATTTTATTTCTTCAAAATAAAAATGATTGGATTTTGTTCCTTTCTTTTATATTTTTTACTGTTTTCTTAGTGGAAGTATCCATGCCTGGATAGCTTCCTCATCCTGCAAAAAGAATTGAAAGTAGATGTACGGTTGTATGTCTCTTTCGTTGCTTGAATTTTGGGAGCATTTGACTGAGAAGTCGTTGTCCATCAACAGTAGAAACTGTTTAAGAAGATGTTGGGTGGTAGCTACTGCTGATTCCACAAACCCAGCTTTGGTAAAAGGCCAATTTTCTATATTCAGCATAGATTTCTTCTTTTCCTTTTCCTATTGTCTAATTTGTAGTTATTCTTTATCCTATTTGCTATACACTGAGAGGGACAGAAAAGCTAATTAAGGTAATTGCCTAGCAAAATCATCTATTACAAGGAAAGTAACACGAGGATGTATAATCCTTTTTTGACCCAATTATGGTTTCAAAACCTCAAAGCACTCTAATTGCCTTAGTCTTGGAACCAAAGTTCTTAACTTTCCATCAAACCAAGCTATTAGATTTTGCATTCAGATATAATAAAGCTGGTTGTGACACAAACTTAGACCATAGTTTAAGTGGCTTCATGTCAATTCCAAAAGGAAAAGTTCACTTCAGATGGTTCAGGCTTGTGGGACTATCGTTATAGATATTACTAAGGCTAACTATCATTGATCTTCAAAGAGATTTAGAGTGAGTAGGTCAATTCCATAGTTTAAGTGGCCATGAACCTTAGACTAAAATGATGAGGTTAGATGTTGAGCTGTGAAAGAATAAGTAGGCCATAGTCCATAACCAATGAGATTGGTTGGCAGATAATCTTAGCAGGTAGAGCAAGTGGGGCACAGTGGAATACATCTGCAGGGGAAAACTATGAAAAGGAATGGGATGAGATGAGCACAGAGAAGCTCAATTATAGAAGAATACAATACACAGTTATGATGCCACCAAAGCGTACTGCTTCTCCACCTGTCCATGGTCCCCTACCCTTATATATCTCAGTGCCTCGTAATAATCCCTGTAATTCCAACCTGGAACTGCAAGTGCTCTACTTCAATGGGAAATATTTTTAAATAAAAACTAGTTTTGGCTTCTATTGAAATGGAGGTAAGTAACTTTTTGGCTGTTGGTGCTCTTAAGTGGGTTGATGACTATGAGAATGCTCCAACTAGGGCTTTGGCCCCCTTTGCAGAAAAAATTTCTGGGGTGACTATAAAGAGTAGCATTTACCTAAAGGAGCTGTTACCCATAAAGGGACAGACCTTCCTATAAGATCAAAACAGGGTTTATTGATTAGTAAAATAAATTATCTCCTTTTCAGAAGTAGAGATATCTTTTTGATTGTCACGAGCAAGTTCGTTTGCTTTCGGGGAAATGTAGCCACAGACAATTTTCCTTCGCTAAGTTCAAGATGAGAAGAAAAAAAATATGGTGAGTAAATTTCTTGACGCTTCAAGTTTTCCTTGGACAACGAATGTCAAAAGAATGTCTGAAAGGAGGAGAAGCAGATTCATCTTCCGGAACTCTCTTCACGTTTACAGAATTTGGTTAAAGACTCGGTTGAATTTCTGCTGCGAAATGGTAAAATTAAGATAGACAGCATGGAATTAACTGAAATTTGAAATTTAGGTGCAACAGAATCATCATAATTCATTTCCTCATCATAATAAGCATCAAGTTTTAAGCTTTTTACTGAAACATCAGTAAATTATTGAAATTTACAGTACCCAGAATCAGAAATAAGAATACAGAAGAATGGAAATGGCAAGGGACGCATACAAGAGAAGATAAAGCAGGCACCTTGAATTTGCTTGAAGAGGATGAATGGTGGATTGGATTGTAAATATAAGATGTGGAACTGTTGCATGGTAATTTCCCAACATAGAAGGCCACTACCCTGCTACAAAATGAAGCAGAACTGGATCTCTTGGAAGATGACTAATCCTCTAGAAGGTGAAGAAGGATTTTGAAAAAGACAGTGAGTAATAAGAGAATAGTTACGTACCAGTTCAGACTTCATAGTCCTCTGGTTAACAAAATAATATGGATGTCGTTTTCGTGATTTTATAGATTCTGTTCATAAATATAAAATTATAGTCAAAATTGTCAAAAAGAAATCAGCAAATATCCCACAAGTAAACCCATTTTTCTTATACACATAGCACGTCAGATTTGACTTGAAAATCTCAAATTTTCTATACATAGAAATGCGAACAAATTTCATAAAACGAAAATGGAAGAAAATGAGGTAACCAAAATTAAATGTTAATATGAGTCGGATGGTCCCGGCGAGGCTCGAACTCGCGACCTCCGGCTCATAAGACCAGCGCTCTAACCAACTGAGCTACGGGACCATTTGTGATTATATTTTCATTATATATACTAAGATTTCTATTGTCTTTGACACTAGCATTTAAGGAGTATGGCAAAATTCAACCAAACATCACCGATTAAACTAGAAAATGGTAACAAAGAATCTTGTAATAGATGCCTTGATGAAAGCTCATGTATTGTGTATCCAAGAAAATGTTCATGATCCCCTTATATGGAAAAATGGTTGTGGTGTCATGGAGGCTTACACAATCACATTGGTTGCAAAGTATGAGATAACTTTGAAATGTTACTTTAGCTTTCTATCAACTATTGCCTTTCATGATATCATATCAGATTTGGAATGCAATTCTTTGTTCATAAATTGGTCCCAAAGGGAAAAGTGTTGAGATTGTTTTCGTCGTAGGAAAGACATAGAGGAAGATTCTCAAGCTTATATATATATATATATATATATATATATAGAGAGAGAGAGAGAGAGAGAGAGAGAGAGAGAGAGAGAGAGAGAGAGAGAGAGAGAGGGAGAGAGAGAGAGAGAGAGAGAGAACTATATTGACCTCTCATCATTCAATTTGTTTTTTGAGCATATCTTCCCCTTTCCTCCCCATGCATGGAATCTAAAGTTTTCAAAAATTAAGACTGTGGAATGGTTACCCTCTATCTAACGACAAAGTCAGAGTATACACCCACTCAAATGTGAAACATAAAGAAAAAATATAACTTAAAAAGAGTCTTACCTTTTCAATAAAGAGATATATAAAAAGGTTTTATCAAACAATCAAAACCATTTATCAATATTTATTATGACTAATCATTCATAAAAATTATGATCTTTCAATTGTGTAGAATTTTTAAGAACCAACATTGCATTTCACCAATAACATTTCTAAAAAAATATTTTAAATATATTTGTTTTTTGGTTTGAATAACCAAAATAGTTTTTTTTGTGATTTTTTTTAGATTAAAATTTATTGTTTCACTTTTTTTTTTTCATTTCATATAATACTTCTTTTGATTGATTAAAAAATATAAAATAATTCTATAATTATTTTTAAGTAATTTAAAATATATTATTTTATACCTTTCCCACCAATCAAGAGGAGTAAAACATAATATGAGACAATTAATTTTGTCTCCTTCTTATATTGTATCCTTTTTTAAAAAAAAAAAAACATAATAGCTTTTTATTTGACTTTTTGTATAAGTTTTCTTAACTTAAATAGTATATCTTTCTAAGAGATATATCTATTCATTATCTCTCATAGAGAACAAAATGATAAACTATTGTATGAATTCTTGTTAAAAAAGACACCTACATTTAAAATGTAGTATTTATTTATGTACTGAGCATACACAATTATACCTCCAATAAAAGATAATTATGAAAAACAAAAAATGAATTAACTTTCAAGCAACATTATAACAGATATAAGGTGTATTATTTTCAACTTTAATTGAAGCAATTAGTAATATGATCAAAATTTGTTATACATAAATACTAATCCATAAACCTAAACGATTTTATTAATTGTGTGTTTGAGAAACATTTTAATGCTATATAGATCAAAGGTATTTGGATATATGCTACCCCCATTCTCCATAAATGATGAAAGTTTGGAATAGTTGACCCAAACATAGACGTTCATTGAATTAATTAGACATGTATGTGAATGAATCTAATGAAACAAAATTGCTTTGTTTGAAGTAATTAAATGGCACTTTCTTAGTTCACCCAAGCATTATGAAAGTATTGCGTGTGTCTCACCTATATACATTAAAGTATCGCATGCGTTCATGAATCAATTTGATCTATTTTCTGAATTCAGTTTGATGTAATTCAAAAATGAAATCTAAGAGGCATAAAGCCACCAATTGCTTGCTTTTCAGGAATTTTGATTCTAAATATCCACATTGACCAATTCTTTGCTTTAAATTTGTTTTTGTTGAAGGAATTCATCTTCTAAACAAAATATTTAAGAAATCCAATGATTAAAATTGAAATTGGAGTTTTGTTTATGGTATCAATGGCAAGTATAAAATTAAATTATGCAAACAACAAAGAAAAATACTAGGGCTCTTGAGTTTTACGTGGAACATCATGCATTTAATCCCATGAAATTACATTTATGAGGAGAGTACTGTTTTCTGTTATTTGTTGGATGTTGGGATTAATCTTATACCAAAAAAAAAAAAAAATGTAGAAATATCTAATAGATAGCTTACTTCTTTTCCTTTTAATCAAGCCTTATTGTCCATTATTCAATCAGTGCACTTAATTTCGTTTTCGACCCAATCGTGGCCATATTAATAGCCATGCCTTTTCTTGGAGGAAAAGAAAAAGCCACCAACTTGGAATAACTTCGTTCAAAACTCAAGTAAACCTATTTAAGCAATCCAATCATCTCAATTAAAAATGGGGTTTTGTTTATTTTACCAATCACAAGTATAAATGTCCATGCAAACAAGAAAAAACACTAGGTTTCGTGCCCAGAGTTACGAGTTTGATCCCATGAAAATAGCAGAGATATTATCAATTTTATTACTTGTTAGAAACATCAAAACAAGAAATTATCTATGCAATGAATCTAATGGACTTTCATAGCTCAATTGTTCTTCCTTTAATCGTACATATTTATTCGTCCTATTCTTTGACAGGTGTACTTAATCTTATATAATAATAATAATAATAATAATAAGTGTACTTAATTTTAATTTTCTTTTTTTACCCAACGGTCGCAATTCCAATAGCCATGCCTTTTCATGAAAAAAAAAAATTCCCGCCAACCAGGAATAGTATTATTATATTTCCAAAAAAAAAAAAAAAGCTGTGTTTGTCCATCTTCTTATTTGCTAATCCTGTGACGTAAGAAAACAAACAACCTAAGATGACACTGTCTACCAACGATGCTCCTCTTTAATACATGATTTAGGGGGAAAGAGAAAATTCAAAGGAAGCATTTAAGGAGAGTGGAGTGAGGATTTGGGCGAGCAATGAGAGAAATTTACTATATTTTCTTTAGATTTGCATGTTTTTGAATTTTGAAAAGATTTTGGATATTTTATTTTTTGTTCTAACTTCTCATCTCATTTTCCCTATAAATATTTACCTGATCTCTGCTCCTCAGACAAGCAACTGGATTCAAGAAAAATCCGAAATCTTTCGTATCCTCTTTGCAATCTTTGCTGAGTAGTTTCCTGGCTCTTGGGTTTGTTCCTCAATTTCATAGACTGCGAGATTTTGGGTAATCTTCTTTTTCTTCTCTTACTGAAGTTTCTAACAAAATAAAACGTGTTGTCTTTCTCTCTCAATCAGCCTGGGTATCTGGGTTTGCCTAAAATTTTGTTCTTGATGTTGCAATGCAATCATTTTAGTCCAAATTTGTGGGAAATTCTTTTTTTTTTTTTTATTTCATCATTTTTATTTGTTACCTTAAGAGTTTCTAACGCATTTCTACAGTGTTGAAAATTTAGATGGAAGCTAACAACAATGGCTCAAGTTGTAATAGAACACCCAAAAAGCTTAAGCAAAAGAAGGCACCACAGAGAGGACTCGGCGTGGCACGGCTTGAAAGGATTAGAATTGAAGAGCAGTGGATGAAAGATTACCCAGCTGCTGCTGCAATGTTTCCATCCCCTAATTTTGTCTCACCAAGCTTATCTCCCTATGTGCCTCTGCCGTCTGATCATCCATCCTCCTCTTCGAACCCATTTCCTTCTTGGTCACCACCATATTTCCGATCTCCCTTTCTGTCAAACACTTTTCCCTTGGCAAACCATGGTGGTTTTGAGGCTAACTGGCCTGGTTTTCCAGTTCCACTGCAAGGAAATGTGCCCAATTTGTGGAACAACTACGAGTCTCATTTTAAGAACGAAAGCTCAGTGATGGGCACTGTAGGATCTTGCATGAGCTCGCCTTATGGATCCAACCTTCCAAATTGGATGCAAAGTACACAAGAGTATCAGCATCCTTCTCCACCAATGGTAAGACATTCTTTAGAGTCATATATATATATATATCCCTCTCTTGAATTTTTATACTGGTTTTTTCAATTGGTTTCATTTAGCTCATTCTTGGGAATAAGATGAATTTGGTTTCTGAAACAAGTAGGTGAATGCTTTATCTGAGAGTTCATCGACACCTCCGCTTTATTATTCTAGAGAGCTCCCTTCAAACCAAAGTGACAGTCGCGGCCGTTCACCGATGCCAACGGAGGAGAAGGTACTGCAAATTGTTCTTATAGTTGTATTTAATCCAATTAAGTTATAGATTTTGATAAAAAGGTTTTTTCTTTACAATTCTCTAATTTTTTTTTTTTTATCAGTACATAAATTTAAAATAGATCTCTGTATATGTTCTTACTATTCTTGACTTCGTGCAGAGGATTGGTATGAAAAGGTCATACACCACTCTTGATGTTCCTCCTGCCTCACCTTTCAATTCCAATTTGCCTACTTCTGCCTCTCCTATGGAAACATATGAAACAGCTTCCTACGGGCTTGGGGGTGGATTTATTTTCAGTGCTGGCAATTCAACTTTAAGGTTGTCTCAGTTAATGATCTTTGGCTTCTTTTTTTTTTTTTTTTTTGCAATTTTTGATGTTGTTTGCTGACACTAAACATTGCCACAACATCTGCAGAGAAGTACCTTCCTCTTCAGCCTCCAACTCTGAGCCAAACTCAAAGAATTTCTATGGAGATTTTCTCTCATTGGCTCCCCCTACACCTACTTCAATGTTCAAGCCTTCTTCAACATTTCTAGGATTCCATGACCGTGAGTATCCTGATTTTGAGTCTTCATCTTACCAGGTTTCGATGAATTCAAATTAATTAATCAACCCGTTTTTCCATTCTGCAAATTTCATTTCTCATTTATAACTTCCAATTTTTTTTTTGCCCTCTAAAGGAAAATATAGAAAATGAAATTCTCCCAGCAGAGTTTGGTCGATTGAATCAACAACTGCCTTTCTATAACTTCTTCCCAGAAGAACCAATGGCAGAAATTGACCAAGCAGCACCCAGAATGGAGAAATGTGATGGGGAAGTAAAAGAGGTGGATCTGAGTTTGAAGCTATCAACATGTTTCTAGTTTACCATTGTGGGGTTAATCCTCAAGGGGACTCGAAATCTTGGCCATGTGAGGAGTACCAGGAAGAAGGAAAGAGAAGTGGAGATTTGTTTGTTTAAGGTGGTACCACTGTAGGGTTAAGCCTCAAAGGGACTCGAAATCTTGGTTGTGTCTCTCTGTTTGATTTATTGGTTAATGTTGTCTTGTTGGCTGTGGGCTGCTTAGGGTATTGGATTGTGCTTTATGGTAGTATTAATTGGTGAAAAAAAGAAAAATTAATGTCTTGCAAATAATATCTTATGAGCAATTTGGAATTTTCTATTGTTCAATCTCAGCATATATATATATATATATATTTAATATTTTGAGAGTTGCTTATGGCAACATCAGAACTATTTAAGGGCGTATGTATTACAATATTATAAATAAGTGAATATTAATCATTAAAATAATAATTACAATAAAACAGGGAAACCGGTATTGATATTCATTCAATATCATAATGGACATTGACTAGAGAAAATTGATACTGATGAACCAATAGATTACCAATTTAATTGCAAACTTCCAAAATATTAAGAATATATTATATAACAAATATTTTTAAAATTATAGTTTAATACATTTAACTAGTCCCGTATTTTGTTTAATTTGGATGACCAATCAGCTTAAACTAGTTTAATTGAATTTTGACCAATTTTTGATTGATCGACTCAATTTGATTTAACTGAGTTTTGAACAATTTTTGGTTAATCAGCTTAATTTGATTCAACTAAGTTTTAACCAATTTTTAATCGAGTCAAATACAGAATCAATCTAATTTTACAAACCAAACTGATTTAATACCGTATTCTTAACTTAACGGCTAGTTTGATTCAAACTTTAGAGGAAAAACTAAAACTAAAACGAGAAGAATCCATATTTTCATCAGTCTCTCAGTAAACCATAAATTACCATTAGTGACCATAGAAGTCACTGTTATTGGAAAACATTAAATGCTCTAGGACCAAAATTACCCGCAATCGATTGCCACCGCGCAGTCGATTGCGGGCCGTCTAATCTACTTACTATTGCACAGTCAACACAATCAACTGCAATAGTAGGTAAATTGGACATTCCACAATCGACTGCACGGTGCAGCTGATTGCGGGTAATCCATTTTCAATGCTCTATGACCATCCAAATACATAATCAAGAACATAGACCAATGCCAGGGAGAAGGGATAAAGCAGGATAGCCAGTATAGATGTCCAGAGAGGGAAGTGAGTCCGGAAACTGCCAAACAGACCCATGACAAGGCAAACAACCAGAATAACTAATACTTCTGAAGAGAAGTCCCATGTCAATCCTCTCACATAAACAAGGGCCAAAAACACTGACAGGCAAAGCACATTGTTCATCGTAACAGCACCATATAGCTGCAAAAACAAATTCAATCAACGCTTTAAGTCAATAAGTAAAGTGGAATCTGGTGCAGGATTTGCACTAGTCAATCGATTGCATTATAGTTGTTGATGTAGTAAACACCATACATATCATCCAATGACTGATGTTTCACCACATCAATGACTAGAGTGCAATTGACTCTAACAAATCCATGTTAGGATACTGTGGAACAGAACACACCTCGGAGAAAGTTAAGGAGGCTGTCTGCCTCTTATCACGACTAGCAAATATAATTGCTGACACTGCTTCACTTGAATTGGTAGCGAAAGGAAGTGCAATGAAGGAAATGAAGAAAGCGGGAATGCTTGTGGCATCAGAAAAGTTATCAACTGCATCAACCAGAGGGTCAGCAAAGGCAGCGGCAATAACCGTTCCCAACAGCAGCAGCAACACTGCTTTGATGGAAGTCCATTTGGGATCTGCAACACCCTCAACAACTTCATCACTCTGATCCCCGACATCCAATAGATCATGTTCCCTCTTTGTTTCCTGTGCAAGAAGTTCCATTTAATTTCGTTCAGTCATAAGATCCGAAAGGAATAACTTCCTTGAAGGGCTTCAACAGCATAGCACAACTTACTTGGTGAAAATCTTGTAAAAATCTCGTCGGCTGAGAACCGGAAACACCTCGAGAATGACCCTGAGCATTTCTAATCCATTTGCAGATGCCATCTACAAACTCATCTTCATCAACAGCATCATTATGAGAGGTGTCAAATTCAGCCATTATTTTGAACACAGCATCGTCATGATTCAGGTCAATCTCCTCAAAGTTAATTCCAACCATTAGTGCTTTCAATTCACCATGAGATAGTTCCCCATCTCCATTCTCATCAATTGTTTTAAAAAGCCTGCATGAAAATCCCTCGAGAAGTTAGTGAGAAAAGGAAGAAAATACCATAAAAGATATCCAATGTCAAAGCAGAAAGGAGAGAAAAATTACTTCTTTATCATTTCTTTGTCAGGTTGACCATCCTCTTTCAGAAACCTTCCTAATGCATGCTCAAAATGTCTCAAAATTCCAAATATAACGTGTTTGTGTTTCACATAAGCAAGCTTTCTCCTCTGTATCCAAGGTTGGAAAATCTGCACAATTTTTTCTTATTCTCAATTTCTTAATGATTTGGAAACAATATCGATATGTTCATACTATAGCATGTAAGAAATATAATTATTATCATAAAAATAAAATACCTGATACAGGCAATAAACAATCAGCAAAGCAAGAGAGACAATAAGCGCAATCAAAACAGCCAAGTGCCTTCCAGAAGTTGAATTGAGAATTTGCGGTAATTGAACTATCAAAAATGGAAGGACTGATATAACCATAATCCTAGCAGCATAACTTGTCCAAATATCAGTACTGACTCCAGAACCTGCAGATGAAGATTTTATTGTACCAAGAATTCTAATCAATCATAAGTTATCTGATTGGTTAAGAGTATGTGACATATATAAGAATGCAGATTGTTTGGACGACCACGAAGAGAACAAACACTCTATGGGCAAGAAAAGTTACCAAGCCAAGCTAATGCTCAGAATTTTCAAAAGAAGATCAACAAAGAAAAACGTCAAAGCCATACCAGTTAAACTATACCCCCTTGTGTCTTGTGTGTCCACTGCAATTCTATCGTCGAGGTCGCACTTGCCAACAATTACGCAGACTCCCCATATTATGGTCAAAAGAAGAGTTGTTGACCCAGCTAGCAAACCCATTCCAACAGAGACTTGACTCTGAGCAGTTTCTTTACTGCCAGAAAGCCCAGACACTACAGAAAACCGAAAAGAGAGATCAGAAGCAACAAAAATAAAAAAATTATGAACAGTGCTAAGTGAGTATTATTTCTAAATTTAACAGGAGCGGAATAAAAACAAGTGTTTGACTCAACTATACAAGACACACTAATATGCATGATGGGACTCAAAAGAATAGCATCCTAGATAAAAAGAGTAACATGACTCCTTGAATATGTTCAAGTTGAAGCATAAGAAACAGGAAGCACTTGAGACATGAATCCAGCAGAGACACCCAGGTGCATGGGTGCACTTTTGTAACCAAGGTTCAAACAAAAATAGTTGGAATTGGAATTGCTTTTGGGGTGGGGGGGAGAACTTTAATGACTAAAAATTCAAAAGAAAAGTAATCCACGACACCGAGGTGATGTGACATTCATATGACTACCCAAAAGGAGAATAAAATGGTAAAATTAATTTTCTTAAAAAAAAAGAAAGTAGAATTATTCTAATGATTCAGAGAGACAGTGAGAATCAGAAAAACCAAATACCATTTTCAAGTTCTCCGAACTTTCCAAAAGCTACAGTAATAGGCTATAGAGCAATAAAAATGATTCGCTTCACTTATAAAGCACAGTTAGCAAACATAACTGAAAATGGGAGAACTTAGAATCGAGAGAGCAATTATCAAAATTTCCAGTAGTTCATATAAAATTAGTACGTCTTGTAAAATTAATTCTGATAACTTTCACTTTCAACGCTCAGTACTGATGGTGGCAGGAAGATAACAAAAATCCAAAGTTCCAATGTTTCCCCAGATTCCTTCACTGGGATAAGATTTAGGCGAATGATCAAATCAAGGGAGAGGGAGTAAAAAGTAAAAAACTTTCCCAGTACTTTCTAGCAAACCAAACATATAAAAGAAAATCCATACCGAGAATGAGCATGGCGTCTGGCAGCGCACCCAGAATGGGAAGGAACAACCCACCAACAATACCAGGCCCCAATATCTCAAGCAGCAGCTCACTCCCATTGGACAAGTAGGTAGCAGCCTTGTACATGAGGAAGCCATAAATGATGATGAGGAACAAGTTTCCAAGCACAGTGGTGGTGCATGGCAAAAATCCATAAGTCTGCTCGCAAGTAGATTCTGACAGGAACCCAAATGGACGGTGGATCAGCAGCAAGCTCTCGGATGGCTTCCGGGAATCATGCACCCCATCAGAGACCAGATCAGAGGAAGATGAAGAAGCAGATAAAAGGTTGCTGACGAAGCGACCACGGGTTTGACCGCAGAGGAACATAAATGAAAGGAAGAGGAAGAGAGTGAGACGGGTGGAGAGAGCCATGAAGATTCAGTGGGTATGGCAAAGACAAATGACAAACACGGCGGGTACCTACGGGAATGGTATAAATGCAGCATGGAATAGAAGTGATCCAAACAGAGACACGGAGACATTTGATAAGCCGGGGAAGCTTCTCTCTCTGACATCCGCGGCAGAGCCAACTAGTGTGGCGAAAGCGTCTAATGCGTGTCCCGAGATAGAGATAGCAGAGGCATTCAAAGAGGACGTGGTAAAAGATGAGGACGTGGTAAAAGATATTTAGTTAATAAACCAACATTCATTTATACGTCACCCATCATCAAGTTCTTTTAATAAACCATATCATCCATTCAGTTCTTTGCTAGTCCGTTGAATTTTTTATTTTTCTGTTTGACTCAAATTGTTTATGGAAAATATATATATATATGATTATAAATTATGAGATCCAATTTAATAATGAGAAATTTAATATAAGATGTCTTATAAGTATTTTTGAATGATATTTAATCTTTAATATGATATAATATTAAAAGATAAAAACCTTTTTTTATTTACACTTATTATTTTTATTAATTTTGTATATCATATTCTATCTTTATTAATTTTGTTTTTTATATTTAAAATTTTTATTAGGTTTAAATATAATTTATAAAATTAATAAAAATAAAGATATGAAGAACACAATTAATAAAAAGTAATGAGGGTAGAAAAAAAAATTATACTCACAGCCAAAAGTCTTTATTAGAGCTAAAGAAAAAAAAAAAAAAAGTCTTTTATGTGTTCTTCTAATAACTCAACAAATATGGAGTTATTTGACTTGTGTGATTCCGAAGTTAAATATGGCAAATGAAATGGACAAATCAGGAAATGATGACGAAAGACTCAAGTCGGGCTTTAACGAGTAGTTGGCCGTGGGCCGTGGGCCATGGCTGGCCCACTGTCGGCGAATCTGCGTTAAATACGTGTGTACTGATGCATAGCCAATTCTTCATCTGTGTCTTCTTCTTTTTTTTTTTTCTAAAATAAGAAATGGGATTCGAAGTTGGATACGGTGTGCAGGTGGCTTAGATTTGAACCCAAAAGGACAACGATGGATTTAGATAAAGTATAACTACTTTAACAGTTATTTTACTACAATTGTAATTTTTTAGACATTCGTTCGATCTATTTTTATTGATCCAAAGTTTGTTTCATGATTAGATTGAGATTTTTTATTTTTTTTTTAATTTCCAAAAATACATAAAATAAAATAAGGACTTGATGCGAGTGTATATTCCAATGATTGGATCAGACAGCTTTATCCCAATGGATCCTTTTTTTCCGTTGAATCTCTTCTACTGGTAGTTGGGACAGTTGGGGTAGTTACATTAAAAGAAAGGGAGATAGTTAAGTAGTTAGTTTTACAAAATTGCTTAAATTTGCCAACTGGAAAGACCCAATTTGAAGCAAAAAGCCAAAACAAGAAGGTGGCTGTTAAGTTAAATTCAGCTAAAGCTTTACATTTTTTTTTACCAATTGATAATATAGTTTCACTTGAATATTTAATAATTAGTAGAATTAAATTTAATAGGTGATATTTTAATTTATTTTCACAGATTTTGAGCATTGCTCCATTTATAATTTATAAAAAAATTACTCATTTTTAGGATTAAAGTATTATTGGCTTAGTGAAAGTTCTTAAAATTTATTAAGCTTAACATTTCAAATAAAACTTTAGAATTGAATTTGTTTAAAAGTTTTTTTTTTTACAAATTATTTAATATCTGATATTATATTAAACATTAATTAATTTAATTTAAATTTAATAAAATCGCATAAAAAGCCTAGAAGATCAATATTCAGTCATAATGTACAACTTTTTCTTTGGTGTTACATAATGTACAGTTTTTGTTCCTTTTTCTGAGACCCTAAATCAGAATTTTGTTAAGTGCATAAACCAAGACGAGAGACAGTGGATACAAGAGGAATGCAAAAATTGCCATCCATAAAGGGACTGTAGAGCAAAAACTTGCTTTTAAGCCCATTACAGCACAAGCAATTGCCACAACCAAAGCTTCAGCTGAAAATTCCCATCTGATTTGCCGAACATATATCAGAACTGAAACCGCAAAAAAGCCAAGAACATTGTTCATGAACACACCTCCATAAATCTGCATTGGCCCAAATCATTATCAGTTACAGAGAAAATGCATTACTAAGTTCGATAAATGAAAAGACACTGGCAAAGAAAGATGAATAATAACCTCAGAAATGGCCAGAGAAGTAGTTCTTGTCTTCTTTTTTCTAGCTTCTTTTACTGCAGAAGTTGCTTCTCTAGCACTTGTAGCAAGTGGAACTAAAATGAATGAGACAAAGAAAGGGTGAATCCCAGCTCCTTCAGAAAGACTATGGACACTTTCTATCAGAGGCTCAGCAAGAACAGATAACAAAGCAATTCCCAGCACCACATATAGTATTGCCTTGAACCATGCCCATGTTGACTTGTCAATTACTCCTTCCCCTTGCTCCTCTTCCACCACCATGTCAGCCTTTTCCCATGTCTAGTGCACAATCAGAAAAAGACTAAATTTTTGAAGATTGTTAAGTTGTTTGAGAAAAGGGAATTGTTGGGCAAATTATACTTACTTCAAAGATTGCTTCTTGAGACTCAGATTTTGAGATGGAAGCATCACCGGAAAGTGAGTTGAGCCATCTTTCGATCCCATCAACAAATTCTTCCTCGCTGATTACATGGTCTTGGTTGATGTCAAGTTCTTCAATGACTGTGGCAACTGCTTCCTCCACATCTAGTGATACTTTGACGAACTTGATGTTCTTGAGTAGTTCTTTTAACTCAGACTGGGAAATGTAGCTGTCTCCATCGCGATCAATTTTCTCAAACAATCTGTTGAAAAAAGTAAAAATTAATTTTTTATGACCATATAATCATTTGCAGACATCAATTTAACATTTTAATTTTCTAACACAGAAAGAGTCAGAAGCGCTTCTGCACCAAGATTCGCTTTTGATTTGTGGGGCAAGAATAGTTGCAGTTAGACATCGGAAACAGTTCATGCTGCTCTCACCTTTTGATGGCAATTTCATTAGGATGGCCATCTTCTGAGAGAAGGCTGCCAACTAAATCACTCTGAACATAGCTTAATATTTCAGATATGAGATGTTGCTGATTTTCACGTTCTTTCCTTTTGTTTTGTATCCATGGCTCAAAAGCCTGTCAAAGTTTTGAATTAATAGTCAGAAAGAATTTTCAGCTCAGTAGCCTCAAATGATTTCTACAATTTCTTCACTTCAACACGTAATGCTCTAAATAGGATATAAGAAACAAGAAAAACTTGATATAGTAACTTAGAATGTCTGAGTAGACATCTACTGTCCCACAATTATGTCCCATTCTTTGTCCCATCATCTATCATTGGTCAAGAAAATCATAAGACGATGGGGCAAGGATTGAGACACAATTATGAGACAACAGATGTTTATCCAGAAAGGATGGAAGCTTAGTATACCTTATATACTTTCTTCAGCGAATCGCGTCTGAGATACTCCTTCTTCACAGCATACTTCGTTTGCTCCAGCCATTTTGTGAAGCCATAAACAAATTCTTCCTTATTTATCTTCTTGTCATCATTCATGTCAAAAATTTCTAAAATTTTTTGTATTTCTTTTTCTTCAGTGGCATCTATTTCATTTAATCTGTTCTCAAACAGCAACCTTTTCACTTCAGAAGCTGTTATACCACTGTCACCATCTTGGTTTATTTCCCTAAATATCCTGCAACATCCAGTAAAAGTAAGTTAAGGAGTTTCCTTTCATGTCAAACAAATGAAATGATGGTTCACTGTTTGGAAGCTGTTTCAAGAAATCTCACCTTCTGATGGCCCTCACATTTGGAGTCCCATTCTTGGTGAGGATCCTTTGCAGGGTGTGCTTTTGAACATGTTCTATGATCTTCAATATCACATGATCATGTTTCACAAACTCTAGTCTTCTTTTCTGTATCCAAGGCTGAAATACCTGCAAATTTAACAGCAAATCAGAGGCATTTTTTTTAGTACACTCTAATATTCCTCTTGTTCATAAACATTAAATGAAACAGTGAATATTAATGAATAGTCATGGTGAGGAAACCTGGTAAATGAAATAGAGGAACAGAAAAATGACAGTAATGATTAAGGCAACGATCAAGATAGCGCTTCTTAGCCCAAAAGAGAAGTGGAAGAAACTGGGGATTTGCATGATCAGAAGTGGTGTAATTGAGAAAACCATGATTCTTGCAATGTAGCTGGTCTCCAGATCAGTTGTAATGCCAGAACCTAAAATAAATCCACGAAAACAAGCAGTTATGCAAAGAAGCATCTTGTAGACTGAACTACAGATGGTGCAATAGTAGTTGATGTGATGCACAATGAACTATTGGATAATGTAGAGTTATGCATTGATCAATTTATCTAATGTTTTCATGTTTTGACTATAGGAAATCTAGTTTCTAAAAAAGGAATTGCCTTTTTCAAACAACTAATTCTAAGTAAGCTTTAAAAGATTGCAGCAATAATATTAATGTGGAAGCCAGTTTTAGTAGACATTTCTTGCATGATTCCCTTCATAAAAATACCAAAAAACTGTTTTAGTCTGAACATAAATTAGATGGCTGAAACTTAAAAGGAGGAACAGACCAGTCAAGAATGATTTTAGTCTTGTATATGCTGAATCAGCAACATCAGTGACTGTAAAATTTGAATGAGTCTCATATTTTTTGCTGCCAGCGATAACACAGGTTCCCCAAACTACTGTCAGAAGCAAGATGGAAGATCCAGCCAATAAGCCCACTCCTGTGTAGGCATAGTCTTGTGCAGTCTCCTTATTAGTGCTAAGAAGTCCAGAGACTGTAACCCAAAAAAAAAAATATTTTTATTTGTAAGTAATAAGCACAACTTTCGTCTAAGAGTGAAAATTGAAAATGTATTTATTAATTATTATAAAAAAAAAAAAAGACAAAATTGATCTATACCATTGACATATATAATATATTGCTTCTGTTATGTGCAATTTGTGATTGATATATGTACCAGTAAAGATGGAGACAAGTGTGCAGACAATAGAATCAATTTTGAAGTCAACGAGTTTTTATCGGTTCCTTGTGAATGGGGATTTATTCATATATTTTAATACATTTTGCACTGAAGAATATTCTTGATAATCATTACTTATGTTAGAAGGTAATACACCGGTTATTGTCCAACTAGTCTAGAATTACATAATGATCAACAACTAACATATGGAAGTGGTCAATAATTATATTAAATGCAGCAGCCACATTAAATTATTAGAAAATTATTTACAGAAGTTATGAATTTAAATAATTTAAAATTATTTACATAAAATAAATTCATGGGAACAAGCTCAGCTGCAATTTAATAGGCACAAAAGGAACACAACATCATGATGGTATATATCATTTTCAAGATCTGCAAATTGTAGATAACTAGAAGCAACAATTTAATAAGTTCATGAGACTGCAGAAAGTATCAACAGAAACAACAAAGGGACCCAAAAAAACCAGAAGCAAAGCTCACTTTCTTTTACATAGATATTTTAAGGACAGGAAATTTGAGGTTGTGGTACTGTAAGTAACATACCAAGAAGAATTAGGGACTCCGGAAGGGCACCAAGTAGATCAAAGGCACTGGCACCAAATATACCCGGGCCAAGAATCTTGAATATCTGTTCTCCTCCAGAAGCCAAAAATGATTCTCCATAGAACAACAGATACTCATAAACCAGAATCAGGAAGAGATGGCCGAAAATGCTGCTTGAACATGGTAAGAACCCATACATTTGCTTACACTCCTTCTCAGATGATTCGAATTCAATCCCTTTGAGAAGCAAGTAGTTGTTTTTGTCAGGTTTGGCATCATCAACTCCATCAGAAACTAGCTCAGAACCAGAAATGTCTCGCAGAAACCGGCCTTGAACTTCAACTGCAGCAGCTGCAAAAAGAACAAGAATGAAGGATGCTGTTTTTGACATGGTCATGATTTCTTAGCAGCTGGATTGAGCAGTGGAATGAGGAGGAATGGCCTCAAAACTCTTCCGTATAAATTGAATTGTATTGAGAATTTGAGAAGTGCAAGAAATTGGATGGAAAATAGATTACTTTTAACTTGGGTTGGGTGGGTTTATTGGGGAAAAGTCTGCTGACGTATCTAGGAATATCTCCAGTTACTTGCATGCCAAGGTCGTGTATCGTTTTCTTTTTACTGCTACGAAACTGGGGACACATTTGTGTTCGAAATCACTTGGTACAATTGGAGTTATCTTAATAAATAATCATACCTTAAAAAAATTAAACCCCACGCGAAAGAGAAAGGGTCGAACTTGGTAGGAGAAGTGTATTAGCTTTTTTTATTAATGTTAATCATTTTTATTTTTCTTTTTCTTTTTTTAATTAGTTTTGAGAATTGACATGTTCTAAAAGACTAGAAGATATACAAGTCAATACGGAAACCAGTCCATTAATTAAGAAAAAAAAAAAAACGTTAACTTGGGCTTGAGGAAGTCTTTATTTGTAAACTAAACTCAATTTTTAGTCGTATGATTGCTTGTTTGATTTATTATCATGTCCAACTTTTGGGATTAGACCGTAATAAATTTCTCATGAATCTTAGTCAAGACGTGGATAGCTTTCCTTTGATTGGATTAGAAAGGTGGATTAATTGAGATACGCACAAACTAATTGGGACACCGCTAACTACTAAGAAAGAATATAAACTAGATTGGTCTTGATATCTATCTATATACTATACCAATTCAAATCTGTTCTCGTCTATTAGAGGGCTGCTATATGTTATCACTGCATAAAACCAATAAGAAAATATATAGGTGAGCATAACACTATTTTTATCCAAAAATTTTAAGATGAACGAGTCTTTTTTAATTATATATCTCTTGTATGTCTTAAATTCTTCTAATGTTAAACTTCAACTCACGTTTTGACATTTTTATGTACAAAAAACTATATACCTTGGATAGCATAAGTGATTATGTTTTGATTCCACAGTAGAAATATGTCTAAGTCGCACTGTTTTTTTTTTTTTTTTTTGGGATCTTATTAAGTTGCGCGTTTTTAACTGAGATGACTAATTGTTGTGAAAAGAAAGGAAAAGAAAAAGAAAGAAAGAAAAGACAAAAGGATTCTTGGTGAATACTTTTCAAACTAGATTTTCAAGTGGTACATGAAAGCCACACATGTAATGTATATTAATAACCACGAATTCATGCACTACAATATCTCTCTCTGTCCCACATTGATAGCTCTAAAGATACCTCGGAATTATTCTACAATGGCAGCTAAACGAGTATGCAAGACTGTAACTTATACACAATTATGATATTCAAGTTGGAAACCTTCCCAAAGAGTAATTAACCATAATGAACAACATGAGTTAGGACATAAGCCAAAATCAAAGCTAACGGGTATAAGAGATATGCACAAAAAGAAGTCCATAGAGGAAACTTGGAGAAAAAACTTGCAGCCAGGCCAATTATAGCACAAACAATTGCCACAACCAACACTTCAGCTGAGAATTCCCAAGAAACTTCTCGCACATAAATCAGAATGGCAATAGCAAAAAAGCCAAGAGTATTGTTCATGAAGACTGCATCATAAATCTGCATTGGCCCAAACCTTGCTATGATTAGATAGTTCAATAACTTCAATTAGTAAATGATATTGGAAAAGGAAGATGGCTAAGACTAACCTCATAGATTGTTTCAGAAGTGTTGTATTTCTTCTTATGGCCAGCTTCTCTGAATGCCATACTTGCTTCTCTAGCATTTATGGCTAAGGGGACTAAAATAAACGAGACGAAGAAAGATGAGATTCCTGCACTCCTAGAGAAATTCTGGACACTTTCTATTAGGGGCTCTGCAAGAACTGATACCATTGCAATTCCCACCACCACATTCATTATAGCCTTCAACCAGGCAACTAGTCCTTTGTTGTGATTCTCCTCTACCACCTTTTCAACACTTTCCCAGATCTAAGACACAATCATTCAAAGAAAGTGTAAGTTTAGATGTTGCTTAGTTGCCCACTTAAGAAAAAATGAAGAATGTGAGTTCAGAATTGTGGATATACTGGATGGATTTCTTCTTGAGAGACTGAAAGTGCTAAAGGAGAATGACTGGGAGATGGGTGAAGCCATTTTTTCAGTACAGCAACAAATTCCTCCTCGCTAATTTCGTTGTCTTGATCAATGTCAAGTTCTTGTGTAATTTTTCCAAGTGCTTCTTCCACATCTTCTGGATTCATACCAGGCTTGATGCTCATGATTAGTTCTTTCAACTCAGATTGCGAAATGCGGTGGTCTTTATTGCTATCAATTTTCTCAAACAATCTGTTGGAAAGGATTGACTATTAGAACGGGAAAACAATGAAATCCATGGAATTAGTTCAACTAAAATTCTTAATTATTAATATATTGGAGATGCTGACCTTTGGATAGCAGGTTCATCAGCTGTGCCCTCTTTTGTGGAAAGGCTGTCAACCACATCACTCTTAACTTGCTTTAAGAGTTCAGATTTAACATGTTTCCTCATTTCACGTTCACTTCTTTTCTTTTCAATCCAGGGCTTAACAACCTGTGTAAAAATTTTCAGTAATATTGTGAGAGTTATTTCTCCTTGGAAGATTCTCAAATTTTCTCCCTTGGTTTTCTTCTTTTGGTTTCTACCAAACAACACTTAAAAAATGGGAAAAGTAAAGGCCAAAGTAAAATCCTGAGCATGTACCTGGTATATGTTAGTCTGCTTTTGTCTCGAGAGGTACTTTTTATCTAGAGCATGCTTTGTTTGGTCAAGCCATGTTTTGAAGCCATTCACAAATTCCTCTTTACTTATTCTTTTGTCACCATTCTGGTCAAAAATTTTAAACACCTGTTCTACTTCATTCTCATCATTGGTTTTTGTTTCAGTTAATCTGGTTCTAAGCAGCAGCTCCTTTAATTCAGAAGCTGATATCTCACCATCCCCATTTTTATCAATTACATTAAACAGCCTGCAACGGTGGAGCACTTATAGTTAGATACACAACACCCTTTTGGATGATTAAACAAAAAGTGATTTACTGAGATCTGTTTCTTGAAATCTCACCTCATTATGGCACTGTCATTGGGAGTTCCATTCTCAGTGAGGATGCTTTGCAGGGTATGCTTTGGAACATGTTGAACAATCTTTAATATCAGGTGATCATGTTCCACATATTCTAGCCTTATAATTTTATGTATATGAGGTTCAAAGATCTGCAAAGTTATTAGCAAAAAGAAGTTAATTTGCAAGCATATAAAGAAAAAACTATGACGAACAAATTAAATGAAGTCTACAACCTAATGAGTTATTGATTGTTCAAACCCTCTAAGCATATTTTCTCTGAGAAAATAGTTCTTCAAAGTCTGATTGGGTTAGAGTGAAAATTCAAGTGATGCAGGAAAATGAGAGAAAATGGGTAATGCATCAAAAAACAAACTAAGTGTCTAGCTTCTAAATGCATCATCAAACTTCCATTGTAATAGAAAGTGTTGGGTGAGAAACCTGGTAAAGCAAGTACAAGATGAGAAAAAAGATGGTGATGAGGAGAGCAATCAGAAATGTCAAGTTGCGTGGCCCAGAAGAAAAATGGAAAATATTTGGGATCTGCATTATCATAGGTGGTATGACTGAGAGAACCATGATCCTTGCCATTTGGGTAGTCTCAAAATTTGTAGTAATACCACTACCTGCAAGTAATTTCTATCAGAAATGATCTATGCGTATAAATCTATGTGTAATTTCTATCAGAAAGTAAACAGGGGCTTTGAGGTGAGACCAGTCAGTAATGACTTTAACCCTGCAAATGAATTGAGGAAATTGAAGGCTCCAGAATCAGGTTCGAATTTTTGCTTGCCAATGATAACACAGGTTCCCCACACTACTGTCAGAAGCAAGATGGATGATCCAGCCAATAAGCCAACACCAGTTGTAGCATACTCTTGTGCAGTCTCCTTATTTCCAGAAAGTCCAGAAGCTGATAGCAGACAAGAATCACATGAAAGATTAGTGAATGAGTACTTTGAGAGTGCTAAAAAGAAATTAAATAATAGGCATGTGGATAATGGATCTGTTACTCAAGACTTGCATCTGTTTGTGGTGTCTGTGGTTGAGAGCAGCAAAGATTCAGAAAAGATAAAAGGGATTATTTTTTAATCTGAGATAGGAATTGGGATTTCATTAGTTCTATATCATTAAATTGGATTAGACAACATAATTGATCCATATATCAACTTGAGACTTGTCAACATCAGAAAATGCAACCCAAGTATCAAACATCAGAAAATAACAACTTTCTTTGCGATTGCAACCATGTCCCAGAAAGAAAAGACAACAGGAAGACAATAAACAACAGAGAAAGGAAAAAGAAAACTTGGAGAACAGAAGCATACCTAGAAGAAGCAAGGACTCTGGAAGAGCACCAAGAATATCAAAGGCACTTGCCCCAAACACACCAGGACCAAGCAATTCAAATATTTGCTTACCACCAGCAGCCAAGTATGATTCTCCATGGAAAACCAGATACTCATATACGAAAATCAAGAAAAGATGACCATAAATGCTGGTTGAACATGGCAAGAACCCATACATTTGCTCACACTCTTTCTCACTCTCAGATGATTCAAGTTCAACCCCTTTGAGAAACAAGTAAGAGGAAGCTTTATCACCATCAACTCCATCCGAAACCAATTCAGAAGCATTGCTTCTCAGAAAACGGCTTTCAACATTAACTACAAGAACAATAAAAGTGAAGAAAGCTGCTGCTGCTCTTGAAAATTTCCTCATTTCTTGGATGTTGAAATGGAAAACAGAGGATGAAGTTAGAGGAATGCCCCAAGTCAACCAGACTTCTTCTCTGTTATTTTTCATTTATAAAGACTGTGAGGCTATAGCATTTAATACGTGCATATATTAAAATAAATTTTAAATTTTGCCACGTGAAATGCGAATTCAAACACTGCCAGATTTATTGTTAACCGTACAGGTCACATGGTATAGTCGCTGGTTGTTAGACAGCCTTACATATATATTAGGCAAAGTTCCAGGCCTGTTTTGTCCTTTATAAAAACAATGTAATGTGTGAAATCAGATTTGTGATCTCATCTATATGTCAAGTGAAGTCACACTTAAGCTACTAAAAAATTTTTTTACACTGTTAAAATTTTCTAAGCATGGTTTTCTCTTGTCTTCTAGTCTAGTCTAGCTAAATAAAAAATGAAGTCCCTCACGAGTTTAAGTATTAGAAAAGGAGTGTCTGTACTCTGGTTTGCTGAAACGTATTCGTCTTGGGAACAGAAAACCTCTGCATGTCTCAGCTCCATCGTCATCAAGCCACCTCAAAAGAATCTCTCACTGTAAAAAGCAAAACGATGTACACTACATGGACCACTCGTTTTGGTCCTCTACTATACTTTGCAGACCCAAAAATCTATGATAACTATAATTATTATAAAGAAAAAACGACTTTTCATTCTGAAAGATCAAAATCCTCTTCCACCCCACCATTAGATATCCTCTTCAACTATCATGACACTGCTAGACCAATAAATTACTGTTTTTTTTTTTTTTAAAAAATAATCAATAAAAATATTACAGTCAAATATTAATTCAGACAAGCAAGGTAATTGGCTTAAGCCCCTAATCAGCCTCAGGATGTTAGCTCTCTTGTTCACCTAATTAAGGAAGGCAGTCATGTTGAGTTAATGAACTTCAATGCACACCTTCTTAGTTGCAACAGTTATATTTATGTAATCTAACGGTAATACATATTATTACCGATTAACAGTTTCTTAATATTGTAACAGTCATTTGATGTTTTCATCTACCCAGATATGATGGCTGTTATAAGATATGATGTTTTCATCTACCAAGATATGATGCTTTCTGCAAATTATATAAATAGAGTTAACTTTTTTTTTCTTTTTTCTAGATTAACGTTGATTGGTGCATTGCTGTGCTGTCTCTTCACTTGGATTTATAGTACGATTGTCTCTTCCACTTGTGTCACCGCTTTATCTTTTTTTCTGTTCAAGTCTTCACCAATGGTCAACTTTATTAAAGTTAAAGTTGTAATCATATTTCTATTGAGAATGATTATTTACTCTCTCTTCTATTTTAACTTCCCATATTTGATTTTAATAGTCTTATGGATTCGACCGTGTTAAATGAATTCAATTTATTTTTATGTGAAAATTACCTGAATTATTAAATAGACGATATTTAAAAGTTAAAGCTTTGCTGATGTAAGGAAGAATGTGTTCTGCGATCTCAAATAAAAGTATAAAAGGATGAGCATGAATTCCACCAATATACGAAATGGATGGATTAGGAAATTGTAGGGATGATAACAACTAATAAACTTATATATTAAAAATAATAATAATGATAAACTATGTTAGTTGTAACCCAGCTCATGAATTAGAACTTATAGGCTACTTGATCAATTAATAAAATTTGGGGTCAACTTTTGATTAGAGAAGGGATGAGGTTTAATTAAATAAACCTTTAAGTGATACAATGGAGGCTACATCACGTTGATTATTTCTCTGAATCAGCCAGCTGGCAATGAATAGTATATATCAAAATGAATAAAACTCTGGACCACTTGGCTTATACTGAAAGTGAAGTACACTGCTCTTGAGATGTCTTCAATTTCCTGGATGCTGAAATGGGAACAAGAGAAGATGAGGTTGGAGAAGGGCCCTAAAAGGGTGAGGTTTCATTATTTTCACAGTCAATTTATATATAAATGTGAATGAGACAATACATTTCTATATCTTATGCACATATTTGTTGAATTTTCCTTTTTAAGAAGTACTGTATATGATAATGATTACTGGCAACATGTGTAATTTAGTAGGGAGATAATTAAGTGTCAAACTTGATTACTAAATACTAATCTTAGGTAAATTAATGCCCACTTGCATGCATGCCTAACTATCACTAACGTCAAGACTATATATATATATATATATATATATATATATGAACAATTAATCTCTACTTGAAAATGGGATTTCACATGTACTAATCCAAAAACGTCGTTATATGTCCCTCCATTTATTAATTAAAGATTCTTTGTTTTATTAAAAAAATTCAAAAAAAAAAAATCATAAATGCTAACAATGTTTCCATGAGAAACAACGATTGAAGTACTACTACATTTAAAAAAGAAAAAGAAACAACAATTGAAGCACTACTATTCTACCATGCTCATAGTTTAACTGATTTTATTTAAGAATATATAATTAATAATTAATACATATCCAGAATTCAACAAGGTTTATGGACTCAGATCTCAAGTAAGCCACCAAAATCTGGATATACATGATACATACCCAGAATTTGTTATTAAAATTGGACACAACCCTAAGCAGTCACTAGTTAGCTTAATTAATTCAAGATATGAAAGAGTAACTAAACATAATTCATACATATATATATATATATATATATATATATATAAAAAGCATTTATATACAATGCCAGACTTTGCATGCATCTTAGCAAAAGATATAATTCAATTAATTAACCTGATAATACAAAAAGATAACTTATTTAATAGCTTAAACAAGTGTGACAAATCCTTTATGCATGGCATTGCAGTTGGAAACAAACCCATGAAGAACTTCCTAAACATAATTCAGAACATCATTCACAACAAAAATCAAACTCAAAGATAATGGATATAGGAGGCATCCCAAGATGGAGGTCCATAGAGGGAATTTGGAGCAGAAGATTGCAGCAACTCCCATTACAGGACAAACAAGTGCCACAACCAGTAGTTCAGCGGAAAATTCCCAAGTGACTCCTCGCAGAAATATCAGAACCGAGATTGCAAGAAAGCCAAGAATGTTGTTCATGGAGACAGCATCATAAATCTGCATCGGTCCAAATTCTTTCACATGATTATTAGTTCAATAAGTTAAATGAAATGGGAAAAAGGGAAGAAGATGATCACTAACCTCGTAAATTGTTTCAGAATTCTTATGGCTAGCTTCATTGACTGCAAAAGCTGCTTCTCTGCCATTTATAGCCAGTGGGACTAAAACAAATGAGATGATCAAAGATGGGATTCCTGCATGTTCAGATAATTTCTGGACACTTGATATTAACGGCTCTGCAAAGAAATATAACATCGCAAATCCCAGCGCCACATTCATTAAAGCCTTGATTATGCCCTTGACCCGCAAAACTACTCCTTTGCCGTGCCTCTCTCTCACCAAATTTTCAATACCATTAAAGGCCTAATGGACAATCATTCCAAAGAGTATACAAATATAAGTTTAAGCATAATACTATCTCTAATAACAAATTTAAAAAATAAAATAAAATAAAATTTGAGATAGAGCGAGTACTCGAAGATTTTGTCCATGAGACACTGAATTGGAGGATTCATTATGCCATTTTTCAATCCCATTAACAAATTCCTCCAAACTAATTTTTCCATTATTATCACTGTCAAGTAGTGTAATGATTTTTTTAGTTAATTCCTCCACATCCGATGAATCCAAACCAGGACTGATGTTCTTGACTAGTTCTTTCAACTCAGATTGCGAAATGCAGCCATCTCCATTGATATCAAGTTTCCCAAAAAACCTGTTGGATGACATGGCTATGAGAACTTGAGAAAGTACACAAGGATATTTAATTACCTTCTTGTGTGCTACGCAATCAATTTAAGTCATAAATTATTATATTTGGGTCTAGCTAGCTGTATCTAATATGCATATAAGGTGCATTAACTATTACATGTAGATGTGACAAATTATCCAAGATACTAACCTTTCAATGGCTGTTCTATCTTCTGCAGTGACTTGACTTAAGATGTCTGATTCAATTTTCTTCAGATTGTGTTTATTTCTTATGTTTTGAAGGGATGGCATGAAAACCTGCATAAAAGTTTTCCATATGTATAGATTCTCAATTCTTTTCTGGAATTATCTTTTTCTTCACCTCCACTAAATATATTAAGGATGTGCTTCGCAGAGGTGAAAATGAAGCACTCAAAAGGTTTACAATATAATGTGTTGAATTTTTGCCAGAAAATGCATTATGTACCTCATGTATTCTCTTCAGGGCTTTTCTTGTGAGGAATTGTCTCACCATAGCCTGCTTTGTTTGGTCAAACCATGTTTTGAAGCCATTCACGAATTCCTCATAGCTTAATTTTCCATCACCATTCCTGTCAAAATTTCTGAACAATTGTTCTACTTCATTCTCTTCATTGGTATTTGTTTCAGTTGATCTGGTTGTAAGCAGCAACTCCTTTAATTCAGAACGTGATATTTCGCCATCTCTATTTTTGTCCAAGAACTCAAAAATTCTGCAATATGGAGCACCATAATTAGACAAACATTATCCCTTTGGACAATTAGACCAATGATATATATATATATATATTTGTTTCATGAAATCTCACATCTTCATGGAATTTTCATCGGGAGTCCCGTTCTCAGTGAGGATGCTTTGAAGGGTATGCTTTGGAGCTTGTTGTAGAATTCTCGATATCAAGTAATCGTGTTCCACATATTTTAGTCTTATAATTTTATGTATATGAGGTTCAAAGATCTGCATAAGTTTTAACAAAATAATAAGTTAATTTGCAAGCACTTGAAGTAAATCTGACAAAGCCAATTTGAATAAGCGAAAATTATTTTTACAATAGATAAAAAAAAAAAAAAAAATGATTTCAAAGATTAACTTGCACGTGTACAATATATTAGAATGTGTTGGATGAGAGAAATTAACCTGGTAAATCACATATGAGACTAGAAGAAGAATAGCAACCATGAGAGCAATCATCAAGGTCGTGGTACGTTGCACAGAAGAGAATTGGAATACATTAGGGATCTGCATTATCAATGGAGGTGTGACTGAGAGAATCATGAATTTTGCAATGTTTCTTGTCGCCACATTTCTTGTAATGCCAAAATCTACCAAAAGAAAGGATGGAGACGTCAAATAATTATGCAGGAGACATGGTAATGTCATTAAAATATAAGGATTTTGGAACTTCAAAAAAAAAAACAATCAACTATGTCAATTGCATAGCTATTTTATAAAACAGAGGGAATCTTGAGTTGTTTTACTAAATAAAAATCAACTACTTGGAAAAAAAGTAATTAGTGGGGTACTGAGAGTTGACCAGTTAAGAAAGCCTTCAGGTTTGCAAATGACCATTTTGATCCATTAACCCTTTTAGACATTGAATCATTCGTGAGTTCTTGGCTGCCTCGGAAGACACAAACTCCCCAAACAAGTGTCAGAAGGAAGATGGATGATCCAGCCAATAAGCCAACACCAGTTTGGGCATACTCTTGTGCGACCTCCTTGTTGCCAGAAAGTCCAGAAGCTGATATATAGCAAATAGTAATCATGTAAAAGTTATTGAAAGTAACAGATTAACAGAACCCTAATGATTATTTCAAGAAATGTAACCATACATAAAAAGCATATATATTCTTGTGAGAGTGCTAAAAATTAATGTTTTGGAACAAAATAAAAGCTAAATCAGTGTATTTTATAATTTTTATTAGACTTAAGTTTCTTGTTATAAATCAAAAGATATTTGGCTGCGAGTTCCAATAAACATTAAAAGTAAGAGAAAAGAGAGCTTGGAGATAGACTTGTGCTTACCAACAAACACTATGGACTCTGGAAGAGCTCCAAGAATATCAAAAGCACTTGAACCGAAGACACCAGGGCCAAGAATTTCGAAGATTTGCTTACTTCCAGCAGCCAAATACGACTCTCCTTGGAACAACATGAACTCGTAAAAGAAGATTAGGGTTAAAAGACCATAAATGCTGCTTGAACATAGAACGAAGCCGAACATTTCTTCACACTGCTTCTCAGAAGGTTCAATCCCTTTGAGAAGCAGGTAAGAATTATCTTGGTTTGGCTGAACACCATCATCAACTCCATCTGAAACTAACATTTCATCAGAAATATTGCTTCTTAGAAAACGACCTTCAACCTTGAATACTAAAACTAGAAAAAGAATAAAAGTGAAGCACACTGCTCTTGAAATGTCTCTCATTTTCTATAGATGCTGAATCAATGAAAAAGAGAAAATGAAGTCAATTAGAGAAGGGCCTCAAAAGGATGAGGTTTCGTTTACTTTCTTGCTCAATTTATAGCTCGGAGACTAAGCGTGAATGAGACACATTTCTATAGATTATGTGTTTATTTAGCTGTTGAATTTTCATGCATATGATATGATGATTACTGACAGCTTGTGTAATGGTAATATATGGGTCAATTGTCAAACTTGGATTGTTGTTAACTACCAAAGTTAAAAGTGTACATGAATGAACAATTTTAACAAGTGCCCATTACTTTTCAGCAGAACATTTTTATTGGAGAATTGAAAAGGACAAACTTCTAGTCGTTATACTATAATACTAGTTTTCATAATTATGAAAATATATTACATCTTGTTATTCTGGATATTTCTTTATTATTCTCTCGTTTTAGAATTCATTCAATTTATCTCATATATACATATCCATATATCCATGTCAAGATCTATATATTGAAGTGATCAAAAGAATATATTGATTTATTACGAACTAAGCTTTAAATCAGCTGGTCACATGGCATTTTTCATAAGAAAAAGAAAAATCTTTTGTGCTACTAGCTATATGTCTACATCTAGATGTCTAGATGACTTGGCTATATAATATAATACCTTTGGTCAATTCCAGAGAAATGACAAAATGAATAAACCAAGTTGCCTTGGATATGATTTGATTTCATAACAAATATAAATCAATGACTTGACTTCAAGTCTTCCTCATGTTAAGCATGATTAAAAAAAATTGTTGTCAGAATTTAACGCGAATAAATAATATAATTAAGCACTCCCTTTCATTATTGAAAGATACTCACTTAATTAATGAATTAATGTTAAGTTTCTAACTACCATCACCAAGAAAAAAATCTAACAACCATTGAATGAGCAGTACCTTGGATAGGTAGAAGGTTATAAATTAACATATAGGCAACTGGTAAGAAAGGTTATTTGATAGTGATAGAGGGACCAATAAAGGGGAATTCAATTTGGAAAGATGAGTGGGAAAAGTTTTGATATTAGTTATGTCAACCGAGAATTATACAATTATTTTAAGTACTTATCTCATAAACTCTATTCGTTTCTTATTCTTTTTTTGTAAATTCATTCTTAGTGCACATATATTATGCACTTAAATTATTCTATTTCATATTAATATGTTTTTTAAATATTCTTTTAATGTTCAGGACAAGTTAGCTATTTGATATGTGGACTTTTGTATAGTTGACTTGGCAATATAATATGTGGACTTTGTTCTAGATCTAGATGTGCAGATGACTTTTGCTATGGCTATATAATATGTGGACTTCAAGGACTAGACGGCTTGGCTATGTAATATGTCATCCATTAAGTACTTTTCCGTTATGCATGTTGACCAAACTATCTAAACGGCATATAATTTTACATCAATACTAGATTGTCTTGATTTTCCCACGACATGATTCTAGTCTCAACAGTTTTCAATATTATAAAAGGCCATTAATTTTGATTTTGTTACCTTAACTTATTTCTCGGAATTAATCATTGATAATTAATACTAACATTCAAGCGTAAAGCTTGCTGATATTACATAAAAAAATCAATTAGTAAAAATTATTTTAGTTAAGTTAAAAATTTTAAATTCAAGCCCCAAATATAAAATTTAGTGGCATAAAAACTTAATAAAAAAAAATTGTTTATCTTATAATTTTATGGAGCTCAAACTAAATTAGTAAATCTTTTAATATAATGTTAAATATATATTACCGGGCTCCAAAATGTTAGTAGTTTGTTATGATCCAAGTATATAGGTGGGGCTTTGGGCCTGGACCATGTATGGCCGTACCATGTGTTTTGGCATTTCTTTTATTACCCCCTTTTCTTCTTTTCCCACTCTGCCCCACAGAATAGTTGGGGGGTGTGAAAGGAAAATGGCAACTACGTATGTAGACGAAGACTTCATCTACAAATGTGATTGGCTTTCATTGAAGGTGACTATATATTGGAAGGTGTTGCAGAAGTTGATTACCATAACATCCCATTGGCCAATTTAAGTGAACATGGGGATAAGTTGCACAGCTAGCAATTTATTAGTACAAGTAACTTTAGAGCTAATTAATTTCACTATGTTTCAAGCCGATAAAGTTAAGGAGATGCAAAATTATTGAATGACATTATAATCTTCATATACATTTGAGAGGAAGAGGCAGAAGTAAGAAAAAAGAAGTAATGGTTAGAAATTAATCAATCCTTTGTACAATTTCTCCAAGAATATTCAAAATAACAGACAATTAGAGCCTACAGCAATTGACACCCCCTCCTTCCAGGGAAAAAAATATAATAATAAAGGAGAAACAGAATTCTCTCACAACTTCAATACACCCCCTCCTCCTATAATGTAAATTTTGTTTTAAAAAAGTGTAATCATAAAAAATAAAATTAAAACTTATAAAGTCCAATCTAATCCCCAAATCCCAAAAATGGTCATATTAATTAAAAAAAAAATTTCAACTTGTCAAGTGCCCCACATGGACAATGAAATGGCAACACATCACGTGAAATTTCTAATTACCCATCTTCTGTTGCAGTGAAGCTGGAGGGCCCTTGTCATTGGCCGGGTTACCCATCTTCTGTTGCTCATAGATTTGTCTTAGTCTTTCTATCTCTTTCTTCAATGCTTCTCGATGAGCTGCAAATTTTTTTTAATGATTCAAACATTGATTGGACCTCAATTTAATTAAAAGATCACTTAATGTTTATTATTTGGAAGAAATAATTAAAAGTAATAATATGAAAATGTGCACGCTTACCATCTTTGAAAATATTGTCTTGAGCCAAAGCAGCAATTCGTTGTTTTAACGCACTGTTATCCACGTTAAGAACCAAACGTTGGTGATCCAAGAATGCAACTCTCGGCGATAATGCTGATACCTCCGTCTGATTCAATTCATTTTAAGATATAAATCCACAATTAGCATAATTTAATATTGAAATACAAGAATGAGAAATTAATTAAGATTATTTACCTTATGAAAACTAATTAAAGCCATTTACCTGTAATGTTGTTACGCTGCGTTCCAGATCAGAAATATATTGCAGTTTTCTCACCCTTGACCTCTGAGCTGATTGCCGGTTGGCCAATATTCTGATTATCCAAAAAAATTAAAATATTTCAATTTCTTAATTCAAAGTTAATTTCAAAATAATTATTCAAGTAGATAATAGGACTTCCTTGACTAATAAGTTTATTCTAACTGCATTTTAATTAATTGTACGTGCATGGCTCATAAAAATGAAGATTACCTTTTCACCCTTTTTGGGTCGACGAAATTATCGCCGCTGCTCGGGGCGGTGGAGGGTAGTGGCACCGGTGTTTCATTTTTGCATGAGCTCTCCACCTCCCCTGGTTCGTTCTTAGGCTGCCGACCTTGTGTTTTTGCGTCCATAGCCATTGGTTTCTCATCGTTATTGATATTCTGATAGGACGAGTTGGGCGTGGCCCGGTTCGACGCGGTGGTTGACGGCGGGAAATCTGCCGCAATGTCGTCGGAGAACATCGACATGAGCTGGTCATCGTCCAGTCTGTCGAAGCCATGGGTACCTCCCTCCGCCGGCATCTTGGTGGTCGCATTTTGGCATTCCTCAAACAAAGGCGTCTCAAGGAACGCGATGGAGTCGCTCGCCGATCGCCGGTGAGCCCCTCGCCGCGCAGACGAAAATTCGAGGAACTCGTCCACCCAAGAAGGTAATGGCTGTTGCACTTGTTGTTTTTGATCATTAGCAGTACCGTTTGTCGGAATGAAATTTGCCATTGCCGATATCCTTTGGCGAGGGAAATTAGAAGGCCAATTCTCGGTGATGCTAGGTATCTTAGGAGGTAATTGTGCCATTCCCAGATATAGAAGGAGCAGAAACCGTGTCACGTAGCTCAACTGTTTGAGAAAATGAGAGAGAGAAAAACCAAACTGACACCAATCTTCTCGGGCTCCTAAATCCAGTGGGAAAAGAGGAAAAATGGGTCACACAAGCTCATGATGATCCCATTTGCTGTAAAGAAGTCTCTCTTAGATTGTGGGGGAAGCGTGTGCGTGCATATGTTTGTTTTGTTTTTTCTTTAATGTCGAGAGGAAGAAAGAGAGAGAGATGGGTCACATGGGAGGAGATTAGATACAGCTAGGTGGTGGAGAGACACAGAAGACTAATAGAAGATGGAAGAATCAGTAACCACGTGCTTGTCGATGTGACCCCTCTCTTTGGCATCCATTAGAATCCAATCTCAAGCTCATGCACGCAGTTTACCTGTATGACAAAATGCCTAGCCAGCTAGTAGAATACACTTAGTTCCTCTGATTCTGTTCTACTCGCTCAGATAATGGACCTAGAATATAATATTAGGCCCACTTCCCCTGCTCACTGCATCACAACCGTTTGACTAGATGCATGGGAGAAGATCTCTTTGGGCAGATTAATTAATAATGCATGGGATGGTGGAGAAGATGGAGGAGTTTGCGTAAGGATGAGCTGTGAGGAGAGAAAAAGGGTTTTTTGTAAGAATCATGTCTTCCTCTCCCCATGTGATTGCTTTGTCTCCAAATCAAATCACATGGGGGGATTTGTGTCTCTGCACCGCTTTTGAAGGGAAACTAGTTAGAAACAATGATTAAGGGAAAAGTTCCGATGCATGTTAGCTACACTAACAATTCTTTAGGGCTTTGTCTTTATATTCTCGTACTAATTAGAGTCATAATCCGTCTTAAATTCCATCAAGTGGATAGCTGTCCCTCTCAAATTCAATGGTCACTGGACATAATTCCATTAATTAATTCTTTTAATTATAATCAACACTTAAATGATTATGAAAATAAATTATTGCATTATAATTATTTTGAGGGGAAAAGGAAAGGTACCAAAGTAGGACTTACCGACATAAAAGTGGTGACAAAATGCATGATAATGGGAAGTAAGGGGTTTGCATGTGCTCTCCATAAATAATAAGATGAGATTCTTAAGGATTGGATATCTTAAATAAACATTATGTTATGTCGTGTCTGATTAATTTTGTGATCCTAGAATTCTATGGTACCGTACAGAGTCCAGAGACCATGATAAGGGAGAAGTGCTTTTGTCTGTGAAGTGATTAGTAAGAAGCATAATCGCACGTGGGAAGGGCAAAGAAGTCCCTGCATGTCTTTTTTATTTTCCCCTTTTTTAATATATTCATTTATAATTAAACAATAAGTACAATGATATAATCAATAAAAAGAGAAATGGAAGAACCAAAAAGGTTGATGCCCAAAACAAACACATTAATAAAAGAAGAAAGTTAGACAGCGGGGAGACCATTTTACTCGGTTCCATCCATTTATGTTTTGGAGTTGGGATTTTCTGTTTATTTGATATAATTATTTAAGTCTCTATGTCAACTTTTACTTTTATTTATTTATTTTTTAAAAAAAAAATCTGTTCCCACACTTCAGTCTAGTAACTGCCTCTGCTATTTTATCAAAACTAAAACTTGTAAGGAAGATAAATAGTAAAAAATCAAGAGCAGTACAGAGTTTCAATTTTCAAGTAATTGCAAGCATGGTTTTTTGTGGTGAAAAACGATCATTAAGCATTTAATGCCCAATTGCATGTGGGACGCAGTGTAATTGTCAAGAATTAATTAATGTCAACATTTTTAATTTGGTATGTAAAGGGAATTGAATTCCAAGCAAATTTTGATACTAAGTCGGTGCCAGCAAAAAAGACATGCATGCAAACAGTACATAGGCAGTATGTATTAATAGGAGTGGGCACGGCTGGGATGGGCCGGTCCCGGTCCCATCCCGAAAAAAAAAAAAATTTTGGTCCCGTCCCATCTCGTCCCAATTTTGTATAGGTTTGTCTCGGTTCCGTCCCCGTCTTGTCCCGGCCCGTCCCGATTAAAATGTAAAAAAAAAAAAAAATTGATGTATAAAGTAAGATTAGGGGTGTAGAAAGCATGCTGAAAAAAGAAGAGTGTGGTGTGAACATTAATAACCGGGACAAATTTATGTATTTATCGGGACAATTTTGGGACGGGACATATATACATAAATTCGGGATGGGACCGAGACAGAATTTTACTTGTCCCGGTCCCGTCCCGAAAATTCATCGAGACATAAAATTACATCTCGATTCCGTTCCGAGTCCCGATTTTGTCCCGTCCCGATTTGTCCTGAACCTCTTCGGGCCGGGCCGGGACACCGGGCCATCCCGGCCCGTGCCCACCCTAGTATGTAATGTAGAGCATGTGGCCGTCACCGCTTGAGCCTTTCCCTTGATCAGTTTCTAATATTTGCAAAATGACCCAGAATAGTCACAGGCCTTGATTACTTGATCGAAATTACTTCGGCCCAATCTGGCCCTATAACGTGGTAAAACCGAATCATCCCACCCAGCTAACACAACTAGCCCACACTCCCCCCCATTCTCTTCTTCCCTTATTCACATAGAAGCCCAAGCACACACTCCCCCCATTGTCTTCTTCACCTATGATGAAAAATGAAAGCTTGGGTATGGGACCCAGAAGGAGAGACTGGGAAAGGACTCGATTGAGCCCTTTGACGCTTGCTGCCTTTGCTTGAAACACTTCGTTGGCCCTATGAGTTACCAGAAAGGACATGTCTTTTGTAACGAGTGCTAGTCGGCTCAGAAGACGGGCCAGATAAGAGTAAAATTTTTAATGATGCCATAAACCGCTTAATAGAGCCCACTTGGAGCAAGAACACCTTTTTTCATGTCTTAACGGATCTTTTATAAAATACCTTTAAGGAGCCATTTCACTCAAAGTTGGTATTTTGAAAGTATTCAAAAGCCTGTGATGCAGAACTAACGTTTTTAACCCAAATTTGAATATACCATACAAAGGCGAGGCAAGCCCATGCAAAGGGTTTGGTTAAAATATGCCAAATTCCACTAAGTATACAAATAGAACCTAACCATACATTTCCTCCAATTATATCTTTCAAATCGTCCACACTAGACCTCTCTCATTTGATTTTTCAACCTAATAAGTAAAGATAAATTTCCAAAAAACATAAAGAACCAAAATTCAGTGCCTTTCACCAACTTTGATGGATTGATCAAAGAAAACAAGTAGAAAATAAGGAATGAAAGAGAGGGAGTGTTTGCTGATGGGAAGAGAAAGTAATTCAGGGTGTGATTTTAATGAAAGTTAGTTGTGTAATTTTCATTTACCGGAGTGCGTGTTAATTAAAGTGGGGGTGGGTTTTAATTAACTACCCTTCTCTGATGATGGTTTTCTTAGTGGCATCCATAGTTGCTTCTTCTTAGTAGAGCAAGTACAGAGACTAACCGTTCAATATGTCAGAAAGAAGGTACAGATGGCTGGGCTATCTCCAGCCAAGGAGTTCAAGAGTGGCAAGTTCAGGGGCATCAAAGAGGAAGAGATACACAAAAGACTAAGCAAATAGAAAGAGGGAGTTAGGGGAGCTTGAATTGAGAGAAGAGGTATAATAGAGACCTCAGAAAAATAGGACAACATCTGGAGACTGCTTTCTCGCACTTGCTGATAACCTACTAAGCGGCCACAAACATCAGCCAGTGTTGCAAGAACAGATTTAAGGAAAGAAAGAGAGAGAGACAGACAAGAACAATAACAAATCACATATCAGAACAAGTTAACATGGTTTTGTGACTCAAGATAAACGAAGATCTCCTGAATCTTCATTAGAACAAAACTAACAAGACCTTACCGCATCAATCCATCTATTCACTGTCTTATCTTTAAACAACATTGAATACTCAATATAAGGAAACTGTATCATCATGCTAATCAGATAAAGAAGACCTTTACCAAACAGTTAAACTGGCCACAAATTCGCTCATTTACATTGAGTGATAGAGGTGAGGACCAATAAAGATTTGATCAAACCACAAATAATATATCTATTGAAAACTTGGGACCAAAAGTGATATACTCAACAAGTCAAGGGAAAGGGTTCACTCAAAACATCGAGACAGTATGAAACTAAGCAATATGCTACATTATTTCCTTGTGCTTGGAAGTAATAAAACAAATGCCAATGTATTTCAATTTTCAGCTTTTTTCAAAATACAGCATCTATTACAACCATACCATAAGAGAAAAAAAGGTAACATATTGTTCACGAGTAATATCTAAGCTTCCAAGGTGCAAGGTAAATGCAGAAGTTCAATGTTACCGATTAACAACCAATGCTATTCTAATTCCAAATATGTACAATCTACCGGCGAATGTTAAGCATGGCCTTGGCCTCATTCTGCTCCTCCAAGAGGTTCTCACTGGCGTATTTACTCAACAGCTCCATCTTCTTCTTCTCCAGCACCATCTTCTCAATCTCCTTCTCGTCCGGCAACGGCACATGAACCACGAATTGTCTCTCATTCTCCTCCAATTTCTCCCTCATCTCCCTTTCCTTCTGCCTCTCTTCTTCCACCACATCTTCCTCCTCTTCATGCAACAACTCCCTGGCACTAGTAGTCACAGTCACTACTTCCCCACTCTTCACACTCTTCCTAGCCTCTTCCTTGATCTTCTCAAACCTATTCCACTCTTCCACGGCTTCTTTCCTCATCTTCTCCTCTGCTGGCCCTTCTAGCCTCTCCAAAACCCCATCTTCATCATCTCTGTACCCATAATAGCTGGCATCGATCCTCTTATAAATATCGTAACGGGTTCTTCTCTTTCTGAGCTCAGGGGGTTTCTCAAACAACTCTTTAACCCCAGGCAATTTCTTGGCAGCTCCAAAATACCTATACCCAGGTCCACGCCCACCAGGGTTAGGAACATCTACGATGTTGCCATCCAAATCTGTCATCTTTGCCGAGTTTTTGGTGTAATTATGACCACCCAGTTCGACAATCCGTCTTTCCCAGTGACCCTTTTCTCGAATGAGCTTATTGATCTCGTCGTTGAGGTCCCGGAGACGGTGCTCGCCAAGACCCTCGTTCTGAATCTCCGCGACTTTGCGGCCAATCTCTCGCATAATCTGTTGGCGCCATTTCTCCGCCTCGGCGAGATCACGGCACTCGGAGGCAAGGAAAGGGCGGCGCTCCTTGGGCTTCTTCTTCTCCTCTGCTTTGAGAGCGATAAAACGGTTGAGCATAGACTGCGCTTTCTCTTCATTACGAGCCATATTCGAAGACTCCGATTGCGATTCCTTCTCCTCTAGCTCTGGTTCTGCTCGGAAAACAAACCCTAGAGAAACCCCTTGATCCCTGTCTCCCTTTCCTATTCCTGCTTACCTCTATCCCTGATTCTCTGTATGGATGTGAGCTGCAAACCCAAATCCAAACCCGACTCTTCACCCCGGATAATCCGAAATACATAAACCCGCCAACCGACATATTTTTATTCTTCAGAAAATCTTGCATATTAATAACAACAAACAATTTTTTTTTTTTAAGAAAAGTAGCCTCTTTTATATTCTCAAATAAATTTTTTTGATCGCTTATAAATAATACACAATTATAATTGTAAAATATAAGAAACAAGAAAATATCTTTAATTTATTAATAATTTAAATTCTAGTAATAATATTGACATAGAAGATATTCTAAAATCCTGGCTAAAACAAGTCACATTTCCAAAAGTACTCATATTTTTTCTTTTTTTGGTAAAAACAAAATTGAGGTGAACAAGGTATAATAAAATTTAAACTTTCAGTGAAATAAATCGGTTCTTACTAACTATAAATCCCATTGACAATTCATTCTCTTTTTCTAATCAATTATATTTACTTAATCCATTCTTTTCCATTCTCTGTTACAGTGATAGTACACTTTTTTGGCTGATTACATAGGTAGAAACATATTTTGATTGCGCTTGAGCATCTCATTACATTTTACGATATGTACAATGGATGCAAATACTATGTACGATGATTTATGTTTCCTAATGTTGATCATTCATTCGATAACATTAAACTACCATTTCCTGTCTCTCTATGTCCATTCTCATTGCTTGCACTTTCTGGACAAGTCTCCTTCACTGTAAAATGAGATCTCAGGCCAATCCAACACTGATAGTAATCATGATCCATGAATGGAGATTCAAGAGCCCATTGACAAATCCGAGGTATCAAACTTGACTCAAACATGAAAGCCATTGTGCCTGCGAGCTTTGTTGGTCCAGCATCATTCCCACGAGCAATGGTAGCCTGTGCATCAACACACATGTTACAGAACAAGTCACAGTCCTAAAATGTTCTCAGGACAAATCTTTTATGCTCTCAAACTTGATTCCTGCTAAATGTTCTTCCCAAGATCTTCAACTCAATCATTTCAACAGAAAATTCTTGTAAATTATGACAGTAACAACCTCAAAGACACAAAAATGGTAGAGTACGAGAATTTCTCAGAGCAAGAGGCTACGCTTTCTAGTTTTCCAGGGAGAAAGAAGCTTTTTCAGATTTATTTGATTGTTGATAACAGATATACCTCATAAGATTGGGTATCAGGACCATGGGGAGACATGCAGTTGTGAAGACTAGCACCACCAGGAAGAAATGCATCAGCAGCCTTTGCCTGAAAAGAGAAGTATACATTTAGAAACAGAAGTAGACAGAACAAAAATTGAAACAAACAGACAAACAAACAGAACCTTGAAGCAAATGTTTGATATGATTTACCTCGTAGCTACCATGAATGAGGCCCATGAATTCACTCATACAGTTGCGGTGGTAATAAGGTGGCCGGAAGGTATGCTCAGCAACCAACCATCTGGGTGGGAAAATGACAAAATCAAGCAATGCCACACCAGGTTTATCAGTTGGCGCCGTCAACACTGCATCATGATCTCTATAAGATCAATCAAGTACTGAAGGGAGGGACGAAGGAAGGAAAAGGAAACGAAAAAGAAAGCAAAGGTAACAAAATGAATAATACCAGTATTTATTGAGGGATCACCATGATCAATCAGAACAGTGTTGTAAGGGCAGAATTTGCTTAAATTATACTGCAAGTGAAAAAGAGTTGCCCAATCGGCATGCATACAAGAAAGTTACAACTTTTTGAGGTCTGCGCTCTTCTATTTGTGCAGTGAGAAAACAATAACAGAAGACAAACACACCTTATATGGAACATAGTTTCCATGCCAAGCAACAACATTGAAGGGGGAGAAATCTTGTACCGCAGTGAACAGTTCACCGCCAAATTTTTGTACTATGGTGTACCCAGGACGGGTAATGTCTTCAAACCATGCCGTGGGAGTAAGGAAATCCCTTGGAGCAGCAAGACCATTAGCACCTAAAACGCATAACTTTTTTTCAATTTATGAAGATACCACATATAGAATATACCAAATCAAGTATTAACATATTTTCATAACTCGAAGTCACAGCTAAACAAGAGATAAGTTACCTATTGGTCCAAGATCAGGAAGTTGAAAATGAGTACCAAAAATCTCAGCGACATAGCCCCGGGAAGGACCATCAGGCAGATCAACAGCAAAACGGAACCCTTGAGGTAATACAACAATTTCTCCAGGGGAAACATTCAGCTTTCCACATTCAGTTGTGATCCACAGCCCTACAAGACCCGCGGACCACGTAAATACAAAGGAAACTACACAAGGAGGATTGATGTAATATGGTTCAAATATTCTAGCTGCCCAGTAACTTCCATAAGCTATGACAAAAGCAGATAGACATGAAAATGTTCAGGTAAGAGGTTACTTCTCTTCATCATTCTAATAATAAGATTCTACATGAAACAAAGGCACAGAAAATATAAAACTTAAAGGAACCCCTTCGAAGGGCACTTGCACTAGCCCTCGAAAAAGCAGTTATTGTCATTTGAATGCATCCTGGATTTCCATTTCTATACATGTAATAAAGAGAAAAGATATTCTCTTTTGGCTGAAAGATGAAGATATCATATTGACTTCATAGGACACAGACCAGCAGCGAAACGATATGTTTCCATGAAGAATCATAACCTCTGTATGGAAACAGAATGCAATTCTGACAAGACTTTTTTAAGTGAACAATGAAGAAGCTTGTGATGGTCACTTACTTCCTTTTTGGGGAACTATCAAGAAGTCACCATCGGCATTACAAAAGGCACAATTATCCATTGATTTGTTGGCAGTGTACCTACAAGTGATATAACACTTCCCAAATTATTATCAAAATAAAATGCAAAAGTTACTTTCATAATTTCAACTAGTTATCCTGAATATGGTGATTTAGAATCTAAAGTCATTCTAAACATATATGGCCAATCCAAAATTGTTTCCATGGCGTCTTTCAAAAGAGTTGGATAATTAAATGGTAACTGGTTAGATTTATGGCTAAAACAGAAACCTTCAGTAGCATTTGTCATGGAAAAGAGCATATTATAATAATAAATCATTTGTATGATGCAAAATTGAACAGATGAACCAACCATTTGTTACACTTCGCTCGGCTGGATTGTGGCCACTAATACTATAAGTTTAAACATGCTCTTCTGCGACATTACAATTTCTCAATAGAATGAAAATGAAGGATGTAAAAAGATAGAAAACAAACTCGTTCTGAATTTTAAAATCTTTGTGAAGCAATCAATAGTGAATCATGAAACCAATACTAAACTGAATAATCAGGCATCTTTACTCCTCAGCCATTGGACGGAAGCATAACATATTAGAAGTTGAAAACGATTCAGGTTCAGACAACCATCACGAAATTCATTATTCTGAGCAACTCCATTTTCTAACCCAAAAAGAGCAAGAAAAAAAGGGTTCAAAACTCCACATTCTCAACCAAGTAATTGCTTACGGGTTGTAATTTGTATCAAGCATGAATGATCAAAAGATAACAATTAATTATTACATGTGAACAGCGTATCCGTGGCGCAGGAATGAGCTGCCAGCACCACATATCGTGTACAACCCATCAATAAAATCCACTGGAGATTCGGGTACATCCACGGGTTTCCAACGTAGTTGTGTTGGGTTAGCAGAGCTGTTGGCTTGACTGAACTCACTCAAAAGCTTCCCATTTGATGGGACCCGGAGCTTAAACGGTTCGTGGGTCACCGACGGTTTGATCCGATACAGCCAACTGTCCAAAAAAAAGAACTAGCCTTTGAGAAAACCAGATTAAGAAAATGAAAATTGTAATTTAATTAATGAACTAACTAAGAACCTGCGAAGGTTAAGCTTGCGAGGGGAGGTGAAGGAGGTGCCGGAGAGTTGCTCGGCATAGAGGCCGTAGGGGCAGATAAGCGGGCTGTTCTGGTCAGGTGGCAGAGCTCCGGGGACGGCCTCAGAGGAGAAGTGATTGCCGAAGCCGGAGAGGTAGAGCGGTTCACCGTCGCCTACAACCTTGGGGAGGGAGTGGCTGTGTTTCTCCATGTGGTGTGGCAGTGATTGCGTGCTTCTCAGCCTTACGCAAAGGGTTAAGGCATTAGAAGACAGAGTAGGAGCTGGAAGCAACGAAGTAAATAAAGCAAGCTCGAAACTTGCAGAAAGGGGGTGACGTGGAGTACGACCGGTAACGATGAATAGACAGAGACGTGGGAAAGCGAACAACTGGGAGTGGGAGGTGTGCCACTTGCCAACCCTGGATTCGCTAATGATCACGGTTTCTCGGATGATTGTATCGGTGTAGGTTTTTTTTAAAAAAAATTGATTTTTTAACACTTCTACAATTCCAGATATGGTATTTTGACTGCTCAGGAACCTTGGGGACCACGTCAGGAACTCGAGGAATATATATGATGACTGGTTAAGATAAAACCAGACTACGAAATTAGTTGTAACTAATTCTTTAGATGATGGTTCTAAATTTGTATTTTTTTTTTTTTTACACCAAAAATGAAGGTGCTTTCTTTTGTTTTTTTTTATCAATCAAGAATTGTGTATCTAAGAAGATAACCATTAGAAAAATCTTTAAAATATTCCAGAAAAATAGTTAATTTTGGACAAAATCAAAAAAAAATTAAAAATAAGATATATACACACATCTACTATTTTATATTTACTTTTACACTTTTTTTTAATATATTCTTACTTTTTATTTTACTTAATTTTTATTTATAATTTTATCATTAAACATAAATTAAAATTTAAGAGTGTGCAAGGAGTATACAAAATGGAATGTCCAAGGTACTTTTCCCTAAAAAAGTTATGTCCATATCCTTATCGTGAAGAAATTGGTTATTGGACAGTTATTTTTTTTAACAAAATAGGCTGTTGGGATAAGGTTGAGAATAACACGGCATGGCATGTGCGTTACCGTCCAAAACTCCCATATGATTCCATAGCATGCATTGATGCTGATGCCTTATAAAACAATTTTCCACATGTCCATCGTAGTATTATCTTATCTGCTTAAAGCCAATGGACATTTTAGATAATAAAATAAAAAATAAATAAATATTTTCATTGTTACAGTTTATTAATTTAATTTTTTATATTTAAAATTTTAATTAATTTTACCTCTTATATTTTAAATTTATTAATTTAATTATTTATACTTTAAATTTTTATTAATTTTATCTTTTAAATTTATTAATATTTATAAATATAAAAATTAAATTAATTAGTTTAATAAATTTAAAAAATTAATTTAATTTAAATTTTAAATATAAAAATATCAAATTAATAAACTTAAAATATTAAATATTAAATTAATAAAAAAATTATTTTAAAATAAACTTAAAATAAAAGTTAAAACATCAAAATTAACTTTCTTCCATTGTCTTAGCCCATTGGGCTTTGCCCCAATTACAAGCCCAGTATCATTTACACACTGCCCAGGCCCAGGAAATGCTTCATGTAAAATTGCAAATACGAATTTTTTTTTCCCCTCGAGTTGAAAAGAAAAGGAAGGACGGCTTCTACCGGGTCCTTTCTCTCTGCGTTCTCTTTTGAGGTTTCCCTTCTACTTCTGCTACCAAAATATAGCTGGATTCGTACTTGATACTGGCATGGAGTCTCACATCGTGGAACCCGAGGCAATGGAAGAAGAAGAAGAAACTCTTGCTAATAAACCCAAAACAGTTCGAAAAAGGAAGCTCTATGGAGTTACTGATGCTGAATCTGCCGCCGTACGAGAAAGGCTCGTTAAAAGAATTATATTGTCATTGACTAAGCCTTCTTATGTCCTAGGACAAGGTCCCAACAATTTGAGGACCGAAAATCGTCTTAGATTGCGCTACCTATTACGTAGACTTGTGAAACAGCACAACTGGGTCGAAGCAAGTGGTGTTCTAAGTGCCTATTTGAAAGGAACGGTTAAAGACAAGTCTCCATTCAAGAACCGTTTTAAGTATTCGGTATGTGTTTTAGTTCCATGGCTTTTTCGTGCTTCTGATTATGGTTTTGAAGTGTTTCTGATGGAGAATATGAGCAAAAGCTATTGTTTTTGAATTAGCACTCATTCTGTTAGACTTGATGGTGAGTTAGAACTTGGAGAATTTCATACGGTATTTTATTGGTTATGGACATTCTACCAAAAATATTTTTTGGTAACAAAGTAAATTTATTTGAGGAAGGACTTTCTGATATTTAATCACGGGTGTTGTTAGACATTTGTGCCTGGAGAAGGCCATGTGAAGTGGGTTAGAATGCTTAATGATCTAAAGAGGAAATTCTTGCAATGATTGTATTTAAATTTATTATCACTGATATCCAAAAATATATCCATAACACCTTGACCTATGCTGGCAATATCTGTAGGTTTTACTGGAGCTTCTTAAGCATGTGGGAAACGATTACATAAATCCAACGAGGATAGCAAACCTCTACGATGTTTGGATGAAGAAGAATGGGTCAATGAGAGATTGGCCAGTGGAGGTATAATTCATAAACTTTTTTTTTTTTCGATAATCGTAATTGCTACATAACATGTTACCGGTTACTTTTATGTTAAATGTTTGCAATATTACTGGGTGCGAACTGCTTGACTTATAGCCTGTTCTTGGTGCATTATTGCGAACAATTTTTTCAAAAGTCCTTCAAATAAACATTCTGGGTGATTGATGAACTCTATTTTGTGATTGAGATGCTGCTTATACATTTATAATTTTTATACTGTTAACTTGTTTATTAATGCTTCAGTCTGTCTTGATTTAGAGTTTTACTTTGTGGAGCAGGATAAGTATGAAGTTCACTTGGATTTCTTACTGTACTGTCTTATGCAAGGCAATTTCGACGAAGCACATCAAAATGCTCTAAGGTATTTATTATTATTTTTTGATGCTCATTCCTTTGCCTAATTGCCTCTATAAAGAAACATGGGGACATTTTGCGACCTAGCAATGTTTCATAATTTTCTTGTTACTCAATAATGTTGGTCTTTTTGTTGCGTATCATTCTTTGCTCAACTTTATATTGTCCATGATGTTGTTAAGAAGATTTTAAGTATTATCATTAGGTGGGCTGGTTATAAATTTTCGGACCTACTGCTGCTAACTTATACACTAAATTAAATGCTTGCATTCAGAATAGGCAACTTATCTTCTTTTTCCCCCATTACAAAGTTTTAAAAGTTAACATAGAAAGTGATTGAGCATGCCTAAGAATCTTTGTGCTTGCTTTTGATGGGGCATGGAAGAAAAATATGGTCACTACCTTTTCTAGGATGTTTCAAAGGAAATCTGGAGGGCGACCTTTAGCTTATTTGCATGAATTGGCTACTTACAAAACGTATAACCAAACAATATATGACAAATACTGAATGCTAGATGAGAAGAGTGAGGCTTCAATTAGTAGCCAATGGAGAAAAGGCTGGCTGTTTGTGCAAATTTCTTGTTCTTGATTTGATAATATATTCTGATGTTGATGATATATTTCACTTGATTTCACCAATATATTATTAGAATGGATACTGAAGTGAGAATATCTATACATAATTTGAAAATTAGGTGTTTTTGTTGAACATATGTCATATGACAGTAAAGTTAGCAATTAATTTTCCAGACCACTGTTTTCCCACGTTCAATGTATTTTACTTCGTTAATGTTGAGTTTTATTTTTTATTTCAAAATAAAATGATAAGGCTTGAGAAGGATACTGCTACAAGGAGGTCTTCTGACTCCTCTTTTTTTTCTCCCTTTCAGCCTCAAGCAAGAGACAGGAGTTGAAAGTGATCCAAAGTCAAATCTGGTAATTGGTCTGACATTCTATGAGCTCTGGTATTCTTGCATCCCACAAGAATTTCAGTGGAGAGATTCAGATCTGCTTGACTCCCCGGGGAGTTCACAAATTGTGGGAACCAAATTCAGCAATCAAGTTGCACGCTCAGAGTGGCATAATTCAGTTGAATCCCACATGGCCGATTCAAACGACCCAAATAATTCAGATACCTCTGTCATGAATGATAAAAGCAGACCAAAAGATGTTGAATTTAGTCATGACATGGAGGTTTCTATGGATGTTGATATTAAAGATCATAGAGAAAAACCTGTTCAGAATGTCCAGCCACAAGGTTTTTATTTGAATTCTGAAGAAAATACAGGAAATGGAGACCCTTATGCAAATCATGGAGGTCACATGCAAGATGTCTCTTCTTTATATGCACTTGGTAAATATTCTATATATCTCGTCTCACTCACATCTACCCCCTTCCGCCTTCTTGTGGTTGCAGATTTGACTGTTGTTGAGATGTATTTAATTGCTGCATCATTATATGTGGGTTTTATCCAATAGAAAAAGAAAGAATAGGAAGAAAAAAAAAAAAAACTACAGTTGCTTTTGTAATAGGACAAGGAATAGGAATTCTAAATTGGGGGCTCTTACAAGTGGGAGTAGATTGAGAAGCTTACTACTATAAGGATGGCATAGTAATTGATTATAAGTTCATATCTTCCGTTCATGAAAGTTGTTGGTTGATTGCATGAATTTCCTGTAGTCTTGGAAATATCTCGCTGACAGTATTGAAGTCTATTTCTTTTGGGTATGCAAACATATGTATCTGGGTGCAAACACATACTTTTCCTACATAATATTTTGTCAAATTGGATTGTATAGTTCCTTCTTGCAACTGGCTCATTATTTTTGTGGATTTCTTCAACAAGACTATTGCTCCACAGTTTTAATAATAGACTCTTCAGATAAAAATTAGAGAAAATGATGTTCTTATTTTCTTTCAGCAGCCTCTGGTCAGACTCCTCCAATATGAAATTATTAATACTATTAAGCATGTTTAGGTTTAGCAAGTGATTGCTATTTTACCTCTCAATTGTATGACTGATCTTTGCTGCATTTACTCAGGGGGACTTGATTCCTCGCTGTTGCCCTTGCGTTTGCCTGACCAAAATAGCATTGAGCAATTTGTCTACTTCCATGACAAGCTTCTTAATAGCTATTATCATGAAGCAGTAAAGCATTTACAACTAGCTGTTGACTCAACTCCCTCATCATCGCTAGCTTTACTTCCATTGACTCAGGTATGGAGAATGCATTTCAACTATGTGACCCTTTACATAAAATCTTGGATATGTTTCTGGAGCTGTCCAGAATAAGTTAGCCTCATTCTATTACTTTAAATGGGTGAATGTATTCCCATTGTTGCGTAATTTCAGTAAGTATGAAAGACTACCACTGTAATAAACCAAATAGCTATATCAGCAACCAGTCCCTTTTGCTTTTTGTATTTTTCCAACTTACCTCGCAATTTTTCAGCTATAATTTCTCATTTTTCGGTTGTATCCAGTTGGTTCTAGCTATCTAATATCATTACTTTTGATGATCGTCCCCCATAACATGCAGAATCTTAGTTATTTTTCTACCCTCTGTTATTGACGTACCCCATCTAAGCTTGATTACCTACAATAGCCGAATCCAATTGTATTATTTTATTTACAACCAGAACATTACTTGTATGATTATTATATCAAAGAGACAACACGATTAGCAGTTTCTTTATGACTTCCTTGAAGCCCTAGTTAAGATGATGAGATGCTCTATGTAAGATCCCCATTCAAGCCTGTGCTATGTGTCCTATCAGTTTGAGCCTCAATTTTTTTAAAAAATTTGTCGCATGTTCTGATTATTTACAACTTAATCAGAACCTTGTATCACAATAGAAAAGGATATATCAATATATCACAGAATATCACTAGCTCGCATGAATTGGTATCTATCACCTTTCATTTTTTAGATCGAAGAAAACGCTTCTGTGTGCTCCAGAAAGCCACAATGATTTTTCTTTTGTGCATGCGTGTGTACACATATTTTCTTTCTACCCTAAATATTTATATTAAGTTTCTATAACTTAATAGTTTCCTCATTTAACAACGTTTAGAGATCATCAATTCTTTCGCTTTTAATTTATATCTTCTTGTTACCAGCTTTTGCTGATTGGAGGTCAAGTTGACGAGGCTCTAAACACGCTTCATGCACAATACTCTGACTCAGCCTCTGCACTACCAATTAGGTATAAACCTTAATTTATTTAGGAGTCTTTGGTGGCTAAGAATCTGGGAAGTAAATGACAGCTAAGAGAAAAGTGCATTGGATGAAATCACCCACATTCATAAACAGATAAACAAACGCAAAAGATATATAGTTATATTAGAACTCCATGGTTAGCTTTGGCTAAATTCAGTTTGGAAAAATATGCTTAAGCGTATTGCATATTAATATCTCAATGGTTTACCTCTTAAGTATATATTTTTGTCAGATTTTACGAAATTATTGATGTGTTGCAGATTGAGGGCTGCTCTCTTGGAGCGTTTTGATCCTAACAATCGTCTCGTGCTCTCTCGCTGTTTCGAGGATATATTAAAGAAGGATCCAACATGTCACGATTCATTAGCAAAACTAATCAGGATGTATCAAAATGGTACTTCCCTTGTGAATCTTGATGTTTTATATGATTTTGATGAGATATCATATTTTTCTTTGCATTTTCTCAATAGACAACCAATAAGATACTTCTAATGCTTCATGTTTCTGTGAATATTAGAAGATGCTTCTAAGACCTCCATTTTCTATCCATGTGGCAAACTCTTATGCTTTGTCTGGTTGGGTGGGTTTGTGAGAATGGCGTTGCCTGTGCGCGTCCTAATATTTCGTTGCTTTCTTCTGAATTTCTGCAGGGGACTATAGCCTTGAATCTCTGCTGGAAATGATTGCGTTACATTTAGATGCCACATATGCAGAATGCAACACATGGAGAGAGTTTGCGTTATGTTTCTATAATCTGTCTCTCTATGAAGAAGATTGCATGTCTTCGTTCCCTGGTAAAGCTGAGGATGCACAACACCGTTCTAGCTTCTTAAGCAGGACCCCGCATATATTTACCAAGGGAAAATCAGGAAAGGCTTGGAGGCTTCGTTGTAGGTGGTGGCTAAAACGACATTTCAGCAATAACAAGCTTGTATCAGAGATCGAAGCTGGTATTTATCTTTACTCTTTTTTGTCCATTTAAGTTTCTTCATACACTGTCAATGCTAAACATTCCCCAATTTTTCATGGAACAGGTGATTTGCAGCTACTCACTTACAAAGCAGCTTGTGCATCCCATATGTATGGACAGGAATTTGATTATGTTGTAAAGGCTCATTCTCGTTTAGAAAAAGCAAATGACAGGGATTTACTTTTGTCCTTGGATATGCACAGACGGAATTCATTTGGATTTTATCAAAAATTTCTACAAAGATAAAAAAAAAAAAAAAAAAAGTACTATGAGGTTCAATACTTACTGCATGCTGACTGCCGAGTAATCTCTGTTTGTTCTTTATTTCTGATTAAGATGGCTTTCATGATTTCAACCTAAGTAACTCAGATTTGAGGCTTAAGCGACGATAAGAGTTTAAAAGCTGTATTTTTTCTTCTTTTTTTTTTTATTGCTAGAAATGCTTTTAATAGGAAAAAAAAAAACACTTTAACACTTTTATGTAATTCTCAGTGTTGCAATTGGATTTTAAGAAAAAAAAAAAAAAAAAAAACAAAAGCATTTTCAAATTTTTTTTTAAAAAAAAGCTGCTTCTAATAAAAGTTTTAAAAAAGCAGAATCAAAAGTTAGTTGAGAAGTATTTCTAAAAAAAAAAAAAAAGAGGAAGTTATTTTTATTTTATCTAAAAAACTTTTTAAAATTCAATTTAAAAAGCCGTAAATACATATTTTTGAAACATAAAAATTTGAGAAGCATTCTTACATGAGCAAACAATAAGATAGAAAATCCGACAATGAGTCTAATTTTTTTTTTTTTTAAGAGTAAATCCCTTTTTATCTCTCTCACACGGAGAAAATACAAATATACCATGACACTCTAATTTTTTCAAATTAAACCCTGACAAATGAAATGTTTCTCATATCGAACCCTCCATCCCACCCCGTCATCGCCCCTTAACGGTTTTTCCCTACATGGCACGTTAAGTGCTGACGTGACCGTTAATGGGTGATGTGTCAGACAATGAGTGGGTGATGTGGCCAAATCAGCTCCAACTCAGTTTTTTTTTTTTTTCTCTTTTTTTCCCATCTCTTCGGTGACCTCCCTCCTCCTCTTTGTGCCAAACCTCAAAGTGCAGAGAACCAAAAACCCCCAACTGGGCTTTGTTGCTGGGACACTCAAAGATTATAAGAAAATCCAATCTATTCTTTAAAAATTAATATTTTTCCCCAAATTCCACCGAACCCAGTTTTGCTTTTGACCGTTGGAACTCCATGTGCAAAATGAAGACCAAAAGCTACATAAAATTACCCTAAAATAAAGAAAAGAAAATCAAAAAATTTTCACCACAAAGGTACCCATAATATAATAATAGAAGAAAACTCGTGTTGGAGTCTCTGACATCCCTCACTTATGTCCTTTGAATGCTGGTTTTTTAGCAGTTGAACCCACTTACAAAGGAAGACAAATGGCTTAATGTTACAGTGAATGGATGGAGACCACCTTGAAGGCATTCTTTCTTGACTCATCGTTGGGAAACATTTTGCAAAGTGGATCTGTTCTCGTTGACATTCCAACTTGGAGACCACCGTAAAAGATGGTTGAATCTGCACAAAGAGAAGGGAAAAAAGGAGGAAGAAAGTTGAGTTGGAGTTAATTTGGCCACATCATCCATTAACGGCCACATCAACACTTAACGTGCCACGTAGGGGAAAACCTTTAAGGGGCGATGATGGAATGAGACGGAGAGTTCGACGTGAAAACGTTTCATTTGTCGAGATTTAATTTAAGAAAATTAAAGTATCAATGGGTATTTGTATTTTCATCAAGTATAGGGATAAAAGGGGATTTACTCTTTTTTTTAAAAAAGAAAAAACGAAATCTACATAGCCACCAACCTCCACTTGGACCAGCAACTCAAAGACAAAGCAGACATTTGTCAGTGGACACTCGAACGCTTGACACGACCAATGCCAGAAAGAGAGACATCCTCAACCCTTTGTCTTCTTACCTTGCCGGTTCCTTCGAACTTGATCACTCTCTCGATCTTGCTGAAAGACTAGCTCGCTTCTTCTGTGAGCTACTTTGCTGCATCTAATAAACCATCTTTTTATCTGATGCTGACAAAGCTTCACACTGTCCGGTTATTTTGAATTTGAAGCCGATTAATCAATGGCGTCGTACAGAGCTGACGATGACTATGATTACCTTTTCAAAGTGGTTCTGATTGGAGACTCTGGTGTGGGCAAATCCAATCTTCTCTCTCGGTTCACTCGCGATGAATTCAACCTCGAGTCCAAGTCCACTATTGGTGTTGAATTCGCCACCAGGAGTATAAAGGTTGATGATAGATCGTAAAAGCTCAGATTTGGGACACCGCTGGCCAAGAGAGGTTCCTTCCCATTTCTTTGAATGTTCTTTGTAAGTCTGAAAATCATCTCTAAATCATATGTATTTTCATAGATATCGTGCAATCACGAGGGCATACTACCGAGGAGCCGTTGGTGCATTACTGGTTTACGATGTCTCAAGACATGTTACATTTGAGAATGCAGAAAGATGGTTGAAGGAGTTGAGAGACCACACAGATTCCAACGTTGTAGTGATGCTTGTCGGCAACAAAGCAGACCTGCGTCGCCTGCGAGCAGTTTCTACCGAGGATGCCAAATCCTTCGCTAAAAAGGAAAGAACTTTCTTCATGGAGACATCGGCCCTCGAGTCTATGAATGTGGAGAATGCATTCACTCTAGTTTTAACTGAGATATATCATGTGGTAAGCAGGAAAACACTTGAAGCAGGGAATGATCCTGGGAGATTGCCTCAAGGGCAAACCATAAATATGGGCTCAAAGGATGGTGTTTCAGCTGTGAAGAAAGTTGGTTGCTGCTCTGCCTAAATGTGATTGCTACCTTTTTTTGAATTGGTAGAATCATGTTGTACAGTCTTTGAATAGATTTTTATTACTTGATTTCAGCATACAAACAGGTAAAATGCATAAAACAGAAAACCTTAAAATTAAAATTTGAGAGTTAAAATTTGATTCTTAACATGGTCGTGTAGCATCCAACCATACATATAGAAATAATAAACGAAAATGGGGTAATGATACAAGTTAATACATCACACAGAACAAAGTCTGTACAATTTGATAGATACAATGTTCTGGTGCCAACAAATAAAGATGAGTTGGCCATTTATAACTGTCTATTATATGTGCAATTACATATACAAAAAGACACAATATGAATTCTGTTCAAAAAAATTAACTAGCCCAAAGTGGGCAGCAGGTTCATGGATTTCTATAAGCCCTTCCTTCCGGGAGTCATTGCTTCTGATTTGCATACAGGGCAGACATTTTTCACAAGCAACCACTTCTTTAAGCAACTTTCATGATACTCATGCCCGCATTGAAGAATTCCAATTTTCTCACCGTTCTTGTATTCATCCTGTGAAAGCATATGCAAATACTCCATTGAATGGGTGTAAAACAACAAAACAGTTCCAATTAAGAAGATAAATTGGGCAACTTGCTAGAAATTCATACCTGGCATATTATGCAGGATTCAGTTTCCTGATCCTCAGACTCATAGGCTGCCTCCTCCTCCAGATTGATAACCTTTGCGGATGTTTCAAAAGTTTTGGTCCTCAAGTGCCTTGTTAAGATTTCGTCTGATAAACCAGTGCTAACATTGCCGATCCGCTCACCCAATGCAAGAAGCTCCTGTGGTCAAATTCCAGGTGTATATTAATACAAATGCATAGCACAAGCTAAAAATTTTAATTATTGTAGACTTTTTCATTCGTAACAAATGAAAAGAAAATAACAAATCAAACTTTGACAACTTGCCTCATAAGACATGTCCTCAATGTCCAAACGCATATCTCTGTGATTATCAACATATCCCGCTTCATAGAAGTCTTGCATATCAAGTATTGCAACGTCCTGCATACACAAGATTTGATTGATAAGAAGTCAACATATTTGAGTAATTATTCTACCTAAAGACCAAATATGTGGTTAAAAAAAATAGTAATAGAGATCATTACGTCAACTTGGAGAACGCTCATGTGCGGAAGATTTCGATGTCTAAGATTTGTCTCAGGCAACACTCTTCTGTGAGGACGGAATATCGGTTGGCCAGCTGATGGTGAAGGGCCAACATGCCTTGTGCCCATCTCAAAACCATTCTGTGCTGGTATCACAGTACTGCGAGAGGGATTTGTCAGAACTCTATATGAAGTCCCAGTTACTGGTGGGAGAAAATTGACATTGTGGCCTCTCACTCCTGGCATAGACAGTGTTGGATGATGATAATTATGGTGCTGATGGTTGGCAGGAGGAGGATGAAGAAACCTGAGGCCACTTCTGCTGCTAGCTGTATCCCGATATCTCTGCAGATCCATGTTGGCATTCTCTAAAGAACTTCCATTAAGATTGGGAGCTGAAGAACAAAATAAAAGACAGAGAAAAGTGTCAGTGACCAAATCCAGAGAAGACATCACATATAGATAGAAAATGGAGTGCATTCTTAGACAAGTTCAGAATGTCGAAGGTCACATGGGAAAATTGAGTGTTTATGTTCTGCAATTAAAATAATTATTCTTGCAGTCATTACACAGATGAAAATTTTCATTGCACATAAAAACAGCTGGTGTTTCCACATTTTGTAATAAAACCTGAAGATAACCTTTACATCTCATCATAACTATTCATTCACAGGACATCATTGTAATGATAATAGAGTTCTACGAAGGGGCATCATTGCAAATGATAATAAAGTTCGACAAAAGGACCACAGACAGGGAAGAGATACAGAAATAACTACCTTGCATATAAGGCATTCGAAGAGACGGATTCCATGCTGCAGTATGTCCATCTCCGTTATTACTGTTTAACTGTTGGTCCAACCAGGGAGGAGCTACTGGCTGAAAATGCTGCCCCAAATAGTTTCCACGAAATACATGGTTATGCTCATTCATCATAACAGCCTCACTTGACCTGCTCCACGTACTACCATGAGGTCTCACAGGGAATTGAGGCAGCGAAAAGGATGCAGCATCCATAATAGCAACACCATCAAGGTGCCTTGCATTTTGGGGAGGAACTGAACTAGCTGAAGGATTAAAACACTGGAAATTTCCTCTGATGCCTTCAGCAGTTTTTCTTTTGTATAGACCTCTGACATCATCAGTGAAGCCACTGCTTCTTCCATAATTATCTGATGAAACTCCAGAAACTGCAAATGAGCTAGAAGCAGGCAACTGATCAGATGCTCTATGATTCAGAGGCACAGGTAATATGCCAGTGCTAGAAGAAGGATTCATGCCAGGATAATATAAGTTGGTTGCTGCTGCAACACCCATATCAAGATTGTGTTGATGCTGGATGCCATTGTATTGTGTCACCCCATACATCACAGCACTGTCATAAGCATCTGGTAAATAGTGGGAATCAATATTAGTTATGTTCCCTGAAGCTGTCACTGTGTGGATATTAGTTTGTGAGAAGTCGCCACCCCTGAGAAGGATACAAGGTTCGGGATGAAAATAACCATGCCTTTGTTGATCCATCTCCAAATCAGTCATCTGATCCATGCTGTAAAACTTAGGTGATCCAATTTAATCCTGATTTTTAATTGGAAAAAAATATATGGAAATAAGTCAGATTTTTGGGGAAGTGATTGAACATCAAATACATAACACAACAAAAAAAGAGAAATTATTCACTAGACCACATTGCCAATCAACAACATCTACCAAGTCAATCAAAAAAAAAAAAAAAAAAAACTTAAAGGAACATTAGATATATAAACCAGGGACTAATCATAACAATGAACCATTATGCACATTCCTAATTTCAGAATTTCATTCAACAAGCCAACAGAATTTGTATTGACAAATAACCAATATGTTAAAATCTCCAGGATCTTGTGCGCTATTGTGAAAAAAAAAAAAAAAAAAAAAGCCATCTTTCCTTAATCAAAAGGAAAAGGCAAGGGAGAAATGGATATAGAACATAATTAAGAAGGAAGAAAGCAAAGCAAAACTAGAGACCCAGTATCTTCTCTGATAAAGTATGATAAACAAGTCTCCAAATTGTCTAATATGGAATTTAACAACTGAGAGAATATAGAAACAACCTTCAATTATATCAAACTTGTAGAAAAGTAAGAGTTTTAATCATTAATCATTAATCATCAATCATCAAATAATGAATCTCCATAAGGACTCTCCAAAATAGAGTAGAGATAAAAAACTTCAGTCTAGGGACAAAGTGGTTCGAGAAGTAAAATAGTAGATGATCCCTAATCTTTAGCTACATACATCACCCACATCCATGTTCTGCTTCAGACAAAAAACCTTTTCATCTTACTCTGTCCTACCTTTCTTTGATATGCATAAACAGATTATGAGAAAATCAATGAAACTAACCCTCAAATGTAATGATCCTTTTGGCAATCAGAACATTTACTTGAAGTCGGAAACTCAATAGAAAAAGTTTGAAAGCAAAATGTCATGAATGAGCATCGTTCTTCTAAATGAACCAAAGGAGAATTGGTGAAGGATGTCCAACTTTCCATGTTAAAACTGCTACATGATTGAGAATACAGTACCAACAGTCCACACAAAGGCAGTGGCTGTTCAATCAACCAACCTCGGATAGGGATAAAGACCACATACTCTAGCTATTGAACTTCATTTCAAACAACCAACCATCAAAAAATTATTTACAGTGTAATGAACATCATTCCAGACAATTTATCACCTCGTTAGCCCACCCATAAAACTAGAAAATAACCTTTTTTGTCAGTGATGCCACAAAAAAGCATGCAGAAGAGATGAATATACAAGAGCATGACATTTTTTGTCACTTCTCAACCCAAATAAGATTACTCTTTTGACTAAAATGTCCCAAGTCTCACTAACCACATTTCAAAGCAGAAGGCTAAGTCCTATAATGAATAAACAAATTTTGAATTCTTTGATTCCGTATCTCCTGAACGCCCTAACATCAATAACTTAACTGACAAGACCATAAAAATTTATGCACTATAAAATCAGGATTCCTTTCGGAAAAATCGAGACAGTTTAATCCCTTAAACAATGTGCCCAACAACAAAAAGGTTTCAACCAGGAAGGGTTGTCTTACAGAAAATCAAAAAACGGCATCAAAAAGTTCCATCTAAATTTTTATTGACATGCAGGAAAAAAAAAAATACCTTGAATCGCACTGAACATGCCAACAGACAAAAATAATAATAATAATAATAATAAAAGATGCCAAGTTTACAACCCCACCAAAGTTTGTAGTAGTTATTGAATACATTAACAAGTATATAACTTTTCATGGTTTGAAAAAAAATCCCTCTTCTTCCTCCATTGTCCAGGTTCACAACCAAACAAGAAAGCACATAACCCATATTAACCAAATTCATCTCCCACCAAATAAACTAAAAGAGCGTCAATAAATTTGCACCTCGTTACCATGAAAAGCTCGCAACTTCCAAGTTTGAAGGATCGATATAGCTTAGTATGAACACGAAATCACCTCTGCTATCGTTATAAAAAAAAACACTTTTATCAATGGGTGGAACGCGGATTATCAGAAATTAAAAACCCACATGGTGAATGTCTTCATAAACCAAGAATGCAAGTTCATCCCCTTTACCAGATGATCAAAAGTATGAGTTTTTAACCCTAGACAGCCACAAAAGGACCAAAATTTGGAGAGGAGAACATGAAAATTAGATGAAGAAAACAATTACCTGAGAAAGAATCCAGCGATTGATCACAATAGTGATCGGAGGATCTGAGACGGAAAATCTCCGAGAGAGAGAGAGAGAGGAAAGCAAGAAAAATAGCGCGCGGAACAGAGAGAAAGGGAGGGAAGGAGAGGATCGAGCTTCCGTTGTGAGAGATATTCTCGTCTGTATTTTGCAATTATATATTTTATATATAGAGAGAGGTTCCTGCTTTCCTACCGTATTTCGGATTCCTTTTTACCGTTTTATTATGACGGCAAAGGAGTTCCTAATTTTTGACCGTTAAATAATAATAATTATTATTATAATAATATATCATAATATATAAATAAATTTAAAGAAAAAATTTATTTTGTACCAATAAATAAACCATGTATTTCACTTTCTCTCCTCTGTCCAACAAAATTACTTGACATACAAGACAAGCCACTGGCATTTTTCACATGGAAAATATTTCTATTTTTTTTACTATTTACTTTTTAAAATAATAAATCTGGGAAATAAAAAAGAAAGGAACAATAAAAGAGTCCTCCTTCAATGATAATATATAGAAGGAAAATATATGAGAACTGAGATAAGTCATTTGAATTTTGGAGCAAATTTTTTGGTTTTGTCATATAGTGTCAAACAAGTAATTGAATAAAAGGGATAAATAATTTAAAAAATTATAGCCTTCAAAATTATCAGATTTTTTAATCCCAATCAAATTAGGTAACTATAAAAAAAAAAAAAAATGGAAGATACTATCAAATGTAACATGCATGATTAAAAAATAAAAAAACATAAAATATAGATAGAAACGTTTTCATGATTAATTTTGTGATGCACATGAGGCAATACTAAAATTTATTTAATATTTATCTTATTTGTTTGCTTGTCTCTTGAGATATATTTTAATAAAACTCCAATCATGTACTGTGCCAAGCAGTGATTAACACTAATCCTCTTTCAACCTATATATTATATATAATAACTATTCTCTTTCTTCTTCATAAAACATCACCATCCAATCTTTATCTTATGTTTTAATATTTTAACAAGAGTAAGTTAAGTTAATTAGTCTTAATTTTTTTTTAAGAACATGTTACTATATTAGGTTTGATCCAAAAGCATATGTAAATAAATTTAGTTTTTATTATATGCGTTATATAAGGCCGTCTATCCATTTCAACTATTTTATATTTTTGCTTTAGGTGAAAGTCTGCTATCCCATGATTTATTGGGAAAGAGTATTTGATTGCAATTTAGTAATGATCACAAAAAGATAAGGGATGAATTAGCTATTAGCTTAATGAAAATAAAATAGTATTCAAAGTGTTAAGTTTATCATTTTAGAATTATGAGATTGACTAAATTTTCATAAAGAAATTAATTTTCTCTCACCCCTATTCCCATAAGGAATCCCATGGGGTCCTGGCCATAGCAGAGAAATTCTTAATCCTACGTGCAACTACAAAGATGGCATGCATTTTCAAGGACTTAAATTACCTATTGTACTGTATAATTAATTATAAATTATAAGTTATTTAATTTATTTATTATTATATAATTAATTATAATAATAAATAAATCGGAGAGTTCTTAAAGGAATAATCCATTTTCTATTTTCAAGGGCCCTCTCTGCCCCTAGCCGCAATCAAATGATTGGGATGCGGATGTTCTGCAGTCGGTGCGTCTGCAGTCGACCTCTGCAATCGCGATCGGACGGCTGTCATCAATCCTCAGCTGCCCCTCTGCATCTCGTCCGTCGATTCATTACACGTTCGATGAGCTTGACTGCAGAGTATCCGCACCTTCAACCGCGAATCGACGGACGAGATGCAGAAGGGCAGCTAAGGATTGATTACAGCCGTCCGATCGAGACTACAGAGGTCAACTGCAGACGCGCCGATTGCAGAACATCCGCATCCAAATGATTGAGGTGGGTTTCACCTTTCATATCCTCATCTACCCATGTGACGTTCTACTTGTATTCTACATGCTAAATTCACTTCATTATTCCCATAATACCCTTGCTTAAAAACGAGCACTATGTCCAAAGGTTCTAAATTTTCATTTTTTTAATAATATTTATAACATATAAATTAAAATTATCTTATTTTTGTTTACATATATAAATTTAAATTAAAATTAATATACTTAAACAACTTAAATTAATATAAAACATATGCATAGACAACATTCTCCGACCAAAGCAACTCTGACTCGGTAACATTCATTCGTGTGCCTTTTGATTCCTTGGCTGCAACAAATTACTAGCTTGTCGCCTTATTTTTAGCCGCCTCTACCCTCTGTTGGCGTATTAGATAGAAAAGTGAGACAATATCAATGCTAAACATTTTGCATTAATTGGAGCATATGATAATGGGAATATAACAATTGATGAGGTATATATTTTCAAATAAAATTAGAATCAAACTTCTCAGATAACAAAATTCCATATCAATTATCAACCGCCTCCCCAATTTACAGCTAAACTATCACAATTTAGAAACATACATTATAACTTAATTAATTGGTGTTAGATATAGTACCAATTTTCACAAAAACAAGAAGAAAATGATATTATCATGTGAAATTTATCATTAATATTTAATACTATTGATATTTTATATGTTTTCTATTACATCATAAACATTGGGTTATAAAATCAAATCCTTGAAGATAGTTCAAATTTAAAAAAATAACTCAAATCAAATTAGTTTTCAATTTTCTATTGGTAGAAATCTTGTAAATTTGTTTTCTCATTTTCAATTGGCATATCCCAGATTGTGTTTTTTTCCCCTTTGTTTCTTAATTCATCATTTAAAAAAACTTGGTGAAATTTTATAATTTTACTAATTATATTTGCATTTAATGCATTGTTTTTTGGCATAAACATTTAGTTTATGTACAAGCTAGGAAATATTAAGTATTGTCTGATCATAATTATGATGTTACGAAAAACGACGTCGTCGGTTCTCTAACTGAGACTGGCGCCCGCGCCCTCGTCCTCCTGTCTCTATTTGCACAAAACGCTGATTCGGTGCTTCCGCTTCTTTCCGATATCACTTGCAGAGTTGCAGAAGATAGAGATGAGCAGCGAGTCCAGGAAGAAGCCTAAGCAAGCTCAGCTTAATCCCAACTGGGCTCAGCTCCAACAAGTAGCTCTATTAACCCCGCTATTTCTCATGTATATAATTCTGATGCAACTCCAAAATTATCATCTTTTAAGATTTTGTTAGTAGGTCTAAGTTACCTTTATTCTAATAAACATATCAGACTTAGGTATCATTATCTTCTGACTAGTTTTGGACAGTGTACTAATAAGAGCTGCAAAGTAAAGTTCTTGGTAGAGAGTTGAATATTTTCTTGGTTTCAATCTTATGCAGACGCTGAAAGATCATGCGTCAAAAGTTTCGGCGCACTTAAGAAGTTCAGCAACTGAGACACCAAAATCAATATTGGGTAACACACTGATTTGCTGTTCTGGAACTTCCTTTTTTGTATTAAGTTTACTGGAATAATGGGTAATGCAAAGGTGGAGCTATGATTTTCAATGAGATTTTTTTTAAAAAAAAATTATTTCTAACAGGGAAGCTTAAGGATAGACCAGATGCGGAGTCCAATGGTTGTCAGATGAATCCTCTTACTCCTGTGAATGATGATTGCAGGTGGCTCGTATCATTTTAACTGTTTTAACTTATGACTTATTATAAATGCTTTTGGTTATGTGTGTTGAGAAAAGGAGATGGGAAGCTTAGATTTTTTACATTTATTTTTTTGGAAAGAGTTTAGAAAGTCTTTTGTTTAATGCATGCGATGGCCGATGGCTTACTGATGAAATAAAATCTGTAAATTTTAGTTTGGTTTTGTTATGTGATGAAACTTCATTTGTTTGTATCTGTTTATTTAAAGCATAAATGCTATTCTTTTTGGCCTTTTGACTATGTTGTGAGTTCAACTGATTAGCCATTTAACAGTCTGACTGATGCAGTAGCCATGGATTGTGAAATGGTTGGCGTTGGTCAAGGAAACAAAAGTGCCCTGGGAAGAGTAACACTGGTATTAATTTGTTACTTTCCATAATCTTGTAATATTCTTTTGATGTATAGACGTCTAAGACCAATAGCATGACTCATGCTTCATATCTCTTGAAACATATGCTTGGGTTTCTGCATTTACTCATTATGACATAATTTTGTTGTCTTCTGAAGTTAGTTGGAATTTCATTGAATTTCTGTCTCTACAAGTCATGTATTTCTAATGCTACTTCAGGAAATGTCAGGTTAACAAATGGGGCAATGTAATTTATGATGAGTTTGTTCGCCCGGTTGAGCGTGTTGTCGACTTCCGCACTAAAATTAGTGGCATACGACCTCGAGACTTGAAAAAAGGTTGAATTTATCTTCCTTGTTCTACTATTTAAATTATGATAGGAAAATTGAATTTCAATCCTAAGATGCAGTTAGATACTGGTGCCATTTTCTGTGATGCGATAAAGGTTAAGGTTCAACTACTAAGGCTCAATTCTTGAAAGCAGCTGTCCTTGCATAATACGTTGCGGATTAGAATTTTGCCAGATCCTTTTTAGGACTGGCTCTGGTCAATTAGAACGTGGGCATTGTGTTTACCTCATTGATTAAGGCATCTTGCAACTTGAAACAATTTGCAGGAAAAGATTTTTGGACGGCTCAGAAGAAAGTGGCAGAGTTTATCAAAGGAAGGATACTTGTAGGTCATGCTTTGCACAATGATTTTAAGGTGGATACACTATACTTTCCTCTTTTTCTTGTTTTCCAGATACACGTTTGTTATCAGAATGTGGCACGTAAAACTAAGATATAGACTGTTTTTGCAGGCATTATTATTAAGTCACCCCAAAAAGGATGTGCGCGATACTTCTGAGTACCAACCATTTCTAAAGTGCTGTTTCCTTACCACTCTGAGCTGTTTGCATTGTTGTATTGTAAATGTTCCTGTAATGCCTTCTAATAAGTTTTCCTTGGTTTTAAGCAGGGAAGGTGGCAAAAGAGCACTGCGACATCTTGCTGCTGAACTTCTTGGCGCTCAAATCCAAACGGGGGAGCACTGCCCTGTTAGTCCTTTTTAACTTTCTGGTTTTTCATCTACTTTTACTGTTGCAAATATATCTTGGACAATGCTCTGCTGTTGCAAGTCTGGCATAAAAGAGTTTCATGAATTCGATCCAAGGTAACAAATTCATGTCATTTCAGATAGAAGATGCCCGTGCTGCCATGCTCCTTTATCAAAAGAACAGAAAAGCATGGGAGAAGAGTGTAAAAGATCAATTGCGGCTCAAACTGAAGCAAAAGAAGCGGAAGCCAAACAAGAAACGAAAGAAGGAAGATGCCTTAAATGTCAACCACACTGGATAGACAACTTAGAATTGACTGCCTTTTAATGCTATCATATATGTTTCAAAAATTCTGGGCAACAGACCTCATTTTATTTTATTGCTTAAACTTGAATTACAAGTTATTTATGTTGTAGCCTTGAGAAAATTTATTGCTGTTTCAATCATACTACTTATTTTAGTTTTACGTGCATGTTTCCTCTTTCTGCCCTTTCTCTTCTTTTCCAAAACTCAATTATCACATTGTACAGTATATTTTATGTGACTAGCAATACATATTTTAAAGTTTAATTAAACCCTTGCCTTGCCTCGCCGATTTATTCAGTTTGAATAAAATTAATTAATACTTAATGTTATAGTTATTTTTAATGTTTTAATAAATTTAAATTATATTAATTAATACATAATATAATATTATACTGATTAAAAAAAAAAAAACCCACCGTGGACAAGTCCTATGCTTGTTCTGCGACGACATGGTGCCATCCGACGAAACTCTCATTTTCTTCTAAATTCTCATGTACAAATTGCTGAGGTATCTGTAAATAGAATAAAGGGTAGGATTGTAATTTGTAGGAATAGTAACGAATTGGGTAGGTAGTTGGGTGTTAGTTCTGACCGTTATCCAGGTCAGCCAACTATGACAGCTGGAGAACCATGTGTATAAATAGGGGAAGGTATTCCACTTCTAAGAGCATGCTTAATCGATTCCTGGAAGTTCCACTTTCGCATTCTCGTTCTTTCTCCAAATTGCCAATCTGTTCTTGAGAGCTTATCAAACGCGCTCTGCAAAAAATCCCTAAACGCCAGCAGCTTTCTTCCCAATGCTCTGAAATTCACCGCTTGAATCCAGTAGAGACGAAGAAGAAGAAGGAGAAGATGTCAATTTCTTGCAGATTAAGGAGAATCGCAGTGTCTGATGCTAAGCGCAATTTGTTCAGTTCGAATTATTGGGTGGCGATGAGGTACTATGTATCGAGTTGCCGAGGTGCTTGAGCTTCACTCCATTGTGGAAGTTGCTGATCTCAAGCCAAGAGAGGTTATTGTTCGTGCTCGTGCTGTCTCCGTTAATCTCTTAGATACCAGAGTGAGTTGTAGTGTTTCTACTACAAGTTCTTCGTCTTCTAGTTTCTGGAATTATTTCTTTCTTCAGGAGTAGGTTTTGTTGTATTACGGGTTTTGCTTGATTGCTGGGAAAATGTGGGAAAGAGATTCTTGGTCCATTGGATAGGGAAAGGAAGTGATTCTTGTAAATGGGAACAGTTGAAGAAAATTTAAGTTGGTTACTTTCCTTATGTTGAAGCCTTGTTTACTTACCTCGGTTTAGTTGTTTGAAGAAAAGATTCCGCCGTATGGTATAGTGTGTTGTGTTCATAAGACGTAACACGTACGACAGTTTTTGGGTTCTTTCATTAAACATAATTGAAATGTCACTGTCATACAAAGTCTGAGTGAATCCTGACTTCTCTTCTCTAGTTGTTGTTTAAAATCAATCTCACTTTGAACATAATTGTTCAATTATGAATGTGGGCTGTAACATGTGAATTGTGTACACTTAATGGACCACTCACCTAATTGTAGACATCCCTCCCTAACACCAAAGTTATCACTTTTTTGTGAAGGTTGCTGGGCCTAGTGCATGAAAGCCCAAAATTCAAGGACAAGTTGGTCTCATCATTGTCCTCTATTATATATTTGTATATATGCTTTTCATGGTAGCTGCTGTTTCCAGTAATCAGCTTTTCAATAGCAGTTTTGTCTGGTTGTGGGATAAAAATGGTTGGTCAAACCCCCTCTTTCAAGTAACCTTGACCCACTTATGATTCCACTTTGGAGTTTGGAGTTAGGGTAATAGGGTGTGCGTGGAGCTGCTGATTTTCTTATTCAACTAAGCTTCACCTAAATCAAAATCAAAAGCTGCATGTGAATGGATAGTTGAAGTGTTAAAAGCAATTAATATCCGCTAAATTCAAGTAATTGTTATTATAACTTGGATTGCAGCTTCGCGTCACGTGGCAGGCTAACGAGCAACGTTTCTGAAATTGGATAGGTGAAACCGACCCCACTTGATTTTATTCCGGATACTCACGCGCCACGCGTGCGCGGTTATGCAAAGCAAGAGCCTCTGATAACGGTCGTTTCAGAATGTCATAGCCACTTGCTTTCTCTTGCGCGTGCTAAGTCCTCAGGGATATTTATAAAAAAAATAAATAAAGGGCGCTCAGGGTGAACGATGATGATGACGGGCATAATTGTAAAAGCATAGATACATAAGGGCATGGAGTGGTGTCACGTGCACCTTCGGATTCCATGGTGTACACTTCCACGTCATCTTCTGATCCCATTCCCATGTGACATCGCTTTCCAAAGGACCGTGACTTTCACAATTAATTTCCACGCTGCCACTTCCATCTCGTCTGTAAAAAATGTGGGCCAACGCAGAAAAGCTTACTAATACTAATACGAGTACAGTACATCCCACACGGATGGTTCAGCAATTCTTTTCTTTTAAGGCTCTTATTCATATTCCCGAGACAAGAAAATAAAATAAAATAAATCAAAGTTAAAATTAAACCATAGAAATAATTGATGTTGTTGAGCTGCCAAAGAAACAAGATAGATCAAAATTCAGTACTCTTCTCAGTTTTTCATTTCTGTACAAACCAACAAGAGTCCTGAAAAATTATACTAAAAAAATCATCAGGGGTATTGTTGTCATCCTAATAAAATAAAACCATTAAGCAACAGCAGCCATTCCTTCCCTTCATACCCCACTTCTACTCAGTTACTTATTGCTAAAGACAAACAGCATTTCGTCACCTTCCATTAAACGCTCTCTCTCCCTCTGCACCACCGCTGCAACTGCAAACAACACCCCCCCATCATACCATACAACCCAGTTAGGATGTTTCTGTTCAAATCCCTCGTTCAATGTGGTTTTGATGAAAATTATCTTCTCTCAATGGCGCTCTTAAAGTTGCTTTGAGAAATGGACTCTGAGAGACCTCACAGAACCACTAGTAGCGGTGGCAGTAGCAGCACTGGCGACCTCTTCATTTGCTTCACTTCCCGTCTTTCTTCTTCGTCCATGAAGCTATCTTCCAAGTCTATTCTCAGCCCAGGCCGCAGCAGAGAACCATCTCAGATTTCTTTGTCAACTTCCTTGAGCAGAAGGCTCAAAAGCAATGGCAGTATCAAAGGTGGGCAAGCTTCTCCAATGTTCCCAACTGGGGGCAAGAAACGAGGCTGTGCATTTGAGAACCCCGAGCCTTCTTCCCCCAAGGTAACCTGTATTGGCCAAGTGAGAGTGAAGACCAAGAAGCAGGGAAGGAAGATGAGGACGAGATCCAAGAGAAGAGCAGAAGCTAGCTTTAGAAAAACAGAGCCGAATTTCCAGGTAGCTGCTGCAAACACAGATCTCAATCAACAAAATGGTCAAGCTTTTCAGCATCAAAATCATCAGAATTTGCAGCAAGAGTGTTTGCCACATCGGAATCAGAGATGGGTTCATCTTCCTCTGACAATTTGTGAAGCTCTAAGGGCGTTTGGAGCTGAGTTCAGTTGTTTGTTCCCTTGTCGTTCTTCCTGTACGTCCAGCGAGAGAGAGAAAGAGGAAAAGGGAGTTGGGGTGGAGGGATCTGGTGGTGGTAATGGCAGAGAGGGTTCATGTGGAACTGCATTTCCAAGATGGTTGGTGGCGTTGCAAGAAGGGGATGCAAAGTGCAGAGAAATAGAGTTGGTTGCGGGGGAAGAAGATACAACTTGTATGCCGGAGAGGAGTCAGAGAAGGCATGTTTTTGAAGACATTGATATTAATATTGAGAAGAACAATGAGGAATTTATAGGAGAGGAAGAAGAGAAGGCAAGAGTTAGCATTTGCATTCCACCAAGGAATGCTCTTCTGCTGATGAGGTGCAGATCTGATCCCGTGAAAATGGCAGCTCTAGCGAATAGGTTTTTCGAGTCACCAGCTCCAAAAGATGAAGAAGGTGATGATAATGAAGACGACGAGGAGAGAGTGCACATGGAAGAAGATGAAGACGAAGAAGAAGAAAAATTTGAAGTTCCACTAGAGGTGGCTTGCGAAGAGCAAGTAATCCCAGAAGCAGAGGTAGAAGCAAAACCAGTGGTAGAGGAATATGAAATCGAAAGTAGAGCTAATCTAGATATCAGTGGAGTTTCTGAAGCTTGTCAAGAGACACAATCAGAAGAGAAGGAAGATGTAGAAGGCAGTGTCAATGAAGAAGATGAAACTTTGGTGGATATTTCTTCCCCAGAAGTTGCAGTGGATCTCGAAAAGCTAGAAGTTGAAGAAGAAATTCAACTGAAGTTGATTGAAGATGGTGAAGAGAAGCTCAAGGAGGAAGAAAACAACAAAGATGATCACAATGAACAAGTAAGTTCAGAACTTGCTTCCTCCCGAGAAGTATCTGCAGCGTCAGAATCAGAAAACAACGAAGAAGAAACAGCAACTGAAGAGTCAAAGGAAGAAGAGAAAGAGACTACAAAGAGACCTTGGGAAGACGAAGAGACAGCGACCCATGATAGATCCGACCCAGATGACCCGAAACTCTATGAACAAAGGGTGGGTCCTGTGTCAAAGGAGCGAGAAAATCCATCAAAACCAGACAACAGAGGGAGCTCTGTTTTACCAGATTGTTTGCTGTTGATGATGTGCGAGCCCAAGCTGTCTATGGAGGTTTCGAAGGAGACTTGGGTTTGCAGCACTGATTTCATCCGATGGCTGCCGGAAAAGCCCGTTAAGAAAAAGGAGAGTGGAGATCAACCCAAGAAGAGAATCAGCACTGAATCTAGGCCACCGCCGCATATGCTGCAGCCACCGAGGTCGTCTTGCTCGTTTCCGGCGCCGGCGGCTCCAATGTCTATGGCGACCATAGTGGAGCAGAAACTGGTGGGAACCAAGCCGAATGCCTACGAGCCGTTCGTTCTGACGCGCTGCAAGTCGGAGCCGATGAGGTCGTCGTCTACGCTTGTGCCGGATGCTTGTTTCTGGAAGAATAGGAAGGTGGAGCCGCATCCTCCTCCGGCTACGCTTGGGGTCGGCGCGGCTGGGGTTGGATTTTGATCTCTATTTTATTTTATTTTTTGTTTGTTTTATTTATAAAATAATTCATATTTGTTATTATCTGTAAAACAGTGGGTAGATTTGGTAAGTCTACAGTAGGGACCAAGAAATTCCATAGTCATTTGTTATTATCTTTGTTTTCTGTTTTGTTAGAGTCATCTGTAAATTTTTAGCAATTTTCAGGCAATTGTTTTCTTTGTCCTTTTTATAATTTCATTGCTTAAAATATACACCAAAGGGGAACTAAAACCTATCAACTACCGACTTATATTGCTTTTCTAAAATTAATATTGCTACATTGATTGCATTTCTACAAGAAATCAAAACAAATAAAAAATCTGATAAAAATTACAAAATCCTGCATTTCTATTATTAGATTGGTGCATGGATGTGTAATCTTGTGTTGCTTAGGATAAATGAGAATAAATAATAGTCTGGTGGGACATTAGTTAAGGTTGTTATATGTCTATTGGACTGTCCCCGTAGTTTGGTTGGCATTTGGTCTTATCAGTCCTCATCCAACTTGTCTATTTGGCTCTGTTCTTTCACTGTCAATTCTTTGAACAATTGTACATTGAATAATTGCATTCAATTGTACAAAACTACAAATTATAACTATAACCCAAATCAAATAACTTGCTTTCTCCAACCTTTTAGGCAAGTGTTGTTGCAGAGAAGCTATTTTTCTTATTTCTGGCTAGGAGCAGAGAACCTGTGTTTGAACCATGTGTGGGTGAGGCTGCTTCCATGGTTTTCTGGAAGCAATTGTTTTCCTATGTTGTCAAGAATAGACTCCCACCCCAAGTCCCAATGCAGCAAATTACTACACTTTTTTTTTTTTCCATTGTATCATAAATCAATTATCAGATGAATCAGTGTTTTACTGACATAATTGGGCTTCTTGAGTTCTCATTGTTTCATTATTTTTGAGAGTTAAGAATAATGGCAGAGACAATAATGAAAAGAGAAGACGAATGATGCTCTTTTCATTTAGTTGGTGGACTTGTTGCGGTCTTTTAGGCATCCAGCTACTTGTCCACTGTTTGGCCTCACTGTGTTTGAACTTTGCGAAGAAGTATCTAAACTTAAAAACCCTCTTCCCTTGCTTCATTGACATCTCTTTCTCTCTCTTCAACTTAAGGACGAAGAAAGAAAATCACTTTGGAAGTAGCTTATGACAAAAGTGCTTTTTGTTTTTGCCGCTAGCTTTTAACTTTCGGAACAGATTAAAATGGCTTTGTGAAATACATGCTGGCACCCACAGTACAGAGACTGATAAGGCACATGGACAGCTGAACCAAGGGATAAAGGGTGGCCCCACAATAAGCCAGTCGAAGAAAACCTTTGGCCCACTTCGCAATAGCTTCCTGTTTGCTAATGATCAAGCGTTTTGGGGCTAATGGATATGGGATTTTAGAGTACACTGGTGTAGTATATTGTGGACCAATAAAGGCTCAATAATTGTTCGTTGTGTTTTAAGGCTATTTACAGTGAAGGAGACACCATGCACATTTAATATATGCAGGACAGGGCCCTGTTTTGTCAATTACAGAACTGAAGACCAGCTTCCACAAATGCCGGTTCCCAATAATCATAGGATAATCTTTGCAACAGAAAGATTTCTTGTTTCAATTTTTAGGCATATCTTTAACAATAGGAAAAACGACCATAGTCCTTAGTGTTTAATCATATCAGGTAATAATACAAAAAGGCTCCCTTTTTTTTTTGTATTTTTACTTCACTTTTTTTCTTAAAAACAAGCATCCTTGCCTAGTCTTCTCTCAATATAGAACAGTGTCAAATGAAAGAGTGTTATGCTGCATAATTTTGTGGATTAAAGGTAACTGCCTCAACTTCTTCACATTGTGCCTCCATTGTTTCTATCATTATCAACAAAATTACAAAGTCTAAAAGAAAGAAAGTCTATGGAGCTGACCTATTCCTCCACTTGTAGCTTTACAAGACTTCCATTATTGAGCATCATTTGAGCTTTGATCTTCCACCTTGCTGCTGAATTCAGTATTTTCAATCGTTGAATTTGACAAATCTGGCTGCTCACTGCTTTTACTTTCAGTTTCCTCTTCTGTAGAACCTTCCATAAAGGAGTTGATGGCAAGCTGGGCAGAATATAAGAATAAACCAATAGAATTGATGCCAAAAACAAATGTTGCAAGGTAGCACAAACCATTGATTATAGTCCTGCAGAAAGAAATACATAAGATGATTTGTTGATGCTTAAAGAAATTAACAGCAAGGCCACTGTGAGATAGGTAATGTGAATCTACCTTATGGTGATTGTTATCTGGCGAACCTGAAAAGAATACCATTTTCACTGTTAGAACAAGGGAACTTAAAGTATTCTAGTGTCCAACTGAATGAAGACTTGAAGAGCTGTTCCTTTGTAAATTTGTCCTTCCTATGTTAATTTACTAAATTGTTTTCTCTCTCAAATTCTATCAGTATAGTTAAGTGTTGTCCATTTTCTTGTAAACATTTTCTTTTTTCCCTCAAAAGAAAGTAAATTAGCTTCCTCTTGTACTTGATGGGGTTGAGACAGGTGAAACTCAACAATTACAGCTTTTTATAAGGATCACAATCAGGTGCAGGGACTAGTAACTTTGATTTGTTTTCTATGGTAGCATCCACACATGAACATCAAAGAATGAATTTATGATGGAACTTGCATGCACAGAAATACATAAAAGACAAAGATCTTATTTAGATGGTTTTTCCACATCCGATAATCTTCTTATTCTTAGTGTGTTTCCACTTTAATATTTATACTCAGTTTTTAGGTTAATGTCTCGTTTTCAGAAGTTTATTTCTTGCTTGGTTATGACGTTTCTGCAAATTAATTGCAGAACGTAATGAAAGGTTCTGTACAATTCATTCATTTGCAAAACTGCAGCAAAAGGAGAATGTGTATTTTATACTATAACAGTAAGCTATTAAAATCTCCCCCAAAGACAAAGTTAGATGATAATGGATTGCCTACCTAAGCTATATATCAAGAATTTCAACCTAAGTCTGAAATATCTACACCCATAAATTCCTCAGATTTCCATCTTTAAGCAATAAGGAAAATGCAAACTTTGTTCTTCCTCTCATAATGATGCTGTTGTCTTTGTTCTTTAATTACAAAGACAACTTCTTTCCTAATTCCAGAATTGCAAGGATAAGAAGAATGGTGGGTAAAAGGAAGGGGAAAAAAACTCGGAAAATAATTAAGCAATAAATTACGAAAATATAATACAGACGCCATCATATATATTTTTACCAGCATATTATGATCAACAAAGAGCAAAATAGCAACATCCTAGCTATTCAGTTGACAGCATAAGAATCTTCTTTGAATGTCAAGCACTAATAATGTTCTTGAGGCTGAAAATCGGAAGATGGCCATTTGTTTTATTTAGCTCTCTACATCATCTTTCCACCACACGTCATCCCATGTGTGACATAAAAATACTTGTTAAGGGTGGAAGCCAAAGCCACTCCGTTTCCATTTCATCCTTTTTATTTACTTAGTAAGCAAATAAGCAATTAACTTGTTATGTTCAACATTTCCATTCTCAATTCATCCATTCCATCCATACCTAGTACACTCTTCATTCTACATATAACATGCTACTTTCATTGTGCAACGTAGTTTAGAAGAATACATTAAGAAGAACGAAGAGAATGAGACATACCGAGAAATTATCTGATATTGTTTGCCGGTTAAGAGATGCCTCTATGGTTGTGGTGAATTTATAGAGAATGATAGCTATAATACCCGCTGATATTCCACCCAACAATGCCTGAGCAGGTGAAGGTGGGCCTTTAGCTTCAATTGCATTTGAAGATGACCCCATAACTTTCAAGGTATCCAATGCCTCCTCCTTCAGTGACTTCGTCACTCCTGAAGACCTAAATTTCTAGAACCACCAAAGCTATTTCATTAAGAATATTGGTTGAATTCATAATTAGCACATCATTCTAAGAATTGAATTGGTATGAATAAGAACAAAAGCCTCCTTTCTCACAAACGAATGAATCCAAAGTTATAGGACTTAATTACTAAGCTAAAACTTAGCATAAGCTTATGAGGTAGAAAGGGCAATGACCTTATCCCAAGGCAATTGAAATTCAAGTCTAACAGTACCGAAATTGAGACACTAAGATATATAATGAACACATGAAACCAAATTTTGTTATATGCAGATTGAATGATCTTAAAATTTGAATCTTTAACTGAAACCCAAAGACGGCTATCGAATACCAAGTTCTAGGAGTAAATGGTATTATGGAAAAAGAGTTTGCACCGTTTCTGTGGCACGTTTTGCTCTTCGACGGATTGAACGAAAGAGAAAGACGGTGATGGCTCCAGTGAGAAGAACGCTGGTTGCGACCTGGATTGGCGAAGGGTCATCTGTGGTGGCGAAAACTGAAGGGAGCTCGATGGGGCCCTCATCCGCGAGTTCGGCTAACTGGGTGAGCCATGGTGAAGTGGCTTGAGGAATGGCTGAAACAGAGTGAAGAGCAGTTGGTTTGTGAGCAAAATTAGGAGAAGGAGATGGTGATAGGAGAAGAGACAGAGAAGGATTGTGGGTAAGTGATAAAGGGATAGGAAAATTCGGGAGGAGAAGGTGGTGGCGGCACTGTGAAAGTAACATTGTTTATTGGATGAACAGATGTGGTTATGGTTCGTTTTCTGTTCCAAGTTCCCAACCTTCACTTTTTAGTATTTGAGCTGAGTCCCTTCACTGTCTGCTTCTTCTGGTGCTCGGAAATGGAAGATCTTTGTCTAAATATCTTCTGGGCTTTGGATTTTCCTTTTCTTTTTTTAAGTTCTCTTGGTTAAGAAATCTTTTTAATAAAACTCAAAAATAGGCTCACATTTTGTGCCTAGTTTTCCACTTATTTACATCCTTTCCTCCGCAATTAGATTACTAAAGTCATAATTAAAACTTTAGCTTTGCCCCTATTGAATTGGCTCTCTTAAATTTATTTTTGAAAGGCATCTAATTTTTCTTTAGATTATTTGCCTACTATTTTTATAAATTACAAACAGGACCCATTTCATGCTAGTGAGGTTTCAACTTCCAAAGAAAAATCTTTAATCTTTTGCCTAAAAAACAAAAAATGGGTATGTCTGGAATAATCAAGTAAACAAAGTTGGAACAAGTTTCTTTTAATTCACTTATTCACATAATTAGTTAATTTTAAAAATTTGATTGATATAAAGAAGATGTTAGTTCAAAAACAAGCAGGTCAACACTGTCGCACAAACGAAATTTATGACATTATTAATTTACCATGATATTTTTTCCCCACTATCTTCATAGTTCATACAACAGAGAGATGAACATGGTAAATGTAAGGGATTTATTGCAATATAAATCCTAAAAAGGAATGTTCTTTACAGCTCTTACTAATTCCTATAATTTTCACTTTGCTTGATTGCCTTTCTTGGGACAACAATCACACTTTTTGACTTCTGGTTATTCAGTCCCAGGTTAAGAAGAACAGCAGAAGAGTGTTACTATGTATTGGTTTGCTCTGTGTTGTGAGGTAATGAGCTTATGTTATGAATGGTGAATTCAACATTCTTGGCGTACGTTAGATGCCACAGCTCTAGCCCAAAACTTGATCTGTGTCTTCATGTCCTTTGAAGACGATTTGCTTGAAGGCCAATTTGGAATTGGTGGAGGAGAAGGAGCACAACACTGCACTAGCCATGCCTCTGATAGATAAGGTCTTCTTGTTGCCTTGTCTTCATCTGTCTCTTCTCTCTTCTTCTCTTGCAAACCAGGAAGTATGTTAGCTACACTTGGGCTTATAGCTTCTTTCTCAAATGAAAAACCCAAGTCCTTGAACCCCTGCACTTCTTCGTACTCAAGATCACTTAAGCTCTTCCTCGTTGTTCCCTGGCTAAGGAAACGCCGTCTCATCTCTCTAATGCCCTCTGTATTCATGCTTTCTGCTTCTCTATTTCTAACTGATCTGCTCCTTGGAATGCTGCAACTCTGTCCATAACCAAAAATACAGTGAACATCATATACAGATCAGGATTCAACCAGATAAATTTTGGCTTTGAAAAGAGCATAAAATTGATTCTTTCTATCTAGGTATGAAAGTTGACTTACCTTTGAGGTTTGACTTGGTGGCAAGATGTCAATTTGGGTAGGTCTTGATGGAGATCTGCCAGTTCTGCTATCAGCAACTTGGAACCTTTCTTCTCTTCCTATAGAAGGAGGCAAAGATGGAGTTCTAAGCAATTTGCTCCTCCTGCTACTGTGAGATTCACTTTTCTGATTCTGAAGCTCTCTCATCTCTGCACAATGCGATTCTCCAGCTCTAGCTGCTTGAAGAAGCACAACTGGATCTGATGGTTGGCGCATTAAGGTGTTTCTAGTAAAGTTGCTTCCTTTCTTGTCATCTTCTTCATCTTTCACTCTACAAGGTGGCATAGATGGTGCCCTCTGGATCATATTACAAGATGGTTTACTTGCTGAATGGTTGGTTCCCTTAGAATCCTGCAGCCCCTCATCTTGGCTAGCTAGCCCTTTGGAAGGGCATGGATCAGAATAGCACCTTATCATCCTTGGCTTTATATTTAACAAGTTCTCAAAGAACCAGCACTCCTCTAAAAGATCCATGGCTTCCACCTTTTCATCTCTGCAAAAAGAGGATTCAGCAAGATCATCACGTGGCTCCATGGTGTCCCAACTCTGTTCCCCTTCTTAGGTGCTAAATTTATAAGAGGTCTTTGGCTTATATTATATTATTCTTTTGGCTTCATTGGAAGCTGTTATCAAGATATCGGCGGATATTCTTAATGAAAAGTGATTCAGCAGCTGGGCTTTCTAGATAAGCCATGTGAGATATGACAGCGTGTGCCTTTTCAGACTTTTGGGTCTTATTCCAGTTCAAAACTGTTTTTTACTGAAGCAATGGAACTTGTTTGAAGGTGTTTGATGTAGTTCTCTGAGAGATGAATGACTGGAGAGGGACAAGTGGGGTGTATGTCATTTAAGCTAGCAAGTAAAAAAATGGGTAAAGGCGTTTTCTTCGGCGATGATTGTGTCATGACAGCAAAGTCCCATGTGATTGGCCCTAGTTTATGCAGCTAAAACATAATGGTCTTGTCAGATTTTGTCTCTGGCTGCAATTTGACAGCTAAGGATAATGCAATGTTTGAAGCAAAAATGTCTTGTGCAAATTGCCTTAGTCCTGCATTCTTCAGGCTGGATTTTGGGCACTAATCCAAGTTTTTTTGATATTTTGCCAGCATGTTTTAGCATTATTCTAATGCCATATCCTCTACAACAAGAAGTTAAGAATGTTTGGGAGTTATCCTAATTTTTTTTGTAAAATACAATTAACTTTTTCTTATCATGTTATTTTGATTACACAAGCAAATGATTTTGACGAAGAAAATAAATAGGTATTAGGTGTGACGTGTGACACTTTTAACAACTGGACAAAGAATTGCCAATTAATAACTTGCGTTCTACCACCTAAAAATATGTTCATATGTATAAGATGAGAGAGCTTGAGGAAGAGAGCAACAGGGCAATTTTGAAGCCTGAAATCAAAATGGCTGAACCAAACATTCATACTTCCCTTTAACCAACAATGTGGGACTTCCATTTCCAACAGATGAGTTAGACAAAAGAGGCCAAAAAGTTTGGGATCAAATCCATTTGCTATAATGTGGGGTTTGTGCAGCGAGCTTGGCAATAGCAATTGTCCCATTTGGTGGTTTCAGCAATATCTCTAGGAATTGGGCTTTTTCTAAGTTGAGTTGTGACCCAAATACACCAAACGTAAGAGGTTCAAACCCATTGATGATTGAGCCACATAACCCACCATTCTTTAATTCTCCTTTAGCCTCATCATGTAACAATGTTCCATTCAAAATCACTGGTTTTTTATACTGTTCTGCCAAGCAGTCACAAAAATCTCCTTCTAGTTCTTTGCATGTTCTGATAGCTAGCTATGGCATCACTTTCTCTCAAGGCCAATTGTGATGCAATTGAAGGTATTTAATTATATAATCAAACATGAAAAAATGGCTTTTGTAGCCATTGAACTGATAGATGCATGCACTGGCATTTAAGTGAAATAGGTATAGAAATAAATGCATGAAGTGTGACACTTGATCAAGTGGTCAAAGAAATTGACAAATATCTGCTATTCTACCAACAAAAACACATGCTACCACTTCAAAGTTGAACTTGAACATGTTCATATAAGATGAGAGCTTGAGCAATGATTAGCTGCAAGGCGATAGTGAAGCCAGACACTATAAGATATGGCTGAAACGGACAGTTGCAAGTTTCACATAGCCATGTTTCCATGGTTTGCCATGGGCCATCTGACCCCTCACCTCCATTTTTCTAACGAGTTAGCCAAAAGAGGCCATAAAATCACCTTCTTGCTACCCAAGAAAACGCAACTCCAATTGCAGCACTTGAACCAAAATCCTCATCTTATAAGTTTTCACCTTCTCACCGTTCCTCACGTAGATGGCCTCCCTCTAGGCACAGAGACTGCCTCTGACATACCCTTTTCCTTGAGCCATTTGCTGGCTGAGGCCATGGATCTCACGCGTGACCAAGTAGAGCTAGCATTGAGTGTGAGAAAGCCTGACTTTGTGTTCTATGATTGCGCACATTGGATACCAGAAAAAGCCAAAAAAATTTGAGATCAAATCAATTTCCTATAATGTGGTTTCTGCAGCTATCTTCGCACTAGTGGCTGTCCCAGCAAGGTTTGTCCCTAATGACAGGCCTATTACTGAGAAGGAGGTGAACCAGCCACAACCAGGGTACCCTTCTTCAAAAGTGGTGCTTCGTGGCCATGAAGCTCGATCATTGTTGTTCATTTCAGCACCATCTGGGAAAGACATTACATTTTATGAGCGTATCACAACGGCCATGAGAGAAGGCGATGCCATAGCCATTAGAACATGCAGAGAACTTGAAGGAAACTTTTTTGACTACTTGGCAAAACAGTATAGAAAACCAGTGCTTTTGAGTGGACCAGTGTTGCCTGAGGCGGCTAAAGGAGAATTAGAAGAACGGTGGGCTAAGTGACTTAATGCGTTTGAACCTGGGTCTGTTGTGCTTTGTGCATTTGGGTCCCAACCCCTCTTGGAAAAAGCTCAATTCCAAGAGATATTGCTGGGTTTTGAGCTTACAGGTTTGCCATTTTTGGTTTCTCTGAAACCACCAAATGGGTGTGCAAGGGTTGAAGAGGTTTTTCCAGAAGGGTTTGAAGAAAGGGTTAAGGGAAGGGGGGTGGTTTCTGGGGATTGGATTCACAAGCCATTGATCTTGAATCACCCAAGTGGGGTGCTTTGTGAGTCATGGTGGGTTTGGGTCCATGTGGGAGTCTTTGTTGAGTGACACCCAGATAGTGCTAGTCCCTTACCATGGTGAACAAGCCTTAAACACTAGGCTCTTGGTTGAGGAACTAAAAGTTGCAATTGAGGTTCAGAGGGAAGAAAATGGTTGGGTTTCAAGAGAAAACTTGAGCAAAGCCATTAAGCTAGCGATGGACAAAGGTAGTCAAATAAGTGACACATTGAAGAAGAATCACGCTAAGTGGAAGGAGATTTTTGCAAGTCCAGGGTTAATGTATGGTTATGCTGATAGGTTTATCCAAAATCTTCAAGAACTACTGAACAAGTAATATAGAAGCAGCATAGCTACCGAGAATAATAATCTTTTTAAGGGTTGAATTTCTTTGTATAGCTGTATATATGTGTGTTGCATTTCTCTTAAATAAATGAATGGTTGGCTAATGGAAGAACTCGAAACTGCATAAATTTCCTGGTAAACCAAAATTCAAGCTAGGAAACAATAGCTCACTATTCAAAAGGGCGCTTCTTCATTATTATTAATTAACTCTCTAAGGGAACAGATTCATATATATATGTGAATCGGTACACCATCTCTAATAACAAATTTCAAATCGGACTTCATTGGTTTCATTCAGGGTTATGTCCATTGTTAAGAAAACAAAAAAACACAACTCAAGGAGAAAGGCAAAATGAGTGTAAACTGCTCTATAATTACTTCCATTACACAAAGGTTTATATAGACAAAAGCTTGAACTGTTTACAGTACAAAAATAAACAGTAGGATGGCATGCTAATTAACTATTACAAACTAAACTTCAGCTAACACCATACTTTCCCACTTCTTACATATATTTTCCTTAACTTTTACAAGCTATCAGCATGCATGTTGGCTTGCGGAGTGAGAAAAAGTAATTTTCCAATCCAACTTTACAATATCGAACTTTACAAGTTGGATTGGACTGGATTGAGTTTAAGCAACAGCTGCGAAAAACATTTTCTAATCCAACTTATCCCAAACTAGTTTATTGTACTCAACAATTCCCCACATAAAACAAAGTGAAAGATGCCCACGACATTACTCAAATCGGTAAATTCCAATTATTTATCTTACTGCTAAGATGTGAGAAACAGCCAAAAAGAAATTATTCTAACTTCCAGGTGCTCCAATTTTGATATATAATGATATTCTAATTGTAATACTTTTAGAGACTTATAAAATTAATATCACAGTAAATTAAAATTTTTCCAAGAAAAAAAATTGAATCGAATAATATAGGCACTTTTCTTAAGTTGTTCTTGATATTTTTAAAACATAATACCAATTGTTATCGCATTGATGTTAAATTTTATCTACTTCTCCCCTACCCCAGTAAAGATGACTACAGAAGTTTCCTTTGATGCACAGATAGATTATCAAATTTCTTAAGGAAATTTTGGATTTTCTTAGAAGACGCATATCAGAAATTGCCAAAAGAGGAGTGCCTTCATATAGTGCCATAGTCTTGGCTTTCCGCCTAAATGATCTTATATCTTGTCTTATTATATATATACGTGAAAAATGGAAGTGAAACTTCATATATAACCGCAAAAGATCTAAGAAAAATCAGAAGCAATGCCCCATTTTTTTTTTTCAATCTAATTATTTTGACCCTTTTGCACTCATGAAAAAAGCATAAAGATCCTCAACTTGCAAGACCTCACCACTTTGCCAAAACCCATTAGCATCACACCCAGCAGAGCTCCCTCCCTCGTCACAAGACACTGAGAATTCAGAAAAAGCAGCATTATGGTCTCCACCTTTGATGCCAACCAACATGTCTTGTGCCTTGTCCAGCTCTGCCTTGAGCTTTTCCACCTCTTTATCTAGCTTTCTCTTCTCAGCCAAAGCATTCTCTAGCTTCAACTGAAGAGCACCGTGTTCCAGTTCGAGTCTCTGAGTCTTCCAGCGAGCTCGTTTGTTCTGGTACCATATAGCGATCTGTCTTGCAGGGACACCAAGTTGGTTTGCGAGCTGAAACTTTCGCTCTGGTTCGAGCTTCTTGCTGTTGTTGGAGACAAAGCTTCTCTCTAAGATGTTCACTTGCTCTTCTGTTAACCTCTTCTTCTTCTGTTTTCCTTCAGCGTGTTTCTGGTTTTGGAAGGAAAAGAAGAAATCCTCCATTGAACGTTGGAACTCTCTAGGAACTCAGAGTTTGGTGATGTGAATAAATTGGAGCAATGAATGGATTTTCTGGTAAGAAGTTGTTGAGTTCATCACCTTTTATAAGGGATTAGACTTAAATAGTGAAGAATATGCGAACCTGGCTCTTTGAGTTGTCATGTATGGGCTTGTCATCGAGGGAAAGGCCCTACTAAATTGACTATAGGCTATGCATGCATTCTAAATTAGCTTTTATTCCAACATAATTAAGAATTACAGACTCAAAATTTCTTTTTGAATAAGGATAATTGTGAGACAAAATTTATTATCTCGCACTCTTTTTTATAATTTTTTAATAAGTTAAAATATAATATAATATTAAAAAAAATATTGCAAGTTGTATTAATAAAAAAATTTATCATTAATCACTAGGCCATTGGACAAAATGTAGAATAAAAAATTTTGTCACGTAAATTATACACCTCCACTCATAATATATCTATATAGAATATAGATATTAAAATTATTAATAATTTAAGATCCTCCTATTTAATGTGACAACCAAAAAAAGCATTTGGGGTTAGTGAATTTTTTTTGAAATCAGAGTCCATTTTCTTTAAAATAACATTCTCTAAGGTTAGAGTTTCAAGTTAGATGTCCTGACTTTAACATTTTGAAATTACTTGTGTAAAGAAGAATTTTACTTTATTACTCCCATTTTAAATAAGAATAAGTTTTATATACTCAAATGACATGAGAGTACCCTGAGTATAAACCAAAAAAATGTTCTGTATCTGAGCTTGAAAATTGTCTGCTTTAACTTATTAATGGCTGATTAATATTGATTGGAAGCTCCTTAGTTAATTATATTATATACTCTATAATATACGTTATATCAGTAAGAACACAGCATGTCGTTTGGAGGGTGGCAGGGTTCCCCACTCATGCATTACAAATTGATACAGGTAGGTGGGCTGGTGTCTGAGTACATGCATCCCAAGAGCTTATCAGAGTTTTGATGAAGTTAGCAATATCTTCACTGAATCTGGATTGATGTATCTCTTCCTATCCCTATTTCCAAATGCATGAACTGATGAGTCAACATATAGCAATCTTGATAATGAAAGCAGTTCATTCATTACAATTAATACCCTCGTGAGTTTTCAAATCATAGGGTTAAAACCATACTTCCAACCCACAGACAAGTTTCGCATATATCGTTGTGAAATTGTGAAGGAAGATCAGAAAACGTAGATATCAACATGATTTTATCACCCAATTTGAAGTTTATACATTATTGGGAAGAAAATTTATTATCTAAATCAGATTGGTCATATTCAATATAATAATAAATATCGAATAATTTAAAAAAAAAAAAAAAAAAAAAACGATGCAAGATTATCAAACAGTTTAATATTCACTATCTGGGGCCATAATTAATTGAACTCAATATGTTGGTCAATTAATATGAAGAACTTTGCATCAGATCTCCAGCTAATATCAGCAAGGAATCTAATCAGCAAACCATTGAATCACTTTAATAGGAAGTTTGACAAGGCCAACTGCCCAATTTGAGTCCTGCAAAGCATATGCAACAAGGACACAATCAGCTCAACACAGGCTTGTCATTGTTGTTAACAGTATTAGCATTTAATGATGTTTCAGCAAGAATATGATCTATGCATCTAGAGAAGATATATATGCAAACACGTGGCCATGATAATAATGAATAGCATAAATGTGAAGGAACGTGGAGGAGAAAACTTATCCAATCATCCAAACAACAGCACCCACACCAAAGATAATATCAAAGCAACAAGCATAAAGGGTAGCCGTAGCCCTATCTAGAATCCAAAGGGTTGTAGTGATAAACTCTATTAACCTGAACAATAATTTCCAAACATCTTCTACATAAACATTTCTCTTTGAAACTCTTCAATACCATGTCCTGAAATCAAATGTTAGGTTTGGTATTCCTAAGAGATCTGCATATATCAGGTCTTATGTTGATTAATCACACAAACTACATTATTGGCACAACAACAAATATTTGATTATGGCACCTTCAAATATACCCTAATTCATTAGTGAATCCCCTCGAACCAGTGTGCTGGTTGTGGGGAACGAGACTCCAGAAATCAAACTGTGGACTAGAACTTGCATTCAAGACTCTTAATATCGAATTCGTTTGTCTATGATTGGAGCATTATATCAAATTCCCAAACACCGCATTATAGGTTATGAACGACATCATATTACAAGCATGGCTAGCTTAAGGCCAAAATCATACGAAGAATGTCAGAGCCATTCCCATGGGGATGATATCATAGGGGAGTTGGGACAGTTGGAATGTATTAATTAGAAGAACTTGTATTAAATTTACAAGATAAAGCTTTGCATATAAGAAACTGGAAAAATAATTGAAGACACTCAAGGGATTTTAGTCTGTTCCAGCAAAGGATAGAACATAAGTAAAGAAGTCATGAAGGCTTTTGCTAGGAGGGAAACCATTAAGCCAATCCCACTCCTTATAATAATTTATAAATTGAAGATGTGTTAGTCATAAATATATATTCAATGAAATCACTAATATATTTGATCATAGCAAACTTTTATTCAATAAATACTAACATATATGCTAGGTGACTTACTTTGGTACAATTTAAAACAATAACTCGGACGCAAACATTCCAAACCAGAGCCATAAATGACACATTTACATTATACAATATGGAGTAGGAACTTGCTTAGGCCCCCGTTTATGGTAGCTAAGCCATGTGCTGATATCGACAGAAGGTAATTTAATTTGTGGATCGCTTTGTGCCTTTCACAGAAAGATTTCAGCCTCTGCAAACCTTCTTCAAGAGTTGATGGATCAACAGCAAATGTTATGCGGATCCAGTTCATGTAACCTACTGTAATTCCTGCAAATAGATGTCAAGTTCTTCTGAATTAGAGTGGCTTTAATACTTGATTCATTCCAAACATGAATTTTGAAGCTGTAGTGGTGAATCATAACTTACCTGGAAGAAGAACCAGGGCTTCCTCTTTCACCAACTTGAAGCAGAAATCAATATCATCGCTGATGTCATTGAAGTTTGAAAGGTTGAACTTCACCTGCATTGCATTTAAGATCCGTCATTTTCATGATTCCATTGGAATGGCTTAAGAAAAAGTGTTTTTGTGGTGCACAAGCTGAATCACAAGTCAAAAGTAACTACCTTCTTTTTTTAGTGGAAAAAAAGTCAGTCCAAGCAAGCTCTTGTACAAAGTAAATGTCATGTTTTGTTATTTGCTCACCATAGCAGCCATTGCTCCCTCTGGTTTCTGGTAGATAGTTAAACCTGGGATATCATTATCCTTTCAAAACAAATGTCTGTGCACTCCTTCAGTAAACTAATGGTTTGCTCAAGTATACGAGGAACTGCTGCCTAATAACACCAGGAATATTAGTAAATTAACAGCTCAATCAACAAGATCTTCAACACAAGCATTCAGCTTAAAAGATTGCGGGCCCTCTAACAACACCAAGCATTCTCTATGAGCAAAGTTCCCAATCCAACGCTTTGCAATTATGGAGGCTTTCTATAAGAAGCAGATTTTCTTGCTGCACAAGCCAACACAACTTCTTTTAGCATGAGAATTACCAAGCAGCTTTTCTCAGAAAATGACACCATAAGACTTAGACAACTCCTTGAAATGGTGTTATTATATTGTAATCAGAATGCAGATCTTGAATGTATCAGAGAAAAGAGAATGTGGGTAGGGCCGGGGAGAGAAAGTTGGAGCGTAGTGCTTACCTTGGTGAAAGATGAAGAAAGAGCCAGTGTAGTATGTGGAGAACGAGGAGTTAGGAGAAACTCATGAGAAGACAATGCAGGGTAATGGTACAAGTTGTTCAAACTCATGGTTGCAGCTTAGGCACTTGCTTGCTTTGCCCTTGGAAAGCTCTGACTAATTAGCTCCAACATTTCGTTTGCCCAACGACCAAAGTTTTAAACTTTGTGGTACAATGATAACCCATCTATCACCGGCCTACGTGATATGTTCCTTTACGAGGAATATCCATATATGCCAAAATGAAACGAGTAACACGAGTGGATATTAAGGGCGTGTTTGGTTTAGTTATTTTTGTTTTCATTTTGGGTAAAAATAAGAGTCCCAAAATCATATTGTTTGGTTCAATAAATAGAAAATATTTCTAGTGAAAATGATTTCTAAATTTAACATTTATAGAAATGTTCGGTGACAACTTTGTAATTTTATTGACTTCCTTTATTTATTTATTTTTTTTTATTACAAGAAACGATTAGTGATTCAATAAAATGTGTTGAAGGGTAGCAAATAGATGAAGAATATGAAGGAATCTCTTGAGATCTAGTGATTTCCATGAAACATACTTTGCTTTGCAGAAACAATTTTATACATTGAAAATGAATCTAAGACATCATTTACCCAGTCTCACAACCACTTGAGCTATGTAACTATGCTAGGTGACTTTCCTGGGTACAAATTCAAAACAATAATTCAGACGCAAACATTCCAAACCAGAGCCATAAAATGACATTTACAATATATCATGGGGCATGGAACTTGCTTAGGCTACGTTTATGGTAGTTAACTCATTGGCTGGGGACGGTATCGTTGATACAAGGTAATTCTGCGGATCGGTATGCCTTTCACAGAAAGATTTCAGCCTCTGCAAACCTTCTTCAAGAGATGATGGATCAACAGCAAATGTTATGCGGATCCAGTTCTTGTATCCTACTGTGATTCCTGCAAATAGATTTCAAGTTCTTTTGAGTCAGAGTGGCTTTTATACTGATTCTTAGTTCTCTAACATTTCAAAGATGAATTTTGAAGCTTTAATGTCTTGATTGGTCAATCATCACCCACCTGGAAGAAGAACCACGGCTTCCTCTTTGACCAACTTGAAGCAGAAATCAATATCATCCTTGATGTCATTAAAGTTTGAAAGGTCGAGCTTCACCTGCATTGCATTTAAGATACAAAATTGAATTAGCTACATCATCTTCATGATTCCATCAATTCCAGCGGATTAAATGTCATGTTCTGTTATTTGCTCACCATAACAGCCATTGATCCCTCTGGTTTCTGGGGGCAAGTTAAACCTGGAATATCGTTTATCCTATCGAAACAAGTGTCTGCGCTCTCCTTGAGTAAATTAATGGTGTTATCGAAGAATGCCTCATCAGTTTGCTCAAGTATACGTGGAACTGCTGACTAATAAAACCAGGAATATCGGTAAATTAACAGCTCAATCAACAAGATCTTCAATTTAAATCACACTTCAAAAGCATTCAGCTTAAAACCAACCACAAGTATACGATAAAAAATTGTTTATATCAGGTTGCATCCTGAAAATGTGGAAAATTGCATGCATAACAATCATACATGCAGTTGAGCACCATTATTGGATTATAGGAATGCATGAACTAAAAAGTTAGAAATCTAGTACTTTGGAATTATGTATGCTTCTTCTAAGAAGCTGCTTTTCTTGTTGCACAAGTCAATATAACTTCTTTTAGCATGTGAACTACCAAGGGATGGTAGAACAAGCATCTCAGAAACTTGAAAGCGAGGATTTAAAGTGCAAACCTGAATGAAGGTTGCAGGCCCTCCTAAAATATCAAAATATTTCTTAATACGCTCAACAACCTGCACAGGGTAAAACGGAAAAGGATGGATTAGTTACAATATCTTTGGGATTCAAGAATAAATCAACAATCATGAGATCAAAGAGGTAATTCAACCTTAGGACTCTTGAACAAGCCATTGGGATCCGTTGTTGCCAACCATCCCAGCCGCCAACCCGGCACTAACCACCTCTTGGACAGAGATCCAAGGGTAATAACAGGAACAGATGATCCAAAAGTTCCTAATGGCACAAATTTGTTGTCCCCAAAAGCAAGGTGTGCATAAACTTCGTCAGCAATTATAGGAATGTTGAGCATCTCTGCAGTTTCTGCAATCTAAAACCAACACACAAAAAGATTTAATTTTTTTCCTCTTGGAATCATCGTGAATGCAGTAACAAATATTGGTGATTTGAAAAACCCAAGCTTAGAGAAGCATCTAACCTCTTTCAAATGCTCATATGGATACACATTTGCACAAGGATTCCCAGGGTTTATAACTACAATCGCAGCTGTATTTCTATCAGCAAGAGCCTTAATAGCATTAAGATTAACCTCCCAACCTTTCTTGGGAACAAGATCATAGTGCCGCACTTCAATGTTCCTAAATGAAGCACAGAGGTTGTAAATGGGGAATCCTGGTCTTGGAATCAATACATTTGATCCAGGACGAGTAAGTGTCGACAAAGCTACATCAATTGCTTGTGTACAACCAGATGTAACATAAACATCATCCGGAGACAACTCATATGGAAGATCACGAGACAGATACTCAGCAATTGCCCTGTTGATCAAAACAAGAATGTTACTAATCTGAGAACAGAACCTTAAAACTAGACATTAAAATCATTGGTAGAACATCACCACATTGACAATTTTAAGAAACAGGGGGAAAAATTGGAAAAAGGGAAGTTACCTTCTGGTGTCAGGGAGGCCAACGGTAGGGGCATAGCCATTGAATTTGTGAGATTGAAGAGAATCGAAAACGGCATCTTCAGCAACGTGGGTAGTGGTGAAGCAGGAATGAGCAGTGGGATCGCCCATAGCAAGCGCAATAACCCTCCCTCTATCTTTCTCGTTAACGCTTTCCATCATGGTGGCTAAAATTCCTTTTATAGTGATATTGGAAGTGGATTGCACCGGATGAGATGGATCTACATTACCCCATTTGGGACTCGGAGCTGCGAGTGTTTCTTCCGCCGCAGCCTCTTGGGTGATTGCGACTTCTGGGAACTGGGTTTTGGCCCTCGCGGGAGTGAGCTGAGAGGAAATCCGCTGAGAACTGCTTTGGCTGCGCACGGGGAATGCATGGCGGATTCTGGCGGCAGAAACACCGGCGCTCTACAACCAAACAAAACAAACACTCGGATTAAGAAATGCAAGTATAGCTAATTTCGTCTGTAAGTATAACTATGCAAGTAAACCAACAAAGATGGCAGAAAAAAAAAATATATATTTCTTTTTCCAAAAGAATAATCTAAAATAGTCATGAGAATTTATGCAATTCAATTTCGTCCGTAATTAACGACATCTATGTAAATTTATTTAAGTAATGGCTAAGAATAATTAATTATATGTCACGTTAATATAAAAGAAAATATGATATAAAAAGAGAAAATATGACAAATATAGAAGAGAAATTGATGACCTTGGTGAAAGTAGAAGTAAAAGCAAGTGTGGTATGAGAAGAACGGGGTTCTAAAAGCAGAAGCTCATCAGAAGACAATGGAAGATAATGGCCGTGGTAGACGTTGTTCAAAATCATGGTTGCAGAAGCAGCTTCTGTAATGGAAGCTACTTTCTCTTCTGTTTCAAAAGCTAAAGCAGTTGCTTTAAGCTGCCTAAGCTTTTGAGTTATTGAGTAGCTTAAGGCTTAACTGCAACACTGGTTTGCGAAAGTACCATGCTTTTTATAGCCCTTTGTAATATAAACAGATTACTTACGGTCACTCGTACAGTTGATTGCTGGCCGTTTGATTTGTTTAAAGTTATATTAATTGTATGACTTCAAGTAGATCGAACGATCAATAAATTAACTACAAATAATCCGGATCTGTATGACTACATGGTCTAAAACCATCACTCCTGACAACATTTTTTTTTATTAATTTTATTAGAGTAATTTTTTTCAATTTTTTAATATTATTTTGTGTAATTTAAGTAATTTTTTGTTCTAACTATTTCTCCAAAATATTCATGAAAAAAATCCTACAAGTTACTCTATATTTTTTTATATTTTCTTAATCATTTTTTAAGTAGACCTCGTAATTACTTTATGATCGAAAGAATCGAGTAATTAACTATGTCCAACAATTTCTTAACAATACAACACTGATATGTAAGTTTATTATTTTTTAGTATACAATAATTGCATAAGACAAAGTAACTTTATGCGACTGCCGTTAGATATTGTAAATACAATTATTTATGCTTTTTTCATGGCTGTCAAGTATAAATTTAGTTTTCATAGCAAGTATGTATTTTCTATTTTATTTATTATAAAAGTGTAAACATGTATTTTCTATTTTGTCAATTGTCTTATTTTACTTTCCTTCAATTTTAATTTGTTAAAAAAATTATAATATAGCACCCTAATCAATCAATAAAATAATACTAAGTAATTAAAAAAAAAAATTTCACCCATAAAAAAGTTAGAAAAACAATAAAATAAATCTTAGAAAAATAAAAATAAAATAATAATTCCTTTTGTAGATCTTGTGGGGTAGCATTAGCAATAGCATAAGGTTAGTTCAACGAAAATTTCTGTCGTCATAAAAGGAATTATTATGAAATGTGAACTTGAATCGTATCTCTGATAACCTATCATATTTAATTATCACATTTCACATAAATTAAATATCAATTATGCTACCTAACACCTTATTTTTATATTCAAACTATAACTATTTGGACGGCCCAACTGTATCCTGGGACAATACACATAACCTTTCACATTTGTTAAAAACATTAAATAGGTTTTTTTTTCTACATTCATCAAGGTTGTTTTTTGAGTTTGGTCCAATGCTTCATCACTTTTTTAAAGAGTTTTTAAAACTTTCTCATTGAAATTTAAATTCTCTTAAGATTGCAGATTATAATTTTTACCCTATTTTACTTATTCTCTTATTTATGACAAAAAAAAACTAATTTATATCCTTGAAATATAGATATTATTAAAGTAGGTATGGACGATTTCAAAAATTTCTTTTTTCCTACATATATTTATGGATTAAACTCTATTAATATGTTGAATAGACTTAATTATTTAAAATTTCTTATTTTTATATTTGAAATAATTTTTTTAAAAATAAAATCTAAAAAAAATTATCATTATTATTATTATTTTAGATTTTATCCATAAATCCTGTAATTCAAATATAGTTTCCTTGTATAGTTTAGTTTTGATGACTTGCTAGGAAATTTGAGAGCAAACTTGTGTTACGTTGTGTCATGTCTCTAACATACGAAAGATTTGATTTCCTCTTATGAAGCATGGATGAAAGTGGATCCAAAATTTTTTGCTTAATAATTCATTGACCATAAAACCAATGGTAAGCGTGAAAACAAAGTCTTCAATCCGAACTATCAAATGGTGCATCCTTGTATGATGCTCGATGTCAACTTTCCATCACAGACACATGCTTTCCCTTTCTTTTCTTTGTGGTTGTTGATCAACTCTTTATAATTTCAACTGATAAGATTAGATTCACTTGTCGTATCCAAGAAAATTCTCAGAAAAAGAAGAAACAAACAACTTGGCGGTCTCATTTGGGAATTAGCAATGACAACACTGGCTGACAGAGTGGCAACTGCATTATTTTCTCTCCTATTGACATTTGACGCAGTAAGCAATTCTTTATTCTTTGGAATAATAAAAGAAAACAAAACTCTTTATCACAATATATTTTAATCTACATTGAATTACTCCACACTTCAAACTTTTTCTTTCTTTTTTTTTATGTACAATCATGTAAACAAAGCTTTTGAATTAATCATTTCTGAGAGTCCTGGCCATATTCACATAGTCTACACTTGAACAAGATCTTTCTACTATGATTCAGCAGAACCAGTTACTGCATTTTCATGTATCAGAAGAACAAGACACTAAATTGATCTAAGGGCCAGTATATTATATAATATGTGTAACAAAGAATTATAAATACCCATTTTAGTTGTAGATTTAGTGGCAGTGTTTTCACCATTTTCTGGCATGCCTTTGGTAGAAAGATTTTACCCTTTCCATGGCCTCTTCAAGAGCAGATGGATCAACGGCATAAGTAATGCGAAGCCAATCTTTTAGCCCCACCGCAGTTCCTGCCAAAAATAAAAAGCAAGTCATTTTCATTTTGTTACTGTCAGATATAATATAAATCTGATCTCGAGTATTCTCCTAATAGTCTAAATTTTTAATATGAATTGGACTTTTACGATTACTTAGAAAATTCAAATAGTACACCTTTGTAAGCAATCACTCAGTCAATGTAGCAGCCTCAATAATTCAATGATTTCTTTAAACTTCAATTAAAAATGACTTCAATACGCTGCTTATTTCTAGGAGAGAAGTTAGTTTTTAATGACAATTTGGTGAGCAATCTTGTCTTATGCAGGAAATAAACTCGCCAGCAAAGAAAAGAATTTGTAACTTTCATAAATAATTTATCACAGATTAGTTGAGATCTTGTTGAAATGTATTAATCACGGGACCTATATTCTAATAATTCCACAGATCTGAAGTTTTAATAAGAAGATCCTCCTTTGCTGTTGCTTTTGATTTGCAAAGATTTCAAATTGCATGCAAAAGTTTTAAACTTTTTTAATATATATAACATTCAATTATGAATCTTGTCAATAATTGAACGAATATTTTAACTAGAAAATTGATACCAGAATCTAGAAGGACGGCTTCTAATGGAAGAAAGGTGGAAATCCCAATGTCTTCATGTCAAATGGAATTTCTGGGTTTAGGGGAATTTTTACATTTTACTGTAGGTTAAGGCTGTTTAGGAAGAGTAACATTCTGGGATTTTCAATTTTTTTTTTTCACTTTCTGGGGATTCTTGGTTATATCAGAAAGTTCTGTAAAAGCAGTGAATGTTTTTGTTTGGAAGGCTCTATCGAAACAAAAACTATGCTTTTATGCTTCGTAGAACAATAATGGAGCAAGTCAACAAAATCACCTCACCGTGTGTGTGGTTCTGGAAAGAATCTCTTTTATTTTAAACATGAGAATGAAAGATCATTTGATGATATCAAAGGTTCTAGGAATATCTGCCGTCCTGAATTTAACATGTGACAGTATAAAACTTGTCTCAATATTATTTCAAATGGCACAGACAACAAATCAAGGCTGGAAATCTGGAAAGCTTGTAAAATATAAGTAATGGTAGTGAGAGAACAGGAAGAGGACAACATTGGTACAGTAGGCAGTTTTGTCTAGGTTGTCACTTTAAGAGATATTGTTAATTTCATGATGCAGGTTAAAAGGTAAACAATTGAGGGCTTTAAATACAAAAACTGCAGCAAGAAAACATTAACCAAAAGGTCAAGTATTAAGCACATGCAGACTTAAGCCCAAGATTGCAGCAAGCTTTAAGGTTTGGTCTTTTCTCTAAAGAGAAGACACATGAAATGCTAAGCTGAAGCATAGTGTACAACATTGTACCTGGAAGAATGATGACAGATTCCTCCTTGGCAAGCTTGAAACAGAAATCAATGTCGTCGCTTATATCTTCTAGAAGTGAAAGATTCAGTTTCACCTGCATGGCATTCAAGAATATAAAGAACAGTGCCCATATATAAAGATATTTATTCTGTTCTAAACAAATGCTAACTTTGCTATATTCTCACTCACCATCATAGCCATGGACCCTTGAGGTTTGTGAGGGCAAGAAATGCATGGAATGTCCTTGATCTCTTTACAACATATGTCTGAGGTATGCTTCAAAATGTTAAGGGTTTTCTTGAAGAAAACCTGATCGGTCTGCGCAAGTATGCTTGGAACAGCCGCCTGTCACAAGAAGAAATAACAGATGAACTCGTGACAAATTTCAGATGAAGTTGGAACATATCACTGCACCAAATAACTTATGTTTAACCATGGAACATGCAACAACAACGTTATCAAATGAATCTAGTATTACTTAAAACGTTTTTGTTAATACAACTTCCACTTCTGTAGTTCTAGACAAACACGGAAACCTGCAGAAAGCAAATACCTGAATGAAGGTGGCCGGACCCCCCAAAATATCAAAATACTTTTTCAGACGCTCAACTACCTGCATGAACAAACAAAGGCTCGTTATCTTTGGGTAACAAGAGGATTGAACACTATAAAGCAAAACCTCAAATTTTCAGAAGTAGTAGCGAAAACTTTAAACTGGGAAACATGCAATTTGATAATAATGAAGGAGAAAACTTTCAAGTGGCCCATTATTGATTGAGATTAGTACCAAAAAGTAAAAGAGAAAAAGAGGAAACCAAAGGGAAATAGTGAGAAAAAATTAGGGTATTACAAAGTAGAAATAGTTAAGAACATAGTCAAATTGACTAGTAGAGTGGTTGTTCAAGTATAAGTGTAAAATTCAAAGCCTCAATTCAAGGGCATAAGTAGTAGGTGATTGAGAAAGAATGTAGAAGGAAGAGAACCTTAGGATTTCTGAAAGTTCCAGATGGATCATTTGTCACAAACCAACCCAGCCTCCATCCAGGTACTATCCACCTCTTAGATAGTGAGCCAAGAGTAAGAACAGGAGCAATTGATCCAAAAACTCCCATAGGCACAAACTGGTTGGCCCCAAGTGCAAGATGACCATAGACTTCATCAGCAATCACAACAATTCCAAGCCTTTTTGCAGTTTCTGCAATCTATGAGCAAATACAAAAAAATTATTAGCTTCTTTTGTTGATGGTGATAAGTGCATAGACATATACATATTTGATCCGATGGAGGCCGTATCCTAGAAAACAAACCTTCTCCAAATGATGGTAAGTGTATACATTTCCACAAGGATTCCCAGGGTTTATAACCACTAATGCAACTGTGTTCTGATCTGCAAGAGCTTCTACAGCATCTAGATCAACCTCCCAATCTTTCTCAGGAAGAAGATCGTAGTGCCTAACTTCAACTTGTCTAAATGCAGCGCAAAGTTCATAAATTGGAAAGCCTGGCCTTGGAAGCAAGATATTTGCACCGGGACGAGCAAGCATGGAGACTGAAACATCAATAGCTTGTGTGCATCCAGAAGTGATGAAAACATCATCAGATGACAACTGATAAGGAAGATCACGCGACAGATATTCAGCTATTGCTCTGTCAACGCCATGAAATTCATTTAGGTTGCATAGATTTCAGACCAAGATACGATAGGAAGAAAAAACAAGCCAAACAAGTAGAATCTTTTTTTTTTTAACTGCTAGGGCAACAAGAGAGCAACCAATAGAAACTAGATTCCCACCCTTAAAAGTCTTACTGAGTTTCTTAAAGAATTGCATAGGAACCTACAGAAAAAACAAACAGTTTAAGAAAAAACCTGTGTTCACGTTCACCGTTTATTGGACACCTAACACTCATAACACTAGTTTCAACACTTCAACAACACCTCTAAGTAGTACTCCGAGAAACAAATATTTATAGTATTTGGCATTTGCTAAGATACTTTCTAAATATACTTGTAACTGGCCAAACAAATTCCAGACGTAATAATTTTCTTTTATCCTTCTTGGTTCTTTAAAGATTATATATACACAAATATACTATTTTTGACCATACTTGTCTATGCTGCGTCATGTCCTTGTATTCTAGACTTTGCTCTACTGATACATGTGTGACACATTGCATGCACATGTCTACATTTCATAGATGAAAAGTGCGAGTGGATTGCTTGTAATGGATTTTAGGGTAATCGCTGACGTGGCAATCCGAGTCTAAAGAAGCTAAATAATGATATACTGAACTTTTGACCTATGAGCTTCTACTCAACAGCAGCTATAGGAATAATATAAATCAAGTATACAGTTACTTCCAACAGTGAATTTAGCTTTGCTAATATTTTATTGAATTACAGAAAGGCACCCTTTTGGTGAAAATAGTCAGATACCACCTACCCCAAAAAGAGACAGAAGATGCAAAAGTGGAAAGGGAAACGGAGCCCCAATTTAATTAAAATTGAAAATAAGTGCTTGTCTACTACCCCCACTATACTTGAAGGCAGTAAGTAGCCAAAGATAGCATAAGCATTCAAAATTGCAAAATTTACAGCAAATTTAATCCAAGTGTACTTGTCTCTCAGTTTCATTGCCAATAACATACATCAAGGTAAGCAAAAGGGGCAGAATTTTGCAAAAAAAAAAAAAAAGCCCGCAAGAAGAAGTAAGAACGAGGAAATTGAAATTCCAAAGAGAAAGAGAGAGAGAAGCAAAGAAGGAAATTTTACCTTCTGGTTTGAAGAAGACCTACAGTTGGAGCATAGCCATTGAATTTCCCAGATTGAACTGAATCAACAACGGCTTCTTCAGCAACATTGGTGGTGTGGAAACAAGTGTAAACAGATGGGTCACCCATACCCAGAGAAATAACTTTCTTGTCATTATTCTCATCAATACTTTGAATTAAAAGGCTGAGAATTCCCTTAATGGTAATGGTTGAAGCTGTTTTTGCTTCGTGATTCACGGCTGCCACCCCATTTTCCATGGTTCCTCACAATTTTCTGAACTCTTGCTGCCTTGTGAGGTCTGGGAAATTTTGGTTTTCCAGGGGTGTTAATGCGAATGTCCTTGTGTTTCAGAGCTTCGTTTCCCAAAGACCACAAAGTCTTATCTGCATGGAATCAAAAATTGGCGGCTTCTTGAACCAGTTTCGGCTTAGCACAGTGTTACAAACGAACAATAATGTGCCAAATATCTCGTTTGGGTGACAGGTGGGCTAACGTTAATTTTCGTGGGAAAAAAATAAAACATGCATCACGCTTAGAACAGTGAATGAATTTGTAACAAGAGCAGCATTATTTATACACTTACAAATTGGTTTTTTTGTAAAAAAAAAAAAATATATATATATATATACTATTACAATTGTACATACAAAATTCATTTGATTATTAAAATTTTAATTAACCTATATTCAAAAAGTCATCAAACTCTTTTTTTTTTTTTTCTTCCAACTAAAAAGTTAAGTGTGAAGATAAGAGATGGAGGTTGAGAATTAAATATATGATAATTACATAATATTAACATTTTCTTTTTCTTCCAAGTTCCCATCGCACAGCTAATTACGTGAGAACAACATTTTCCGACAAAGAAAGTGAAAAAGTTGTCTACACGTATCTCTTTGCCAACCATGACTGGTTGGTTCACGGTGATCAGCTCAGCTCCCTCTCAAGTTTGGCTTCTTTTTGTTTTTCCGGGCCCGTGTAGGCAACCATTGAAATAACTCAGGACAAGACAATCCCATCACTGTTGTAATTTTGTTTTTGCATGCTTGGTGTTCCATTTTAATCCAAACACGTAACTAAACCACTACCTCTTCTTCTATTATACCTTTTTAGTATAAATGAAACACTGCCCTAATTTTATGAATAATAGCTAAAGAAAATTCAACCTCAAGTTTCTGCTTTCTAGAAAAAAAGCCATCATCCCACACCATGTATTATTCTTGATTTCTTTGCTTCAAAAAATTACAAAATAATATATAATAAATATTATTGAGTTACCAAAAATAAATTTCTTAGGACAAATTAATAAAGGAGACAATTAAGAAGTTGATGAAAATTCATAAAAGCAAAATAAGATTACCTGTAGAAAGTGAAGGGATGAATTTGGAAAGCTTGATGGTTGGGTGTTGGAGAAGGGTAAGTTTGCGCTCAGCTCTAGAAGCAAAAGAGCAGGAGGAACTGGAAGTAGTTCTTACGCATCTACCATTGGCTGGCCTTCCATATATGTATAGGATTGGGTTATGGTGTGATATTGTCGTTCGTTCAATTAAGACACGAAATTGGATAAGTTTGATGATTCATAGTTCCATTCACATCCAATTCATCTACTCGACGACACCTCTTATTTATTTAATGTTTCTAATCATCCTTATCATTTCAAAAGGTATGGGTATAGATGAAATTCTTCGTCTGTTTCATCTGATGTCTAATTTTTATTAGATACGTTTCAATAAAAAAAAAAACAAGTCCTTTGCAAAAGAGATGTATAATATGGGTGTGTGATTAGAAAATATGGAGGGTGCCAAAAGAATTTCTCTTTCAACCATCATCAATCAACTCCATGAGGAGGCCCATAATACTAACACTTTACTGGCTCAGCTATCCCCCTCTTGGATAAACTCTACAAGAAAGCCCGTGGTATCACAGCCCAAACTGGTTCCCCCAATGTTGTTTAATTAGAAGGTTCCATCAAATATATATATTCGGCTAAAAGATCAATATTATTTATTTTTAACATTATAAAAATAAATTTTATTTTTTAGGATGCGTCCCTTTCTATATTTTTTTCCTTCAAAATCACAAAAATATTTATATTAAGAAAATGAAAATTCCTCCAGTCACTTACCATTACCATCACCTTGGGGACTCGGCTTGCCACAACTAAGCCAATTTGGACAACTTAGGTAGCGGCTTTGGGCTCACAAAAAAATCTCCTCATATCAGAAATTTATATGTTGAGAATTTATGTAAATTTTATATGATTATTTAATAATTTAATAATCTTATTAATTGCATATGCGACCATTAAGTCCAATTAATATCAAAAATTGCTGAATAGAGTTTGTAGGATAATTTATTGTTAGTGTAATTATTGATATTGATTTTCAATATTACTTTAACTTATTGTTATTTTTTTTATTTTGCCAAATCAAACAAAAAAAAAGAGAATATTTTTGTCTTAACTATTTATTTCAAAAACATGTATCTACTTTTTGTGTCTAAACTTTGATTTCTAGACACATCCTTGATGACTTGTCATGACTTTACTGCACAACATGATGTGGTGGAGATGGAATTTATTTGTGGAACTGTACAGCTTTGATTAAACATGTCATTGACTTTCAATTTCAATCATTCAACAGATGGTTTGGGACTGTTTGTGAGCTTTCCCTCACTTTTCGACGATTTGCATGACATCCAAACACCCCCCATCGGAATCTCACATAGTCATCTTACTTATTAATATTATTATTATTATTATTATTTTCTGCTGCTAAATAGAATGAATAATAATTATTATAATAATAAAACATAAAAAGGAATATATTAATTTTGTTGTTTCAAAACCCAAACCAAACACCATATAATCGCACGGATCACACCAAACAGGGTCTTAAATTCAAGTGAGTAGAACTTGGCTTTGTACCAAAAAGGCAACAGCCACCCATTAAATCGGACGGCGCTAAATGGTCCCGGAAAAACAAAATCATTGACTTGAGGAATAAGCGAAGTCCCCATAAACGCCACGTCACCGGGTCCCACTTCGAAAAAAGAAATGTCATGTTCTTATGGGCCATATTTTCACAGATCTCCCACAATTATTCGTTATTATAAATCTCCCAACTTAACCAAGGACAAGCTCGAACCCCGAAGCGCCGTAGGGAAGGGCGGCGGAGAGAGTGACCTAAGATTGTCGTCACGCGCGATCTGCAAGACGATCTCTCTCGGTTCACGCGCCTTTGTTGTTTTCCTACACTGCCTTTTTTATATTATATTATTTCGGGAAAATTCGTAAATTACTTTTTTTCCCCATTTCTCAATTTTCAATTTTTTAGCTAAAAAAGTCAACTCCGGTTTCTTCATAACCGAACACTGCCCCTCATCCCGGTTCATTTTAGATCTTATCTGAACCGGACCGTTCATGTCGAATCAGTCACATAACCATGAATGTGTCACTGCCTGCAATGAGTTTCTGTGTTGTCTTAGCAGCTTTCACAGTCATTCATTTTTCTAACCTTCCATCACCCGTAAAGATTCAAACTTCAAGCAGTTTGTCCGGATTCGGGTGAAGGGTCGATCGACCCGACCCGGTTGGAATTACGAAGGCGGCATGAGAGGGACGGAACAGGGAAACCGTGAGTTCCAAGCCAAAAGCTTGCAGTTGCAAGCAAATCTGAAAGAATTTACCCCCCCCAGAATGGGAGAAAGTCGTGGGGGAATTTTTTGCTTTGTTTGGGAATCACTGTGCTTTGACGACTGGAAATAAATGAAGATGTATGTTATAGTATTAAAAAATAAATAATTTTTCAAGCTTTGGGAAATTGAGTAATGCAGAAATGGGCCATTGGTGGAAATGAGAGAGAGAGAGAGAGAGAGAGAGGGGGAGAGATGAGCATGCAGATTGAAGAGGTGATTTGATGTAAAGCCTGTGAGAGAGGCTGTGTTCTCAAAATCCGAGCATGATGTGTCAAATTCGCATTTTATCAATCTCTCCCATCCACCTAGCTAGCACCACCTTCCCTTCCTCTCTTGTTGCTGATGGTGATGGATTGGATGGATGGGATATCTGAATAGATTCATGCATGGTTAATCAATCATTTCCTCAATTGAATCCTACATACCAAACACTAAACAGACACTCTAAATCCATCCCATTTCCGTAAAGATAAATTCTTCAGCTCCAATTAAATTACAACAAATATAGATCATCCATCTGTCCTTAAAATTTAAAACAATTAATTGGAAAGAGTTGGACACATTATTTATTTATAAGTTTACTTTTTGCCTGTAACTAACTCCTATTTTTCTGTGTCTACTTCTTTGTTATTGTTGTAAATCTTAATTTCAAGATTCCATCCTAATTTATCCTATAGATTCAACATCAATTCTTAGTCTTTCGAAAGACGCCCTGATGGCCAAATCAGAAAAGAAAAATGGGTCTGAAAAAGTGAGACATTATATCCAATGTCATGGGAGATTTGGCCTTTCTGGGTGTAAAATCAAGGAATCAACTTCAACTGTGTTCTTGACCTTTTTTTCTTTTCCATTCTCTATCTTTGCATGCCTTTGGGATTCAAAATGGCACTTTCAGCAACATTTGTTTTGCTCTAAAAATGGGCATCAATGTGTATGGCATTCAAGCTGGTGGGTGTCTTGGGGATCCTTGATACCACCCTCTTGAGATTAGATTGCATAAAACAGATAATTCTCTATTTTTGGTTGTATTCACACATGGAGCTAGCACACAGACTCTCTCTTTTTTTATTCCTCAGCTAGCAAATGGACATTATGTGTAGTTTGTAATATGAGGTTTAGATTTTGCAGATTTTTCTACAAGCCCCGTTATGTCGATTGAACAGTTAAATGGATCAATCACACGATTGAAATGTCATGTTAAATACTGCTAAACTATTACCATTATCTATTCAGAGTTACTCAGAATATTTAGAATATGAATCTGCAGGACCCCATGATTTTACAAGATTTTAGTTTTTTTTTCTTAACTATAAAAGAGAAGCATGCGGCAGTTTTAGTTTTTAAAAATTTAATAGGAGAATTGGTTTTTGAACACTAGTTGATTTCAGTAGCAGATGCCGACTAAAACCTAGAATAAGATAGGATACGACAAGCCTACAAGGTTGAAGAGGAGGAGGACAAACCTATGACACATTTGACACCCCCTCCTATACAAGAAAAAAGAGAAAGGTTAATCCTACACTGTTATTTACACAATATTTACCATACCATAGTACTACTGCCTTATATTGTGTGAGACCAAATTAAATTTCTAAAAGATATAACTGTTAAATAAATTAATAAATGATAGCTTTATATCATTTAATAGTTTTTAATATAACAAGTTTGTATTATACTTTTTTTATGGTAAAAAATCCATGTTCATATAAAACTATAATGACTTAAGGGGATAACTTCAAAATTACATATTTTCTCACATTTGTTATGTAATAATAATTATTTTATATCTTGCATTGCTTTCTAACCCTTTCAAGAGGGGATCTTTTTGTCTCGTATACATGGACTGTGGCTGTACATTAGTTACACAATAATGTGCTGTGTGTGTAGGAAAAGTAACTGCAAAAGCAGAGAAGAAAAAGTGAAAGCCATACTTATTAGACGAGTTGCAGCAACTAAATTGGTTGAAAGAGAGATACCAAAACCCAGAACACAAAGGAACAAAAACCGAGTGATGACAGAAGTAAAGGGAGCATCAGAGAGACGAAAAAGAGAGAATTTTTTAAAGGGGAGTGGGTGAGACTGAGACGCGTGAGGCAAAAGAGTACCAAAATTTGCAGCAGAAAATGTGAAGAGGGGAAGGTAGAGGAAGACGTTGCCGTGTAATAACAAAGGCTTTTGGGTCTATCTGATATATTATTTAAATTTTTTAACATGCTGACATAGAAGATACCAGACAGCTTTATGAATGCATGTATATATAAACATGGTGAAAATCTCTCATTTTTATTTATTTACTAGACTAGATTAGTTGTTCAAGCACTGTTTAATGTTACCAAATGATGCATGTTAACAAAGTACATGATTTAACAATTTAAGAGGATGTTTAATGTTTATGTTAAAAAATACATATTCTTTTTATGTTTAGATATAAATACTGGAATAGTTAACTCTATTATTAGAAACAAATAAAGAGAGTGTTATCCTTAAAAAAAATATTTCTATTTTTTATATATATAAATATAAAAGATAAGAAAATCATTGCTTTCTTTTTTTTTTTCCTCTCACCAAGGACCCTTCTCATAAAAACTACTTTCTGTTCCTTCTCTTTTATTTTCTTCACTGACAGAGGAATACCTGCACACTTCCTCACGCACGCACGCATACTCAAACCAGAACCACAGAAGAGAACCCATTCCCCTCCCTCTATCTCTCCCCTACATCATACACATACACATACTCTCTCTCTCTAGCTTTCTCTATATCTCTCTAGCTTTTTAGATTATGATACGGACCGTGGCAGATCGAGAAAAGAGATAAAGGAAAATTAGAAGAGGACAGTAAACACAGGTTTTTCCAGCCGTATCATACTGCCTTTCCCCCTCTGCCACTCAATTCATCAAATCCCCATGAAATGAAACCCATATAAACCCCTCTCTCCACAAATCCCAGCATCAGAAAACCCATGTTTCAAAATCCCCACTTTCAACTTTCTTCAGTGTAGTTTCTGATTGTTTCGGCATTCCTTCATTCAAGTTTCTTTCTTTGCTTCTCAAGCTTTTCCTTCTTCTTCTTCTCTTCCTAGCTCTAGCTCATGGATAGCTACTATCAATTTGATAACAACAATACCCTTTTGCCGCCTGGTTTTCGTTTCCACCCAACTGATGAGGAGCTCATCACCTACTACCTCCTCAAGAAGGTGCTTGACACTACCTTCACTGGCAGAGCTATTGCCGAAGTTGACCTCAACAAGTGCGAGCCTTGGGAGCTTCCTGGTACATACCCATTTCAAATTTTGTTCCAAAGTGGCTTTTTTTAGTATTCAACGTTGATAAATTTTCAAATTTTGTTGCTCTCACTTACAGCCAAAGCGAAAATGGGGGAGAAGGAGTGGTACTTCTACAGCCTGCGTGACAGAAAATACCCAACTGGGCTACGTACGAATAGGGCTACCGAGGCTGGTTACTGGAAAGCCACGGGGAAAGACCGAGAGATTTACAGCTCCAAGACATGTTCTCTGGTGGGGATGAAGAAAACCCTGGTTTTCTACAGAGGAAGAGCACCTAAAGGCGAGAAGAGTAACTGGGTCATGCATGAGTATCGCCTAGAAGGCAAATTTGCCTACCATTACCTCTCACGTAGCTCCAAGGTCTTTCACTCACACTCTTTCTTTCTTTTCATGTTTGTACCTGATCATAAGCCGCATTTCCAAGACTTGCATAGAAAAGAAAACCCAAAAATAGCTACTTTCTTGATTGTCTCAGCTTATTCTAGCATCTATTAATTAGGGTTCTCTTAGGGCAATCTGTTTCTTTTTTCTGTTTGGATTGATTAGGGCTTTTATAAATTGTACTTGTGACTTGTGGAACTGTTGGGGAATACTGTTTCCTTCAGCTGTTTGTGTACCACTCGTAGCATACAGTTATTATCACTTGATAATTCCAGAGATAAATCAGTCCTGTTTCCTCCGTCAGCATGGCACATTAATTTTTGCTCGGTAATTACGAAGCATTATTATTATTATTATTATTCTGAAACATGTTGTAAGTAATATTTTCACTTTGGAAGCACATACATTAATTAGCATTTTTCACAAACAGTTGCTAAGAATCAATGAGTCCTTAATGGCTTTCTCAGTCACTTTTTCCTTGCAAATTTATCAAACACTTACTCCAAGTACTCTTCGTCTGTGGTTTTTGAAATTTTGATCTTTTTAAAGTTTCGGTTTTTTGGTGTATGATTCATTGACATTTTCATTAAATGGCTGTTTTTTTTTTTTTAATGAAGGATGAGTGGGTCATTTCACGTGTTTTCCAAAAGAGCCACACCGGCGGCGGTGGGGCCACCGTGTCTGCAAGCAGCGGGTCCAAGAAGACCCGAATGAGCTCCTCTTGTAATATGAACCTCTACCCAGAACCCAGTTCTCCCTCTTCGGTTTATCTGCCGCCACTGCTTGATTCCTCCCCCTACCCTAACATCACTACCAGCTGCACCGCCGCCATGAACGACCAGGAAATCTGCTCATACGAAAGCACCACGTCAAGGGAGCACGTGTCCTGTTTCTCCACAATCTCTGCAACCTCGACCGCTGCGAACAACTTCGCCAACGTTAGCTTCGACCTTGCTCCTACGCAGCCCTCTCTGTCTATGGACCCTTTTGCTCGATTCCAAAGGAACGTTGGAGTTTCTGCCTTCCCAAGCCTGAGGTCCCTGCAGGACAATCTTCAGCTTCCTTTCTTCTTCTCCCCGCCGGCGCAGCCTGACCACAGCGACATGAATGGGTGTGGCAGCAACTTCGCGAACTGGACGGTTCCGGAGGAGCCGAGGGTGGCTGACAGTTGTGGTGCCAGCCTAGCTTTGGCCCCCTCGGAGCTTGACTGTGTGTGGAGGTGTTGATTTGTCAACTGTCCCTGTCACTGCGTTGACTAATGGAGCTGGACTTGACTAGTGATCTTTGCTTAGATTGACTTAACGTTGTAAGCATATATTATTGCATGTAATTGTTAGGGCAGTTTAGGTATCGTACGTAGGGTTTGGGTTTGTATTAGTTTTAAGTGTTTTAGCCATGTATGAACCTGTTGTGTTAATATGTTTACCAATGGATATTGGATATATATATATATATTTGATTTATGCTTGTGACTGTTATGAATTAATTGCACATGAAAGTATCAGTGGAAGATCCTGCCTGGTTGCGGGATGTGATGTCAAGTTGTAGAAGATGTTAGATTTTCTGAATATTTGGTTGCTTTAATCGGATAAATTCATGTTTCTGTTGATTTTAATCAGGAGACCACGTTACTTGGGTTGTTTAAGAAAGTGGCTTGTGCATTTCATTCTTACATGAAATTTGTGCTGTTGCAACGTCGATCGTCATCTCATAAAATTTTGATTTGCACTTAACATGTTCATGAGTTTATGTCAGTCACGAGCTTTTTTTTAAAAAAAAAGAAAGAAAAGAAAGTGAACATAACTGTAACATAGTATGAGGGCTTGCGGCAGCAAGGTATTATATAGTTGTTGTATTCATAGACTGTAGAATTAAGTATTCAGATTTTAATAATTTTAATATTATTTAGATGATGGAAAACTCAGTTGAAAGCAAACACATTTAAAAGGGGTTAAATTTAATAGTTAAAAGTCTAGTTCTGATTTTATTGCAATTATTTAATCTCTTTAATAAGATTCAATTCTATTCAAACTAACTAAATCTCAGTTAACAGCCTCAAACCAAGGCTACACAAGGTCTTAGCAGTATCCTAAGCTATATATCATAGAAATAGAATCATCTTACAGTTTTAAGTAAGCTTTCATTCTTCCTAGTCTGTAATAACTCACAATTTCTCTCGAGAGAAAGAAGACCACGAATTGACTTAGAGTAATGAAGAAAGGCCACAATGTCGGGGCATTGCATAGCTGCACCACAGCAATATTCCATATGCATGATGAAATTGAAATCTATTTGCTGTGACAAACCGAGACATAGCATAGCTATATCCATATGCCGCATAATTCAGCAGCTTTGTCAAGCAGAAAGCATGCAGTCTCTGGGCTATTATATATAATTGAGACTCTATGCGCTACATTGAGCAGGAATGTTAAGGCACATAGCAAAGCAAGCACTTCAAACTGGAGTTTCTTTCAGCATCTATGTATCTCGCAGCATTGGTAGTGTATGTCGCAACATTCACCCTTTCAGCCACAAACTCCATAATTCGTCACTTTAGACTTCTCTAAATGGTTTTGAAATTTCCCTAACTCGTCCATGAAGTTCTCCAAGTCTCTATTTCACGTAAAATCCAATCAAATCCATCCCCATATACACAGCTTCAAGACACGCAAGTTACAAATTATATAATATAACCCAAGCCATTGATAATATCAACTAAATCTAACTCATCGTATCTCTCTCTATATATATGTATGCATTATTTTACAACTTATCATAAGTAAGATGTAAAATATTGTACATATGATGTGATTATTTTAGTTAAGATTGTACACAGGATACTACTATACACCAGAGAATGACTTCTCTCGCGCGAACAAGGGTTCTTCACACTCCATTAAGCTGAACATGTATATAAATTTTATTTTGTTCATTGCTTGTTAGAAATATTAATAAGAGTTTGTCTGAATAGAAGAAAACCTTCTTTGAAGGTGAAAACATCAAATTTTCTCTTTTTCATTTGTTTTTTTATAACTTGATAACACATCATTATTTTATAATTTTTTAAATATTCAAAAAAAAAAAAAAAAGTGAGACAAGAAATAAGGGTTATTCTTAGAATTAAGCTGCATGGATGAGTAGATATTTATTTGAAGAAGCATTGCATTGCTAAGCATAGATGAAGTGCTTGTAAGTTTGCTCCATATAAAGAACTCTAGTTTTGTTTGGCTTCTCTAGTCCTTCGTCAAATTTATATCTGCCTATATATTGAGAAGGTACTTAATCATGCAAATGAATAGTCCATCCAAACTTGATTTTTTTAGACCTTGGTCCACATAATTGCCACATCACCTCTCAACCTTATCAAAGCAAGAAATTAGCAGGTCATAACCCTATTTGGATAAGCTTTTATTTTTAATGGCCTTAATTAACTAAGGCCAACTCTCATTAAGTAGTTGATACTTTTTATTTATTTTGATCGGATTTCTCAATGTCACGTTACTTTTTATTATTTTATGTAATTTAAAAAACCCCCACAACTTATTCTACATATTTATATTTTATTACTTATCATCCCTTTTTATGTAATTTACAAAATATTTAATTGATTTTTATTTTTATTTTAAAACAATAAATACAAACATAGATAAATATTACTTTTTACGTTGATAGTAGTTGATAAATATTTATAGGTGGGTGTAAGCCTATATGATAGATATTGGACGGCTCTGTATGTAGGAGCTGTGCAGGTCGTATTATTTGAGCTTATACTTAATGTGTCAAAAGCTCTTCATAAGCATTTATGACAAATAAAAGTATAGATTCATAATTTGAATAGAAAGCACATTCAAAGAAATCCATATCAAGGTTGAGTTAGTCGCGCACGAGTTTCATTTATTTTACCCCTTTTCCCCAGCTTCTACGTACAATAATCCTAAAAGCAGCTACTTTGCTTTGTTGGCTATAGGTTTCTCCATGCTCCAATAGCTTAGCTCTGTCTGCAATCTATCCATATCCATATCTCATCTCATTTATAATTATTTCCAAGAAATTTATTATTGTGTACACTTATCAAACAGATTCAGCTTTTTTTTTTAAAAAAATAGATTTTCTCTATTATTTTTTTTGAGAGTAAATAAATGATTTATATTTAATAAAAAATAATATTAAATAATTTATTAAACATCAAATAAAAATGAATAGCTTATATGTGCAATAAAAAAACCAAACACCTTATGAGACATGCTTGAGTTACTAACATATACTCTCTTCTATTTGTGACACACAGATCTCATCTAATAATTTTTTCTTCTATTATTGTTTGCAAAGCTTCGTTAGTATACATCCTTGCTAAGTATGCTGAGTTGCTAACACGTAATTTCTTCTATTTGTGACACATGATTTAGTAAACTTTGTTATTGTGCACCTTTACTAAACATGCTGAGTTACTAATACGTCATCTCTTTTATAAATAACACGTCTATCGTATAGTAAACTAATATTTATGATTGATTTTCATGTTGACGATTCGCTCCCTACATAAAATTCCGAAGTATTTATATATATGATGAAGTTAACAAAATATGGGGGGAAATGTGTACGATTTGTGGGGCACTATTGCCAAGTACCCAGTTGAACAGAGAGAAAATTTGAGGTGCCCACAAAGACAAAAAGATGATGACTTTGTAACATTTAATGGGCAGTTGAAAATGAGGTACGTGCACAAGGCAGAGAGAGAGAGAGAGAGAGAGAGAGAGAAGAGAAGGTCTGTGTTCTTGTGCAGACTGCAAAGGCCTGGTTGATTTTCACGTGGGGGCACTGAGTCTAGGTTTAGACTTGGGTGAAGAGAAGAAAATGGGTAGTACTAGTATATATAGCTAACTAGCCATACCAATCCCTAGTTATGGAGTGGCAAGGGACAAATTTAACTCGAGCTGCTCTTGTTACGTTCTAACTTTTACTTCTGTCTGCTTCTGCTTCAAGCTTTTCAGCGGGGAGAGAGGTAGGGCAACCGCAGGGACCAGACCGGACCCATAAACTAAACCCAAACCCTACTTTTTCAAGCAATACCATTCAAACCTCTGGAAGAAGAGGATAATACAATGTGTGGCTTATAGTATATCCAAATAATTATTAACTTGATTCAAACATTTTTTTATTTTAAATAATCCCGGGTGTTTCTGTGTTAGAGTAATCATTTTTTAAAATAAAATTAATAATTAATAAATCTCCTTCAATAGGGTGATCACAATGTTTTGAGATAATTTAAACTTGAATTCATAAATAGAGTTAATTTAACTTTCTAATATGAGGATTCGTACGCAGCTTTTACACTCAAGGCTAATCATATATGCATTTTTGTCAGTTCTCTTAATACTACCTGGCTGGTCCCCCCTTACCTTCGTCCTTCTGTGTGATAGAATTTGTAGAAAAGAAAAAACGAATAGGCAATTGCCAGTGCCATGTAGAAAATGCCACATCCACATTTCAAAATGGGAATTTTTTCCCCCTCTTCCACACATGATTAAACTGGTTTTATGTTTGGTTTTACACTCAATATGTACTGCTAGATCTATCATGTTTACGCGTTAGAATGTCATTTGTTTGTGGATAAACTTTTGTTCCTCATGTTCTATGGATATTTGGAAACAAAATATAGATTTTGTCATATCATACTACTTATATAGAAGATCTGCATTTTGTTTTATTTTATTTTTGAGAGTGACATTGCTTCTTTGAAAAATTGTGAATTAAATAATTCTATGCAAATATCAATAACGTATTGGCTAATAAGCCTTAAGACATAACATGTAAAAAATTATAAGTTTAAAACTTTTAAATCTCACTTGTTAAAAGAGATTTACTCAAAAAGTTATAAATTATGCTGTGCATGAAAAAAAAAACTCTATGCAAATGCAAGATTATGTCTTGTCAAGTTGTGATTTATTTGATACTCCAAATTGTGAGAAAATCATTAGATTCCACCGTTGTTTCGCGCTTGTAAAGGATAAAGAAGGAACAAAGCAACATTTAGAAAAACTTGATGGGAGCTTTCAAGGTTCAGACTTGATACTTCCCAACAATGAAAGCATTCATCCTTCACTCTCAAACAGACTGAGTGGTGCAGAGACAGCCACTCATACACTTCATCATGATGCCCATGCACTACTCAAGGGCTGTGATTGGTTCAAATTATCACAATGATGGTGATGATGAAACCAGGGCAGTAACCTTAAGGTACACTAAGGTAAAAATTGGGTATGTGATCTGTGCATGATTGGGAAGGCAATGAGTATAGTACCAGTTTTGGGGGGGTTTTGTGGACAGTGTGCAGCTAGGGTGCTAGTGCATGGAAATGGCATGGCACGCCTTGTATCAGAGTGAAGGCAAGTCTTCGGTTTTGGACTTTTCTTTGCAATTATTTGAGTCTAAATACAAATCTGCTTTCTCAGTTCTTGGCTCATTGATTCTGATTGGCTCTGAAATATAAGGCAAAGAATAACATGCAAGTGCCAAAGGCCAAACGCCAAAAGCTCGGGTTTGGAATTTATACAAACACAAGGGAATCATGAGCTTGGAAACAAAGAACCCTCTTGGTACTTTGGGGCTCTTTGTTCAATCTCTTCTTTATTTCCCATTCCACTGTTTTCCATTTGTGGTGAAATGGGGTGAGGAATTTGAATAGTTATAACTTTGTGAAAGTTCCCTTGTGCCACTCTGCTCCTTGATTCCCAGCCATGTCACGACGTACAAGAAGGTTGGTTATGGCGTTGTTTCTAAGAGCAAGTTTTTCAAAATTGAATTAGGCTATAGATACCTGGTGGATGGGTGCACGGTCAACAAGTTCATTTGTTTGTACGTAGAAGCAATCAATGCTCATCAGCAAGGGAAGTAATTGCTAAGCTATCCCAAAAGGATAGATCATAGAGGGTAGCACTATAATTTGTTCTCTAAACTCTTATTGTAAACATAAAAAGCATTGTTTATTCAACATATTGAATGAATCAAAATAACTTAATAGGAGTGAAATTAATTTGTTTAGCTAGCAATAATCAAATTACTTTGTTGTAAAGCTTAACTTTAAATTTCTCACAAAGAGTCTTTTGTAGTAATTAGTTTATAGCTATAAGATTTTGTTGCCACTTATGACATGATATAGTCTTATAATAAGGTAATCTTTTCTCACCCTAAACTCTTGTTCACCTTAATAGAAATAATATGCAACTGTTTACATGGGATAATATTATTTTATGGTTAATTTATGCATTTTAGCAAATATTTAATTAATTTTAGACATACTAAATTACTCAAGTTTTATGAGAGTTGCATGGGATTATGAGTATATTATAATAATGTGATATATGAGTTGCTTTACTCCTGATTAGTAGCTAACATTTCTAGTAATAAATGATTACTTTCCTAATTCCCAAACTATGAATAGAATTAATTTTTTTAATAATACCCTTGACATGTTATGTCCAAATTAAAAAATCGAAGTCTCAAAAACTTGCCTAAGCAAACTCAGAAATTGCAGGTGCATTGCTGTCTGCAGAATATTATCATAGATTTGTAGAAAGAAAGCTTGTAGATTAGTTTTGGAGGCAAGCACTTACTCATAAAACCATAATAATTAGAAAAATTTTCCCTCTCAACCTAGCTTCTCTCTTTGCCCTACTCTATAGTGCACCGTTTGGTTTGCTCTTTAGGTTAATAGCGACCCATCTTTATGTTCCTATATGTGCCTAATTATTTATGGGTCATTGCTTTGCTTTTTCTTCATATTTGGTCAAATGTTGCTGCCAAGTGAAGTTACATATCATTGTGAACACAACATAGGGTGAGTCATTGTCCTTCTTAATGGGGTGATAGCAACATTCAAGTGTGATTAATGGGGTGTGAGGTAGAACAAGTGGCAAGGCAAAAATTGTCTCAAAAAATTTGGGATGCTCGGTTAAATTTAGTATTCTCAACTAAAATTTGGGAATCAATTTTTTCCTCCTTCACATTTTTGGATTCTCGATCATGTTATATAAGTGTTTTTTTTTTTTTTCTTAATCTTCTACCAAATATGAAGATGACACATTCCTAAATAAGATGCACAATAATCTAAAAATATTCCTTGAACCAAACACTACGTAAAAACAAGACAATTTTGTGGAAAGTATAGCACTACTCTCTACGTTTGAAGAGAGAGGCACAGCAGTTTCCAAAATTTATTTAAAAAAAAAAAAAATGAGAAAGAAACTGGGCTCTATGGATTGGGCCACTTTATCCATAGACTCTCTTTTGGGCTGACAGAGCTGGATTTGAAAGTTGTATTCTTTCATTTATGGGCCTTTGATACAAAAAATAGGCCAATTCTTGAGAGATTCTTTTTGGACTACCATTTTCATATTCTTACTCCTTTTTGTTTTTTTATTAAATTAAATTTACCAAATTACCTTTTATAAAATAAAATAAAGAACTAAACCCCACCCCGTAACTCGCCCAACTTCGCCTCTATCTAAATTTAAATTTGTACCATTTTATTTTATGAAAGGTAATTTGATAAATTTAATTTAATAAAAAAGGAATAAGAATATAAAAATGGGTAAGAATCTCTTCCAATTCTTTTAATACATCTCAAAATTTTTAGATGCACATCTTATATGTTTGAAACTTTAACTGTAATTTATAATTTAAAAGTTAAAAATTTTGAAATAAATGAAATGTAAGATTTTTAAAAAAAAAGTTATGTTAAAAATGTTAAGAACTAAATCAACAAAATTAAAATTTGAGAAACTAATTTATTAAAGTTAATAAATATTAGAACCAAAGTAAAGTTTTTTTAAAAAAAAAAAATTAAGGTTAAATCGTAACATTTTTTTTTTTCTAGTTTGAAACATATATTAAGAAAAAAGTTAGTAATTGACCGATATATATTATTTATATTAAACATATAAAATATAAACCCAATCATAGAACAAATAATTTATACGAAATAGTATTTTTATGTCTATCATCATTAACAGATTTCATTTGAAATTAATATTAAAAAATTACCTTATCAATAATAGATTAATTATTTTCAGATGAAAATTATAATAAAATACCTTATTGGTGAAGTATAACTTAATTATCAAAAACTAACGTAAGGGTAGTATGGGAAAGACGCTATTTTACATCCTCCCCTCCCATCCATCTATGGATAACGAGAAACTGGAAAGCAAGCTTTGCGATCAGGAAGAGATGGCAGCTGTTTCATGCTCCTGGCTCACCTTTCCCTCCAGGATGCGAAGTCTTTCCCTCACTTCCTCTGCTTCGCCCTCTAGTTCCACATCAAATTCAGGGTCTCTCAGCTTTTCCAGAAACCTTTCTCACAATGTCTTCTCACAAGGTACTCATCTCTCTCTTCCGTAGTTTTCACTTGCTTTGTTGGGTTCTGTAGAATTGCTCGTTCCTTCCATATTTTTCAGTGGGAGAATGAGTGGAATGTGATTCTATGGATATTGAATTCTGGGTTCGTGTTTGATTTCAGGTTGCTCGTCGTTCAGCTCGGTAAATAGGCCAATTCGACATTTCGTGGTTTGCGAGGCAGCTCCTAAAGGAAAGGCTGATTCCGCAGCGAAGAGAGCTCGCCAGGCCGAGAAGCGGCGAATTTACAATAAAGCTGGGAAATCCGAGATAAGAACCCGTATGAGGAAGGTATCCAGTTAGCAAATTTTACAGCTTTTTGTCTTCTTCAACGCCATTTCTAATATAGTGAAAACATTTGAGTGTTGAAACGTTTTTGGGGTTATTATTTCTGGATCAGCGCTCGTTTCTTCTTTGCATTATGAGTCCAAGAATTATCAATCACCTATTATATACTTGCTTCATCTTGAGAACACGGATTCAAGTTTACTAGCATAAATTGAAAAGAGAAAAGCACGCCCTTGTTTTCGTTTGAATTTATGAGGCATACTCATGGATTGATTAACTTTTCAACACTTCAATGTTCGTAGGAAAGGATTGTGAGATTTTCTCATACAGACTATTAACATGGGAAATGAATGAGTTGCAGTAACAAATGGTATTCAGCGTTCCTCTGTTTGAGATACAAATATTTCATTTAAAATATTTTAGACCCTGCTGAATGCCTCTTGTAAGACAATTAAATTGGTGGATGTTAATGTTACCACTTGTTTCCTCTAGAGTTACTTAGCTAAGCAGAAGGGGACAACATCAGCTGTTATACTTGTTATGCCATTCCATGTCCCATTGCCTTTGATTGATTTTGAAATTATAAAATAATATTTTAATTCTACAATTATGTATATGATTGACCAAACAAAATATATTAAAACAGCAAGTGAAACAACAAATTTTGCCTCAACAGAAACATAAGCATATCAATCCCCCTATCTATGGTTTTAGCTTTCTCCTAAAATTCTAGTGGCCACAGTAGGATTGGCTTAATATGAGATGTTTGTCGTTACAATAAAGAGCTTATTATATTAGGCATTCCAAGCATCAAGATTTAGGTTGTTTAACATTGTGAAACATGGATTTGTTGGACTTGACTAGATATTCTTTGCTGTTCCTGAGCTATATATAACTCTCAATAGACAATTACAGACTCTTGTGCTTGCCGGTCTTCTTCATCTCTCTCTTATGAGTCCACAAAACAAGTCCTTGGCTTTCCATCTATAATCAATGTTCTGCAGGTTTTGGAAGCGTTGGATGCACTTAGGAAGAAATCCGATGCCCAATTCGAAGAAATCGTCTCCATTGAGAAACTTATCGGAGAGGCATACTCAGCAATCGACAAAGCAGTGAAAGTAGGCACATTGCACAGGAACACTGGAGCAAATCGCAAGTCTCGGCTTGCCAGAAGAAAGAAGGCTGTGGAGATTCATCATGGCTGGTATACTCCAGCTCCTACAACCAGTGCCTGAAACAGCCCTCTCAGTGAATAGAAAGAGGTGCAGCACGCGGAGATTTTGATCTCCTTGTTTATTTTGCTGAGGATAATGTACCTGTTTAGTCAAATTTATAAAACATTACTTCGTCTTCAGTGGCACACTCAGTCCTAATTGCTGTATTTTTTCTTACCTGTTATGTAGCATCCCCATCTACAGGCATTGATTTTGAAAAGCATCTTCGTAATTTGCTCTTACTGGACTTCTCGATTGTAGTATATGGTAAGGCTTCATTGCTTATACTTTATTTTCCTACGATAATTGCAAAAAGAAATGTAACTCTAACAACAGTAACTATCAATTCTTCTTTTCTTTTTTTAATGTTTTCTGGCGTGGATTCGTAGTCACTTGCATACCCGAAAAAAGGAGAGTCTCGTACATCAATTCGATTTTCATTTTCTCGCCAGTTTGAAAAGTATTATCCTCTCACTGTTTAGACTTTAATTGAGAAAACCCAAAAAAAAAATAATAAATGAAAGAATTGAGACATCAGCAGTGAAAAAAGGGCGGTGAAAAGCAAAAAAGGGAAAATTGAAGGAAATTACGACGGCAAGAGAAATTACAGAGGGAGAGAGCTGGCGACTGCTATAGGCCTTTGTTCTTCTGGGTGGTGGCTGCCTTTTCCTTGTGGCAAAAGGAATTCATCGCCCAACCTCAACGCTCCTCTCTCTTGTTCCTTTTGGCCAAATTTCACCCCCTTCAGGTCTCTCAGCTTCTCCGCTGACTTCTCCTATGGCGTCCTCTCCAAAGGTAACGTAAACCCATAAGAAAAGGCTCCTCACCTTACAATTTATGATTCTGCTAAAATCCATTTGATGAGTCTTGTTAGTCGTAAAAATGAGAACTTTCTCTGTTTCCTGCTTTGCTGAAATCATAAAAGTAAACCCGAAAACGGGCTTTTTTATTTTTATTTTTTTTTCCTCTCAGCCCTCCAAAGAGAGCGAAATTCCTATGCAGAGAAACTAAATAGCTGAAATTTTGAATTGCAGGTTGCTTGTCAATGGAGATTTTTGGCGGGCCAATTCGTCATCCCGTTGTTTGTATGGCAAAGAGATATGCCCCCAACACTTTGAAGAGAAAGGTAACCCTTTTCTGCTGCATTTTGCTATGGCAGAAAGGTTTGTTACTTTTGTTTCCCGTCGTTTCGCCCATTCTGAATTGCAGAATCTATTTAAATGGATTCTCCTGCAGAGGTTGAGTAGAAAAAGGGGAGGTGACCCTGGGAAGAAGGTACACAGGAGGAGGAAGGGGTCAAGAAGGAAGAAGCTTTTTAAGATCATCAGGCTTGTCTCAGTAGCTGGGACTGGATTCTCTTATGCCAAGAAAAAAAGCAGGAAGCTTGACAAGATTGAGGTGAAGAAATATGATCCACAGGTAAAGCGCCATGTTTTGTTCACTGAAACAAAATGAGGAAATTGCACCCTTTCTGCATTTTCAATTTGACATTTTGCTGGATCATAGGTAAGAGCATTAGTATTTTGTTCTCATAGATTTAATTCGAAGGTAACACTTTATTATCAACCATGATGATTCTTCTGGGACTTACTGATTAAGATGCATATCCCTTATCCTTAAATTTTTCAACTTTACCTGCCCTGCGGTCTCTGAATTGATTACGTGCAATTTACTTCTACAAAAGCACAGTAAGCTAAACGACAACGTTTTAACTTATCAAATGGGTTCCTGCTTAGAATGTGGTGTATGTCTTGTGGATATCAAGTTGATACCATAGTAATGTGTCTAACTAAACGACATATCGTACTAAATGCTTGATAATTACATTCTAATTCCTAATTATTTCAAAGGTCGTAATAATGTTATAGCTACGGTTTTGTGCCTTTCTCAATATTCGCTATCACTGGAATAATATGAGAAACGTTATCTAAATATCATTATCAATCTCATTAATATTGCAACCTCTTTCCTCACAAACAACAAATTGTTAAACCAATTATTTGAATTTAAAACAAAATAAACGTCGTTGCTGCTAAATTAGGCAATGAATTATGATCGCACAATTAATAGTTTGCAACATCAAAACATTTATAGTAACTCATTTTTAAACATAAAAATTAGAAAATCGTTGAGAATTGTGAAAATTGCAATATCCATATTAGAATAAAAAAAATTAGAGATGTCTTTATAAATATTCACTAAAAAAAATATATCATATCATCTTAACTTAAAAAATTAGATAGCTTCCCCAACCTTGACTTTTTTTTGTTAATTCAAAAACTTAACTATTCTTATCTTTACATACTACGATTTAAAGAAAAGTTCGCTGTAATTATATTATTTTTTATTTAAAATTAGTTCTACATTATATATAGAGTGAGAATATCTAGAGATAAAAAAAATGTAAAATCAAAGTAATTTTGTTTATATATTTGTGCTGCCAGATCTTTATTAAAATAATTATGTATAAATAATTTTTTAAATTTTAATATTTTTTCCAGGCGGTGATGAGTATGTGTCTTGTGGGTACGAAAAAGTAATGCTTATCAAAATTATAAAGTAATATTTGTAAAATTTTATATTTTATTTTTTTTTTAATTTTAAAAAAATAATTAATGATATTTTTAAAATATTTTTATTTTAATAATTTATCATGTATTTAATTTAAAAAATAATAATAATTTTTTATGTATTAAAAGTAAAATATTAAATAAAAACATAAAAAAAAACTTTACTCATTTAATTATATTTCTTTGAAGGTAAAATAAATAATATTTTTTATAATTTTAAACGGATAAAATATATAACTAAAAAGACGGCAGCACATGATATGCAGGGGGCGGCTAAGCGTGTCTCCCTCCAGGGATCCAATCCACCACGTGTCACGATCTCAACTCAATATACCTTGTTCACCGTTCGATTTCATCGGACACGTTCAAAAGAAAACCGAGTAGAAAGTTATCTTTTTTTTTTTTTTTTTTATTCAACCGAAAAAAAAACTATTTTTTTCCTTTTCTGTTTATTCCGAAATTTACATGCACGCACACTGATCCGTCCCACGCGGCTAGGTGGCGGAGCATGCCGACAAAAATATGGGGAATCCCCCCAACTCAAACTGCCGTCGCAATTAAAAAGGTTCTGTTTATGGAAATATAATAGACCTCGAGAGAGGGACGTTTTAACGGCGGTTAACGTGACGCCGCCCCTGGGTCTTGTCGATTCCACGTGTTGAGATAATGGGTGGCACCGTGGCTTGCTGCGGTCCTTCCTTGCAATTATTCATAATTTCATGCTGGGACCCACCAGACCTCGCGGCAGGGGCGGCGCGGGGCTTTATACACAGAGCAGTCAAACGGCTCATTGACTGATCCGAATATTTCATATGTTTGGATAGAAAGAGAACCGGACACGTGTGGGCCATGAAACGCACACGCACTCTTTTTATAATGATGGATTATATACTCTTTGCCACACGTGTAATTAGAGTTAATAATTAATATATCAAATCAAATTTTTTTGTGATTCCCATATTCTACAAAAGATAGCATGAATTTAACTTAATAATATTATTCCATGCAAAACCATATATATATATATATAAACTACACATGTTTTAATTTGTATTAGATAAATAATAACGAAATTACTTGGATTTATTTAAGTATATCTTATCAAAATTTGTTATTTAACGACTGGCCCTCACTCAAAATATTGTTTCTGGCGATGATTTGAAAAATCCATGAATTTATTAACAGAGTATGAGTCTAGTGAAAAGCATATTAAATTTTAAAATGTTATAAATTAAAAGCTTAATTTACTTTTTATAAGATTTAATCTCGTAATTTTAAATTTAAAAAGAAAAATTAAGAATATGTTTATGTTAAAAAATGGGTTTAAAAAAAGGTTTGTGGGTGTTCTTAAATGGCACGAGATGAGTGGCTGGCAGTATCCACCCAAGTGGTCCGTGTTAGGGAAGCCACGTTGTGTATGCATCAAGCGCCTAAAAGGAGCGTGGCTTTTTCACATTCCCGCAGACAGAGTCACACATAGTCTCTCTTTCTGTCTCTCCATCGTGGCTATAAAATGATTCCAACTCCGTTTGGTTTCCTCAGACCTTGTCACAATCTCTGAAGCCTACTTTCACTTTGCTTCCTCTTCAAAGCTTTTTCAACCTTAACCAAAAATCTGGATTTCAACTCTCTACGTAACAATGGCTCCAAGAGACAGAACCGCTACTCTTGCCGGATCCAACCCGACCCACAACGCCAAAGAGATCCGTTACAGAGGCGTCAGGAAGAGGCCTTGGGGACGCTATGCTGCTGAGATCCGTGACCCAGGGAAGAAGACTCGGGTCTGGCTTGGCACCTTTGACACGGCAGAGGAGGCGGCCCGTGCTTACGACGCCGCTGCTAGAGAGTTTCGCGGTGTCAAAGCCAAAACCAATTTCCCTACCCCATCTGAACTCGTAAATAACTCTGTTCATAGTCCTAGCCAGAGCTCCACCGTCGAATCAGCCTCTCCGCCGCCACCGCCTCCCCCTGCGCTGGACCTGACACTCACTCCACTCTCCGCCACCGGCGGCGCTCTTGGGTTTCCGGTCATGACGGTGGCACGTCCGGTGATGTTTTTTGATGCCTTTGCTCGTACGGATAGTATGATTAACGTTGGACGCAGTGAGATTTGTGCTTTTGATAGGCCCGTAGCTGATTTCCGTCACCCTGTTCGTGGCGGCGGGGGGGACCGGAGTGACTCTGAATCATCCTCCGTCGTGGACTACGAGCATCTCCCACCGCAGAGACTCTTGGATCTTGACCTAAATGTTCCTCCACCGCCGGAGGTTGCTTGATCTGGCTGCTTTTTGAGGACCCGCCTTCAAAGATCCGATTTTTCGACATTTTGCGTCACCTTTTTGTCTTTTGAAGTAGTACCCATTTTGTAACACAACCTTTCTCTCTCAGAAAAACAAAGACAGGGAGCAGAGAGAAGTAGCTGACAAGCTCATCGGAATTTGTTCAAGATGATAGGATAACTCACGTGGTGTGTAAATATGTGACTATAACCAAAGCAACCTGGTCATGTTTTTGCAACTGATCGAGAACTTATCATAAGTTTCTCGCTGTTGTTTATGCAATTACTGTTAATCTTCGTGTATAATGGCATATTTTTTTCTAGTTAAAATATGTGTATAATCCATTTTCATTTTCCCTTGCATTTGGTCTCTCTCCGATTAAGTTTCTGAGCTGTGTTGTTTCTTGCTGAGAGAAAACTCAACCTTGAACGCAAAAAGAGCAAACTAGAACGTAAAAAATATTTCTTGGTATCAGTTTTCAAACGTTATCCAATCAACTGTCTGTTTTATTCGTTTTCCTGCACTTTCCGATTAGCCAAACAGAATTTGATTCTTTTATTTATTTTATTTTTTTTTAAATTCATTGTTGGATTTTGTTGGTTGAGATCTGACAGACATGTCGCCGGCATTGTTGCGCGTTTTGATTAGGCGTTGTCGTGTGGGTCTCTTGAATTGACCTGATAAGCAATGATGCGCATAACATCTGTACGCATAAAGTTTAAGGGAAACCATTACAAGATTAATTAAAATTTTACATTTTAGATTTAGATTAGATTTGATTAGATTAAATGGAGTGAATATAGTAAAACCAATTGTGTCATATGCTAATTCAATTCAAATTGTTATTTATTAGCGAAACAATTATTACTATTGTGCTGGTGTCACTGCGGGGCCCACAAGACGACGTCGTATATGATGATAAATTAAATATATGCCTTTTTTGTCAGGACAAAAAAAAAGGGTTAAGCGGCTTCATGATGAGGAGCGTGGGGGGTCGGGGCAGTGATTTGAAGACTTTTGATGGGAGGTCCATCGTGATTCGCGTACTTATTTGTCTTGTTCCGGCGCGGACATCGATGGTACTTTTAATCGGACGGCTGAGAATACAAGAGAAGAGTAAAGTGGGTCCGGTGAAGACTCAGTCCTTGCAAAAACTTTCACTTTTTTAAAATTGCTTTGTATTTTTAATGCAGGCGGCACCGACGGCGAAAACGCAGCGTACACTTGCGAGGGACCGAATCAGAAGCTGGCGTGTCCAGTTGTGGGACCCTTGGGAGGGTATTCCGTGTTGACTATGGGAGTGTCGGAGTTCATGTTGTCTTCACGTGATGTTTCAGCGCCCCATCATTCTTTTCTCTCCGATGTCATTCCCCTACAGGAATACTGTTTTTCAAATGAATAAAAATAGTGGACAAAATATACTTATGGTTTTTCTACTAGTATATATCAGTTTTTTAAATTTTTTATCAATATATATCAAATTTATTTATTTTTTGTTTTTCTTAAAGAATGGTATCCCACAGTTTTAATTATATGGCTTCGTTGAAATTTAGAAATGGAGTAATCTTTAAATTAAAAAAAAAAAATTTAATTAATTCTACCCACTGCCATCGACGTTTTAATGCTGTTTCCATTTACAAGCAAGAATTAAAACAATCCTTCAACTAAATGGCCTTTTCATTTAGTGATATTAATTTTTTTAAAAAAAAATACTGAAGTTAAGATCATTCTTAATTTTATAAATTATATTTAATTTTAAAATCATAAAACGAAATTTTTTAAAATTTAAGAGAGATAATAATTTTAAAATATGGATTAAATTGTAAATATTTTTATAGAAAAGTCTGTATATAAATAACAAGATAAAACAAAAGAGAGATAAGTACCTTTTTCCTTTTTATCAAGACAGGGCTATGCGGTACCTTTCAACTATGTTTGTCAAATTGTAAGAGTTTCTTCTATATTAATAAGAGGTTTGAGTTTAGGTTAAAATGTAATTATGTTAAAGTTTTTTGGTAATGAGCATTTATTGTTTATGTGATCTAATTTGATTTGAATTTAGATTAGTAGATGTTTATTGTAGAATGTTTTAAATTTTTCAAACAATACATTTATTATATTATAAAACTTATTAAAGTTGTTTTTTTATAATATAAAGGTCTTATTTAATAATAATTATTGTCTTAGTTCTTTTGTAATGTGAGAAACTTATTTAAAAAAATTAAAAATATATTTTAAGAAATATTTATAATATTAAAATTTCAACTTACAAAAAAATATATATATTTGAAGAAAATCATCATAATATTTCTTTATCCTGAATGATATAAATATCACCTTCGTTATTCACGAGTATTAATAAAATTAAAAAAATGTAAACCTACTGGTTTTGATTTTGATAAATAATGGGGATATAAAATAGATTTTATTAAAAAAAAATTTGCTAGTGGTAAACGAAACTAAAGGGCTGAGGCCGAGGCAGCAATCCTCGCCCACCATAATTAAAGTAGTAGTATTTTTTAAGGAATTGATTAGGAAATTACGTGGAATTTCATGTTGCAGAATGAGCACAGACAAAGCGGGGTCCACGTGTGAAACGGTCTCGTTTATGGAAGCGCGGCGGCCGCTGTTGGGTGGGTCCCTGATCCAGTGTCTCTCTAGGAATCCGTGAACGTGGGTTCTCTCTCCTTGGCGCAGGGTAGAGAAAAGTGTACAGAATCATACTCGTACCATGAAGCCGACAAGAAGCTAATGATTTGATGACACATGGATTTTTCACGTGGACCTGGGTAGGGACTCTAGGAAGGTGCGACGTGTGTGGTGGTGACGTGTCTCGAAGGAGACAGACAGTTAAGCCGAAGCCGGCGGGTTGGGAAAATGGGACCCACTTGTTAGGGTGCCGCGTGGTGTTTGATTAGAGCAATAAACTCTAGAATGCTGCATGACCCCACTTATTTTACTTTAGCAGCGTGTCCTTGTAAAAAACTGCCATATCAGCTGCTGTTGCTAATAGTGTTGCTAAAGTTTGGACGGCCACTGCCAATGAATCACTCTTTCTTTACACTTGCGGAAGCCAAGGGGTAGTGAGGATATCAATTTATGGTGGTGTGAAAATCAATTCCCTGTTAGGCACTGCCTTCAAACTCAATTCCCAAAAGTTTGGGCTCAGCCCAAATAATTTAAGACCGACAAATGATAACCCAGCCTGAGACTACCAGGCTGGTTCGGTTCTCTACTAGTTTGTTTTTTTTTTTTTTTAAAAAAAAAAACTACAATATTCAAATCCCTTTAAAAAAAAAATTGCGGAGCACTCTTACGCATTTAATTTATAATCGTTCTCACTTTTATTTCCATTTCCAACTAACTATACCCTGCAAAAAAAAGGAATTTTTTTCTCTTGCACAAGCCTTTCTCTCTTCAGTTTTTACCTTCGCCGAACTAAGTTATTTCTTTACGTACTGTACTGGTTCACTCAGTGCACCTAAACCTTATCTCGTTGCTCCAAAATACAGAGAATCCAGGAATTGTCTCGCAACCTTTCAAATCCCAATTAATTTACCAGTAACACGTGGCTCTTTGCTTCATTTGTTATGGTCCAATACCTGCGTCCTCCCCACAATCAAAAAAAAAAAAAAAAAACAATTAGCTGGGTCCTCCCCTTTTTCTATCCCCGCAGCATCAAATTGACTTTGCTTCGGGTGGTGAAAGTGTGTTTTCCGTCTAGAAGAAGAGAAGCAGAAAATGGGAAGAATCTTTGTTGTGGAGCTGGATGGCAGGTCTTATAGATGCAAGTTCTGCAAAACCCACTTGGCCCTTGCAGATGATCTCATCTCTCGGGTACCATATACCTTTCCTCTCGTCAATTTAGCTAATACAGTTTCCTCTAATTGCTAACTGAAACAACTGTTTGTGAAAATGTCTTAAGCATCAGACATAGCTATAGACCATCAATTATCTGTTGCAAAAGAATTGTATAGTTTTTATGTAGACTTTATTCATGTGGGTATGGGTAAAGTTACTATCTTTTCTAATATGGGTCCTATATATTTTTCTGTTTGTTTACTGGTAAGGATTGAGCTCTGGTATTTTCAGCGTTTTATCTTCGAAGGTGTCTTATTCGGGTAGTTCTAGACCACTAAAGTCGTTTAACGGTGCTTGACCTTTATCGAAAGAACTTCATGTGTTCAACTTGACTAATGCAAGCTTGAAGTTTTCTGCTTTTTTAACTGAAGAAAATAGATAGCTTGTTGTACTAATTGGGCCGGCATTTGTCGTTCCTTGAACTTATTGTGTGCATATTAGCCTTCAAAGGTACTAAAGCGATCAAGGGATCTGATTAAGGTTTTCGTTCAAACTTCAATGACTATCCTCTCTGATGGGTCGATTAAATCAAGGGGCTATTCACCCAAAATATACATATATATATATAAAATTAGAGTGTTGGTGCAACCAGTGGCAACGACTGCTTCTTCAGTCTATTGGTTATGGTCAGAGGGACTTCTTCTGTCCTTAAGAGAGTTGTCGCTATATGCATCGTTTCTGTCTAGAAGCCTTGTGGTTATCTTTCTTACCCTACTTGCTAAATGTAAACTCTCCATAGGTTCTCAGGCTTTCTTTAGCAGCTCTATCATATTTTCAGCTTTTAGGTTGTCTTTTATGGGCTATCTCTTAGCATTACCCGTCCTCTACCATGCCTCTTGTTAATCCCTGTGAAAGAACTTAAAGTAATATCTTTTTGAAATTTGAAATGTCTATTCCAATCTCCAAAGATTGCCTATATGTATGCTGTATAGTTGCTTTGAGCATCTGCTTCTGTATCCATATTGTTGTAGGGCTGTTTCAGCTACTAGTGATGTTCATTTAATAAAAATAGCTCTTTTTTGTTTTTTTAAATAAACTTATAGCTTGTTGATAACTTGAGTGGAGGAGAAAAAGATAAAAGCTGCATTTATTCCTTTTAATTGCAAAAATAATCTCTACGTTGTTGATTTTACTTGGTTCTCACTAGTAGAGTACATGAACTGCGCTGCTGGATTGTGAACCTCTTTCTTATCTTAATCTTCCATTATCATTCTTCTCAGGCTTTTCATTGTCGGCGGGGAAAGGCATACCTCTTCAGCAGTGCGTAAGTACTTTGTAGTTTTCATTGGATAATTCATTAGTGACTAAAATAACAATTTATGATACTGGTTTGTGATAGCACATTTATTTGCGGCTTGTGTTACTAAGTGCAAACATACCTCTGGCTGAAAAGAGGGAATAATTATTGATTTAGCTACAACTGGTGCAGTGTTTGTGTTTTCATACTGCAGCAATTACTGTAATTTAAAACCTCCAGCAATCTGATAATTTATTGTAGACATCCCCCTATCTGAAAATTGCGTTATTTGATATTTTATGAACGCTTAATCCTTCTAATGTTTAAAAGGAGGAATGATTAGTTGAATTCGAGAAATATAGAGGAACATATACAGAGCAGATGCTTGAGGTTTTGATAGTTGATCAGGTCTTGTCAAATGGGTGAAAAAGCTCCTGTTCCAGTTCAGATTCTTGGGTGAAATTAATTCATGGAGACGGTATCATACTTTCATGGTTTGAAATGATTATGCCTTCTGCCTCGGTGGCAAGAGTACGTATACATGGTATATTAATAACTGAAGGTGAGAAGGGGCAATTGGAATCCCTATATCTAGGTAGCTCACCAGCTCTTCAGTTTTTTAAACACTTAGTGAGTTAATGGTTAATTTAAAGTGATTAAGAACAACTTGTCCCTGTAAATGGTGGATGCAGATCCCTTCCCATTGGAGTGTGAATGCTCCTTCCATTACCTTGACATAACCCCTTCTATTGAAGATTATAACAGCAGCTATATAATTCCGTTAATCTGTTATTAAGATAAATGTTCATGACATTACTGTTTGATCATAATTCTATTTATGTTCTGTTGATATCAACCTCCTTTATCTCGAGTCACCGAACTTGATCTTGTTCCCTGTTCGTTGAAATTACTCGTTCAAACAATGGAATCAATTTACCATGGTTTGGGATGCTACAAGGTGAAAATAGTGTCGAATCTTATTTGATGCAGAAATATAGCCTGAAAGGACCCTGCTAGTTGAAACTTACTGATCTCCTGAGTGGAATGCAAACACTTGGACAGTTCTGGGCAAATTGAAAGCATTCTTATTAGTGAACTTGGACTCTGACCTCATTGGCCCTGACTTAACATCCAGAAGATCTGTAAACTATATTCTTAAGCATGATGTAAGTAAATGAAACTTAGCTTTGAATATGATATCAATGTTCTCTCGTGTTCAAATGTTGGATTAAGATAACTTATCCGAAACCCTTAATATTTATATGTTATTAGTTATTACTGATAAGAAAATAGGAAGTGCAATTTAGTTATGTTCCTATCCAGCAATGATTTTACATATCTTTATAATTTGGGAGACTCTCAAGATTTCTGTCATTCTCCGAAGCAAATATTACCAGACCTGAACATTCCAGTTTGTTTTTGGTTCTATGATCCAGTGTGAACTTCACAGTTGGAGAACTAGAGGAAAGGGTGATGCTTTCAGGATTGCATACTGTGGCTGATATTTTTTGCTGTTGCTGTGGTCAGATAGTTGGCTGGAAATATGTAACTCTCTGACTCTCTCTCTCTCATTTGCTTAAAATCAGAATCTCTAGTCTTGATGAGGGCTATGAAAGTAGATTTCTATACACCAACCCCTTTCTTTAAGTTCTTGTCTGCTGCTACAATCCCCATAATCCCCTTTGACATTTTTGTTGTTCTCTGCTAGGAGTCTGCACATGAGAAGAGCCAAAAGTATAAAGAGGGAAAGTTTGTTCTTGAAAGGTATAAACCCAGCTATTACTGCTTTTGGCAATTTGGGTCTGTCTTTCTCTTCCATAATAATGTGTTTTACTGATTTGTATACTGTCCATGTACAGAGGGAGGATTGTTGATGAAATTGATTTCTCCAGTGAATTCTATATTGACTCCCGAGCCAGCATGAGCGATGCTGAGGACGCTTAGCATCATCGACTTGGAATCTTTACACTAGTTAACAACAGATCAAGTGAAAGGATGCTCTTGTTGTAAACAATAAATGAAAATTGTTTAGAATGTTAAGACACCTTGCTTGTATATTGTCTGGCAGTAGCTGATGAAAGGTAGAGTTCGTTTAAGGAAAGAGATCAAACAGAAGTTTCAAATTTGCATGTAAATTTTTTGAATCAGCTTGGACATACGTTAGCTCTTCTTAGAATGCCTATCCTCACTCAAGCTTAAGATGTTTGGAACTCCTACACTGCATGGATTAAGCTGGTTTTAAAAAAAGTAACTTTTTTAATAAACAGTGATTAATTTTTGTTTTTACTTTTTCAAGAAGTATATAAAAAATTATACTTATTTTATTTTTCAGGTAATTCCAAACAAGATGCCCTTTTTGGAAATTGAAGAACTTCATACAAATTGATAAATGATTTCAATATCTTTCAAAGTCAGCTTTCATCATCTTAATAAACCTTTCCTTAGAAGAGTAGAGGGGGTAGAATATTATTTTAGTGCAATTGGGATTGTGGCATTTAATTTCTTCTAACAGCTCCTAAAGTTTTTTTTTTTTTTAAAAAAATAATTTCTGGTGACGCCTGGTTAGTCAAGCTGCATGCGGGCGCGAATAATTGCGGTGAAGGGTATAAAAGTATTTTAGCAGAGTCGGAAAAAGGCGTTAACCTTCGAGTCGGGATTCTATTCTGCCAAAACGCTCCGTGTGACACAAAGCGGCACTCTTTCCTCCTATTACTTTGTTCCTATCCTTTCCCCTCTTAATTTCCCTTTCAAGAATCTTCATCAATTAACGCTTTCTCCTTCTTCATTCTCTTTTTTTCCTATTATTTTTTGAATTTCAGGTTTTGCAGGGCGTCACAATGGGGAAATCCTCCTCTTCCCTGAAGAAAAAACGTTCAAAGAAGTCCTCAAAGGTATCTCATTCTCTATCCACTCAATCATTACGTTTTTTCTGAAAGATATTCTAGGGTATTTGATTTTTGCGCTTCCGATTTACAGTTTTGGCTTCTAAAAGATGAATTTTTTATTCCTATGAGACATGAGAATTTTGATTTTATTGTTGGATTTTCCTTCCTGAGTTTTGTTTGTAAAGTGTCCAGTGTCAATCCTCTGACTTTGTGGTCGCATGTGCGAAAACCTATGTAAATTTATACCTAATTTGATGGTTTAGGATCGAACAAGCAGCAGGAGTAAGAGTAGGAAATATAAATCCAAGAAGCTTCGCCGTCAAGAGGTTTATCTTTCTAGCTCTCACTCTGATGATTCAGAGAGCACGTCATTATCTTCTAGTTCTGATGATAGCTACAGAAGGAGAAGGGCTCGGTCCCGCGTGCGGAAAGATGTGAAAGGTCATAGGAAGAAAGCTCAAAGACGTTCATACAGTCGTGACAGCTCTCCTCGTGTTAGGAAGAGAAAAAGGTCCAAGAGAAAAAATGATAGTAAGACGAGGGAGAAACCCCACCAGAAGAAAAAGCTTAGGAAAGAAGCTAGTTTTAGTTCTATGAGTGGTCGCTCATGGAGCTGCTCAACTTGTCAAGGTGGGGATTCTGGCAGTGATGGCAGTGAAGTTGAGCGCTATAGGGGAAGATCAGAAAGAAAAGAAAAGGACAAGAGGAAGTTGGAGAGAGGCAGAAGTGAAAGTGTGAGGAGGGGTAGATATAGGGCAAGAAGTTGTTCATCATGCAGCCGCAGTAGTGAAAGTTCTGATGAAAGGACTAAGGAGAAATATATGTGTGAGAACAGCTCCAAGCGACTCAGATCAGTTATTACAGTTACAAAGGGCGCAGAGGAAGGTAGGGAATTATTTACAAATGAGAGTAAAGAGGAGATTGTAGATGATCATGACTACCCTTCTAGAAGCAATGACAGTAATGATGGGGGTGCTAAGAGGGATCCCTCATCAGAAGAGAAAGTAGTGAGTGTTGAGGATGAGAAAGGAGATGAGTATGCAGATTTTAGCAAAAGTAATGTTTATGTTGCTAGGACCAGTGACGTTTCTGAGGATAGTCTAGATGGTGATGACTTGGAATCAATTCTAAGACAACGGGCAATAGAAAATTTAAGAAAGTTCAGAGGTGATATCAAGTTAACTTCGAAAGCTTCTGATCATAAAAATGAAATTGTTACTGATCTGGAGCAACAGCCCTTTACCGAAAAACATGAACAAGTTCAAGGTAAGTTCCTTGTAAATAATGAAGCAGTAGGAGCAAACGTTGGCAAACTTATAGAAGGAACTAGTTCTCCCATGGGGAGGAGAGATTCAACTCCTTCTTCAAGAAATAATGGAAGGAGCCTAAGTGGGGATAAAGGTAAGTTTGTATCTGTGAAGCATCATTCTCCACGTGCATCGGAGAAGGTGATTGATATCGATAACCCTAGTAAAGCGGTCACGTCCGATAGTGACAGGACTAACAATTCAGAATTTAATACAACAGAATCCCACCATCACTTACTGAAAAGTCACCCATCTCTGGAGCAAAGGCCTGCTTCTGATGTCAAAAACAACAGCGGGTTGCGCTCTGCTGCTCCTAAGCAATCTTCTTGCACGTTGCCTACGCTTAGGAATAATAACTTGAATATAGGGCAAGATGAAGTTAATGAGCACTCTCAGTTCGAGTTGAAGCAAACTTCTGCTTCACGTCAACCTCCTAATACGAAGTCTGAGGTGATTGAGGGTGATGTGGACGAGGATGCAGTGAAAACTGCTCAAGCTGCAATTCAGATTGTCGATAATAGTCCCAGAAATCTTGATAAGTTTTGCGACTCTGATACTCTCAAGCCTTGTGATAAAAGTGTGACAGGAGAGAATAGTTCAAATAAATTGCTAGATGAAGTTAACCAGGGTTCCCAGTTTGAGCAGAAAACTATGAATGTGATGCGAGGTGGTGAAATGGTACAGGTGAGTGCTTGATAACGTCTTATATTTTGCCTTGTTACTGTCTTGGTGGTGAGCGGTAAACTACTGTAAGTAATCCTTTTTTGGTACCCATTTAATATTTTTGACTTTTTTTTTTGTTAATTACCAGGTAAGCTACAAGGTCTATATCCCTAAGAAAACCCCTGCTTTGGCTAGAAGGCAACTTAAGCGATGAGTTTCTGTCCAAGCTCTTAGAGAAAAGGCTAAACTCGCCACGATTTGTGAATTTGAGCACAGACAGACCGTCAGAACTAAGTTCATTGATACTGTTAAATTTTTAGGTTAAATCTTAGGTTTTGATGGTGTAGCCTGCTGAATTCGTATCTGTCCTATTTATTTAAATTAATAAAAGCATTGCAATGTGAACCTTACGACTTTGATTTGATGTGCTCTATTTGGTATTTCGACTTGCTGTCTTTACATTCTCTATCCATTTGAAAATGAAAAGGAAAAATTGAAAATAAATCAACATATTGAGATACAAAATGTTTTAAAAGAAATTCAAAGTATTAAAGCAGTACAATCTGCTCAGCAATTTTTTCAGAGTTTAGACTGATTCTGTAACGGTCCCGGCACAACGATAATGAAACATAGTAGCTGGTGATTCTGAAGCGGAAGTCACAAGCAACCAAGATAAGAGATTTCTCGAACATGGCATCTGATTGGCTTCGAATTAGCAGATATCTAAACTGAGTATTTCTGTGAACAGTCTACTATAAATAATGTTAGCACTGATCTAAATCTCTCCTTTTTCTGCCACTCACACAGGCCCAATCTTCCATTTCTGACACCACTATCCCTTCTAAGAATGGCGAATATCGTTCCATGATGTTTGGAATCTACGTAAAACAATCAAAAACAAACTGTTGTTCGTACACATACCAGAACTGGGAACAAGGGACAGAAAAGGCTACGGTTAAATATATCAGTTAAGAAAAGTATATATTAGGTATTAGAGTTACCTGCTCAATTATAATACCAGATAGGCCAATAAGTGCCCCAGGCTTTGCACAATAGATAATTCGATCTGCAAGTTCTAGTAGAGGATTCAAGAATATATTTGCAATAACAACATCATACTTGTCCTTGTCAATAACCTTTCTCATCTCAGATGTATTTTCTTCTTCTATAACTCCATGTTTGCTGTCATTCATGGAGGCATGAGAGGTTTTGGTAGATATTAGGTGAAGTTGCATTTTTTCAGGTCCTATATTGTTCAGGGCAGCATTCTGAGATGCAGATGAAATTGCTTGCGAATCCACATCAATTCCAACGGCATGGGCAGCACCAAACTGACGGAGAAAAATTGGGATTTTAGAGTCATTTAGTCAGCTGGTAGAAAGACCAAGCATGTATAAGAGGATAGAATGGATAGAATAATAAGAAACTGCTAATGAGAGGTTTTTGACTGTTGATGTGAAACTGAAATAAAAACAACAAAAGTACTAACATGAAATTTCTTGGGATAAAGAGGATTTATTGTTACGAAAATGAAATACCAAGCAAGTTTTAGAGCAAAGGTATGTCGAATATATTTCTACCAAATCGAAATTTTGAGAATTTTACTTCATTTAACAAAGCAGATATCTATCTCTACAGAAGCTTCTTTTCAAATTTTAAGAGCAAAAAAAAAAGAAAATTATGATACCGAAGATCCTATAACAAATGAACCTGAAGAAGCTCAAGGAAAAGTAATAAGCTAGACTTGTTTATATACTTATTTAGCAGAGAATCTGCATTAGATGAGATATGGAACCAGAAAAGAAGAAAATGAGAAAGCAATCGGGCAAAGTTGTTTTCTTTGTCAGATTGGGCATTAACAGCTCAAGAAGGTGTTTCACATTAATTCAAACTCAGGAGTCATCACATAATACCTTAAGTGCTGCAATTGCAAGAATTACAGAGCCTGTGCCATAGTCTAGGATGCACTCTCCTCCCTCTATATGGCTATGTAAGAGTAATAGACACAGTTTGGTAGTGGCGTGTTCGCCTGTTCCAAAGGCTAAGCCAGGATTCAGAATTATATTTGTCGCATGAACATCCTGTTCAAGTGAAGGAAAGAATGCCATATATATCAAATGTCAATGTTATCCGCATTCTTGTTTCCAAACTCTAAGTATAGTAATTCATTGCCAATGAACATTTAAGACTAACATTGAACATTCCAGCTAAAGTATAACCAAATGCATGGTGTACATATGTTATGATGAAATTCAGGATAATTAAGTAAACAATTCCATTAAGGTTTTTCCGCCCTAGTCACAAGTAGAACATTTGATGGTACAAATATGACTTGACCAATGAATTAAAGAGGGTTAAAAGTGATATAGCAATTTACCGAAGCAACCTTTCAGGGGGTGAAGAAAGAAAAAAAATAAAATAAAGCTAACAAATAATGAAAACAGAAGAGAGAGTAAGATAATCATACTGGTGGGGTTCTCCACTTCGGCACAACCCATAGGTCTTTGGTGATTTCAGTTGGATGAAATGACTCCTGTAAAAAAAAAAAATCGAAAGATTAAGTCAGCTTATTTTCAATGATAAACTCCAGCATTGACTCCTTATTGAAATAGCAATATCAATAATTTCTAAAGTAACAGCATGTTCCAAATAACATAATGGTCCCATATAAGACTTTGTGCTTTGTAAAATATGGCCAATATTCATATGCAAATATTTCCTGTACTTCTGCCTAATTACAACTTCACAAGCAAAACCATCTTCTGGTTCATACTTGCGCACTCCTACGATTCTCAGTTGTGACACAGCAATTATAAAATGTTTGCATAAGAACATTAAACCAGATGCAGACGGAAAGTTCTGCCTGTTAAATCAAAAATGTAGAAAACCAAACCACCAGGGCCACAAGTCACTCCCCGGCCTCCCTCCCACAAGAGGGGAAAACCAAGAATGACAGGTTTGCCCGATACAAGAGAGAAATAAAACAACCGAGGGGTTCTTATATGGTAAATGTCAAGGTAAGGTTTGCATACATTAGGTTTAAATATCCTATAGTAAGTAAACGAATGTGAAGAAAAGGAGGGCAAAGAAGAAAATTTACCTCTACTTTCTTCATCCACTCATGTTCACCAATTTTAACTTCAAATCTTGGTATCTTTTTCAAACCAATTGAATCAGCTGCAAGCGAAACACACATATTTATGTCCTCGTCTTCAGCAAAAATGGAACTAATGCAAATCTGCATATAACAAAATTTCTTCAGAACCCACAGCAAAATGTGTTTCGTTGCTAGTTCGTTACAACATTTAGTTTCTCTACTGATTTTGGACTTAAGCAATAAAAGCAATTTGAAAACATTAAATCAGTTTGGCAACAATCTACCTCATTGGTATTATCGTGAGCATCATCTTCATCCATGCTGGCAGAACTTGCACCAAAGCATAAAAGGGCTTCTGCAAGTACATCCTTGTGAGCAAAAGAGAATGCAGGTCAAACATTTGGGCAACTAGAAAGTTAATTTAATATGGTATAAATTTAACTAAATATGGTATTGTAGACTAGTTAATATTTCTTCCTCAAACAGGATCATTCCACTTCGACAAGTTAATAATCCATATGGCTCGTTACCCCCTGTAATTGAAATTGCTCATAAAAATTTCAGTTTGTGGGCAATAATCAATGGCTAACATGATTCTATCAAGAATTCTTAGAAGCTTAAACGTATGTTTCTTTTGCCAGTTTGATGGCTGCCAATCAGTGTCTAACAACCAAGAATACATCATACATTTTGACTCATCATGGATCAAATAGAAGTGATTTTTACATGTTATCACTGTTTACCTAGGATTAAAGATAAGGATCCCATTTATTCCTAGCAAGAAAGACTATATAAAACATATCCGCGGATAGAAGATGTCAAATATTAGTCTAAAGTCAAAATAGGAAAAGTGACCACTCTTTTGGAACATTGAGTTGTTGGATTAATGTTCAGTCAATTATTTCAGGCCACAAGTGACAAAGTTTTGAACTTTGCTCGGTAGTGTTCCATAGGCAACCAACTGTTAGCCATTGAAGAATAGGAAAATGCAGCATTACAATGAGAAAAGAACAGGGAGATTGGAAAACAAGAAGCTTACTGCGACATCTTTAGGGCAGTGAATCAGAACTGCAAGATAAGGCGAAGTAAAGGAATCGTCCACTGGAATCTCCGCAGAAGAGGCCGTGGAAAACTTTGGAGCACTGAACTGGGGTGGCCATGAGTCCCTTGCTTTGTAGCTGGAGGAAAAGGGAGCTGAGAACCAGCGATTGATAGGACAAGGTGAAGAGCGGAGGAAGCGGCGAGACAGGGCGGGAGAGCGAGCGCCAAGAGTGAAAGTTAGCTGTCTGAAGAAATGCCACGCCGCCATTTCCTCGTCTCGAGGGAAAAACAGAGCTTCAATTATGTGTATTTAACGATAAATTGATATCGTAACAATATTGTGGCTGTGGCACTTAAAAGAAAAAAATTGAAACATAAAAATCGAATTTTTTCAACAAAAAGAAAAGGGGAGTGCGTGTCTTTTCTTATGTACTTCCCAAGTGGATTTTAAGATAATATAATTCCAAAGATGCCTTCATCCCCTTCACTCCTCGCTTCATTATATTTTTAAAAAAAAAAAAAAAACTCACTCTCCCTCATATACTCCCCTTACCGCCGGCGATCTCCCTTCACACCCATTAGTTCTTCTTCATCCTTCCTTACCTTTTCACTTACATCATGAGACTCCTCGGCTAAAGAGAAACAAAACGGTGGAATGTAGTTGTCGTTTTGAGAATTTGGGAAGAAAGGAGGAATGGTGTTCTCTTCCAATCCCTTGGCTCTCAGCGTTCCCGAACCTGCCTTCGAGTCCTGGCTCCGGCTGCCTTGAAATTCTCGACCAGCGCACCTCCGCCGCTTCCACTACCACCAGTTCGGAGACCGCCACAACACCCGTCACTGGTTTCTTTGTCTCGTTTCTCTCTCACGTTTTGACCTTTCTCTCGCTCTTCACACTCAACCCCTTCGCCAAGCTCACAGCTGATGATTTCGTCGGCGACACGCCTTCCTGGTCCCGTTCCTTTATTGGCTTTGCGGTTCCTACTCACTTCCTTCGTCTCCATCTCAGGCTCGCTTACGGGTCCACGAGAATATCCAAGCGCTACGCTCGCAATTATGCATATTTGTTCATCCTTTTCTTCGTCTGCGCCTTGTACGGTTCCCTCTGCCACCTCCTTCTTGCTTCTTTGGTATTCCCTGATAGCTATGTTCCAAAGTTGCTCTCTTTGTTGTTCATAGGAAAGGCTAGGAATTCATGTAAGAACATTTCATGATGGGTACTAAAGTAAGTGAGTTGCATATGCTTGCGGTTTCTCATAGAAAAGAATGGGACTTCAATTGAATGAGTCTTTAAAAAAAAAAAAACTTTCTTCATGGAAAGTGGTCAGCTTGGTGGTTTCTGTAAGAGTTCACATCTTATGTGTACTGCTTTGTTTTGGATTGGAGAATTTCAGTTGCTATACTGTGGCAGCTGAATATGTTTGATAGAATAAGGTCTTTACTTTTTAAATTTGTGTTTCTTATTTTGTGAAGGATGGGATTTTCCCTTTTTTCTTTTCCATAGTAAATGTTGCATTATTTTTGCTTACCCTTTATTTGAGAGAAAAGAGAGGCAACAGTGTATCATTCTGCTTTTACTTATTTTAACTCTGATTGCTGTTGATGATTAGGTATAAAATGGCCGTCGCTCTTGTTGGATTAATATCATGATTGGCGTTGTGGGATCTTTTCAAGTTTTGTGGTGACAAATGGATCAATATCCTATAATCCAGCAATGTTTGATTCGCATTGCTCAATGTGGTGAGTTATAATCTTTTATTGAGGGAATACGTCTGATGTTTATGTTTTTCATTTTGCCCATTGCGTTTGTAATTGGACAATGGACATTATAATTCATCCAACATTTCCTCTTAATTTTGACTGCAAAATAGAGTATGGGATTTGTGAATCTGTACCCAGGAAGCTCCTTATTGGAAGAGTGCATAAGCATAAGCATAAGTATAAGCCTTTGTAGTTGGGAATCCCTTATAAGTCTAAATGATCTTTAGCTGGAACTCATCTTTCTGAATCTTATCTTTGCAGCAACTGCCGTTATTCTGATCTTTTCCCATGTTCAGATGGCCCTATTTTATGCACTATGTATCAGTTATGCAGGTAACTTTTTCCTGCTTTTTCATTCTGGTTGGAATCCTGTTTCTTTCTTTCACTGGTTTCCGTTATCTGACTCTTAACCTCAAAATTCTTTTCTAGGCATGATTATGCGTGCTGCATTTCGGAAGTTGACCCCTGCAAAGCAACCTTCTAGGGGGAGAGGTAGATAGCATGCATAACCAAACAATGGTTAAGTGGTCCTACAAATTATCTCATTGTAGATGTAAATCTTATAGAAAAAAAAAAAAAAAATGTAAGCGAATCAATTTAAAATTGAGGTAGATTAATTCTATGATTCAGTTGCACATTGTAAAGTTAATATTCCATTTATTTTTTTTTAGATGTCACTTTTTAAGAAAAAAAATGTTTTAATTTATGTCATTATAGAAGTGTTCAAGATAATATTGATTACATTTTCTTCTTTCATACTTTTTGTTATTTCAACTAATTATTGTAACTTATTTGTTCAAGGAGAATAGATAAAATAAATTAAGAACATATCGAAAAGTTCAGCAAAAATTATAACATATTAATTATATTTTTTTAATCTGTGTGCGAAGATCTTGAACGATAAGAGGAAATGAAGGGAATATGCAAATAGCCCATCAATTGTCTTGGTCGCTGTAAATTATCTGATTCATAAACTTAAGATGTAAAAATTTAGTTAAGAAAAAAAAAAAAAAAGTAATAAGGAGGCGTCAATTTGCCAAAAGGAATTGAAAAACAATTCATTTAATTCAGAAAAGTGAGTGATTTATCTGTTGGCTCATTCCTCTGTAATTCAATAAAGAGGACTATAAGTAAATATGAATTGATAGAATGTGTTACAATTTCAATGTAACTCAGCAATTCCCAAATTATACAGCAATGCTGTCAATATTTAAAACAAAAATGTAGGAAAAAAGAATATGATAACAATAAATGATTGAAGAAACAAAAATTGCTTACAATGATCTATTTACATTTAATCAGAATAAGCTCAAACGGGAAAAAACAGCACCACACAAAAGGTGACACTTCCAAATCCAGTCAAGTTGGATTTAGATCTCGTGAGGTTTGGCCTTGCCATCTGAAACAAATAACAAATAATGGGATTAGTCACAACACAGAGGGAGAAGCATGCTCTTCATTTTTAAGAACAAAGTTGATCAAAGGGCATACGAAGAGTTAGACCTCGAAAGGAGAAATCTTGCAAGTGGGCTTAAGTTGCTATTTGAATGAAATTCCTTGCTCTGTTGTTTCTTCCTGTTATCAGCTTCTGTATTCACATTTCTGGATTCTTCAGGTGTTGACTTGATTTTGACGAACATATTGGCAGCAAGCTCCTGCAAGTCTTTCAATGGAGATTCTCTCGAACTGCACATTAATTTTTTGTAGTGAGGAGTGTTGGAGAGTTCAAGAAAAATTTGTTTTTCTTTTACTGGCTGAATTTTAGTAAAATGTAAACCTTGCCAACCGCTGAAGCAAATTTTTCACAAGAATATCACAGGATTCATGTTTCGTCCGCTCCATATTTATGAGTGAACTAATGACTGCTTGTATTGTTGACCCTTCTGGATCGTCAGGAATGGCCTACAGAAGAACACCAACATGCTAACTGGAAAAATGTTGACAGCCTGAACCCTTTCTGTCTAAAACTTGCTAAAGCAAACAAAAAACATATAAAAGCCGGCGAATCTTTTGGGATATGGACTTCCATGAAAGAACTCAGAACTTGCCCTACCAGGCAAAAACTTTATTGACAATTTTTTCCAAGAACTTCGGATGTACAATGAAGTGATACTATTTGTGTTCAGGGTTTTAATAACAAGGAATTTAGAAATTCAAGGTTTGGTTGTTAGTGTGTGGAGATTTCCAGTTACTATGGATTAGAATTGCTTCGGTCTAAATTTTGAGTTTCTTGAACAAAAACATAGCAATAAGGTTATTGGAGTTACCTATACAATGCTTAGTGTGTCTCTAGGGCAACTATGAGACTATGAATCATCTGGTTGTTGAATAACGCTGAAACTTGTTCTTTCAAGTGTCATTATCTACACCTCATTTCGGGAAAACTTAATGCCCCACTATCAATTCAAATGAGAGTCCCAACTAAAATTTAAAATATTGTATCTGAAACAATTATTTTGGAACATCACATTTTTTATACAAAAATCGGCTCAGAACAAGCTGTTCTATTTTGCAAAAGAACAAATTTAGATTAAGAAAATTATAATAAAATACCACCTCTACTGGACAGCTCAGAAATAGTCGTGTGGTTTACCTCTTTTAAAGAAGGAATAAGTAAAACTGATAATGGAGCAGAAGATGATGTAATTTTGACGCTTTCTTCGTCATCATGACGTGATCTTGAAATTCCCTTTTGTACATCAATGTATTCACGAGATTTTCTGAAATCAAAATTTTCCTTGAGAATTTACAGTGACTGAACATGACTCTATTGTAGAAGCAAAAAAAAAAAAAACTACCGGCATTATGACAATGGATGTACCTTGAAGAATCAGAACTGCTTGTCATTTGGTCTCTCCTGCTTTCTACCATCTCACTGCTGATCTTTCCTAGCCCAAGTCTCTCTCGAGCATTGCCCTTCTTTTGCCCTCCTTGCATAGCAGCCCTTGCCTGGTGAGACAGAATAAAAAGATGTCAAAATAAGCAATATTACTTAGAAAATAAACCAACAGTCAGTATCAAGTGAAGTAAAATTCAAGACAAAAATAATTAGGAAGTGATTTAAAAAGCAAATAGACTTTATCAAACGTAACAATCTAAAATAGTTAAAAAAGCACATTGCCTGTTTCTCAAATAAAGTAGAAGTATCACTAAACAAAACATGCACAAAAAGAGTGCTATGCTTAAATAACAAACAAACAAACAAACAACCTCTGCAAGGTTTGTAGCACTATCTTCCAGAGAGGCAATTGAAGTTCTCTCATGAAGCCCAAGTCTGGACCTTGGTGTCTGTGGAGAATCGAACTCATCAGGTTGTCCACGGACAACAACAGTTCCACTGGTAGAAGCATCTTCAAAAGAAGCATAACTGCTGCTTGACTACAAAGCAGCATAATTTTTTAATTAAATGACTACATAGAACAGCCACAGAAGCCAATTGGTTTTCTAATTACAGCAACTACACTGAAAGTATACCTGGGGGCTTCTGTCAGAAAAAATTGAAGGCTGTGATCCTTTTGGAGATCGAATAACAACAGTTCCTGATCCATTCCAAGACAAGTCATCCTGTAAATTGAACAGTTCAAAAGGTCAAACAAATCCAGATCTGAAATGAAGCTTCATTAAGTTAATTGAATGGTAATCTTACTTCTTAATTGACACAATTCTCTCAGATTATTTGATAAGGTGAACTCTCTAAATGATTTAACTGCAGGAATTTTAATTATCATTTATATGTCGACCAAATCAGCAGAAAGATCATTAGCTAATAGAAAAAATTTCAAGTATCAGCTTAGATTATCTAAAAAATTCAGCAGTTCAGAATTCAGAATTTAGGCATTAATGATTGATCTAGTTTTATTGAAACTAAGAAGTCACAGTATTCCCAATATTGACGCATGTTTGCATAGTATCCCATTCACTCAGTTAAGTACAACTTCTTTGACAAAATCAATCAGATATACATAGTTGAAAGTTGATTACATCCTCAAGGTGATTATTCTGACGTTCATCATGGTGTGGAACTCTAACATCTTTCCCCAAGGATGTTTCTGAAGCTTCATTTAGTGCACTTTTATATGTAGATGCCCCTTGATAGCCACTCTCAGGAGGTTTTCTTTGGGTAGCGTGATTAGGTGAAATTTCTGTTTTCTTACTATCTCTATACTGAGGCAGTCGTGGAACACTACGAATTGTACCAGAACCCTGTGAACCACCAATGCTGAAGTCCCATCCAGAATTTTTCAGGGTTTTACCTGGACCACTGCCAATCAAAAATGCCCATTAGAAAATTCAATATAAGACATGAAAAATGGTAACTGACACTAATAACAATGAACCTACCTGGACCGAAGAGTTTCTTCAACTCTTGAAACTTTTGATGCCTTCATGGTATCAGATGCCTCCCCTGTCCCTCTTGGACCATTTCTAGATAACTGATTATCTTCCTTTATTTGGTACTTTGGACGCTCCCTATCAAGAAACCACCAAGCAGGATTTTAACCACACGCTAGAGAATTCAGACATCTCTCACGATTTCTTTTAACTTCTCAGATAAATTACATAAATAAAATATAAAAGAACATAGCAATAATTTGCACCTTATTCTCTCCGAAAGCTTTGGACTCTTCCTGGCATTGCGAATAAACCGGTGTTTAAGCAGTTCCTTAGCACTTGGCCTCTGGAATTAAAAAAAAAAAAAAAAAATTATGGAGGGTGAAAGAGAGAGAAAGTAGTAACCTCTCCACCAGTTCAGGTCAAGTTTAACCTAAAGTTACCAATCACAGAAAACAAAGAATTCAATGCACCCAGTTGAGATATAAATTTCAACAGCACATCCAGACAAATAAATCTACTATCCCTACTATTACTAATTTAGAATGCAACCATGACACATTCAAATTACAAGGTTCTTCTTTGTTTTAATTTTAAAAGATAAAAAAAAAAAAAAAAAAAAGTAAAAAAAAAAGGTATGATATCAAGCATATTAAGTATGATGACATAAATTATGTTTCTGATTATTCTCATCTCATACAAGATATTAAGTAAACAACAATAGGCATTTTAAAGGAGAAGCACTTTATCATCTTTTTTCACTTAAGTTGCAAGCCCAAACAGAACTTGTTTGTCCAAGTTAGATAAAAACTGCAGTCAACAAATGCGTGACCAACAGAAAGAAAATGAAACAACAGTGAGGTTGCCAAGAGTATAGACACTTGCCTCAGCAGGAACCTTCTTTAAACACAACGACACAAATTCTTTCAAGGGACGAGAAAAATGCTCATCTAACTGCACCAAAGCAAATAGAATGTCAAACTCTGATCTCAAACTAGGAAAAAAAAAATGAACACTTCATTAGCTTAATATGGTTTGAAACTTGGAACCACGAGTCTGATTATGATATTAAAAAACACAGAACCTGTGGTGGATTCTCTCGGGGAATGATAAAAAGCACTCTCATAGGATGAAGATCAGCAAGAGGAGGCTCCCCTTTAGCCATTTCAATTGCAGTGATCCCCAGAGACCAGATGTCCGCCTGCATCACCCAAACACCGAAGTGATGACTATTAGGGTCTAAAAAGACCAACACAGTAAGGGCATTCAAAAGAAGAGATCCACGAAGAAGTGAAAGGAAAAAAAAAAAAAAAACTTGAAAGTTAACTGTAAACATAACCTTCTCATTATATCCTTCTAAATTCTGAATAACCTCTGGTGCCATCCAAAATGGGGTTCCAACAAATGTCTGTTGTGAAACAAATTAGCATTTGTGTACCATATGAAGACTAGTAGACTACTAATTTACAACTTCAAGAGTTTTGCTCAGTTACATAAACCATAAGAAGAAATCATGATAGGAAGGAGAAAAGTAAAGAGCTAAAAGTGACAAAAACGCCCAGGCAATTATTTTTCTTAATTTCATTTGAAGACTACAAAATTATTTTCTTAGCTGATTAAAAGAAGAGAAAGAAAATTGTTTTTGAGAGAAGGATAAGTGTGGAGTACCAGTTTATCAAAGACTGGATGTCATTTTTAATCTAAAGTCTAAACAATAAACAACAACAATATTATTTTCTCTATAACCCTTCCACGTCTGATTGATCAAAGGTTTACCCTTAATGAAATATTTTTACCTTTCTCCTTGATATGGTCCTTGTTAGCTGTGCAGAAACACCAAAATCTGCAACCTGTGACAAATTCATGTCACAAAATATGCATATAAAATAATGTAATGCATGTAAATCCACATATCATACATGTATATCAATTTTTAATTGATTCACCTTCTACAGAAATAAATCAGACAATTATAGCCTTTGGGAATATGACATATACCTTTACATCACCATTCTCAGTCAATAAAATGTTTGCCGCTGCAAAATTGAAGTTTTGTTGTCAAATTAATCAACATAATGTAAAACTTGAAAAGCATTATCAAAAAAGATGTAAGGGCACAGAAGAACCTACTAAGTGTAGGAAAGGAACTTTCTTAACTTTGATTTGCACCAAATAATTGTAAGTAAATATACAGAAGAAAATGAGGTGAAACCTTTAATATCCCTGTGAATTTTCCCTTCAGCATGTAGGTAGTCAATTGCATGCAGCAAGTCACATAAAATGCAAGCAATTGACATTTCATCAAGTGGAGGACCTGATAGAAGCTGCAGAAGCAAACTCAGAATTATTCCCACACATATTGACATTAAAAAATTTAATGTTAAAAAATAAAGAAAATGATAGACAAAGGGAAAATACACATATTGACCATAAGAAATCTAAATACACCAGCTAAGATATGTACACATCAGCACAAAACTATACATTTATAAAACAAAAAGCAGAGAATCTAGATCTAACAACATCAATCAACAAACTATGTATCGATTTGCACTGAAAGAGATCACGATTGGGAAAAAAAAAATACCACTGCCTTATTACCTAACACAAACATCAATTCTGCATTTGTTTGTCATTGAACTATGCAATAAAATACTCCATTGCATTCATTTTGAATATTTATAAATAGTCGATTACACTCTATGGGTTGTAATCATTTTCTCTTGTAAAAAAATTATAAGTATACATGAAATAAACACAGTTCAAGAATAAGCTATGGATATTTATTAGCAAAAGCAGAGACAGACCTCAAAGAAACATCAACTTCAATTTTGAGCTTTGAACAAACAGAAGTAAGTCAATAGAAGTAACCTACTAGGTCAGCAACAGAGCCTCCGGCCATGTATTCCATTATTATCCAAAGTTTAGTTTGATTGAGATAGGAACCATAATATTCTGTAATGTATGGACACCGGCACTGTGATAGAACTTGAATTTCCTAACAGAAATTATATTGATGAAAAAGTTAATCATTTGGGTACATAATAGATGCAATATACAAGTAACCTATGAGATTATACCTTCTGAATGTCCTCAATCTCATCCTCTCTGCAGGATAAAAGAAAAAGAAAAAGGTATAATGAATATTGAATTATTGAGAGCAATAAAGGCTCAAGGTCTCAATCTAGCTTGCTCATCATACCACGTAACAAAAGTCAAGATAGAGAAGAAAGTATTCTACTTACGATTCTTCCAAATCAATCATTTTGATGGCAACTTCTTTGCTCAGCTCCTTGTCAAACCTGTAGTAAGAAAGAACAACAAAATACTCATCACTCAATCTTATATTATAGTCTGCTTCTAAATGCAGTGTTCAGATAAGATAAGGTAGTTTTTTTTAAACCAAGGTCATTTGTATAGCTTTATGTCATTTAAAATGAAAGTGAAAACAAAAATATGAAATATCTTTGGAAATCCATTAGATGTGGCATAACTTTATGCATATATTACCATATGCATCTAAAATGTGACATCATTTTAAATTCTAAACAAATATGAAGATAAGAAAGGATTGATAAAACAAAATAAGAAAACTTGATGGCTATAAAAATTTTAACAAAACCTGAAGCCAATCTAAAATGGGCCCAAATCCTTCTATAAGATTTTTATTTTCACTTTCCTAAAATATCAGTGAATTATAAAAACATGCACGAGGGGCATAACCTGTTTCTTTCAAGGAATGGATAAGGAAATAAACTTGCATTTGAAATTTTGAAATAGCTAAATCAACCTTGCTTCTATCTCTTTCGTGCTGCTTAAATTTGCATAATTATAAAATTTTCTTCTCAATTATTGTAATTACATCCATTGACTGAACCATCATAGTTGAATTTTGGACAGCTTAACTGCATTTAGAGTCAATACCGTCAGTGATTAGTTAACACGGATCATCTTAAAAGGCAAGGACATGATGTTCTTGCTTAATCAACATCACCAACACTAAGTATAATCACACTGCAGCACATTGAGTTACATGATCTGAAAATGAGAATCTTGATTTATGGGGAAAAAATAAATAATAATAACCAATTTCCAGGCATCCCGAAAACTGACTGATATGAGGAACATTCTTGGTTCAGAATACAAACTTGGAAACAAAAGACAATAGAATGTTATACAAACATGAATTTCATCCCCTATTGCATTGACTTACACCAAGTGTCACAAACAACAATCAGAGTAATTTTGCATAAAGAAGTCTGAACCATTAACAAAACAGAAGAAGTGCTAAGCAGTTCATTCATTATGCCTTGTTTCCCAAGTTTTGAGGAATTCTAAGGTAGACTGAATAGGTTGTAGGTTCTTCTGTTTTTGCTGTAGAACCGGTTCAAGTTAAGAAAGTTCTTCCTTCAATGGATACCATACTATATATCATTTAGTGATATATATTCTACTTGAGAAATTTCATCCACGTCTCGTTTAACTATAATGAAATTTATATAGAAGGATTCCTTACCTGTTGAATTCACGGAAGGCCCTTTGATTACAATAGCATCAAATTAAAGATTCATAAATTGGTTATCATTATAGCAAAAGTTATGTTTTCAAATGACCATATGTAAGTAAGTTTGAAAATCAATACAAGTAAGGTAATTCTCAATGCCATACCAGCAGAAACAACAAAACAGAAAGCCTTATACAAAAAATTATTCACAAACTCACTGGCTATGCCATATGTGTTTAAAAGCGAAAAAGCACAACCTCGGACCAAAATAATACTTACCCCTTATAGACATCACCAAATGATCCTTGTCCAATGAGCTCCAACGAACCAAATTTTGATCCTGCCAACTCTGCTAACGCCGCTATCTCAGCCATTCTCACAAGTAATGCGTTAGAGCCTCATACGCTTTCTACATTTACATCTGAAACACAACACGACAACTGAGATACATAGGTTACGCAAATATCTTCAGTCCATGTTTCCACATTCTTCAAAGTCCATCATCCAATTAAAGCCAAATGTTTTCACCACCGGGAGTGGAATTGGATACAAGCGCGCAACCAACAATTGACTTCCAATACCAAATTTTGGAACAGCATTTGCAAGCAATAAGTTAATCAATCAATAAATTCTTTACATAATTTCACATATGAAAAGTGATGAATCCTATTTCTGCCACAACTATTTCTTCTTCTTTTTTTCCTAATTTCCACAAAAAAATCAAAATAAATCAATGAAGCACAATGCAGTGGAGCTCTTGTACTCAAAGCAAAGCATATGAGAAATAATACGTTATCTTTCTTATTTTTGTTAGGTGCAAGTAGGATGCTAGAAGTGACTACCCAACAGAATTGAATATGCGATAACACTCAAATTTCACTGGCGAAAATGAAATGAAAGCGAAACAGCAACACCCACATGATTTTCGGATTGAGTATTTGAGCTTATGCCATTCCTATGAATCTTCTATGACTTTCGTATATCTTACGATATAAGGTAAACCAATCGAGATTCGAACTCACCCATGAATGCGATTTATGTGATACGAGGAGCTTGTGATTATGGGTTTAAGAGACAGATCTCTGTCTCAATTGTGTGCCTTCATAGGACTCTGTCTATGCGCATACTTGTGTCTTTGTCCTTGTCTATGCTTATGCACGGAAAGAGACCTTACGGATCGAAACCAACTGTTTGTTAATGGAGTCTCTGTCCTTCGTTTTATTTTTTAACTTCCAAATTATTGATTGCAGTGTGCAGTTATGATTTTGACTAAAATTACATCGCATTAATTTTTTTTAATTTAATTTTTTATATTTTAAATTTTAATTAATTTAATTTTTTAAAATTTATTAATTTAATTTTTATATTTTAAAAATATTAATAATTTAAATAACGAAATTAATAAAAATTAAAAATTATTAATGATTAAATTAATAAATTTAAAATATAAAAGATGAAATTAATAAGAATTTTAAATATAAGTGGTAAAATTAATTAAAATTTTAAATATAATAGATTTAAATTAATAAATTTATAAAAAATTAAATTAATAAAAAATTTAAAAGTGAAAGATATAATTTATATAGCATGTGTTTGGGTCGGGATGATCCAGTTGGAAATATCCGAACCGATAGAACGGAAGCTCCTTCTTATTTGAGTACAAAATGGTATGCTCGACAGCTAGATACAACGATGAAAATGAAAACATACCAAACAAAAGAAAATAACAACGAAATCGAATATAAATGTACTTTTATCATTCGAATTTTACCATGTGACTCACACTATTATACATCCTAATATATAATTTTTCAATATTTATTTTATTAAGTTGAGAACAACTTATTAATTGTAGCTCGTCAATTCAATTTGATATAGCTTAAGTTTAAAATCATACCAAATCAATATAGATAATTTAAAAAATTTGTAAATTAAAAATCTAATAATCAATTTACAAATTGATAATTTTCAAATCAACCATAACCATTGGTTTAATTATTTTGGTAGAATACATATAGCAATATGACAAGTTTTTAACTCACTAAAAAAAAGTTTAAGCATACAAATCTCAATTGGACCATTAAGTGAAAAACAAATCAACAAACATACAAAGAAGAAAAGACATTTAAGAGTAGTAATATAACTTACTTTCATTAAATCCTTTAACCTTTTCTATTTTAATTCTTAGTTGTGTGAATTATAAAATTATTGAGGGAAAATTTGGAAAAAAAAACTCAATGAAATAAGAGACAGGTAATAGAAGCTTAGAGGAGTTGTCTTGTCTACCTTCCCTAGCTTGTTGCCACACGCCTTTGCCATTGCAAACTCTGACTGTGTAATAGGCGATTGGTTGCTAAAATGGAAAAGCTGAAGTGGGAGAATAAGGCTAGAGATTTGGAAGTGGGGTGGGTGCTTAAATGTTTTGCCCTACCATGTGAGTGTTGGAACAAGTAGCCATAGGCCCACATGAACACCTATCTTTCAAGGGTAGGTGTGAAAATAAAAATATAGGGGTGAGAACAGAAATGGTGGAGTGCTTTTTGGGTTTTACAAAGTACTTGGGATATGGGCTAAAAGGCTCACTAACATGGGGGGCTTAAAGACCTATGGGCTTCAAATTTTCAGCCCAATCATGTTTCTTTGATGCTAGGCATAGAATTCCTTTTCCAAAATTAAACAAAAGGTGGTTCACAAGTTAGCAAGAATAGTCGTATTGATACTATTTTTTAATTCATCAGTGTTTGTTGCAATTTGCAAGTAAGAAACTAGAGACAATTGTTTGTCTTTCTCTCAATTTTATTATGTTCAGTGAAAGTGAAATCAAGGAAACGTCTGAATATAAGAAAAATATTTGGATATTTTAAGATATCATATATAGCAACAAAATTTTTGGATAAGAAAATGTCATGCTTTCGAGTTTCACACTTTGTATCTTATTTTTTCTTCATATAATGCCAATATGTTAAATAAAACTATTCAATATATAAATTACTATAATAAGATACCAACAAATGTCAATAACATATAGTTGCTAAATAAATTGAGTTTGAATGTCAAATAGTTTTTTTTTGTAATATTATGGATATAAACTCATATTTATATAGAAAATAATTATAACTATTTTACTTTTTAAATAAGATTATTTTTATCTCTAATATGAGATAGAGATACTTTTAAATAATTTTTTTTAAAAAAAAAAAACAAATAGTTGTGGTTAAAGTAGGCTTTCTTCACGAAAGATTTTTTTTTTTTTTGTATTTTAGTTGTTTAAATACAAAATTTATAAGTTTTGAGGATAATATCAATAACATTCAATTTTTTAGTTTTCAAAACTAATGTCAAATTTCAAACCTTTTTTTTTTTTTGTTTTTAATTTAAAACCTAAAGTGTTTACCTTTGAAATGAGATTATTTTTGTTTAGGACGAAAAAAATTTAACAATAGTAAATTTTGGCAAAAAGAAAATTTCTTCTTGGTCTTTGAATAGTGTTAATTTGACCAAATCCACTTACCAAACCTTTTTTTTCCTCTACCCTTCAAATTGTCTACTTGTTTAAAGTAAGAGCCGAAGCATATCTGGTTTTGTCGTTACTTGGTTTCTTCTGTTTTAGGTATTGGATGTGTGATGAGATGGTCAACAGAAAAGAACCAATGTTGCTCTTTAATTTGCTAATCATTCAAGAATCATAGACTAGACAATCTCTCATAGCAGACAGCTGATGCGTGAATTAAGGTTCTAGCTAATAAAGGAAAGCTAAGCTTTTTGATTACTACGTAATTCAAACTCCAATCATACTATTATAGAAAAAGAGAAGCCGAAAGTAATTAAATTCTTTTGGCTTTGATTTGGTTTCCATCAAAACTAAAAGGAAAGTGATTTTTCACTTAAAAACTCTTGTTTGAAAACCTATCCTATCACGTGTTATGTTATAAAGGTGAAAAGTTTCAGATTTTAGGTTTAAATATGAAATTAATATATACCCATCAAGGTATTAATTCAGTAATAAGCGATGAGACTCCAAGGTTTAGGTTTGAAAACCTTAAGGTTATTCTTATTAAGATGGATATTATGTTAGTTATTGTTCCTCTTTCAAACAAATTTACACCTAAATGATGTGAGACAACGTTGATTAGAAAATGTTGTTTCACGTATCAATTAATTAGTTGAACAGACTCTCCTTTAATTTGATTCTCAACCTGCACGATAACTACCAAGTTGAAATGAATTGTTGAATTCATTCAAAGTTGAAAGCTCATGTGATATCATCCACAGTGATTTTGGTTACATGCTTTGCAACTGGCATGCAACCCATACAGCACACAGCATTATCCTTTGACCACAGATAAAGACAATTCAGAGTTTAAATTCGTCTTTTTGAGTAGATTGTCGTCAATTGGCAGAAACATCGAAACAAGCAGCCACTCTATCTAAATCTAATTATCCATGTTTGATGTTTGGTTGAAAAGAGAATCCATGATGATTCCTGAATAGTTGAAATTCGGTATTAATCCAAAGTTGAAAGTTTTTTTATATTGTACGTACGTGCATGATTAACCCATTTGGTTCTTAAATATTAAGATTCAAGTTTCAACTGGCCAGCTCCGTTGAACCCTCGTGATCATGAAACTTCACATGCAAATTTATTGGGTGGGTTTGAATTGTCTAGTTAGGTTTTTGAATGTTGTTTTCATCTTTGCTTACCAATTTCCAGCTGCCTAGATTTATTGAGCCTGTCTAGCTCATTCGAATCTTGCGGATCAGTAGAACTAGCTAGCTAGCTAGGGTAAATAGTTAACGAAACTCTCAAACTTTTCTTTCTTTTAGAATTGAAACACTAGACCTAATGGGTATCTACATATAGCCTTGAGTACATTAAACTAGTTAATTTTCAATAATAGCTGCAGTAATTAGCTCCTTCATTTGAATTGATTAGATTATACTATATATATATTTTGATATATATAGACTCCATTTCTTATTGATTAATATATTCACATGCTTGATACGTGTAACTTAAACAATTTGATCCATTTTACTATGAATAGCAATATAAAAAAAGGACCCAAAAAGTCAGGGATCAGTCAATTTGGGTTAAGATAAATATAGACACCTACCAAATTTTCCAAATTCCATTTCCTTGTTGGAAGGAGCAAAGCATCTGATGGTCAAATAAAAACAAGGTCAAAATATTAAATGGAGCTATAGCTAGCCAAAGGCGAAAATAGTATGTGGAAACTTTCTATATTAATTAATTTATACATGCATGTTACTTTATCTAATTGCCCAAGAAAAGTGGGTAGAATAATACGACTTTGCAATTGCAAATTAAAGTTCAATGACCACTAGCCTCATTAGCTAACAAGATTATTAACCATTACGATCAGTTATGTAGAACAATGACAATTGTAGAATCAAATATTGATGTAACACTACGATTTAATGAAATCAGATAGTTTTATTGCACTACGTAACCATATAGTCACGTAGTCACATGATCCATTTTGAATCCAATTTAACGAGAGTGTGCTGTGTCTATGTAATGCCAGCTATGGTTAAAGACATTTTTACAAACATATATGTAAATTGTGCATGCATCTGAATTGTGATAAAGTGACAACGATGTGACCCACGATTTTACTATAGTCTGTTGCCAAACTGGACTCTGGTTTAGGGTTGAAATTAATATTGGATTAGCTTGCAAATGGGGAATGATAAATTAATCAACCTTTTCTCATTTGTTTATGCTGAAAATGGAAAGTAGAAGAATGCAAAACTTTTGGCGAGCATGCAAGTCAAAACCACACAGGTGAAACTGCTGCATATATATTATCAAAGCTGACCTATTTAGTTCAAAAAGAGCCGTAACTACAACTCAAGACCAAAGACTTTATATTGTGTTTTGAACTATTGAAAGCAACAGTGAGACTTGAAGAATATCAGCTGCTACTATTCAATTACCACCACAGGACACGACAAGACATTTATAGCACAGACTCATGTAACCTACCCACACAATTTTCATTCTTTGCACACTTTAATACACACTCTATAGTTTGTGAGTTGTTATAAGAATAAAATTATAAAAAAATTATAAAGTATAAAGAAGAAACGTGTAAAAAATGAATATATATAAATGGGTGTGCATAGAAATCATTGCATCAAAAATTTAAGGTGCATGTGGTGGGTAATTTGACTCACGAGAAAACGATTCATTGAATCCAATATATGTATATATTGCTCCTAGATCGTTATATTGGTGTGAAATGAATCGCGTTTGACTGAGACAAACGAAACTCGTTGTAATCAGATTCAACTCAAACTTCTTGTACAAAAAATCTAATAACAACTTGAAACTTCGACTCTTGCTTTCTTATGCACCACGAAAATTCTAGGTAACGTTGAAATATTAATTTTTTTTTAAAATAAGTAAATCAATGAAGTTTCCTAGTTATTCCCAATAGAGTTTTTTTACATAAGATTAGTAATTGAGTTTTTATCAACATGCTTCTTGAACCCAACTTTATTAAAAATTAGATAAATTTATTAATTATTATTTTTATCTTAAATAAAAATTGATAGTGCCAATCTTTTTTCTGTACAACTTTCATTTGTTTTCATCTCACATGCATTAATAAATTATAATCCATGAGTGCCGAAACGCAGAAATTGATCGTAGTTCTGGTTATATTATTTTTATGTGTTGATTAAGTACTAGCTAGCTAGAACATTAAAATTATTTCCTATGGTATATATACGACTATGACAACTTTATAACTTAAATTATCTCTCTCCGGAAAATTCAGTGGTGAGGTAATGCATATGCATATAAGTTGCTTATTTTGTCCCATCTACAAACTAATCCAAAGACAACAAGATTTACCTCACAATTTTATTATATTAAAACTTTGGCTTTTTCTTCTTTTGCTAACATCATGCATGTCTCCCAATTTTTATTTTTTAATTCAAGCAAAATTAAAATTATTTTTTCTTTCTCAAAAGTAAAACATTAAGAAGAAAAAGTGATATAAATAACATTATTGTTTTCTTAAATTTCACTAAATTTAAATATTCTTATGATAATGTAACGTGACACATAGTGGTATATAATAATAACATTACTCTTTGCATAGTAGCAAATTGTGCTTGTGATGAGATGATTTTTTGTTTCATATATTAAATTTTTTTTTTTTAACGTTTTTATTTTTCAAAAATAATATTTAAATTTTTGATTATTTATTTAATTTTATATTGAAATAAAATTATTAAAAAAAATTTTAAAAAAAATATAAAACTGAATATATTGTGACTGCAATAGATTGGTTCTTGTTATGTGAGTTTGGTCCATGATCAGGGTTTGGGTTTTCTTTAAGCTTGAGGGGTTTAAGCGATTCGGACATGGGCCCCACAAAAGATACGGTCGTGTGGTTGTGAGCGAGGCCTGAGCCGGTCAATGCGGAAGAGAGAAGACAAGGATTTGGATTCATGCATCGATTTGCTGGTTTATGCAACGCGCGCATACATCACACGCTCCAGTCAAGAGATCTAAGAAGCAGAACAGAGCGTTGGGGCCCACTGGGTGAAAAGATCTTCAGCGTTGGATTTAGGCGAGTGAAATGGAAGACCTGATGGAGAGTGTGTAATTGCCGCAGGTGGAGACGCAACGCCCCGCAATTCGTGCGCTACACTTACTTTATGAAGAACGATGCACCGACTCACTGGCACGGCACGTGTGCACGTGATACATTAATCTCACTACTCCTTTTTGTTTCAGCTTTAGTTAATTCCTTATTTAACTTACACACACGCACTGTATAATAATGCCTGCTTTGCAGTTCCGTAGCTCGTGTTGCATCTCAAGGATATTAACATTTTTAGGGGCACCCGCCCTCCCTCTCCTTTCTTTGCTGTTGGGTTTTGATTACGAATTCCTCTTTCCATAGGTGAAATGACAATATTGCACTTTGTATTTTGTATATGGTAGACCAGTCAGAACCAAATGTGATAAACATATCATGACTTTTAGTTACTTAATTTAAAATAATTTATATATATTTACGTATATTTAATTAAAATTATTTAACATTAAAAATTAACTAATTTAAAAAATTTATTCTAATTTATGATTTATTATCTTATAACCTGTTATGGACTAAACTAATAATGTCTAAATATGTTCAAAGATATACATCTCATTTTCTTTATATAAGAAATAAAAAGACTTCAACAAAAAAAAAACTCTCATTTTTACACACAAAACAACCCTCAAAACTACCTTATGATCCATACATATAATGCCTGATTGGTAAGTAATAAGTTTTTCATGAAAATGTAAAGAGATTTGATGGATATTAATGGGGTAAGGCTAATATTGGGTTTTCACTTGCCTTAGTTGGTAAGATAGCTAGGTTTGGTGATAAGAGAGAGGAAGTGATTAGGCCTTGTGGTGATACACATGCAGCTTTAGAGTTTGAACCGTACAAAAAATTAGAACAATCACCTAAAGAGCTGACATAATAACAATATGATATACTCTTAAAATAATAATTCAAATCTAAGCCTCAGAGTCCACCCTATCACTTGTGACTGGTAAAGATTCTCTGCACGCCCAAATTTGTCATAATGACATTAATAAATCTATTATAAAAATGGATTAAGAGGTAGCCAGCATATCGAAATATGCAAGAATATTAACAATTATTTATTTATAAATTTATGAGTATACGGAAAGAAGCCACCGCCACCTAGTAACTCTCATTTCATACATTAATCGATCATACAACACCTTTCTTCGTCATGTAAATCCTTATCCATTACTTTTATTAGTTTAAGGTTTTGTTTGAAAGTCCAAGAGAAGGAAAACTCAAATCAAAGCGGCTGAAAAAGAAAAAACTTCAGTCGCTACCTTAATTTAATATCATCTCTTCTTCCAGTGCCTTTGATAAGAGATCTATAGCTGTTTTCTTCATATATCTTTTATATACAAAATTGATTCATATTTAAAATTAAAATAATAATCAATGAATCTTTTAGAAGATGACATTCATGAAATGATTTATTTATTTTTCAAACAAAGAAAAAGTTAAATGAATTGAGTTAAAATTTAAAGAGTATTTACTAAGTAGATCTTTATATTAATAATAAATTTTATTAAAAAATAATTGATAAAGAATAATTTTCTTGGTCTCTATTAAAATTAAAAAAAATTGTTATTATTTCATTACACTTCTTTGATAAATAGTACCTTGTTGAAGGAAAAGTACAAACAAATGCAATGCTTATGATAAACGACCCTACGTACGTTATTGCATTAGAAAAAAACAATAAATGAAGAAAGGCATCAGTTTTATTATTATGGGACTACGACTATGATGCACTTGTCGTACAACACACAATGACTTAACGTACACACGTGGCAACAAATTATTGGTTGAAGGTACTGTTGTATCTAAGAGATACTGCTGGATATTTGGTTCCTTGGATAATTAGAATTAGACAATGAAATGGTGTTTTTGTCCCAAAACCCCTCTAACGCACGCTTAACAATTAGGGAGACCGACTAATTAGAGGGAAGAAAGTCAACTTAAAGGGCTGAATCCAAACAAAACCATAAGACTTTTGGTCAAATTTTATATATTGGAAATCTTGGGATTAACCGACAATTCTCATATATGCAAGAAAGTCACACCCTTCATCATTAATAAGGTACTTTGGTTAAAAGTTTCTAGCTCTTAATTTTATTTTTTATGTCATGCTGTTATTTTAGATGAAATTATTAAAATTAATGATTCCACAACAACCTTATCACTTTTAACATAGATAAGAAAAATGGGATGTGATGCCCAAGCGAGGCTTACATGTAATTAGGACATTATGGGTTATTATAGGCAAGGACAATAATAGAATAGACACATTCATAATGGCCTGAGGCCAGAATATACTATTTCTAAAGAAAGCCTAAAAAGATCAGAAATTACATATCGGTTTATTTACATTACTTTACATTATATGTATATATTACTTTTTATTGAAAATTGGAGGAATAAAAGCTTTTTCCAACTAATACTAAAGTAATTTGAGTCCTAATATGTTAAGCCAAAATATTTAAATTCAACATCTTTGAGTTATCTTTATCCAAGTCTTAGTCAAAAATTAACAGTGTAAAATTACTTTGAGTGTTAAGAGTAATTTATTCATTTTTCAATTTTCTTCTCACTTTGATTTAAATGTAAATTTTCCTTGTCCATGTATCAAAATGTCCGGTCCAAAAGAATACACTATCTCAACATAGTGTACAAGAATTATTCAAAATAAGCATTTTTATCACATGGTTTTGAACAAAGTATGAAGAATGGAATTTAAGACGCGACAAAATAATTTTTTTTAAATAAGACATAATTTTATATTATTTAATTTATTTAATAATTTTAGTTATGTCACGATTTTGTATTATTTAATTTATTTAATAATTTTAGTTATGTCACGATTTTGTATTATTTAATTTATTTAATAATTTTAATTATATTATGATTTTGCATCATTTAATTTATCTAAAACAATTACACGTTGCAAGAAATTTGAATTCACGTGTGGTGTGGTGAAAGAAAGAAAACAAATTAGGTCATGGCACCCCAAAGTCACCTACTCCAAACTTGGCAATGAAGATGAGTTTTACTTGGCTAAGACACAAGGGTAAAATTGTGAAATTGCCAAGCGAAGACCCTGACCTCTTCTCCTCCTCTGTTTCCCCGGTTGGCTTTGTTGCACTTTGCAAGAGACAGAGGAAGAGGATAAAAGGTGTCCCCACGGTTTTTCATGGTTAGATACTTACCAAATTACTACCCCTCTCTCTCCTTTAACCTTAGCCTGTCAAAGTAAAGTAACATTGCCAGGGACAAACAAAAAAGAAGAGAGAGAGTAAGAGGAAGCTACTAGCCAAAGAATAAAAGCCGTGAAACAGAGAGGGACGAAGAATTGCTCTACTTTGTGGCGTCTAAGCATTGTGGAGAGGAGCTGAGATTGAAAAAAGAGTTAACGAGTGAAGGGTGGTGTTGCAGAGTGACAGAGAAGAGAAGATAGATAGGTGGAAAGAAGAGAGGAAAAAGGGGCTATCTGTGGAGTGAAAGAGAGGTAGAAAAAGGGTATATACTGGGAAAGGCAGAGAAAGAGAAAGAGCAAGAAAGAGATGGTGGGCTCAGGAGCATCAGATAGGGGCAAAGAAGCTGTTGGGATGATGGCCCTTCATGAGGCCCTCAGAAGCGTCTGTCTCAACTCAGACTGGACTTACTCTGTCTTCTGGACCATTCGTCCTCGCCCGTATGTTTCTCTCTCACTCTCTGTCTCTAGAACAGTAAAATTCCACCTCCTTCTCTATCTGTTTGGTTTTGAATGTTTGTTTCCTCAACTGGGTCTCTTCAATTTTCTGCAGAAGAGTCAGAGGTGGTAATGGCTGCAAGGTCGGGGACGATAACGGCAGCTTGTAAGTATGGTTTTCTACTTTTTCTCTCCCTCGGTTTGCCCAGGACCAACTGAAATCAAGATGCTTAATAAACAGAGCAAAATTGTGTTTTGAGCTCTGACAGTTAGATATTTAGCAATTTCTGATTATGGTTAGTGTTTGATGACTTTACGTGCATTTTTTTTCTTTTTTCTGTATTGAATTTGGTGAAGGATGCTGATGTGGGAAGATGGCTTTTGCCGAGGAAGAGTTTCAGATTGCCTGGAAGAGATTGATGGAGAAGATCCTGTCAGAAAAGCCTTCAGCAAAATGTCCATTCAGTTATATAATTATGGAGAAGGGTGGGTACTGGGTAGGTGTTTATGTTGTTGTGGTTTAAATCTCTCTGTTTCTTTCTCTGTCTATCTTCAATAGTAGAGGGAGCTGCAACTACAAAGCAGAATTCTGCTCTGATTGGGTTAACTGGGTTTTGAAAACTGCAGGTTGATGGGAAAGGTTGCATCTGATAAGTGCCACAAGTGGGTCTTTAAAGAGCCTGCAGAATGTGAACCCAATATATCAAACTACTGGCAGAGTTCCTTTGATGCTGTATGCAATTTCAACCCTCACATCTAATGTTTTAACTTTTTGCATTTCAACCTCAACAAAATCTAGCATTAAATTTCAGTTCTGCTATTGGTTAAGTGTTGCTATGTAGTGATTGATTGGCTCACCTTCCCTCTCTGTTGCTTTTAATTGCAGCTTCCTCCTGAATGGACCGACCAGTTTGAATCAGGCATTCAGGTCAGAAACTGAATCAACTTCACCTTGCCATTATTGGTTTCAGATAGCTTCCTTTAAGAACTCTTAACTATTTTGTTTTACTTAGATTTTCTCTGCCTTTCTTTCATGAGCAGACAATCGCTGTAATCCAAGCTGGCCATGGCCTTCTGCAACTGGGTTCTTGCAAAATCGTGAGTGATTACTTTAGTTCTGTTCAAACAGCTTAGTTGGGGCATTCATCAAATGTTTGATATTTTTCTGATTGATGTTCATTGTTCACAGATTCCTGAAGACCTCCATTTTGTGCTGAGAATGAGACACACTTTTGAATCATTGGGTTATCAATCTGGGTTTTACCTCTCCCAACTCTTCTCTTCAACGAGGAACACTTCCTCTTCAACTTCAGTTCCTTCAAAACCATCCACCATGCCAATCAGGCCACCTCCTCAACTCTTCAACTGGGGCCAGAGGCCACTGGCTTCTACTGCTTCAATGCTTTCATCACCCAATTTTCAACACACTGCTAGACTGGGATTCCCACAGCAGGCCAAAGATGATAACACCCACATGTTTCTGATGCCTCATTCTGCTGAAGCAAGAATGGAAGACATGGTGGGTGAGCAGCAGCAGCAGCATGAGAATGACATAAAATGGCCAAATGGGTTATCTTTCTTCAACGCTCTAACGGGGCGAGCCGACGATGCTAAGCTTTTTTTTGATCCAGATAGCTTAGGGACCAAACACGGCGACCAGAATCAGCACCATGCTCTGGATCCAAACCCAAACTCAGATGCCTCAAACATGCAGAATGCTAGTGGAGCAAATCCTAATGAGTTCTTGAGCTTGGATAGCCACCCAGAAAGTGCAAGGAAGTTCAAGAGAAGCTTCACTCTGCCAACAAGGGTTGCTTCTTCATCATCATCTACTTCAATGGATCATCGTCATAATCATCAACAACAACAACCTGTGGATTATAGGAATTCAGAAGGAGGTATGTACCAGGATGTCATGGAGACCTTTTTGGAGTGATTGAGGAATTGAAAAGGTTGTATTGGGGAAAAGAAGGAAATTCAGGTAAGGAGCTGTATCTAAGGAAAAAGAAGCTATTATATTTGTGTTCCGTTTTCATGTGTTTGAATCTTTCAGCTTGCTATGATCTTGTGTTTCTGTAATCCATCATCTTCTTGATTAATGATAATTTCTTTTAGTTTAATTAGACGTACTCACACTTTACACATTTATATCTAACAAGATATGCGTAGAAATATTAATCTGGAAATAGCACTACGCATGTGATTAGTCAGATTTCTTTGTTGAGTGTATCAAGGGCAACTAGATATGCTCTTGATTTGAGTATGGATGAGGGCGAAAACACTTGTATATGTGGTTAAGTGCCACACTTGGCGAAAGCATGCATCAACTAGAAGCAGACAGCAAGTCAACAACTCAACTCGATCACTGCTAAAGCTACCCTGGGATTAGAAATGGTCAAGGCTGAGATCTCTAGCTAGCTTTCCTCGGCAATTTCACCCGCGTGATGTGTCCATGCTTGCTTAAATTTTAGGAGCAATATAAGACATCCAAAAAAAGCCTTGTTAGTACACGAACATTTGAATGTGTCAAATTGTATATGATTCCTTCTATGTTTGTAGGTAAATATGCAAATAACGCTAGTTAATTCTATACCTTCCATATATAATAGTAAGCATCAAAGAAGTGGTAAGCACCTTCGAGTTGCATTTCTTGTAAGAGAGATATTATTTATCGATCTTTCTTTTGAACATAAATTAATTTTATTCTCAAAAAAATACCTAAGTATACAAAAAAAAAAAAAAAATGTCAAGGTAGGGAACAAACATTATAATGCCACATGATTGAATTAAAGGTTCTTGTGTGTAAGATAGAACAATAATAATATTTATGAAAGTAGATCTAAGAAAATGGCTATATGTAAGATCAAACAATTTATTTAAGGCAATTCACTACCTTTTCCTGTTATCACATAAACTTTACAACTCATTTGCGGTACTCGGCTAGTTAATTATCCTTTGTGATCGAAAAGAAAATTACAAGCAACACATAGGAAGAAACAAATCCAAGGGATACCCACATGCACATCATACTACCCAAGATCACATTTACCAAAACAAAAAGATAAAAAATCAAGAAGTGAAAATTAATATATAGTACTTAAATAATTATATATCATAATTTGATATGTCCTGGAAAAATTTTATCTTTTCTGCAGGGTTCCATGGCATGGCATTCTCTGCAGGTCATCATGAGCCACCGGAGAATTCTCCGGCCAAACTTGAAGGTCCCTTTTGTTTGTTTCTTCCTTTTTACTGCTTCTTTCCTGTTTTGTTCTCCTTTCCTTCGCCTTGAAGCATCACGGTTTAACGCCGGCACCGGCGTTATGTACTGCCACCTCCGTGAAGAGCCATAAATTCGATGAGCCGAAGCCGTTTTGGACTTTCCTTGGCATCTAGAAGTGTTAGCGAATTTATTATAGAACAACTTTCTCTCAGAACTGTCACTAGAGCTTGTCCTCGCACTGCTGCAGCTGCTGCTCCTACTACTTGTGCTGTTGCTCCTCGATGTCACCAAGGAATCCTTGCTGCCGATGCTGCTGGTTCGGCAGGTGGTGGCGCGAAAATGAGAATAGTTGTCATAAACGGTGGTCGGAGAGTGTTGGAAAGGGAAAGAATGAGGCAAGAGCCTCCCATTGGAGAATAGATGATCAGCTGGGGAGGTTCTGCAGGGATCACTAGAGGGTGAACTCGGGGTTAGGGATCCGAACTCAAAGTCGGAGTCTTGGTTCGGCGTGCTCGGAAACGAGAAGGTGTCGCCGGAGTTTTTCTCTTCCCGGCGGTTTTCCTTGTCCATGGGAGTCGTAAGGGTTGGTGTTGCATGGATGAAGAGAGCTATGGTGAGGAAGAAGATAGTTTATATATGATGAGATCTCAAGGTGGGGTAATGGCTTCTTAGTGGGACATGTGGAGTACTCTAAGGCCTTTTGTTGCCTTGAAATTAAATTGACAAAACTAGGTAGGTGGGGTAAATAATGTTAGTCATAGCTGCCAACTCAACGATAAGTTTACCAAATTAATGCATGGTGGTGTTGCAATCATGATGTTAGCTAGCTAATATGACATGTGTTACAAACAAGTGTGTCTCACATGTGTTTCATAAGCCTATTGTGCTAATTTTACTTATCTTAATAAAAACTTCATTAAAAGTCACTTAATTCAAATATACATAGTTTATATAAATGACAAAGTTGTATCGAACACATTACTACTTGATTAACCGATTGAAATGTCTCAAGGGCAAATTGTTATTAATCAACAAAAATTATCACTATTAAAGTATTGGGTTAGTAGAAGTAAGTGAAGCTTTAAAAAATTTTAAGCAAAAGTTTTGATTTTAAAATTTGAGAGTTATTTTTGTTTGAAAAAAATTTACTCATGTTACTCTCATTTTATATAAAGATTAATTTTATATTGAAAGAGTGTGAAAATGTATTTATATGTGCTAGAAATACTTTTCTTTTTGTTGTTGGAAACGGCTGATCAATGATTTTGATGGAGTTAGTGGGTCTAGAAAGTGAAAATCTGTTTAATCATCATGTCTCTTGGAGCTGCAAGATATAATATTATTCATCAAGATGTGTATTATATAATGTTTGTTGAATCCCTAGCTAGTACAATGAATTACATAATTAATAATCTTGAATGTCAAGTTGCTTTTGTTTTTCTAAGGGACACAGAGTCCCAAATATACCCTTTTCCTATAATTAATATATAAAGCAAAAAATGAAAAAGAGACAAAGGAAGATAGGGGCGAAAGCAAGAATAGCAGTAGAATATATGTGGTGCAGTCTCCATTCAAAAGAGCAAGCCAGTGGTGGGATCAGAGGAGTAGCTTTCTTTGCATGAGGAAGCAAAAGCAAAGGCTCTATATGATCTAAAAGAAAGAAAGAAAACTAATGAATTTGATTAAATTGGAATTGGGTGTGTGACTATGAAAGCATTAGTTTAGTTAAAAGTAAACTGAGTTTCAAAACTGTTTAAGTTAAAGATTTTATTTGAATTTGGAGTCGTACTCGTTAGAAGTGATTTATAATTTATTATTTTCAATTCAAAACAAATATTAATCTTATGTTTAAAAAATATGAATCTTATGTAATTATTATTTAATAATAATAATAATTTTTTAATCATTAAATAAGACTGTAACTGTAATAATAATTTTATTTAATAGTTAAGAGATTACTATTAAACAATAACCGTAAAAAATCTAGGCCAAAGAATTAGAGTATGTTAATGTGATGTGAGCAAACTTTGAAAGACTTTTTGATTGACAAACAAGGGGACAGACATAGTAGGAGTCATATACATAGTCGGAGTTATATAATCCCTTGGTCTATTATTTGGGTTTCAGTAGTGGAAACCTTTGGGCCCATCTCATCTCATTATGCCTTTGGGACCACAGGTCAGCCAGATTCAGTCTTTTCTTTTTCTGCAACTCCAAGCAAAAATCATTAATCAATCTTTCCTTGGCAAACACACTACAATGTGCCTTATAGTCAATGGATTTGGGGGGACAAACTTGCTATTATAGATTTTACCTCAATAATAGTTTATAAGATTTGGTTTTTCTTAAATAATGTCTTCTTTGACCACCTGTACTAAGATTGTTGAATTGCATTTATTTTATAATTTCCAGCTAGGCATATCTAAATTTGATAATCATATTCTGGGTGTTAGTCCTATGCTCTAGCTTAACTGCATAGAAGAATTTGGCTTAGAGGTAAAAATATAATAAGTTTTGAATTTCACACGGGGAAATTTTTTCCAAAGTCACTAGTTCCAAGTTTGGGATGTGCTTTTAGAATTACCCACGACGAGAGTAGTTCATAATTTATGTTTTTAAAATATACAACTTTTTTCTTTGGTAGAATACGACGAACATAATATCGGAATATATGGTAAAGTAAAAGAAATCTATTACGGTCTTGAACTTCTAGTTTCTTTTTATCTGGAAAATTAAATTGAAACTCTGTTAGAATTATGTACATGAGGCCTAGAATGTCATCTGCCCATCCTTCTGAGTTGGGCTCTTGTTAAAGAATAGCTTTTGAGTTATAGGACTCCAAATTTGGGTTAGTTGTCCAAATTATTGGGCCCATTTTATTGGACAGGGCCATTTCTTTTGGCACACCCCATTAGATTTCACACGCATCCTAGCCCAAAATTCTTACCTGCCCAAAGGAACTTACACTCACACACACCCCATTGCAAATCTCACCTGGCCATATTATAATGTTGCATTAGACCGCACAGTTATCATTGTTATAGCTGAGTAAGCTTATGTCTTTTGATGGTCAGAATGACTTTGTTTCAGTACTAAGGTTGCTACTTGGTACTAATCCAGGTGACTTAATGTGGATGATGGAAGGTGACGTACTAAAAAACATTTATGAGTGTCAAACTATTTTTGGTATTTTTTTTTAAAAAAAATTATAACGTCACATTAAACATTAACTAATTTAAATTAAACGAAATAATAATAAAATTTTATAATAATCAAAAGGAACTCCATATATCAATAGGTGCTTTAATAAGGCACACAGAAACAAAACAAGCCCACTAAATAAGTAAATATAGAGCACCAAGGTGACAAAAGGCACCAACTTTGTTTTATATATGTGGCTTGACAGAAGAGAGGGAGCCATCTGAACATTTTGGCTTTATCTGATGTGGAAAGATTTTTCCTCCGTCATCAGCTGGCCTGCACTGGCTTTGTTGGCCTTTGCTGCTGCATCCTTCATAATGCAAGACACAGCTGAGCATTTCCGGCGGCGTTCATTGTGTCCGGCCAAAAGCCTGCGGCAGCTTCTTTTAGCTTCATCAAATTCCCCAGGTCATGGAACCTGCACAGGCTCAATCAAATTCACCAATTATAAAGCATAAATTTTTACGTTCATGTGAAACTCTAACGGACAAAAGCATCTAGAGCTGTTAAAAGAGTGTTTAGTTTTGTTTCATGCAATTATTTACATGGTATGGTCTTGACTATGCACTGTGTATCTGAAAAATGAAGATAAATAAGTGAAAATGAGGTGAACTAGAATTAAGAAAACTTTACCAATTATTGCGAAATGCTAATTCACACTATGAAAGAATGGTGATGATGACATAGCAGGGAGTAAGCACCTGCTACATTGCTGGCAAAACCTTTGCCTCAGCCCAGCAACCATCACAGTAGGCGCCTTGGAATGGAATTCACACACCTTGTGGCGGCGATAGTAGCGTTTTGCATCAGTGAGATCAGCTCCACAACTCTCTGCCTGACAGCTTGATCCTCTTCTCCCACTCCCAACAAATGCTTTCTTCTTTTCTTCTAATTCTGCAAGAGAACCAGCTCCATCCCCTCCATCATCTTCCTCCACTTGATAATCCACTTCTTCAACTATGCCAACCTTTTTGATCTTCTCAATTGAACTTCTCTTCCTCTCCATAATGAGATGGCAAAGATGATGAAGAAGGAAATTGTGTAGAAATCCGAGTGGTGGAACCTGTGATTTGGGAAGCAATGGAGTGAAAGAAGGTGTTTAGAATATAGGTAGAAAAAAAGGTGGAAGAGGTATGGACCACAGGCACCATTTGGTTTAAGTGTATGTGTATGCTTTTATTAGCATATATATATATGGTGGTGGCATAGAAGAGGTTTTCTGAGATGGATTTTGTCTCTTATGAATGATAAGCTAATAAAGGCAAGTTTAGATCCCGATTCTGCAATAATTAGTGGGTAGTGGGGATTCATTTTGTGTAATGGTGCATTCAAAATGATAGCACACTCAGGTGACTTCAGGCGCGTCAACTTTAAATGCTTCACTATTGGTGCTAAAGGAATTATATTAAGGAAGAGACTTCTGCTTTTGGTTGCTAATAAGCAGATGGAGACTCATTTCGTGTATAAGTAACCAATCCATGCATTGGATAAACTAATAACATCTCAGAAATTTGACACAGTAACAAAATATCCAAGAAGAGAAGATTCTCCAATTTTTTTACTGTTAACTGCCATTCTGCTCTATACTTGCCTTTTCTGTTTTTGTTGATTTTGTGACATTATTGGCTAAGTTAAGCCTTTTCAAGTGAGGGGGCTGGAGAAAGAGGCATAGATGAGTTTTTCATACCTAAAGGTTGCAAAGTTCCGACAGTACATACTGGGAAAGGCTTGAGAGACACAAGTCATATTTTCAATGGAGTTTTAAAAGATTAAACAGCAACCCTCCAAAATTTCACAGCTAAATGTACAGTAGCAAGCCGTTCCCTTTGCTTGGCCATAAACGTAGAGGTATCCTCATAATACATCATCGTGAATTTTAAACTACTCACGTCTTCTGTCCTCTCTGTCTCTGTCGTGTGAGAATCAGAATGCCACACTCTAAAGTAAATTCACCACAAAAACATGTCCATCACTCTCAAACTACCTACTCTTCCTTTTATTCCTTCTCTCTGTTATTTATTTTTCTTGTGCATGGAATGCACCATAACAGTAAAGCTAGCTAACCCATTTACCATACACAAAGTGGACACAGAAAGGTAAATTTTTTTATACCATTTGGAATTGAAAAGATCCTTTTTTTTTCCCAAATCTTCTTTGTTATTGTGTAGTACAGTTATGAAGAATTCTATATGAATGAACAAAAGCAAGAAGGAGGCCCTATAGTGCTTGAGAATTCTTGTTGCTTGTCCTTGTACAGAGAGGGATAGTGAAGACAGCTGCAAGTCAGATAAGATTAGAGGTATTCCAAGTCATCTTCAAGCAGCATGGAACTTGTTGGTCCCGAGCTTTGGCAACAGATAACAAAGCCTAAAAATCAGAGACGTTTTTTCACAGCACACTTTTGTTGTATGTGATGAATTTACTTCTAGGTATTCTCTATAGATCCAGAAAAAAGCTAGTCTTGTTTTTTCTTCTACTTTATACGAGGATTTGTGGATAAGAAAGGGACAGGAATCTGATTCTGTGGTATCTTCTGATACAATGTTAATAATTGACTTATTTTTCTTGGGACAATGCTCATGCCAAGTTGAGTCCAGCATCTGTTTGCCTAAGCTCAATTTGATTCATAAACAGATTGGCACTGTGTTTAGCATTTTCATATGGGTCCTTTAAGAGAAACCCTTCATACATCTTAAGAAGCAAATGACTATAACTTAACAGTTCATAATCCATACTTTTTCAAATACATAAAGGATAGAAAATTATTCAATATAAATCACCATGAGAGACTTATTGAATCATGCATGAGAGATTAGAGGTGTAAAATTCTACCAATTGAGTAAATGATTGTGGATTAAATATTGAGGATTAAAATTCACATGGCTATCATATGATCATTACGTGACTTCATCTTTAATCTTAGGAATTCATGTATTATTCAATAATCATAATTCCCTTATTATCTTATATAACGACCAGTTTATGGGTTATCAAGATGATCACGTGAAGGAATTTACAAATTCCTATTTCGCTGTCTCCAAGCTAAACGAACCGCAGACAAAGTTCTACTTTTGTAATTTCTTTTATGCAAGTTATGCTGTGTAATCTTCATCTAAGCCAACACACAGAGTCTACAAATTGCTTTCATATTCAGATTTCTACATGGCCTTCTAAAAGTCATAGTAGACTGTAGAGATAATGAACCAAAGGTTGGATTTTTTGTGCTAATTGATCAAAACAAAGCAACCCAGTTCCCCAAGTACAAACTTTTATATCTTTATCCTGCTATCATGCCCATCTCCTAGTTGACCCTTCAAATCTTCAGAGCTTCTGTACTCCGCAGTGGTCGTGTCTCTGATGTTCTGAGCAGTGTTCTTCGTTGCATCCCATGCAGTGTCCACAGTCTCCTTGGCCGCATCTGCAATATTCTCGACCACCTCTGTTGCTTTCATCGTCCCCTGTTTTGCAATATCAGCCACGAACCCCGTCACCCCTCTCTTATGATCTTCATCGTTCTTAGTGTCCCCAGCTTCCAAATCGATTACTGGGCGATCAGGATTTTTTGTTGCTCCTGCAACTGCATCATCAACCCGAAACTAAAAAATAGAAAAGATAATAAATTTTCAGCAAAGTTTAAACACTTTCGAGTGGAAAAAGGTAAAGATATTGTACTTGAACATGTTGACGAGGAGCAGTTGAGAAGAACACTCTGCTGCTGCAACTTGACGTTGATTGGAGATTGAGGTGAGAAAAGGAAATCTGTTTGCCATTTTCTGTGTCTCTTCTCTCTTGCTGGTGCTGAGGGCAGGAAACAATGGTTGGTGTGGGTTAATATACGAAGCAGAACAGGGGAAGGAAGATAGAGAGGATGACTGGGTCGGTGACACGTGGTGGAGGTAAGATGAATGATTCAATGACTCATTGAATTTTAGATTTGACAATTTAACACGTTAATTAATTATGATACGTGCATTTGCATGCACAGGTTGCATGACATTTGATGATCCATAGAGCTTGATTCCTTTTTCATTCACACATACAGAACCTCAGCCAATAAGAATATATTGACAAAGGCTTGTAATTTAATTAGTGGACAAGGCAATTATTCTCTTACGTTAGAAATTTAAGAGTATTTTTAAACCACATTAATCTCTAATAAATAATTAGAGCATGTTTTAGTCAAAACGATTTTAAAATTTAGACGTATTGAACTACTTTTTACAGTATGAATGAGAATGATAACTATAAGCTTAATCATGAATCATCCATGGTCACCTCTAGCCTTCAAAACTGTAATGCTCTGTATAAAAGAAGCTTATGTGTAGCCCATTTGGACACGTGTCATTTCTAATTCATTTCGGCCTGGCCCGGCCCATCCCTGACATCAGGCTAAATGAATGGGCCATCAAACTGGGCCTAAAATTTGATACCCACCAAATAGGCAATAACTGTGGCGTTTTACTTTTCGGTCTTCCAAAAACTAAGAAAGGGATTTCTTTTGTCACCCCCATTTTTCTTTTCACACCCCAAACTAGACTTCTGTATAAGAGACGGGCTAATCTAGGAATCGGCAAATTATTATTATATTAACAACTTTTGTCTCCAACTTGCTATGTTCTATTTATTATCCACTTTTTTTTTTTACAAAATTTATTATTACAAACTGTGTCTTATCATTTATTCTAAGATTGTTTATTAGTAAAAAAAAAAAAAATACATTTAAAACTATCTATTTTAATAAGAGCTATGAGATTCGGTTTAAAATAGCAATATTGTTTCATTCCGGAGACATATTAAATATGAGAATACTATGTCAATATTTTGAGTTGAAATGTTTTATGTTACAAAGATAAGAATTGTGTTGCTTCTACTTTTTCTTTTTTGGATAATGCCCAAAATCATTGTCATTGTCATTTCATTTGACTGTACAAATGCCTAAAGATCATGCTAGAAAATATCAGTCACAATCCATGAAAGAAGATAATGCCCTTTTCACTGCCACTCACTTTGTGCAATAAAGTCAATTCACACCATTTATTTGTTATGTGATTGTTGAACAACCTCAGCTAACAATGAAAAAGTTTCAACTGTGTATTTATTTATTTATTTATTGAATTAAATGGTAACAGTAACTTTATGGTTGGTTTCATGGGAATTTTAGGCCATCAATCAAAACTCTGCTTGCTTCTCAGCCATAGAAAAGCCCTTTGCTAGTAGAAAGGCACTTTAGAAACTCCACCACCAGTAGTGATCTTATCTGATCTTTGCCAAATAAAGTAATAGCATTAAGAGGAGTTTCAAGAGGGGGAGGAATGTTCCAAGCAAAGTACTTGTGGAATCTCACTTCACCAATTTGCTATAATTTTACATTTAATTAACTTTTCTAAAATTTAAATGAAATATCACAAACTTGCTGAAAATTTTTAAGATAATTATTCATACTTGTCTAAGTATGTCTTGAAAATATCTTATTAAGTAATATTTACTATATTATTATATTTTATCAAAAATTAAATTTTAAAAAATATTATCCATCATAAGATTTTCTTAGTTTCCTTTTACACTTTTTTAATATGGTAATCATGTGATAGAGTCCTTCTACTTATGTCTTTAACAACCACAATCTTATTTGCATATATTCAAATGGCTTTGATTAATTATCTGTCATTTTTGCTCCTCAAAATGTGTCACACTAATTTTTGTTCTCATATATAATCATTCTAAATCATATCATTTTTTACGTGACTGCACATTGACCTTAATATTTTCATTAATCATAATAATATCTCTCATTTGGGTCCATGACTAACATTATGACATTGTATTAGGCCACTATAGTGCCAAAGTAATGGATTGTTAAGCCAATCGAGAGACTACTAAGTGTGCATTCCACTAATTTCAAACTTACACTTGAGTTGGTCATTAATCTTCCACTTTGTCAATTTCCCTTGTATTCTACCACTAAGAATGCTGGTCCTTTTTGGAGAGGGAAAATGATCCCACGACCAATTTAGAGAAAAAGCATAGTTTGAATAGACCCAAAACGGTCAATGTCTTTGCTTTCATCCAAGAAAATTGAACCTGCTTTTTGACAAGAAAATACAAAACTAGGTAGTTGGACAACAACTTATCATGCAAGAAAGACATGGCTTATCAAGTGCATGAATCCACACAACCTCGGATCACGTCTCCATATCACATGCACCTACACCCACACCTACGTAGCATACATGAAACCCCCATTTATGCCTCTCTTTAGTTTTGAATTCGAATATTTAAAATTTATTTTGCGGGGAAAAGAAGTTTTAGGAATTGTATTATAGTTATTGGAAGAAACTCTTTCTGGTGGCCAAAATTAGCCTTTTATACAGATTACAACTATCATTATAATTTACCAAAGGACAAAAACCTTGATAAAAACAACCCAACCCCATTACAACAAACTTGCTTTACAGGTATTATATTTTCATTGACAGATCAACCAAACTCATATGAGCTGATATTAATGCAAGAACTGAGATCATTGTTGAGAAACATAAAATCCTACACCATCAAGCCATGAAGAAACTTGTTCAATACCGGGTCTCTGCCTTGGATCTTGGTCTAGACATTTGCCAGCAATGGCGAGTACCTCCATGAGCTGTTTCTCATTATCCTTGTCCCAAATGACCGAATCAAAAATTTCCTGCTCCCGCTTCTCAGATTTCATCTGAAACACCCAAGAAACCAGATTTCTGCAGTTTTTCCCTTTGATAACTTCTACCGGCCTTCTGCCAGTAAGTAGCTCAAGAAGGACAACACCAAAACTGTAAACATCACCTCTGAAGGTTGCTGTTAACGTTTGACTGTATTCCGGAGGAATATATCCTAAAGTACCAACTAAATCAGTTGTGACATGAGTATCATATGGTTGAAGCAGCCTTGAGAGACCAAAATCAGCCAAATGGGCCTCAAATTTATCATCCACAAGTATGTTGCTAGATTTAACATCTCGATGAACTATATATGGCTCGCAACCCTTGTGTAAGTAAGCTAATCCGCGGGCTGCTCCTTGTGCAATCTTTAATCTTACATCCCACTTTAGAGGTGTATTTCCATCCACATTTTCATGCAGCCAATAATCCAAGCTTCCATTCTCTAAGTAGGAGTAAATTAACAATCTGTCATTCCCATGCCGGCAATAACCTTTAAGAGCTACAAGGTTCTTATGCTGAGCTCTTGACAGGGCTTCCACTTCAGCTTGAAATTCACGTTCCATCTGACCACAGTCCCCAGAAAGTCTCTTGATAGCAGCTTTTGTGCCATTTGGAAGATTTGCTTTGTAGACCAGACCAAACCCACCACAACCAATTATGTTTGCTTGGCTGAAATTGTTTGTGGATTTCAACAAATCAGCAACAGTGAGGTCCTTGCAATCTGAATTCTGGAAAAGCACCAATTTTGAAGAAAATAGTGCTTCAGACAACCTGCCTGGCCGGCTAAGTTCCTCATCTAAGTTATCAACTGGCTTATCCTCATCCCTCTTGGATATTTTAAGCAGAATAATAGCAAGGAGCAGTGCAAGCCCTATTCCTATACTGATTGTTATGCCAAGGACATTATTTCTAAATTTGCTGCCAGAAGCAGAAGCAATATTGGGCCTCATATTGTTGACAGTATTGCAGGGAGAATCTATTTCCCGACAAAGACCCAGGTTTCCCTCAAAGCTTGAACTGGGAAAGCTTAGAAACTGTCCCCCAGTTGGAATCGGTCCATGCAAGCGATTATATGCCACACTGAACTTTGACAAGAATGTGAGATTGTTAAAAGGCGCAGGGATGGTTCCATAGAGATCATTATAAGATAAATCTAGTGTCTCCAAGTTCTCCATCTCTGAAATGGAGCTAGGAATGGTACCAGTGATGTGGTTCCTGCTTAAGTCCAAGACATGCAGTGCTTTCAACCTCCCAATTTCAGGCCATATCATTCCGCTTAATCTGTTATTGCTCAAGAGTATTGAAGGAGGGAAACTTGAGACCTGATTATATGGAAGCCCACTAGCACTCTTATTTCTCTTAACATAGAGAGGAATGCCGGCAGAAGCAGTGCCAGTGAGATTTGGTCTACTGTAATTTGTAGAAATGAGGCCCCTCAACTGCGTCAAACTTTTTGGAATCTCTCCTGTGAAAGAATTATTTGAGAAATCCAAGTAGAACAAATTATCCATCCGACCAATCCAAGAAGGGATACTACCTTCCAAAAAGTTCCAAGACAAATCAACCACCTCCAATTTCCTGCAACTCAATAGCCAAACAGGAATTTGGCCCTTGAGACCGCAATTTCCAAGTGCTAGAGTTGTGAGGCTCTCAAAACCTGGAACATCTTTTGCAATTTCCTCCCCACGGAAATTTTTGGTGAGAATTAAAATGCTCAAATTTTTGCACTGATGCAGCACAGACAATGCCCCAGATAAGTTCTCTAAGCTGTTGTTCGACAAGGACAGAAACGAAAGCGAAGTGAGGTTCGCATAACTTTCAGGGATGGAGCCATTTAATTCATTCCTAGCAAGGCTCAAAACTTTCAATTCGTGGCAATAGGACAAGGAGTTTGGAAGGGGTCCAACAAAATGATTAGTTGCAAGATCAAGAGTGCAAAGATTAGTCAACCCAGTAAAATTAAGATCAATAAGACCCGTTAAAGAATTATTTCGAAGATCAAGCACCCTAAGCTTCGAGCATAAAGCCAAGGTGGAAGGAAATCTCCCAGAGAACAGATTAGAGTGTGCTATCAGTAGTTCTAGGCGCGATAAGCTCCCAAACACATCTGGGATTTCCCCTGAAAATTGGTTTCCAGAAATTATAAGATATTTTAGGCTAGAGAGCTTACTGAGGTCCTTGCCTAATAGGCCAGAGAAATTGTTGGTACAAACTGAGAGTTGCTCCAAGGATGCCAACGAATATATGGAATCTGGAAGAGGGCCTGAAAAGAAATTATCATCCAAGTGCAACTGTTGAAGAGATGTGTTGCAATTGTCCAAGCCTTCAAGATCGCCAGCAAAATGATTTGAAGATATATCAATAACATGGAGCCCCTTAGAGGAACCGCAAATTCCAAAATTGAACTGCCCTGTGAATGAATTGTTGCTTACGTTGAATGCAACAAGCTGAGGAAATTCCCCCAGCTGAAAGAGATTTCCGACAAATAGGTTGCTAGAAATATTCAGTATCTGAATGGATTGCAAACCAGAAAGTGCTACAGGAACTGGTCCGGATAGCATGTTGTGGCTCAAGTCAAGATACTTCAACTGCTTCAGTTTGGAGAATTGCTCAGGTACTTGACCTTGAAGACGGTTGAATGAAAGATCCAGTAGGCTCAGCTGATCTAGTTGAGCTAGAGAGCTTGAAATTGTCCCTTTGAGACCCATTCTGGGAAGAATCAACTGAGTCACTCTACTAGTAGCTGGCCCATCAGTCACATTATCACAGACAACTCCAACCCATTTACAGCAGCCAACATCATTGGACCATGCAGTGATGATAGACCCATTTGTGAGGTTTCCTGCGAATTCCTTCAGGGCCGATAAATCATGTGGGTCACAGCATAAAGCTGGGTTTCCAAGACCCAGAGATAAACAAAGCAAGCAAGTAAACAAACCCCATTGGAGAAAAGTCATCGAAAAACATCTGCGCGGCACCATTACTGAAAGTAAGCGATATTTGCTGAAAAGCACAGCTAAGCTCCCATTGACAAATCAGACGCTCGTGTCACTAGGAATGAGTGCCTTCGGAAGACGAAGAACGCCAAAGACAGGAACTTTCACCAACAGACAACAGCTCAAAAATTTTCACAACTCGCACCACAATTGGCAACTTGCATCCTGCAAGTGGAGCACCAATTTACAAGCAAAAGACTGTTATCACTAATCCCACCACCGGCACCAAATCCCCAGAAGAAAGATCAAGACACACTAGAAAACCCTGCTGAACATGAAGGCAAATTCAAAACAGCCACTCGAAGAAAGAGATAGGATGCGCAAATGAAGAAAGCTTAAAAATCCCATATCCCCAAACAGCTTAAGAAAGCAAATTTGACAACAGCTTGAGGGTGAAGCAATCAACAGGGACCATTAAAAAAACGAAGCAACAATCAATACAAGTAGAACTGGTGGCGAGATCCCTAGTCCCCACCTCAAATTAAGATCCTTGGTCGAAAATCAAAAGAACCCATCACCTAATATTACTCAAACTCAACAGTGGCCATTAAATGAAAAGGGAAGCCCCGAGGCGAAGATCTCAGCACCCAAGAAACCCCTTTTATAAAGGGAAAAATTTTAGTTGCTTAAGAATGCAGAAAAACTTGAAATCCTGCTCACTGCTCTGGGGGTTGGAGAAGCAGAATAAATTAGGAGAAGTAACAGTGGCTTGCAAACCTAACCTGTCCAAGGAAACTTTCGTCAAATAGTTGGTGTTTCAGTTTCCAAACCAGGCGTCTTTTTCTTTATTCTCTCGTTTTTTTTTTTTTTTTTGTTCTTTCCTACCCTTCAATCTTCAAACAGAGTAGCTGTCTTTCTGATTTTCAAACAAACATAGCTGATAGAATCTAGAATAGAAGAAGGCAGAGGGAGCAGATATTTCAAATCAAAGAGCAGTAACACGAGAGAGAAAGAAAGAGGGTGGTAGCTAACCATAGTGCAATACAGAAAAGGAAAGTTCTTTTCTTTCTTAGAGAATCTAATATTTTATTTCATTGGTGTCAGAGTTTGATTTGATATGAAGACTGAGGAGCTGACTTGCGTACCATTTTTCTTTTTAAAAAATGCTACTTGCATATTTATCTCTTAGTGCACATTTTTGTTTTCAATTATGTTATAAAATAAAATTATAAAAAATATATTGATAACACCTCTCTTTATTTGCAATAGATTTCATCAGAGTGGACAAACAAAGTCTCACATGCTGACTTTGTTTCAGCTACAGCGCCCTGCTATCTTTCTCTCTCTAATAAGTCACCAAACCTATCCCATTATATTCTCCGATTGTCAATGCTCCGGTACCTACATTTGTCTGTTTGTTTCTCTCTCTCTCTTTGGAATAGAATCAGGGAGAGAGAGAGACAGAGAGGGCAAAGGCAAAACGGCGGACCCAGCAGGTCATGAGGTTGGGGGTGCGGTGAAACTAGGAGGAGAAAGAGGTTTTATCTTGTTCAAACCCCCGTTTACATCGTGCGCGTGCGCACACGCTGACATCACTATGTTGTCTATATCCATGGTTATTTGCAAACGTGTGATGGGTGGTTGATGATGACGCGCTGTTATGGCGAATGGTGAAGAAAGAGGGGTAGGGGATGGGAGCGGCGGTAGAGTATAGTAGGCGAACGTCCCGTGGATCGGAGGGAAGGGGATGGGTAAAATAATAAATTTAATTTATAGAGTTACAAGGTATATTTTTATTTGCCTCGAAAAGTATTTAATCATAATAAAAATTATTAATTTCTTTTGAAATAAAAGGATCTAATAATTTTTCATTAAGTCATTAATATTTATTAATAAGTGAAAAATTAATTTAACGATAAAAAAATGTTAATTAATATATCTTGACAACAAAATTTAAAGCATAGAAGATTTCATCTTGAAGGATACAATTATTTGCTACTCTCTTTGTCCTATATTTTTAAATTTTTAAATTTTTTATTCTATGTTATTATATAATTAATAATAATATATTCATTATCTCTTTTAATTATATTATAAATACAAAAAAATAATAATTAAATAGTGTAATTTTTAATTTGTATACAATAACTTTGGGACGAAGGGAGTAATTGAATGAGGTAATACGGTAATAGAATATTGAAATAATAATAATGGTAAATTGGGCGTGATTTGCGTATAATATCGTAATTAGCTTTGGCTTTGTTTTTTTATGTGAAAATAAGATATGATTAGATTGGGTTGGCTATGTCCTTTTGGTCAACTACTCAACCTGCTCTCCTCTACCTCTACCTGCTCACCCATTTAATAAACTCCAACAAAGACTTGTGTCAGTGGTTACAGTCTTGAGCTCATTCTCAGTAAACAATCACGTGATTGAATAAAAAATATATTATATTTTTTCTTTTTATATTTAAGTAAATAAAAAAATAAAATGAGAACGACTATTTGTATGTAAATTGAGTTTTTTAAGTAAAAAAAAAAGTTTTAATTCAATGATTTTTTCTCTTTTAATTGAACTTAGGCCACTTTTTTCTTTTTATTCTCCCCATTTGATGGCTTTTTTATTTTTTATTTTTTTGGGAAAGTTAGTTATGATTGTTCTTGTGAAGCAAGCTTATAAAAAGACTATGGCTTCATCCTTAGATATGATGGCGCCGTCCACAATAAAAACACATCCATCATTACCTTTTTTTAAAATCGTTAACATTTTATAAAGTAATAAATTGCACTATATTACTTATACAGATATCATCATCCTTTTATGTCTGCAGGATTTTAGATGAGTTGCTATGGAAGAGAGCTATAAACTAATACAATTTTCTTTTAATTAAACAATGATTTCTCTATTTTTTAACCTAGTACCTGTTTAAATATTATTGTTGCATGGGCTTGAAAATAAGCTCGTTCATGGGTTTGACAGAACATGGACCAGACACCATCCAGAGGCCCAAACTGTAATGGGCCTCTGTAACAACTCCCCTGGCCCCACCCACTGCGCTTGGTATCAATTTGGGCCTGGTCTCATGGATTGATCCGCGTTTTAGGATTGAATTGGGTCAAAAATTGTCTGTTGTGGTGCATTTAACAATGAGATATTTTTAATAAAATTAGAATTAAGGAAATTAAGTATTCGTTTTTATAATTTTGGAATAAAATACAAATTACACCAAATTTAAGATATTTCTTCAACTTGTAATTTCCTTAAATTATAATTTTATTATTATTATTTTTTAAAAAAATCTCATTGTTAAATACACCACAGCAGACAATTATGACTCATTGATCTAGACCCTCTCTTAATTTCAGTATCAAATAATTGATACTACATTTAGAAAAGACGACGACGATGATGATAGGATACATTAGGTATATTGTCTTGTATCGGAGAAAAATTAGTGTCTATCTTGTTATCCGTACGTTCAGGTTCATTTGACACTCCGTACCTGCCAACCTGTTGGGCAACGCAATGGCGGAGATCAAGATCATCGGAGTCCTGGGTAGCGGTCAAATGGGCTCCGGAATCGCCCAAATAGCCGCCATGCACGGCATCGACGTCTACCTTCTCGACACTGATCCTCAAGCTCTTTCTAGAGCCACCGATTCAATCTCTGCATCCATCCGCCGTCTCGTTTCTAGAGGACACCTCTCTCAAGTAAGAAAGTTCCGTCCTTTAACTTGTAGTTTCTGTTAAAAATTTATTTCTTCGAAATTGAAGAAGAAAAACTGGTGCACCATGTTAGATTTAGCAGCGAGATTGATTGAATTTTCAGCTGCTACTTCAATTTTATTGCGTTCAACACTGTTCACCATGATAGAGGAACGTAGTAGGTTTGATATTTTTTGAGCTTTCGTAGTATCTGATACGTTCAGATAGACTCTTAAGCCCACCTTGTAGGTGCTTCCGCTTTCTTGCTGTTAGCTTATTGGAAGAAGTAAAATGTTTCTCTTATTTGTTCCCCGCAGACAGTACTCCTATTTCCACAGCTTTCAGTTATCTTGTCAAAAAAATAATTTTTTGTGATGGTAAAGAATCCACCAAGAGGGAAACATAAATGAAACTCTTTTGTAGAGGGACAGCGACCTTTGTGTAACATGCCAAAACTTGAAGACCAAGGAGCAGTTGATTACATCAATAATGTAGAGATAGAAGTTTTGATGTTTTTTGACAATCATCGCTTACTATAGCCTAGGGCGGGGAACAGTAGAAATAAGATCACTTTCTGCGAAGGTGGTTATAAGTGAATTGATCATTGGATTCACAAAGCCTAGGGATAAAATATGAGATGATTCAGAATTAGCATTTATTCCATTATCAAATTGAAGTTTTCATTAACTTGAAATAGGAGGAGCATCTGCTTATTCTGTCTCGATTATTAGGGGTTTGGCAGGTTTACTCAAGAGTTTCTTGTTTCCTTGTATATTTCATCTAACTTATCAATCTTTACAGGCAGCAGGTACTGATGCTATGAGGCATTTGCGGTGCACCTCAAATTTGGAAGAGCTTCATCAGGCTGATTTTGTTATTGAAGCCATTGTAGAATCTGAAGATGTTAAGAAAACTTTATTTCTCCAACTAGACAAAATTACTAAGAGTTCAGCTATTTTGGCATCTAACACAAGTTCTATCTCTATCACCCGTCTGGCATCTTCAACTAGAAGGCCACACCAGGTAACCTGTAAATTGGAGCACATAGTACTTTTTCAATTTGATAATCTATTTTGAATTTCACGAATATAATTTAAACAGTAATCTTTGTCATCTGCAGGTTATTGGAATGCATTTTATGAATCCACCTCCTATTATGAAACTGGTTGAGATTGTGAAAGGCGCTGACACATCGGATGAGACATTTGCTGCTACAAAAGCATTGGCAGAGAGGTTATAGATTTAGCATCATTCAATAGAAATGAAGCATTTTTCCCTTTTGTTCGTGTGAAGGTACTGCAGTAGACACAATTTATGATCATAATCATCAACTGCTAATTTTGCTGCTTGTTCAACATGCAGGCTGGGCAAGACAGTCATTACTTCCCAGGACTATTCAGGCTTCATTGTAAATCGAATCCTTATGCCTATGATAAATGAAGCATTTTTCACTCTCTATACTGGTGTTGCAACAAAAGAGGACATCGATAAAGGGATGAAGCTGGGAACCAATCATCCAATGGGTCCTTTGGAGCTGGCAGATTTCATTGGATTGGATGTGTGCTTGTCGATAATGAAAGTTCTTCATGCTGGCCTTGGGGATAACAAATATGCACCATGCCCCCTGCTTGTGCAGTATGTTGATGCTGGCCGACTTGGAAGAAAACGAGGTATTGGGATTTATGACTACCGCAAGGTGCCAAAATCAGCAAAGTTAGATTCTCGTCTCTAGACACTTTAGTTGTTTGGAAAGAATATGTTCTCAGGAGCTTTGTGCATTTGTCCATTGACAATGCTAGCTGCTTGTGGAAGACGCTGGTGAAAGTTCAAGGGTCTACAGCTGTGTAGTTCAGGCTTATCCACTCAAGACTTCCTGTTATACATGTGATTCACAGGTTTAATAATTGTACTGTCGTAGTTTATAGAAGTCCATGAGATCAACCTGTACTGAAAAATAGGTTTGATAGGCAATAAGTCATCAGAAATCCAACGGCAACAAATATTTACAAGCCACATATACGATTGGATTATTTACATGTATACCATTTCACCTTTTGGGGTTTGCATAGAAAATATTCTCGGTCATCTCTCTAAGTTAGCCTTGGTTTTGCTGCGTCAATTGATCTTCATGTGCATCCTGAAAGTTTTTGTTCGGTTTGAGGTTACTTTATTTTTACGTTTTTGTCAGGAAGAAGAATCACCAGGAAACATAATGATAGTGTCGAAGTGTTTAATTTTCTGTAGGTTTCTTTTATTGGGTTTGAAGTTAGCTGTGCTGATGTTAGCATGTAAACTGTTGTTCTATTATTATATATTCTCCTTCGTGATTGCCCAAAAATAAAAGATTTCTACAGAGGCGATTCCATAGTGCATGGAGATTCTTTTGGATTGAGAGGGTATACTCTATTATGAGTAAAGCGACGCAGAAAGAAGGCTTCGGTGTCGTGTTGAAACAAAGTATGGCCTTTAAGTTTCTATATCAGATGGTTAACTACTGTAAAAATTATGCCCTGTATCTGCAAATTAAACCTAATGTTTCATATCTGAAAAAAGAAAAATTGGCATAAGAGTTATCTTTTTATTGCTTGACAGCTTAGCAATCTTTTTGCTAGACACAGAAATAAATAGGGCTGCTCTTTTGCCATTATACATGGCCAAGCTGTCCCACAGGGAAGAAGCTATTAAGTCTACTTGCTGCGTTTTCTTCCATTGCTAGCTTTACCCACCACATGTTCATCACTCTAGAGCTGTCATTACATGGCCCGCATCTTCATTGAAAGTGACTGAAGTGGAATCCAATGGGCATTGAATTAAGGGCACATGTTAGTAATGAAGGAAAAGAAAGGGGAGGAAAAAGAAATTGCACAGCATTATCAGGAAAGAAAGATAAAAAGGGATCTGAAAGCTGAACTTTTCCCTTGTACTGCTTGTGCAGAAGTTTCAGATCCAAACCAAAGCCAATGAAATTCTTGTTCCAGTGCCCATGTTGCTCCTGCTTCTGCTTCATGAAGCCCAAGAAGGGGAAGGCAAAGGTGAAGGAAGTAAAGGAAGCAGCAGAAGCTAAGGAAGAAAAGAAAGAGTAACATACAACTTCATCACTTGATTGTTAGTCTTTCCTTCCCTTTTGCTTCTCAATAGTCTTCTAAGCAAAAGTTTGTCTACTTCGTATTTCTTTTCATTTGGGACTGCCATGCAATCCATATATCAGATTAAAAATGCATAATGCCCTTATAAAGAAAATCTGCTAAGAATTACAAATAAAGTCATAATTCACTTGTCCAAGCTCCACATTGCATTCAAATTATGCAGTTTCCTTCTGGTACATACTGATATGTAGTCCCACATTGTATTCCAATCAGGCTCTTCTGAGCAGCTAGATCTGCATTAAACCAGTACTTACAGAAGCTTAATCTGTGTGATTTAATTGGTCTGTGATTTTCTTGAGATAATCAATTTTCATTGAGTTGCTCTAGATAAAAGGTATAAAGGGTTGGGTTACTGGGATGTGAAAAGGCCAGTACAGTGTATATTTAGCATCAAAATACTTCAGACTTGGAGAATCTAAGGCAGAGAGACAGTGTTGAATTGGCCTGACAATGAAAGAGATAGGTTCACGTTGCAATTCCTTTCAGAAATCAATTCAAAAACAGAAGTAATATCTGACTGGTTAAATTTGGCGACCATTTCGTTCTTTTAGGTTTATCAAATCAAAGAAAGCGTTTGTAGATCTAGGATGGAATCAATTTGGAATATGTTTACACTAAACCACTTTTCTGTCCTTTTCTGGTTTTGGCTCTTTTCGCAAATGAATCAGGTGTTCTTCATACCTCAAGACAAATACTATTTTGCATATGAGTGTACGGTGGTGAGAAATATAAGAAAATCATTGAGATTACATGAATCAAATATCATTTGAGTGAATAATTATAAAATCATATAGTTAATGGCATGACACGATAAGAATTGTCGAGTAAATAATTATAACGTGTTGTTTAATCTATTCAACGATTCATATTACATCACATTATTTATTATTTGACTTTAACTATTATAAATTCGGAAACATTCAAGCTATTTTACTATTGCACGGGTTTGATCTAATAAGTGTGATAAAACGAAAACGCAACAATTTCTGCAACTTTTAAGTGCACACTGCCTTCATATTGCAGTGTATCAAAGAGCTATTAAATTTCAGCAAGACATGAACGAATGTGCAGGTAGCTAGGGCACTTGATAGAGAAAGACAACAAAACCGAGTGGGAGGGATACGAGGCATGAAATTGATAGTGGGATTGCGGGAAGACTGAAAGCCCTGGTTTGGGCTCATCAAACCTCCGTAAGGATCTGGATAGGGCCGAGGATAACAGGCTCACAGTCTCTGTACAATGGCTAATTCTTTTAACACATCTTAAAATTATTAAAGATACAACAAATCCAAAAGTTAAAAGTAATAATTTTTTTTTTTTGTCATATATTTGAAAGTGAGCTTTTTAAGAATATAAGAGTATCATCGTCTTATCTCTAAAGTTATACTATTATACTAAATTACTTTTTAAAAAAATTTAAATTATTAAGTGTATAAGTTTGTATGCAAAACGTTTTTGGTTGTTATGGTATTCTAACAAAATATATGTATATACTAAAGCTTTTCCATGCCCATGTTAAATGCAAGTTTATTAAACGAATTGTGTGTTGACGTGTGATCTGTACTAATTTCTTTGGAGACAACTTTGATCTCAGATCTGCCCCAATGTTAATTCAGAAACACAAGTAACATCTCGATTGGTTAAATTCCAAGCCTTTAGCTTTATCAAATCAAAGGACGGAATCAACTTAGAATATATTATCACTAAACCTCTTTTTCTGTCCTTTTCTGGTTTTGGCTCTTTTTTCCAGAGGAATCAATCAGCGGTCTTCGTGCCTCAAGACAAATACTTTTTTTCGCATGTCTGAGTTGCGTGACGGTCAGGGATGTCACACTCGCATACTCTTACACCATTTAAGCTGAATCTCTATTAACGTTAGTTAAACACATACATATTCTCTGTAACTAATAGTTATTACTTAGATAAATAATTTTATTAAAATGTAACGCTTTCACACTGCTTCGTATTATTAAATTTTAGCAAATCTAATTAAATTCAAACAACACAATTATGCGGAAGTGCAAATGTGGTGCTTACTAGTAGCAGAGTTGACATAGCTTAACAGGCAGGGCAATTGATAGAGAAAGACAGCGAGAGGTGAAAGGGAAATACCAAAAGAGTATCAGAGGGGACATTGATGTAACAGCTCCAAATGAAAAGTAAAAGATTATCTCAAAAGTGCTTTCACATGTAAAATTCTTCCCATGCTTTCAAACATCAATTTCTTTAAGCTTTGACACAACAAAATTTGGAATTTAAAAAATTATGAGAATTATTTTATTTAAGAATTTCATTTATTTTTTCATTCACACATTTAACTATTTCAACAACCAAACATGAAGCTGGTTTTGCCCATCTTCCCCAATTTCTTTAAGCTTTAAATCCTGCACTATCATGTCGGGAAAGACAAGTGATCCTTTTTCAATGTATGCCCACGTTAAATGTTTGCTCGCTTCTCTTACCCATAATGATGTCTACCGGGCCACAACCATTAAAGACAAATGAACCACGTGCAACAACTTTTTCAAAAGGAATTGAACTGACTATTGATCGGTAAATCAGAAGAAGCCAGCTGGGTAAGTGATTTTGGACTTGAAGGTGCCATTGGTGAATTGCAACGATGGTATTGTTATGATTCTTTTTCATCCCATCAATGACTACGTTTAATTTGGTTTTGACCATGGCTTCAGCCTATATTCAATTTCTCACGGCTTTCTTCAAAGTGAAAACCTGAAAGTTCCATGTCTTGTTACGTCAGAACTAATAGATATACGACAAAGTTCTTATGGCTCCCATTTTGTTTTGGGCAAAGCAGAAAATAAATAAGGAGAGACAAGTTCAGGTCTTCACTAAAAATATAACAAATAGATAATATCATTTTTTTATTTTAAAAGTTAAAAAATTAAAATAACATGAAATTTCTTGTAGTTTTCCTAAGTTTTTAGAAGTGTGAAACCATGAAAAGTGGAGAGTTTGTGCGGCGCTGCCTCGAATTGTGAAGGATCGTCGGGATTAGGGTTTTAGCTAAACGGTGTCGTTGATCAAATATGGGCATAAAACGGATTTCAGTTCAGTCGGGATCTAATGTACGGGCGAAGATCATGGAGATTCACGTTGCCCGAATATCAATCAGGCCATGAGCTGTTTAGACTGTAACAGTGCCATTTATCGAAGAACCGTAGACTCCATAAAAGGACAGAGATGCTGAAGTAGAGAAATTGATTTGTTCAAGGTATGAAACCGTAAATCCTAATAAAAAAATAGAAAACCCATGTATTCATTATTGGGTACACTTTAGTGTATATCTCTTCTTCTTTTTTTTTAAATTATATTATAAACATAAAATTATAAACAAAAAATGAAAAGTCTTACAAAAAAAAAAATCAAATTAAAAGTACAATTTTTTCCTGTTTTTTATCCGAGACCTCATCATTTACACGTGGTTCCGTAAGCAAACCAATATATTATCTTTGTTCGTATATATATTAATTGTAGCCTTACGAATCATTAAAGGAGAAGAGAGTGAGAGGGGCGATTGGAGATGGCTTCACACGGCACTGTAACACCGTCCACACCTCTACTGGAGGCAAGAGGTGATGGGCATGGAGGGCAAGTCACGAGAGGTGGTGGCTGGTGGAACAAAGTTTTGGACATGGTCGAGGTTAAGATTCAACTCCATATCGCAGTACCGATGGTTCTTACCAATTTGTTCTATTACCTCATCCCTTTAGTTGCTGTCATGTTCGCCGGCCACCTTGGTGAAGTTCAGCTTGCCGGCTCTAGCCTCGGAAATTCATGGAACGTTGTCACTGGCCAGGGGATCGCGGTAACTCATTCTGTCTTTGATTCTTTCATGTCTAGTAGCCTGATGGATGAAAGGGATCGAACCCCACCTGTTTGTTTCTTTGTTTTGTCAACTTTGTTTCCGGTGAAACTTGATTTTGTAAATTTTGTTTTGCTATTTTGCACATACGAGTGTAAAATGATCACACTGAACTGAAAACCATACTTCATTAAGAACAATATTAACCCAATAGGTAGGCAGAGACCGCTTAGCAACCTTAAAATTTGTTTCAAAGGCCCAGATTCGTCAAGCAGAACTCTTTTTTTTCATGTCATTAGTAATCCAGAAGGACTAGATTTGAAATACTTTCGAGAGTACATTCGATTAACCATGTCTTTCTCCTGTATGTGATGAACCTGAATCAGGCATTTCCCTACCATGTCTTCAAATTGTAAAAGAAATTAAGTGTCGTTGGAAATTTTTCACTGGAACATTTCTCCCTTTCTTGGCTAAATTTATCATGTTTTTTGGTCTCGCAGGTTGGGTTGAGTGGAGCACTGGAGACACTCTGTGGGCAAGCATTTGGGTCAGGAGATTATAGAATGTTAGGGGTGTATATGCAATCTGGTTGCATCATATCCTTTCTCTTTTGTATTGTCATATCCGTCATCTGGTTCTTTACTGAACCTATCCTAATCTTCCTTCATCAATCTCATTCTACTGCAAAAGCAACTGCTGTCTATATGAAGTATCTCATCCCGGGAATATTTGCATATGCCTTCATGCAAAACTTATTGAGGTTTCTTCAAACGCAATCTATTGTAGCTCCATTAATTATCCTCTCGGGCCTGCCACTATTGATTCATATTGGTGTCACATATGCCTTGGTTGATTGCACAATCCTCGGTTACAAGGGTGCTCCTTTGGCTGTTTCTATTACTTTATGGATTTCAATGATAGCGTTGGCTCTGTATGTCCTGTTCTCAAAGAAGTTCAAGAAAACATGGACGGGCTTATCATCTCAGGCATTTAATTATCTTCTTACAGATTTGAAACTAGCTCTGCCTTCTGCAGCAATGATTTGGTATGTGTTTGCAACTATGTTTTGCTTCCTCGCCTCTAATTGTTGATGTTTGAAAGCTGAATATTGTCAGTAGTTCAAATTATGAGGATGCAATCAAAGAAATCTCACTATCTGTTTATGTTTTGCAAGCTTGGAGTATTGGGCTTTCGAACTTTTGGTCCTCTTGTCAGGTCTATTACCGAATTCGGAAGTAAACACTTCATTGATTGCATTAGGGTATGCTTCTAATACATTCTCACTGACTATTCTGTTTCTAAAATATCGTTTATAATTGAGTTGAGTCTTAGATAACTTAAAAGACAAAATTTGTCTGCAGCGTAAACACTCAAGCCATTGCCTACATGATTATATATGGACTCAGCGCAGCTGCAAGGTTAGTTGGTGAAACACGTTCCATGCTTTTTTGGTTTACTTCTTCAGAATGTGGATTGTAATCAAAATATTGAAAATTTTAAGTTCCACTTTTACAGCACAAGGGTGTCAAATGAATTGGGAGCAGGCAATCCTGACCGAGCTAAGAACGCCATGGTGGTTACTCTCAAGCTATCAGTCTTCCTTGCCATCGTTTTCGATTTGGCACTTTTGTTTGGCCAAAATCTTTGGATTAGTTTGTTTACTGATGACATTAGAGTTAAAGACGAGTATGCTTCACTGGTGCCCTTGATTGCGATTTCAGTATTACTTGATTCTTTCCAGGGAGTCTTGTCAGGTCTGGATTCCTTATTTGACTTTAACCTACAGCAGTATATTTCTTGATCTTCTTTTTCCAATTCTTAGGGTAAATGATTTTGATGCTTCAGGGGTTGCCAGAGGATGTGGTTGGCAGAATACAGCTGCATACGTGAATCTAGCAGCCTTTTATTTGGTTGGTATGCCAGTGTCATGCCTCCTTGCATTCAAGACCTCACTACAAGCTAGGGTAAGAAACATTCACTAGAGAATCTGGTTATGTTTGTTAACATGTGAATGCATCCTTTTTCATATTTTTCATCTATTAGTTATTCTTAAGTAATAAACACACTGTAATGTTCTTTTTGATCTGTTTTATGATATAGGGCTTATGGATTGGCTTGATTTGTGGGCTATGCTGCCAATCCGTGTCTCTCTACGTTCTCACAAGGCTTGCTAAATGGACTAGGCTAGATCTCTCCCGGGACAAAGTTGAAGCAAACTCCGCTGTGATTTAGTTGGGTGCCCGGAAAGCTTGGTGTTAACCAGAGTCCACTTTAGCGTAGTTGAAATTCAAACTGACTTTTGTGTCTTTGAAGAGCTTTCTTCAGTTTGGAATGACTTCTATCCAATAAAGATCAAAACTTTATGATAATAATGATAGCTTTTCTCTGCAACGAAGAAGTTCATTAACTAGGTTAAGAATGTGCTGTTTGCTCACAATTCATTTGTGAAATGTATATGCATACCCATTAGGTCACAACAGGTGGCTGTGGGGATTCCTACGGCATTGGTTCCAGATACTGGGATCAGCAGTATATATATATATATATTCCAATCAAACGCCAATTAAGTAGGCACAGATGGCAGCTACGCTACGTCTGGCTGAGAAAGGCAGAAACTCAATTTTAGAGAAACAAGAAATCGAAATGGCTTCTAATGAAGTTGTGGCTTTTGGGACAGAATTATTTGTTCCACTAGATGTGTCAATTTAGCTTTTGTTGGTGGTTGCTGCTATGATGGTAATATTTACTTCTGCTGACGATGAGATTGAAGAAAATGATGCGGAACTGGAGACTCAATCTTCCAATAGTTTTGGCAAGAGGGGCCAATCATATCAATAGGACCGTGATGCAAGTTTCATGCGGAATGCATGGCCGTAACAGGTGCTTTTGGGGCTTCAATGGAAAACAGATTAAGCACAAGAAGCTGTAGATCAAAATTTTTGGGTTTTGAAACTTTAAAGTCATATTTATTAAAAAAAATTTACTTTTTATTATTCTTCGTCTCTAATAAGAAATTAGTCTACATATACAAAAGGTGTGTGGATATTCTTAGGCTCACAGATCATTTAGCTTGGAATATTTAACACTAAAAAAATGATAGGCTTACCCCAAAAAATAAAAATTGTAGCTATGGTTAGTTTAGTCCAGGTTCATGATCAGAATCTTATAAATATTGAGCTGATCTAGCAGGATAGCACCCTAAATCTCTGGATATTGTGTTCCCCTAATAAGCTTGATGATATCAAAATCCAAACTAATGAAAACCTTCAAACCAATATTGTCAGCACCTGCAACACCAATGGTCCCTCCCCCACGTGGTACGTTTATGTGGAGGAGAGATGCATGGCATCAGAACTCAGGGATATCCTTGTTTGTTAAACATGTTAGAGGTGTTAAGACACGATTGTGATGTTGGCTTCTGTCATTCGAGTTCACCATTGTTTCTTATCCAAACCCTTCAACGCGAAACCATCCCTAGTAGCTTGGCTTGGATTACCTGAACTTGCCAAATTGATTGCCCAGCTAAAAAATCACTACAAGTTACTTGCAAGATATATGGACTTCCTCTTTTTCTTTCTTTCATCCTCACTATTGTTTTGCCTGCCATGAATTCAAAACAAGGAGAAAACCTTCAAAATGTGCTCAAGTTACAAAATTGGCTGCACCTTTATATTGTAATAATAATTGCTTTGGTCAAAATTCATCTCCCAACCTAAAAGCCTCAGCATATACTCATTTTCTTTTGGCAAAAGTTTAGCTTTGTTTCAGCAATCAATCCTTATACCAATTATGGGAAATAAAGGTTTCCTAGGACCCATTGCCAACTCCACATTGGTTTGCCCTTTTCTTGTCACCAAATAAAGGAGGAATGACAATTTAATCATGGCCACATGTTAATACAAATTGATAACACCTTTTTTTTAAGAGAAAGTTTAATGAGCTCATTAGATTAGAAAGTAAAAAAGTTATTTATAAATTATTTATTAATGAGATTTTTATATCGATAATGAATTTAAATTTATATCATTATACGATATATATGAGTTTTATTCTTATTAATTGAATTAACTTTCATTGGTACAAATAAAATTAATTTAAGGAAGGTTTTAAGAAAATGGAGTAAAATCTTTATCCTTATACCAGTTATGGGAAATAAAGGTTTCCTAGGACCCATTGCCAACTCCACATTGATTTGCCCTTTTCATTTGTCACCAAATAAAAGAGGAATGGCAATTTAATCATGGCCACATGTTAATACAAATTGATAGCACCTTTTTTTTTAAAAAAAGAAAGTTTAATGAGTTAAGTCGTAAAAGGTAGAAAGTAAAAAAGTTATTTATAAATTATTTATTAACGAAATTTTTATATCGATAATGAATTTAAATTTATATCATTATAAGATATATATGATTTTATTCTTATTAATTGAATCAACTTTCATTGGTACAAATAAGTAAGGTTTTAAAAAAATAGAGTAAAATCATATATTCAAATTTCATTAATAATTAATAGAGTAAAATGCTTAATTCTTTGGACTCTCCACGGAGGATGAAGGGGTGCTACAGTCCTTTTAAGTTTCTAAAATTGCTTGTTATATAGTTATAATACATTTTTTTCTTCCATTGTGTAAAAAAAGATAGAGTAAAATTTTAAGAAGGAATAATTATTCATATTATATAACCTTTAATGATTAAATAAAAAAAAAAGAACCACCTAGTTAGGAATCTTTCCCTGATGTATATCAGTAAAGTAACGATTTTTGAAAAACACTCTATTATCTTGCATTTAGAATAGACTTATCTCACTTTTATGCCTTTACAAAAAGGCAGGAAAAATTGCAGAATATTCCCATAACCAATTCTTTTTTTTTTTAATAGAAAAAAGTAAATTTACGCCACGTTGCCACAACTGCAAAAAGCATCTGCAATAAAAGTAAATAAAGGCTGTAACTACAGCATCACAATAACGTTAATTCCACAAAGAACAACATTAGCTAAAGTTGAATCTGCATCAAATCACAAAAACAAGTAAGTGTAATTTATCGAAGACAATTTTTAGTTTAGTAAAATAACAATTTAAATTAATTTTAGTTGAAGTTATTTGCCTCAGATTAAAAAGATTTATATTTGTAGTGACTATATTATATAATTATTAAATAAGAGTATAACTATGTAATTGTAAATCGAACAACTTTATGATCAATAATCTGCGATCACTGGCAGCTGTAACATACTTTTAAGTGTCCTAGTAGCATTGCCCGACCGACCAATCGTCAGCCATTTACTCACTGTTGCCATCCTTACTATATAGTGACCGACAAAGTTAGTTCCATGTGATCTCGCCGCGTGTCTACCAATCCTAACACTCGTATTTCCCACGCTTTCCGTACACCTTTTTATCTCGTCTCCCTCCCACAACGGCAATCTCTATGAAGGATAACTTTTCCTTTAAATTTCAACTCCCCTCTGATATCTTAGTTTCAGTTCCTGAACTTTCTGCAGCCTCTCTTCGGAATACACTTTCTGCTAACTGCTCTCTCTTTCCTTTTCTCATTCTCCATTTCCATGGAGTTTCAGGGGACTCTCTGTTTCTTGTTTATCATCTTTGCCGGTCTTCTTTCTCACTCTGAAGCTCGGAAGTTCTATGTCGGAAACAAAGATGGCTGGGTATTGAACCCTTCTCAGGATTACAATACCTGGGCTGGAAAGAGCAGATTCCTAATCTCTGATACTCTCGGTAAGCTTGAAATTTCTGTTTTCTTCATGAAGATTGATTTTTTATTTTATTTTATTTTTTTTTCTGTTTCTTTTTTGATTGTAATTGTGGGTTTGTAGTTTTCAAGTATAATAAGGGATCGGACTCGGTGTTGGAGGTGAGCAAAGACGATTATGAGAAATGTAACACGAAGAATCCGATTAAGAAATTTGATGATGGTAACTCAGAGTTCACGTTTGATCGATCGGGACCCTTTTACTTTATCAGTGGGAAAGATGGGAATTGTGGAAAGGGTCAGAAATTGATCGTTGTGGTGTTGTCTACGAAGCAGCAAACTCCTCCAAAAGCTCCATCCCCTGGTTCCCAACCTCCTTCTGTTACTCCATCTCCACCAAAAGCTCCTTCGCCTGGTTCTCAAGCTCCCTCTGGTTCGGTTCCAGCTACTCCCGGAGCTCCATCACCTACCTCTGGAACTCCCTCTGTTCCAACTCCTTCAAAATCTCCTTCCCCTGTTTCTCAACCTCCGATGGCTCAGTCCCCTGGTGGAACCGCACCCCCTGGCTCACCCACTACTCCATCTCCGTCGTCCTCTGTAACTCCGTCGCCATCCGGTAACCCGCCATTGTCACCCACTTCGCCATCTCCTGCCGGTAATACTCCATCTGCGTCACCGGGGGTTTCTCCAGCAGGTGGTCCTACAGCAATGTCTCCACCAGCGCCTTCTCCGGCAGGTAGCCCTACTGCAGTTACCCCGTCGTCGTCAATGCCAGGGCCAGCTCCGAGCGGTGCTCCAACTTCATCCAATGGACCAGCGATGGGCCCAGGAGCTCCAGGCTCACCTTCTTCGTCTAGCGAAACGACACCGTCATCCGCACCAGGATCGTCTGCACGGGCCATAACTCCTCCAAGCTTCATGGTGTATTCAGTTACTGTCGTGCTTTGTGCTGCTGTTGGTGCCATTTTGGGAACCCAGTAGACAATTTCTGTAACTCGGATCATGTTTTAGTATTTTACTTGGGATTTAATTTGTTCTTATGATTTTGTAATAACAGATCTCATCTCGTGCTTGTCAATAATAATATCTGCGTATTCGAGGAGAAAATTCTGTTGCCATACTTGTTATCTTATCTCCTCATAGGAATAACTCCCCCAACATCTTTGCTACTTTCATTCTCTTAAGAAAACATAACACTATTTTACTGATTGCTTCTCATTAATTCATAATACGACGAACGGGTTCATGCAAGTACGTAGCCACGTGTTGACGCACGACACGTTTTGACAAGTAGCTTTCAACAATAAAGAAAAATAATATTAAAATCTTCAAAAGAAAATCTTATAGTCCAAACTCTTACCTATCAAATTAATTTCCCTAGAAAGTTCTAAATGCTTCGTCACCACAAAATAGGTTGTGCTTGCATACTAACCAAATGCATCTCTTAATCTTGGGGTGATCTTTGAACCAGCTTTGCTACGAATCTATTCTATTCTATTCTATCGCTTAGTCGAAGCCATTAAAAAAGAGGCACTTTGCATTACATGTGTCTCTGTATGTGTATGATTAACGTAGAAAATTGATTTATTAACTTCCACTTGTCAATATCAACACAAGGGAATCCACTTCTAGTTGTCTTCCTACACATCAACATCGTATTTTCCAAGCACGCATTCCTTCCGTGGAAATTACATTTATTTGCAAACCAAGTATAATAATTAAAATAGTAATTACTCTACTTTTTGAATTTGATTCTTGTGCTACAAACTTTCAAATGAAAATGGACACGAGAGAATCTGAAAGAAAGAAAATTATAATGCCAGTAACAGTAGAAATGGTATATATCCCTCTGAGGAGAAGGGGACCATTGCTTTGGCAAGAGGCCACCACCACTCGTGTTGAAACACTTGTGTTCTTACTCCAATCTAGAAGGAAGTTTATCTGTAAAAAAATTTTACCCATCAAATATTTTATATAGATTCATACGCTGAAATAAAATCCTTAAAGAAAATAAGATGGCTGAATCCATGTTGAAGAGCAATATGAATACAGAAGAAAATGTGTTAAGCTTATTTAGGAGAATACAAATAAACCTATTTTTTTATATCATATCATATCATTCTTACAACTTAAAACAATGTGTTCTTCATTAATAACTGAAGTGTTTGTACGAAAAATGATTTAATGAATCCGTTAAAACTTACCAAACAATGTTATCTGCCTTAGCAATCCCTTATAATTAAATGAAAAAATAAAAAGAAACTTTTTATTTTGTTAGCTTCAAGTCAGGTGGCTGACTAAGACCTTATGCAACGTGTCACGGGAACAGAGGAGGTCCAATAAACACTGGTCAATTCTATTATATTATCCAGCCACGTGCTATAAAGATACAACAGCCATTCAAAGCGTGGCAGATGTCAACTGGTGCTCCACCTTCCACCTCCCACCTCCACCTCCACATCAATGTTCTATTTATCTCTCGTCTGAAAGTTTTTTAACCTTAGTTTAAATTTCTTTCCCTCTTGTCTGAAAAAACAACTGAGATACCATTGCTTACTAACAACCACGGACCAGCAGATTTTTGTTTTTAGTAAGACAAAAATGGGGAACCGTCGGCGAAAGATTCGGACTTGTGTTGGGCAAAACTTTGGACTTTTAAAGCTGAAAGCACAGAGGCAACACAACAAAACAGTCCAAACGTAAGACCTTGGACATGATAGTACTGCTATTTCTTTTAATCACAAATCTCAAATCTGTCTCTATATATTTTTTTATCTCCAAACATTCCTCCCTCCCTCCCATTACAAATAACTTACTTTCTCTCCAAACATCAACAATGAAATGAAATTACAGAATCCAACGAACTACTAATGTAAAATAAAGAACACGAACATGTTGTAGCGTGCCCGTTTCTGTCAAAAGAACCACCATCTCCGCCGTTGATGCCTCTGCAATAGCAAAGATGCACATTAAAATATTGGGACACAACGACAACATAGATTGCAGGGAAGTTAAAACATGGTATTACCCACATTAGAAATTTTGTTTTTAAGAAAAAAAACGCAAAATTCTGTCTGATCTTCGCATTCATAGAACCCCTTATAAGATCCTAATTACACAAAGCTATCAAGTAAAACATAGCCATTAATGATAGGACTGTATATTGGCACCAGAAATTGTATCAAGTTCAAGGAATTTTATATCTTGAATTAGTGGTAACTTTCATTTTCGACTTATGTACGGGTATGACATTCAAAATAGAAAATTTTCAGTCCACACAAATGTCAAAAACTATGAACAATGAATGTAAACCAGGATGAAGGGAGAGAGACCTTCGTATTCTGAGTTTCTGGTGGTAACAGAATGGGCTGAGAAAGGATCGCATTGTCCATGTTCTGAATGTAAGGCTGCAACTTTTCCTCTAACATCTTGTTCAGCTGAAAATCAAATCCAAGCATCAGTTACTTCCGCTGAACATTGATGTCATGTTACCACCAAGCAAAATGCATGCACGGTATTCACTATTCATGAAATTAACAATACTTCAAAATAAAACGCAGAAGCAAAAAAAAAAAGAACCTTTTCCTGCCGCCATTTAGTTTCCCACTGTGCATCCAGGATTTTATCTGCTATTTCTCTTTGGGCATTAAGAAGAACGGTCATTTCGTAGAACTTTTCCGGATTTTTTAGATCCCCCTCCGTCCAAGACGAAGCATTCAACGGAAGGTCCAGCTCCTGCCAATGCTCTACAATTAGTTTTTCTTTTATTACATTTTTGAGGACATAGTATCTACACATGTTTTCTTGTTCAAAATAAAAATAATTTTACATAAAATTCCATTTACTATATCTAGCAATAAATTTGTAGTTAATATTACTGGGATTTTAATGACAACTGATGATGACTATCAATAGTTCTTGAATCTCAATTCCTAACGCTCAAGTAGAAATCAAGAGGTCTCACTTTCTTTGCCCCAACTGCTTCCCCAATAATTATTGTTTCTCAAACAGATATAGAACTTTTTACCTAAAGCTTATGTATCGAACTCCCTGTCAACTCAGCCATTTGTGAAACCTTGACTCTCCCTATGACTACGAATGTTGATGCAAAATTCTGCATATAACTATAAGAATAAAGCTAAAGTCAGGTGAAGTATCTGAATACTCACACCCCAATTTGTTGGTCTTGGTGGAGGATCGAGCTTCAAAACTTCTGCTTCCAGTGCCTTCTTAGCCTTGAAGTAAGGAACATTCTTCACTACAACAGGGTCATCCCTTGCACGGGCTGGATCTATAGATATCAAGGCCTGTGATTTCAATATGATTTCAAATTAAAAAATAAATAAGCTAAATTTGATTGTGAGGAAAACAGGAATATATGAATACCAATTAGCAAATTGACAAGCCAAATTTTCAATTAATAACACAAAATAGAGAGGAATTACACTGAGAAGAAATAAAATTAACAGACATCACCCCAGTCAAAGCAATCTGAAACAAAAGACTCAAAAACAGACAGTTTTCCATTTAGTTTCACAAAAAATAAGGAAAAGAAAGAAAATTCCCACTTTACATATTTACATTCTTTATACTCATCATTATTTTAAAATTTTTATTATTTCACTGGATCAGTAGTCATATCATTAACATTTAATTCCAATTAGTGCAAAAATATAATATAATTCCACCCAGTACAAAATTATGTTTCCCAATCAACATGCATTGCTGCAGACAATTCTAGGTCAAACTTGTTATATAATGTTTGCGGAATATATATATATATATATATATATATATATATATAAAGTGCATGTTGATAGCTTACGTTCTTTCCTCAAGACAAATGTTTGATCACATTGAAGTATAAGCAGAAAAATGGTTATAAAAGACAACCTTTTATAAGCAGTATAAAAAACTTACTTCTTGCAGGTACTCCCACCCTGGTTTGCGCTTGGCCACCACATCACGAAGCTGATCATATCGCATGGATTCCTAATTTGCCAACCCAAAAAAAAAAATACATATATTTAGAAAAATATAAAGGTATTACAGCAATCTACATTTGAAAAAAGGAGATGCTGCATGATGCTATGATAACTCCCAAAAAATTTAAGCGAAATGATTGTATCATCATTAAAGAGGACATCAGAAATAAATTCGACAGAGGATCCCTAATAACATGGTCGGGTGTATGGTAAATTTGAGTACTCCATAGGAATCAAGGATGTACCATGGAAGACAAGAGCATACAAAAATCAACCAAGAGGAGGAAATAAATATATGAAAATTGAATAGCTGAATTGGAACTGAAGAAAAATAAGGAAATAGACCATAAACCTTGTACTGCCACCAGATTTTCTGCTTCACATCATCATCATAGTCAAATCCACCCATGATTTGAGGAAAGGTAAGCAGCCAAAAAGCAGCAATACTGGGGTCTTTGATGCTGTGCGCTATATGCTGAAAAAAATATAAATGATTAAGATTAGAATGTCGAATATGAATGAGAGAGGAGTCTCAAGTAATAACTTCTACTTTTAAATCCCCTACTGCTACAGGAATTAAGAGAGTCAGTAACATGTAAATATTAAAAATAAATAAATGCCCTCCTATGCACAATATCATCATCAGCTGAAAGCAACCCCAAATTTAAGTATCAAGGTGCTGATAACCATCAATTACTGTTAGAAGCCAAATGCAGAAATAGAAAAACAGACTTATTTGTGATTGAATCTTTGAAACCTTACGAATATATTACTGGAAGATCTGGTGACCTTAGTTTCCCTCAAGGTAAACAGGTAATTTTTACCTGTTTCTTCACCCCCCTTTTTCTATGTCTAGAAGTGAATAAAAATAAGGAAGTAATCATAACGGTAGTTTACAGAAGCAAAACAAGGGAAAAGCTATAAACAATAAATTTATTGTTTGTGATCCAATATTGGGTCAAGGACTTTTCAGCAGGGAAGAAGAAAAAGAAAATCTACTTTATATAGAGAAGAAAGAAGCCTGCCAATGGAAAATGAACTTGATACAAAAACCTAATTTTGTAGCAAGGGTTTCATCTATTTTAAACTCCCTTTAACGATACAACATATTGTCAATAATAATTAGAAAAAGTTTGACAGAAGTAGATAAGATGTAACAGTGACCTCGTATGGATAATCCATCCTCTTCAAGACATTATAGGCTTTCCATGGGGGTTCCATAATCTGCACAGAGGAAAGCAGCCTAAAAATGCTTACTGTTATATATATATATATGTGTGTGTGTGTATTTTAGAGGCAAGATTGAAATTTGGGAGAAGGATAATCAGTAAATCCAAGCACCAGTGAATCAACGAAATAACTCACATCATCTGCAGATATCGTGACGTGCAATTTATGTTTGCATTCGGGACAACCCATTACACCCTGCAATACCAATAAAACTTTACTCAAAGATCTTAAGACACCAATGAAATACTAATATTTACTTGATGAATGTCTACCTCTCAATCTAAGAACAGATGTTCCTACTTGATTGTAACCTAAAAAATACACATCATCACTTCTCCCTTTTTTTTTTTTCCTTCTAAGTGGGGAAGGTGTGTTTTGTTGTGTGTGTGTGCGTGTTGGGGGAGGGGGCAGAGTGACAACCTATAATAATCAAACAAAACCTTGGTTTAGTTGTAAAATACTACAGTTGCAGCTGAAATGAGCCTGCCTGTAAAACATACCGTCCCATCACAAGTTGGGCAGTCTTTTGTTGGTAATGGGGATTGAAAGTCCAAGGAGGATGGCAGATGCACCAACTCAGATCGATTGTTTACAATTGCATCTGCTACAGATTCAGCTGTCGCTTTCTCCCCACTAAATGTAAACTCATGTAAGAATAACCATATATAATGCGGAAAAACACATGACAGTGGTAAGACAAAGATTTCCAAACAATGAAGTCCACATGGAAGGTGACATCAAATACCGAAATGGATGAAAATCTACCTCTTCAAGGTGTAATTTTTCACTTTATAGTGCACCCTTCCAGTACCACGGCACATAGTACACCGCAAGGCCTGCCATCCATTACATGTCCGGCAGTTCCTGTACATGAAACAAATATTGAGTTAGAATTTAACAAACTTCAATGACAGTCTTAGATACAAGTTATTCCATCACCAAAGGTCCAAAACTACAACATCACGAACAACAACAAGGAGAGATTACACGTATTGTTATTGTGTATTCAGCATATGCTGAAATAGAATCAAATGATAGGTTGAGACAACCATCTAGAGATACCAAAATGCACCTTTGACATATCACCTTCTTTCCCAGCTCCAGTGCAATGTCATAAGTCCCCAAAGTTGCAATAACCTACAGGCAAAAACTTGCAGCAACCATTAAAATAGAAGGGGAAAAATAACAAAGATAAAAATTAATGGAATAACTAATTGGGAAGATAATTCAGAAGATATAATTCCTGGAAATAGCAAATTCAGCAACCCGGTTGGAAAAATAACAAGCACTAGGTACATGAAACCCCAAAATCTAGCACATAGCCATTGATTATTTATCTCCTTTACCCCAAATACTCAAAAACCAGGAAAAATAATTTGTCACTGAAAAAGCTCATAATAATCCAGTAAATTAGACAAGATAAACGACGCCAATTTGACGCCCAAGTTCCCAGAAGCAGGACCCCTGGAAAGTTGTAAATTTTAATGAATTTTTGAATTTCAGAAACACATGAAGTTCCAAGCCTACTACCCAAGTAAGATAACAAAAAAAAAAACAATGAAAATTTCCAAGAATTTTTTCCAAACTTCATCAATTTAAGCTAAGCCGGGAAAACTCACGAAAACTGAAGCACAAGAGAGCTTGGATATGAGCTCGGGAACACCGAAGCCACGAGGAGCTGAGCCGGCAATGTCGAAAGCGAGAGTAAATGGAGCTGAGACAACCTTAATTGGGAAGTCCAAAATGTCAATGAGCTGTTGCCCATAAGGATTTGACAAAAACTTATCCCCGGCTTTCAGGAACTGCCTCACACTCTTCGCCAGACGGTCTCTGGACATGGCGCCAAGAGTAGTATAGAGAGAGAAGATAGAAGTAAAGCTTCGAGTTGCTGAAAGCTCGGAGTAAAGGTACACTCTGCTACCGGTTTACTGTTCAAAGCTTCGAGCTGCTTTATCCCGAACAATGACGATAATGGTTATGAAATCCGATTCGGCATGTTTCAGACTTTATTTCAGTTCAGAAACAGAGCCCATATGTTGTCCCACCATCGACCGTTAGCCAGCATTGAGTTGAAGCCCAACTATCCATGGCCTATAATTTAGCCCAAAAATATGAGAGATGACTAATAATAATTAATTTATTGATAATAGGACGAGGAGATAATAGAATAATTGGAAAAAGAAAAACCTTATGTTTTAAAAAATTCAAGATCAAAACATGAACATCCGTGTAAATGTTTTGTTATTTATAAAAGAAAAAAAATATTGATTTTCCGCTGGTCATATGCTAACATTAACATATTCATTAAGGTATAAGCGGTTCAAAAAAAAAAAAAATTACACCCAACCAAAATAAATAATTTGAAAAAAAATATAAATTAACGTTGTTTTTACCGTTTAAAAGTTAAGATAATTTTAGGAATTTAGTTAGAAATTGTTAATTTGTGACCATTTAAGTAAACAAAAATTTATATAATATTATATATTTAACTAAAAATAAATATTGATACCAAAAATTTATTACAAATTAAATAAAAAACACATAAAAATAATAAAATTGAATATACTAATAAAATTTAAACATTAAAAATACTAACTATACTAGATTCTATAATATTCAATATACAAATAATATTGGTCTTCTAAGCAGAATAAGAAATAAAGTTAAAAAATGTCTTTGGTTTAATTAACTTAATTCTCTCTCTATATATATGCTTCAATTCCGTAAATATAATATAAATATACAATTATATTTATATAATTTATAATATATAAAAGATATTAATTATTGTTGATTGGGTTTGGTTCTTAGCAATTTAATTTTTTTGAAACTAACTGAATGGTTGATTTACAAAATTCTGGAACTGTTTAAAACTATGACAGTTTGATTTTTGACCGTTTCGGTTGGATTTGGTGCAATTCAAGTGGTTTACGTGTGGTTTACTTGCACCCCAAATATTCACTCCATAAAAAAAAAATTACAACTTTGCTTAATCCACAAACAAAATACAAAATATAATTTTTTTTTTTATGTAGTGCAGTTATTTTTAATTTTCTTGTAGCTAAGATATTCCAATTTTCCATAGAGATTGAGATTCTGTTTGCCTGGCGGAGTGAATGTAGATAGCGTATGTCTTAACCTGAATTCAGTTGCTGTAAGGGTGGCTGCTTACTCTCTCTTAGCTCACTCTTTCTCTGTAGAATTCAATTCCATGGCAGCTTCGGCACCGGCGGTGGCTTTGAACGGAGTGAAGGTAGGGACGATATCGCAAGCATACTTGGAAAGCAGGGCAGTGAAGGAGACCAAAGCTTTGGTATCTGAACTCTGTCGCAAGTTTTACTCTCCTGGATGGGTCTCAGGGACCGGTGGCAGCATCACTATCAAGGTCCATGATGACTCCATTCCGAAATCACAGCAACTTATAATCATGTCCCCTTCAGGTATTCTTCTTCTGGGTAGCTGTCCATTATTTGTGCTGAGTTTCACAGGTTGCATATTTCCTTTGATTTCTGTATGCAAATGACTAAGCTGGAACCTTGAGTTTCATTGCCATTTTGGGTTGTTTGAGTTAATGGTTTTGGGGATTCTTCTCTGCGATTTATTGCATTATTATTAATTCATACCCTTATGGGCGAACAGAAAAGGAAGAAGAAGTGGTAAAAGAAAAGGAAATAGTATACAACTTAGCTCGATTTTAATCCGTGTTTCTTTTGGTGGAGTTTAATTTCACACAACCACAACAACAGCATTATGCCTTATCCCACTAAGTGATTCAGCTATATTGATTGCTCGATGGCATTGGGCTTTATCGGAGATCATATTTTCAAGAATATTATTCATCGTGAGATCATTTTTATAATTTTCCTAGTGTCATTTTTAGCCTTCCCCTACACCTTTTCAAAATGCTAATGCTTCTACCAGCCTTGTCACTGTGCAACAAATCTTATGTGTAGCTGAAATTCTACAACTTGATCAGCACATCCTTTCTTTTTCCCGGGTTGGATATATGACCAGGTGTTCAGAAGGAAAGAATGGAGCCAGAGGACATGTACATCATATCCCCAAATGGATCAACCTTGTTTGCTCCGTCTGCAAAACCTTATCCGCACAAACCTCCAAAGTGTTCTGATTGTGGTCCACTTTTTATGAAGGTAGAATTAATTTATTATTCTATAATAGTTCTCCAGATGTCATATAATTCTTTTGAGTTAATAATGAAACATCGAAGGACAAAGTTGGCTATATGATTGTTTATGTACCTGCTGCAATGCTGAAGATGGTCTATTGACATTCTATTTTTTGGTCTATTTCTAGGCATATGAGATGCGTGGTGCAGGGGCTGTTATCCACAGTCATGGGATGGAATCTTGCCTCGTAACAATGATCAATCCTTTATCAAAGGAATTTCGAGTGAGTATTTAATTAGTAACACGTACTTTATTCTTTTTTAGTCTTGAGATTGAATTTTTTCACTGTAAATAATCTCCTAATTTACACAAACATTACTATTCTAAATTCAGCACATGTCCTACTTCTCTTGCCATACCCTAGTCGAAGATTGAAATTCTACCTTCACATTAATATTGTCTCATTTATTATATTTTGTTTTTGCTGGACAAAAAACATGATACTGTAGTATATGCTCTGGGCAGGGAAAATTTTCAAAGTAAAATTTCTTATTTGACGTGATTCTGGTCCTTCTGTTCATTTCCACAAATTGCAGATCACCCACATGGAAATGATAAAAGCAATCAAGGGACATGGTTATTATGATGAACTAGTTGTTCCCATAATAGAGAACACTGCCTATGAATATGAGCTGACAGAATCTCTTGCTAAAGCTGTTTCCTTAAAGATAATTTGCTTGAATTTCTGATTTTATGGACTTTGTATCAGTAAACGCGTTGGTGGAGTGGTGTTGGGTACTTGATTTACTTTAATGGACTTTTCGTTGTGTGCATTATGCTACTGCTGCCTATTAGAAAAGGGATTACATCCAATAATGATGAATACTAATTAAGTTTGGTCATGTCAAACTTTCTTGGTATTTATGTTTGTACTTATGAAAACCACTTGTGGTTAGATTCAATGAATCACTTTTACAAACTTCTTTAAAATCATTTTTTTCCCCACCATGTTATGACATAAGTTAGCTAGTGAATATTCTCATGTGATTTATAGATTGAAGCCTACCCTAAAACAACAGCGGTGTTGGTTCGCAACCATGGGATATATGTTTGGGGAGACTCAAGGATTAGTGCTAAAACACAGGTTGGTGTTTCTCTTAGATTGAAGCTTCTTATGATTTTTGCGGCATTAATTTATCATACTTCCTCAAAATTGACAATTTTTCTAAGTCTGAGTGCTATCACTACCTATTTGATGCTGCTATCAAGCTTCACCAACTGGGGTTGGACTGGACTACTCCAGAACATGGTCCAATACGAAGTGTTAAAAATGTTATAAGGAGTGGTTTTAGATCAAATGTATCAGCTAAGGCACAAAAGACCGACCGTGATATTGAGCCATTTCCAGTGAGTTAACATAAAATTCCATCTTTGGTATTATTGTTTCTCTTGAACTTCTGTAAAAAGATCCTCTATTTTTAATAGATTGGTAATGTTAATGTCTAGTCTCTGTCTAGGACATTTTATATATTGAGTTACTGTGCCTTGTAGTTTCCTATTGGCTAATTGTTCAATGTCCTGTCATTTTAATTGCAGCGCTGTATTGTTCTTGACATTGAAGGGACTACTACTCCCATATCATTTGTTTCAGAGGTTCTCTTCCCTTATGCACGTGGTAATGTTGGGAGGCATCTATCTGCCACATATGATACTACAGACACTCAAGATGATATTAAGTTGCTTCGCTCACAAGTAAGATTTTTAGTTTTATGATGATGATAATACCAGTTCTGTGGTAGGGACCTGGGGATTCGGGCTTCTGACTGTGATTCTATACAGTTGAATGTTGCCTTTCCACCATTGAAACTTATGTGAAATGAAATATTAGATGAGAATGTATTATGCTTTTCATCTATGCTGCCCTTTGGGCCAATTTTCTTTGATTGGCCATCCTTCTTTATGGGTTTTATCAAATACTAATTTTAGAAGAGCAACCAACAAAAGCCTACAATATATTTTAGAAAAACATTGGACTTTAAAATGTTTCAATGTAAGATTAGGCTCTTTTCTTTTGTTGGATTGTGAAAAAAAAAAAATGAATGTATGTATTAGGAAAAAGAATATTTACACATGTAAAGTATACTAGTAATAATAGGAAAACCTGGAAGTCAGAGACCCAGCCACCTTCCTTGCCCCAAATTGAGAGATGCATGGATCAATGTCCATTCTTCAAATGCCATACATTTGCATTTGTATTTTGCACTAATGATAAATTTAAAAACTTAGGAATTATTACAAAGATACTGGCTAAACTCAAACAAGTGGGTAATACACTTCCGTTAATTGAGACCTTGGTGATTTTATGCATGTATTGTCTATGAAGAATTTGGCTCACCGACATCCTTAAATTGCTATCACAGGTTCAAAGTGACCTTGAACAAGGCGTTGCGGGTGCAGTGCCCATCCCACCAGATGATGCTGGGAAAGAGGAAGTGATTGCTGCTTTGGTTGCTAATGTAGAAGCAATGATTAAAGCTGATAGAAAGATCACTGCCTTAAAGCAATTGCAAGTAATTAAACCTAGTTCAGCAGAATTCTGCTATTTGTTGAATTCATAATTTGTGATATAGCCTAAGTTTATCCATCCAGGGTCATATATGGAGAACTGGTTTTGAGAATAATGAATTAGAGGGGGCAGTTTTTGATGATGTGCCAGAAGCTTTGGAAAAGTGGAGTGCCTTGGGCATAAAGGTTGGTTTTGCTGATTGTTAATTTGTTGGTCGTTCCTGTTTCATTTCTTCAAATTTTCTTATGGTTTCATTGTTGTCTAATTTTCTGATAATTTATTTTTCCTATACCTCGGCACAAGTTTATTGAGGCCGATTATGATTTTTGCTTTTCTGTTAGACAAGAATGAATTATGAAACACAGGGCAATGACATCGTGGAGGCATTTGTTATCTGATATATGCAAGATATGGTGCTTGCATTTGAGTTTCTATTTCTGAGCTCTGTTACAGGTATATATCTATTCTAGTGGTAGCAGGTTGGCGCAAAGGCTAATATTTGGAAAGACAAATTATGGGGATCTAAGAAAATATTTATCGGGTTTTTTCGACACCATAGTGGGGTAACATTTATCTTTCAATGTTCATATTCAGCAATGCTCGTCAAAAGTTACCTATTTCCATGCATAACTCTTTTCTTTTACAGGAACAAAAAAGAAACACGCAGTTATGTTGAAATTTCAGAGTCACTTGGCGTGGACAAGCCATCAGATATTTTATTTGTGACAGATGTTGTCCAAGAAGCTACAGCTGCAAAGGCAGCAGGTACATTATTTTCTTCAAGCCTCAGTTAACTCTTCTAATGCAGTATAATATACATGATGGCTGGATTGGGAACTTTAATTTCTTCAACAATTTATTGCTCATTAGAACCCTATTTGTGTCTCTGAAATCCAAACTTTCGCAACTTTTTAGTATTCTTTACGAGACTAATTCTTTCATTACTTACATCTGAAGGCCTCAGAGAATTTAAATTACCATCAAATATTTTTTTGGTAACATCGTTGAGATCGCAATATGAAGCTGAAAATGATAATTAATTCACAAAGAAATATTACATTGCTTTTATTTATTTATTCATTCTTTGTTTCTTTACTTCTGAATTTTACCCTTCTTTCCATTGGCAAATACGAGTATGAAGGTCCTCATTTAAAAGAGCACATGTTTCTGTTCAGATGTAAACAAGAACAGTAGATGAGACTGATTAAGGAAAAATATACAATGATACAAATATCATTTTTTTTTGTCAAAGGTATGTATTCATTAATCTGAAATTGAAGGGTAGCTTTACAAACAATGAGGCATTCTGGAAATATCAATTATAGCCTAACAAAAAAGAAATTTTGCCTGGGCATTGATTTGATGACAATTATCCATATTTCAGGTTTGGAGGTGTTAATTTCTATTCGGCCAGGAAATGGACCTCTTCCTGAAAACCACGGCTTCAAGACAATCAATTCCTTCGCAGAGATATGAGGATTACAATAATCTGTAATGATATTAAATGTGGCATGACAACCATGTACTATATTGTAACCATTTACTTTTTTGAAATGAAATGTGAGTGTACTTCATTGCTTAAATCCACCCTTCTTTCAGTTAGCCATGTCTTTATATCTTGAACAGTTAAAATAGTCTTTCTATTTGTTCTATCCTGTGCCCCAGTTGCAGACTCCTTTACCAGTTGTCCAAATATGGCATGGGGAAAGTGCAGGACCACATTTAGTTCTTATTGTGGAGCTATTTTGAGATAGCAGAAGGCATCGGGTAGGTCTCTGGTAATTAAGCATATGTGCTGGTGTGGTGTATCCATAGCACAACAGAGTCATAATTTAAGTACGAGAGGACCGAGATTGAAAAGTCAAGTAGCCATTATTAGATGTAAAATTTATTACGAATTTTTTTTTAACAGTTTAAATTTTTAAGTTAAGTAATTCTTGATATCTACAGAATATAGAAGCCCCCAAAATCAAATGCTATTGTCCATCACTAAACCAAACATGCTGTTACGAGGCAGGCTGAAAGTGAGAACTTGGAAGCAGTTGGCGATTGTTGGACCAATATTGAGACTTTACTTAAATGATGAATATCGACGGGCATTTATTTGTAGTCCATTTCTGGTGAACATCAAATTACAATGGTTTTCACCATTTAAAAAATGCCATCATATGGTGCTGAAGATGGCCTGAAAAAGACAATCAGAAGCACTTGAATGCTTATACCTCTGATTACGTCTCTGTGTATCCTGCAACAACAAATGAAAAAGAAAAACTAAACGACAAGGTTGAATGACTTCATGTGTTGCAGAGAAGAAAAATAAAAATAAAAATTGCCATTCTTACTTCATTTCTTTCGATTTCCACCAATAACAAACTAGACATCATGGATCATGGAGACGTAGAGTTACATATTTAATCAAACACGAGCCATTTCATGTTACAGTCAACATGACCCCTCTCTGTATAAAAACAGTTGATTTTGATCTTTGGTTCAATAATAATAGGGTCCATGAAGGTGGTTTCATATTATCTTCCTGAAAGGTCTTTTCTTTTCCCTCACACCTTTTGGTGTGAAACCTATTTAGGATTATAGCAGTAACGATAACCTTTGTGGCTCAATTTATTATTACGAAACAGATGCCCTATTAGTAATGTCTTGTTATGCTATAACAACTTGGACCCAATATAATTAAAATAGCAGCTTTGTCAAAAAAGTTGTGTGTGCAAGCTGGGACTAAAAAAGATGTTCAAGTTGCATAAAAACTGGGATATGAAGGTCTTGGCAGTTTTTTATTCAATGCACCAACACTTGGGTCCAACTTAGATTTACCTAAATGACAAAACAAAAGTCTAAAAGGGAAAAAAGAAAGTCTTCACATTTTCTCTGCTTTTGTTATTTACTCATGCTTTCTTTTTTAACCATCTTTCTCTAACCTTAACGATTATAAAGTTTGCAGCAAAAGTCCCACTTTCTTTTCCTCCTTCTTTTGCTTTCTTGTCATTTTGTCAATCTGCCTTGACTCAATGACAATGCCTTCCATTGAAATCAAAGAAACCAAAGCAAAGGCTAAAGACCAAAGTGCATCTTGTGGGTTAGTTACCCTAGAATCGCTTTCAATGTGATTTTGCGTTGAAGCATAAGCAACAATGTGGTCTTCCAACGTTATTTTGGCACATCAAACACTCCATAAGGACGAAGAGAGGGTAAAAAAAAAACAAAGATGGCTGCTTTAGCGGATTATGGTTTAATCCCGATTTAGAGCAGAAGCAATGAACGGTAAATCCAATGCTTAAATTTGTAAATTATCCAAATCTTTGAACATTAAACCATAGCTAGCTGCTTATCCAATGGTCATTTTTTAGCTATTATAAATTTCTTTTGCTGTTTTAAATTTAGGCCAAGAGTGAAAAACAGATAGAATGGAAGCAAAGGTCTTAGCTTTACTGTTTGATCTGAACCTTGAGATTGATACACATATGGTTATCCATGAATAAAACAAACAAACAGACAAAAAAAAGAAAAAGGAAAATGAGTTTTGGTCTACTCTTGCACAGGAGAGCTTCTCAGACAAAAGAGGACAGATTGGCATATGCCCAGTTTGTGTGAAAGAAATTTCGACATGACCCCATCAACGATGGTTAAGTTGACCCACCCACCTTCCTCTTCCATGCAGCTTTGTTTGATTTTCAAGACAAAATAGGCTATTCTATATTCTTCGTACAGAGAATTCCCACTAAAATGTAGGATTTGGGTTTTTTGCAATCAAGCGTATGCATTCAACAGTTGTCGTCGTACCTCAGTCTGCTCCTCTCTATCCCAGCCGTCCCGCATGTTAACATGGGGGACGAATAGACGCTGAAATGGAGAGGGGTAGGCTGAAGCACGACGACAACCGTTAGATACCAACTGTAGACGCCTGATTGGAGAACATCCGAATTCTAAAATGTATCATAGCCAACCTCATTTCCTAGCTCTTTCCCTTCTCTCTCTCTTAATACACTGTTTCGTGTCCAATTATTGCTTTGGCACAACTGGGGTTATTCAATCTGACACAGACAAACAGGGCACAAGCAGGAACAGTGGAGAAACTTCATTGACATGATAATTTTAAGCTAAGACTAAGATATTTTTTGGGCCATTAAGAAATTTGAATTTCAACAAAAACTGTGGTTCATCGCTTAAGAATTGGAGAATTTGTCATGGAATTTGAAGAGAAAACGAAATTCATCACTTTTTATGGTAAAAGAGACTATACTTTGAAGTTGAAGGAAGATAAGGCAAGGGAATATAAAGATGAGGGCTTTTGCCATTTCATGGAATAAAGCCAATTCTACAATTTAGAGAGCAAGCTCTATACCTGCCGCTGAAAACCATTCGAAACCCATTAATGATTCTCTAAAGTCGGCCATAAAAATCATAGCTTTACACACAATCTCTGCTCAAGAAGGGGACTCTGAAACTCTGGGTGAAGCCACCGGAAACAGAGGCAAAAGCTGTGGTTCTGAGTCTCTCGGAGTCGACATCGGCGATGGATGCAAATAAAATTTCTTCTCAGCAATCGCTTTCTCTTCCTCCGACGAATTCCCCAAGGAAGGCGAAGATTTGTCAAACGGGTCATCGTTCAATGGCGTAACAGGGCTACTAAGAGCAAGAGAAGGAAAGTCAAGCAAGCTAGGGGAGAGGATCTCTGGCTTTCTGGGGGAGAACCCAGAATTGTGAGCAAAATTGGGCATGAGGGTATTGATCATGAGGCTATTCTTGAGGTTGTTCCTCCTCTCATAGAGCTTGAAACCTTGTTTCTTTGGGGCCTGTTTGATGGGAGGGATGCTGAAGTTCCTGGAAGATGGCACTGGATCTTGAGCTGGTTTTGTTGCTGGTTTGCTGGTTTCTGATGAACCAGTGAGCATTTGAACTACCTGCTTGAAAGTTGAGGTGTCTGCTTGAACAAAAGTAGTTGGATAAGGGTTGGAATCAGATCTGGGAATGGTTTTAGGAGTGAGAGGAGGCGTGGGAGCCAGGACTTGGACACCATTGCTGTTGCTTCTGTTCAAACCGTTGCTGACATTGCTTTTTGGAGAGGTAATTGGAGATGGGTTCTCTATATCTAGAGGCCTGGAGCTGATTTCCATTGATGCCTCTCTCTCTCTGCTTCACACCAAAACCAACGCAACCTCAAAGAAGGAAAGAAAGAAAGAAGCAAGAGAGAAAAGGTTAGGGGTGGTTTGGGTGTAAGATTGGAAGAGGAGAAGGAAAGGGGAAGAGTGAAAAACAAGGCTTGGTTGGATGGGAGAAGGGGGTTGCTTATTGCCTTTGTTTTGTTTGCTTGTGGCCTCTCTCTCTCTCTCTCTCTCTCTCTCTCTTTTGTTTTTTTTTAAACATACTTTCTTCTTTTCTTTTTTAGAATTGAAATTGCTTGCTATATTTTTTTTTCTTTGGTGGGGCTTAGGGAGTGATTGGCTTTAGAGAAAATGAAAATGGCCAGACGGTCTGGGGATTGTTATAATTATAGACAAGACACAAGGTTATTGGTAGAAAAAAAGGAATTTTTGAATTATTATAATTATTAATATTAATATTATTGTGGCGTTTATTATGAGTGGCATTGACTTGAGAACCCAGCTGCTATGACTCTTGTATACGTGATGGATTGGAGATGGATGATGGATGCATTTAAAAAAAGAAAAAAAGGCATCCATTCGATTCCTAGATTGTGCACTTTCACAAAGCGCGTGTATTACACGTGCCAATTATGAATGAGCTAACTCCTCCATTGACGGCTACTTAACCAAGTTAACGAGTATGGAGTACACAACCTGAGACCCTGGCAAATAAGAAGACAAGACATGCAAAAAGGGGGGAAAAAAAAGATAAAATTAAAATTTGTTAGATATATCAGTGTTGTTTCATATTTTCTCTTTATTTTGGTACTCAAGTAAATTTAAATCCACAAAGAAAAAATAAAGTGAATTTGAATAAGTCTTAATGTGCAAAAAGATTTAATTAAATTTGTTAGATACTCCACTGAATTATTATTTTTTTACTATATTTAAAACTTTAGAAATACTCTAATTACTACTTCTGTTCATTAACACTCGGGATATGATAAAGTCAGTAATTGAATTATTTGATCATGTAAAGTAAGGCAAAATGCTTGAAGCAAGAGGCAAGTGACTTGTTGCTTTTGCTTTGTCTGCCTTCCACCTTGACTGATACATATCTTATCTCAATTTTTATATCAGAGAAAGTCTCTTTGTATTCAACTGTTTAAAGACAGGGTTTAATGGCAAGCATTTTGAATCTTTTCCCTTTGAAAAATGCTATATCACATATTTTACTTTCATTGCTCATTAAATATATATATATATATATATATATATATATATATATATATATATATATATATATATATATATATATATATATATATATATATATATATATATATATATATTGCTGAAATATCTATAATTTTTGAAAGAAAAAAAAGAAGAAGAAGAAGAAGATATTTACATGTTAAACTTCATTGTCTAAAGAGATTAATTGGGCTGTAAAAGTAGAATTTTAGGCTGATAAAATCAGATTTTAGTTGTTATTATTTCCAACTATATATATAAATATAATGATTTGATCATGACTTGGTGGATAATCAAAGTGTTCTATATGATAAATCCAGAAGTGTAAAAAGAGATAAAAGCCAAATCATGAGCATATATAATATTATTATTTAAACAATCAATATTAGTGTATCTCAAAGTTTGAGTCTCTTAAATATTGTTGTAAGTATATTATAGCTTATTCTTCTCTTTCTTCCTCCCACTGCATTCCATGGCATAGTCTCTGAGATATGTTTTACCTAAAAGCTGAAAAGGAAAAAGGTTATTTTGCAAGTCATTTTTCATAGGGTATCTTGGACTCACTTTATGATGGCATCAGTTTGTAACTTGAATGGTTAATTAATTAATAATGTAATTAATGTTGTATCTTTTGATTTAATCCACAATATGATAAGTAGTTCAGTAGCCACCCACACCACATAATCACCAATTAGTGTGTTATTATAATGCCATTAATTAAAAGTTAATCAATATTTTGCAGCTTCATTATCTCAGTGAATCAGTTCTGTTCCCCAAAACAAATTGCAGCGCAGTGCAGTGCAGTGGAGAAGGCAGCAGCACTTGTGAGATTCACATACAGATCCACATGTGCCAGTGGTTTCAGATTTTTTTTCTTCCAAACATTATAATATTGAAAAGCACTAAAGAAAATAGAATCAAGTTCTGATTTGTATTGTTTACGAGGGAAAATGGAGAGACAGCAAAAGAGGGAAGATGGGACCAAATGCCAATAAGACAAAGCCACTGCTTTTAAAATTTTAGTTAATTAATCGATAATTTATATGTCTTAAAGGATAATCATTGTTAAGAATCCCTTTTAAATTCCACCCGTTAATTAAGAAAAATTATGTGTGAATTAACTATATATTATTAACGGATTATTCTCTTAAATATATATGGACTAATTAAATTCTCAGCAAATCCATAAAGTTACCTCAAAAAGGGATTTTTTTTTTTTTGGTTAAAATCAAGATCAAGATCTTTTTAAAGAGAAAAGAAGTTAAAATTATTAGTCTCTCCATAAAATGTTGATTAGCTTTATAGATAATAAAATCAGTGAGACAGAGAGAGAAAAAGAGAGATACCATAGCCATTGGCCAAACTCAAGTGGGAAATGAGCAAGCATTGAAGAATAACTTGCAATGAGCAGATGACAGCAAATGACTTGTTATGTGATGTCTTTAGCAACAAAGCCGACCATTTGTGATGTTAAGTCAAGCCTTCTCTCTATTGCATGAAAATGACTAATGGTTCTTTTCTTCTTTTGCTCTTGATCTCTGCTGATGATATATATATATATTGGAGAATCAATTAACATTCTCTAATATAGTCAAATTTGTGCTCAAATAATAATGGAATTATCTTATATTAATGTTGCAAAAATAGTATTGGCTGCCTTGTGCTTTATTTCTCTTCCTTAAAATCCTTATTCTTTCATGTCAATTTCAAAAGTTGTTTCATATTTGAAGAACGAAAAACTAAACATATATATGTTCATGGCTGCAAAAGGGCATAGAAGATTTTTTTATTATTATTATTCTAAGAAAAAAAAAAAGCAATTTTTTGGTGATTTTAGTTACAAAGACAGAAAAATTATTCAAGATGGTGAGATTTTTTTTCTTAAAAAAAATTTACATTTCATACATTAATTAATTTAAATTTAAATTAAGAGAATTATAAAAATAATAAAAATCTTATTATTAATTTTTTTATAATTTAATAACTATAATTTTTTAAGACTCGAATCTAATTATCTCTAATTAAATTTGAACAGTTTCTACCATACGATTTACGTACTTGGTAGTATGGTAACAATGCGTTTGAATAACGACACACTAATTGCATAAATTAATGTCAATAAAATAAGATTATAGACATAAAATAAACAAGATGCTATATAACTTTATACAACCTTTTGGTAATTTAATTATTCGTATATACTCTTCATATGCATACTTTCACAAACTTCCACAACATCTTGTGCCTAAAGTCAATTGGTTAAGACAAGTCTGCATACAAAGAATACATACTTACATACATAGGCAAATAATGGTAATTAATTAGCTGCTTAGTATATTATTATAGTTCAAATTCACAATACTAAAATTTGGTAAAAGATAATGTAAAGAAAAAAGAGAGAGAATAATGTGAAACTAGCCGGCTTGACTAGGGTTTAAAGAATGAAAAGAATTAGGTGTCATATTGGTTATATCCTCATGGAGAGGGATGAAGTTGTCAATTTCAACTTTGTATCAATTAGTAAGAGAATCATTTGTTTGAAAATTTGGAAACTTTGCATTGTAGGATCCGTCAAGTTTCTTAAAGTCACCGTCATGGCTGGTCTAAGGTTCTGAGCTACTGTTAGGCACATGCCTTCATCTTCAAAACCGGTTTAGGTCTTTGTAATATACCATTTTTTAATGCCCAATATAGTTTAGAGTTTAGAATAAACCAAAGTAGAAATGTCTATGTTCTCTCAAAAGGGTTTATGCCGGAAAGTTTGAAAATTTCGGTTGGCAGTTTTCACTTTTCACATTGTTAGGCCAGTACTTCAACGGAATCTTTTCCCCTTTTTGTTTTTCTTCCTTCATGGATATTGTCTATGAAGAAAGCTAACCATGTTTATAACTAACTATTGGAGCTGAAGCAAGAAAAGGTTGCTTCTGCTTCAAGGTACACTATATTTTTCTGAGAATTCCTCTTTTCTTTTCTTCTTTCTTCCTTCTTTAGGCTTAATATGCCTTACATATTTTGGGTACTTTCTTAAAAATCTTGCCAACTAAACCAGCTATGAATATATATATATATATATATATATATATATATATATATATATATATAATGCATGGGATATTTACCCGCAGAAAGAGTCGAGCAATAAACTGATAATTTTTTTTTTTTTTAATTTTCTTTTCTTTCAGTTTACTTCTCTAGATGTGAAATATGAGATTAGAAGCTAAGTAATATTCATGATCGTGTTGACTAATCTTCTTACCATGGGAAAATGACTGAACTAATGATCCTAGTGTTAATTTTCAACGCTCTGAAATCAATCATCATTCATTTTACTGCAGAAAAACCAGAAATTTTACTTGACTGAGCAATAAACCACAGAGATCTCCTACATAGTTTCTAAAAATGGAATTGTCTCTATCACCTCACTAGTAATAGAAGCTAGAAATCCAGTTGGAGTATCTAATGTGTGGTCAGCTATACATTATTGCTCATTTGTATTATGGATCCGGACAAAAGACTATATATATATTATGTTGGATTTTGTGTAGTAAATGGTTGGCAGAGAGTGAAAGAGTAGGGGATGTGAATGAAAGAGAGCAATGTAGGAAACTTCTTGGTGGTAGGATTTTAAACATTTTGAGTGTGAAGCGGGGGAAGACCTTGATTTGGTGTCTTCATCCATGATAACCTCAATCTACATCTACATCTATAAGTAAAAAGAAATGGGAGTTTTCCTTTATAATTTTTTAACAAATGAATGCTGAAAAATGAAGAGGAGAGTGCATGACTTAAGATCATTTTTATGAGCAAAGAAGATAATGCAGACAAACACACGTCATTGGCTCAAGAGAAGTTGTTTTAGTCAAAGCTGTGTGGCCCTACAAAAGCCATTGGTTTCAACATGACATGATTGAAGCCCAACTTCACCTTAGGTCACAGAAATTGCTGTAACGTACCTATATCCATGTATCTTGACTGTCTTTTCCAACTCGACTTTGGAAATTAGACTCTTTGTTTTTGGAGTGTTGAATTGAAAAGGCTGTAAATTGACTGTGACAAAATCATGTGTTTTTGTTAAATAAAGTCTAAATAACCAAAGAACTTGAAATCTTAAAAGAGAAATCTAACTACCATATATGCATGGCCATGCAAATTCAGCTTAGCAACTAGATATATGATAAAAGAGTCTGCAGTTTGCTTCTGTAAATACTCAGAACCTTTGTATCTCAGATTCTCAGGTGCCAATTCATGTTTTTCTCTTCTAATGAGAAATTCCAATACTCAGGAAATGAGGGTTGAAAAAGAAAAAAAGGGAAAGAAATAGGGTACCAATCGGGAAAAGAAAAGGCAAAAAATTTCTTAGATAACGGCGGCAGTCTAATAAAGACGTATTCAATGAGAGTTCAGAATTCAATTTCTGTTTTGCCTTTTCATGTGCCATCTCATACCGGTTGACCAGATCATATATATATATATATATACACTGGTCGGAAAAGGTTACTTTGAGAAGAATAACGTTCTTGTGTATTTTGTGTTGTGCATACATACATACATACATGCATGCGTATCCTTATTAAGGTGATAGTGATGGAAAGTAGTTGCCAGTTGCAATCATAAAATCATATATATTTAGATAACAGCAAAGAAAAGTTTTCTGTTTTTTTGTTTTATATTCACGTACGTTTGAATATTCTAGTCGTACTTACAACAAACTAAGAGTCAACTAAATATATCAATTAAATTTATCTTCTATTTAATTCAGAAAGGGTTTAGAATTTATTTGGATTAGAACTAGTCAGATATTATTTAAGAATTTTCTTTGCAAAAGATTTTAGTTAAGAGTCATTGAATTGGTCTAATGGTGACTCCGTCATATCAAAAACGTTAATCCAAGTCTCTGATGAGCAGGCATTGAAGAACCTAATTTTATTATATATCCATCACATGGCTCATAACAGAGTGGCAACATGAGTTCTTGAGGAAAGAGACCATAAATACATGATAAAATAGTATACATACAGTAGACTGAAAAGTAATCCGACCCTTCCCTAACCCGCTCATAGCGGCGTAGACCCAACTGTTCCTTTAGTATTATTAGGGTTGGATTAGGTCTCTTGGAATGGTTGGGGACCACTGACTTTGGTTATGGCCATTTCAAAGGTGCATGAATAGTGTTGAAAGCGTGCCAACATCATAGCTGTTTCCCTTTGGCTTGCTTGCCTTCTGTTTCAACTTTGAACTTTCAAAGTCGACATGAGTAACCTCTAAGATAATATTTTCAACGGGGCATTCATTTCCACAAGAGATATATGGGTATCTGGGTTTTTTATAAAGGATAAAACCATTCATTTAAAGTAATTTGTATTTCAAGCCAAAAACGATCATGGCTATCACTTGATTTTATGTTTTTGCCTCAATGTTTATAAACCAATCATTATCTACATCAGATTGCAGGTTAAAGGGTCAAACCTACATCCTCTAAATCTCTCTGTATACGCAATAAACAAGAAATCAATGAATCTGAGTGGACAATATATAAAGATTCTATACACACCATTGGGAAGAATGTTCAACACTTCAACTGGTTAGTCCAATTCCAATGTGAGGAAATTTATGTTACAAAGCCTGATTAGAAGTGGCACCAGAAACAGGAGAAAGCCCCTTCATAAACATTCCTTTTTCATTTGATATGCCAAACGGATAATCATTTAAAAAAAGAAGAAGATAAGAGAATCTTGGGCTACCACCAGTTTAAGTAAAACTATGTGGGAACCGGTCATTGTGATATCAAAGTGCTCGAGCAACGTTCTTGAAGTCGTTCAAGCAAGACTGAAGTATCTTCTGGCGTTTTCGAATGGACTCTCGTTCATTCTGTAGTAAATCTATGGCACCCGGGGCAACAAACATGTCCATGAATTTTTCATCACTCACAGCAAACAAATCTAACCCAAGAGCCACCACTAGCCGGTCCCGGCTACAGAGAGTAAACAGAAAGAAACGCATGGTCAACATTTTATTGTAATATATGGAGGAGTACGTAGATGTGGAAGTCTAGAACATAGAAATGTTGATTCAGATAACTAAAACATGGTCTACAGCCTATAAGCTCTAATTCACTCTTTCGTACCTGCTGATGTACTTAAAGATATGAACCAGTTTTAGAGTCATTCTTAAGGAGTAAGTAACAACTTGGTTCTTATCAAATCCCTATTATAAGACAACAAATGGAAGAATTTGTGGATTGAAGTGTGTCCCAAGTGACAACATTCTGCTAATAGTCTAAGGCTCTTGGACTGTCTATTTTCTTGTGGTTCATTTTTATATTTGCTTTGCAGGTGAAACTTGTCTCTAAAAACTTAAAAAAAGTTTAAAGAAGCTTACCAGGGTGTCAGGAATCCAGAATTTAATGTTGATGCCACGCCTCTTTCCACAAGGACTTCACGTATTCGCGCAAAATGTTGAGCAGCTGATAAACAGATTTCTGAGTAGGCGGATCCTGATCTATCCCCATTTCCAAATAGCAGACCACCATTCTGCACTGTGATAAGATCAGGGTTTTGGCCGTTTCCTGTCATTCTTGACGCTCTCTTTCTTGGTCCATTATCATTACAATTTCCGAACTCCTTTCTGGCCCCAGCATATACTGGCTCACCTTGCAGATCTGGAGATGGGGTCTCTGGGATTGTCATCTGGCTTTCTCGTAAAGCTTCTCTTTCTTCTGCAGATTTACCCGGTGTAATTTCCTGAGCATTCTTTCCTGGAGGTATATTTTCCTGTTCCTTCATTTCGTTATGCGAAGCCAACTTCGTATCACTCAGTTCCAGACAAAATGAACTGGCAGAAGCTTGGTTGAACTTGGTAGCATTAAGGCTATAACATACTTGAAAGTCATTACCATAGCAGACCTGTGAGTATGGACTCGTTACTGAATCCAGGTGGTGTCTGACTAGCTGCTTGCACTGCTTAGTAAGATCCCTAACGAATCGATTGTAAGCACGTCTTAAAGCAGCATGAAAACCAATATAGCCATCCATATTTCCCGTTTTCTTCCCATCTGCAAGGAAAGGAAACAATGCTCAGGTTTTCTAGACAGTTGTATGAAAACGAAGAAATTTATACAATGTTCAATTTCGTTTCGTTACCATTTTCCATTTCTATCAGTGCCCTAGAAATAATTGTATCCTTAATTTCAAGATAGACGATTAACATATCCAGAACCTCAGAAAAAGAAAGAGAAATTAACAAAAGGGAGAGAAAATTCCAGTCTATCAGGATTGAAATGAACCCAAATCCACATTGAGGTGTAAAGGAAAACCATTCCTAGGCATTCACTAAATGATCTAAGCTTTTGGGATGATTGATTTCTAGACCTGAATCATAGCAGCATTGAATGGGGTCAAGTATTCAATTTTACCAACTTCATTCTCTAAAATGATGTTGAACTTCAGTAAAAGGTAGTAACCAGCAAGTGCTTTGTCTATACTTCAAGTCCCGTGGACTTCCGAGTTAGAGATATAATAAAAATCCATTCCTGTAAGAAGCTAACAAGTTTTTGGGATGATTGGTTCTTTGACATTGACAATCCTCGCAACGTTAGATGCCAAATCAGTTTTCATGACATAATAACTCATCTATTGGTGCATATATCAAGTCTAGGAAAGGTATAACTAATCTGTGTCTCTATATGCAAAGGAATGGAAGTTCAGAAGAATAACTCAGACCCCATAAGGACATGTCTTGATGTCAATGACTTGGAAACAAAGGAAAGAAAAATTACAATGATAGAGGAGTTTTCTAACTCTTGACTGTGAAGACAAAAGAACCTGTTATTTAGGAAATAGTAGTAGAAGAAATCAAGAGAGAGCGTCACTTACATTCTGAGTCATTACTGCGATTTCTTTCGAGAGCCAGATCAAAGAGATTTCCCAAAACAAAAGCAAGCCGGTCACAAGCAGTGTCTAGAAGAGGAGCAAGCCATGATCTAGCAGCAGCACGTGCAATTTCTGCTGCTGCTTCTGCTACTCCTCTTCCCCCTCCACGGCCAGCATGGGCAAGCAATATATTTGCAACCTGTTTGAAGGATGACAAATAATTTAGAGTTGACACTGAAATAAATAAGACACAATATTTCATGTGCAAGTTCCTTTAAAAGTAGATAACCTTCTCCCTTGACACCGGGGGGCATTCAATGGAATATGCAGCACAGCGAAATTCATGCATCACCCTCTCAAAAGCAGCCCCTCCATAAAGCCGAAGAGTAGCATTGGGAGGCCTTATATCTGCAATAACACCAGGCCAAACTCCAATGCCACTTTCTGACTGTTCTTCTGCCGTTGTTCTCCCCCATTGCTCAGGGGACGGATCTGCTGCGCCATCAATCAGTGCCCCCTATATCAATACAAAACCAAATAGTTTTAACTTGAAATATACAATATAACTTTCAAAACCGTTGTTAAAACGATGTTTAGGCATTTCATTTTATTTGTGACTCTGATTATAAATTAGCTTTTACTAGAACTAAGCATTTATCAATTGAATAGATCCAACCAGTAGTCAACACAACTATAAACTGCAAAAACAGAGTAGCATGATTCCTTAGAAACTTAGTTTAAATGTTATTGAAGGCAAGTGAAAAAAGGTATACATTATCAAATGGAAGAGGACATAAATAACAACAGTATAATTTCCTGCTTAGTTATGAAAGAAAAAGCTTCGGCAGTTATCAGTTTTCTCTCGGTGATAATTACCCACCACATGGGTGCTGACAGAAGCAGCATACAGCATTGCAGATTTCCTAAGATGAGCAATATCTGAAGTGGCCTGTATTTTAGCGTCCATTCTGGCTAGTTCAGAAGTGACTTCACTGCAACGCTGCTCAAGCAACGCTAGAGTTGCTGGTGCAGCTTCTTTGTATTTCTTCTGAAGGTCAGACTCCAAGTAATCCCTCAGACAGCCAAAACCAACAAACGGTTTAAATTTTTCTTCGTCAAAACCTCCCTTGACGCCCTCACGGAGATGACGCAGAACCTCTGAGTCTACCTGAGAAATTTGCCGGCGAAACTCCTCATTTGAAACATTGCCTCTGTCTTTTGGTAAGGCTACAAAGAAAGGACGAGTGTTATCTCCAAGGTAACCACTTGCACTCAAATAGCGGTCCACTTCCCACCGATCACCAAATTCCTGCGCAGTGCAAACAATCGATATTTGACTACCGGAACATACACCTAATCAAGATTATGCTTTGCGGCATTACATCCATAGACCTTATAGCAAGTAAACAACTTCAGAAGCCATAAGGAGAACTAAAGTGGTTTTTTTTACAATATCTTAATAATGTTAATGATAACGGAATACCTTGATTTTCTTTTAAATCTATGTGATTAAATTAACTATTGTAATTAACCAACCCCATTCTTACCTTGAGACGATTATCAAATTTGGAGACAACAATTACTGTCCGCCTAAATGTTGGATCGATTTCACGAATGGTGTCCAACCACAATGATGAACACCACTCGACGCTACTTTGCTGAAGAAACAAGAGGATACGATGGGGAGGACTAGCCAATGATTTCACCATTGAAAGAATTTCTTCAGGTGTGTTGTCTGGTTCTCCCTTCTTTGCCTGCCAAATGATTTTCACGCCTTACTGAACTACATCTAAGTAAAAAGAAGACAATTAATAGTACAAAGGACAAACCTATTCTAAAGAATCTCAACCACCCACCTTAAGAACAAAACCAGGGGTATCAATAATAGTGAGGTTAGGACAATGCGCATACTCAGCTCTCATTACAATTGGCTTAGGAGAGACTGCAGTCTTAGTTTTCTTCAAAAGTGCATCTGTTCTGGACTTGATAATGTCTGCAATAGTAGATGCTAAAACGACAGGACTTCCATACTCTTCTGAATCTTCCTCCTGTTGTGCAAATTCTCAAGTCAGGTTCTCATATAGCTCTATGATTAAATACATTGCAATTCAATCATACCAAAAGAACAATATAGAGAGAAGAACGAAGGCAATACAAAATTTCCCAATTCCCTGAAACCCAAAACTCTAACACTAATCATAGGAAGAAACTTGAAACAGCAAACATTTGAACATTCTGTAAAGTTTCTTAATCCTAGAGGAGAGTGCCAGACCTGAAATCGGCAACGAGGTTCCAGAGCCGTGGGATCGTGAACCATCTGGATAATGAGGGGTCTACGAGTACCCATCTCAACCTCACGCACATTGAAGCGAAAGCCAAGGAGGGCTTCAAGGAGAGAACTCTTGCCATCGGATTGTCCACCAAGAGCAACGATCTCAGGGATTGGGAGCTTCTCTCCAAAGGCCACTGCCGCCGCCTGAAGCCTATTGTAGGCAGCGAATCGGGACCTGAAATCGGAGTTGTCAGAAGCCCGAGATGCAGAAGAATCCCCCGAACTGGGATTGGGATGTCTCCTCGACACAGAAGCCGATTTTCCAGAAGGAGTTTTGGTGGGAGTGGCAAGAAAATCATTGGCGGTAGCCATTGAAGAGTGCCCACAGCAGATGAGATGCCCAAGGAGACAAAGCGAGGGGGACAAGGTGGTCGATTTTGAATTTGATTTTGGCGCGTTGGGCCAGGGGGAGAAATGGACGGGCTCTGTGGATTCATAAAGTGGGTCTGGTCTTGGAGATCAAATCACCTCCAAAAAGTTTGAGCCTTTAACAGTAGCCTATTGGGCCTAGGCCTCTGGTGATGCTTACGATCAGAAATTTGTATTTTTTTAATCAATAAACCTTGTTTATCTTGAAAACTACATAAAGAGGGATTTTTTGTTTCTATTTTTAGGGAGTTTTGTTATCAAGTCAAAATTTCTATTCCTTTCTTTCCAAGGCAAGAAATTTTGCTTGTTATTTAAGACAGGGAAAAGGGGAAAGAAAGATTCAACCCAAAAAATAGAAAACAGTATTTTCTTTTTCCTTTTTATTTTGAAGTGGGAAATGGTTTTGATTTTGATTTGTGAATAAAATGTGCACGTAAATGTCAATGTTTGAAATTGTAACGAGGGGAGTCACGTGCATGTGGTGGATTCAACTTCTCCGGCTGCTGCTCCGAATGGCCAACCATGATTTGGTTGGAGGGTGAGCGTTTCCCGCCGGTAAAGGAGATCCCTTACACATGTACCTTCAACACCTACTACTAATCATACACGCCCACGCCATCATTCATGGAGAAAAACTAGGAATTATTATAACCATCTAAGTTGTTCTTTACTTTATACTAATTTATTGGAATTAAAGATCTTAGCTATAGCAGATGCTTATTTCAATTTTAAGTTAAAAATTTAAATTGTTGATTCAGAAAGAAACTTTGTGCCCTAAATCAACTCTAAGAGGCGGTTAACAAGCAAATTAGTCTCCATTTACTTAGATTGAATTATTAAATTTAAGTTTGAATCATATAATACTTTAATAATTGGTGTATAATTTATAACTCCCATTATAAATTTATATTAAAGTTTATGACATATTTAAATCTCAAAATGATATAAAATTTATTTGACGTACGAAAAAAAATATATACATTAAATTGTAATGTGATCATATAACCACACATTTAGAAGAGATATATGATTGTCAACCAAAAACAAAAAAAGCGAGAGAATATGATATCATTTTGTATATCCATGCACTTTTCTATAATTAATTGACAAGAACACTTAATTGATTATATGAATGTTTCTTACTTGTACTACACTACTCCTGATTAATATTCGAGAATTAATAAGAGTAACAATGACTTAACAAATTGTGTATTAATTCTCCCATCAATTCATGCAAGCAACAAACTTTCGTCCCCTTAGATCATGCAAAATTTCATCAGAAACTTCGAATTCAAATTACGCAGCCCCACGAATTGCCATATCTTATTTAATCTTCTTGGCAATCTGCATCAATCTATCAGTTTAGCTTTGACAGAAATGGCTCCCAAGACCCTCCTCAAGCTCACCGCCATTCTCTCCCTGCTCATCTTTCTAACCCTTCACTCCAAAATGGCCATTTCAACTAACACAGAAGATGAAGATGATGAAGAAGAAGAGTATGTTGTTGACACACCAATATCGGTTTCGGGATCGAAAAGCCGATTTCTAGCTAGGATTCTGAAGAAAGGGATGCGTTGTGATCCCATAGCCAACAACATCTGCAATGGAGTTCCATCAAGCAAGGGGACAGGCCTGCTTTACTGCTGCAAGAAGCATTGCCGGAATGTTCTTCGAGACAAGAACAACTGCAGCCGATGTGGTCACAAGTGCAAGCAAGGTCAACGATGCTGCAATGGAATTTGCACTGATGTTCTCTTCCATGCCAATCATTGTGGCAAGTGTGAGAGGAAATGCATACCTGGAGTTTCATGCGAGAATGGGTTTTGTGGGTATGCTTGAATAATCAATCAAACTCTGAAATATTATTACAAGGTTTAGGGTTCCTCATTAAGTTACTGCTTCATCCATGCATGCTGTACTCTCAACAATAATATTATAGATATTCAAGATTGCATGCACATTATACAGTTGATTAATATACTTTTTTTTCTTATGTGAACAGTTGATTTTGGCTATAATTCTATTTTCTCCACATATCCTAATATATAATGATTTTAACTGTCACTTATGTTTATGAAGAGATATATTGAATTTACGAGAATGATTATATTTTACAAGTCTAGAAATGAAACATCTTACTAAATTTGTATATATAGATCTAAATTTAAAACCTTAATATCTAATTTATTAAAATGAATAATTATTTATTGTTTCTCATTTCAAAAGGGATTAATATCATATTTAAAGATTATTAATTTGTGATGATACCTGGTATAAACCAAAAGGCATCATATCATACGTACACACATCTCACGTAGGTTTATGCCTCAAAGCCAGCCACTTGCTTGAAAATATATACATATGTAGTTGAATTTTTTTTTTTAAAAAAAATAAATTTCCATTCATCGAAATTGTTTGTATAGACAATGATGAAATTCTCTCGGATTGTGATCAACTAATTAATTCATTGCTAGCATATCAATTTGTCTATTTAGCTAATTTTTCAATTTCTGATAAATAATGGAATATAATTATGGAAAACATAAAAGAAAGTATCAATCAAGAAGGAAAAGATTTAGGTTTTAGCCACACAAACTGCCTAGAACACTCCAATTGGTATTCAACTTCAGCAGAGTTATACCATGAGACTTTGGGACATAACTGTCCAATTTGCAGAAGTTAACTTGTTGCTTCAGATTCCATCCACATTGCAATGCAAGTTAAGAAGAAATATTAATATTATGGTGCCGTCCAGCTTCAATTGTTCATACGTCTATATTAACAAATTCAAACATAGAGCTGTACAAATTTCTATCTACATATTCCATTTCAGTAATTATCTATAAAGTCAACTAGAGATACTATTCAAGAATTTAATTACTTACTACAATTTGCTATAACCAAAAAAATGTCAAAACTTGCATCTAAATTAGTCAAAGGAAAAAAATAAGCATGCAATTTGCTAGATACAATAACCAGTCACCTAACATTTCATTAAGTATAGCAACATGGTATATGTTATTTAAAAACTCTCCCTTATATATAACTCAGAGAACCCTGTGGAGTAACTCATACTCTTGTTGCAATCTTAAGACACAAAACGACCATGTCGTTCAAGCTCACAGCCATCCTTCTTGTGATCATTTCTCTTGCCCTTCAATCTGCATTCTCCATAGAAGATGATGAGCACGATACATTTGGCATTATCCCATGGCCTCGTTTGGGATCGAGAAGCAGATTCTTGGCAACCATAGCAAAGCAAGGAGCACGTTGCGATCCGGTGGGTACCAACATCTGTAATGGGGTATCAGCAAACAAGGGAACTCAGCTGCTCTACTGCTGCAAAAAGAAATGTGTTGATGCTCTTGGAGACATGAACAACTGTGGACAGTGTGGGCAGAAGTGCAAGCTGGGCCAACGTTGTTGCAGTGGAACTTGCACTAACATTTTGAGCAACGTTAACAATTGTGGTAAGTGCAACAAGAAATGTAAGCCTGGGATTCCTTGTCACATTGGGTTTTGTGGGTATGCAGGATGATTCATCTTTGAGTTACAGCTTTGTTGGAGGGTTATTACGTTTCACTTTCCAACTTTCCCTTTTTCGAATAATAATGTACACGCTTTATAGTTTGTACATACTATATCCTGACGAAATCTGCTTTGTATTGTATTGTAATTCTACCTAAATATTTTTCTATTCAATTATCACTTATAAGTGTACCGTTATTTTTCTATTTATTTTATATATTTCTTACTTTTTATTTATAATTTTATCTTAATAAGTAATTACAAATACATTGTAGACGGTGTAAACTTATAAGCGTACATATAGTATGCTCATATAGATATTGATATTATAATTAGAAGAGTTAATGACACAACCAACTAAGGATGAATTCGGTGGAAAAAGAAATACTAAAAATTAAAAATAATGAAATGCAATGATAAAAAATATTTATATATAAAAGTTAAAAAAAATTATTTGATTCGACTATAAAACTAAAAAAATATTAACTCAATAAAAAACATACTAAATCTTAAAGTGTTTCATGCCAAAAATAAAATTTAAAATTTTAGAATCACTAAAGACATACTATTAACTATTTATCATATCAAAAAATGAATTAGTTGCATTAAAAAAATATGTAAAAATACCTAAAGTATGAAAAAAAGAATTAAGTACAATTAATGTTATCATATGTCAACACTTAGATGAAAGTCTTCCCCTGATGCGTTACAATTTCAACTGCACGTGTTTGCATAGATTCGATATTCTCTATCTAACTTAGATAGTCCTCATATCTTTAGTTACATGTAGCCATTTTGCTTGAAGCTGTTGACTTTGACAATGGATCAAATATATAATTGCATATTGACCAAATACAAGATTCCTCAGATCTTTAAACAATTGCAACTGTTTATTAAACTATGTAGCTAGCTTCGAGAAGTCAAAACATATGAAGTAATTGTCAAATTCCACGCGTTTTAAGCTGTTCTTCATGACCTTCCTAACATTCAATGCACCTTTCCATTTTTCACTTGTAAAAAAAGAAAGAAATGCAGCTCATGTAACTTGAGTTTACAATAACAACTTAGTGTCCTCGTTTCTCCACTCTCCCCCTTCCTTCAACCCATTTTTAAAGCTTGAACCTTTCTATGCCCCCACAAAAATGAACCAGTGACTCGTAGAACAGTAACTGTTAGAATGTCACCTCCTAGTCCTGCAGAACTTCTACAAGTATCGAATGAGTTCAACGGCGGACTTCCCCTTCCTTGTTGTGTTTATTTCTCCAATCTGGAGATGATGAAACAGAAGATCAAATGAAAAGGATGAGTAGAATATTACAAGTCATTCTACATCTCGTGGATCACTTTTAATCTTGGTAACCTACCTTTAATCTTCCCATTCCACTAATGGATACAATATCTCCAGTCTTGAGTGTGGTTCCCTTGGTTTTAACAGGGGTCCAGTTGACACGCACATTGCCATTGCTGCAAGCACAGTTATCGTATAAACCTAAGCAAGCTAAATTTAAGGTAGAATGTAATCAAATTTATCACATAAGACAAGAAAAACCAGTTCAGGTTCAAAGCCTACTGCATGACAAATGAGATAATTTGCACAGAGAATCATCCCAGATGGGTATTTTTAGCATTAAAAAAATTGAAGTCTTTGCATGAGCTTAGTTTAATCAACTATCAAGCAGAAATCAAAATAATTGATTTCTGAAGAAATATCATTTGCTATTTTAACTTGTGTTTTTGTGTATATTTAGAAACCTAGTATAGATTGCCTACCTGATTAAGTCAACTAGCTTTGATCGTGAAATCTTAAACCCAGCACTAGCAAGAGCATCAACTCTTAATGATGCTTCTACAGTTTTAAATGATTTGGTTCTGCAAAACAAACAGAATTGTTTAAATTTGTAACCAGCACATGATAAAAATAATCTGTAAAATTGAAACAAGGATTGGTTTGCACCTTGGTGGTTCATAATCAAGAGAAATTAACGGTATCTTGCTGCAAGATACTGAAACATTGCCAACCTGAATAAGAGAAATGCTATTCAAAAATCAAAATGTTGATAATATTGAAATAAAACGATAAAGTTACTAAAGAAAGTAGTATAATAGCAATAACTACTTTACCTTAACACTACATCCTGTTAAACCACACCTTCAGATATAGTGAATGATACAACACAAAGGGAAGGTGTATTACAACATATGACAAACACTTAAAACCACCAACATAGATAACAAAATTCCATTATTTGTTTCTTAAAAAGAATATATGCAATCTTTGTTTACACTTTGCAGAGCCATATCTTGGTTCTGCTTTAATTTTCAGAACCCAATGACCAAAGACAAAGATATAACTGGTCTGATCACAAGAATTCGATGTTTACTGAGATTATTAAACATAAAAAAACAGTAGTACAGTGAAAGAACACTACCTTACCTAGTGATGACATGAGAAAATCAACAAGCTCTGGAACAACAAGTACCTGAGCACCCTGTTCTCCCTGAATAGCCAAGGCACATTTTTAAGTAGAAAAATCCTCTAATATAATGTAATAAATGAGAAGAAAAGGAAATACCTGCAAGATAATATCTCCAAGCTTCTCCCTAGAAATTCCTGTGCCAAGAATTGCGCCAAGGAAGTCACCATGAGAACAAGGTTCAAACTGAAAATTTCCTGTGACACTGAAAAAAGAGCACTCTTAAGTGAATATTAAAGAAGATAGAGATAACTCAACAGTGGATGCTGATATATTTGAAAATCTTGCAGACTAAAAGAAATTACAAGACTTACCTCAATGCTGCAATTATATCAGGATCACTCGTCAGTTCTTCTGGATGTCCAACAGAAATCCGGCAACGTTCAGCCTAGAGTACATGTGACTGTTTTATATCCGGATACAGATAACTTATGTATCAAGGGAACAGAAAGCACTCATCTAATCATTACCTGTGGGTAACCTCCTTGAGCAATTGCTTTCACGTCTGCTAATTTTTCCAACACCTGCATAGATTCCTTCACCACTGGAGGGGTAAGAAAATTCGTGTGGAGAACCTCTCGTCTCAATGATGCCCGCCGGGCCTACAATAAATGGATAAAAAGCAAGGAGCCGAATGAAGGGTAAAAAGAAATTATTATAGATATATAATGGTAAAGGCCTTAGCTTAATAAATCTAGCCATAAAATGAACATCACAATTTCAAGGAAATGAGATAAAGAGTTACGAGGTTGCTGATGGGACGCTTAGGGTAAATCAAGGATGAAATTACCCAAAAAAAAAAAAAAAAGAGGGAGCGGGGGGCGCACGATACCATCTCAAGAATATTCTTCACTTCTTTTATAGTACTTTTTTCTCCTACTCCGTTTAGTAAAACATCAACATCTCCCTTTAAAGCTTGTACAGTCTGGCTTACTCCTGAAGCTGCACTTCATAAAGAACTAAAAATGTGAATACCAATTCATAGTATGCAAAACATCGCTTATTGCATAAGTAAAACTAGTCATGCATATTGCAGCATGGCAAAAATAAATAAACCAAGCATATTTCGGATCATCACTTATCAATCATATTCCAATGGATAATAGTCGAAAATTATTCATAGTAGGGAGTGTGGATGTATGAAATTATGAAAATTATCCGGTTGCAAGCATTTCCATAACATCCCTGATGGTGCGATCACCACTGCACTGACAAGGTACTTTAGGGGACACTCAATACCATAACTGGTCATCTATCATTATTTTTTTGCCTAATTACAGACCTTATTTATGTGAAGTTTTCGGCTTGATGAAAGTTTACAGCTAATATAGCCTCCGTTTTGTCCATTCAGTTAAACACGCCACCATATTGAACCAGCTAAATCCTCTAATTTATGCAACTGAAATAAAGGAAATACGGCTATTCATTCTCGTTCTCAATAAAAGCCAAGTTCACATTTTTCACAATTATCAGTCGAACTACACAGTTGAGATAAATTCTAGAGCAACAGATAACATGTGTAAAAACTGAGCTTCTGGGTACGTGGAACAGTACCAAATTACATTATATGCGCACTATCAGACATGATAAGAGGACGATAAAAAAAAAAAAGGGGATTTGCATTGGTTCGGGTCCAGACCTGAAGAACCAGTAACGGCGACAGGAAAAGAGCAGAGGATTCTTCGGAAAGAGAGTTTAGCATTGCTTCGGAGAAAATGAGAGCGCGCAAAAGCTTGAGCTGCTCTTCTAAGACCCCATGGAGTTCCCAAGCTAGTGGCAGCCATGGCAGGGAAAGGGTGTGCGTTTCACGCTGACGATGATTTGATGATATCTTTGATAAAGGAACAATTTTTTTCTTTTCTATTTATTTTCTTTTTTATTATTCTTATAATTAATCCAAATAATAATTTCCTCTTTGTTTTTCTTTTTATATTTTCCGGATCTGCTTCTTCTATCGCAGTCTGTCTCATTTTTTTCTCAAGATGAAAAATTATAAACCAATACTATAAATATTATTAAATCATTAAAAATATTTTTCGATAAGAAGAAATTAAATAAGAAGTACTGCAGAATTTATGGATTTACATTCTACCATCTTACTTCTCTTAGCAAGCGAAATCCAATGTCAGTAGAGGCTACAAAAAAACAAACAATTACTATATTAGCCTAAATATTACTTGTAGTTGTATGATGCCAACAAGGTGTTGTATTGCCCGTTTGAGTAAAATATTATTGAACAATTCATATAAATATTACTCCTGTAAATTTAAAAACACTCTATCTATATCAAGGCTAAAACCAAAATCAATTTCTGTCAACATAGAGTTTTCTATATATAATAATAACAATAATAATAGCATTCTTCTGACAAATTAAGGTATATAAGAAACAAGTTTAAGATTCCGGTAACAAGTTACCTCATGAGATCCGAACAAAATTTGAAAAGACAATAAAGCCAGACTAAAAATGTCTGCAGCTTTTCCCAGAAAACGAATTAAAAGAACAATATAGATGTTTTCCATCCATTCATTCCCCTCCCCAAGACAAAGATAAAAGGTATAGAACATAAAGAACTTAAGCTACTCTCACAAACCTAGCCACCCAAATGAAAAATTGGTTTAAAGCTCTTTCTATGTCTAAACTCTTCAGATGAGATAGCTGTATCCGAGCACCAACAGCAGCAGAACTAAGAAAGCAGCACATGCAATCCATACCCAGTAGTTGTTAGACTTTTTCCTCTTAAGAATAGCTTTTGGAATGGATTCAGGTCCTTTTGCTCGACTCCTAGACCTGATGACATTCTCCTTGACCGGAGCAGCTGGGGAGGCTTCAACTTTCTCGTTGACATTTTCTTGTTCTGCATCCTCTGCGGATGCTGCGTCTTCCTGTTCCTCATCATTGGCACCGGGTGCAGCGGCTGCAGCCTTCTTCTTTGCTTTCTTTTCGCGCTCCTAAAATAAAAAAAAAAAATAAAAAAAGAACCAATTTCAAGTTTAAAATCATAAACAAGACTTGTCAAGGAAATGGAAATGGAAATGGAAATTGCACCGACAACTAATTACCTTAAGCTTCTTCTCAGCTTCCTTTTGAGCTCTGATGGCTGCTTTGGCTGCAGCTTTCTCTGCTAACTTCTTCTTCCTTTCCATGGCCTGCTTAGCTTTAGCAATTTCCTCTTCTCTTTTCATCTCTTTCAACTTTGCTGGATCAATTTCAGGCTCCTTGGCAGGAACGTCCTTCTTTGGCTTTTCATATTCAAAGTCATCAGTTTCAGCTAAATCCCTGTGGTCATGGTTGGATTTCGAATCTTGCCCTTTTGTTTTGGCTTCCTTCTCAACCTTCTGAGGGGGCAAAGCATCTTGTGATGGAATCTTGGTCTCCTCCTTTGGTGGTCTTACGTTAGTTTTTGCCACCATTTCTGTTTCAGCAAATTTTGGCTCTTCCAGAATGGGCTTTTCATGTGGATTCCTTATACGGCCATCCCTACTTAACTGTCGAATATCTAATGATGCCAAAATTCTTTTCTCATAATCATTCCTAAAAGCCTTATCTTTGCTCCAAAGTGACATAAATTTATCAACCTAGATCAAAACAAATAAAAAAAATCAAGTCATAACACAGCACGATAGCGGGAGCATGGGATTATTAAATGGTCAGGAAAAATTGTTAAAGATTAGATAGTGCTCCTAACAATAAATACTGTTTGTGCAAACCTCTGTTTGTGAAAGTTCCTCAAGAGCATTAATCTCTTTCTTTGCAGCAAGCTCCCTTGCCTTGTTCAAAAGTGTACGGCCTTGGAAGTAGTGGGAGTTCTGAATAAGAAAAAAAAAGTTTAAATTTAACCGCACTGAAGTGCTCCATAATAAGATAGAGTTTAAGAAATTAAAATAATAATGACAATGTCTGCAAATGATCAGCAAGAGAAATCAAACCAACAGAATCAAACATGACTCGGAGAGAGAGAGAGAGAAAGAGAAAGCTATGAGCAACAGACTCAACAAACAACCAAGTATTAACTTGGCTAAAAATAAAGCATGTTTAAGGCATGGAGACTGTACTCGATACCAGAACTGTGTAAGAGCATGACAATATGTCCCTTGTGGGTCAGCAAAAAAGGGAAATGAAGTATTATATGGATCAAAATTAGATATAAATATACATATGAAAGCAACAAGTAACATACTCCTTCATCACGTTGTTTCCTCAGCTTCTGAATGTCCTCATAAACTTTTTCCCTCTTTTGAGTCACAGCCGTCAATTCTTCCTGTAAAGACTGAATATCCTTGTCTATTACTTTCAGTGCATCATCAAGTTGCTTAATTTTGGACCGAATTGCTTGCCTCTCTTTCTTAACTCCATCTAAATCCCCACCTATAAGCTGCAACCGCAAATAAATTTTCAAGATCTTTCTGATATCTAATGAGTTAAGATTTTTGGGACACTTAACAAACAAGAAGCTCCATAGGAAAAATTGAAAGTCCCATCCTACCTTAACCTGATCCTGAATGACTTCTTTCTTCCCTAAAGAGTCCTGCAACTTGGCTCTCATTGCAGCATTAGCAATAACTTTTTCCCTCGTCCCCTCAAGCTGTTTGATTTCTCGAAGTAGTTGCTTTTCCTCAGACAATGGAATGCTCTCATGTTGTATCCGGTATTTTATGCTATAGATCTGCATTCACCAATCCATGTAAAGTTGTAAGTAAATGGAAGATAAATGTCTGTGAATTAACTGCAAGATAAAGTGACCAATTCACATAGAACAGAACTTGGACCCATAACATACAAGATCATTAAGCTCCTCCTCAGAAGAGCATAAACCACCCGAACCCGCATTGTTTGCAGTCCGCAGTTTGCCAAGAGCCTGCTGAAGCGGTTCAATCTCTTTTATTTTCTCATCCACAATAGACTGAAATTGCCTATTGTCATCTCTGAGAGACTTAATCTGCGAAATCAACTCAGCTCGATCTGACTGCAAGACAAAGGCCAAATATACAGTAACATTAGGCATCTGTCGGGATCGAGTTTGACACATGGTGTGTCGCTGCACAGATCTAAAGATTTCATGGAAAGGAAGCAGCACCATTAAGCAATACACAAGCCTTTGTATTTTTATAACACATAAATTTGAGATAATGCTTCCAGATCCCAACATCCAACATTAATAGCATACAAGAATAATTCCCAACATCTTTAATCATTAATACCCGACAAAAAAACTGTTATCACCATACATTAAAAGTTAAAACAAACCCATTCATTACATACATTTATTAATCTCACAAGCTACGCGTCAAACAGCTTATATGTAAAGGATAATTTTTGTTCCTTTTCTCCACTACAATATTCAATTTATATCCTATCATTGAATTATTATCCTAATAACTATTAACTAAACTTCCCAATTCCCATGTTAACTTGTGGAAATAAACCAGACCTGTGATCAGAGTAAGCTCTGCAATAATTAAATTTTGATGGTAGGGTAAAAAAATCAATATTGCAATTATGATTAGAATTAGAGATTCTATACATAACTCACCCTCTTCGCCCTTAAAGCTTCAGTGATCTGAAATCGAGCTTGATTTTTCTTGTTAATCTCTTTGTCAAGCAGATCAATTTTGGATTTAATGTTTGGATCTTCATATGGCCGGAACCTGACAAAATAAAAAGAATGTATTTGCTTGGGTGCAGGCCAATCTTCTATTGCATCCTTTGGGACATTGGAATCAGAAACACCATTCCCCTCTCCCTTAGCAGGTTCATCTCCTTGACTACCAAATTTTATGGTTTCAGAAGCTCCAGAATCCTTTTCTAGTTTGCCATTTTCCTTTTCTTGCAAAACAGCTTTACCTCCGTCAGCAACATTCTCTACTGGTCCTTCAACCATCTCAAATCCCTCCACAGCCATGGTTTCAACTAGAACAAAGCCACGCAAAACCTAAGAAACCTAATCCAAAGTAACACTCTGTATGAATACAAAAATTCAGGAACAAGTATAATTCAGCAGTTTGATCTGGCTTAATAAGCAGGCACACAAATGCTAAGCCATAACTTGAGAATAAGGGGAAAAAAAAGTCAAAGATTTTTTTTGACAGAGATTAATAATTGAATTAGACTAATACAAAAATAAATACACCATCAATCAGGTACCATCAGGTCCATCAGAGCAGCAAAACGACATAGATCCCATTTCATCATGAAATACAAGAATTTAATCTATTTGATCACAATCAATCAATTTCAATCGAGCATGAAAGCAAAAATCAGAAGAGCAAAACGATCTAAAGACTAAAACCTCCATCTCAACCCTTCAAAAGAAATCAAACCAAACATATAAAAAACAATTATTAAAAAAAACTTCTTTTCAGGTAAGATCAAGTTAATGAATAAACCACGCATGCAAAACCAACTCCTGCAAAATCGAGGTAACGCATATGATCTGAATACCTTCGAATGATCGTTCTCACCATGATAAAATCAAAATACATAAAATTTAAATAAACACAGAACGAGCTCAAATTTCATAAGCAATATGGAGACAATACCAGTGAGGAGTGAGAAAAACTCGAAAATTATCATTACCCGGAAAGGGGTGAAAGAGATTGCGAAAAAGACGGGCCTCCAATTCCAAATATAGGCAAAACCCAGGAAAACACAGAGTGAAATAAAACTATAAAAGGGCCAGATCTCGCCCTGTTCTCTACTCTGACTCGAGCCTCTCCCCGTGTTCGCTATGTAGAGCAGAGAGAAAAACAGAGAGGTGAGCTATATTTTCAGTTCGACCTATTTATATAAACGAGGCAAGATTTTTAAGGTTCAAAACCGGAGTTCGCGATATATCTTAATTTCTAGTTTTCTGCAAATATTGGACTATTCGTATTTTCTCCACACTCGTACTTTAAGAATTGTGTTTATTTTTTTCTTGTTTTTCGGCAAACAGGGATTTTGGTTTCTTCTGCCATTTTGTTCCTTAGGTGAATACACTTATTTTTATATTTTTTTATATTTTAGATATTTAATTATATGTTACTTTTTTATAATTTTATTTTTTACAAATACCTATAATATATAATATATGCACAAATAAATTTATGAATAATATTGTGATACAAGTATGACAAGTGATTCAATATTTTTTTTTAATAATCTATCAGTATTTAATACTATATTAAATATAAATTAATTTAATTTGAAATAAATAAAACTATAAAAATAACAAAAAATTTCATTTCAAATTTTAATATAACTATATTTTTAAAATTTAAATTTAAAATTTTTACTTAAACTAAAATATTTTGAGTAAATTAATGGCTATCTTAAAACATAAGTCCAGAGTATTTTAAAAAAAAAAAAATACTGAAAAGTTCTATAAAAGTTAAGGGTTTTATAAGTACACATACAGAAAAAGTCCCAAAAAAAACATCTGAAACTTTGGATCAATAATAGCTTGAATGTGGAATTGGATACTTTTTCCCTAGTTATCTTCATTTTCTAAATCTAAATTAGTTTAATATAAATTTAGTTAAATTTAAATCCTAACCTTTTATTGAAAGTTTCAAATTAAATTAGACTTTTAAATAAAATTGAAAAACATCTCCTAGGTATTTCACAAGAAAACTGTACCTTTAGATGTATGGAAAAATCAATGTGATATATTTATTAATTATGTAATTTTATGGTGTATAAAGAATAATAATGTTAAAAAAATGTGAAATATCACCATTCTATTAGTAAATTTGTCCTTAAAATACTTTTCTTTTAGCATGTGTTTAAAATACTTTACACACGGCAGATTTGTTAATCTATAATTTGTAATATCAAAATATCGATATCCTAAATTTACATTTTTAAATACTTTTATATGTTTAATGACTGTTTTAATTTAATTAAAAAATTTAATTGTAATTTTAGGAAAAACAAATAAAATAATTATTATTTCCGAAACACCTGTGATTATGAAAAAAAAAAAAAAAAACTCCAATTTTTTGATAAAAATATTTGTGTAGTTTTTTTATCTGAAATTTTTTTGTAGCGAAGGATGACGATAACAGAAGGGGACGGTTTTGATCGTTTGTCTCTATTCTCACCAAGCATCGCGTTACAAATAGGGAGACACGGGGCGTAGCGTGAGTGTGTTCCGACAACACTGCGTTACGGCGTTAGGACGTTGATTACGAGAAACCAAGATAAGTCAAGTACGAAAGTACAAAAATGGCCCTCATGATTTCCCCTAACTACAGCAGCTTCGAATTTTTCCGTTGATTGATTGGAACTGTTTCCTCCAAGTGCAATGCACGAGACGAGGCTTCTCTACCACTTGGTCTTTTCCTCATGCTTTGGTGCGCATCACGTGACTATTGAATGAATAATAACATTTTAGATTGAGAATATAAATTAATAATCATGCAACTAACGCAATTTGGAATTAATATTTTATTTTTCTAATTTACAATTAGAAATCCATTATATATTTTATTTTATTTTATTGGTAAATCATGAATATTTTATTACTTGTATGGGCTGATATCATATCCCCATTAAACATTGTTTTGGATAAGAAGTGCTAATTTTCAGGTCAAATGCTAATAATGTAGGCTAGCAGTAGCACTCGGCAAAATGCCAATCATCTAAAAATTGACACGTATAGCACAATTTAAGGTGAGCATTACGTCACGTGATAACTCCAAACATTATTTTTACTAAAAAAGAAAAATTTAAAAGAAAATTGATAACTTGAATAATTATATTTTATAGAGTCATTATTTCATTTAGGATAAAAGTCATTGTCCCGTAAAAAGTTGTGCACTATGGAAATTAATGAAGTAATTAAATTCAAATGGTATTCTATTTTTTTTGTCTTTTTGTAACTAGAACAACTTTTAATTAAGCTAGTATTTTTCTCACTCATAAACTAGCTAAAATAAAAAATATTGTTAGGGAAAATACTAGGGATAAACTAACTCGAACATTTTTCTTGCATAATAACTAAATTATTTTATATTTATTAAAATATTTTAAAATTATTTATAGTTTTTAAAATTTGTTGGTGATATATGGTATTCTCCAGTTTGATAAAATTGTATATTCCATAGATTGTGAAGAACAAATTAAGTTATGTTTATATATATATATATATATATATATATATATATATATATATATATATATATATATATATATATATATATATTTACATGTAGTTATAGTGTGATCATATATTTACTTTAAAAGACATATATAATTGACAATTCATTAAAATTTTTTATATTTACCGTGAAAAAAATATTTAAATAGATTATAATTTTCATGTAAATATCATGCAAGTACCTTCCCCGTTAAGCCCATATAAATACTCCTTATAGGCCTTACTATATATATATATATATATATATATATATATTTGGGTCATTTCTTCTGACACACCCCATTTTTAAAAAATGCAGCCCATGTGCCATCTTCGTTACACACGTGGGGTGTGTATCCGTAAAGATAGGGTTTGTCATACACGATCCAATCACTAAAATTCACAATATCTGTTTTTTTTATAATATGCAAATATTCTTTTTTATGAGAGATAATATTCAAGTATTCAGCCAATAAATTTTACGTTTATTTTTTGCATACATCTATTGTGAATTTTCCTAAAATACAAAAAAATAAAATAAATAAATAATAAAGAAAGATATATAAATAGATAGAGAGATGAGAGAGGACGAAGCTGCTGGCTTGGCGCGTGTAGGGACTAGAGAGTGAGCCGTACACATTAATCGCGGACCAACCCGTAACATAAGGCCATTAAAAATGCGGGCCCAATGTTGTTGGCTCTTCGTTTCACATCTAACCCGACGACTTCTAATCAACGGTTAAGAAAGCTCCGAATTTATTATTGAGTCATTGATGACGTCATATATGATAAATGTTTCCATGCCACTATCATCATAAATTATAAGTGGCTGTTTGGTTGCAGGGATAGTTTCAGTGATTATAGTAACTTTTTTAAAAAATAAAAGTAATTTTCATAAATTATAGGTAGGGACAGGCAGATAAAGGTCGTAGCCATAACAGATAATAGCACTACGTTAACTAAATTGGGTCATATCTAAAATTTATTTCAATACGTCCCTTTTCAAACAGGTTAGGCAATTTTTGATAGTGTTGTTGGATAAGAAAGTGTTATTCTTTTCGTATAAATCACTTTATAAAATGTTTTGATAATTTTTATTAAGGGACATATTTTAAAAAGTTTTGATTTTTTTTTATGAAGGGTTTATTTTTTTCATTACTATTTGTCATTAATAAAGATTTTGATTATCTTTATCTTTGAGTGAACAAAATGAATTGTCTCATAATATGTTTTTTTTTAATTTCACTTTTTATTTATTGATAATAAAATAATATTATCAGTATAATCCATTTAAGATACATTTTTCAAAAAAAAAAAAAAAACTGGGACAAAAAATGTAATATATTGATAGACAAAATGATTTTGTTCCTTTTTTAGTTGTTCATTAACAAAAAAAAAAAATGAAGATAAAAATTAAAAGTTAAAAGATATTAAAAAAATTAACTTTAACTAAATTTGTGGACTTTGTAATTCAATTAAAAAATCCTTACAAAAAGACTAAAGAATATATTATTATATCCTAAATAGCCTTTCTCAACCTTAATTTTACTAATGATATATGAATAATCTCAAAACTTGTGAAGACACTTTTGATGTAAATTCAAACAAAAACTTTGAAAAGGGTTTTGACTCAAACAATGGCAAAATCTTCGTATGAGATGCTGCCATAATTGAATTATAGGTAAAACTTTGCTTAAATTAATAGCAAAAATAAAATAAAATAAAATTTCTATGTCCATTTATTATGTAACTCTATAAACCTATAACTTTCTCACTAATACTAATATAGCTAAATTTGCACAAAGATTTAATTTTGGATGTCAAAGTGTCACATCTTGGAATCTATACCATGCATTAAGAAATGGAAAGTCGTGTCATTAACCCATTGATTGCCTTTTGTCTCCCTTTCAATCTGGCTCACATCTAACCCATCGAATTTATTAGCATCTTGACATTTCAAACTACATAGTTAAAATCTTCAAATTGAATGAACCTTTCACATTACTATTACTAAATAAACATAAAATCATAGACAAATGGGAATTGAACTTTTTTTATTTTTATTTTTTTTGGAACTTATTTGGTTAGACCTCAAACTAATAATAGAACTTTTTTTTTAATTTATTATAATTCATCATATTCATATCAAAACAAAATTTTCTATGATTTTAATTTTGGTGAAAATCACCAAGTATTTGAGGACTAATTAATTGGGATTCAAACAAAGTAAAATTACCATGATATCATAATACTCAACTTACATTCTTTAAAGCAAAATTTAAATTATCTTTTTCTTTAAAAAAAAATTACTCAAATTCTCACCACTATATTATACTTAATAACTAAAATTTAATTAACTCTACTGAAACAATTTGAACCAAAATTAAAAAATTTATTACAAGATCAAATCAAAAAAATTATTACATATACACACACACACACACACATATATATATATATTGATTAATTGAACTTCAGTCTTCCAAGTTTTGTTAGGTTTATTTGCAGTTGGCAGTGTGATAAAATCAGGAAGAGTTTCGTTTGATATACAGTAGCATAGATGCAGAGAGGTAACCGAGGAAGAAAAGAAAGAGTGTATATTGCATATTGCATGGTGCCGAGTAACAGAAGAAAAGCCTAGGCTCAAGTTAGAGAGAGAGAGAGAGAGAGAGAGAGAGCCTAAATAAACCAAAATCACTTACTTTCCCTTATACGTATGATCGCTGATCCCAACAAACGTCCTCCCTACAACAGAAGCATTCTCTTTCTTTTAATAAAGCTTCTCTTAAATAACATTAAAATTCTGTCCGTTCCTTCTTCCCCATCCCCTCTCTCGTTTCTGATTCCTCAACTTGAACGAGTACCCGTGTTTTCCTGCAGCAGAAACAGGTTTGATTCTCCATTTTCTCTTTCTGCAGTGATCTAGATTGTCATTTGTTGTTGCCTCTCTGCATATTTCAAATCGAGATTCAGCTCATGTTCTTCGTCATGCATTCTATTTTCTGCTTCCTTTTCCTTGCTTTGTGTTTCTGCTGGTTAAATAAAGATTGAATTTTTTTATCTGGGTTTTCTCCCTTCAGCAAAATTTCTTTTGATCATCGTTTTGTTTTCAATTATGGAATTATTAAATATATCCTGATTTATATGCCAACTGATCGAACGATTTGTTCTAGATCATTGTTCTTCCAGCTACAGTGTTATTATCGATTTTGGGATTGCTTTTGTTTTTTTTCCCCCCTTAAAGCTCATTTGAGGAAGAAAATTGTAGCAATTGTTTTTTTGCGTTTAACTTTTTATGCGTAAAGTTTTGTCTGTTTCTTCTTTTAGAAAAACAAACACACACACACACACACACACACACACACAAACAATCACAATCTCTAATATACGTGAATGTGATTCATGGATAATACGTATGAGTCTCTGTTGGCCATTTAATCGTCCTTTTTTATTTTTTGATTAAGCTGTTTGATTACGCAAACTGCAATTTTTATATGTCCATTAGAAAAAAAAAATTCTTTATTTAATTCTTATATTTATTATTTATTGTTGATTCAGCAGAAACCATTCAAAGGCAGAGAGCTGGAAGATTCAGGAAGAAAATTTAACATGATAGAACGGGTAGATTGAATTAGAACACATGACAATTCTCAGTGATGGGAACCTTAAACATAGAGAAGAAATGGCTTTTTCCTCTCATCGTCTGCTCTGCCTTGTGCATAGTCCTTCTTGTGACATCCTTAAACATGAACCTTGTTTCTTCAACACACACAATCAATTCACTGTTCTTTTTTCTCCCATCTCGCCTTTCAACAAACCAAACAGCTCCAGTTTTTGTGGAGACGAAGACTTGTACTTTTCAACCTCCTCCTCCTCCTCCCTCTGCACCGCCAGTTCCTCGTTTCGCGTATTTGATTTCGGGTTCAAAGGGTGACTTGGAAAAGCTTTGGAGAACTCTCTTTGCTCTTTATCATCCATTAAATCATTATGTTATTCACATGGACCTGGAATCGCCATTGGAGGAAAGGATGGAGCTTGCTTCCCGGGTTGCAAACCATACTCTCTTTGCAAAGGTTGGAAATGTTTTCATGATCACGAAAGCTAATATGGTCACTTATAGAGGACCTACAATGATTGCCAATACTCTTCATGCCTGTGCTATTTTGCTCAAGAGAAGCAAAGACTGGGACTGGTTTATCAACCTTAGTGCTTCTGATTATCCTCTCGTGACTCAAGATGGTTTGTTTCAATCAGCTTTTGATTTTATTTCAAACTGTCACCCATTTTGTTCAAGGGTGATTAGATTAACCTGGCTTCAAAATATGCAGATCTTATTTACACTTTTTCGGAGTTAGATAAAAACATTAACTTCATAGACCATACGAGCAAGTTAGGATGGAAATTGTAAGTTGTTTCTTGTCTACCTTTCATATTATGACTTAGACAACATTGATTTATGCTATGCATGTTGATGAAATGTATGATAATGTGCAGAGATAAACGAGCACAACCTCTGATTATAGACCCTGGACTTTACATGACAACCAAGTCTGATGTATTTTGGGTCACTCCTCGGAGAACTCTCCCGACAGCATTTAAACTCTTCACCGGTTAGTTAAAAAATGACTTTTGACTTTTTGCCTCCGCACCTTTATAAGACTTTTTAAAAGCTAACTCGAATGGGTTTGGATGTGTATTTGTAGAATCTCATGTTATATTGCACTTGCAGGGTCAGCATGGATGGTTTTGTCACGTGCGTTTATAGAATATCTAGTGTGGGGTTGGGATAATCTACCAAGGATACTTCTCATGTACTACGCCAATTTTTTGTCCTCTCCAGAAGGCTACTTTCACACTGTAATCTGCAATGAGCCTACATTTGCAAAAACCGTTGTCAACAGTGACTTACATTACATTTCCTGGGACATCCCTCCCAAGCAACACCCTCATGTTCTTACCATTAACGACACTGACAAAATGATCGCCAGCAGTGCTGCCTTTGCTCGGAAATTTAACCGGGATGACCCTGTTTTGGATCTCATTGATCAGCAGTTGCTACACCGGAGCAACGGAAGATTCACGCCCGGTGGTTGGTGCTCCGGCAAGCCAAAATGTTCCCAGCTTGGTAATAATCTCGCCAAACTCAAGCCAGGGCCAGGCTCTCAAAGGCTTCGCCGCCTTATGGCTAGGCTAACATCGCAGGCTCGATTAGGCCGGAATCAGTGTAAATAGACAAGGGCTTTAATGCTTCTAGATGCCCACTTAAGCATGCTACTCATCCTCTCTCTATAGCTCCATTTCTATGGGACAAAACCTGTTGTACTGTATTGCTCCATATATTGTCTTATTTTACTTGTTAGTCAGATTAATTAGGGGAGATGAGAAAAGAAGTGGGATAGCAGATTTTAATCCTACTTCTTTATACAATTTATACAATTTTTTTTTTCTCCCACTTCTATACCTTTTCATTTGCTTCCACAAAATTTAAAATTTTTAGATCTTGGACTTCGAAACTTTTATTTTACTGCTTCTTGGAAGAGTTTACCACTATTGTTATAAATTGGGACGAGAGTAAATTGGGATTTGTCTTATAATATCATAATCATGCTTTGCTTAGTCTCTTGAGTCTTCTAGGATCTGGATATGCTACGATTATTGTTTAATAGTAATAATTTCTTAATTATTAAATAAAGTTATAATTATAGTGACAGTTATATCTAATAATTAAAAAATTATTATTACATAACAATAATTGTATAAAATCTAAATGTTAGTAGTATTCTAAAAAAGTGCTATTCTTATTCTTACTAGATTTTGAGGCATAGGTTGGATTGGATTGAATTTAATTAAGTCATGACAAAATGTAAACAATATTACAACAATCTCCATAATTTCTCCAAATAAACTCACTAATTGTGAAGTGACTATAACAACAGTTTTAGGATTTCATGTGACAATAAAATCTAAAAAATTAGGTAAATTTCTTCCCCGTGTTTATTAGTTCCAATATTGAAAAGTATAAAAAAAATTTCCAATCTAATTCTAATTTATATAATATGCATATCCAAAAGAAATAAGCACATAAAAAATTATAACATACTACTAATTTTAATATTTCAGACTATTAATTATTAACAATACCAAAACATTTAAAAAGAGAATGTTATAATCTTCAAAAATTTTATAATATTTAATAATGTAAAAAATAATAATTTAAATTTTTTATAATATTTTTTAAGTATTTAAAAAGAAAATATGAAAATATTTTTAAAAAAATAATAATTATCAACCAATATAACAATTAAGTGTTTGAGAATGAAAAGCATAAAATCATTTATTTTATATTTATATTTATTTATTATTTATATTAGTATTATTGATTGATTTAAAAAGAAAATATAAAAGTAAATATGTTTAAAAAAAACTGAAAAATTTTATACACGTGTCTCAAGCTCACGTTAAAGACGTGCATTTTAACAAAATTCATCTAACTTTTTATTAGATGGTCAATAAACTCAGTTGTGGTTCATCCCATAGAGCCAATGAGTCAATGGCGGCTAAAAATCCAAATCATTGAAGATACAATAAGTGTGAAATCCAGGTGGCATGAAAATGACGTGTACATATATGATTGGAGTGAGAAACTGCGTAAAACAGGGAAGCCGCCGTATCTGATCCGAAGCACGAGACAAGATTCATATAAGATCCTTGGCCCCCCGCCACCTTAAATTTCTCGATGGATTTCGTAGAATATGTCTTCTCGGGCAAAGCGGCTCGGCGCAATTGAGCAATTGTTCGTTTATTTTTTAGAAAAAAATAATAATTAGTATATATATGGATAAATCATTATATGATTCTTTAATATATAAAGATTAAAAAATTTAAAAATCTTATGACAAATATTTTTCAGCTCTTGATTTAATAGGTTCAGTTTGATTTTTTAAAACAGTGGATCAATTTATTTTTTATTTTCACAAAACAACTACAAACAGATTTTTACTGTTTTTTTATTTTCAAGTTTCACAAAAAGACATTATCCGAGAAAATTGTTTTTCTCGAAAGGGGTAGCTTTTCTGTAGGTAAATACATCTATGAATATAGATTTTCACCTTTTCTATTATCTGATATATCTACAGAATATTTTAATAACAATAAATCTCACTCTTTCTTTTTCACTTCTTCTGCTATCATCTAATGAAAAAATTTGTCATTGTTCAAGTAATCATGGAATTTTTATACCTCTCTATATGCCCTTTTTCTTTCTTTGGCAACAGAAATTTCAGTTTGCACAGATTCTGTTACCTCGTCTGAAACATCTTTGTTTCATTGCAGATTGCTGAGTAGAATGTAGAAGTCAGGTCAGCTTAAACCATCTCCAGAATTTTGATGTTGCCAGTGGAATTTGCAGCAACTAAGGTCGAAGACTGACCGCGCCAGCAAACAGAAGAGACGAACTGTGCAGGATCATCCATTTCTTGCCCAGAAAGTGGATCTGTGTTTTGAAACTTGAAGGACAATGCTGGCATGGTAAAAGCTTTATGGTATATGAACACCTGATCCACACAGAAAACATGAACTTCAATGAAACACGACAGTTCAAAAAGACAGCAACTACGAGGTGTTCATTAGTCTAAAGGCAACAACATAGTACCTCGTTTGTCTCTGAACCAGTAGCAATGTAACCATCAGATACTGACAACCCCACAAAGTTCTGCAACAAAGAAAATATGCATCAGCAAAACATTATTATAATTTGAAGCACTTCATGCAAAAATCCTCAAGAAATTTCAGACACCTTTGGGTAGATATCATAGAAAACTGATATATCACAGCACATTGATAAAACAAAGGCATGAAATAAACTACGGTTATAAGCAAATTTACCTTGACATTCATGTGACCTGTGAATGATTGAACTGGAGTATCTATAACTCGAGATGTGCACATTGACAAATCCCAAAGCTTCAAAGTGTTGTCAGTGGATGAAGAGACAAGGTTCACAGTGTCCACAAACTTGACATCACTCACGGTCTTATTATGTCCAACCAAAGTACAAAGAGGAACTTTAAGGTTACGGAGATCATAGTAATATATCCGATGATCCGCTGAGCCGAATGCAAGAAAACGACCTGTATCCAGGGGAAACTGGACACAGCACACATTTGCTTTTGTTTTGATGGTTCCAACACTAACTCCCTGCAGTACCAGCCCAGGTAAGAGAAACAACTCATCATACATCCAGATTTAAATATATAAAACATGCAATAGATGACTGCAGTACGTTTAGTTTCAAAGCTGACATCCACCAAGTGCAAGAATAGAATTGCCTGATTGATACTCCATAGCTTAACAGAACCATCATCGCTCCCGCTAGCCAACATTGTTGGGTCTGCTGCTGAGAAATCAATGGACCACACCCGCCGCTCATGCTCCCTCAGTTCTGACAGCAATTGACTTCTTGTGACATCCCATAACTGAACAAGAATAGAAGTTACAACATTGTAACAGAGGCATAGATGGCTGAGTAAAAAAAGGAAGCAATTTGACTTGACCCACCTGCACTACACCTTCAAAGTTACTTGAAGCAATTTGACTTTTGATGTAAGTATTCCAGCATATGCTACTCAACTTTGACTTGCTAAGCATCTCAACTACTGGATAATGGATATCACGATCCTCATTTATGATTGAGTCACATTCAAATACTTTAATTTTCTTATTTACGCCAGCAGTTGCAAAAAATTCTCCATCACGATCAAAACTGAGCGAGCATACTAGGTTGGAAGAATGCAAAAGATCTCCTTGCTTTAGGTCAGCCTTAACCTTTAGCTTACTGAAAGAAAGATACTTGCACAAACCCTCCAGGAAAGGATTTACCCAACCACTTCTATCGTCCCTGCACTTCTCTTTTGACGCCAAGTTATTGACATAACTTCTTTCAGTCGCAACGAAAGACCCTCTACCATCAGTAGATATTGGTGAATGTCTAACCACTGGTCTCCCTGATGAGTAGGTTGATTTGCATCTTGTTAAAATGTATGCAGACTCGAGTTTCTTAAAATTCTTCATCAGCCGAGAATTTTTTGAAAGAATACTTCCATGGTTTTTCTGATCATTGCCATCATCACATTCCCCGATGCTGTAAGCATGCAGCCCTGGTCTGACCCGTTTTCTGGTTCCTAGGCCAGCAGAATCTTCACTATCAACAAATGTTGTGGATGGGAAATTTGATGCTGACCGACCATCACTCCCTAGCTCAGTACCAGCCTTTTCTTTAAATCTCAGTTGCTGCTTGGTCACTTCTTCAATATCCGAACACAGAAAAGAAACAGTGTGTTGCAATTTATCAGCAGCTTCTTGTTTTCTTTGCTGAAGTAATAGAAGGAATTCTAGCAATAATTCCTGCTCCTCTATCATTTCTCTAAGCTCTATTGCTGCTTCACGTTCTTCCATATCATCTCTCTGGTCATTAAGGAACTGACTCTGTAATAACTCCCTGCTACACAAGGAAACAGATGTTACAAAAATTGGATTTCCTCAGTTTCATTGCAGAAGATCTTGAATTTTAGCCACTATATTCTATAGAAAAGTCTATGATTCAAGGATTTTCAGACAGAAAAGAAATTATTAGACCCATGAACATTTTAAGGAAAATATTTGAATCCACATTAAGATCAGTACACTAGTTGAAGATATTGGTAAATAAAATCAAATATTATTGCATGCAGTCTCAATATTTTGGCATATTAGTCATCCTTTAACAAAAGAAATATTCCTGATCTTCAGCCTCCATCAATGACAAAAATATCTGGCTTAAGGCTCCATGAAAAATCTAATGTCATTCAATTTAGAAAATTCAGTGCAAAAATGACCATATCAATCACTCGTTAATCTCATGTCACAAATTGAACTTTTATAATTAATTCACTGCTCAAATGAGCTGTTATCATGGTGATAAAACATTGGCAAAAACATATGTGGACCTCAGTTCTTGAAGCTTGAATACTTTCAAGACCTCAATGCAGCCTTTGCCTCAATACAAAAGCAGAATCTAATGAAATAGTTCAAAATAATTAAACCATTACAAGAATCTGGACCCATCAACAACTCAAAGAAATTGAATTGAAAAACATAAAAGGAAAATAAAAGCATGGTCTGTCAAAAACTGATTCAACCAAAAAGGTTAATCTGTTTGAAGAAGGTCCAACAATAGTTTTATTAATAATCTAACATGGATATGACAGGTTATGAAACTATCACAAACGACTTAGAATTTGGATATGTAAAAGTCAAGTGGTGAAGAGAACTCACCCAAGTGTGGGACGACTACTAGGCTCAGGATGAAGTAACCACAAACAAAAAGAAGCTTCTTTAGGCCTCTTCAGAAGTAACTGTGGAGGAAGAACTCTATGTCTGAGGCTAGCCATGGTTCTGCTCTTTTCTTCTCTTGAGCTGAGCGGACAGAACAACTGGCCACATGTAAAACAGCTACATCAGTGTAAATAGAAGCAAATATATAGTGAGGAAGATAAAATAAATCAAAGTATCCAGTTAAAACCTAGTAACTTAAGCAAGAATTGTAGAATTTTCATTATGGACCTCGAAGAGGAAAACCCCCAATCTGTAAATGTCTGAAGCACAGGAACTTTGAGCACCGGCTACCTCTTCGGGACTAGTGTACCAACTTGTCTCCATTAGCAATATTTGTTTCATTGGAAATGATTGCTTCTTCCCTTCTACTTCTTCAACCTTTCTCCTTTCTTTGTTTTTATGTCCTTCAGTATCTTCTATTAATGATGCACGTGCTGCGTAGACTGCGCTTGACAGCATGCAACTAGATTCTGATAAAGCAGTTGTTGACGTGCGGACAGGTACAAAATTATCATTTCCTAAATTTCTCTGCCGAAGCATATCATAGGGACACAGAGATGATCGGTTTTTTTCCTCAACGGGTCTACGGTTTAATCCATCTTCCAAAGAATCTGAGCCAGAGTCTGAGCAAGAAGCTGACTCAATGAAGGAGACGTGATTGAAAGAAGACATTACAAAGCAGGAAGGCTTTACATTATGAACAACAATTCCTTGAGAATGTGCAATATTAACAATTTCTACTATTTGCCTAAATATGTGCAGACATTCCGAGACACCTACGGATCGATCAGGTTTATCTAACCATTGCCTTAAGCTTATATCACCCCATTCTATAGAACGAATAAAAGGGTCAGCTGCTATTTCATCATCACGAACCCCAGAGAAACCACCGTGGTTTTTAGGGTGATCGCCTTGACCCAACACAACATTATTATCTTTTTCCTTTTTAAACCCAGAATCATAAGATGCCTCACCAGAAAAAGGGATTCTTTCAGGACAAACAAGCCGGGGGTTCCTGTCTAAAACTCCAGAGGCAATCAATGCTCTAGAACTATTAGACCTCTGCCAAGCAGACCCAGATGAACCCTCCATCGTTATCCACTTACAGTTGCATGAAGGCCAATGTGTACGAATCCAAGTAATGGAGATCCTCTCCTACTTGTATTATTACACAGTTGCACTCGCACCATCAGCATTATTACTCAAGAACTCATTTCAGAAGGCACAAAGGAACTGCGAGATCCACTTCTCAGCTTCTCAACACACAACGTAATGACAAGCACCTGCCAGGCACCCATATGAATTCATGAACTATAAAGCATGAAGTTTCAGCAGAGCAATTAAAACCCGGTAATAAAACCAATAAAAAATAGCAAATAAGACAACTTTTCGAGTTATAAAAATTCGGAAAACCCAAAACAGAAAAATATCTATAATATACAGAATTCCCAATTCTAGTGGAGACAACTCCAGCACAAGGAGCAACAACATATGCCTTCAAAAAGACTACAATTTTTAAAATTGCACAGTTGCCCGGCCACCTGACTACCCATCAAAGTACGTAGAAAGACAAACAGGTGCATATTCAGATACAGAGAAACGAAGAGAGAGAAAGAGAGGCGCGTACCAGTGCCACCATAAGAGGATCTCCTGTTTCTGCTTGGCGAACCTGAGAACCGAACCACGCAACAAAACTTTCAAGTTGCACAGCACACAGGAAGCGCCACAGCCTCACAAATTCCCCATATTTGTCTCACAAAGGAAAATCAAAAAGAAAAGTAATAAAAACAAAAGAACAAAAATCTCCCCACGAAAAGTGCAAACCGGATCAGAATTAAAGAAGTAATTTTTTCTGTAGCTTCACACCCTCTCTACTTGTTTCCCAACTGGGTCCATTCCCGATATCTAAAAGATATTACTTTATTGCTTTCTTTCTATGCCTTGAGCGTTCTCCCTCTGTCTCTACATCTACAGCTTCGTTATCTTCCCGCTTTATTCCCTACAAGCTACGTGGCGCAACCATAGCCTGAGAGGTTGAAGAAGAGCTTGAGAGTGGAGTAAATTTTATAACTAGTAAATTTTATAACTTGTGGGCCTTCCTATGAAAATTCAAATAATATCCTAATTTATGTCAAAGACAAGCCAATAATAAACAAGGAGCTAAGCGAAGCTAAGCAAAGTAATCAAATCTTTCGAGAAACAAAAAATAATGGACTTAGTGGCTCAGATTAAAGCTAATGCCTCGTAATTAGAGGAGCAATCATTAATTTAAAACGTCGTTGATAGAATATTATGAAAGCACGACATGCATGAGTGGATATATATATATATATATATATATATATTTGTGAAGATTCTAAAGATACAAAGATACTCTATTCTTGTCATGTTATGCTTTACAAAGGGATGAAATCAGTAAAGGTAATTCCAATTTACCAACCAAGAAAAGTAAATGAGTAAGGTGGTTCTTTTATTTTTTTCCCCTTTCTATCAAGGTGAGGTGATTTATGAACTATTGGTAACTCAACTTGATAATTATGATTGAATAGATTTTATTTTATTTTTTGAAGATTTCAAATATCTACTAAATAAATAATTATTTATTTTTTAAAATAACATCATAATATCAACATAGACTTAGATTTACTAAGTCTATTAGAAGAGATTAATTTCTCGTAAGGTATCAAATAATGGTTTGAATCCAAGTCTTGGCGCAGACTATTGCTGCATAGTATCTGTTTTCTTATTTTTCTCTATTTATTCTATCGCGTGTAGTATCCATGCATAATATCTATACCCTGTGCCAAGATAGTTAAGCTGTGCATATGATTAAATCAAACTTTACCCGATAGAATATTATAGATGAAAAGCATGATTGCCAAAAGAGTGAAATCATATTTTTATCTGCAAAAATAAAAAGGCAACGAGGAGATGAGTAAATCAGGATCATCTCAAGAGCTTAGAGGAGATTTTTTAATAATTAAATTTAGTCCCTAATATAAGACTATGTTTTGTTTAGACCTAATGAAGCAGATAATCAAATTATGCATTTAACAGAAGAGACAATGATAGTTCTTGCTGGACATGTTATGTCATATTGGGGTTGCTACCATGAATTTTGTGTGGCAGCAAGGGCAAAATGGGTATCGCGGGTTGCATGTTTCTCGTGTGATACACCATATATTTTGACCAAGTCTTGCGTTGTGTGTAATACGAGGCAGGCACCTATTGTCTTCTAAGTTCCATTAAATGCACTGCCTCTTCTTACTTTGTTGTTATCTCTTTGATTTTTCCTTCTGCAAATGATGACACTGACTATCTCTCTCTCTTTTCGTTTGGAATTTATTCAAGCCCAAAAATTGGAATAAGTCACATATAATATAATTTGTTGATAAATATTTTTTTGATTGTTAATTTTTTTATAAAATATTGAACTAATACTAAGTTGTTTTACGTTTATATATATTTGAGACCTCATCCATAATATATAACATAAGAAGTCTAATATATATTAATTAAAACAAGATCATTTTATATGTTTAACACTAGGACAAAGCAAGGGGTGATTAAAGTATGAATTAACATATCAATCGAAACAAGACAAATATGTCCCAAATTTCGGTGGAAACTGAATCCTTGGTATTGAGACACATCAAATTTAGCACCATGCATGAACACAAACTTCCAAAGTTACCATCATCGGCGGAGTAAGAAAATGGAGATGGTGAAAGAATCTGAGCGAATATTCCCAAGAATCTTATGAGCATGAGTTGGTCCACATCCACACTTCCCACGTATCAAAATCAGAACTTTATTCTGCCCAATGTTGTTGAACTCCCTTGTAGGGTAGAATGGAAGCTCCCTGATAATGCATCAATACCATGTTGAGATATCTTAGATGAAATGGCAATATCAAGATTCCGATTCCGATACTGGGCATAGGGAGAAGGAAAAGGGACATCTTTGATTGCATATTACTCTATCATAACACAAAGAAGATATTGTCCCCCGGTATTCTACAGCTCAAGGCTGATAACCTTTACAAGAATGGCCATATATCAGAAAATGTGGCTATAAGTGGAAACAAATTACATATGATAAATAGGAGGTAGAGATTTCTAAGCTATCAGGGCACCTACCATGGCCCCAGGGGACCATTCTGCAAGGGATACACCCAATACAGATTAAAAAGAAAAGGGGAAAAAAAAAAAAAAGAAAGCAAAATCAAATATTCATGTTTGATTCACAAGAGAAAATCACCGGCCAAAATTTTTTTGCAGTGATTTCTTGATGCCGTTTTGCTGCATCAGGCTCTCTCCATCAATCAGCGACCAGAAACAAATAAAGAATTCGTGGTTATCTGGTTCCCTTCAGCTTGAAGCCTCCTCATCCTTGCTTTGTCCAAGCGTGCTCGTCTAACCACTTCTTGAATCTGGCGATCATGGTCCTTCAACATCTGATCCATGTTGCTTGATGAAACCAGCAATGGACCAGAATAATGGATTTTTTGACCCTTTGATCCATAGCCAACCTGTAGCATTTTTCAAAAACAGAATCATCTATTGGACAAACTAAAAAAAGGACATAAATATTAAATTAAAAAAGAAGTAAGGAAAACATTTAAGACAAGCTAAACCAAAAATAATGTCTTTGGTAAACTATAATCACAGCACTGAAAGGTTCTGGAGAACAATAACAATGCCATTAAAAAGAGACATGATACCAGCCTAGCAATTCTTTCTAGAAGGGAAACACAGAAGGGGGGAATGTTTAACCACTTACAAGAATTGGGTCCTTATTGCTGCCTCTCCCTTCTTCCTTTTGAGGAGGACCAATCGCGTCCTGTGTGTGGTTCTTTTGATCCTGTTGCATCAATGATTCAGAGGCCTCCTTGAAGGATCCTGGGAACCTGCTTATTAGTTTTGGAGCCTCAAATTGGGATGATCCAGACCTTTCCCTGCGATCATCAGACAACATACTCCTCCTTGCAGCAACTAAGCCTGACACTGTAGATACATCACCCCCCATTGATATCTTTGGAGCATCATCCTGGTTCTTCCCAGCTTTCACCCATGCAGTGCGCTGTGCCAGTGGACCCGAATGGGAGGCTCGTTTATGTTGCTGTAATTGGGATTCTACACCTCCTTCCACAGCTTGTGATGGCCTAGGTGGATCAATAGGAAATCCAGAAGCAACCTCCTCAGGGTGAGGGTTAAACTTCTCACTCCGGCTCTTAGAATTGGGCTGACCTTGTCTCTTCTGTAAAGAAATTCATCAATAGCATAAAGAATGAGCATGAAAATCCTCAAAAATGCAACAAGAAAAGAGGTACTTCAAAATGGGAACTGAAAGGAGTTTTTGTAATCATCCATTAGGAAAGCAATATAACAATTTCAGAGTTGGTAGTACTTAGAAGAGTGTATAATAGTTCTTTTCCCATGTTTACTATTGAAGAGAGACAGAAACTCCCGACGGGTGCAAGATGATAAAAAAAAAAAAAAACAACTCCCTAACTCCAAAGATTCCTCTAACAGCAAAGAGAATAGCAACACAAAAGAAGCAACTACACACGCCCCAATGTATTGTTGATTAGTCACAGGTACCTGCATTGACAGGACTAGTTCGGCATTGGCATCAGGGGCAGGAACAGCTCGAGATTCTCTTGCTCCTCTTCTCTCGGGGTCATGTCTCTGACCCCTGCTTCCTGCTGCTCCTTGTCTGCCAATATCAGGAGAAAAATAAAGGGCTTAATACTCAACCTTAAAAGATGGCACTCAACATAAATAAGGATAAAAAATAGCCTCACTGGAAACTAGACAATAATCCTCTTAAGGGATAATATAAATTTTGGAAATAATTATGTAAAGTTCAAAGATAACGAGATCCATATCATGAGTCATATAGAACATTAAAAATACATAAACAGACCCGTGCTCTACAAAATTAAAAAGTAGGCAAATTGAACTAATGTAAGCAATACATATCCACACTAAAACCAAACGCTCACCTTCTAGCTTCTTCATCCCGTACTTTGGCATCAAATTCTTTGCTGGGAGGATACTTCGGCAAGCTTGAAGGATCACAAGGTAGCGGTTTTGTAGTGAAGAACTAAATCACAAATACATTGAAATGAAAAAGTCATGGACAATACATACAGAAGTATCTACAGCATTAATTAACCATAAAAAGTTAAAATTAATATAACTGTTATAAATTAGAGGTAAACAGATCAATTTGTTTACATGCATATTAATTTGACATTATATAAAGGCATTACTTCACTGACATATCTAGTGGAAAGTTATAGATGGAGATGGGTAAAATATAAAGGCATTAACGTACTGACATACTATGAGGTAATAGAAGAGAATGACACTAGTTTATTTATAAGAAAAGTGCACATACACAAAAAGGTTCTCAACTCCAAAAATTGTAAGGTTCTAAGGTTTTGGAGGAACAAACTGAATTTAAAGTAAGTTAAACCAATAATTCGCTCATACCAACAGAGACTGCACATGCACTGATAAATACACATGAATATAACATCAGGACATGCAGTAATAACATGGCAAGAAAAAATGTTCAGCTAAAAACTAACAAGACAAAAAAATTATCACTATAAAAGATGTTTTATTAAGCCGTGCCAGTTTCATGAATAACTTCACACCTCACTCTTCAAGGCAGATGCTGCAGTTCCACGATCAGCAGGGTCTATGGACAAAAGGATCTCCATGAGTACTAATGCTGGCGTAGGAAAGTCCTTGAATGTTTCCGCCACACACCGCCTGTAGGGCTGTTGGGGCTTAAATATTGTTGCATGGGGTAACTTTGATTTTCTCCAGTAATCCTCAGAAGGTGAACCGCAAAGTTTAAAAATCTTATGTAATTGTTCCACCTAGAAGGAGGCAGAAAGATGTAGTTTATTATCACTTTATTTATGCAGCCAAGCTATTGATGATTAAAGCTGTAGAAGAACATGCATATGAAATTGTGTATTATATAATATTGTACTAATTTTAGTTTCAAAAATAACAAAACCTGCATAGCTCAATGTAATAAATGTCTGAAAGTAACTACATCTAAATGACAAGCACAAATCCAAATTTCTTTCTCCCCCTTCTAAAGAACAATGATTCACAGTGCACCTTAAGCATTTTATCATATGAAAAGAAGTAAAAAGGCCAAATACTGCATCTAAATCAAAAGACTTGAGTATGCATACCTCAGTTCTTCCAGGCATAATCGGCTTGCCAGCATAAAGCTCAGCAAGTATACAACCTGTACTCCATAAATCAACAGAAGTGCCATAGTAAGTGGCTCCAAGTAAAAGCTCTGGTGGTCGATACCAAAGAGTGACAACTCGGCTTGTTAGTGGCTGAACTTGATTGGGATCGAAAAAGCTTGCCAGACCAAAGTCTGCAATCTTCAAGATTCCATTGTTGTCAATCAATAGGTTGGAACCCTTAATATCTCTGTGCAGAACACCACGGCTGTGGCAGTGATCAAGTCCATGTAAAAGTTGCTGCATGTAACATTTAACCTGCCAAGTTCCAATATGGAGTTAAATCATTCTTAGACTTTGTATTCTGTTGGTTTCTTTCTTCAGCCATATTTGTCTTTAGTTGAAATCTTATCCTAGTTCATGTAATTCCTTTATCTTCTTTCCAATAATCAGCAAGATTTTTCCAAAAATATTAAGTTGCACTTGTTCTGAGAACCAGAACTAAGAAATAAAAAGTAATAATAGAAAAATAAAATAAAATAACTTCCAGAAATACCTGTGCTTCTGTAAACTTCAGTCCAGGATGAGAGGCAAGCCCAGCCAAGTCATGCTCCATATACTCAAAAACAAGGTATAAACTGCATGACATCCTTGATGTAACCAGGCCTTCCAGTTTTATGACATTAGGATGATCAAGCCTTCGCAAAATGTGAATTTCCCTTGCCATAAAGCGAACACTCTCTGGCTCAAGATTATCAAACCTCACTTTTTTAAGAGCAACAATTTTCTTTTGTTCAAGATCACGAGCTCTATAAACATTACTGTAAGTTCCCTGGCCAATCTGCACAAAATAAAGAAGGAAAATCACCATTAATCGGGAAAAAGAAAGACCAAAAGTAAATTGTTTTTAAGTGTTATCAAGGCGGGAAAAAAAATACCACCAAGGAAAAGTCAAAATTCTAAAAAAATAAAAAAAAAATAAAAAAAGAAGCTAGCCCTATGCTCTACTCAACTTTCTTTCAATCAAATTAGAGAATAATATAACGAATATAAGAAATGGAAACAAGAAAAGAAGATGGAGTAATGATTCAAAATTAGAGTAGCTTGACCCTAGCACTACCAACATGAAATAGTAAACGATGAAGCATACATCATGAGCATCTATGTTCAATCATGACTAACATTCTAGGATTTCATGTGAAATGTTATATGGTAAGGTGGTGTTGAAGGTGCATTCTCATTTTTCGTGTTGACATCGCTGGAACAAAGCAAATTTTTGAAGTGTGGATTACCAAAAAACAAGAGGGAGGAAATGGATGGGGAAAATTAATTTAACAGTTACATAATTAAGATTTTTGAGAAGTTGTATTTTTCATGGACTGTTAAAAATCCAAAAAGTTTAACATCAAAATCGTTGTTCTACACCTGAAAGGACAGCTAATAAAAATTAAAGGTATCTAACCAAAATATTGTCACAGCAAACAGATAATACAGTTATCTAGCCACAAACAAAGGAGCATACTTTATCCAACTTCTCAAAGGAATCTGCACGACGTGGCAACCATCCCTTGATAGCCTCTCCCGCCACTGCTGCCAGCCATGAGGGCCACCCAGCTGCAACCTGCTCCCCTTCTGTGGCCTTTGGAATAGTACCAATCGCTAGATGTTGAGCAACCATGTATTCCGTCTTTTCCCTCTTCCTCTCAAAATTATCACTTTGTAATCGAACAGACCCATTTCCTTGCTTATCAATTACCGTGGTTCTCCCATCATTACTATCATATCTATCTTTGACCCTATATGCTTCCTCTCTCCTTGATGAAGTAGCCCTAGATGCACGAAAATCCAATGAAGGCTTGCTTGATAAACGCTCCTTAGGGCTCTCTTTACTATCCTCTATAGCAGAGGGCTTGCAACAAAGGCAACCCATCATACCCCCTCCAGAAAAACGACCTCCAATCTCAGTGCTCACCCCTTCAGTAGCATTTCCACAATTTTATCTTAGTATCCTCTTCTTCAATGCCCATACTCACCAACTCAGCCAAATTCTTTCCAAATCTTATATAAATAAAGTTAAAATGCACTATAACGACAGTAACACAAATTCATCTCATCCCAAATGTGCTCACAACCTAAGTTAAGAAACTTAAGAAGCTATTAGAAACTTAAGAAGCTTTACAACCTAAGTAGTAGTGAAACCTTCAATTCAATATATCAAACTCCAGAAATTTCAAAATCCGCTCTGCTGACTTTAACTAAAATATGATAACTTGAAAACGACAGTTCTTCCACTATGATATTTTTTCCAACGAAAACCCACTAATTTCTAATTCAGTAGCAAGAGAAACTTGCATATTTACAACGAAGAGAGTATAAACACAAATACCCAGATCCAAGAATCTTCTGAAAGCGAACTTCCAACACATGGTACCTTGAATACAGACCTCCTGAGGCTGTTCCCAGCACCCAAAGCCAAAGTTTGGCATTGAAACTCACATAATGGTCGAGAGCTTTGGCAGGGATCTAGGGCAGAAAGGTTTTGAAGGACAGGGAGAGTGTGTTCAGGAAGGAGAAGAAATGAAACTAACACAGTTTTTTTTTTTTTTAAAATATATATATTTGATTAAAATAAAATTTATTGTCGCGGCGCATATTTATGTTGCGAAGAGGGGGGTGTCCTTGCAGCTTTCAGTGAAGAGAGAGGGAGAAAGACTGTGAAAACCTGTGCATGAAGACATTCTTTGTGACTATACGGCCACGCGCCCATAAAGGAAAGTTTCCCATGCTGGGATGCTACTAATTAAGGGAGGGAGCATTTAATTTAATTTAATTTCTCACTAAAACTCTTACTTAGTTTGAAATTTTGCATTTTTATTATGAATATATTATAATATACTACTCTATCCCTTCTAAATTTTCTTTAATGTTTTAGCACAATAATTATATAAATAATATTGTTTTATAAAATTATTTTAGTGATAAACTTTAGAAATAGTTAATTTCATTAATATATCGTTTATTGAAACTGTTAATAAGAAATATCACTAATTAATTATAAAAGATAAAGTTTAAAGAAAACTTAAATTTCACTTACATGAAAATAACGACAGATAAATTAAAAAAAATATTTCCTTAAAACGTCATAATTCAAAAATATACTAAATACCATTGGATATATAAATAAATTCACAAGACTATTTCAATCTAATCAAAGGTGAATTTTAAACCGTTAAAACCAACTGAGAATATTTTATGTTTCTCGAATCAAACATGTTTTCCTGCTTCATTTTTACCGTAAATGAAAAATAAGAATATTAGAAGAATAAAAATTTAAATTTAAACGTTACTTTTATGAGAAATATTTCATGAATTAGGTTATGTGTATTTATATAAAAATGGAGAAATTAAATTTATTTAAATTAATTAATGATAAAAATCATGGATGTGTCATATATTTATAGGATGCTTGTAAGTTATACCATAGAATAAAGGTTTGCATGCAAGAATTCGATGAGGACGATGTAGGTGTGGGGTCACGCGCTTGGAGAGAGCGTGGTTCGAAGACGAACTTTTTATAACGTACTACTACCTAAGAGAGTAGGGGTCGTTTGGCTCATTCAAAGTCATTGGCTTTTCCACTGCTTTATCAGCACAGTTCATAAATTTGTTAGGTGAGAGAATTACCATCCAATCACTCACACGGTAATAATCGTACGACGTAAATGGGACCCGCGTTTTCCTTATAAAACGATCGATCATCATCCCGCGGTGTACATCGTCCCCATATATTCTTTGTTCATTTTGGACTAACATATGCCTTGGAATGTCCTTTTCTGTTTTTTGGGGCATCACATCTGTCTTCTTAATATATTTTCCTTTCAACTTTTTAAGGAATAAAAAGTTTTCTTACAACATTTGTATAATTATTTTAGGGGAAAATTATGGAATCTTATTCCTTATTTGATATATATAGGTAGTTATATTTTATAGAGTAAATAAAAATTAATTCAATCAATAATAATTAAAACCATACATTATAAAAATGTGAGTTTGAATTTTTTATTAATACAAAAAATTTAGCTATATCTCAAAAAAAAGTAAATTCAGTGTTTCAATATATATAAAAATCTTTTTGATAAATAATTAGTAAATATATTTATAAACACTCTTTAAATCTTAGTCTTGATCATAGTAAATTTTAGGAACCAATTTGCATAAATTATATTCTAAAATATCTATTTTATTCCATCAATGTTCCATGTTTGATTAAGAAATTGACATAATGATGTTTCTATTCTAAGTCTAATTTTGTAAAGGTAAAAATAAGTATATTTACGGGATTACTTATTTCAGGGCCAATAAAATTAGTATTTTTTTTCTCAACGTACTATTTTTAATTATACAAAACGATATTAAACAACATTTTCTTGTATTATATTTCAATAAAATATGATCTTATTCTATATTAATTTTGAACACCAAAACATAAAACTACTCCATAAACTACTATAATATGAGATGTAATAGCTATTCTAATTCATTCATATTCTTGTTTATTTTTCGATTATATGATTTTCATTTTATAGACAAAAAAAATAATATCTTACTTAGAGATCCATCTTCATCTTAGATACAAAATTTTATATTTCTTTGTTGTCTCTTCTCAATTTTTCTACCCTATTATATATTTAGGACTATTTTTATATTCAAAATTAATTAATTAAAAAAAGGTTGTTTTCCGCTATAAAAAGAATGTCATTTTCTAATAATCAAACATAATATATTAAGACTTTGTTTGACATGTCAGACTTTGTCACTCAACGTAAACTTGTCTGAGTGTCAAAATTGACTAAACCCCATCCACTCTGTACACCCTTGTGACTAGACAAAATGGAGTCTACTTGGTGAGATACCAATACGAAAAGGACAATGTGACTACTGTTAAACCAAGCCAAACAAACCCTTGTAAAAAAAATCCAAAAAGAATAACAACAATTTTTTTTATTTAAAAAATAGAAAAGTCATGATCCATATGGACACTGGGAGCCACCTATGAGAGCTAGGCAGGACCATTTAATAATGAATAATTTTCTATATATAATAATTTTACATGAAATTTATGGCATTGCCTTGTGCCGTTGAGACAATACAACGAGTACATGGGACCCTGTTTTAAGTGTCTGAGCTTGATTATGGGTCCCTGTTGTTGGCTTCTGTCATTTGACTACGGTAAGTGTTTCACAATCATGAATACAAGTCACTGTCTCCCAAACATGGCAATGCAAGGATTCATCTTATCTATTCGCCTTCTTTTGAATTGGGTAAATTTACTAAAAAAGAATATTTTTTTCAATAAAAAAATTAATTAAACATACTATCACTCAACTTCTTTTTTTTACATCTAATTTTTATATTTTTTTAATACGAGATTAATATGTGCTTTTAATGTATAATAAAAATTGATAAAATTTATTTTAATAATTGGAATTCCAAAATTTTAGAATTAGGACTTTTTAACTTGAAATGTGTTAAAATTTGACATACTGAATCAACATCTTGTGTTAATACTCTTTATTATTTTAAGTATACGTTTTAAAATTTTGACGTAAATACTATTTTAATTTTTCACTTTTAAAACTTTTAAATTAATTTAATTTTTATATTTTAGATTTATTAATTTAAATTCTTACATTTTAAATTTTTATTAATTTTATCTCTCAAGTGTCTTTCAATAGTTTAAATTATTATTAAATTTATAAATAATTATTAATATTAATACATTTAAAGTATTAAAGATAAAATTAATAGAGATTTTAAAATAAAAAATTAAATTAATAAATATAAAATGTGAAAAATAAAATTATTAAAGTGTAATTTTTTTGTTTTTATTTTTTACTCATGATTCACTATTGTTCTGTTTTTTTATCACCAAAATAAATGATAAATTATTAACATGAATAAATACTATTTATAATTAGGTGTGTACTTATTTGGCATCATGGTTTGCTTGGATTCTTCTAGCTTACAAGTTTTTACTTTATGATCCATATGTTGCTATAATTATGAACCCCAAAAGAGGGTCATTAAGTTGAAAGAGTAGCGGTTAGACACAAGATTCTTCAACGCCAAAATGATGACAATATTGTCTAAGCATAGCATTTATCGTTGGAAACGGTCCAAGCAAGATTGCCAAAACCATGGCTGCCTGCCTGCCTTACCCATCATTTTCAACTAAGCTTATGATTACCTCTCAAGCAAAGTGGTCTTGTCACTTTGCATTTCAGAAAAAAAGCTTCAGCCTTTTCACACCCCCAACTCTTCTTGCCCAAATCATCCTCGTCATATCAACAATTTTCCCCTTTTTTTCTAGTCTAAAAGTTGCTCAAAAAAATAAAAACACAATCTTTTTATGTTTTCGGCCAAGAAAAAGCTTCCATTGATTTCAATTTCGACAAAGGTAGAGAGAGAGAGAGAGAGACGAAAAGTATGGGCCAATGATCCAATCACGAAAAACAACTTTGGATTAATGTTTTTGGGCCGCATGTTTTGGGCCATGGCCCACCTTGCAATCTAGACTTCTTCGAACATGGTGGCCATCAGCAAAAGATTAATGTCCAACTTTTACACCTATGTTTTTTCTTTTTTTACATTTATCTATTTTTTGGTGGAATTTTTGTTTACAATTTTATTTTTGGAAAATAATTATAACATACTTCATGCATTGTATAAATATCATTCTCCTAATAATAATATTAAGTCCAACGCGGAAAATCTAGAAGACTCGGCTCCTTGTTTCCTCTATGTAATAATTATATTATTTAAAAATGATGGACACGTTTTAAGTACACAACCATGTATTGCTTTGACCAAAAAAGTGCATGGAACTTTGGTGCAGCAAAATTGACTAGATCAAATATAAAGTTGAAAAATTCACTCCATATTAATTTACAGAATAATGCTAAGTACATGATTTTATTAGGTTAAAAGAAATCTCATAAAAAATGTTAATGCAGTTGACATAAGTAACTATTTTTTTTTAAAAAAAAAAAAAGGTTAATGGAAAATTTCTGACTTTTCCATCCTTAAACGTCTCTGCGTAGCACTAGCTGGACTGAGTCTGTTTCGCATTTTTGCAAAAAGAGAGATAATATTAAAAATCAAAGGGGAGGTGGACTGAGTCTTTTCCTTATAATCTTATGAAACTGTATATGTAGACAACCAATCGTGCAAATTACCTTGACGAAGAAGACATGGAAACATAGAAAAGCACAAAAGAAAACAAAATCTGTGAGAGAATCTAAACATCATCTGAGTCTAAAATGAGGAACTACAAGTCTGCAAAATGGAAAACAGGGTCCTATAAAATTACCAATCTTCCAAAATCAAATTTTTACAACAACATGATTTAAATAATGTCTGAATTTCAAGTATGTCAACCCATTTCCATCTCCCAGTGTGTCCTTAATTGATTATCAGAGCAAGCAATGAAGCAACCATAAAAGAAAAAGCATAACCTTCTCTGCATGGGATCGGTGGTTGCGAGGTATGGAACCAATTTCTCTGTCATTAATAACATATCGAACTATTTGTCCTACTGTCTTTATGACAAACAATCTTCTCAGTAAGCAAAGCTCAAATAGTAGCCCATCAAATATCAATCTTCATCTTGAAAACCCCTTTTCTGTTTAATCTCCTTTCACAGCTTTTTGCGATCAATTTTTTCATGAATCTCGAAGAGGTTTCTTCTGCGTTTTTTTGTTTGAGCTTGGTTCCTGAGAGAAGGCTCTGTTGATCTGAGAGATAGATTTTTGGAAGATTTGATCAAAGGGTTTCAGCTGCCAGCTGGTTTGGTGGAATTTCAGATTAGAACAAGGATTGAACTATGCCTTTTTTGCTCTGTTTCTACATAGAGACAAAGTAAAAAGGGGAAAAAGATTCGATTTTGATAGATGGGTTCATCTGGGTTTTTCTTGATCTGTGCTCTGCATTCTGCTATTGCTCTGACTTATGGAGCTTTGGTAATGTTCTACTCCAATGAAATCTCTATCTTTGGCCATGGCCCTGAGATTGCAACTAAGTTTCAAGGGTCAACGCCCCACGATCAGCTACTGATTCAAACCTCTGATTCATTCTCTGGTTTGCTTTTATTCACAATTGGGTTCCTCTCATTCATGATTGCTTTCGTTAAGGAAAGGGAGTTTCAGAGCTTCTTTGCAAAAGGGTTTGTCCTTCTTCACATTTCTGTAGCAGTTTGGAGATTCTGCTTTGAGAGGAAACTTGAAGTTCTTGCCCATGAATGGCCAAGGCAGGTTGTTGGGGACATTGCATTGGCTTTTTCTTGGGTTTTGTTCCTTGTGTATTTATGGAGAGAGAAATATGATTAGCTGCTGAAAATATTGCTGCTTGTGGGAAAAATCAGAATGTCTAGAATCTGAAACTTGTGAAGGCAATGCAGATTTTCAGTGATTGAAAAATTTGGGTCTTTTGGCGCTGAGATTGCTCAAATTCACAAGGTGAATGGAGAATTATACTGAGAAGTTTTTGAAACAGGAAGGAAAAATTCATTTGGATCAGTTTTGGTTTTCCTGATCTGAAGTGCACAGATTCTCTGTAAGCGAGAACAGTCGCTGCGTTGGCATATTTTTATGATTGTTTCAATCTAAATTGGAAACTCTAATAAACTTCATTTTTTCTTTTTCTTGCTGTGGATCCTTGAGATCTGATTTATTCTTTGCTTGCCTTGTGCATAGAACTTTCAATGTATACTTCTCTCCATCACATGCATAATAAATCATACATATTTCTCTGTATCAAGTAAGGGGTGTATGCTTTCTCTGTCTGTTCAATAAATCTTAAATATTAAAATTTGCTTGAAGTGTAAAAAAACGTGTACATAAAAGAATTTCAACTCATTCAATCTAATCTTCAAATGTGAAAAATATACACTTAATAAATATACTAAAATAATATGTGGTTGAGTGATATTAAAATCATATCCAAAGTACTAAAAATAGAAATATGAAAAACTGGGTCTTTCTGTCAACGAATTAATTTTTTTCCATAAATAATTATATAGACCCTATTTATGTATACTTTGGGCTGACTCAAGGGCTTGACTCTTATCCAATCATAAATGGGCCTATATAAAAGTTTGATGGCCCAAAAAATTTATCCTTTGCTCCATTCTTCCACTATAAATATGTTATTCCAGAAACATCGACGACGAGTGCAGTACAGACAGACGCCAGACCCAATTCTAAAAAGCGCCTCCGTAAGCTGTAGTGGTAAGCTTCGTCTGTCTTGGTTTTTCAAATTTACTTTCATGCCGCACCGCAGAAGCGCTGAGACAACATATAAGCTTGTTTATTTGTTTTAGTACAAGGTTTTCTCTTTCCTTACTGGATAATCTACAAAATTTCAACTTTGATTCTGTTGCTTATCCGTTTAGGCAATGCATGGTAAACTTGTTTTCTCCATGTTTTACCTCGTTTTGAAATAAAGTTGATTTCTTTGTATTCTCCTTCCTCTTTCTCTGCCTGATTTGTGTTATTTCTCTTTTTATTTCGTTATTCTGCAGAGGATTTGAGTCAATGGAGAACTCGCAACTGCAGAATGGTTCCCCTTCATTGGCTTTACTTGGGTCACAGCAAAGCCAAGGCTCAGATGCTGTGGCTGTTGGAACGGAGTCAAAGCCAAAGAAGAAAATCTGCTGTGCTTGCCCTGACACCAAAAGGCTGCGAGATGAATGCATAGTAGAGCATGGTGAAGCAGCTTGTGCCAAATGGATTGAGGCTCATCGTCTGTGCCTCCGTGCTGAGGGATTCAATGTTTGATGATGCTGGTGAAATAAAAGAGCACAGGCAGACATTGGTAGAATAAGATAGTCAAATAATTCCAATTTTGGAGTTCAGTCAAATTCATTCTGACATATAACCATACACGATGATATTGGAAATTTTGAATAAAAAATAGATTGATTTCTGCATACAGTGGATTACTTGTAATTTTCTGATCTGAGAGATTCTCAGTTTCTCAAACTTACTGAGAGTAAAATATCCATATACAAATACAATAAAGATGTTTTCTTGCTATTTGCCTGTTTATTTTCGTTTCTGGACTTCTTCTTCCCCTAGAGGAGCAAGCAAAATTTACTATTGAAGCTTGAGGTGGAAAGGGTCGCCAAGCGTCTTACAATACGTTTGATCCTCACTTGAGGTTTGTTCTGCTGATATATTGCATTAGACAAGGAACGGGATTGACAAGATTTTGTTACTTCTGAACCAAATTTTAACGGTGGAGTAATAGAGCTGTGCCTTAAAATCAATCTGCATAATATTAGTTCGTTTTATAGTATGCAATTTATATAAAGTCTTGTGTTAGACAGGAGTTCAAGTTTTTACAGGGCTTTGTTATTAATTTTGAATGCATTCACCTTATGGTCAGGCAGATCTTAGTTTATTGTGTATAATAACTATTTTCATTTTATGTCTTAGCCTGCACTGTTGGGAACTTTTTACATGTAGCATTTTAGCTTTGTGCTGATAAGAAGGATGGTGTTCGAAGAACAATTTCTTCTGCGCCAAATCTTATCTTGTCCTTGTCCTGTATTTTTAGATTGCTTGTATATGATGGGATACTTTGCAGGGTGAGTTCATTGTGTATCATTAAAGAAGAGATGATGATTGTTAAGTGAGCAGAAACTAGGAGATGTATACTAAATTATAGTTCCTTTCAAGGATAGATTGCCATATGCATGGCCATTACATAACATGACAGAAGACCCAGACATGAAACTGTAACATTAGCGGTGCACACACTTATTCAGTATCATAGTTACGTTACTATAGGAGTGTTTTAATGCTAAATGCATGGCAAATGTAGGCGTGTTCCTTAATGGGTGCCACAGGTGCAGTTTGTGCAAGAGCAGCTAGGGCCGCACTTGCACTTGCCGTCGTTCTCAGCAGCAACGTCCATGACATCTGTCTCGACGTAGCTGCCAAAAAAAGAGAAAAAGACTCAGAACCGGTAACAGGCATGGAACAAATAGAGAGCTTAGGTTGAAAGACTAATACAATGGACGGCAAAGGGAAAATGACTTACCTCTTCTCAGTCTCAACGATGTCAACACCGTAGCTGTTTCCTTTCTTCCTGTTTCACATGTCAGAATATGAGAATACGTGAAAATCTGTTAACATCTCAAAGGGGTATCATGCCAGCAATTGACATAAGAGCTGGCTCTGTTAGACTTTGTTAGGATTTTTTTTCTGTCTTTTTGTCAGAAGTGGTTTTGGTAGTTTTTATACACACTACTTTTAAGTTATGATAGAAACTAACAACACTGAAGTGGTGAAAGTTAATTTGCCATAGGTGCAAGCACAGAAGAGAAAGAACTTACACACACTGATTCTTGTCAGCACAGCTGCAGTTGCCACAGGTGTCCGACATGGTGATTTCGAGAGAAAAAGAAAAGCACAAGAATTGAACTTAAAGGCTGTGGATGGCGAAGCTTTGTATGGAGTTTCTATGCCTCTAAACTCTGAATCATGACCCTGTATTTATAGAGGAAGAAACCATGCTTGCAGGAATGGTATGCATGCGAGGAGCACACGCCTCTCGAGAATTATCCAAAGGAATCTCAGTTATGGAAGGCTTGGCCTCCTCTGCTCCTCTCATGTCCACTTCATTTCTGTTCTTGGGAAAGACGATTCCTTTTGGATATCGTGAGATAATTAGGTTTCAAAAATTTTCGAAGATAAAGAAAAGGGGAAACCTTCAATGATAAACTACTTTGTTCTTATTCTTCAATGATGCATAACCCAGGTTTTAGAAAATCATATTAATAAATTATGCAGTATTTTCAGTACACGTTAGGCATAAATGCTTGTTAATTTCTTCCATCCAAGTGCGTGGAGATTCCTTGAACGTGGAGTTTTGTCAATATGAAGAGAGGCGTCTTTGTCATTGAAAAATATGAGCCTGAAGGAATCTAATTCTTTACAGAGAAAGGGAATCTTATGCAATTTCAGGCCAAAAATTTAAAGTCATCAATTCCTTGAGATTTTTCTTGTTGGTTTCTATAGCAAATCGCCTCGCCTCTTCAAAAAGGCAATTTCAGCTTTTTCATTCTTCTTTTAAACTAAATCAGTGTCTTTTAATGAACAGCTTTGTGTGATTACTAAAAACAGATTAAAAAAAAAAAAAAAAAACCATCGTTTACCCTCCTTGGTACAAAAGATAAGAAACTATACCCTATAAAAAAATGATAGAAACTCTATCAGCTAAAAGCTAAGAGCCAGTTCAGAGGATTAGTGGGCTCAGTCAAATTAAACCAATCCTTCTTTTAACTCATGCTTAACAAGTTTGTCATCACACAGGGTTTGCTTGGTCAAGGAGCTTAAACTTAAGTTATTAATTCACGAGTCTAGTTTATTAATCTATTAACCAGCTAAATTAGTTTATATCACAAGTAAGCTTAATTTATTTGCATCATCAGATTTTACCATTATTTTCAATATTATCTCTAGTATATCATGTTTTAAAAATGATGTTGAGATTAATTATTTTCCAACAAAGATTTGGAAGGAAAAAAACAATGGATAAAGCATCATTCTTGATCAACCATTGACATAGTTGTGAGGAAACAAGGAAGTCCATCTTTTAGCAAGATTAATACGGACCAATTTACTCCAATACATTTTATTCAATTACTTAGCAAATAAAAAATTTGTTTATTTGGGTAGATAAAAATTACTTTTATGATTAAATTATTCCATAAATACAAATTTAATTTTAGATAGAGTGACTCACGAGCAATATCTCAGATTTTTTTTTTTTTTTTTTTGGGTCTTGAATTTTCCTAGATGGAAATTTAAAATTTTATGGCCAAGGCCCAGCTAGGGAGACCTAAGATTAAAGAAAAGACTATTGAGGGCCCAAGGGGTTACATGTTCAATTGACCCAAAATTTTATCAAAGAAAGGATCTTCACCTTTTTTTTTTTTTTTCCTGTTGGCCCAAAAAGAAGGATGATTCTTTTAGCATCTTGTAATTTTTTAAAATAATTTATAAATAAATAATATTGAAGTTGTCTTAAGATTTGTGTTTTGCGTTTGATAATAATAAAAAAAAGTTAAAGATTACAAAGGAAAATTACATTCTGTCTTAAGACACAAGAAGCTGTAATCGGAAGGGAGAAAAAATGAGGTTGAACAAAAGTGATTATAAAAATATTTATAAATTATTTATTAATTAAATCTTTAAATACACAATATCATTATAAAATATGTTAATTTTCAGATAAAAAAGAATATAATAATTTCAATACTTACTTTCTCAATTGCTCGCCATAACTTTTGCGGTCTCCCCTGTACGTACGTTACGTTTGACAAAAATGTTAAAGAAAAGATTGAAATTTTTAAATAAGGTTTATCCAATCAGACATGACAACCGAAAAAGTTAAAATAAAAAAAAAATCATAATAAAAGACTTCCAAAACAGTGGGCCCCGTTCCAAGTCCATGCACATCCCCGCTTTTTTTTGCTTATTGTAGAAGGTTACGCTTATAAGATGATAAATCTTCCGTACAATCTCAGCCGTTCAATTTACATAGTTTTTTTTTTCAAAATTTAAAACAAAATCATATATAAGTTAATGAATTGTGATTATTTATGAAAATGAAAAGAATTAATTTTGTGTTAGTTATTTTTAATTAATTACTAACATTGTAAAATTTATTCATTCTAGCTTGATAAGAAAATGAAGAGATAAAAATAAGTCTCACCCCAAAGTTAATGACTCCAAAGTGGGAACATCCTCTTTCGATTTGTAAGAGATGATTAAAATGTAGGTTTTTGAATCTGGACACGGAGGAACTAGCCACTGATTTAGTATTTAGTGGTTGATTAGTAAATTCCTCGGACAATCACGGGCATTTAGGAATGGCAAACCGGTATCGTGGCAATCTATGTTGATCTCCTTAACAAGGCGCGAAGCCGTAAAGCTTGCCGCTTTGTTTCATATTAGCAGTTACACACTCTCTCTCTGTAGAAATTTTCTCAGCCAAAGCAGAGGGAGTTCGGTTCGGTCGCTAGTCCGCGGCTCCGCGCTGACACTCGGGAGCTGAAAATTCTCTGATCATTTCCCTTTGAGCTTGTTATGAGCTGATCGATCGAGCCGCCGCCGCTGCCCAAATATTCTCTTTGGAATTACAAAGTCTGTATCTTTCTCTTTTCCCTTTCACTCTCTTTCTCCCCATAACTCCCGCGTGAACACTCTCCCTAACTCGTTCGCAGTTCGCGGTTCATGGACCCCGATGTTATGGAAATTCCACCTCCAATTCATCATCCTCGGACATTGATTAAGCAGAAGAAAGAGGTATGTGGAAGCGAGTGCTTCTGGGTAGGACTTAATTTTCTGTTTTTGAAATTTGTGATTTTTTTGCTTCCTGGCTCGTGAATTTATGCAATGGGTTTTTTGAAATTTGCGATCTTTTTGCTTCCTGGGTTTTTATTTCAGAGTTGATCGGTTTTTGGTTAATTGTCTTTTTGTTTGTTGACCCATTTTCCGATTTGCTTTATAGTCGTGCCTTTGATTTTATTCTCGTAGTTCATGTTCGTCGTTTTCAAATTTTCTGGCTTTGTGCTCTATTTGAGCTTTTTTAATCTAATCTTACTGGTGATGGGTTGAAATCGATTAAATATAGTGAGATGAGAACGTCTTCATTTTATGTGCTTGGCATTGTAATGAATCTTTCGATAAATTAGTGAGAATTTGATTTTAAGATTAGATATTGCTGTAGTGATTGTCATATTCCCTCTCTCTGTCAAGTCTATGTTTCTCCCGAAAGTGATTTAATTTTAGCTTGTGGTACTCAGTAGGATTAACACTAATTATTTGTTGTTTGTTGATGTCATATAAGGCTATATTTCCATGATTTAAAAATCCTGATCAAATACTTGTATATATCTGTTGCTTGGAAGATATGCTGTAGCCTGTAAAATTTTCCTTGGATAACCCTTTTTTTTTTGAAAAAACAAACTTTATTTCGTAGCGATTGGTTGTCCTGTTTTGCTGTCATCCTCCTTTGTCTCTGTAAATGTATCTGATGAAGTCATTTAAAATGTATGTTTGCGTCTACATTTTGGTTCGGAGATATCGAAATTGGCAGAATTATCACTTTGTTTGCAGATTAGTTTATAGCACAATGCCCTTGACATACATTTTTCAAAAGAACACCTGATATGGGTTATTGCGTTGGTCCTTCTATGGAAGTACAAGTCATCTGCATAGCACTTGTAGGTGATATGTTATAGGGGCCTGATTTTCTTTCTCTCATCTAAATTAATGCAGAAATATGCCTAATCAGAGCAGCACCTGCATATTTCTGGAAAGTGATTTCCTCTGTTTACAGGAGTTCCTTTGAGCCTTTTAGAATAGCTTTGGGTTTAGTCAATGCTCCTTTCTGGAGTGTGTTTTAAAGTTTAATATTATTTAGTTCTGTCAGATATTTTACCAGAGATAGATAGGGTAGATATACACATGCTAAAAACTTATTCATGACTTTATGTTGTAATTGGACATCTTTGCATTGGAGTCTGGTATCCCGATGTTCGGATATTATTGGTTCCCCCTCCCCTCTCATCCTCTATCTGAAGTTTGAGACGTCAGCTTCTTTGTTTTGATATTTTCCAAAAGCACTGCTTTTGTGATTATTATTATTACTACTGTTGTTGTTGTTGTTGTTATCATTATTATCTCTTTTAATATAATTTTAATGTCTTCTCAGTCTAGATTCTATATACCTCTTTGTGGCTATCCATTCTATGACTTGCGGTTTACATTTTTAGGTTATCTTGCATGATGTGATTGACATTGACAATGATGAAGATTCTGCCGATATAGTGTTAATTGGGGAGAAAGTTGGTAGAAGTAACAAAGGAAAGGCTGTTGAAACCAATTATGATGGTTATGGTGATCTTCGATCAATGGTTTGTCAATTAGATTTGTTACTTTTTGCTGCTGACTTATACTATCTTTTAAAACATGAAGCATGACATTAACCTTTTGCTTGAAATCCTTTTCAGGAAGTGGCTGATTATGTTCTTGGTCCGCCTGATGTGGAAAAATTTGGACCAACTGGTGGGATTCAGTCCTCTAATAGTTTTGCCTCAGTTTCACATAATTCAACCAATGTTGATAGTCATAGCTCTGATCTATCCTATGAAGAAGATGACTGCATCGATCTTTTTTCAGATGACTACATGGATATAGATCAGTATGCCATATTGCAGGCACACTTTGATAACATGGATATACCTCCTGGAGTCGAGGCACCTATTCCTTGGATGCCAGATTTTGATCTAAGCTCAAAGAAGACTGGAAGAAGTTCATTGTTGCCTTGGTGTCATACACAACCAGATGGGGTTAATTCTAGTTTGCAAACTGATAAGGTTGCTATTGGTCACCCTTCTGGATTAGATTTGTCTCATTCTCAGTTTTTTTCTGAAGTTTCCCCTGGTGAAAATAAATCAGCTGCTGTGCAACATGGAGCGACTGTGTCAAATATGTCACTTGGGGTAGAGACATCTAAACCGCAGTGGTTTTTAGGACCATTCCAAAGTAAAAAGAAGCATCCTTTTGTTTTTGATTCAACTAACAATGGCTCTGTAGATAATTCAGAGGTCACATATCTGGCTCCTGCAAGTGATCCACCACATTGGCCCCAGTTTAAAAGTGGAAAAAAGTTAGCTACCAAAACTGGTTTTCACCCTTCAAATTTCTTTAAGCCTGTAGTTGGGTCAGACCATCCTCTTGGAATAGAATCAGCAAACCAATGGTGGAACGAGTCTCATAATTATAAGGCATCCTTTCTGAATAATACTGCTTATTCCAATTTCTTTTATCCATTTGATCCTGTCCATAGTCATCAGCTTAATTGGGCTGATCCTTGGGGTCAGAATCCTTGGTTTCACAATTCTGCCAGAGAAGGAAATAATGGAACCACATCCAATAGCCCTGTTGTAACAATCTCTGACGAAGATAGAGATGAAATTATGAGAAATTTCCAACAATTTAAACAATTTGACACTGTTGAAGATGTTTCAGATCATTATTATGTTGGCAGCAATTCTTCTATGAAGCAGGTAACTTAGTTTTGAAAATTTGTGTGTGTTTTTCTCAGTTCTAATCATAACTCTTATGAGGTCTTGTTATCCTATTTCCTGTACAGAATTCAAAGAATTGGGCAAAAAGAATCCAGGAAGAGTGGAAGATTCTGGAGAAGGATTTGCCAGGTCAGTTTGTGTTTTTAATGTTTCTCTATAAAAATGATTTTTCTCACAATGTTTTTTTTGGGGTCCATGTTATTCACAATTGATCCATGCAGACCTGATGATCATGGAATGTTCACATCCTTCTTTGTTATTAAGATGAAGGCTAAAGGTCATTAGCATGTCCTGCTTTTTATGGTCAATAAATTGGAATGATGCGTTATTAATTTCTTCTTCTGTGGAATGTAAAGGCTAGGTCTGAATCTGAAGTCATAATGGTTGTAAAATTGTGTTATGGACATCATAATATGCAATCCTTCACTTATTTTATTGTTATTTCTATCCTTTCCTTTGATCCATTTTCTTTGTTTGTCATCAGATACAATATTTGTCAGAGTTTACGAATCAAGGATGGATCTGTTGAGGGCTGTAATTATTGGAGCGGAGGGAACTCCTTATCACGATGGTCTCTTCTTTTTTGATATTTTCTTTCCCAGCGGCTATCCCAATGTTCCACCGGTATGTGGTTGACATTATTTTCTTGAGTCCTCCTTTAGATTACAAGTCTGACTTGAAGCAAAATTTTCTGTTCAGCAAGTCCACTACCACTCTGGTGGTCTTCGGCTCAACCCAAATTTGTATGGTTGCGGCAAAGTATGCCTTAGTCTGCTAAACACCTGGTCTGGAAATAGGAATGAGAAGTGGATCCCTGGTGTTTCAACAATTTTGCAGGTTCTAGTCTCTATACAAGGTCTGATCTTAAATACAAAACCTTACTTTAACGAACCTGGATATGCACATATGAGTGGTTCAGCACCTGGTGAAATGAAGTCCTTGCAGTATAATGAGGACACATTCATCCTATCGTTGAGGACTATGATGTATATGATAAGAAGGTCCCCAAAGGTGTGATTCCAGTACTTTTCCTTTCGTTTGATTTTCATATCTATATCGCCTTAAGGCAAGCACAGAAGAAGAACTAGAAGAAAACAAAATGACTTGTTTTATTAGATAATTTAAGAATCAAAATGGAGATGTTCAGAATGATTGACTGAGAATAAAATTTTCAAATACCATAAGGATTGAAGTTCAGTCCTTTTAGGTAGTCAATATTGAACCTCTTTTTCACTAAATATGAACTGCATCTGAATGTTTTTGATTATGTTCGGCGGCAGCATTTCCGGGACTTTGTGCTGGGGCATTTCTGCAGCCGAGCTCATGATATTCTGGTGGCTTGCAAAGCATACATGGATGGAGCTCAAGTTGGATGTCTGGTCAAAGGTGGTGTCCAGGATGTTGATGAGGGCGATAGGAGCTGCTCGATGCAGTTTAAGCACTCTCTAGGTGGGTACGTGGATCAGCTTGTTAGAGAGTTTTCACAGATTGGAGTTAAGGACTGTGAGAAATTCATTTCAGCAACTCCGACAACGGAAGTGAACCAGCCGGTGGCAGTGACTGGTATGCCTGAAGTTGCTACTTGAAAACTTTGTTGACAAAATCCAATTTTGAGACTTGATACAATAGCCATATCAGACCTCAAAGCAGGTTCCTGACTTTCTGTTTTATTATGGACAAGCTTATTTATCATAGAAAAACAATGTCTGCACATAATGTCGGATGTTGTATATAGTTGAAGATGATGATTTGATCGCTCTCGGGATGGTATAAGATCCTTGATAATATGAATCATTTTTACTTTTGTCTCATTGCCGAACATGTAAAAAAATCTGTAGAGGCCTATGCGTAAATTGGCTTGTTAATAATTTATTGTCTGGTAGCCGCCAATGGAGCAATGATAACTTATAATGGAGCCATAATCTTGTTTCGATGGCTTCAAAGCCATTAATTTCTTGTTAAACGGGAAAACGAATCACCATGAGTGTTCCGATGCATATTACATTTTACAGCGCACCTGCTCTTACAATAACCATGGTGAATTTTTTCACAGTTCATAGGTATTATCATTGGTGCAATAAAGAAATGTGCATGCAGAAAAGGAATATTACCACCAAAAAAAAGAAAAGAAAGAAAGTTACGTTGCCGTAAAGGGCACGCTCATCTTTGCTTTAACGTATTTTTGGGTCTATAATTGGAAGTCTTCGTGGACAGTCACAAACTCTACGATCTCTTTTATGCACGCATTGACTGGGATGACAATATTAGTTGGGCCTCAATATGTGGGCAACTTAAAAGTAAAAAATTCTTGTCATGGTGTGTAAGCACGAGTGATCCCATTTCCAAAATGCATTAAATGAAGGAGACAGAAGGATCAGAATGAAGATTTCTAACCATAAAATTAGTCAAGATAGTACTTCAGCTCATCTATTGATCACATTTGCATTTTGTCCCACTTCTTTGCACTTTCCTACACAGTTGGATAAAATTTGAGCTCAACTTGATTGTTTAGGACCCAATGGACACGGGGTGAGAAAATAACTTGTTCTTATTGTTATCCTATTGAACAACGATTAGTTAAGTTATAATAAAATAATACAATTTGATCAATCATTTTTCTATGATTTTCTATGAGATAGGAGGTATATGGTGTAAGTATTACTTCCCTTTGTTAATCATACATAACTCCTACTTCCAAGTCTTCCTTTCTGTTCTGCCTCTTGTGTCTTCAGTTCTCATGATGGCCATGAATTCCCCTCTCCCCATTATCTTCTCCCTCATTATTTCCATATCTTTCAATGCTTTCCCATCTTTTGCGTCTGAACTCTCTTACAAAGACCACTGTGCTTCCATTGTCCCTGGGTCCACTCCCACTCGCACTGATTTAAGAGACGAAGCTTTTCCTTTTGGTTGGTATCAAACCGGTTACTACACAGGAGGTGGAAGGGTTCTTGGTGTTGACTATTCTCGGCATAAAAACTCTTTTCATCTCAAAATCAGGAACATAAAGGCAACTGGTGTATCTGGCTTGTTCAAAATTGAAGCTAGCTTGTCATTTAGAAGCAGCTATCCTTATAACTATGAGGAAAACTCGACATATGGGCCTCGACATCACTACCATAGAAGGTTCACCATTCTCAGGCTTGATGGGTTCTGGTCTGAACCTTCAGGGAAGCTTTGTATGATTGGCATAGGCACTGGTTATTCAAAAGCTGGTAACTTGCTTCATCTGGATGCTGTTTTCAGGCTTCATAATGTCTTCAACTCAAGCAATGTTGGCACTCTTGTAAATGGAAGCTTGGAAAGTCTTAGTTCTGAAAATGATGTGAACTATTTTGAACCCATTACTGTGTATATGCTTCCTGGTTGGAACTATAAGTATAGCTTGGATACAATAAAGGCTAAAGAAGAGTGTTCTGCTGGGAGTGATGTTAAGGAGGTTTTACCAACCAAATCATTGAGTTTCTGTTCGACTCATATTTCGTGGGCAATAAGAGATCTTCGCTTGGAGTACTCTAGTGACTGCAATGCTGCTAAGAATTGCACTCCTTTTAAAGGGACTCCAGGGCACCTTCCATCTTTTCTGTCCCTAAAGCAGATAGAATGTAATGCTGATAAGCAAAGGATGCGTGTTCAGGTGCGGTTTCTTGATACTAGTTATTATGATCAGTTTTACTGGGAATTTAATCCCAACACAACCTTGATTGGAGAAGGGTGGTGGAATGAAGGGAAAAATAGAATATGCATAGTTGCTTGTCTTTTTAGCTCAGAATCCTTGTCTAGTGCTCATGAGCCTGATTGCTCAGTAAGAATGAGTTTGAAAATCCCTTTAACTTGGACAATCAAACAAACCAGTGGCATTATGGGGAAAATTTGGAGCAACAAAACAGTGAACGATTCAGGGTACTTCAAAGAAATCATGTTCACACGTTTAGCTTTGTCTTCAGAAGTTGTAGCACCTTTGAAGATCTTCATGGTTTGCATGTCTACTACTCTGGCATGTGCTTTTCTGATGTTACAAATCTTCCAAGTGAAAAAGCACCCGAACGTTCTTCCTTTCGTCTCAGTTTTCATTTTTCTAATTCTTACTTTGGGTTACTTGATAAACAAGGCATATAAGATGCAAGTTCTTATGCAAAGTTGAAAATTGCTTATGTACTGATATTGTCTGAGATAAATATTCAACCGATAGATATGTATAGGTATACCTCACAATAAAGGGTTAAGTTTTTATAGTTGTATATATATATATACTGGTAACTGCAAGTACTTAACGAATTCTCATGGCTGAAGATGAAGAGTGCAGAAGCTCTTGCTCTAATTTCAGGAAGTATGATTTTCTGTTTGTTATATCAGAAACAGGAAGTGAGAGGGAAAAAAACAAACTTTCCATGAGACCCAAAAGGAAGAGACGGTTTCGCTTACTTTTGTTTTCAACTAACCATTCCCAACAAAGGCTTTACTTTCCTTACGATGAGTTTATGATATGAAGTTTCAAACTTGGTGCACAAAATGATAAGCAACGTTTGTATATTGTTAAAAGTTCGAAAGTTCTGATCTTTTTACAGCACTTGCTCTTGCAATAACCATAGTGAATTTTTTCACAGTTCATAACTATTACCATTGGTGAAATAAAGAAATGTGCATGCAGAAAAAGAATATTACCCAAAAAAAAAAAAAAAAAATTAACGGTGAGCACACTCATCTTTGCTTTAACGTGCTTTTTGGTGTAGAAGTCAGGCACTAGTGATGACCCAGACATCTTCGAAGTCACCGTGAACAGTGACAGTCTGTGATCGCTTCTTTTTCTATGCACGCATTGACTGGGATTTTATCAATAATTCAATAGTGATTGAACCTTAGCAAATTTAAAGTCAAGAATTCTTTTGAAACACATTAATAAAGGGAGATATAAAGGATATTTCTAACCATACAATCAGTCAAGATGGACCTCAAGTCGTCTCTCAATTAAGGATATGAATAAATTTCAGTAAGTTTAGGTTAATAAAGACAAACCTCAAGTTGTCTCTCAATTGAGAAAAAGTGAATAAATTTTGATAAGTTTAGATGAGTTAAGTCCGAGACTTACAAGACCCAAAGCTTAGCTCCTTTAGTGGTTGGCTCAGGGTTGTTTAGGACCCATTGAAAATGTTAAATTAAACGTTATATAGTGTAAGGAAGTCTGGTGTAAGTATTACATCATACTTAACTCCTACTTCCCCAAGTCTTCCTTTCTATTCTGCCTCTTTTCGGCTTCAGTTCTCTTGATGATCATGAATTACCCTCTTCCCATTATCTTCTTTCTCATCACTTGCATCTCTTTCAATGCTCTCCCATCTTCTGCTTTTGAACTTTCTTACAAAGACCACTGTGCTTCCCTCGTCCCTGAGTCCACTCCTACTCGCGCTGATTTGAGAGACGATGCTTTTCCTCTTGCTTGGCATCAAAATGGTTACTACACAGGAGGTGGAAGGGTTCTTGGTGTTGACTCTTCTCTGCACAGAAACTCTTTTGATCTCAAAACCAGGAACATAAGAGCAACTGATGTACCTGGCTTGTTCAAAATTGAAGCTACCTTGTCATTTAGAAGCAGCTCTCTTTATTATGAGGAAAACTTCACCTATGATCGCTGGTCTACACATGGGTCTCGATATCGCTACCTTAGAAGGTTCACCACTATCAAGCTTGAAGGTTTCTGGTCTGAATCTTCAGAGAAGCTTTGTATGGTTGGGACAGGCAAGGCCTATTTAAAAAAAGGTAACTTTGTTGATCTATATGCCCTTTTCAAGCTCGATAATATGGTGAATACTAGTAATATTACTAGTCTTTTTAGTGGAAGCTTGAAGAGCTTGGCTTCTGGCAATCAAGAGAATTATTTTGAACCCATTTCTGTATTGATGCTTCCACGACTGAACTATAAGTACACCTTGGACTCTGTCAAAGCTAGTGAATTTCCAAGTGATGCTGAGAAGAGTTTATCAACAAATTCTCTGAGTTTCTGTTCGCGTTGGACACAGAGAACATTTCAGTTGGAGTATTCCAGTGACTGCAATCCTGCAAAGAATTGCACTCCTTTTAGTGGGATTACTGGCTACTTACCATCTCATATGCATTTCAATCAAATTGATTGTTCTACTGGTAAGCGCAGGCTGCGAGTTCTCTTGAGGTTTTCCAACGACAGTTATGATAGTTTTTACCAGGCTTTCAATCACAGCAATATGTTGGTTGGAGAAGGCTGGTGGGATGAGAAGAAGAATCAATTGCGTGTGGTTGCTTGCCATTTCATGGCCAAGACTGAATCCTTGGCTAATGTTCATGTGGGTGATTGCTCAGTAAGATTAAGCTTGAGAGCCCCAGCAGTTTGGTCAATCAAAGATGCTACTAGCATTAAGGGGGAAATTTGGAGCAACAAAACTGCCAATGATTCTGGATACTTCAACAAGATCACATTTAGAAATGAAGAATACCAAGGGGAATACTCGGTGGGAATTCCAGGCTTAGGGTATGAGTATAGCCAGCAAGAAAGAGTTAGGAGATTTTGTCCCATACAGAAGGATATCAAGAAAGAAGCCAAAAGGTATCCCGATGTATATTCTTATAACTTGAGATTTGACATGTCCGTCAAAAGTTCTAACAAAAGAATAGCCTGGGGTTATTCAGTTCCCTTGTTCGTTGAAGACCAGTTCCACAGTTTAGATGCCTATGCAGTTTCTGAGTCTGATTCTGACTTAACCTCTTCAACTTCAGCTCCTTCTGTAAACCCCAGTCGTGGCCAGTTCAATATTAGCTACAAGATTAGCTTCTCATTGTATGGTTTAACATCTTCTGGTGAGAATTCCTTGTTTAATTTGTCCTCAGATCCAATTGAGACAGTGAAGATTGTTGCTGAAGGAATTTATGATGCTGATACTGGAAGCTTGTGCATGGTAGGTTGCAGAAGATTTCGTGCAAAATATGGAGGAAGAATCAACCATTCTATGGATTGTGAAATTCTAGTCAAATTCAAGTTCCCTCAATTAGATGCCAAGACGAGAGGCTACATTGAGGGAAGCATTGAAAGCACTCGTGAAAAATCAGATCCGTTGTACTTCAAACCTTTAGACCTTTCATCAGCAGCAACTTACATGGAAGAAGAGTCAAGAACTATTTGGAGAATGGATATTGAGATCGCCATGGTTCTGATATGTACCACTCTTCAATGTGTTTTTGTAGGGTTGCAACTCCGCCATATGAAAAGGCATCCAAAAGTGCTTCCCAACATCTCCATTGTCATGCTGTCAGTTCTTACTTTAGGCCACATTATACCTCTTGTGCTGAACTTCGGAGTTCTTTTCTCTCAAAATCCTGACATCTATGATTCTGTACCTAAAAACGATTGGTGGCCTGAAATGAACCAAATAACTGTAAGGTTCATCACAATCATAGCTCTCATGTTGCAGCTGCGTGTTCTGCAGCAAACTTGGTCTGCAAGAAAGGCTGATACAAGTGCAAAGGGTCTTCGGATCGCTGAATGGAAGGCTTCCTATGTCACTTTGGCCTTATATGCAGCTGGGTTATTGTTAGTTGTGTTGCTTGCAAAGTGGCATTGGGCTATTGGCATTGATGAGGTCCTCTTCTCCTCTTCTGGCTGGTATTGGAGTGTCTTAGATGGTTTGGTATTGGATGGCTTTCTCTTGCCTCAAATCATGCTCAACTTGTTCTCAAATTCTGGGGAGAACATTAATGCTCTTTCTACTTCATTCTACCTCGGAACTACTCTCTTCTCAAATCTGTTACCTCATGCCTATGATCTTTACAGGACTCATAACTATGTTCGCCAAGATAATGTTTCATACTTCTATGCTGATCCAAGTGAAGATATTTACTCCACTACTTGGGATATTGTCATTCCCTTGGGAGGTCTCTTGTTTGCTGCAATAATCTCCTTGCAGCAGCGGTTTGGTGGTCGATGTATCCTTCCCAGGAGATTCAAAGGATCAGAAGGATATGAGATGGTGCCTGTGGTTACTGAAGAAGAAGCAGAAGGAGAGACACCTAAGGTTTAAATTGCAGATGGGGCCATGATGTGTGAAAAATGACCGAGCAGTAGTTCTCCTTTATAATTCCTAGCTATTTAAGTTAGTATAATGGCAATATTTTCTGCATAAATAGGTTTCAAGATGTATTGTTAACCTTGTGTCTGTAAGATATTTCGAAGATCTTGAGTGTTTATCTGTTAATGTACTGATATTGTCCATTCACATAAAGGGTTAAATTTTCTTTACTGTATGCTGTTCACTTCAAATTCCCAGTTTTGATTTGTTTGTTGCCTTTGGTTGTAACCTCTGAAGTTACCTAAAAGATGATTTTAACCCATTTCTCCGCCCAGAGTTTTTTTAGCTTTACCCTTATATATTGGGTCCCAATTGATTTTCTTCTTGAGCGGGTGGCCTAATCGCCATGACCATTCCTTCATGGGCTATAGTAAGCTTTAGCTCTTCCAATGCCAAAACTTTTCAGTCAAGAGGGTGTTTTAAATTTTACCATGAAGAAATCTTCAACGTATGCAATAAAGAATATGCTGCTTCCAAGTCTTTGTGGGAGTTGACTTCAAAGTCTATTGCTATGTCTGAATTACTCTGTATTGGCGTGCAGGTAGACCTAAAAAATGTGAGGCGTGCCCTGAACTTGGGAGTTGACTTAGATTTTACAGGTCAAATATCGTTTTCCAGAGAGTCTTGTTATCCAGTAGCCATGGTTGCTGTAAAGCTATTCCTTTTGTAATCTGAGAGAACAGGGTTTTGCAAAGTAGAAACAGTAAACCAGAGTTGCTGCAGCAAACATTGAAGAAGGCAGAGAAAAATAAAGGGGAAAAAAAGAAGGCAAGAAACAATAATAAATGACAGGAAGGTACCTAGAAAAAAATATCAGAACTAACGAAGAGAAATTGAAATGTCAGCCGGCAGAATCACTTATAATATTATTATAGGGAGGCTAGAGAAAATGTCTAAAGAATAAATAATTAGCTTTAAAAGGAAAATTCTTGGTTATTACGGTAAGATAACATAAACTTAGTGCAGAAAATGATAGGCAACATTATAATATTATTAAAAGCTCTGAAAGTTCTGATCTTTTCTCTTGTTCTTGCTGACTACGATTCGGACAAACCAACCGGCTTATTTGGCACTTCGAAGAAACATATATCGATATATAAGTCAACCTTCTAGTTTTCCATTCTTTCAGAGATCAGCTTCTGATCATGTCCATGGATTCTATTCTCCTTGTTCTCTTTTCTCTTTTCATCTGCTTCTCTTTTACCTCAGTCTCATCAAATGATTCTGAGATTTCTTACAAAGACCACTGTACTTCTTTTGTCCCTATCTCAACTCCAAAAGGATTAGGAACCTTCGGTTTCCACCATCTTTTTCCCCTTGGTCGAATAGAAAATGGTTACTACACTGGAGGTGATAGAATTGTTGGTGGCGAGTCTTCTTGGCAGCAAAACTCATTTAATCTCAGAACCTGGAACATACTTGACACTGCTGATGCTGAATTGTTCAAAGTTCAAGGATCCTTGACAATCCTAAACTCCTTCCCGTTTTACTATGTCAGAAACAACAACACCTATGGTGGCCGATCTTATTATGGGGGTCAACGTCGACCTCTCATGGACATAAAGGTTGATGGGTTCTGGTCAGAATCTTCAGGGAAGCTTTGTATGGTTGGGACAGGTACTGGTTATTCAAAAGCAGGTAACTTGCTTCATCTGGGTGTTGTTTTTAGGCTTTATAATGTCTTCAACTCTAGCAATATTGTTACCCTGATAAATGGAAGCTTGGAAAGTTTGAGTTCTGAAAATGATGTGAACTATTTTGAACCCATTACTGTCTATATGCTTCCGCGGTGGAACTATGAGTATAGCTTAGACACAGTAAAAGCTAAAGATGAGTGTTCTGTTGGTAGTGATGTTGAGGAGGGTTTACCTACCAAATCGTTTGGTTTCTGTTCAACTCAGATTTTAAGGGCAATGAGAGGACTTCGTTTGGAGTACTCTAGTGACTGCAATTCTACGAAGAATTGCACTCCTTTTAAAGGGATTCCGGGGCACCTGCCATCTTATATGTCCTTAAAGCAGTTGGAATGTGATGCTAGTAAGCACAGGATGCGTGTTCAGGTGCGGTTTCTTAATACTAGTTATGATCGTTTCTACCGGGCATTTAATCCCAAGACAATGTTAATGGGAGAAGGGTGGTGGAATGAAGGGAAAAATAGATTATGTGTAGTTGCTTGTCTTTTCAACACAGAATCCTTGCCTAATGCTCATGTGGTGGATTGCTCAGTAAGACTGAGTTTGAAAATCCCTTCAACTTGGACAATCAAAGAAACCAGTACAATTGTGGGGAAAATTTGGAGCAACAAAACTGTGAATGATTCAGGGTACTTTGGAAGAATCTTGTTCAGAAATGAAGAATACCGAACTGTGGGAAAACCAGGCATAAAGTACCAGTATAGCCAGCTAGAGAAAGTTAGAAAATTGTGCCCAAGACACAAGCCTCTCAAGAACAAGGGGAAAATGTTCCCGGATGCCTTTTCTAATAACATGAAATTTGACATGTCAGTTAGAAATTCTAACAGACCAGTGGGCTGGGGTAATTCTGTTCCCTTGTCTGTTGATGATCAATTCTATGAGAGGAATATGCCTTCTCTTCTGTACTCAAACTCCTCATTAACAGTCCCTTATGTCAACATTAGCAGTGGTGGCTTATTCAATATCAGCTATCAGATTGGCATTTCACCGTCATATAATTCAACAGCAATTAGTGAAAATTCCCTGTTTGCAATGTCCTCAAATCCAACCAAGGCAGTGAAGATTACTGCAGAAGGAATTTATGACTCTGGAACAGGAAGCTTGTGTATGGTGGGTTGCCGGAATTTTCATTTAAACAATAGGACGCACATAGCTCAACCTCAGTCTGTGGACTGTGAGATTCTAATCAAGTTTCAGTTCCCGCCATTGTATACCAATGATAGAAGCTTCATTCAAGGAAGTATTGAAAGCATGCGCGACAAATCAGATCCTCTTTTCTTTACACGTTTAGATTTGTCTTCAGCAGCATTCTACACAGAAGCAGCAGCACGAACTGTCTGGAGAATTGACATGGAGATCGTCATGGTTCTCATATCTACTACTCTAGCATGTGTTTTTCTGATATTACAAATCTTCCATGTGAGAAGAAATCCAAGCGTTCTTCCTCTCAGCTCAGTTTTCATGCTTCTAATTCTTACTTTGGGCCATATGATACCGCTTGTTCTGAACTTTGAAGCTCTTTTCTCTCAACACCATAACAGAAATGCTGTACTTGGAAATGTTGGGTGGCTTGAAGTGAATGAAATAGCTGTCAGGTTAATCAAAATGGTGGCTTTCCTGTTGCAATTTCGGCTCCTGCAGCTAACTTGTTCAGCAAGAAAGGCTGATGAAAGCCAAAAGGGCCTCTGGATTGCTGAGATGAAGTCTCTCTATGCGACTTTACCCTTGTATGCTGCTGGGTTCTTGATGGTATTGCTGTTGAAGTGGAACAAGAATGTGTATGGGACTCGAGTGGTGCATTCTTCGTTGTGGGAGGACTTGAAATCCTACGGTGGTTTGGTATTGGATGGCTTTCTCTTGCCTCAAATCGTGCTTAACATGTTCTCAAATTTGAGGGACAATGCTCTTTCGTATTCATTTTACTTCGGAACTACCTTTGTGAGGCTTTTGCCACATGCTTATGATCTTTACAGGGCTCATAACTACTTTCACCCAGATAAAGGATCTTACTACTATGCAGATCCAAGTGCAGATTTCTATTCCACTGCTTGGGATATTGTCATTCCTTTCGTTGGTACCCTATTTGCAGTAATCATCTACTTGCAGCAATGGCTTGGAGGTCAATGTATTCTGCCTAGGAGATTCAAAGGATCACAAGTATACGAAAAGGTGCCTGCTGTGGCTGAAGCAGAAACCGATAAACCAGACATTTAAGATGCAAGAACTTATGCAGTGCCGCCAATGGCATGGCCTTGAGGAATGAAAATAATTGACAGCATCAGCTTTCTTCAAATATTTTTGTTGCATGTTTTATGTTGACAACGTTATCTGTAGAAACAAGGATCAGGATGTAAAACAGTAGTGTTGTGCTAGTTTAAACAATCCTTGTGCATTTGCTGAGTGATTTTATAGTTTGAAAAAATCTTTATAATCCTTGTGTATCTCTTAAGTAATTTTCATGCTGTAAATCACTGCTCCTGATTAAAAGAGGACTTTCTGTCAAGAGATTTTAAACTTTAAATAAAGCATAGCACAGGCATGAATTTCTTTACTCATTGTAGAAACAGTTTATGCTTTAAGAATCTCAGGCACCAATTCAATCCAAAAGCAGAGAATGCTGAGGAATAGCTTTATATCATATCCAAACAGTTTCTTGTAAACAGAAAAAGGAATATCTATTGTTGCTTACTGGCTACTAAACAGAACTGGTTGAAGAGGTTTCAATGTTGGGGATAGTTCTTTTAGAATGAGTATGAGGCTATCAGCTATCTGGTCAATTAAATTCACTAGAAACATCACTGGGGAAATTTGGAGTGACAAGCCTGTAAATGGTTCTGGCTACTGTGGCTGGATCTCATTCCAAAGCGATAAAAGGATCACAAGTATACGAAAGGGTTCCTGTGGTGACTGAAGCAGAAACCGATAAGCCTGACATTTAAGATGCAAGTTCTTATGAGGAATGAAAATAATTCAGCTTTCTTCGTATATTTTATGTTGACAACGTTATCTGAAGAAACAAAAAAGTGAGGGATGTGAACAATCGATACAGAAAGTTTAGGCCCGATGAGAAATGGAGAAAGGCCCAGTTGATGATAACAACGTGGCAGATTATTGGCAAGTCTAGAAGAACCAACTATCACTATTCCATGGACACGTGTCCTCTTCTGGAGTGCCACCAAAGCCTCCCAAAACCCTAAACCCTGGACATTTTTGGCGCCTCCATTCAAGTACTTGGAAGTGAGTATATCATGGTATCTATCTGAGAGTCGGTGATCATAGAAAGTCTTTTTCGCTCTGAAGGAGAAAATGGCGACCAGAATGTTGCTCAGAACCGATCCCAAACTTTCATTGAAATTTCTTCGCAACCCCAGTTTGGCTCATCCCCAATTCACTGCCTCAATTCTGCAAACGAAAACCGTCAACGAAGCCCTGCAACTCCCTCTGAACCAGAACCTCCAACTTTGTGATTTTCTGGGTGTGAGCCAGAAGCTCGTCATCGAAGAAGCAAGTGCTATCAACGTCCGAGAGTGCTTTAATGGGTGCGCTGTGAGCTTTGCAGGTCGTGGTCGTGGGACATCGCGGCAGAGGATCGACAGCGAGGACGACGAAGAAGAAGATAAATTTGAGGATTTCGATGAAGAGATGGAAGATGACTTAGATGATGATTTTGAGGATGATGATGAGGATTTTGAAGATGAAGATAATGACTTCGATGAGGATTACAAGAAGTTTGGCAGGAAGAAAAAGTGAATTTTGTCTGATGATTTACTTTCAGTTTCAACTTTGCATTAGTAGGGTCATGTGCTTATTGGTCGAATTGTAACTGTTTGATGATCAATTTGTCGCTGTCTGAAACATTTCATTTTCATTGCTTCTTTGTCTTAATAAAAACTTTATCTTTAGAGAAATTGTGATTGTTGCAGCTATAAGTTTATTGAGATGTGTAAGTGCTTTTTTGTATACGCATAGTTATTCTTACACCCTTTTGAAAACGAGAGTGGAGAAATCTCTAAACTATGTTTTCTACTCAGTATTACCCCTTGCAATCGAGAGAATATGTACATGACATCAGTGTCAAGAAAAAAAAAAAAAAATCATATCTTGCATTCATCTAGAATATATCGTCGACAGATGGGGCAAGTTGCTTGACCATTCTTCAACCATCTATCTATGCAATCCAAATGGAAATTGTGTTTGCATACAGGAAAAACTCGACAGGAGTCCCCATCGACAAAATCATCCAAGCAAATCACGCATTCATCACAACTGTATAACCCTCCTTGCCTTCTGTACTTCACTTGTGGAGATAGCATATCCAACAATCTCTGTTTTTGCTCTTCTTCTTCCTCAAGGTACTCTGTCCTATATCTGTCTAAAACGTCCATCCAAAATACTCGTATCAGTGTCACATTTTCATGGATAGCAGTTTCTTCAATGAATGGCTCATTATCACTTTGCATGTTATCACTTTGCCTTAATTGGATGGTTTCGCCTGCTTCTACATCGCTCTGAGACTGACCTTGATCAATTGTCCAGGAAAGAAGAACGTCGTTTATGACTTGAACGAATGAGATCAAGAAGAAGGCAAATACGCAGAAAACTGTGAAGATGACTAAAACGGCAAAAGCAATCAAACTTGAGAGAAAATTGAAGGAGAAAAGAGCTGAGAACCCCATGCTGCAGAAATAAGTTGTTTGCAGGGTAAAGAAAGAAAAAACTCTTGATTGATGGCTTAATTTCCCAAGGTTTCTTGTGCCTTTATATGAATATCTTGCAGTTATATCTGAGAAATAGTATTGTTTTAATAAGCTGAATCTGTTGTATTTTGGAGGTTCGTATATGTTAGTTGAATCTCAACTAGGATTTTGGTAATGAAACAATAAAAAAGGGAAAGGATTATGAAACAGAAACCAGTTAGAGGAAAGTTCTCTTTTGCTGGGATGGCAACTGGATTTTGCCAAAAAGAATGGATAATGGTAGTATTCTTTCTTTTCTATATTAAGCGCCATAATTGGCCAAATTATTTAGTTCCTACCTGATATTATTTCATATTTCAACCGTCCAAACAAAATCTATTCTGCATTTCATGGATATATGGTTGGATTGTTGAGAGAAAAGATTTCTTTTTTTGTTTTTATGTATGTCATTTGTTTGCAAAAGCAACAGCTTAGTTCCTTTCTCTGTAAGTAAGTTAAAAGGTCTTAATACAATGAGTCTCTGAATCTGTAGAACACCAAAAGTGTACTAGGCATTATGAATAAAATATTTGAATGCGAATCTGACATAAGTTACTGAAGGTTGTATTTAACTCTGCATTGAGTTTTCTCTGTTGTTCTCAGATCCACAATGAATTTACTTTTTCTAGAGTTGTTGTCAATGTTGAGCATTTTGATGATCAAAATGGATTCTTCCAAGTTCAACTTGTCCTTTCTTGTTACGCAAGTTGTGTAGATCATATGAATCAACATTTTGGTGAAAATCACCAACAGGAGCAGGTAAGGGATGAAAGGCTTGAGAAACTGCATTGAATGATATGAGAAACACAAACTTGGGCTATTTAGCAGATTAGGATTGAATAATTTGACCATCTTGTGTTGGCTGTGAATTCCAAATATAGATACCTAGATTTGCAACACAATCTTTTTGTTTGACCATCTTTTTATCTAGGCAGATATTGTGGTGGTTGTGTATTCCAAATATTTTGACCATCTTTTATTTTGGAAGATATTGTTATGCAAAGCTGGCAAGCTTTCAACTCAGCTGATCATATTCTTAAATTGGTTAATAGTGATTTCTGTTTGTAAAATCTCTTGGGATGCGGATTTAACGCAGGTAGGGGAGCATGCAGTTATGCACGTGAGGAATTGTGGGTCATTCGATATTCATTTAATGGTTAAGAGTGAACCACGTCATCTTTTTAATAAATAAAACTTTGATTAAATCATCTTTCAATGACAATCAAACAACCCTAACTACATTAATTCTGCATCCAATCTGTTGGCATGAATTTAATTTGGTCGGTGCAAGTGATCATCTAGACAAATAAATTTTCCAAAATTGCCATATGGTTTTTGTCTTCTTTTGATCATTGTGCATATCAGTATTAATTCGTCTACTCAGAAACCTTAGAAAACTCAGAAAAAGCTGAGATTTTGATTTGGGTTGGTAAAATTGTTATTTTGTACCTCTGAAGACAAGTTTTGGCATTGAATATATAAGTAAAAGAGGGAGAAGAAAAGGGTTTATAGCCATAGCCAAAAAATGCAAATACAGAAAGGACAACGGAACTACAACAAAATGTAAGCTTCTTTTCCTAACTTTCAAATACAACCAAAAACATTGGTTTCTCAGATGACAAGTTTTTAAACAGACAGAAAAGTCCTTAATTCTCTGAAACTATGATTTCCCTTAGAACATGTACATAGAAAATATAGAAAAATCGCTAAACAAAATTTTCTAAGAACTCTCAACTTCTAGCTCCTTTGATCCTTGTTGCTGGGGAAAGGATACAACGACGACAAATTGGACAAGTCATCTTCCACTCCAACCAAACTCTGATACACTTTGAATGAAAAACATGCCTGCAAACTGGAAAAACCAGACATTCTTCACCTTTCTCGAAATCATCTAAGCAAATTGCGCAGTCGCTGCAACCTGATGGCATTCCATGGCTTCCAAAACACACAACAGAACCAAACAGCTCCTTTGAATATTCCTGCTGTCCTTGTCTCCCTCTCTCCTCTAAAACCCATGAAAATCTATCCACAAATTCCGACACCCTTTGATTATTTTCTGGGTTCTGAAACCTCTGTCCCATCTCAATATCAAATTCTCTTATTTCATGGACAAACCAGCAAAGGGACACATATATGATGTAAAGAACAAGGACAATGGCCAGAGACAACATGGTGGAGAAAGCTGAAACCCACATGATTAGCATTACAGTGCTAAGAGCAGCGATGAAAGACACCAGAGGAGGGGCTAGTGGACGGGAGACAGATATTCTGGGGACCATGTTGTTGTCCATCTGAGATGGTTGAGCAGAGGCTTGAAAGTTTAACATGGTTGATTGATTCTCTGTGTTGTGCTTACGAAGTTGGTTTGCTGGACAATAGAATAAGAATTTACAGTTGTTTTTATTGCATTAATGTCACAAACGGATAAAGGAGACTTGTGGATCTTGGCCTGCATTTGGCAATCACCCTGTGCCAGTGGTTCCCAAATATAGGGGTTCAGTAATGATATCATCAGAGAAAAGAGTCATTCTGATGTGGAATTCAACTTCTCTTTCATCCTTGCTGATATGGGATTCTGATTCTACAGAGATTTGATTTACTGAAATATTACCAAAAATAAATATTTATTCAGCATGTGTTTAATTGGTCTTATGGGACCACTAAAGCCTTTGATTATATTAAAAAATTTAGTACAACTAATCACTTAGTATGTAAAACTTTTAAAACTTAATAAGGAATGTGACAAGTTAATTCGTAATTAATAAGATTTTCAAAAAAAAAAAAAAAGTTTTGATCTTATTTTAAATTTATTATATTGAACTTTAAAATCACACACACACACACACACACACACACACACACACACACACACACATATATATATATATATATATATATATATATATATATATATATATATATATATATATATATATATATATATATATATATATATATTTATTTATTTTCTCTTTTGCACCAAAATAATTTTTTTTTGTCTAAAATAAGTGAAAAGCGAAAGGGAAGAATCGTTATTCTGTATTTGTACAGCCTAAGTCAACCATTTAACTTGATTAAAGATAATATTGTCATTTGATTGACTTTCTTGTTTTATTGATGAAACACAATTAACTTATAGTATTCATTATTATATCGATATTTATTTTAATGCTACAATGATTCAGCACTATAGTTATATATCTTTTTTCTAAAAATTACTAATGTCAAAAGGATTTGATCAAAGAAAATCTTATTGATAGTAGCAAGCATCCAAAATCATTGCTCATAATAGACAGAAATATAATACTAATTCCAAAAAGGAAAAAAAAATAGAATCTTTACAAACAAATGAAATATTTGCGAGGGTATATACAATTATTTACAGAACAATCGTTATTCTTCTATGGAGCTCCGACACAATGGGCACGTTAGATTCAGCTGTAACCAGAAATCTAAGCAATTTGAATGAAAAATGTGTCTGCACTCTGGAAAAACTTGACAGAATTCACCAACTCTGAAATCCTCCAAGCAAATAGCACAGTCATCAGAGCTTCTTCCCACTTCTTCATGGCTTCCATAGCTAACCAGAGGAGGCAATTTCTTTGAACCTCTCAGCCTCTGCCCTCGTTTCACCTCGAACTCTCGTTCTAACCCTCCAACGATTCTCCATGCATGCAGACTGTTCTCCATGAGATATCGAAGTGCCAGAGGCCGGCTCGTAGAAGGATAAGCTGGATGGATTCCTGGTTCAAGATCTTCCTGCACAATTTCATTTCTGATGCACCAGAAGAATAAACCTCGGAAAATGTTGTAGCAGAGGTGGAAGAAGAACACGACCATGATGCAGAAAACAATGAAGGCTGGAAGATCTGGTACTGTGATTGTGTGCTCACACAGAGGATGTAGGGCTTCGAATAATTTGCCAATGGGGAACAATTCTGTGAGCTCGGCCATGGTCGTGTCGGTAACCTGTGGTGTAAGAAACTTTCTGTGAAGAACAATGGACGATGGGGATTTTATGTTCCTCAAAGAAGCTGTTATGATCTATGGATTACAGAATGTATGGAGTGTGCAATCTAATTATAGATAGTTTATTCCGTTAAGTTATCGTTGAGAAAACTGTTAGCAGCAGAGGATATTTCCTCTGTTGAAGGCAGAGAAGCTGGCAAGTTTTGTAGGACTTCGTCAAATATCCTATGACAGAATCCTAGTAATATTGAAATCTAGGAGACACTTGAATCATGTCACGCGTGTAAAAGTTATAAGAAATATTAAATTTTTTATAATATATTTTACACGTGTATTTTAAGTAGTCTTTAATTAAGATAGTGAGATTGGAATTTTTAAATTTTGAGCCTTTTACCACTGGGGCATTTCCTATTACTTATCCATATTTTTTACACATATAAACGAGTTTATATATCCAAAATAAAAAAATATATAGGAATTTAATTAAAAAACTATTTGTAATTTTGAGTGACAAAAAAAATTATAAAATTATAAAGGGAATGCAAAAAGAAGAAAGTACTTTGGGAGGTTTTATTTTTTTTCAATCAAAACCTCAAGTTTTATTTCCTCCTAAATCGGGTATAAGGGATTAAATGAAAATATACTATAATTAAAAATTAAAATTACAATTTAACCGTTTTATTTTGACTCTGATTTTTTGGCAATTCAATTATTCTTACATATATATTAAACAACCAGATGGGTCAGCGGTAGCACCTGAAATTGTTTTCCTATTTTAAGGTAAACACAGTTTCTTATGTTTAATATTTGTATTTAAATCTAATTAAAAAAAAAAAAAGATTGTCCGTTAGGATTTGTTGAAGCCATGTGAATGTAAAAGTTGCTCTCCATTTCTATCCACGAGACTAGGTAAAGACCCACGTAGTAGGATCATCCGTGTTGATTATCAACAGTTTTAAAATAATTATTTTTAAAAAGATAACCATCTACTTTCTTTTTATAATTACTAAATAATAAAAATAAAATTTTCTTCTATTCTTTTTCATTCTATTACGTTTTATTTCATTCAATCACTCTTAAAAACTACCAAATGTAGCTTAAATAAAAGTTAATAAGTTTTTCTTTTATCCATCAAATTATTTTCTTTGGAAAAAATATTTTCTTAAAAAAAAAATACACATATATCCTCGGGAGCGCCAGGCATGGCCCAAACTGGGTTTGGCGGTGGCGGTTAAATTGATAACTAGGTCGGCATGTTTTGATGACACCCCTGAGAATTTTTACGTAAGTTCGTTATCTTCTTTCCTGGGCGCGGGTAGTCACGGTTCAAATCCTTGTAGAACCCAACTCTCCAATGGAGGAGGAGAGGAAGGAGTTGCAGATTCCGAAAACCGTTGTCTACGACACTCTGAGTCCTCTTTGTCTTACTCCTTCCAACCAGTCTCCGGCTTTCGATGACCTCGAACCCTATTCAGTATTCCGGAATGAAATTTCTCTATCCACTCCCCAATGTGCTTCGCCCGACACTGCTGCTCCGGATTTCTTCTCTCTCGATGTTGGCACCGAAGATATTGACAGAGATTCCCTCCCCGCGACATTGTCTACGCCTGCTGCAGAGGATGAGCCCGCGACCTCGGCCCTTGTATCTGAAGCAAAGCTTGAGAGCGGTTGGTTTCGTGGAAATTGTAAATTTAGGAGTCCTATGCTTCAGCTGCATAAAGGTAGTGATTGAGTGTTCAATTTCGTTTTTTAGTACGAGTAGGACTAAAGCTTTTGCGTTTTGCATAGACTTTTTATTGGGTGACTTACTAGATGAATTTTTTATTTTATTTTATTTTGTAGTGTTTATTATTAACTAGATATTTGGCTGCTGAATGATGTTTATAATCTGCAAGTCTGCCCACTTACATGTTTAAGTCTTCGAAATTAAGCAAGTTCCTGTTGTCTGCAACATCTTATTGTTTAAGAAAGTAATTTCTTGTGCAAGTGGTCAGTTTTTTATATCTTTGGCAGAAAGTTGGAGCACGGTGTTTCATCAATTTCAGAGAGAGTAGTGACTGAAAATCTTGAATTTATAGGGGCGATTGGTATTTGATCTTAGGCACAAGATGGATGACACTTTTGGCATTTTATTATTTTCTTCATTCCACAGCATTTAAAGTAGTTATCTGAAAGTGATATTAATCCTTTGGATGTGTTAGTTGTCTTTTGCTCCTGTGAACTCTATGTTTGATATCTAGTAATATGTTGCACAGTTGTCGGTAGGAATGCTGCACAAAAGTCGTTTAGATCAATGTATAATGTTCAATCATGATAGGTGGTTTTCTAACTTGACTAGTGATGATTGATAAACAGAGATACTGGATTTCTGTGAATTTTTGTCCCCTACTCCAGAAGAACAAGCTGCACGTGACAAGGCAATAGAAACTGTCTCTAAAGTAATAAAACATATATGGCCTCACTGCGAGGTATCGCCATCTTTCGCCCTCTGCCCTGGAATGATTTCATTTTTCATTTATTTCATCTCATTCTCCCAGATCATTAAGCTGTAGTGATTGTTGCTTATAGGTAAAAGTCTTTGGGTCTTTCAGAACAGGACTGTATCTTCCAACTAGTGATATTGATGTAAGTTTTTGTCAATTTGACATCATAATTTCATGATTCAGTACACATATGGCAAGATACTTTATTACCAAATTTCGAAGATTGGTTTTTTTATCTAATGCTTGTCCTGTAGGCGGTGATATTGGGGTCTGGCTTGCCAAATCCTCAGCTTGGCTTGAGTGCACTTTCTATGGCATTGTCACAAAGGGGTATAGCAAAAAAGATACAGGTTCTGTTCCTTTTAGATGACTTAAGTGCTGATATTTTCATGGGCAGAAAGACTTTAAATATCTGATGCTTTGCCTGCTAATTTTCTACAGGTCATTAGAAAGGCTCGAGTGCCAATTATTAAATTTGTTGAAAAGAGGAGTGGTGTTGCATTTGATATAAGGTTTTAATGTCTCGTCCTTGTGTTGCTTGTGCGTACATCCGTGAAATATCAAAACTCTGCTAAATTCACTAGCATTATTTGAACTTCCATAAGGATCCCTCTTATGGAAAGAGAAAAAGAAATATCCTTTTATTTGAATGAAGAAATCAGCTGCTAAGATACCTATAGCATATATATATATGTCCTATTATGTAAGTGGTTTTACAGTTTGTTTAGTGAAATAGGTAGCCTTGTAATTTCTGTTCACAAGCGTGTGTTGGTGTCTCTTGTTTTTTATGCCAATTCATCTGTTTCACCCAGACCTTTACATTTTGGATTGTCGTGTTTCTCAATATTGTGGATGGAATAATATTATAATAATTAACTACCATTTCAGTATCTAAGTTTTTGTTAATTCATTCCATTGATGCATTGAATTTGTACTGTGTTTCAGTTTTGATGTGGAAAATGGACCCAAAGCTGTTGATTATATTCAGGTTCGTTTGATATTTTCCATTTCATTGGTCTTAAGATTCATTAACTAGTGTTTATCTTAGATGCCTTGTTATAAGTATTGTAATTTGTTTTCCTTAATATAGTGTTCACATAATTGACCACTACACAAATGAGATCTGTCTCTTCTACATCAAACTATTTACTTAGTGGTTAGATAAGTGTTTTTTGAAATGTGGAACATAAGTGGAAGTGAGAATATATGTCATTATCCTTTTTGGAATTCTCTTATCAAAAACAAGTTGGAAACTACTTCCATATTGCTAGCTCCACAACACATATTCTGTTCATTGCATAGAAAAACAATTATATACGGTTGCTCAGGTGGTGCACTTATCCTATCACTGTAATGTTCCACTTTAAATCTGTAGCGCAACTTTCAACTGCACACTTCTCATTCTGGCCTCCAAAAATTTTCATTCCTGCTAGCAAGCATCTGTGCAGACATCCTAGACAGCTGGCACAATATGCAAGAAACTAGAGAAAATAAACTATGACAGGAGACCACAGACCAGTCGCCATTGAAATATAATGTAGATGGTGATCTGCCTTAATTTTTCATGGAAAATACAAGTTTAATATTAGGAACTAAAATTTGTATATGATGGTCTAGGATGTTTAAATTTGAAGGTTGATTCTTCTTTTAGTGATTAAGCACCATGTAGACTCATCTTCCTGGCCGTTATTGCAGGAAGCAGTGACTAGGTGGCCACCACTACGGCAATTGTGTTTGATTTTGAAAGTATTTTTGCAACAGAGAGAACTAAATGAGGTATGAGATTTTCTTATGATATAAAATATCCTTCTCTTATAATGATCTATATTCACGTTATTCTAATTGAAGATTTTTGTAAGATATGCAGGTTTATTCTGGAGGTATTGGCTCTTATGCACTCCTTGCGATGCTGATTGCAATGTTGCGGGTATATTATTAAAAGCTCTACTTTTAATTTTTATTATGGTTCTATTTTGCTCATTGGCGTTCATCATGCTGCTACCTCACTCTACCTATCATCTACCTCTAGAATAACAAAAAATAAACATGAAATGCATTTTTTTATTTATTAATTATTTGTACTTTTTAGCATTGCAATACACATAAATTACTTGTTGTTGCAGTTTCATATGTTACTCTAATTTTGTAACTATGTGTTACAGAATCTCCGTGAGAGTCAAGCTTCTATGGAACACAACCTGGGAGTACTTTTGGTGCGTATCTTCAGATTAACAGTATGTTTATGGATAGCAGGGGTTGGGTGTGGGTGGCTGGGCTCTTCTTCCATTATTTAGCATGTTATTGTCATATTTCCTTTTATCGCCATTAAATTAATAAAGAAGAACTTGAACCTAATCCTATTTTTAATATTTGTGATGAGAAATTTGAAAATCTCCCTTGAGGTATGTAGAGAAAGAAATATATTGAGATATCATATGTGATTAATCTTGTGTTTCTTGTGGAAAATTAGGTACGTTTTTTTGATTTCTATGGACGCAAACTAAACACCTCAGATGTTGGTGTCTCTTGCAATGGAGCAGGAACATTCTTCTTGAAAAGTAGTAAAGGGTAATGACATGAAATGTGAAGAGATGGTTATTTGCGAATATGCTGTATAATTGAGTTTGATGTTAAATAATTTTTTTTTTCTTCTTTTCCATCTCTTAGGTTTACCAACAAAACACGGCCATTTCTTATTTCCATAGAGGATCCACAGGTTTTTCTATCTCATTTGCCTTTATTTTTTCTTAAATTAGGCAGTACCTGTTGAAAGAGATTAAGAAAGTGGTGCTCACTTGAAATTTACCTTTTATAACTTATCCAAAAAAAGAAAAAATCTGCATTAGTTGGTCAACCTTGACTCATTTCTCAAGATTGTTTAAAATTCCCAAATCGGTCTCCGATCATGGCCAAAAAAAAAAAAAAAAAGTCCCAGAAGGGAAGGATACCGTGTTTGGGAAGAGGTGGGATAAGATCGGCTAGGCTCACCTCCACCCTTTTAGCTATATGTTTGGTTGCCTTTACTTGAGAGCCTAATAAGTTTCTCAAAAGTAATGGATGATTTGAGCGACTATTTTTTCAGTTAGAAAAATCTTGCATTTTGCCTTAATTCCCAAATAAATTATGGAGGAGTAAATTGGTATAGCAAAAATTCGAGATTTCTGCCTGTCAAACTTTTTCATTTTTTTCCTTGTATATGTTTATTAGTTAGTGTGGTAGATTGACTAGTGCTGTCTTCTGGCTGAATTAGGCACCAGAGAACGATATTGGAAAGAACTCCTTTAATTATTTCCAGGTTTGTTTGCTCACTATCTTCAATTTCCTGTTAAGTGATGTGTTTGATACTATCTCCCTATATTGTTCTCATGAGGATGGTTGCTAAGCTGCATGCCCTTTTTCTTAACCTTGAATCCTGTAGGGTAATTATACATTTCCTCCAATTCTTCTAATAAGCATATTTGCTTCTGAAATGACCGAATAATACTTACTTCCATGATTTGTTGCTCTCCTGGGGTTTTGCATCACAAACTACCAGGCCCATTGTTTCCCATTTCCTGTTGGGTCTGAGGGGATAAATCACAAAACTTTTTCATTTCCCTCACTTTGTACGTTATTCATTAGAGTGAGGGTGCATTGATAACTTGTTTTTGAATTTCCCTTGTGTCACTGAAAACTTGTTTATATCTAATTGCAGATGAGGTCAGCTTTTGCAATGGCTTTCACTACATTGACAAATCCGAAGACCATCTTGGATTTGGGCCCTAATCGGAGCATTCTTGGCACTATAATTAGACCAGACCCAGTCTTGCTGGAACGTAAAGGGGGTTTGAATGGGGAGGTAATTTTCAACAGCTTGCTTCCCGGAGCTGGTGAGCCATTACAACAAAAGTATAGGGACCAGGATATGTTATGTAATTGGCAGTTAGATTATGAAGAAGAACCACTGCCACGGAGAACCCAAGGTAGTAAAGATGCTAGCACACATTCTTCAGGAAAGAAAAGGAAAGCTGCGGCCTCAGTGAATTCCAGCAAGAAACTAAAAGATAATAGGGACCTTGGGACCAGGAGTGGTACAAAAAAGAAACACAAGAGAAAACAGTTTAGACTGTAATAAAGGGCCGGGGAGAAAGGGGCAGGCAACCTTGTATTATATATTCTTCTGCTTTAAATGTTTTGTTAAATTTTTCACGGCCATTTTTGTTACTCGATAGATAAATTTTTTTTTTTTATTAACATGAATCCGTTGTATATTTCATTTGGAATTGTATGTTTGTGTCTTCTTTCACAACATCTTATTGCCATTTGTCGAAATGAAAAATATTTACTGCATTAATTCAGTAAAAAGGGATATAGGATGACCGCGGAACTTAAATAAGGGGATTTTTTTTATCATCCCAAACTTTTATTTTAACTTTAGACTTTTTTAAATGATAGAATTATCTTTTTACCTATTTAGACCCTTCCTCCCTTCCTTTCACTCTAAATTTCTTGTAGGTTTTCGAATTATTAAAAAATTTATAATGATATTTTAAAATATAAATTATAAATAATAATAAATTTAACAAGTTTATTTTTTAAAATTTTAAATTATATATAATTTATAAGTGTCATTAATATATAAATTTTAATTTATATATAATTTTTAATTATTGTATAATCTATAATAATATTTTATAGTGTTATAAATTATTTAAATTTATAAAATTTATATTTTAAGTTTATAAATTATATATAATTTGTAAGTATCATTAAATATTTTGAATATAATCTATTATTATTATTTATAATACATAAGAATTAAGCGTGGAAAGAAAGAAAAGGGCTATGAATGTGTAAAAATTTAAAAAAAAAAAAAAAAAATTGGGGTGAGAATAGAAATTGCAGTGGTAACAAAAGAAATCCCCCTTAAATAAATTCTTTATTAAGGTACGGAGAATTTTTCTGGCGTCCAAGAAAGGGTCCAAATAAGTAGATATTTATATAAACGTGAAGACTACGAAACTTGCGGTTGAAGTTCATAATTCAAAGCTGGGACAGCGTCTGAGCTCAACTCATTATTGAAGTACCACCTGAACTCGTGCACAAGACCCATGCCAATTTGTTCGTCAACTTCTTCTTCTTCTTTTTCATCATCGTCTTCTTCATTTGGATCTTCGAGCAACACCAACATATGGATCGTGCATGGCATTGTGGCCGGAGCTGCCATTGCAGCAGTCATCGGTGCTCACGTTTATCTGGATCGATTCAGGAAATTCCGGAGTAGGGTCGTCGGAATCATACCCGCCAGGTTTGCTTCTTCACGGTTTGAGGGCAAGCCTCTCGTTCAAATCCTTGGGAAGCCTATGATCCAGGTCCACTATTTCGTCTATTTTACTAATTTCCTTAACTGCGCACACAATCTCCCTGTCCCTTGAATACTGTAATCAAAATCTTACCGAGTTTTGGAGGATAGAATTTGAGAATATCTTGGATAAATTTATATCTACTTACTAATAATTCTTGCTTTGACTGTGATGCATATTTACTCTTGATCCTAGATCTTCAGAAAGAACAAGAGAACAGAGGTTTAGATTTATACGGATTGCTTGCCAATTTTAATGGCTTTTGAAGGATATGTGATTAATCTTATATGTAGTTTATGTTTGAAATTTATTAGTAAACCCACGGAAGAGTGAGCCTCGGTGAGTTTATACTGAAATAATGACTTTAAGTTACATGTCCCAACCTATTGCACTTGCTTCACATTTTTCTGCAAACTAGCTGAACATTTTTTACGTGTTAAAATTGCTTTGAAATTTTGGTAGTTTGAACCATTGCCTTCGATATGTCTGCACTTTCTCTTTTTAATTTGTGTCTCAACTGTCAAAATTTGATGTATTATACCTCTTTTCGGTTGAAATTTTACAGAGGACATGGGAAAGGGCGAAAATGGCAACTACATTGGATCATATTGGTAGGCCTATCCATTTGATCTTCCTGCAATCGGATATGATCATATGAGTAATTCCTGGCCATGCACAACCTTGTGATAGATTATTCCCTGAAAGTGATATTACTAATTTTTAAATGCTTACTTTTAAGTGAAAAAATAAAATCTATATTTCTTAGTAGCACATGATCATAGATTATTCCCTGCTTTACATTTCATTTTTCATACGTGTGTCCAACATGTGTCATGGTGGAGACGAAATACATGGATAGAGTCACTCTAGAAACAGAAGAGTAGACAATTTTTCCATCTCAGTTCAACTATGTTTTGCACCAGTTTTTCATGTACATACTTGCATGTAAATGTGATCAGCTGGTTTGCTTCGAGGCACTCTAACTTTTTTCATGGATTTAGTCGTGGCCACTGATGATGAAAAGATTGCTGACTGCTGTCGCCAATTTGGAGCAGATGTTGTAATGACATCAGAATCTTGCAGAAATGGTAAGAAAACCAGTTGTGCATTTCTATCAATTCAAGGGCTTCATCAGAAGCTTTTGAGGGGTTTCATCGCCATTATTTGGTTTTATTCTGTCACACTCTCTCACACTTAATAGGTACTGAGCGCTGCGATGAAGCCCTTCAAAAGCTTGGAAAAAAGTATGATATAGTTGTCAACATTCAAGGGGATGAGCCTCTTATTGAACCTGAGATAATAGATGGTGTTGTTAAAGCCTTGCAGGTAATAGTTGTTTTTCTTTGTTCTTTTCATGAAAGGATACAAATGCAATTTTAAAATCAAAGTTCTAGAACTTCACTTGGGAACTAAATGCCTATTACTGTGTAGCATAGCATTAAGTTTATCAAGAAACTATAAATTGATGATAAATTTATAGCCAAAGGAAAATATTATATGTATCACATTTAAGTCTGAGGCCATGCTATCATGTGTCCCACAGGCTGCTCCAGATGCAGTGTTTAGTACTGCAGTCACATCCTTAAAACCTGAAGACGCAGATGATCCGAATAGAGTGAAATGTGTGGTGGATAACAATGGCTACGCCATCTATTTTTCACGAGGACTGATTCCATTCAACAAGTAAGGGTAAACTTTATTGGGTCTTTTTTTTTTTCCCAAATATTTTATATCTTAAATTTGTTGCTTTTAGTAAATGCATTTTCAGCTCAAGTGATACTTAATATATGTCTGGCCGCAATGTGCTACAGGTCCGGGAAGGTCAATCCACAGTTCCCTTATCTCCTTCACCTTGGAATTCAGGTATCCAATGGAATATTTTTTAATTGGAAATTATACTATTGATTGCTTGTAGTTCATTTTGTGTTTCCTTTATTTCCATTATGCTGAGTTGATCGCTGTCTGTCCACACATCTGCCAGAGCTATGATACAAAGTTTCTGAAGATATATCCAGATCTTCAGCCTACTCCGTTGCAACTTGAGGAGGATCTGGAGCAGCTCAAGGTTCTTGAGAATGGCTATAAGATGAAGGTACCTAAAGTTTGACATAAGTCCTAGTTTTCATTTATTGTAGTCAGATGAATCTGAGCTAGTTTTTACACTCTAGGTAATTAAAGTTGACCATGAGGCCCATGGCGTTGACACTCCTGAAGATGTTGAAAAGATAGAATCTCTTATGCTCGAGAGGAACTTGTCTTGATTCTTGAATCCAGTTGCAGCAATGAAATTATAATTATACCAGAGCTGGAATCTCAGTTTTCATAGAGCGAATGGTTTTGTAAATGTTCATAATAATCATCCTTCTATTATTTCTCCCTTGAACTCACTACCTTTTTTGTTTATGTTGTAAGTGGTTTGTGATTAACCATTTTAGCTTAGTATTAATTTCTCATAAGAAGCATCCTTGTCTCTTTCGGCTGTCCTTGTAATTTATTTCTCTCTAATTAGATTAGTCATTATTCAATATCGTTTTTTTTTTTTTTTTAACAAATTAGATGAATTATTCAATATTGAATTGAATTTCAGTTTATTATAAAAAAAAATTGTAGCAATTATACTTTTTTAAATGTGGGGATGAGACCCAAAAAATAAGTATATGTAAGAATTACTAATTTGTGTGATAGTATATATTTAATTATGATAAAATGTTAGTACCAAAAATTTGTGATAAAAATATAATAGCAGTTATAAGTATTTATTTTAGCATTAAATTTTCGTATAAAATCTCTCTAGAGATTTCTCTCCGTTGAAAAATTCGGTTGCTGACATGGCGTGATACCATTGGGCCACGTGAAGACTACCGGACGCCTATCTGGCTCCCACCTCATCTGTTCCTCGTTTCTTCTCATCTATTCGCCTCACACTCGCAACACACTATCATTAAAGCAACGAACGCAACGCTGAGTAGTTTGAGTTCTCAGTTTCAGATCTCCGTTCCCTGTTGCTGTAGAGCTCTGATTCTGTGCTTCAATGGCTACCGTGCTTGAATCGCTTAGCGTTTGTCGCTCTTCTTCTCTTCCGCCGGCCATTACTACCTCATCGATTTCTTCATTCTCGTCCCTTAGGAACTCTTCTAAGTTGCCCCACTACAGAGGCCTTAAGCTCAGGCAGATTGCAGCAAATCAATCCTCAGGATTTGTGAATTCCAGCTCGGGAATCGCTCGTCGTGGTGGACGCGTCGTGTGCGAGGCTCAAAATACCGCTGTTGAAGGTCAGCTTCTAATTTTGCAGTACGAAGTTTTTGAATTTTCTTTGTTGATGTTTCATTGGTGAAATTATTAAAAAATAATAGAAAACCAGCCAGTGGGGAGTAGTTGTTTAGCTTGGATGAATAAAGAGTTCACGCTTATTTCCTTAGTTTCTACTGGACACTGTAAAAGATAATCCTTTTGGTTTATTTTGTTTTTACTAAGGGATCTTCCTGAGAATAGCCAAATCAATTGAAAGTCACAGGATGATACTTCTTTAGATGATCTAATTTCATTAGGTTCATTTTTCATGCTGATGAATTTTTACTTTCCTTCGGCACTTTGTAAGTTTTAGTTCTCTGGTCTTTTGTCCTTTTTATTTTCCATTTTTTTCCCTTTGGCTCCATCGGGAGCAATATCTTTGGGTGCATAATTCATGCCTCATGCTACATTTCTCTAATTAGATAAAATGGAATTCATCATATTTTAGCTCTTCTGATCTGCTATGTTCATATGAGATGTCATATGTGAGTTTAGCTAGTAGCCTTGTATCTTTTGACAAGAGGACCAATTAGGTATACCATAGTAAACAATCAGATATCAATCTTTACTCAAAGTCACTGTGATAGTCAATTCCATTTTCTCCCGGCATCCGATAGTTCACTGCCTTATAAACTGAGCTCCTATTCTCAGCAGCTGGAATCTCCGCTTTTTGGTACTACTGAAAGTAGTGGGGTAGCATTTATGAGATTCATTCATGCATGTGAGTTCTAGGGAGTTTTAGAATAATGAACATAAAACATGAGGTGGTGGTGCTGATCATGGATAAAACAGAAAAATGAAATGCACCTGTAGTTATTTAGAGTAATGCGTTATTCCTTTTGTAATTTAGCTAAATGCAACCCTAAGGTGCAATGGTGCTTGCATCTAGTTGCTTTTTGAAAAAGAAAAGGAAATTGAATGCTCTAATGATTATAGGTAAAAGCCCTTTGTGGGATGTGCGAACAAGCTACTAATTGATGCAGACCTTTATAGCCCTTGAATTTTTTGTAGTTAGTTTTCTCATCTTTGCTCCTTGACGACATATTATCTAGGGTGGTAGAAGAAATTGTTCATCACATATTATGTAGGATTGGTTTCTTGCGTAATCAACATACACATGGAGGGATATTGCTAAAACCTATGATTGAGAATTTGAGTCTCAATAAAATCTATTACACTCCTTTGACCTTCATCTTCTGCTGGTTCTCGTGATAGTAATGGTGCATGGCTAAATTATCAGGCTGTTACTGAGAGAATTATAAGTCTGAAGTAATAAAGCCTTGAACTGATTTAACTATTTCCCATTTGAATCAATACAATAAGAACTGCTGGAGATAATTGATGCGGATAATTCTTATTGGATTCAGTAAAATGTGCAGCACTGCACACGTTTAAAACGTGTGTCATATGGTGGCCATGATAACATTAATGTTAGGTCTTGATGGTTTAAATCCTGTGTTAAGGTTCGTACGCTGTTACAGGGTGTCTATCTCACTTGGTATCATCTTATCTGTGCATGCATTTTAGGTAGAAGAATATGCTTATTTGATATAATTGTCGCTAGTGCAACTTCTTTAGGAAATTAGGAATGAGATAATGCCCATGGGCCTTAGCATATCAACTTTCCATGCTCTGTCTATTAATGGAATACCAATACTTTAGGCTTTTGCTGGTGTCAAGTGTTTGCTGTGTGCTAGTATCAGTCTCTTTCGCTGCCATTAGATGAATGCATTTTCTTTGCTTAGAAGATTTCTTTCTTTTATCACTATCCAACATAAACATGAATTTTTTTTATATAACTAGCATCTTGTTGTCTTTACCTTGCTTTATTTATCCATATGCATTTTCCTGATTCTTTCTTCATTAACTACATAATGCATGCGGATCTTAACTTTCTCCTCCTTTATGCTTCCGAAGATTTTTTTCCCCATGTTTTACTTGTTTCAGAGAAATACTAATTGATGTCAAACATTCTTGCTCTTTTGGATATTCTAGTCGGTTCCGTTACCGAGGCAAACTGGCAGTCACTTGTCATTGAATCTGAATCTCCTGTTTTGGTCGAATTCTGGGCTCCATGGTGTGGTCCCTGCCGTATGATCCACCCTATAGTGGATCAACTGGCAAAGGAATACACTGGCAAGCTTAAATGTTACAAAGTTAATACTGATGAGAGCCCTGAAACTGCTACTCGGTATGGAATTCGAAGCATACCAACCGTCATGATCTTCAAGAACGGTGAGAAGAAAGATACAATCATTGGGGCTGTGCCCAAGTCGACATTGACCACGAGCATAGAAAAACTCTTGTGAGGCCCTAAAGTAGAAAAGACCTCTGCTGCTGTAGAAGTTAAGCTAATTTTCAGTTTAGCTTTTTCTCATTCGTCGATGTCTCAAGTTGAATAATTTGCTCTTTTCTTTCTTGGAACCCAAGAAACAGGACGAGTCATCTTTGATCTGTGGGTTCAATTGTCTAAGCATCCACATCTATAGCATTGTGCAGGGATCTAAATAGTAATTTATGCTCTTGTATAGTGTTTATGTATGCAAGATCAGTCTCTGTTTTCCTTATAATCCGGGTTACTCGTCTACCAAATAATTTATTTTAAAAGATATACAACGTGTTTAAATAGGATATCCAATAAATCTTTTATGCTTCAATATGCCTTCAAAACATCTTCGTTCGCAAGCAGTTTGTCTCAAAATTTTCTAATTCAAGAAAACTGCTACTACCATGAAGACAATGTTCTGTTGGATCTCTGAAGCAAATAAAGATTTTTAATAGATGCTTCTAACTAAAAATATTTTTATTTATTTTATATGAACTTGTAATTTTTTGATATAAGTTCAAACACAAGCTATGACTTTTGAAAATTACCTTACTGCCGATCGATTATATCCCATAGATTATGGTAGGGTGATCATTGGTCAGTCAGTTTTAATCATATTTTTACACTAATTTAATGTGTGATTTTGTCAAATTATATCTTAAAATTGGGATGGACAAATTAAGACATTAAACATGATTGAAATAAAGAGTGGAGTCTTAAATTAAATTTAAGATAAAGACTAAAATATAATAAATCTTGTGTCTTATTTGGTTGCGAATCAAAATGTTGACCAAAATAACACTTTGAAAATTGCGATATGGTCAAAATAGGGTAAAAAATCTCAAGACGAAACTGATGAAATTTTTTGTACCAAACTAAGTTCAAGAATCAAGACGAGATCCAAACAGAGGACCAGAAACGGGAAAGACGAAACAAAATCATCGTTTCTTCTTTTGTGCCCCGTCTAAAAACAACAAATAAATAAATGCTATTACCTATTAAAAAAAGAAAATATTGACTGCTAACAAAAAAAAAAAAAAGCAATCAGAAGTTGCCACGAATCAGTCGGTGCCAACTGTATACGGACCACAGAATCGTTTACTCCTCGACGCGTCATGGGTCAGTAGACCCAAGCCAGAAATTCAATAGAAAATAGAAAGAAAAAAGAAAAAGAGTTGAAGGCGTTAAAATTGAGGAGGGAATTCTCTTTAAGAAAAGAAAGTTGAAAATTTAATGTGACAAGAATATTTAAAATGTGCTCCAATAACACGCCAGACGTGGAGAAAGCGACATCATCATGTCGTCAATAAAAGGACACCGCCAATATTCTGCTCGCTGTTCCCGCGACATAATCTTCTTCGTCCACCTTTCGCTTTCCTCCATTTCCAATTCTGTATCTCTTTTTTCTTCCTACCCATTTCATCGTCGCCTTCCAATCTAGCTCTGATTTCTTCCTACGTTCTTCGTCCATTTCTGGTTTTCTTTTGTAAAGGTATGTGCTTTTCCTATCTTATATCGTTTTGTCTTTTTTGGAATCTGTAGAATGGAAGAAAATTTACTTTGCCCTTTTGTTTTTCTGGATAAGTTTTGGATGTTGTTATCTTAGTATGATAGTACATGTTTTTGCTCTTGATTTTTCACCATGTCAGTTTTCTTCATTTGTGGGGTCTAATTTTTGAATGTTCTTTTAATATATGAATCATTTCTGCATTGGATTTGGTGAGTTTCCAATCACTCAAAATGTGGAGCTTGGAAATGGGCTATTTTAGAAAAATATCAAATCAACAAGTTTTGCTATGCATATGGTACCTGGTAAAAAAGTTCAACTTGGAACTATATTATAGCGATTCCAGGCAAATAGAAAAGGAGAACATATACGTATCTCCCATTTCAATCGCCAAAGTTTCAAAATATTTTCTAGGGATTAGATGCATCTTGGATTTGAGCAGATTCTAGAAAATGTGTTAATTTGGAGAACCAATGTAATCCTGTTGATCTTAATAGAAAATTAGAGAAAATCGAGGAAATCAAGTCCCTTACATTATGTAGTAACAGAGCTTTGTTTTGGATGTATATTACAATAGATCCTTGTAAAAATTACTGCTTTCTGAAGTCTTCTGAGTATGACCTCGTTGGTTCAATTTCTAGATCGAAAAGAAGAAAGTTTAGACCTTTTTCTTCTACTGAATTTGCGTAGAGTTGACTCTGCTAACTGCTTATTATTATTATTATTATTATTATTATTATTCATGATTTTAAGTACTCTTCTCCTTAGTTTATGATTTTTTCATCAAGTCTGGTCCATTATTAATTTCAATTTTTAATCTTTTTGTCGTCTGGTCAAAGTCAAAACATGAAGAGAAACCCGCGTTGGGGGTTGAGTTGTGGGGTGTGGGGGAATAAGGCATTGGAAAAAGAAGAAAATATCTTGTACGCATTTTGAGATGCTTAAGAAATGTTGTGTATATAAGCTAAGTTTACTCCTATCTGTTTCTTGAAAATCCATATATGATTAAATTGCAAATTTTTTACAGACCACATTTCTATGGAACAAAATTTACTGGAACCTGCATGCTTGGACTCCAATGAGGATGTCTCGCTTAGGAAAAATATGAAATCCATTTCAACAGAGACAACAGTATGTGCTAGTGATAATGATAATGATTGCTTTGGTTGCAATATTTGCTTGGACTCTGCGCAAGACCCTGTGGTTACTCTCTGCGGTCACCTCTACTGCTGGCCATGCATATACAAGTGGCTTCAAGTCCAGAGCTCCTCTGATGAATCAGAACAACGGCAGAAGTGCCCAGTTTGTAAAGCCGACATCTCTCATACCTCATTAGTTCCCCTTTATGGCCGTGGAAATTCAGCTTCTGAGGCCAAGAGAACCCAGATGGGTCTGGGAATACCTAAAAGGCCACCTCCTAATAGCTTGAATTCATTGTTAAATTCTGTGAGTGCATCTACTTCTCATCCAGGTCAACGACTCCATCCAAATCATTTTCAGCCACAACCACATCCATTTCAATATCAACAATACTTCCCCCCGCTTTATGGTGGCTATGCTGCAAATGGATCACCTTATCATGGAGATGCAGCTATGGCTGCTGTCTTTGGTCCCATGATCGGTATGGTTGGGAAGATGGTCTTTGCAATCATTTTTGGGAACTCTGATGCAAATTCGTTTTCTTACCCTCATAGTAGAAGTGGCAGAAATAGAATGAGAAGGCTGGAAATGCAGGCTGACAAGTCTCTGAACAGGTTATCTGTCTTTCTTCTCTGCTGTATCATTTTGTGTCTCCTCCTATTCTGAAGATATCCTGTTTCAGACTGTATAGGTACATATATATCACGTGCAGTCCATGGGATGCTGTAAGAGACTGCTTGCGTGATAGAGGCCATGTGTAGATATTAGAACTTAGTTGAAGTATTCTTTACTTTGACTATTACTTAGCAAAAACTTTGACAATCTGTTTATTGTCTTGTAAAGTATGACTGTAAGATTCAAGTGAATATATATATATATTGGCTTGCTTGTTAAAGGAAAAAATATCTATAAGCCTATAAGGTGCTATGCTCTAACATATTTCCTCACCTGCCGCATCCATATTTTAAATTTCTCGATTTGTCTACAATGGATTACAAGTTTAAGCAAAAGAAGAAAAAAATGAAATTCAGTCATGGTTGAAATTTCATTCAAGTAGAGTAATACCTTCTTTTTTTTTCATGCATTGATTACTCATCATATTATAAAAGATATATATTTCTATATTTACATTTTCACACTCTTATTTCTTCATCTATACCAAGGAAAACTTCAGGAACGGCATATAATAGAAATTCCATGGCTCATGATATATCTTTCCATTCTTAATGGATCAAATCTTATCCTGAATAAAAGATTCGTCTCTGACCTAAAAAATGTGAGTATATTTCGAGTATAAACTAAAAAAAAATGGAAAGTTGTTAATTTAGAATCATTGGTCTCACAAAATAATGATGTATATATGCAGGGGAGATTTGAGATCTAAAGTCAATATGGGTATTGCTTTATCAAAGATGGCTAAGATACATATCCAAGAAAATTATATTCGAACCACTAAATGTTTCAGATTGTACGAAGAAATGTTATCCCAAAAGTGTGGCTGCACATTGATTGACATTCATTAGGATGAATCTGATTCTATTCTTTTGAGCGATGAAAGTTGGTATCATAACATTCTCCTTTGATCTTTTATTAAATATGATTAATCGTATATATCAGATATTTGGAAATGGGACGTAATTACTGACTTTTTTTCAAAGTCAAGTATCCTAGTCCGAGATATTTTACGTGTTTAAACATATCAAGAAAAAAAAAAAAAATCTATCGGCCATAGATGATTGTTAAATCAGATTCATTTCTCTAACTAATTATGCTATATATATATAGCTATATCTCCTGCCAGTACCAATTACCTACACAACAGAGAGCAGATTTAAGATTGGCAGTCTTGTTTAGAAATGGCTGGGTCTTGTTTCAGTGACATATTTATCCTTCTCCTTGTTATTTCCTTGCTTCATCCAATCTTCAATTATCCCATCAAATAATTGGCTATATATGCTTTCAATAATAATATCACATATCGGCTACTTATCTTCCCAATTCATTTCTCTCTCTCTCTCTCCTTAATTTTGTCGTAAAACCATTTTGCAATCCTCAATCTAAGAAAACTATTTTATTTTGGTCTTATAATTTATAATAAACATAAATAAATTCTGAAATTAACTTTATTTAAAAAAAAAAAAAAAGAAGAGCAAAAGATATGGAATTTACATAACAAAGTAAAACCAGTCCTACACAGGAATTAACTAGCACTTTGATTCAAGGACAGGTCACCAATGCCAGCAATAAGATTATCCAGTGAATCATCCTTCCACTCCACAGAATCATCAAAACGGGGTGTCGTTTGCATGGAACTCTCTCCAAGGGCTTTGTTCAACTGTTCAACAAGTTCGCCTTCCTCATGAGAAGAAATGTCCAAATCCCAAATCCTGAAGATGTTATCCGATGAGTGCTCCATTTCATAAGTTGTAGTATCCAGATTAGGAACTGAATCAATAGTTCCATTCATTTTCACGTCTTCACTATAGGTTGGCAGAAAAGGATTCCCTTGAAAAGTTAATGATGGCAGCGTTTCACTCTCTTCATCGTCTCCAATATCATCATAACTCCTTTTTGCTGCAACGCTGAGAGGAACAATATCATCATCATTTCCATCAAACTCCTTACTTTCAATTTGCTCACTGGAGAGAAGAATCATAGTGTCTGCTCCTCCTCCGACAGTGTTGAAAGATTCTGGTGGGGAATTGATAATTTCTAGCAAAGCCACTTTCAGAGGGTTCCAGTCACTTTCTGAGATATCATAATCTTTAATAAGACAGGAATCAGCCCAAGCAAGATCTTCGGGAGAAAGATCATCTCTCTGTTGCGAATTTATGGAATCCAAAAGAAGAGAAGAAACTGAAACTTCGTCCACTCGTTCGCTGATATCCATGGCCACACTTTCTTGAGGAAGAGATCTAACCAAAATGAAAAAAGAAGATTAAACACCAGATGATCAAGCCATGTTTATGGGTGTGGATTATGTTTCTACCCATGATCTAATCCCTATATTTTGGATAGGATTTGTGGCTAAGAAAGCAATGAAATAAGAACACCACCTTCCCACTAATTGTACAATCATACACAGAACTTTGGTGCCAGGTACTTCCATCATCGTAATAAAACATGTGATACGGCATATAGATCAAGCTTGACAGTAAAAAGCATGAAGAACTTACATGGTCAAATTAGAAACTCTAATCAGCGCTGTTGGTTGAATAAAATCTGACACTGGATGAAAACTAAATTTAAGAAATGCAGAGCTTCAGATAACATACAGAAAGTGAATTATTTGTTTTGAACAGATTCCTAATATCACAGCAAAATACCATAATTGAAAGATGAGACTAATCCACTTCAAAGATAAAATCAAAAGGCAATGGCTTTAAGATATATAATAAGCAGCAAACTTTTAGAAAAGATACTTCTGTAGATAGTCGGGACTAAAACTCAGGTAGAGCCTAGTAAGCTAAATTCACCAGCTAAGCAAGATGGGAAGCTCCAAGTGATGCCCTATATTATCAATCATCGCATACACATGCAATTAGTTAGAGTTCTTGATTATTAATGTTTATATGACAAGAGAAACCAATTGAACAACCATTCAAAAATAAATAAATAATGAACAGCCTTCTAACCTCAATCTTAACAACCTAATGGGCAATATTAACGACCCACGTCTCTTGTCACAAAGCATTTTGTGCTATTATTCTAATAGACACCCCTAACCTAAGAAGATTATTATAGCTCCATTCTATATTTAAAAGATAGCAGGTATATTAAGCTGAATGAAAAGCCTCTAAGCAATTTAATAGTTAAATTTTCAGCGCAATCAAAGAAATTTCATTCTGCTCTATCATATCAGAAAACCAGACTCAATCAGAGGCAAAACCAAGGAAAACTTGCACTATCTAGATTAGAGAACAAACCCCAACAAACTTTTACTCCCAAGTTATGTTCTCCAGCAGTTCAACCAAAAACCCTTCGGGACGATCAAAGTCAGAAAGAACATACTTTTAAGCATCAAAGGCTTCGAATAATTCACGAATTCGTGCGAGAATCATAGAAAACTCTGAACAGAAAATCAACAAAGGAAAAAAAAAAATTACTGGAGAGAAAAGGTGCGACAAACACCTATTATCCCCAATCGAATAATTAGACGAAGAAATCATAGTCCCAATTACCTTGCAGCACGTAACGACCAAGCCAGTGCAGCAGCTAAAACTTTATGTTGGGTTATTCCAGCTCATGTGCTGCTATGCGTTTCAGTCTCTACCTCCAAGATACCAGTTTGTTCCAAATCTAGTATTCGCGCCCACGTGGCGGGATTATAAAAATCTTATTTAGTAATAATAAATTAGCAAGTTTTAATCTAATCTAATCTAATTAGCTCTAAAATTTTATTGAAAAATAATATGTAGTATTATTTAAACTTTTGATAATTGTTAGAACAATTTTGAATTATACTCTTATCAAATTATTATTGAAAAATTAAAGAGATAAGAGGATTGCGGGCCTTCAGTGCAATATATGGGTCAGCCCAATCATCTGATAGTCTTGGGCTTCAGCCCAAGCCATATAACCAGAAACTACCAACAAGCTCTTCCCTTGTCAAATTGCGCGTCTTTGCTCCCTGCCATCCTGCCTTCCGTTCCGAGTTATCGACTCAACTCGTTTTGGCGCTCTACTCACTGCAAAGTGCAAACCTCAAGCCTATAGCTTGGAGCTGTAAGAAAATGGCTAAGGAGGGAAACGGTTCTTTGTCAAGGAGAGAAGTGAGCTTGGAGAAAGATGAAGACCAAGTTCCTTCTAAGAGAAATTCTGCGCAAGAGCGAGACGATTCTGATGTAGACTCGGAAGACGAGAGAAGGCACCGTAATTCGAGCAGGAAACGACGAGAAGATTCTGATTCGGATGGGAAACATGATAGAAAACACAGGAAAAACGATAGGAGGAAGAGAAAATCACGCAGACGGTACAGTAGTGAAGAAGATTCAGATTCCAGCTCGGGTTCGGAGGATGATCGGTCGGAGTATTCTAGTTCTGATTCGGAGTATTCAGACTCCGATTCTGAAAGTTCGGATATTGAGGGGTCTGAGAGCGAGGAAGAGCGAAAGAAGAGGAAGATGAAGGAGAAGAGGAGGAGGAAAGAGAGAGAAGAAGAAGAGAGGGAGAGGAAAAGGAGAAGGAAAGAGAAGGAGAGGAAGAGGCGGAGGAAGGAGAAAGAGGAGAAAAGGAAGAAAGAGAAGCGAAAGATGAAGAAGGAGAAGAAAAAGGAAAAGAAAGAGAGAGGAAAAAAGGGAGCAGTCACCAATTTATGGGGCAAGTATGGTGTTATCAGAGAAACTGATATGTGGTAAGTACTTTTAGGAATTGTTTCATTTTCGGATATAAAATATCTTGTCAAGTGTTTCCCTAAACCTGTGAAATGCACATATCTTTGAAATGTACATGTCTTTTACTTTGTAGGTTGTGATTTTTCTATGACAGTGTGTTGAGAGGACTGAGTATATGCATGTCCTTATATGTGTGTGTAGATCATGTTCAAACTTAAAAAAAATGATCATATTTGAACTTTTTCCAATCGGTAAACCGATCTAACATACAAAAGGGTTGTAGATTTCATCAGAGTGATTTTGCAAAGAAGTCAACAACGAGTAATGAAACTAATATGGGTGCTGTCTAGTTGTAATTAGACTGTAAACAATGCTTAGGCTAATTCAATTGCTCTATGTTTTGATGGTGTCATTTTAGCCTTTGTTTCTTGATGCTCATTTACCAGCTTCTATTCATGGAAAGCTAGACGTTGTTGTTCATGTTAGCATGAGTGAAATTATAATCTTCAGATTGTTGACATATTTAATTGGATAGTTTATGGTACAAGTTAGTGGCACATTCTTCTGTGTTAGCAAAGTTCGAAAGGTCTGATTGAAGTAGAATAAGAAATAACTTACTTTTCTTATTGAGGTCGAGCTTAGTAACCAACTGATTTAGCTGTCATTTCTTGTCAATTAAGGGCCTCGTCTTCCCTTCTGTGAGTGATGTTCTGAATATTACAGGAACAAACGACCAGAGTTCACTGCATGGTTGGCAGAAGTAAAGCAGGTTTATATTTGGATCTATTTTTCTTCTTTTTGCAATCCATGGATGAATATATGATATTTTCTCTTACTATCCCCCCGGCCCCCATTTTTTTCATTTTGCTTTTATTGTGGTCCTTTGTCCAGTCTCTAAGAAAATAAAATTGCTGACTTGGGAGAATAATCAGATAAAAATATTCTTTACATATTTATTGCTGAACTTCATGGGAACAAATGACAAGTTCTCAATTTATTTTATATGAAATGTCGATCTTATTTCTGTGAAGGTTGTAGTGCTGAGAAATTGGGTCAGATAACAAATTATGAATTTCTTTTATGCCTGAATGATAATTTTCTTTTCATTTTTCGTTCAAATAAAAAAATTGTGTCTGTTTTTTTTTTTTATTCACTCCATCTATTGGTTATCTGAATTATCCTACAGGTGAACCTGGAGAGTCTGTCTAATTGGGAAGAAAAGCAGATGTTCAAAGAGTAAGTACATAAACTTGCAATGTCTTCAGTATACACTGCTGAGGAACTGTTCTCAAAATTAATTATAAGATTCTCACTGTATTCTCTTTCAAATCTCAATCTCCCTTTAATTGAGTCAATCTCATTTTCATCCCCTGTACACATGTTAAATTCCTATGTTTAATTCAATGTTGAATTGTTACTAAATCAGTTCGTGTGGGATTTCTGATATGCAGATTCATGGAGGATCACAACACTGCTACCTTTCCTTCCAAAAAGTAAGATACTTCAATGTTATTTTAACTTAATTTCTTTGAGAGGTTGTTGTGCAAACCTCTGCAAATAAGAAGTAATCTATGGCCAGATACCTGTAACTTGTATTCTAAGAATATTGATCTTCTGATTTATCTGTTTCATGGTCATCAAAGTAAACTTAATGTTGTTCAATGCAGGGAAATGGATGTAAGATTTTTATTAAATCACACGTGTGTGGGTGTTAAAGATTCTTCAATGTTTATGTGACAGGTACTATAATCTTGATGCTTACTACAGGCGTCAAATAGAAAAGGAGATGAAAAAGGGTATTAAGAAGGTCCAACAAACAGAACGCACTGTTTTCAATGATGAAGAACAGCGGAGGTATGTTTTGGTGCATAGCATTTCTCTAAATCTTTTGTATATTATTCTGCTTTGGCATTCTGTTTACTTGTCAAGTTAGTGTTACTGTTATTTTGATTGATTTGCTAAGCAAAGTAGCAATATTGACCTCTATTCTTGTTTCAGTTTTAAATATATAAAAAATTTCCAATACCTTCTACTCATTTTGTTCACTCTTTCTGTTGATTGTTGGGATGAACTAGTCATTAAGAATTATATAAAGATATTTCATCCAAGGCTTGGACGTTGCAGAGTATAGCAATAAATTTTGATCATATAGGTTAGGATGAGTTTTGTAGTATATTCCTTTCTTCATTGTACTTACAGATTTTTTTTTTCCTCTGTTTGAATGTGTTATATCTAAGTGTTATGTGTTCTTGTAAGTTGAGCAGGTTTTTTGTACCTACCATCAAGCATTGTCTTTGTTGCCTCAATTGTTTCATCTGCTTCATTTTTAGTATCGATCATTATTTCTTTCCACTTGTAGGCAAGAGTTGCTGCAAGCACGCGAAAAACATAAGGAAGAACAAGTGCTAGCTTTGAAGCACTCTATGCAGAGTGGAATGGTTAGTCTTTACTGAAACACTTTAATGGTGCTTTCAAACTGGTTTATTAGCTGTTCAGTTAATCGATGGTGAAGACATTTATTCACATCATTATTCCCTCAATCACAGGCACAGGCAATGAAAGAGCAAGCTCAACTAAGGGAGGAGATGGCTTACCAGTACAAGGTTGGAAACTTTGAGGTAAGAATTACATACTAAACTAACTCCTTTTGAAGTTTGATTCAGTCTCCTTGAGTCTCAACTGAGCTGCATTTTTATCACTATAGGCTGCTGCTGCGATCCAAAGAAGATTGGACCCTGATGCTGCTGTTTAATAGTTGGACATTACCAGCTTGCAAGCGAGGAATCAGGTGTAGAGTGATGATTGTGAGAATCTCTGCCCATGCCTATTGTGTATCGTTTGGTTTTGGGCTAGCCTCTGCCGTGAATATGTTATATTTTTGCCAACAGATGAGTTATATTTTCTTAATGTCCAACTCTACATCCCAGTACTTAATATAATAATAGCTAATCTTTTGCATTGAGTTCTACGAAAAGATACTTGCTTTCCGCAAGACCGAAATTGGGTGTGCATTGAGTACGTTTGGGTTTTAAATTTGAAGTCAAGACTAGGAGTCTTACCATCCAAAGTGAAATTGCTTATTGCTCATCAGAAGGGTGCTTAAATGTATGCTGGCAATGTTACTCAAGGCTATATGGGAATTGAAAGATTGCATTGCTTTTTCATCTTTTTATAAGTTTTTCTTTTTGGGGACTATTTGTGGCCAAGGTGGACATATAACTCATGACCTTCAGATAATAAATCTAATGAGGAGATAAATTGGAAGCCTAGGCGTTGCATATGTCTATTAGTGCCTCTTGCATTTGTTACTGTTGAAACTTACACTGTACAGTAATACTATAATACAGATAAAGTCCCTATAACTTAACCATGTTTTTGGTTTGAGAGAAATTGAAGGGAAGGGAAAGGAAGAGAGAGGATGAGAGGGATTTATCTTCTATCTCTTTGCTTCAAAAATCTCTGCCTGCTTCAAAAAAAAATTTAAAAAAAAAAATTAGAGTAGAAAAGAGGGAAAATGAGAGTAGTTATTTTATTTTCCCTCTTTTCCTTGACTTCCAAAATTGTGGGATTTTGAAAGAGAAAATTGATTTAATGGCAAAATGGTCGCATTGTGTTTCCATCTAATATACTTGTAACGTTATAATAGAAATATTATTATTTCATTTGCCATCCCCTCCAATCATAGGTTAATTTTTTTTCCTCCATTAAAATTGAAGTTTCGTGTACATTTGGTATGAGCTATTTGGCTCCTGGTATAAAAACGAGTTTTTATTCTTAAAGAGACATCAAAGAGGATGTAGAACTGTAGAAACACGAAATGGTTCGTGATGCAACAAGGGACTGTCTTCAAAAGTAGTATAGAACCAGATTAAAAAAAAAAAAAAAATTAAAAGGTAAAGAGTAGAGCCCAAGGAGAATTCAAATCTGTATTTAGCTAAATTTGTGCAGAATGGTCATTACAAGGATTTTTCTTTTTCTGCAACAACTTGAGATTATGGATCGCTCATCCTCTCATTAAATTCATCAACAAAATATTAGTACAAGACATCATCAAACGAGGGAGATGCTGAATCAAAATCAAAATTTCAGAGAATAAGAGATGCTAAATCTTTGAAACATGGCCCAATTCTTTTGCATTTTCACAAATTCCTTTGATTATAGTCTATTGGTTGGATATCTTTGATATAATATGTAAATCAACTCACAAGAGAAAAGGGTAGGTTACATACTCCATCAAATATATCTCAGTTCACCCGCTTTCTCTTGGAATTCATTCCAAAAGATTGGTCCATGAAAGTTTCTCTGAGAAAAAACAAACAATTTAATAGATTCGATTCAAACAAAGAACAATTAGGCAAAAATGAAACCTCCTCAGTACCAAAAATAAGGTATGAATGACAAGAACTTCAAGCCAAAGCATGCAAGATCAAGCTCCAAACGAACTAGATTGGGAAATTCCAGAAGATCTTGATCAGGAACATCGTATCCGTAAGGCAACCAATGAAGAATTTACATACACAACTCCAGATATACAAATCGAGGGAAAATGAAGATTATTATGAACTGGTTCATACAAGCGTACCTGCAACTTCAACACGGTCGGAGATTGGCGTTTTCTCTTCAAACTCACTGCTAATGTTAATATTTACATCAACCAAATTTTGCAATTTCCCACCCAACTCTTTTCCAGCTATATCAATTCATTAATTCTTTGAGGGTATAATTAAGTTGGTTTTGCTTTGACTCCAAAAACTCTAGCTATCTATTTATGAAAATTCATTGTCTTCAAGACACTTCACTTGTTAGGAAAGAGGGAAGATAAGAAAACAGTTAACACACTGCTAAAACTTAACCAAATCCATTTATCTATATAGCTAGAAATTGAAGATTCTAACTTTCATGATTAGGCATGCATTTACATCAATTTCCCGATCGAGCTCCTCTCTGGCATGAAAAAGATAATACAATGTTGTAAAGGTAAAGGAAAAAGAGAAAATTGATAATAAAGTGGCCTTTCGGAGACTGGAAGCTCAAGATGGGAGAGGACCAATGAGGTCCACCACTACTTCATCAAATATTCCCTCCATGTCGGTAATTTTTTATGTATATGCCCATTGGAACTTTAAGGCTCTCATCGCCGTCAATCAGACGCACTCAGGAGAATCCAACTGCCCTCATTGGTCCAAATTATTAATATGACAATCCACTGTACTGATGAGGACGACAATAACAAGTTGTTGAGTGTCTTTATCAAAGTACTAGTATTATGACCAGATAGAAACAGCGGACTCAATCACCTTCATTAAATATCATCATCAAATCTAAATACCAGCTACTAATTTTACGTCAGTTCCATAATGGCTTGTCTTAAGTAGTCGGCTCTCGGCTGCTATATGAGATTCCGCTGTTTGAGCCGAGCCAGCTGAAATGTCCTTCAGAAGCCAGATGACATGGATTCTTAAACAAAACACAAAAATATCTGTGTCTTAAAAATGGAATGAAACTTTTATTTATTATATTTTCAAATCTAAAACCATTTCCAACATACGTTCACACTCCCCTATAGCTTATGCTCTACTGCTGTCCCCTCTGCTTCCGCTGCATCTCTCCTCTCTTCTGCTTCTTTCTCTTTCTCTGTGAGTTGGTGAAATGCTGAACTGAGCTTTGCTAGAGATACAAGATTGAAAATGAGGGGACCTTTGGGCGCTGTGGTAGGAAGGTACCCATCAAGTGATGGAAGTACCCAACTGGGTGGAATCATAAGGCACAACAGGAAATGCAGAGACATCGCTGTTTTGGTGATTTTCATAGCTTTCTGGATAGCAATGATTGTCAACTCCAGCTTTGCTTTCAACAAGGGAAACCCACTAAGGTAAAAATCTTAAAGCTTCCAACTTTATCCGATTGTGCTTTGCTGTGATAAATTTCTTGTTATTGGTAAATTCTAGTTTGAGTAATTTCCGGGGAATGTGATACTGTTTCTCAATGTGGTCCTATTACAGAGCTTATTCTTAAGGAAAATTGTAATGGGTCCGTAAGATTTGTTAATTTCTAAATTGCCATGTATATATCTCTCCTCTCCCAACCCTGTAGGATTTCCTTTCCTTTTATTACCATTTTGGTTTTTTCTTTCATCGCTACATGGGCATTTTACATAGATTCAAATTGCTTAAAATTGGATTTTGGTTTTAGCAATCGTATCTTTATTGGGTCTTTCACTACAAGATTTCCCCTAAGGACCTTTTGATTCTTCTTTTGCTGTTCTTATTATTTGATTTTTGATGAGTGCTCTATGGTTTGACAGGCTTACTTATGGGCTGGACTACAAAGGGAATGTCTGTGGGGATAGGCATGCACACCCTGGTCTTCGAGAATTGGAAGTCAGATATTGGTTAAATCCTAATCAGGTTTATCAGAGTGGCTTGAAGGATAGTCAATTCAAGCTGGCCGATGCCCGCAGTATATGCTTGTTGGATTGCCCTATGCCTTCTGAAGATTCACTTAACTGGGTGTGCGACTATCCTGAGGGAGATATCCGTATGTCAGCCAAAGATTGGACTGATAGGAATTATGATTATTTCGAGTTCCTTACTCCAGAAATGAGAAACTCCTCTCTTCAACTCCAGGGCCCTTGTTACCCTGTCCTATTTCCAAGTGTAAATGGTGAGAAAATCAGCGAACTTTACATTCCAATTCATTCATATATTGCTTACAAATATTCACCATCATACTATTTGTCCAGTTTATTGGAGCTGCCAATTTATAGCTCGAGTGTCGAATGTGTCTTTAAAGCACTGGCAGCAGATGGGTGGAGTTAACATCAATGAAGACATGGTCATAGATGAATCCATTCACAAATCTATCAATTCTCGGTCAGCTGTTTTAAAGGTTGAATTCATTCGTTTTTCATGCTGTTCTATAATAAACAGTTTGTAGTCTCATATCTGTTTGTCTTAGTTGGTTTCTGTCACACCCTAAAATATTCTATCTATGGAGAAAATAATCATTTTCATGTGTTTGCAGAGATACATGGCTGATATTGCAAAGTCATGGCCAGTATTGATCGTTTGTGGAGGAATTTTACCTCTGTTTTTGTCTGTAATTTGGCTTTTGATGATACGCCATTTTGTTGCTGCAATGCCTTGGATAACAGTGGTGCTCTTTAATGTTCTCATAGTGTCAGTCACCATGTTCTACTACCTAAAAGGTTGGTGGAATATTTCTGGCTATTTGGTGAACTAAATATCTGTTTCAATGGAAATATCAGTATACCAACAATAAACAAGATTGGAATACTCCTTTTGAATAAACTAGTTTGTAGATATGTTGTTTCAATCTCATATACATGAGTCTTCTGTTGTATCTGATATTTTAAAATATGAAAACTATGGTAACAAATATGTAACCAGCTGGTCTTGTCCACTTCGACAACTGAGTGATTCAAGTGGAAACCTGTTATACTTTCTTAAATAGCCGTGTTGCATTACCAAGCCAAATATATAGTTTGTCCTTTTTCCTAGAAATAAGAATGAACATCAATCAAACGTTAACCCTAAGCTTGTGTCGTCTTCTTCATTTTCAGCTGGATGGATTGGAAACGATGCTATCTCTCCTATCATCGGGGAGCCTGACCCATATATTCATGTGTATGGGAGGGTGGGTACCATTATTAACAAATGGATTCCTTTTACTGCAATGGTGTTTTTAGAATGTATGTCTTACTCAGTGTTTTCATTTCCAGGAACTAACTCATCTACGTGGTGTTGCTGTACTCATGACCTTTATAATGGCTGTTGCCATTCTCACATCTATTGCTATCATTCGACGGATTCTTATGGCAACATCTGTTCTTAAGGTAACTAGAATTTAACTTCTGAACATAGTCAGATTTGTCATGCATTTTCAAGAATCTAACTTCATGTTCATCCTTAGCTGTAAAACAATGCACAATTCAATTACTTTCAATTGATTGTCTGGAAATTTTTCCACAGGTTGCTGCGAAAGTGATAGGAGAAGTTCAAGCACTGATAATTTTTCCACTCATACCATATGGTATCCTTGCAGTATTTTACATGTTGTGGATCTCAGCTGCTCTCCACTTATTCAGCTCTGGCGAGGTTGTTCGGAATAACTGCAATTCTAATTGCTGCACATATGATCTCATAGCCAAACGGGTGAACTGTGATAGTTGCTGTGGATATAGCATTAAATACACACCCCATATAGGAGTTGCTATCCTTTTTCACCTATTTGGCATTTATTGGGCTACACAATTTTTCATAGCATGCTCTTCAACAGTGGTTGCTGGATCTGTTGCCTCTTACTACTGGGCTCGCGGTGAAGTATCTGTAAGTCACAATGACTGTTGCATAAATGAATAGTACAATTTCTGTCCAGGAACTGGTTCAGATCAAATTGTCAGTTGGAATTTTATCCATGTTGTTAAGTATACTCTTATGTTTCACAATGCAGGTTGAAATTCCTTTTCTTACTGTATTTTCCTCCATGAAGAGGCTTACGCTTTACAACCTTGGTTCTGTTGCTCTTGGCTCTCTAATAGTATCATTTGTAGAATCAATCCGATTTCTGCTTGAATCTATTCGTCGAAAACTGAAGCTCTCAAGTCACACACCTGAAGGCTGGATAGGCAAGACTGCACAATGCTTTCTCAGGTGCATTGAATGGACCATCAAATCAGTGAACCGAAATGCTTACATCATGGTAAATTTCATTGTTCTATCCTAAAGCAGATTTGTGTGAATGCATCATGTGGACGTGGAAATTTCTTTTTTATCTTGTAGTGTTGCCTTGTGATTAGCTTGCTTGGAGAGTGAGAGGTTCTTTTGTTTCCCACCTGCAGGTTGCTATAACGGGTAAAGGCTTCTTTAAAGCTTCTGCTATTGCCACAGTGTTGATCATGAACAACATCCTACGGATAGGACGTGTCAATGTGATTGGAGATGTTATTTTGTTCCTCGGAAAACTATGTGTGAGCCTCTCAAGTGCTGTGTTTGCTTTCCTCATGTTGGACACACACAAGTACAGTTCTGCTCATAACAAGATCTCATCTCCGCTCCTGCCTGTTGTGGTACGTTAACTATATCTTACTGTAAGAGTAGAGGATGAAGATCATTTCCCGTTTTAGAAAAGCTTGAGAGGCCATTTGGATTGGCTTTATCTTTTTGCTTTTGACAAGAAAGAAAAACTACTTGTGTGGAATTTTTAAGTATTTGGATTTGCTTTTGAAAAAGAAAAAAAGAAGCATCTTTAGGAGCTAAATTACCCACTTTTTCAAAAGCATGTGGGGTGTTTCTAAAAGAGAAAAATCAGAAGTAGAAACATGAAAAATGCATCTCTAAAAGTCAAAAAGCTGCTTTTGATTTCTGTATCTTCACCTCAAAAGCCAAAAAAAGCCAACCCGAACTAGTTCTAAAATTTAGCTATTGAAATCTCACAAGACACTTGGATAGAGGAAGAGTTGGGAAATAGTTACAGAAGAGTCTGCTAATATGTCATTTCATGCGAACCATTATGATGACCTCGTTTTGGATTGTGTAATGCAGGTCTGCTGGGCTCTTGGATATATCGTTGCGACTCTTTTCTTTGCAGTGGTGGAGATGTCAATCGATACCATCATTCTCTCATTTTGCCAAGATTCTGAGGAGCATCAAGGAACAGCCCAGTTTGCTCCACCCCTTCTTATTGAAACTCTAAACGACCAAAATGAGATGCAACGACTTACGCAAGGACCCCAATGAAATGTGTAATATTTTCCTAGTCTTTTAACCGAATTTCTAGAGTTATTCATACTCAGGCTGCTTATTTTTGCCACCTGAGTTGTTCCCTTATTCCCCTTGTATATATAGAACGGTTCCCGGAGGTGGGGTGCGTAGGTATCATGCCTACTTAGTCCAGAAATAGACAACCAATTTAATACCCTATTCTATTGCAAGAGCTTCCAAGTTCTGGCTTATGGGTTCACAGTTCATGTATGGGTTTATAGATCAACCCAATAATTGCTTCTTGTAACCATTAAGAAGGTGATGCCATGGCAGAAAGGATGAAAAAAAAAAAGAAGAGAATATATTTTCCAAAAGAAATTACTGAATAAATAATTTTTTTAACAATATATTATCATTTTCGTTTTCACATCTTCTTTGCCGAGGCAGAAAGCAGGGGAAAAAAAAAAAAGAGAATGTGTTTTCTAAAAAGATTACTAAATAAATTTTTGATGAAAATGTTATTATTTTCTTTTTTTACATCCTCCTTCAAACCAAAATTACCCATTTGGTAAAAAGAATTATTAAGGAATGAGAAAGGGAATAAAAAAAGAAATAGGAAAAAAATTTAAAGGAATCTTATTCTTTTATGATTTTTTATTTAGAAATTAAAAATATTTTGGGCCTAGGCCCGTTGAATCATCAAAGAATCTTTGAAGCAGACATGGGCTTAGCAAAAATCAATTGGGCCTATAGCCTGAAGAGTAGCCCAACCCAGTCATGCGCCACCCAAAAGCTCTCTTCGGTTGTAGCTTCGTTCCCGAAGTGAACCCTTCTGTGTAGACTTCGTACTTTCTTCTCTCGCTTTGTCGTTGGTTCGCTGATCGGTGTAGACGGTGTTAACTCTTCATATAAAACGTGGGTTTTTCTAGATTTTTATACGTGCAAATACTATTCGGGTTTTTCATTTTTGGTTTTGGAGTTTTACTGCTGAGTATGTTGGGTTTTGATTTTCAGTTGAAGCCTGCTTGATTTCGTTGGGTTTAAGGTGAATGAATGGATTGGTTTCTTGTTTCGAAGTTTCTCTCTTTTCTTTGCCAATCATTTGATATTAAGCATGTAAATTTATTTGAATTCCTGGAGAAGGGGGAAGAAGAAATATGTTTTGCATTTTGTTGTTCATGGCTTAAACACGTCGTGAATTTTCTGCCTACTTAGATGCGACTGTGAAATTGGTCTTATGATTTATTTTATTTTCTTAAAAAAATTTCAGCAAGCCATGGCAAGGGGAGTAATAGGGGATAAGTGGTCAATGAGAGTTCTTTGGGTTTGTGCCATTGGAAGTGCTTTCAGTAAGCATTTTGATCTTCTCTGCTGTCATTTTCCTTTTTCTTGAAGATTTTGTTTGATTTTGCTTTATTTTTTTTCATGTTATTGATCATGACTCTGCTTGTCTAGGTTTGTATATGGTTGCTGTAGAAAGACAAGCGCAGAACAGGGAGAGGATGCTGGCCGAAAGTTTGAAAGCAGGGGTAGGTGAAGGAGAAGAAGTTTGAACTGTGCTGCACAGCGAGTTTATGAAAAAACTGTAATAACATACTGCAAAGTTCCCCAGTTTCTTAAGTTGGGACTCACTCTATCTCACTGTGTAAACATTTTATTTCTGAACCAGTTTTCTGTCCATTTGCTATTATGAAGTTGCAAGTGTTTCTGCTGTGATGACTCAAATAGACATTCATTTCAAAGAAAAACAAACAGTAATGTTGTCGAGTCCCCTTTGATATTTCTATTTTATGTCTATTCTAGTAGTCTAATTTACACTCAATGCTTTACATAGTCAAGTGCAAGCTTACAGCCATGATAATGACCAAAACAAAGGGTTACACTTGATATGAAGGTGGTGGAGGCCAGAGATCATTCTTTATGAACCAAAAGTACCACCTTATAATTTCTATAATTCATGCAGAAACCAACTGTAGTAAGGTTGCATTTAGCCACTATTTCCTTTATTCTCCTCTTCTAGCTGGCAAAGAAGAAGATCTTGCAATTGCTTCTGCTCTGAGACTGAATGGGACTGATGAAGAAACTGAAGCAGAAGGTCGAAGGAGGGGCGTGACGGCTCTACTTGAAGTTTCATTAGCAATGGGTGAAGGGGTAGATGGAACAACCGTTACTGGTTGCAATTCTATCTGGGTACCGGCGGCCAAGTCGGTGGCAGTTCCGTGGTTGTCAATTAATTGATCATCTTCCTCAATAGACAATACTGTACTTGTGTCTGTATGCATTGTAGAATCATCAGGGAACATGCCATGTCTTCTCTTTCTCCTTGCTGCCTTTCCCCATCCGTGAATTGTCTCTCTTATCCTCTGTGGGATTAATGCAGCCTTGTAGTTTGTTCCCATCTGAAATAAACATACGAAAGTTGTTACAGAAGGCGTAGTCTGTGTTCACAACCTAGGTCCTATGATACAAAGTTTACAGTCATTTGCTTATTTTCGCAGCACGTTACCTGTGTAACCAGTGCATAGAGTGGCAAAGTGCTGTAACTGCAGAGAAACTGTCCAGCAAATCTACAAATTGGATACAAGAAAAATAACATTATTGATATAACTAACAAAATATTCGAGGCTATCACAACAAATTAAATTTCTGCATACCCCAAGATCAGCCTTAAGTACGCAAGAAGATGATTCTTAATGAAGCATGAATTGTAACCAAATTGCCACTGCAATTTCAAGAAATTAAGGACATTCAGTCAAATGGAAGGGTTGACAGGAAAATATATATATATAAAATTTGATTTGAACACTCTCATGTAGTTTCCTGATTTACAGTCTAGTGTCATTTAGGTTAAACAACTATTCTCATCACTCAAGGTCCCATTTAATATCAAAAATGGATAAGGAATTACCCAGAACCAAAAGAATGAAGCCAGTTCAAATGCATTCTACAAAAGAAGAAAACCAAGAAACATAAATCAGAAGTTGGTAGGGAAAAAAAATTTCAGAAAGAAAATTATTGTGCAAAACGTAGATAAAACTTGTCAACCTGGAAGAGAATGAAATGAATCAAGGACAACAGCAGTTCTGGCTTATTAAACCAGAAAAGTTCATCTCGAGGCCTCAACTTTGTTCCTGAGAAGAAGCCAGTGATTTCTGCGTTCTCCAATGCCAAGGTTGCAATAACATGCTGTAGCTTTGTTCCCACCAAAAGAACAAGCTGCATGTAAATACATACGAAATGCAAATGATACAGTTGAAGAGAAAATATGCCTATCTGAAAAAACTGAGACAAGGTAAGGGCCTTTTGGACAAGTGTCACCGGCAGTTCTACCAATGATGTGTTATATGTAGAACTTGTTGCATTAAGGTTGTTGGAATCATGAGAAGAGAGAAAATAAAGCAACTTACACCAATAGGAATGATAGCTATCCAGAAATAGAGATTAGATCCTGTTATAATCCAGAAAACACAATGGTTATAAGCTTGGAGAGAACACAAAACCAAGTATGATCTGATTACAATAACTTGGGGAATCTCACAGTAAAGAGAAAGTGAATGGCCAAGGGTGGTTGGAAACTTGGAATACCAACAATACTTTGGCAATTGCCATACCTTTAATGTTGAAAAGCATGAAAGCAACAACGAATCCCCAGAGTAGACCACTGCAAGAGATTTTGCAAACAAGTGTTCATCGATCAACTTTGTAATGAGAACCAAATTGTTTAAAACAATAAGAAATCAGAAAAATAAGGAACATTATCTAGTGATAAAGAGAATTTAATTAAGGTAAGAATTGACAAACATAGAAGATAGAAGCGGAACTACATCTTTAAACACTAAAGTTAAATGAGTTGATCATTATTGTTCACAAAGGTCTTAGGAAAAAGGATGATCATTTGGGAAAAGGCCACAAAAGATCTTATTATACTGGATGAAGAGAGATTAACAGTCAAAAGTACTGATCATGAAGCTGGAATCATAATAACCATTGAATTTCAACTATTACTAACCTCACACCAACTATCTTTTGGAATTCCTCTTCCATGGATCGAACCATGTAGCTGTGAAAATCATATTTTAATTTAAGGTTGTGATTCTGCCATGAATAAGAAAAACAGACTGAGTTCAAATTCACCAAATGACACCTAATATCACAGGTGCTTATGTTTAGCGAGATAATTTAAGAAAAACAGCCACAAAGATCCACTTGGAAGTGCATACCATGATGAAGCCTTTGCGGAGTGTAAGATAGTCAGCCCGAACCACAGAACGCCCAAATTGTCGGAAAAAGCATGTCTGCAATTTCATTAAATTTGGATTATATAAATGTGCAGTTATACTAATCTTAATCAAATGAAGACGAGGAAACAAAATGAAGTTCTGTAATTACCACCCAAACTAGAAAACGGTTTCTGTCTAATGGATTTGATGTATGTATTTTGACAAAAGTTGATTGCCTTCGCATTATCTTCTCTCTTGTGATTTCTGTTTCAATATATGAAAAAGTCAAACCACTCTGGGAAATAGTTGCAATTTAATTCACATCACCACACATGTTTATCCATAAAAACAGGTAAGAAGTCATCAGTGGGTTAATGTACACAGTACTTGTTTTGTATGTTTACTTGAATTTCAGCAGACATCAATACCTTATTTGTAAATTCAAAGAAACAAAAGGATACAAGAGCAGAAAAAAATAACAGACTTGGAAAAAAAATTCTTCATTCCATGATAACAGAAAATCTCAATGTGTTCTGAAATAATGAGCATGATGGGCTTACCAGTTAATGAATCATGCCGATCCATGTGAGCCAAATCCTCCCACGCCCTCCAACTGTGAATCTGGTTTAATTATTATGGTTACTATGTCAAACAGAAATCCTGAATAAGAGCCCCTTGATGTTTCATATTCCATGTTGAGAGTACTATATAGAACTAAGAACTTCCTATAACGTAGAGTATGAAATGGTCTAAGCACCTTCATGCTTCAAAAGACAAGATTGACTCTTTCTACGGTAAAGTAAGAAAATAGATTAATTATCACTGTCTTCAACTTAATATCATCGATTAATTTGCCAAGAGTAGCTCATCAAAACCTTGCTCAGATCAACATGTAAGATGACAGCACAAATAAATCACAGGTTGGGTCAATTACCAAATTCCAAATGAATAATATAAATCTCATCAACCAGAAAGAAACGCTAACTTACCTTCACAATTGCCAGTAACATTGTCAAGCAACTGTAAGATACATGTGTTACTGCCATGATAAAAATAAATCGGTGCAACTGCTCTAGACCTTCATAAGAAACAAATGGTTCATGACCCTGTTCAACAAATTCCAAATTTCCCTACATTAGTACAGAGAAGTAAAAGCTAGTAATACTCAAGCTTGAAATATTTAAAGTATATAGGCTATGCCTCTTTGCAGGAGTTTCGGATCATGCCATTCAAAATCCTCCTAAGTGAGTGTGAATAAGTTGAAGCCATCAGCAATTTACGTTCTTTAGAGGCATTATCTTCCATTTCTTCATCAATCTGAGATCTGGTGCATGGTGCAAAAGCATTATTGTAGAACTTCGATGGAACACAAATACTGGCTATGATGCTTGAGGTAGCTGTTAAAAGGAGTGATATGAATCCAAGCAGCATCAACTCTGAAGATAGAATTTCAAAATAATGATTTAGCCAATGAAAATAAAGAAATATCACAAAAATTAAAGTGTGCAAGAGTCAGCAGTCAGTCCCTAACTGATCAATAAGAACTCTTGTTTATTATTTGAAAAGACCAACTTAGAACAGAACACATGGTACCTTCTTTCATCTTCTCCACTGCTGCAAATAAGGGTTTTCGATTAGATTTCCTCAGCCACTGTGACCACAAAGAAACATAACCATACATTAGAATTGTCAAAACTTTCCTGTCAGCGCATGCTTGAGTATTGGGTTAGATGCATAAATTAGCTTTGCATTTTATAAGAATTTTCTGGTAAAACAAAATGAAGTATTTAGTCATTGAGCAGCTCTTAACCCTTCGTAAATCCAGCAAGCTATGAAATGTTTCCCTTTCTACGGTAAACTTATCAAAACTCAATAAAGATTCTAGAAATACTTACATTGCTTAAACGGTTAATGGAACGCTCCACAAGCAAAGAAACGGCAACAAAGATCGTCAAGACAGTGGCAACAGACCATGTTGGAGTCAAGGCCAATGACCGTGTTTCTTTATCATTTTCTGCCATTATTAACTATCCTAATCACGGGCCAATCCTTAATATGAGTATGCCTTCAAAAATCAGCCATTGAAGATCACTAATCAAAATAATAGCTACCACAAGGTGCAAAATCATTAGTCAACCTATAACTTGCTGGCATCATACTACATTCTATCAGTAGAATCCTAAAGGTAGAACCTATCATCAACAGATATCAGCAGAGTAGTTTCTAATTTACATACAATAACAAAAGGGGATGGTTAATAGAATCTGGAAAGAAGCTTCTAGTAACTCCTTCTCCAACACAGATACATTAGTACCATGGTCTCGCAAGCTCGAGTATTAGGAACAAACCAACATCACTTGCAAGAACTATGACTTCGTCTTCACTTCAAGTTCTTAGATACGTGATGCTACCCCAAAAAGAAAGAAAGGGGAAAAAAAAAAAACGCTGTAGCTTTTCCCAGTAGAAAAGGTAGAGGGGGAAAGCAAATTGCCTGGCTGGATTTCTCTCACTTTCTCCAAAGAAAAATAAATTTTCTTTTCCCCCCTTTAAGCTTTTCATGCACTTTTTTGTCCTTTTCTGCTCGTAGTGGAACTATTAGTCCAGAGTCATTTAGAAATTTAGCTCACATTTCCACAAACAATACACAGGCTCTGGAAATAAGCTCATCTCGGATCTCCTCCCTCAACGATAGTAACCAGCTTAAGGCTGTCTCCAAACCACGAAAGGTCTCTGCTTTTCCAATAAAACTAGTATCCCACACTCTACGGGGAAGCTATATCACAAGCAAACCCAGAAGCCAGAAGGCTTAGGCACAAGATCTCTTTGACTCTGTAGCGAGTTTTCAAAGAGTGAAACTAGAGAACATGTTAAAAGGCTTACCAAAACTGTTTTTATGGTTGGTAGGCTTTACTCTCTAATAACTGCAGATGCAGGGAAGGGGGTAATGCGCGTCGTTTCCAGCTGCACTACTATCCTCACTGGCTCACGCTATATTTTCGCCAGAGATGCGTTCTAACTAGTAACTACCAATACAAACTCTATAAAATAGTAAAATACGTATTAATTATGATCTTCCAAAAGAAATTATGAAAAACCAAAAAAAAAAAAAAAAGCTTAATTATTTTATTTGAGTACAAACCAGATTCATAATTATTTTACATAACTTGTTTTAAAATCAGTTCTCTTCTTATAAATTCTTTTCTTTTTTCTCTGATGGTCGAAGAATCTAATACAAACACTTTTTATTTACATTAATTTTCCTTGATTCAAGTATCATTTTACACTAATCTATGCCTTGGAATCTCACGGTCTACATATAATAATGAGATTTCCCTTCCCAATAGGATTGAAGTTGCAATATATTATTATCCTAATATAATAATCAGATCGCATGAAGCCTAAGTGTAAACAGCTGAAGAATAGTTTCGTGCATGGTATATTCTCGTTGATTTTTTTTAGAAGAGTTACACTTTTTTTGATTAATACAAAGAAGGCTTTCTTACATTCCAAATGTCCCGAATCTTTATACTGAGACCAACTGGACACGTGGTTCCAAGAAATTTCCTCCAGGTCGACACTAGAACATGAAGATACTGTAAAAGCAAAAACTAGTAGTATACTGCCAACTCAAAATCCAATGCAGTGTGTTCAGGTTTCGGATACCATTCCATTCTTCACTCAACTAGTCCTCAAGTACTAGTCCCTCTAATAAAATTGCTTCTTTTACACTATATATTTGACATATGATGAACTTAATTAAATGAATCAAATTACATTAAGATTGGGTCATGAACATTGTTTTGAATATTTACGAATGACTATATAATGTAGTCTGTAATGCTCGTGATCCAATGGCTCGTGGGTTTCACATCAGCAACCACATCCCAAGATTTCCAACTTCAAACACCAAGCCAGCTTCAAGGGGCACCATCGAACATGGGATGTAAGAATTCCCATGAAGAGCTTTTAATAAGCAGGGACACTCTAGTTATATCGGACAAAGACATCACTTTCGTAGCTACAGCGGGTTGGTAGTCTGTAATGCTCAGGGAGGATGAATGCAACGCTGGCAACCCCAGCTTCAACCCTCCATAGCCAAGAAAATAAAATAAAGTCATTACTTTTATAGGTTATCACTCAAGATGGGGATCAAAGGAAGAGCTGGTAGTATTAATTAATCTTACGACACAGACCAGTGAGCCCTCTGGTTTTCTTCACTTTCTTCTGTCAAAGAAGAGAAAGGTGGGTTTGGGGTTACTAGGTGACAAGGGAAAAGTGTGATTGTCAACTGAATTCAATAGATTTTGTATTTGTTCCGAACATAGGATTATTTGTTCATTTCAATTAAAGTAGCGCTCCAAATTCCAAACACGTTAGAAGATAATTCCTTCTATCCAGTACGTATCCAAAGCTCAGTTGACGGATCTTAACAGATATAATACAATAATAAGCTTCATTCATATCCAAAAACAGCCAACAGTTAAAATTCCTAAGAGCAAAATTGATTTAGAGGCTGACGTATCCCCAAGGCAGAACTGCGTTAGACGGGCAGAGCAAATGGTGACGATATGAAAACTGACAACTCTCCCCAAGAAAAAAACTTACGATTCACTAGTTGGAACCTGCTCCGCGTTTAAACTCTCGGAAGGAAGAGGTTGTTCAGATGGAACCTCAGTGGCTGGAATCTGCTGCTCAGATTCGTCACTGTCGCTATCAGTGGCCAGATCATCTTCACCGTTATCATCCTCGTTCTTTTGCTCAGAATTATCATCCTTCAACTCGATCTCATTAAATAAATCCCTTTGAACAGGTACACTTCTTTGTTGCTGGGATGAAAGAACATTCGCAATAGCTTTAAAAGCCGCAGAAGCCTGATTGCTGTCAACTCCAGCATCAATGTCTACACCATTAACATTGGGTTCCACTTCCTCAGATGTGTCATCCTGCCGAGGAGGAGGAACAAAAAAGGGTATTCTACCCCTCTGCCAATCATGAAGTACCATCTTTGCAGCAGTCATCAAGTCAGGCTCACCACCCTGGAGAGAAGAAAAAAAATTCAGAGATGAAATAGGCGTTGCTTTGATTCGTAGTGAAGACATTGCTTTACTACCAGACAAATGACGAAAGAACTTCCTTAAAACAGAGCACCTAAAATCAAATTTGGTATTTGGATGATCAGCATAACAACGCTGCTGAATTGAAAAGGACTTTTAGTTATTTGACAAGACACTCATGTGGTATAATGCAAGAACAAAGAGTCTTGGGACTAACATACCTTCAAGAGTTTGCCACTTGACTTGCAAAGCTGTACTAGGAAGTCATTCTCATCGTCCCTAACAACAACAAAAAGATATTGTCACAGGAAATACATTTTAAGTCCAAAACTGGTAATAAGCAAGCGAAAAGCATACACAAAAGGTTACACTTCAGAAGAATCATACAACACCATTTAACATAAATAAACGCATAAAAAGACTAGGTCTTAAAAAATAGCATACCATGCTGTAATCCTATATGCTCTTTCTAAGTGCTCCTTCTTCACACGTTTCAAAACTTCACCTATATGTTCAGCAGCATCTTGCAAGTTTGTCACACGTACCTGGAAAAAAAGCTTGAGGTGTTTAGCTTGATTTTGATTATGTGTATCCTCAACTAGTTTTCTTAACAATATATTAATGATCGTATAATAACATTTTTCAGGAAAATAACAAAGATACTATTAACAATTGATGTTTCTGGACAAAATATTCTTATCAAAGCAACTGGCACCCGAAAAAGAAAAAAAGAAGATACAACTAGAAAAAGCAAAGAACATACCACACCCTTTAGCACGATATCTGTTTCAGAGTCTTTGTTTTGGTAATAAACAACACCCGGGCAGTCAATCAAGAAGATCCTCTTTGTGAGAGTTATATACTGCCAAACTTTAGTCTCCCCTGGAATAGGAGCTACCTTGCATACCTTTACGACAAAAGTGGATATATAAGTCAACTAACACATTGAAATGCTTATTCCATATATAATACAAATTTTACAATTTTACTCAGAAAATCTTCAATTTTTAAGACATTCACCTATAGACAGCCTATCATGATTACTGCAAGCAATATATTGCATGCACACATCTTAATTAAGACTTCAACTATCAATCCTCACTTATTTATAATTTCCATACATAGTTCACAACAGAAGCAGAAGTTAAGAAAGAGAAAGTTAAGAAAGAGAAATTACATTCTTTGTTCGTAATGTGTTGATCACTGATGACTTCCCGACATTTGGATATCCAACAAATCCCACAGATATTGCTTGCTTGTCACTTTTCAATCGGGCAAATTGTCTCAACACCGAAAGGAGTGAACCCTAAGCAAAAACAAAACCAATAAGAAAACAAGTAATAACATAAGCCAAATTCAATAAAGATTAAAACAAGTATATCAGAAATACTTCAATAGGCAGATGGATCAACGTAAACCAAATTCAATAAAAATAAAATGTCAGAAATACCTTTCCAAAGGACTTGTTAATGCTTGCATGGAATGCTAGAGTTGGATACTCTTTGGACAAAACTCTAAGCCATCCTTTTGTCGCCCAAGCAGGGACCAAATCACACTGAGAAAGGCAGGGCATTTATATTCTTTTTGAACAGCATATAGCAACATAGCAACATAAGGGGTCATTTACCAACACCACAAAAATTCCATGATGGGATACTACCAACCTTGTTTAGCAGAAGAATCATGTGTTTATGCTTGTAATTTTCCTTTAAATGCTTCTCTAGATGGTAACATCGAGTACCTTGTGGGTCCCTTGCATCTAAAACCTGCAATGGAATACATTGTGAGGGTTAAAGAGACACTGAAATTCAATCGAGATGTGATCTACCTTATATGTGTACATGAAAATGCATAAATAAAATCAGATTGAAAACAAAAATCCCAAAAAACTCCCAACAAATTTTCTCATGCTTCCCTTATGTTACCATGGCAAGCTTCCAAGTATCAAATACAATGCTTCCATGGACAGAGCAAAATGAGTTTCAGAAACTTGCACGTCTTATGAAATTGCAAATTTGCAGCAGAATTATAAGTTTTTTTACCCAATAACATGTATTTAAATCTTATATGATAAATTATAAGTTTTTTTACCCAATAACATTGCAAATGCAAAAGCATCTAAGCCAAAGGCAAATGATACCTGGACAACAACATCAGAAGAGTCTATCACTTTGTAGAGCTCACCCCATATGCGCTTACTTTGACCTTTTTCAAACATTGTATGGCGAACTAAATCTCTAAAACCATCTTCTTCTTTACCTTCTACAGATCCGCTAGCATCATACTTCTGCTGGAAAGCCTCTGTTAAGGTAGGGGAAAATGGAAAAGAAAAGATACAATAAGTCCCATCTTTATTTGTTTCAGGAAATCATCAATTACATAAAACTCATCGCCATAAGACAAATAAAAAGCCCTAATTCTTAAATGTAAATTATCATATAAATGAAGTAAACAAACCCAACAACAGAAAATGTCATCGGTAACCATGGCACAGCATAAAATAAGTTAAATTATAGAGAAGTTCTGTTTTACCCTGAGAATTGTCAGCTTTCTTGACTAAGGACTCATAATCTGCTGCCAAGAGGTTAGGGCGTTTCCTTTTTGTCTTAGGTCCAAATGCATCCCCAAAAGGCTCTCTATCAAGAAGATGAACTCTTGCTTGCTATATTCCAAAACCATAAATTAGCAAAGAAACACGCAGCAATGATTTATCAAGACACAGAAATTTCGTCAAAATTAAGCAACTTTCCAAAGAACAATACTTGAAGGTAAGTTTTAAAACTGGAAATAAAAAATTTTAACTAATAGTTTTAATTTTTGACCAGGCAGACCATATATCTAAAATCTGTCTAAGAAAAAATATTGCAATCAACTTTTAGAATATACGTCCTTTATAATGCCAAAAATACAACCTAACATCATAGCTCTTCCAAGAGAATAAACATATAGGTGTGAAATGTCTTCTTCCAAGAGAATAAAAAATATACGTGTGAAATATGTGTGTGTGAGAGAAAGAGTACGAGGAACTTGAGAAAGGAAACAGACCTTCTGGTGATCGTTTAAGAGGGATAAAGGCAGTTTCCTCTCGTTCAAAATGACAACGTTACTGTTTGACATGCGGTTTTGCAGCTCTTCCCGGAAAAATTCAAGCTGTTTTTGATTTACAACACGAGTATTTCCTATAGATTTAGACCACAGGAAGGTTAATATATAGATAATATAATCCGATTCTTCTACATATTCTATAGCAAATAATTCAATATACGAGATTGGCACTATTTTTTTGTCAGAAAGACTGACACCATTTACCACGATTATTTTCACTATCATTTCCTTTGTCATATGCCAAATTATTGCAATTATTGCTGCCAATGAAGAATATACTATCTAATTAAAAGTGGGATATCTTAACACTTCAATCATCATCAAAAGCAACTCCACATGCTATCTGATTGTTCCATTTAGTTTTCTTAGTAGCATAAGCCATCACATGTTATGTTTTAGGAGTTAAAACGATCATGCACATTTACACTATACATTTTTTGCACTGACCCAAAATGAAATGCAAAAAATAAAGGGGATATATTAGTCATGCAGAATTCAACTCACCGAACCATCTACGATCGGGTTGGATGCGGGTATTCGGCAACTCCTTGGATTGAAACTCATTCTTCAAAATCTTTCCTTTACGATCTCTCGAGGGTTTCGTATCGTACATCTTAAGGCGCCGAACAGTAGCGGCACTACGCGAGCCCTTGTTGCTGTCATTGCTCCTGTTCACATCAAGTGAATGCTTTGGTTTTCCTGACACATTTACTTTCTTCTCCTTCTTCTTCGTCATCTTCACTCACCTACAAACAAAATTAGACCCCAAAAAATTATTTAATCTAACGTAAAAGAGCTAGATTTATGACGGAACTGAGGCAGCTTAGCTCCCGGAAAGGTGCAGAGAAAAACAAATCCAATATTTTCTTCTTCCTCTGATGTCAAAACAGTAGAAGCTTACTTCTTATAATATGTATCAACACGTCTTCAGAAAAATGGAGAAACAAGGCCGCTGAGCTGAGCTGCTCTGAGATTGAATCGAACTGTAAGAGCGGTACCCGCCGAACACAGTTAAGAAGTAGGGTTTTTAGCGCTTGGCAGCGGAAACAGTTGGCAGAAAAGTGGACTTTTAAATTTTATTTTTAATATATTTTTTAATCTTTACTCTCAGAAAATGGATTTTTCTCTCCCGTTTAGTCGGTTACTTGTTGGCCCAATAAAGATTTTGGGCCAGCACGCAGCCATTCAATTTTATTTTATTTTTCGCTTGCAACCATTAATTTTGAATTAGCGGATTTTTTTTAAAAAAAGACTAAACTACCATTTTACAAATACGATAAATCCCAAACATAAATTTAATCATGCAAACTAAATTTCAATAACCAAAAGAAATTCTCTTCGAAATCAAAAAATATATATAACGATCCAAATAGAAGAGTATGATGAGATGAAGTACAAGACTACAACTTTCAGATTAAAAAAAAATATTATAAGTTATAACCATATTATATGATTTTTTATCTGATGTTATATCTTTTTATTTGAATAACAATATTACATGATTATTATATTTCAATTATATTTTTTTGTGTTAATTTAATTTTAATTAAGGGTACAGAACCCCCCCCCCGGGGCGGAGGTTAATTTTTATAATTTATAATTTTAATTTTAATTTAATTTAATATCCTGATTATTTGAATTTGTAATATATTACAATCGCTGATTAGATTTTTTAACGGGCCAAACTGATAATCCAGTTCACCTTACTGCATCACCTTTCTTCTATGACTCGTCCCATCGCATCGTGCTCACTGCACTAGATCGTTTCATGGATCGGGTGCTAAAAGCTGCGCGAGCCTCTGGTTCTCTCAACCTTTCGAATCGCTCGCTCAGGCAAGTTCATCTCTCACATTTTCCACTTTTGGTGATTTCTTCTACTACTGATGCTATTTTGCATTAATTCTTCTGCTCTCACTTGAATTCGTGTTTTGATTTTCAGGGAAGTGCCCAGCGAGGTCTACAGAAATCTCGATGGACTGGGGAGCGATGACAAGTGGTGGGAGGTAGCTTTACTTATTCCATTTTTTGCTTCCTGAAAAGTGAAAACCTTAGCTCAGATTTAGCAATCTACTCAGTTGATAGGTGTTTTTAAGTGGGTTGATCATTTATTGATTCTTTACAGGCTGTGGACCTCCTAAAGCTCATTTTGGCTCATAATGATATTGAGACAATAAAGGAAGATTTGAGAACTTTATCTTCATTGACTGTATTGAATGTCAGCCACAACAAACTCTCTGAGCTTCCGGCCGCCATAGGAGAGTGAGTTTCCAGAACACTTTTGTTTGGTCAGTTATCCAGAATATGTTAACTGTCTGAAAACACACACATTTACTGAAGATATGGATGCAGTAGTCCAATCCGTGCAAGATTTCCATAATTATTTCTATGTGGCAGGCTATCTCAGCTGAAGTTATTAGATGTGTCGTTCAATTCAATACATAAAATACCGGAAGAAATTGGTTCAGCAGCATCGCTTGTCAAGTACGCTACACTTACCATTTCGCTCTTGCTCCTTATGTTTATTTGCTGCAGGGGGAAAAGAATTTGCCAATTTGTTTTTTGTTCCTATCTATAATTCATTTGCAAATGTAATTTCAGACTTATGTGATAGGGTGGTCATGGATTGGCTATGTGTCTAGAGAATAGAAGAGGGCAGAGCAAATGAACATGGAAATTACATGATAGGCCTTATTATTTTAATAGAATGGGTGGTGAATTAGATCGGTGGTGGGCCAATATTTACGAGTTCTACAACTTAAAAACAACCTCAATACTTGGAAGTTCAAATCTTCGCTGCACTTAAGAAACAAAACTAGGTTTGGATTCACTCATTCGGGTTATTCCATAATTTCTTTTACAGGATATATCTCTTATAATCAGACAACTACGGCTTTTTGTCAGATTTGGGTATCTGTAGACTATTTTTACATCACTTGTTGCGATTAAAACAAGTAAACCTTAAGATTTTTGGAATTGAGATGATCAAGGGCATAAGAGAAGTCAAAAATAAATAAATAAATAAATAAAAGATAAAAATGGGAAAGGTGGTTCAGGAAAAAAAAAAAAAACAAAGAAGGTAAACTTGACATCCGGTCACTGTCAGCAAAATACCACTTTGGCAAGATGTTCTGGTTAGCCAATTGATAAATTCATACTTTGGTTATATTTCAAGTGCATTTAAGATGATCTTGATGGTGTTTGATTATGGCTTAATGGTCATGCTAAGTTCTGAAAAAATAATGATGGTGGGGGAAGTAGAAAAAGGAAAAGGAAGAAGAGGAATAACAAAGTCTGAATATATGGTTAAAGCATATGGCTTTATATTGTAAGCAGTTGACTCTTGATGATATTCTAAATATTACTGGTGTATTGTTTATTTGTCATTCTAAGTTCAAATAAAACTGGGAGACTACCCTATACATCTTGAATATGGTATTCTCTGTGTTTTTTCTTTTTTCTTTCTTTTTTGTTTGTGTCATGAGAAGGGCAGGAGCTATTATGCTCTTTCTTTGTGGTAATGTGAATTTTTGGAAGTAGTTATCACGTGATGTGGTATGCCTGTTAAAGGATAGAGGAGCATTCCTTTACTATTTTTTTACACTGGGCTACTGTTTCTGGCAATTCAGGGCTTTAGGAGTGCATATTTTATGTAAACCTACAGCATAGAATTGTAGCTGCTTTTTTTTTTTTTTTTTTTCATATATACTCATCTAATATTATCTTAGTGATTTTCTTTTCATTTAATCAGCTTTTATATGATTGTTGTAGGCTTGATTGTTCAAACAATAAGCTTAAGGAACTACCGAGCTCACTTGGGAGATGTTTGGAATTGTCCCAATTGAAGGTAACACTTTATCTCGTTGAAACTGCTGACTAAACATTGTTTTGTTCTCAGTGATTCTAACACAAAAGTGGTTTGCTCCATCAATGGCATGTGATATATATGTATATATCTTAGCTCAGCCTTGGAATGGTGTCTATTTAAAAAAAAATGGAATTGTATCTCGTTTTTTTGTAAGTCTAAATTTGAATTGACGGTAATTTTGTCCATAAACTTCGTTCAATGTCCTCAATAGTCATCACAATTTTAAATCATATTCCTGCAACCTCAGTGATCAATAACTATGGGAATTTTAAGCTAATAGCTTATGTCCTTTATCTTTTATGTTTCTTCTTAGGTTGCTATACCGGAATTACTTCAAACAGCCATGGGATTTTCCCTGTAGAACCCATCATTCTTTGCAATTGTGAAATCATTAAAAAAGTTTGCTATTTGCATATCTTGTTCATTTTTTCATTGACATGTATGCTTGTAATATGTGTTTTTTTTTTTTAATGAAACGGGTCATCTGATACTCTTTTCCTAGGGATCAAACAATCTTATTTCCAGCTTGCCAGAAGATCTTGCAAATTGTTCAAAATTGACCAAACTAGATATGGAGGTAGTAGCAAAATTTAACATATTAAATACATCGCCAACTTCCTCTTGTTTGGGCAGGTTATGATTTTGGTAACTGGTACTATAAGTACATCTTCTTTTCTCTGTCTTGGCCAGGGAAACAAAATTACAATGATATCTGAAAATCTCATTTCAGCATGGACCATGCTCACTGAATTCACTGCCTGTAAGAGTCTTTATGTAATCATATATTTACCCAGCCCCCTATATGATTTCTGTTAATTATAACGATCTTACCAGTAAAATTTTCAATATGGTGAAGTTCTTTCTGTTGTTATAATTGCTGCAGCTAAAAATTTGCTGAATGCCATACCTGCTAGCATTGGAGGTCTGTCCCGTCTAATTCGTCTTGATCTGCATCAGAACAGTGAGTTGCTAAATTCAGTTTAAAACATGTTTTGATTTTCTCTTAATCTTGTCTTAAATTTTAGATGTATCTATGACCTGTGCAGGAATTTCAACCATCCCGTCATCAATCATGGGTTGCCACTCGCTTGCAGAGTTTTATATGGGGTTATATTTTTACCCATTCTGATGCTAGCCTTCAAATATTTAAAATCATATTAAACATTTGATTTTCTTTTGCATTAATCTTCTATGCCCTGATACATATAATTTTTTTTAACCCAAATTTAGGAATAACAACCTTATTGCCCTGCCAGCGGAGATAGGGGCCCTTTCTCGTCTAGGGACTTTAGATCTTCACTCTAACAAGGTAGCTTGAACTGAACTTGCTTCTTTATTCTTACTTCTATTTTGTTTATCTTCTCTATGGTTCTCCTTGGTAATGTATTGGGACTGAGAAAAAATAAATAAACTATTCATCTTTTGTCTTCAAAATCTTCATATCAGTGACGATAGTGATCCAAGCAAATATATCATGAATAAGTTATAAATTCTATCTGAATTCATCAATAATTTATTGGAATTTCCTTTTCAATGTGTTGTAAATTGAAGTTTGAATTTACATTATTCCATTTATGTGGCCCTTTCCTTATATATGCTTTCTTACCATGAATAAGCTTGGCAGAGATTGTTGATATTTATAAACACAGCTCTCTGCATCTTAGATGTGAAACTTTTGATAGCAAAACAACAAGACAGAATACCAGAAAGGAAGGTTAGTCAACCTGCACATAAAGAACATTAATGAAGTTTTGAATTGAATAACCACAATTTTGGAAAGCTTTTTATATTAAATACACCTAAAGGGATAAATTATTTATTCTTAATATATCTTCAAAAATAGTGCATTTCTGAAGGCTAATAATGAGCAGACATATTGATGACATGTAAGAACCAGAGGACAAATAAAACTTTTTTTTTTCTATTTCTTTTCTGGGAAAATAAAGATCATCCTCACTTTCAAGGCAATGATCCCTTCTCTGCTAAACTAGAGTGAACCCAAATACTTCAATGAGAGATTATGACAGGTCTTATGCCCAACTCGGATAATTCTGGTCTTTACAAATATTAGTGGTTTTTTATATATACAGTTTAGAAATTTTGGTGTGAAGATGAATTGTTACCATAAATAGGTTGTTAGCCTTGTCGATCAGTTCTTTACAGTTTTATGTCAAGGACACTTCAAATATGTATTTATGTTATATACTAACAAATTGTGTGGATGGGTATGCACTTGAGTTTATAAGCAATAAATGGATGATTTAGCATTAGGTTGCATTTCCATTGAAGTAGAGAAACCTCCTCAAAAGAACATATCAAAATTTGACATAAATTTCTTCTCTTTCTTTTTTTTCGGTTTTTGAGCTGTGGTGGCAGTAATATCTTTATAACACTATTTGCTGTTTCTTTATGTTATGTTACTACAGTTGAAAGACTATCCAGCAGAGGCATGCGACTTGCATCTTTTAGTCTTGGATCTTTCAAATAATTCATTGAGTGGGTTACCCTCTGAAATGGGTAAGGTTAGCCAATATTAGTACTGTGCAATTTTTTAGCAGGAACAGAAGTCCTATATAGCTTAAATTAAAAGATGATTTCTACAAAAAATCTTGACTTTTGTTCCTCGCTAGCTACCTCATAATAAGCTGGCTATCTCTATTTATCTAATTCCAGTAGCTAAAAGATAATTTTTGGTGCTAGCATTTGTGTCTGCTGTGAATTTTCTTCATTATTGAGAGTCTTCTCTACTGTTATTGCATTTCCTTTCAAGAAACTTTTTCTTGTTGGAGTAGTGACACTTTCAACCAAGATAGAGGAACTTGTAACCGGGATTTTATGCAGCTGTCTAGGGAGTTGTCCCTCCTGCATTCTTACACATTAGTGCTGCAAATTTCTTATACTTTAGTGTGTGAATCTGGCAATTTTTTAATTTCATCTGGTTTACAGATACCATTGCTTGGAAAAGTATGCACAAGCAATAAAACTTCAATAATGTATCAACTAGCATGACCCAGATAAAAATACTACATCAAAACATTTACTGATTGGTTATTAATTAGCTTTAATGCAGACCAATTTTGGCATAGTCAAAAGTAACATAAAGAATATGTAACATGAATAAAGAAATAAACCTTAATATTTTATCTTGTTTAGGTAAGATGACGACCTTGAGGAAACTTCTGCTTTCGGGCAATCCTTTGCGAACTCTTCGAAGGTACAGTACAGTGCATGATTTGGCCATTCTGCTTCAATACTTGTAATTACTAGTGATTCTCATACTAATGCTCATTCTCCTCAGCTCTTTAGTCTCTGGACCTACACCAGCATTACTAAAATATCTCCAAAGTAGACTTTCCAAGAGTGAAGGTAACTTTTACCTCATAACCTACGCCTGATTCTATCACTTATTCTAGAGATAGCATTCTAAATTTCTTCTGCAGATTCTGAAGCTTCAACCACAAAAAAAGAGGATGTAATTACAATGGCTGCTCGATTATCTATCAGTTCAAAGGTGTTACTTTTTTTTCCCTCTCCCTCCCCGTCTCTAAAATGGATCATTACTGTGGTTGGCTCTGTCACTGCCTCTCTGCATTAGCTGCTTCAATGGGATCAGAAACTATGTGTTTGTGTGAGAGAGAGAAAGAAAAAAAGAGAGAGAACCTGAGAGAATGTGGATATGCTTGACTACCATATGCTAATCTTTTTGTACTATACTTGTAACTTGATGTCCTAGAATCCAACTAACGTACAGCTGTACACAATATTATCTACTTACACATGTCTATTCTATCTGGAAAAAAAAAAAAAAAAAACTACTATTTATAATTGCATACCTGATAAAACTAGTGTCAAATAGTTGCGTGCATATAAACACTGGCTGAAGAACCCACCCTGTAGTCTTCTGCTGGGAGTGCCTAACATGATACTCTTATGTGGTGCAAGTTCAACTACCAACAAATAGGCATGTGGAGGAATTTTTATAACACAAAAAGGAAAAATACTGAGAGGAATCTGTTTTGACTGGTTGCAGTTTCAAAGTGCTTCCTGGAATTCAATATTAATATCTTATGCATTACGAATGGGTTTAACATATAAATTGACTGGATGTGACAATGGTTTCGTTACTCCATTAATGATGTTCTCATGTTCTCAGTTGCAAAACAACATAAAGAAACATAAGAAAAACAAGGGATACATCTTTGTTTGATATGGATTTAATTTAACTTCTTATTGAGATACTACCTGTTTGTCCTTAATGTCAATGCTAATAATTTCCCTAAAGAGTTCTGAGCTTGGGCTGCTTTTCACCTAAATTGGTCAACTAGATTATTCGGTGCCCTGTTTTTCTGGGTAGCCAGATTCATATAAACAGAGGAAGAGATCCATCCTACTAATAATATTAAGTAGAAAAATCATTTGATCAATCATACAAAAATTATTATGTAGAGTGGGAAATTTGTAATGCTTGTTAATCTGAGATGTTATAAGGAAACTTAAAGATGGAATTAAATTTACTCTAATGAGATCAGATATTGCTTGCTTGGGAGATGCTCGAGTTTTAACAGCATATAATATATAATTATGATTCTTAGTAGCTTGTTAGTTGCGCCATGTGTGTGCTGCGTCTAATCAGTTGTTTACTCAAGCTTAAGACAATGCTACATGAATAAAAGAGTTGGGATAACATATGTACTATTATTGTCTGAAATTATCAAATTTATGATTATTGTAGTTTTACAATCTTGTGGTTTGACCAGGAAGTTTCTGATGCCTGGGTATCAATTTTATTGTTGAACTGCTAGCCGCATCTGTTGTTATAGAGGGGGAAAAAAGTATGCGAATTGGTTTGGGTTATTTGCAAGATCTTCACTGCACTAGTTTAACCCAGAGTCAAACTATTATCCAACTACAAATAGCATGGCTTTGTGATTGTTAATGTTGCAACTTTTTTATTATATTCAGGAACTTTCTTTGAAAGGGCTGGGATTGAGCACTGTTCCATCAGAAGTCTGGGCAACGGACGAGGTCGTTAAACTTGATCTTTCTGGGAATTCCATCCAGGAGTTGCCCGTTGAACTTTCTTCTTGTGTTTTCCTCCAGGTAAAATTTTATTGTCTAGCTGTCCTTCATATGATTAGTTTTGAAGTATAACTGTAATATGCTGTTTACAAATTATAACAGTTAACCAAAGTAATGTTATAGATTGCCTAAAAGCGATGGTCTATCTCTTCATGTGAGTCCTGGACTCTCAAGAATTTGAGTCAGCATGTTGATTGATTGATAATAATATGAAAGCTTTGGGAGCATTTGAAGATACAAATATTGCAATAAGGTTCCTATGCTAGCAGAATCTGAAGACCCGTAGATTAGTTAAAAAATACAAGTTAGCAGTTTTTTTTTTTTTTTGCCTGAAATCCATATGTGACGGTCCTGCCCCCTTCCCAACAGGTTGGTAAAAGAACACATACTTACAGAGTAGATAAGCTGAAGAAATGCATTATTTGGCAAACAACCACAAATAGTTGCCTGATATTTTGTTAGACATTTAACTAATAAATTTCACCTAGCTCATATTTGACTGATGACTAGCCTAAACTGCACTATTTAGATGTATGCATTCTCGTGAATCAATTGATACTTTTCGACAATTGTTCTCTCTTTTCTCTGGTTACATCCATATTGCTATAATATCCTTTGAAATTCTCCTGTTAATCCATCTTTATATTTTTCACTTTGCAGACGTTGATTTTATCCAGGAATAAAATTGAAGACTGGCCAGGTTCAATTCTTAAGTCACTTTCGGGCCTTTTGTGTTTGAAGTTGGACAACAATCCCCTAAGAAAGGTAATGCCTTGAGATCATCGCTCTGTTGTTTTTCTTGTAATATTTTATATGAGAACCATTGCTGGATGAACTATATAAAAGGTTATATTTCCTCATGGTTGACTATTTTCTGTTAGTACGACTTGAAGATTCTTCAGATAGATTGAACAAAAATCACAAGTATGTCTTATTTCTTTTACAACCTTGTCATTGACAAAGTCAAGTCTTTCATAATGAAACAAATATACTTGAATTTCCTTATTCAATGGTAACATGTCTATTATGTTTGTGGATCTCAAATCCCCCCTTGTCTCTCACAAGAAGACAGAGAGGAAGGGAGAACTCCAACATAATCGAATGGGTAATCTATTTACAAAATGTTAACATTTTGAGCTTTGAATTTTGATTTTTGATTTTTGATTTAACATCACAGAGGCGTTATAGTTTGTCTTACATAATAAAACTTACTCCAGAAGTCTTTGCAGATCTAAGTGTATACCAGAATTTTTGGTGCTAAAAATCAGGATTAATATAAAAAGTTTTCCATCTGTCTATGTGCTTGTGTTCTTTGATTTAAATTCCAATCAGAAGCATGACATGATTATACTCATACATTACTTGAATAACAGATTCCTTCAGATGCTTTTGAAACTGTGCCTAAACTTCAGATTCTGGATCTATGTGGTAATGCAGCTTCACTACCAGATGATCCCGCATTTTCGAGGTTGCCATACCTGCAAGAGCTTTACTTGAGGTCGGTCAACTTACATCATTGCATGTGTGAGGAGACATTATCACACACATTCACTCAGATATAGATGCATCTCGTATAATTCTATCTTTCCAGTGCTTATATTTAACTTTCGCATTACTATTTGCAGAAGAATGCGACTGAGTGAAGTCCCATCAGATATATTGAGGTTACAACAATTGCGTATCCTTGACTTGAGTCAAAATTCTCTTCAATCAGTACCAGAGGTAAGATACTGCAAGACATGTTCAATTAAAAAAAAAAAATTTCCTACCTACCAATTCAAGGCATTATCTAGCGTATACTAGGAATCTTACAGGCAAATGTATTATTAACCTCTTGGGGCCTTATTTTACAAATGTAGACACAGAGTCAGTTGTAAAACTTGTCTAATAGAAGCAAACAGACAACAAACTTTCAGGATGAGAAATTCTGCTACTCTTTTGGTTGTTTATTCATCTTCTAACCTTGCCTCTAATTTTGTTTTCAGGGATTCAAAGATCTTACTTCTCTAACAGAGCTCGACCTGTCTGATAATAATATCTCTGCGCTTCCCTCTGAGCTGGTGAGAAACAAGCAACCCTGAGATTCATTTTCTTGCTTTAATAAGTTAGTGTTTGCTGAGATATTATGCAGTAAAAATTGTTACCAATTTTCACTTCATTTCTGATAATTATAGACAATCGTCATTATTTCATAGAAAAAACTTGAGAAATATATGTTCCAGACTTTTTAATCTTGTGTATTACTGTTATGATGAAAGAACCTCTCTAAACATGGTTATTTGGATGCTAATTTTTAATACCTTTTCTTTTTTATCATTCCTCATATCATATCAATTTGAACTGGTTCTGCAATTAATAGCATCATTTTGGCTATCTGCATATGCTGAACCCATGTTCGTTTTCCCAAACTTGATTCATTACATTGTTCTAAGAAACTGATTTTTTTTTTTTTCTCAGGGTTTGCTGGAATCAAGCCTTCAGGCGTTAAGACTTGAAGGGAATCCCCTCAGAAGGTAGAAGACAAATCCTTCCCCTGCCAAAGAGGAAAAAACAAATAATAATAATAATAATAATTTAAAAAAAAAACTTTCCAACAGTTATCTGCATTCGACACGTGGTTTCTATATTTCGTTCATAGTCACATCCGTGCATTTATGAGCTCAAAAACTTTAAAATGATAGATGATCTTATTTCTGTGTATTGAACCCTTTTTTTTTTCTTTTTATTTTTTTTTTTTAATTTCAGCATTCGGAGGGCTGTCTTGGATAAAGGGACTAAGGCTGTTCTGAAATATTTGAAGGACAAATTGCCAGAGCAATAGTTCTTTCATTTCCTTTTTCTCCATTGTTGTGTTTGGAGGTGTCATCAGATGCTACTAGTTTGTTCAGCTCTTACCAACCTGCTGTGCGCTTGTGTTTGTATGCATGTATTTTTCTGTTGCAACAAAGTTTTTCTCTCCTTTGGATTTCTTTCCTTTCAACGTTTGAATATTTAAAAGCAAGATGTGGTTCTGTTTATCTTTTTTTTTTTCAACCTAAGCGTGAGCCATCTATGTAGCCAATTTTAGTGGATAAGATTTATTATGTTTGTATCTTTTGTAGCCGAAAAGGAAAATATACATTGGATTGTTTAAAATGATTTAGTCCATGTATTTATGAAATTATAGAGGTTATTTTTACATACGCTGAAAATAAAAATTTGAAAGAAATTTTTTTTTAAACAAATATAAAATATAATGACAATGTAAACCAATAAAAATAATTTTAATCTAAATGATTAGTTTTCTCGTTTTTTATAAATTTCTTATAATTATGAATTATCCTTATACATGATAAGTTCCAAAATTTTATAAAATAAAAAATACTATTTTATTTAAGACGTTCATATATTTATAGCGAGGCTGCAATTATGTGCGTCACATATCTAGAATGGCATCTTTTGAAATCATAGCTCTCTTTCCTCTAGTTTCCCCGACCTCTCACTTTTCACTTGTCCTGTGCATTTTCTCTTCCAATTTTTCCGTCCTCTCGCTTCTCACTTGTCCCGCGCATTTTCTCCGAATCGCCGTGAAAGCTCTCTTTCAGGAATTTCATTACTCTCATCACTCTCCATCCGTTTGATTCTTAGGCAGCTGGGTTCAGAAAACTGTCGTCGCTTAGGCGTTACCACAGTCTCTCCGGTGAGTTTTTCTCGACCTGGTATTTTTCGTTGTTATGTTTGGGATATAATATATTTTACTTCCGGACTATATATTCATCTACGTGCAGGAATATGGAAGCAAATGTAATGCCTAAGGATCATGAGGATCAAGAAGAGTATGTTTTGCTTAACCTAGATGAGGTTTCTGAGCATGTTGACATTCCACCAAATGCAAAGTACACTCTAACTGTATGTCATTTAACCAGCTAATACTTTCTTTCTTGATGCTTTTGACTTGATAAATTATCAACTTATACAACAAAATAAATCTTATTGACTTTTTTCAAATTTGTTTTCCCCAATAAAAGGAACTTCCATCCTGATTTGACTATCATTTTAGCAAACACCGTGCACATTTTAGCAATATGTCTGCAAACTCTTGAGTTGTTTGAGATTTTCAGAATTAAGATGAAGTGAACCATGTACTTTCTTTCCCGTGTCACTTGAATTTTTCTTGTAATTTTTTTTATCTCAATATCATTTTTCGTATCAAATTATTAAGTCCTGCCATAATAGGTTGAGTATTTTTTTTGGTTTACTGTAGGATCTTGATACTTTGAACCCCTTATTGATCATTGACGACAAATTGAAACTGGTAAGCTAGCTGCTTCAAAGTTTTGCCCCTCCTGCATACTTTGATGTGCATTTATGAACACGTGATTGCACTTTAGTGCACGTGCTTCAATTCCCTCTCTTTTGCTCTGATGTTCCATACTTCCATGTGTTCATTCATTCACTAACAGAATTTTGCTCTCCCCCACCCCCAACAGAAGTAGAAGAAGTGTAGTATATTCTATTTTCAACTTTCATATATAGTTCAAATGAATTATGTACATACATATAAATATATATATATATGTCAATAACTTAAGTATCTGAGAGTTGGTGCGATTAAGTTAATCTGCTGGACTGTGTAGCTGGTAGTTATAACAAGTATTTCTTGTCCGTTGTAACTCTACCACTGGTGGAAGGCAAAAGTTGACAGAATATACTCAAGCTTTATTTCTAAAGGAGAGTGAAACTTCATTTTCTGGGTTCACTAGGTGCATCTATAATTCATACTCTAAAGTAATAGTTTAGGAGAAATTGTTTATGTGGGAAGTAGCATCGAGTTGAAGGAGTTAGGTTTTGCAGTCACTCATATATGCATGTCCATTTTTATATATATATTGGGGTGCCCAAGTAAAGAGTAGCACCAGAAAAGAATATATGGTTGTTTTATGTTTACTCATCAGCAGAATCAATTCATAAATGGATCTTGTTTTGATAATCGGAAAATTTTTAGTTAAGTGATAGTTTGATAATCGTGTGAAACTGATAAAACTGCCGATAGTTGTAACATTTATCCCTTTGTTTATATGTGTATGTTTATTTTGTTATATGGGCAGATGTTCATGATGTTATCTTTTAGCAAAAAATTCCCAGCCAGTTAGAAGTTAATCTATCCATTCTGGTTTGTATATCTTTGGAATTATTTGAATAAAATATGGTGGTATCTATGCACAATGTTACAATGAAGCTTAGCTTTAGGTTTGCAATTGATTCCCTTCTAATCGTATGGACCATCTTAATGATTGATATGGTTCCTTCTCGCCTATTATATAGATTGGGGAATATGAAGAGACAATTGGCACATGTCTTGTCTTCAAAGAAGAAGGTGAGCAAAAACTTAACTGTGAAATCACTTTTAGACATAGTAACTAAGCCTTATAATTAAGATTTCATTGTCTGACTAGCCTTGATCTAGTTTCTAATGTTTCTTTCAACTATGACACTCATATTATGTTAAGAAACATTATTCCATTAAGCTATATTTCGTTTATTTCCCATATATAATATCCTTCTTAATGTCAATTGTCTGATGAAGTAGTCGTTTTTGTAGATGCCCCTGTGGTCTATGAAGAGACAGGACCATCCGAAGTGAACCTTTTCCACGGAACAAGAATAATTGATTCAAATCAGCCTCCAATGAAGCAAGTGAAACCTGTGTGCCAGCTTCAGAAGGTTCTGAAGTTTAGAATATCACCTGATTCTGAAATTCAACCTGCAATAGCTGAGCAGACCAAATGAACTAGAGTAAGATTAACTCCCAGTAGCATTTTATGTATCTTTATAGAGCATTAACTGGGAATTGATGCCAGTTGTGAGTAGTTTTGGGTGAGAACTGCTGGAGTTGCTTAGGAGTCTGAATATGTAGTAGGTTAGTCGCCATGTGAGGAACTTATCCCCTTGTCCTTCCTTTTAGATGTGTGCAGATAACTTTTTCAATAGGAGGTGCCTTTCTCTTTGTTATTTGTTGAAGGACCACACTATCAAATATCATCATCCAATACTATAGTGCAGAATCGTTAACTTTTTTCAATAAGAGGTGTCTTTCCCTTGTCCTTTCTACTCAAAAGATATTTGAAAAATTGAAGTCCACTTATAGGGTAGAGATGGATTAGCTGTTAAGGCATGAATGGACAAGCACTGGCTTGGACTTATGACTTTCAAGATTTCCTTTGATTTGTTTTTATTAAATAAGCATTGGCTTACTAGACTCATGACTCTTAAATGATCTGATTGCATACTTTTTTAACTGAGAGCTGATTGGCACTAAGCACTAGCGCAAACAACGGCACGCTCCAAATGGTTGTTGTAGATTAGAGAGTTTGATTAAAAATCATTACTAAATTTTATGTAGAATAATATTCTATGGTTAAATATGAAAGAAAAAAGTGTAAACATAAAATATAAAATATTGTACATGCATCCAAAAGTTGCAATATGGTATGAAGTCAGGATTCAAATTATTTTACCATCATATAACAAAAAAAAAAAAAAAGATTGTAAGAAAATGCCCTCTAATTAAGAGTTATTTTATCATAATTTTCTATTAAAATAATATCATATCAAGCATTATTTATTTTTCTAAGAAATAAATTCTCGTTGATAGTTATTGCTTATATATCGTTTCAAAATTTTCAAATTGATGATCTTTCCAAAAAGAATTCTAAACATTTTGGTGATGAAAGAAATTTTTAACCTCTATCTTTTCTAAATATTTGGAAGGCTTCGCTGTATTTTTATTTCCAACTAGTTCTAGACTTGCTAATTAAGGACGGCTGCATGGACACGCGCGGCTACTGCATCCAAAATCTGTGTCATAACTTATGCTTACGTGGCTCTATAAGAGAGCTCCACGTATGAACATCCGGACGACAAAAACAGAGAACCTAGTTGGAATCTGCTAGCAGGCCAAAGTGCTTTCCTATGCTTCGAGAAACCATGAAATTCCACGCTCTGAGATTCCTTCGTCCCAGCCCTTAATGCTCTAGAGAGAAAAAATATTCAAAAGCCTCCTTCTGTAGAAAGAGAAGGACATGACAGCGGGGAAATGTTATAAAGAGAGCTCGCAAAACCCTATCTTTTTGTGCTTGCATTGTGGAAACTGACCCACCCAGCAATCACCATCTCGATTCGTCTCAAGTCATTTGATCCACTTTTTTATGTTTCTGCAAATAATAATTTACGGGTTCGGGCCTCAATTTCTTTTTTTTTCGGCAAAAGAGAGTGAAAGATCGGCACCGAAAAGCTCGTTCCTTTCACTTATTCCTTGGTAAGCCTTGGCTACTTGTTTATTTACTTTCCTTCAGCTACTTAATTAAATTTAGGCTAACGTTTTGATCTCAGAGACCCACTTTTTTTGAGCAATAAACTCAACCCGTTATATTTTCACCTTCAGATCAGTCTTTGATACGATTTGTAGTTTGTGGTTTGTATTACCTGCTTCAGTGATCTATTAATTTATAAGTGTCTTATCAATTTACAGGTAAACGTCTCAATTTTCTTCAGTTATACGGTAGTTGTGGGTGGTGTGATAAGTTCCCTTCTGATGTTTTATTTCCAATCACTATTTCAATCACCTGCTAATCATCTATCAAGAGCTCCTTTTTCGTACTCAATTTCCCACATTTTCCTTCCCTCTGATGTGTTCTTCATATGTTGCTTCAATTGCCTGAGATTTCGTCTCAAAATTTGATATTGGCTCCAGAGGTGAGTTGCTAGTTGCTGTTCCTGTGAAGTTTGCAAAATATAACTGGAAAGAAATTCATCTCTGGGTTGTTTGTATCACATTCAAATTCCTCTTGTGGGATTAAAGGAGACGCTTTTAAAGATGGGAGATCGTTTTAGGCCTTTTTCCATTGAGGAATTGCCGTCACATCTTATTTTAGAAATTCTGAGCTCGGGCAGGCTCAGTGCAGTTGATCTTGTTTGTTTAGAGTTGACATCCAAGACTTTTGGTGGGAATCACGGTTTATACCCTTACAAGTTTCGGTCATTGGTCGACTTTGCCGCATTTCAGCTTTGTATCTCTCATCTTATCTATTCTAGAATGAGTTTAGATGCTCAGAGGGAGTTGAATGATCGATGTGGTGGCAACTGGAAGCGGGTTTTGAGGTTCTTACAATCTGTGGAACAATCCTCTGAGATGGTGGAGACGTCAGCAGGCAATGTACTATTTCGTTCTAGCTTAGTGTTATAATTGAATTTTACTAATCACACTTTTATTTGCATTTAGGATTAGGGAGATAATGATAAAGGACACTGTTTTTTTCTTGTAAAACTTTCTTTTTAACATCTTGCTGATACTTTTATTGTCCTTCATCAATCAAGAGTTCCTAATAGGGGCCCAGAATTGAAATACAAAAATATAGTAGTATTGAAAGAAAACATTATGTTGTAGAGATATAATTAAGAGAAAATTTTTATTTGCAGATGCAAATAACAACCGGAAAGTATCACACCTTTTTGATCAGCAACTCATCTGTCTACTCCTGTGGTTCTGGTTTGTGTGGTGTTCTTGGTCATGGGCCTGATACAACGCAGTGTGTAGCTCTGACTCGGATTATGCTGCCTCCTTTGGCACGTGTAATTCATGTTTCAGCCTCTCATAATCATGCAGCTTTTGTCATGCAATCTGGAGAGGTTTGTAGCTGCTTACTCTTTATTCTCAATTTCACTTCTAGATGAGATTATTACTATCTTGCTTTACAGCCATCCTTCAGTCATGATATGCTATGGCTTGTATTAGTGGTTTTGGATGGTCATTGGTGGCAATGGTAGGAGTAGATTAATGTAGGACTAGGTAGACATCAGCTACTAAGAGCTATATTTCCTTCTGCAGGAAATTCCTCAGTGCTTGAGTTGGAAACTGTGATACATCTGTGGTGTTTTTTTATACAAATAAATAACAATAGGATTGCAAGTGCAGTCCTTATAAAAATTCCCTTTCATATGATACTGGTATTAAGACAGTCAGATATGTGATTTGAGGGGATTTGACATTGTAATAATTTAAAAATTCACACATTATGATTGCATGTCATGAATTAGAACAATATTATAGGTCTGTGTTTGTTCCTGCTGTTTCATTTTTCTGATTTTCAAATCTAATTGCCTGAATGTTAAGGGGAAAATAAAAATAATCTAGACACCTTTTTTGATGGGCGCAGGTATTCACTTGTGGAGATAATTCATCGTCTTGCTGTGGGCATAAAGATACAAACCGACCAATTTCTAGGCCACGGCTTGTTGAGGCACTGAAGGGGGTTCCTTGCAAGCAGGTAAGTTGCATCTCATCATCATCTTGCTTTCAAGTGACAAATTATTAACTGCTTTGAAGTAAATGGTTGCTTGTTGAGGCACTGAAAGGGATTCCTTGCAACATGGCATAAAATATCTTACCATTTTGTTTTGAGAACTGTTTTTGTCCTGCCATATTGTTGGAATTTGTTTCACCTCCTCTCTTTCCCATCTCTTCTTCAATCCACAGCATTTTTCAAAAAATTTATTGAATACTTTTTCCCCCTTGCTTAAGTTGTTCTCTCTAACGATACTAAAGAGCTGGTAATTCTTTCAGGTTGCAGCAGGGCTTAACTATACAATCTTTCTCACAAGACAAGGCCGTGTTTACACATGTGGAAGCAACACATATGGCCAACTTGGTCATGGTGATAGTCAGGACAGACCGACTCCAAAGATTATTGAAATGCTTGATGGAGTTGTCTCTGTTGTCCAGATTGCTGCTGGACCAAGCTACGTCCTGGCTGTTATGGAAAATGGACTTGTCTATTCTTTCGGATCAGGTGCTAATTTCTGTCTTGGCCATGGAGAGCAGCACAATGAGTTTCAACCACGTGCCATACAGACATTTCGAAGAAAAGGTATTCATGTAGTTCGTGTTTCAGCTGGTGATGAGCATGCAGTGGCACTTGATTCAAAAGGATTTGTGAGTTCTCTAAGATAAATTTTCTAAGTTCATCGGTTGTACTTAGTTTTGGTTGATTTAGTGCTCAGACAGAATTGTTCTAAACTTGCGCTATTGTTGGCCCAGGTATACACATGGGGCAAAGGCTACTGCGGTGCCTTAGGTCATGGAGATGAGATAGACAAGACAACTCCAGAGATCTTGTCCTGTCTCAAGCGCCCCTTGGCTGTGCAGGTATAAAATGTCCTATATATATATATATATATACATATCTTGTGTTAGCACCATATGGTTTACAATAAGAAAATGAGGTAACTTAATCCTATCATAGCCATAATAAGTGATTGTTGTTACTTGTGTAGGTCTGTGCAAGAAAGAGGAAAACTTTTGTTCTGGTTGATTCTGGTTCAGTTTATGGATTTGGGTGGATGGGATTTGGAAGCCTGGGGTTTCTGGACAGAGGAGTATCAGATAAAGTGATGAAACCTCGAGTTCTAGATAGCTTGAGAGCTCACCATGTTTCTCAAATTAGCACTGGGCTGTACCACACTGTTGTAGTCACTAACCGAGGACACGTCTTAGGTTTCGGAGACAACGAAAGAGCGCAGCTTGGACATGACACCTTAAGAGGATGCCTCATGCCAACTGAAATTTTCGTTAAGGATACAGCTGATGATGTTACTGATCCTATTTTACAAACCAGCTGATAACGCCAAAACCAGTTGCCCCATTACTGCCGTCCACATGTTTTATCTTGTACTATAATGAAGAAAAATGTAACACGACAAACAACGTTGCCATTCTTTGCAATGCATTGACATTTTGGTTATAGAATCAATTAGCTCGTGTGTTACTTATCAAAAGTCGCAATCAAATGAAACTTTGTTATGAGCTTGGAAGGTGAGCTAGTTCTTTCTCAACGTCTCTCTCTGATTTGATTTGTCTACTTAAATTTTACAGAAATTGCCTGCATTAATGGGAAAGAAATATTCTCTGTTGATTTAAACCTGGGCAATCTGTACCACAATTTATGTCATTATGACTAATTAGAATCAAGCGATATAATAAATAACACAGCATACGTTAATCCTTTTTAAACACGTGTTGAACTATGAGGAGGCATTTTCCATTTGATGTTCATTGACTACTTCCTTTTAGTCAACTGTGTACTTCAAAGCACATGGACATGTTATTTAAGTGTCTTGAGAGAATCTTTTACCGTATCTTCATCCAACCAGTTTTAAGATCTGTGTTCTTTTGCTATCATATCAGGCATCAATCTGTCTTCTGATCTTAACTTGCAAGAATCTAAACTATTCCAATTCACAATAATTCATTTTCTGAAACCGATAATTCAATAATTTAGCACTGATTGTAATGTTATAGAAGTTTCAAATCTTATTAGAAACACATGAAAATTCATGTGCTTGACAAAGAGACGCGAGCAAGAAGCAAAATCTTAGAAAAGAGACAGCCTGGTGCATGAAGCTCTGGGGATGGCTGGACCTGTGATCTCCAAGTCACACGGCGACAACTCTACCACTATGTCACGCCCTCTCCCTAAAATACATTGAAATAAAAGCACAACAAAAATTCAAACAACCCTGAAGCTAATATAGAGCAGAAATGGCAGTATTCACAGTCTATTTCTTTCTTCATGACTCCAAAACTTGACGCCACACTCTTAATCATCTAAGCAAAGTGTCTCCAAATGTTCTCTGAAAACCTTTAATATACTAGAAAACGTGACAACGCCAATTAAGCTACAATCATCCTCAATAACCCACAAATAGTTCACTCTGTGAGCAATTGCCTGAATCATCACTGCCATCAGAGAACTCTTGGGATGACAGACTATGGCCTCTGCCTTCCTCACCATCCTGGCTGAGTAGCTCAATGACCTCGATAACCTTCCTGATTTTGACAATGTTCTTGTTGGGGACAGTGCTGATTCCTCGTCCGATGAGTCAGTGGTCGGAGATGACAAAATTGTGAACTCTTGTAACATGTTCTCTAGATTCTTGTCCTTCAATCTCTCCTTCACAGTCCTCAGTAGATCCTCCGGGGGACCACCACAGTCAATGTAGGCCATCAAGTCGCCGGAGGACAAGGTCATGATGGCGGCGACAACCGTCTCATCGCAGCAGGCCAGGGTGGAGGGTGATATCTCACCGATGAAGATTCCATCGCCGTCAACAATGGCAACAGAGGTTTGCTTGGCAAGGGAGTGTGAGATGGCTCCTACTGCAGAAGAAGCAGGGGAGTAGTAGTCAACTGCCAATACATCAGAGCTGATGATTCCAAGAGTGTCTATAGGGAGATTGGGGAGTGGAGAGAAGAGTCCAATAGAGCTTAGCAGGAATCGAATTACATCTTCCTGGGTTAACCAGCAGAACTCACGACCATTGTGGCTGCTGCTTGGTGACACTTTCAGATGTTGTTTTCTTCTTGAAATGCTGCTCCTTTTACTAGGTAACGGTACTACAACGTACTGTGTTCCTTGGAGGATCAGATCAATTGCTTCCAATAAACTGAATCATCACATCAAGTATATAATTAATAATTAATTAATTTCAAGTTCAACAGAAACTGAACTATGTAACTGAATCATCGAAAACTAAAAACAAAACGTATGCAATTAAGAATTTAAAGAACTCTTTCCCTGCTATGGTAACTGAAAAATAAGGAAAAACAGAGTTGCAATTGTCAGTTCAGATTAGGAAAGAAGACAAATTTACAGAGGAAGAGGAGAGGCAGTGGGTGTGAAATTTATTTCCAAGATTGGTAAGAGCGGTGTGGCACCTTGAAGATGATTCCAGATGCATCACCAGCCCTGGAATCTTTGGGAGAATTGCAGAGACAGGTGCCTTGAGAGCATCAGAAGGGGACAGGAGATTCTCTTCTTGGCAGAGGTAACAAATGACATCTACCATGCAAACCTTCCCAATACATCGGCAACCCACGTCGTCGTTTTCCTCGCCGAAACCAATTCTCGGCGAGTGGTCACAGTTCCAAACGCTGATGAAGCCCTCCTCGGAGTTCTTCAGGGCGGCCAAGGCGTCGCGGACGGTGGCCGAAACAGAGAGAGACCTGAGCGCCGGCTTCCCAAGGCAGAGGTCGGATACCTCAAGTGCCAGAAAGCTCACTGCCATGCAAAAATGAAGCTTTACTGAGTGAATGTGGCTGCAAAGGATCCGGTGGAGCTCGCGGTGGCGACCTGAGATGGTGATGGCGGGGGTGTTCGTGCCAAGTTAGAGCAGAGGGTTGTATTTATAAATATAACACGTGTTATAAAAAGGCAGGTATGCAAAGCGGCCAGAAAGTGCGGGGTCCACTGTGCAAAAAATGAAAAACTTGTTGGGTCGGGTTAAGATACCACATTTAAAAAAAAAAAAAAAATAACAAACAATTTTTTTTTATTTGATGTGATATTAAATATAAATAAATTCAGAAATTAATATATGTCTTATTAATATTTTTAGTCTCATTTCATATTTAGAGTTAATAATAACAAAATCATTTTACAAGTTCTCTTAACAATATGAATGTGACGAAGGAGATTATTAATTTAAAAGTTATAGATAAAATTATTAATGATAAATAATATTATAGATTAAATCTAGTAATTAATCACAGCCACTTTTTAGGACAAGTTGATGCAATGAAAAATATATTAAAATATGGCAAGTAGACTAGGCTGGTAAACTTTTCAAGAAGTGCTTTGGAGTATAGTGAATTGGTGGATAAGCAAGAAATAAATGGTAGCTCGTACAACTATGACGTGTCTGCAAAAGCCCATATGCTAAAATTGTCTATATTCCCACCAAATCTGAATTACATGTAATAAGATAAAGATTTTGTTTACCTAAAAATATATTCTTTGTTAATTTCCTTTTTTATTTAATATACGAATGTGACATAATATAATTGTATGCATTATCTTCTTACACAAGTCGAGTCACTTAATATAATGTGACAATTAATAATGTGACACTTGGAGAGAGTGTGGTAGGCATTCTATTATTTTCTAGTACTTTCTTTTTCTTTTCTTTTTTTTATGTTTTTGTTTTGTAAGTCCCTACTTTCACTTGCCATTAATATTTTCCCCGCAATCTTATCTGTCAATTGGAAATTAAGCCAATCCTATGCATAGATTGTGCATATCTTTCTTGTATTTTATCCATTGGCAATGATCACCTTTTTATTATTTTTAGTGTCACTTTTTAACTTTCTAACTTGAGGCACTTAAATTCATTAGCCAATCCAAATAGAGACTATTAATTAATCCTTCAATTTAGAGTAAAAAATAAAAAATAAACAGTGGACCAAAAGCATTGTATTGGTATTTGTTGCAGACACGATAATCAGCTAAGAAGTGATACATGTGATTTCATGGAGAACGTTAGTTTCTGTTTGGGTAGAAGATTAGGTACGTGTCTATTGCAGGGTAGGGTCTACCCCATGTGATGTACTAGTCGGAGTTGGTACTACTGTTACTGCTACAACATTTGTTATTTTAAAATGTGTTTATATTTAAAGTATTTTGTTAATTAAAATAAATAATATAAATATTAAATATATCTTATTCTAATATTGTTTAGCTAATTAAATTCGAAGACTTAAGAGTTATATGTGTTTTCATTAACAGAACAAATCTCTGCTTCATTCAGAAAGAGCCATCCTGGTTAGGTGGATACAATAACCAAACACAGCAAGTTATCTATGTATCTTTGTACCTTTTATGCATAAAATTTTCACTGGGACATTATTTTATGGTATCAGATAACACTTATAATCCTCGATGGGATTCTATTATATAATAATAATATAGAGACTCGGGTTAAATCATTCATTTGTATTCAGACCAAAGAACAGGTTCGTGATCATCTATGTACGTGTCCTCATGCATACAACCTTATTTGTTCTGGATTATTTATAGGAGTAGCTAGCATATATATATATATATATATATATTATTGGGAGAAAATAGTCTAGATTGGGTTGATGTAGCTTACAACTAAGAGTAATGAAAATCCTGCAAGGAAGAGAGCATAAGTGAGGTTGGAGGAGAAGGCTCCGACGCTCAAATCAGTAACTGTTTATAAAAGAGTAAAAGAATGAGATCAAGAGTTCGTACCTCCTTCGTCAATGGAATGAGCTATTTATATTAGTAACTAAGATGTTATTTTTATAATTATAAGGTAATAATTGACTTAGTTGGTTAATAACATATATCATGCTTAAACATTGATATATATATATATATATATATATATATATATATGATATGTGCTTGCTCTATAATCTTCTTGAAATATAGTATAAGATCATTAAATTAACAACAACGTTGCCCGTTTTAATATTATATATGCACAGTCAATATGATTGGTAGATCAAAACATTAATTAATTCATAATAATAAGTATTTAAGGTAAGGTAGATCAACCGAAAAGAAAAGATTAATTGAAAAACAACCAACAGTGTCCCCAGTGATCACCCATATATTGTTCGCGTTGCCATTAATGAATTAATTAATTTCTATAGTATTAAATATGTGTCGTGCATGTAGGTCGGCGGCATCCATGCACTCCATAGTTGGAACCCTTAACAGTTTCACACACGCATATATGAAGTAAATTAAAATTTATTTTATGCATTATATTCAATTATTTACTTTTTCTTATAGTTATTTTTATTTTTATTAATTTTGGGTTGATTAATAATTGGTTTCCAGTATTGCTATTTTTATATATTTAGTCAACGTTCTAAAAGTTCGGGAATATTCATATATAGTACGAAACGAAACGAAACATGCACGTAGATGCTTCCAGATATACAGATTTTAGATCTGTAATTGATAATTTGTTTTAGAAAAATTGCTTGAATAATTAATTAATTACAAAAAAGACAAGTAAAGGGATTCGATCCAAAGAGTACGGTTTCATGTGCATGCATGCATTTACTCGTTATTCATCTTTATAGATGAAACATAACATGTATCCATGCAACATATATATCAGTACTAGGAGCGTGTTTGGTTTCCGAGAAAGGAACGGATTAATCCTATAGAATTGGAGTGTTTGGTTACTATTTATCTACGGGGGTACATATATATATGTGTTGGTTGATTGACATGAAATCAAGTCTTATTTGGTCCTACTTGTGGATATTATAAGAAAAAAAGTTGATCGGTAATATTTCGATGCTCAAGTCAGTATCTAGATATAAGTAGAAAAGAGAATACACTTAGAATGGATAAAGTTTAGGATTGTCTGGTTACGATTTCTTTTTCCTTCTCCGTTCTCCTTTTTATAGTATCACGGTCTCTAGAGTCTTTTTTGGTGTAAATGAGAGATTGTAGACTTAACCCTATGCTTTCAGCCCCTTCTAAGTCCAATTCTGCATCATATGGGTAAAGCCCAACAAGAACTAGGTTGACATCAATATATATATTACTTAAGATGTGAACGCGGGATCAGAGCTAGCTAGAGGTCAAGTAGAAAACGAAGATGAATGGAGATTGGAGAATCACATGGCTAACTGGGAAACCCTTCAACGGTGCTAGCTAGCTAGCTTCCATTAGCTGTCATATTCCGTACTTTCACAAGTGGTGCCCAACACCAACCAACCAGCAATCATACCCTTTATTGGACCCGCCCTGTTAAATGGGTACGGTGTCTGTCTGTATATAAAGAAAGCTAAAATGAGGGATGGCTTATCTTATCTTCTTCCCTTTCTGTCTGTATATACCTCTATTTTAAGATTAAAGCATATTATATTATAGGGCTCAGAGAAAATTTATTTAAAAATTATATTTTAAAAAGAATATAGTATCTATGTCTCGGTGCATTAACTTTATATACGCTAAAAAAAATCATGGAGACATAGAAACCAAACAAAATTTGTTAACGAGTTATGCTTCCGAAATTGGAGACAACTAAACATTCATAAATTTCTCGGACCAATTCATGCAACTAATTTTGTACGGAAAAATTATTACTTTGATACTATATAAAAAAAATCATTTATGATATTTTTGTCGGTGGAAAAACTATCATCTCATTTTGTATTTTATTCCTTATGTAATATAATTGATAACTATGATCTTATATTATTTTTAACGATTCGTTAGATTTGTTAAAAAATAAGGGATAAGACAACACAAAAATTTTTGTCTCATGTTTGATTTCTTAAAAAACTTAAGTACTGGACAAATCCTTTAAAACTCACTAAATCATGGGACAAGAATATTGGACAAAAATATTAACCTTATTATCTCTCAAATCATCCTATCATAATTTATATATTGATTTATTAAATCAATGACGATATGTCCCAACAACGGCTGGCGACCGGTGAGGTACCGGTGACATTTTTTAAAATTTTATATTTTTATAAATTATTTTATTATTATAAATATCAAAATCTTATTATATATCTTTTAGAAACTATTAGATACAAATGATATAAATTTTTTTATCTAATACATTAAGCAATAAAACGGTAAATAACATAAAAAGTTATAATGTACCTCAACTCTTTATATTATACTGTTTTATTTGTGTTGTTCAGTATTGATATAAAACAGACCATAAACTCTCTACTCTTTCGCTTAATTATGGGCCAGTTAAGGGCTCCTTCAGACTGCACGCGATTGTTGATTGGCCTTAACATAATGGGCCTCTTCTAGTCCAATGGGCCGGCTAGATTTTCTTATTTCTTGTGCAATCTTTGTTCTCTCTCCTGTCTAGAAGTTTTTTTAGATTTAGTACGAGAGAAACTTAATATCCTTTATTTATTCTATTAACTAGAAGGCGGAATGGAATGTGTAGTTTGGCATGTCATTGTTAATATAGATTTCTCTATGGTCAAAAGAGATGTTAGCTTCTAATAATTTGGAACACCATTTAATTATATAATTTTGAGATTTTTAATTATACAAATTATGTAAGTAATTCTATTTAAGTTCATTATTCATATATAAATATTATATAATATTTAAGAATTTAAAGTTTCGATAATTATCCTGGACTAGTAAAGCCTGATGAAATGAGAAAGAAAACCCACAGACTATCTTGAACTAAAGTGGCTGTGGGGACCATTTTCTGTCACGGTCATCTGTGTTAATAATGTCGGAATGGATAAGCTTAAAAAGCCATCTTCCTAATCCATATCCAAATATTGAATTTCATCCTATCAGTACCTTATCACTTTTCTTGTTTTTTTTTATTTAAGGGTAAAATCAATTTTTACTTTTTACTTAAAATTTTATTTAATTTTATCTATTACATTTTAAAATTTATATAAATTTAGTAATTCCACTTTAAATTTATCACTATTAACATAAATTTATGTGTTTAACGATAACAATTTAATACTAGAACCAACTTTCATTAGCCGCCGTTGCTTCTATTTCCAAAAACAATTTGGACAACTTGTCTTTCGCTAAGTATTATTTATCATTTTCTTTTTCTCTTTTGTCGTGTTGTAAAGGGTCACACGCAACTCCATCCATTAAAAAAATTAAAAAGTGGGAAATAAACACGAGAGTTACCAAGTAAAGGCCAAACCTTTGGTTAATTAAGGAGTGTCTAAATTTCCAATTCCTTGTTCGGCTGCCAAACAATATAGTCATTACTTACGCAATGGAGTCCCCAGTCAGCAGACTAGGGAAGCTTGCTCCCATGGTAATGGCAATAACTGTGGATTTGCGAGGGAATGACAATGACCCCATGGGGTCAGAGAGATATTATTCACATAAACAAACAGCAGGAACTGGATTAATGATAGAGGGGAATACCTTGGTAAACGAGAATCTTATCCATCACACTGCCACACTTTGCTGGTAACGCCCGCCACGTGTTCGACCGTATGCACCAATTAAAGGGTAACCCATATAAATACCAGTAAGAACCCTCTTTGTAGTTCCCTGTCTTCATCCTTACCTAAACAAAAATAGCTAACTGGAAAAAATTGAAGTTCGTTTTTACGCGCTGAGTGACTGAGACAGAATCAACATGTTGGCCATTTTTCACAAGGCTTTTGCTCACCCACCTGAAGAGCTTAATAGTCCTGCATCTTACAAGGGTACTAAGAGGCCTAAGCTTCCAGATGAGACTCTCCGAGAGTTCCTCTCCCATCATCCTCACGACACTTTCACTATGAGCTTTGGTAACGCTGCCGTGCTGGCCTATGTCAGGCCTGACAGTCCTTCCTCAGTTCATCAAAGGTAGAATTTTCATCGTATATGCAACAAAGATAGTAAATTTTTGTGGTTTTTATGTTGTACATTCATGTATGAGAAAAACCCGATTTGCTTGTTGAAAATTGCAGGTTGTTTTCTGGGTTTGATGACATATACTGCCTCTTCCTGGGGAGTTTGAACAACCTGTTCTTACTCAATAAGCAATATGGCTTATCAAAGGGAACAAACGAGGCCATGTTTATGATTGAAGCTTATAAGACCCTCCGTGACCGTGGGCCTTACCCAGCAGATCAAGTTGTCAAGGATCTTGATGGAAGCTTTGCCTTTGTTGTCTATGACAGCAAGGTTGGAAGCGTCTTTGCTGCACTGGTAAGCTAGTTTTCTACCATGTTCCTTTCGAAAATTTTCTTCACAGTACTTGTAACGACAAACTTGTTTGGCCTAAATTCTTAAAATTTCAACCAAACAGATAATTATTAAGCTCAGAAAAATTTGCATTCAAAAGAAATTGTTAAACCTGGTTTCAGGGATCTGATGGTGGAGTTAAGTTATACTGGGGTATTGCAGCTGATGGATCTGTGGTTATCTCTGATGATCTGGAAGTCATTAAAGAGGGTTGTGCCAAATCCTTTGCTCCCTTTCCAACAGGTACCCTTTGAGTCATCCTAGACTTATTTTCTCATTCAACTGTTGGAACTGTACTTGAGAGAATGATCAAGAGTTTGATCTTTTGATCTGATTCTTATACTAATCAACTGAATTTCAGAACACAAGAAAATATAAAAACTGTTCTTGAACCTGATCACAAATTAAGAGTTTGATACCAACTCTTGAGATAATGTCAGTTCTGACTTGGGAAGCTAGAAGGGAATCTTCAATGGACTATAATAGACTTAAAGCTAAAAGCATTATAATTTGACAAGATGGAAAGTCGTTTGGATCTAATCTACAGTGACATGATGATATTTGATATTGGTTTGCAGGGTGCATGTTCCACAGCGAAGGAGGACTAGTGAGCTTTGAGCATCCAATGAACAAGTTGAAGGCAATGCCAAGGGTAGATAGTGAAGGGACCATGTGTGGGGCCAACTTCAAGGTTGACAAATTCACAAGGATCAACAGCATTCCCCGAGTAGGAAGTGAAACTAATTGGATGGAATGGGAACACCATTAACTTAAAATGTATATAAAGGTTTTCGTGTGTGTTGTAAACGCAAGCAGATTGCATCTGTAGTGCAGTCAAGGGATGTGGCAATCTAATTTATGGGTAATTGGATCAAATTATATGGTTTACCTATTAATCAATCCAATAGCTCACAAATGACTATATCATTGACTGTAGCACATTAAATCGAGTACGATGTAATCTTGATCATTGTAACTAACCCATCGTCTTTTTCCCCAACTCTTTGGGAATGTTTGTTTTATGTTTCTTGTTTTGTTTTCATGTTTCCTTCTCATGAACAAATATGATCAATGGACTGTGCTCTTTCAGATATTGTTTCTTGTCCTTATGTTCACAATGGCCTTTACATATTCATAGGGATAGAGCTCGGCAGTTATCTAATACATGTACTGTCATACTTTTGGGTAAATTGCAAGCCAATTAAGAACATTACTTATATTATATAGGACATTTCAAAGACCAAATAAGATATGGTTTCTACATAAATGATCTTATTTTCTAGAGTTTTAAGAGCAAATTTTGAGTTCTTTTATAGATATCTAAACATGCCATATATATTGTTTGAATAAGAAATAACTCTAATTTATTTTTGAACGTAGATTCAACTAAAAAAATTCATTTAAGCCAAAACAGATCAAATAATATGTATCCCCTAAAAAATAGATTATTTTTCTTGTGCATAGATTTTCTCGTTTCTTTAATATATGTTTATTCATTTATTGTTATTTCAAATATTTTCGATTATAATTAATTAATTAAGCTGGACATGTTAACTGTCTATTCCAAGCTTCTACATTGTTCTGTGCCTTTGCTCGAGAGAACTCGAAACTCGAAAATCTTCTTTCTCAGCTGTAATTCCCCGGGGCGCCGGAAGAGCAACTAATCAGAAGCTAGCTTATTGTGGTGGCGAGATGGCTGACCGGTTCTTTCCCAACGAAATGCCAGAATTCGTTGAAGAGACGAGAGCCAAGGAATCTCTCTCTGAAGGAGCAAGAGACTCCCTCGCGAGCCTCCTTTCTCTTCCTTACGAAACACTCTCCGAAAGATTCCAAAGAGCAGCCTTTGAATTGAAAGAATCGGTATTCAAAACGCGCTCAACTGTAATAGTTTCTTTCAATTTGAGACATTTGCTAGTGCCACCAAGTTATTCATGTATCTTTAGGTGTTGAATAGCTTCAAGTTAGTGTTTTTTCCCCTGTCGTGTAATTCTGGGTTATTGGTGAATTGGTATTTTGGAATTTTGGAATTTTGAGCTCGGAGAAATACCCACCAAGTGTTTGTCCTTCGTCTCTTTCAGGTGGTGAGGGAGACGTGGGGGTTGAGTGGAAAGCGTGTGAAGGATTATACTCTGTACACGGGAGCCCTTGGAACAGCATACCTGGTTTTTAAAGCTTACCAAGTTACTAAAAATGGGAATGATCTTAGCTTGTGTACAGAGATTGTTAAGGCTTGTGATTCTGCTTCAAGAGATTCTGAGTACTCCCCCTTTCTTTATTTCTTTTACGCACAAACACAATCACCATACTGTGGATTGGGATTTAGCTTATTTATTGAATGAAATTATTCTAAATTGTCGTATGATCTAGGGATCCCTTAAATTGTCCACTTGTATTCTAGTTTTACGGTTCACCTTTGGAGTTGCGTGGACCAATGATTTTAAGTAGCATTTTTAAGAAGTTTAGTAATAGCGGAGTCGGCCCATTATTGAAGATGAGAGATTTAATTTGATTTCCTGATATATGAGTGACAGGCGCGTGACATTCATATGTGGGCGGGCCGGTGTTCTTGCTCTTGGTGCTGCTATAGCAAAGCATAGTGGTGATGAAAAACTACTCAACTACTACTTAGGACAGTTCAAGGAGGTGTTCTGTTGCATTTGTTCATTGTATTTTCATATTATACGTGCAATCCTGTTGTTTAATTGTTCTAGAATGTTTATATCCTTGCTAGCTGATCAGACAGCCTCGTGATCTGCCCAATGAGCTATTGTATGGCAGAGCCGGTTACCTATGGGCTTGTTCATTCTTAAACAAGCATACTGGTAAAGATACAATATCTACTAGTCACATGGTAAGGCATTTGTGCTCCGTACAATCCTTCTTTTGTGATTATTTTAACAAGATGATATCAACTTGCTTTTACAATGAGTTTGAAATTTTTGTAGAGATCAGTTGTGGATGAAGTTGTTAAGGCTGGTAGACAATTGGCCCGCAAGGGAAGATGTCCTCTTATGTATGAATGGCATGGGAAGAAATACTGGGGTGCTGCCCATGGACTAGCAGGGATTATGGGTGTTTTGATGGACATGGAATTGAAGCCAGATGAGGTGGAAGATGTCAAGGGTACTCTACATTACATGATTAAGAATCGTTTCCCTAGCGGGAACTATCCCTCAAGTGAAGGAAGTGAATCTGACCGTCTTGTGCATTGGTGTCATGGTGCCCCTGGAGTTGCACTTACCCTTGTAAAAGCAGCTGAGGTACCCTTTTGGAGACTTACAAATTCACAATAAATTGCATGCAAAAGTCTTTGTGCTACAAAGAGTAAAAAATTGATATATATTATCCATGGATTTGTTGTCTAAGCATTCAGTACTCTGTTTTATTGTCGTTATTGTGAAAAATGATTCATGAGTATGATTGGTCGTTTAGTATCTGACAAATGATATGTGAAGTGAACTCAGTCAGTAAATGACAAGAATTTTTTTTTTGAGCAGACATTGTTACATAGACTCTTATGATGGTATTCGTTTTACAATAATTTTCAGGTTTTTGGTAGTAAAGAATTTCTGCAAGCAGCTATTGACGCAGGTGAAGTGGTATGGAACAGGGGTCTGCTTAAGCGAGTTGGAATCTGTCATGGTATCAGCGGGAACACATATGTCTTCATTTCTCTCTACAGATTAACAGGTGACGTAAAGTACTTGTACAGGGCAAAAGCATTTGCTTGCTTTCTACTTGATAAAGGGCAAAGGCTGATCTTGGAAGGCAAGATGCATGGAGGAGATCGCCCTTACTCCTTGTTCGAAGGTCTTGGAGGAATGGCTTATATGTTTCTGGACATGGTCGACCTTAAGGAGGCAAAGTTTCCTGGATATGAATTTTAAGTTCTTCTATGCTTATTTGTATCTGTATTATATAATAATCATACGTAGGCAAGAATCCCAAAACCCCTTTTAAGGAGGGTTGCTGAGAACATATAGGAGCCTGATAATCTTGTTATATACGAGGAAGAACATTGGCTAGTTGTTTGAGTTGGAGTGACAGAAAAATTAAAGTTATTTCAGAAAGTTTATATGCTCTTCACAACATAGGTGAATGTTTTATTGACAATCTTAATTCACAAAAGTCTTGGACGCCTACAACAGGGCAAAGAGTTCCTAGTTAGCAAAACAGCTTATGCCGGAATCAACAGATACGGGTCTTCACTCTTCTTTGGCAAAGGTCTCAATCGACATGATTTCTTAGGCCAAACCAACAAGTTTCTCACTGATCTCCCACACCTTGCGTGCCTTGTCCGCATTGCTAGCCTCTTGGGACAACTGGTTTTCAAATGAAGCTGAGTCCTTGTTCCAGCTCCAGTAAACACCAGATTTCGTCAAGCTTGGATCGCTTACAACCTTAAAAGAAAATCAAAATAACCCATCTGTGAGTAACAAAGAAATTTCTCAAACATTTTCCAGCATCTAATGCTACAATTATCTACTGCTATTACCTGAGCAAGTCTCTTTCCTGATTCATCTTCTGAGACGAAGCCTTTGGTTATGTACTTCTGGAAAGGTGGGAAGAGAAGTCTGAACAAGGGAATGTGCTCTCTGAACAAGCCTGTTGTAGCAATGCAACCAGGGTAAAGGGAAGCAAATGCGACCCCAGTTTCCTCATGGTATCTTCTGTGGAACTCTTGCATGGTGAGCATATTGCAGACTTTGCTGTCCTTGTATGCCTTGGCACCATCAAAATCCCCACCATCAATCATAGCCGAACTGTTCAGCCCGTTCAATCCTCCAGCAAGTCCCCTCATGTCACCAAGGTTGGCCTTGGGAGGCACATTCCCAGCCAATGTATTTGTGTTTCCTGTTGAATTCAAGCAAGCATCAGTACCAAAATGCAGCAAAAAATGAATCATAGAAACTTGAATCCACCATAAACATCACATCGAATTAACCTGTTATAGATCCAACGATGATCAGGCGTTTTGATGGGTAGTCAGATTTGTTCAAGTCCTCAAGCAATAAGCGCGAAAGGAGAAAATGTCCAAGATGGTTAGTGCCAACACTGAGCTCAAAGCCTTCAGCGGTGAATGTAGGTTCCTTAGCAGTTGGCAAGTAAACTGCAGCATTGCAAACCAGCACATCGAGTGGCCTTCCTGATCGCCTGAAGTTATCTACGAATTGGCGAACGCTGTCAAGAGAAGCAAGGTCTAAATGCATAATGGTGTAGTTTTCCTTAGCAATGCCAGCAGATTTTGCAGCTCTTTCAGCTTTGAGGAAATCCCTGCAGGCCATAATTACATGCCATTTTCCAGTCTCTGCCAATGCCTTTGCAGTGGCAAGACCCAGCCCAGAGGAGGCACCAGTAATCACAACACTGCCCTTTCTTAGTGTCTTCTTCCCTTCTGATGCAGCCCTGTTAGCTGCTGGTGTTGTAGTAGCCACCGTCTGAGCCTTCACAGCTCCGAATTCCCTCTGGTATAGAAACAAAAATTAGACAACTGCCTCAAGAAATTGATGGTGGATTACATGACACAATGCATTTTTTTTCCCCCTTAAACCTTCAAACTGGTTGAAGCTATAAACTGAAAAAAGGTAAATTATGGGAAATTGAGAAGGAGAGGAAAAGAAGCTAACGTTGCAATTACCTTGCACCTCAATGCAGAAGAGCTGAAGTCAGCTTTGAGATGGTCTGACAAGGAAACCCCAAAGAGGGTCGAATCCTTGAGAGATACACTAGGCTTTCCCTGCAAACACACAAAGCATTTCCCAGAAATTCAATTCTATATTCTCATTCCAAAAGCATAAGAGAATGAGAAGCTTCCTTGTGGGAAAGTAGAATAAACCTCTTTAGGAATAGAGAAAGCAGCGGGGACCAAAGCAGCAGCCATTGGCACTTTTAGAATGAAGAACTCGAATTTTTGTGAAAATGGGTCTAAAGAAGGTTCAGCTCAATCAGCTGAGATTGCCAAGTGGAAGCGTCGTTCAGAATTCAGTTTATATAGAGAAATGTCTCTTTGGAAACAAAAGGCTGAGAAGATAAGATATAGTTTAGCAACATGGGCACATGCCACATCAATTCATACCAACCAATGAGGACCCGAGTTTTGGATTTCTTAGGATATTTTGGTAACTTTATTGGACTTTTAGAAGAAGGGATATTTTTTTTGGGTCCCTTGTCCAATGAGCCACTCTGGTATGGGCTAAGAATATCAGTGGGGAAAGGGATTGGGAGGCAACGTTAAGTGGTGTAGTGGAGGTACATTTAAGCTCATAGGTAGTAGACAAAACAAATATGGCAGCAGCTAGGAAGATAAGAGATAATCTGTCAAGAACAAACAAATTAGAATTTTGGAAGACTCAGTGCACTGTGCATTGCAAGTTGATAATAATGGGCCTATCCATATTTAATAACGTGACTGGTTGTAAGAATGGACCTAGCCATTAGCAAAACATACAATGCAAAACTTTATTCAAACCTTATTCTGCCTTCAAAATTAGAGAACACTTGGTCTTTGCATTGACAGGACAGGACTCCAAGTTTACGTTCATGAGATAGATAAGAGCATTGCAATGACAAGTGACAATATCATCAGAAGCAGGATTATTTTCATGCTATTTAATATCCTTTTTATCCTAAAGACCGGCACAACGTACCAATTTTTTTTTTTTTACAAAATCTGATCTGGCAGTCCCTAAGATTAGGAGAAAATAAAAGCAGGTAACATAGCATTGTCCAGATGTTATCTAAAGTTTCACTGAACATCTATCTAGGCGTCCTGTCCTTGTCCGTAGTGATAGGAAAATGTTTAAATTATTGAATTGCAGTAGTATCATCTTTATTGGGAAAAGAATTTATTGTTATCATGATGTTTATCAGTGTTAGCAAAATCCACACCAGGATCATGATAATCATAGTAATTCCACCATTTTCTATCTACCAAAGATCCCAGTTGGGGATTGATACAATTCCACAAGAAGACAAGTGAAAACAAGTATAAAAGAATTTTCATTTGTAATTCAGTAAACTTTTCCAATGCTCATTACTCTACAATTCCCGATTACATGAATCCATCGGTTTCTAAATTCCTGGTGTACCTTTTTTTTTTTTTTTTTTCCTTTTTGGTTAACAAATCTTTTTTTTTTAAATAACTTCCCCCTTTTTCCTTTCCCTCTATGCCTAATGAAGGAAAGAAATGGAGCGCCGGTGAAGAATACAAATGCCACCCCCCACATCTCTCTGTACAACGTTGGCCAACTAATGGAGAAAAATGTAATCTTGGACTATATCCTGAGTGGTAATCCAAAATTTTGAAAAGTTCTAATTTCCCCTCTTAGGCCAGCAGTTACAATGACCATACCCCAAGCTGACATGTTTTGACTTAACCCAGAAGAAATATCCATGCTTACTCGAGGACTTCGATTCCTTGCTGCCACAAGAAGCTTTTCCTCTGGCCATGTCGCTGATATTCGATCGAAAAAGTAACTGTTTGTGGTGCTGGCAATGGTTGCATGAAGCGGGCTATTGTTGCAGCCAGACGCAGATCGAGAACCGTCTGTGCCGAAATTTTCCTCTACCGGAGTAGGAGGATGATTGGCTGATGAGATCTCATCCAGGTTATTGTCATCTCCAGTTTGTTCTCCAGATAAAGTATCATGGGTTCCCCATGTATCACCCATGCCAGGCCAAGGAATGGCCACTGAAACATCCTTACAGTGAAAATATTCATATGATTGTGTAACAGTGACACCTTTGCTTCTGTTGGGCCTGCAATCGGCTTCGTTTTTCCATATGTACACATGGGAATCTTCGCTTGCTGAGACAATGTATTTACCATTTGTTGTCAGGGAGGCCGAGATTTGGCTGTTTGGGTTACGAAGTCCTGCAAATGTCATCGGTTTACTCTAAAGCCAGCATCAGACCGGGAATAAAAATGCAAAGCTAGAAAACCAATTTTTTTCCCCTTCAAATCAATTAGATACTGTTACATTGTGTCTTTCACAATCCTCATCCCCAAAAAGAGCCATATCCTTTGGCTAATTTTCAAGCAAAGATCATTTTCCTTCCACTCTCACAATAAGAAAGATTCCCATACTAGGTAAAAGACTATCATATTTTCATCATTCAACTAAGTAAATTGATGAGGGATGTTTCATAGAACTACTAATCTCAATACCATCTTTATCCTTGGCAACAAAAATCATGAAGGAACCTCCAATGTTTCAATTGCTTGATTGATGATTTTACTTAAAAGCAACGAAGTTCCATTCAGAGATATGCTCTCATGAGACTGAAAATGAGGTAGATATCACACCACTAGACACGCTGATAAACCCAATGTTTTCAGTAAGAGATGCCATACTATCAGTCATCATACAAATGACTTTTGGTTTTACCATAGAATTAACCACACCAAATTTCAGAGATGAAAAATGATTGCAGAAATGGAATATACTAGTTTTTTTTTTTTTTTAAAAAAATTAATCTTACCTTTGAACTTATGAACCAGATCAACACCATCAACAACCCTAATACGTGAATCCGCAGAAGTGATGAGTACTTCTGATGAACTTCCTGGGGCAAACTGTTCATAAAAATCATTTAGAAAGATGGGCATTAGAATTGTTACAAGTCAAAGCAAATCTATGCGGTTCTGCACCCTCCTTTTATTTCCTTCTTTTCAATTATGTGAACGGGGCACAAAACAGAAAATCTCATGCAACAATAACATGGCTGTTAAGTGAATAAGTTACCTGGAACCCAGTAATTTTCTTGTGATGGGACTTCTTTTTCTTGTTCTGCAGATTGATCTGACTTTTCTGTTGCAACTTATTCTCTGAATGAAATGTAAAAACAAGATGATAATCAGTGGATCCACAAAAAGCATAATGCAGCCACGTACTAATGTACCTACATACACACATAAACGAGTCTCACTGAGCGTACCAGATGTATCATATAAATGGCAGCTACCCTTGTATGAACCCACTAGTGCTCCCTGCAGAAAGAAGCAAATTTACTGAGTTACAAATTAAAGTTTTGAATATTCAAAATGATTCATAATAATTTAGGACCAACCTGACCATCAGGTGTGTAACAAGCAGCAGTCACCATCTCGTGTAAATCAGTCCAATCGACAACTTGACGATCAGGAATGCTCCATATGCGAACCTTAGCATCCAAAGATCCGCTAATGAAGTATCTATCATCAACAGGATTAAACTGGATGCAAGTTACTGTGTCCAGACAAAAAACAGATTGAAGAAAACAGTACAATTAGCATGGAACAAGAAAAGGGGGCAAAATAGAATTGCTTTCTTTGTAAGATGTGAACGAACTCTTATTCAATCAGATCCTATACTTATAATTGCAATGCAGTAATGACAAATAACTTATCGAAAAGCTATGAAGTTATACACTTCCCCACAAGAAGGGGATTGGAACCCATAGCAGTAGTCCATTTGACATATACACACAAAACAAGTGAAACAAAGCTGACAATAATTCAAGATATAACTGCATGTACTCACCATAGTCACTGTGTGAGAAGACTTTCAAGCAAGACTTGGTAGATAAGTGCCATAGCCGCACTGTTTTGTCCATTGAGGATGAGAGCAAGTGCTGAGCAATAGAAAAGGAAATACATAAATAGGATTGTCTGAAGGCACATTTACTGAGGATATTTCTAAAAGATGCTCCATTCTGACAAACAATTAAAAATAAAAGATAATTCAACAGGCACTGCTCAAGAAAACCTGTAAATCAACAAACAGATAAAACTTCCTTTTAGGATTTTTAACGATATCTTCAGACTTGCATAATATTTATCATTAAAACTCAAATTCTCCGAATTTTAATTAATCTGAAAGAAGAACCCAGTCTCTCCCAGTATTACTGAGTCTACAAGTTATGACATAAGTTGCTTAACATGTCAAAATTGTTCAAAAATCTTCAGAAGAAAAACTACTCTCTTACCCTCAGATTTATAATTGCACTTAAAAGCCAATTCTGAATCCTAGAAAAATGGAATTCCATATATAATCTATTTATCCCACTTCCTAATGAAAGATCTTAACTTGAGAATGAGGAGAAGAACAGGCAATAAGCACAATCTTCTATTGAGATGAGATAAAGCTTACATAGGGAATAATAATAAATTGAGCTAAACAGGGACATCCCAAAGACTCAAGTAACTAATAATCTATGTAAGTACTGCTAAGCATTCAAAACCAGTTATTGAACTAAGGACTTCTTTCTTATCTTTTTAACAGCACAGTGCAGCTCCTTATTCCTGATAGTAACTATCACTACATCTACTGCTCGTTATGGTAGATACTGCTAAACCATAGACGATCACTATCACCATCACCATCAGATAACACAAGGGGATTTTAACAAGTCGTACCACCATTCCGTTCAATAAAACATACCACCTCTTTAACTTAGAAATCTTTGTAAGAAAGCCTAAAATTGAAGTCTTAAATCCAGAGAAAATATATTATTCTAGAGCTATCAAACAGAGGGGTAAACTTAACTCTCAACTTACAAGAGAGAAAAAAGAATCATATCTAGCAATCTTCTCATAATCAGCAGTTCTCCCGTATCTTGTGCACAACTATCTTCCATGCCATCTTCAAATTTCACAATAACTAGAACAGACTCAAAGGCAGTATAATGATAAAAATAGTCTAAATACTCCATAATGACAACTTCGTTGTATTTATTACAGGGAAAAAAAATGTAAGAATGCAACTATCCTGTTCCTATAAATTATAGAATTCTTGATTGAAAAAAGTAAGAATTCAAAAGTATATCTAACATCAACTAACACCAAGAGTGAATAACAAACTAGAAAAATACATTTCAGACATTGAACACACATCTACAAATACAGAATTATGCCTATCATTTAAATAGTAGCTAACCTGAGACTTGGACCAAGAGAGGTCAAGCACATCATCTAGATGGCCTTGGAATGAACAAATGGGTATTTCTGCAAGTCCAAATATAGTTTCTGGCACCAGTAATTGGTCCAAGCTCAAAGATTTTCTACTTATGGATGACTTCCCCCTTCTCTTCTTCTCAGGATGGCTGTCCACTATAGGGGATAGCAGAGTTGGTTCTGGTGATCCATTCATAACAAACAACATATTCATATTCCCATCTTCTGGTTTCTCCATTAGCAGCTCCCCCTTCCTCTCTGACTCCACAACTTGCCAGATATGAATTACACAATCCTCACCTGCACTAGCAAGATATTTTCCATCCAAACTAAACCTAATGCTCCAAATGGATCCATTATGAGCCTGTATCTCCTGGCTTTTAAAGAGTGCTGTAACCTCTTTGTTGGATTTCCCATACTGCTTAACCCTTACTCTCTCAGCCCCGTGAAAAGAGGCATCCTGGCTATCATCTGTGGCAGAGCTTGACCTCCGCCCACCCTTCTCTGAGGAGGTATCCCTTTCATCACTACTACGTCTCTCTTTATGACCTGTAATAGTGCTTGCTACACTCCTTATACTCTTCAACCAACTCCCTTTCTTCTTGTGCTTGGAACTACCTCCACTACCACCATTTGCATTTGAATCTACACTGTCTTTATTACCCTCCTCCACGTTTTGCCGTCGCATTAATTCTTGAACAATTGGTGAGTGCCCAACTGTCATCTCAAATTCCTCCATGGTCAATTGCCTTCCAGTCCCCACTTCCTTGAGTTTGTTCCACATGCCATCTTCCCTAATCTCATTCACGACAAACTCTTTTCCATTGTCAAGATCTCTTATTGTGCAGACTTGTTCATTGACCTTGTGCCCATTACACTCAAGAACCTCCTCCACCTCTCCAGGACCTGCATTATCGGAAATTGGCACCACCGAACTATGACCGAAATCCACACTCACACTTCGAATTTCATCCATCCTTCTACAATTTTTCCCCGAAGGGGGCTTATTGGGGGAAGCGGCGGTAGCAACTAGGGGTCCATTGCCATTACCACACTTTGACTTAACAACATGATTACGGTTATTTACAAATGAGCCGGTCTCTGGTGCGACCGAATGAATAGAAAGAATTGAAGAAGACGAACAAAAACACGAAGAAGAAGAGGAAGAAAACTTATTACAGCGATCATGAGACTGAACACACAATGAAACGTCGCAGTGATCCGCCGCCCCGTCGGATTTCGATCGGAGCATGGCGGCGGGACCACCTGAACTCTCACCCGGTTGTTGCCCTGTCAAGTGATCAGACGATACCGATCGGCCAAACTCTCCATTGCCCACTTCTTTAAGATCACCGGCGGAAGCAGGCTTCCCTCGGGACAATGATGGGTCACAGCTAAGACCCATCTCGCAAAGGAGCCGGGTCCTGCGTTCGGACACCGAGGAGGGTTCGGTGATCCATATATCGTACCTGCACATGGCAACTGGGAATTTGGGCACCAAGAACAGTTGTTCCGAACCATAATTCGGAGAAGGAGAGTTGGAATTGGAGTCGTTCTCGTCGTCGGAGTTGGAAGTGGAACAGGAACAAGACGACGATACAAGGCGGTCGTGGGACTCGTAGAAGCACTCCTCTTCGTCTTCTTCGTCCCCCTTTTTGCTCATCGTATATTGGGCATTCCCATTTGAATGAAAATGCCCAGAAATCAATCGGATCAGAAGTGGGTTTGTCTCAAGATACCACCTTGTGTAAACTACGGTGCTCAAGTTCGATCTGCAGGGCTAGTGGTGCGCTGAGCACAGAGAGTGTGGAAGGAATAAGGGGTATCGGACAACGAAGAGCATGAAAATATGCGGGGTTTTGGCTTGGAAGCCAGATCCAATGAGAGACTGAGACTAGAGGGATTGGGAACGAAGCCCTATGCTCTGCTGGGTTGTGTGGGAGTTGGGGTTTGGCAATATTTTTGTGTGTAGAGAGAGAGGGAAGGATGCTTTCTTTCCAATAGAAAATGTCTGAGAAAGTGGAAACGAAATTTCTTTTGGATTTTCAGATTCAGAAGGAAAATCAAATCAAAATAAAATAGTGAAGGAAAATTGTGACCTTTTGGCCGTTTTCTTTCCCCTTCTTTCAACTGAGTAAGAAAGGAGACAGTGTTTAGTGTTATTAGGAACTTGCTTCTACGGTGATTAGTGAATCCAACAACCCCATTAACAGCAAAATTTGCAAATTGCAGAATTTGTGACTCCCTTTGCTAAATAAAAAGTTAAAACTATGGTAAATTTCATTATTTTCTCCAAAGATCTTCGATATTTTACAGTAACAGTACTGATATAGTGATTAGTGGTTCCAGCAATTTTCTGAGAATTGCAACCAAAAAAAAAAAACTTTATTTTCTCCCTCCCAGCATCTTTCTGATTAATCCCATCTCATGCAGTGTTATACAGTGATTAGTTATTCCAACAACCCCATATTGCAGCAACTCCTGCAAATTGCAAATTTTTCTTTCAGAGATTGTTTTTTAAGAAATAAAAATAACAACTTTTCACTATTTCCATCGAGGGTCTTGTAATTAATTAATCACATAAGCAGGAGCTGGTTGATTAATTTTAAAATAATGGTGCTGTCGATCTCCAAACAATCAAACCCTTTGATGTTTACAGTTTGTCCTTCCAGTAATATGTTTCTCAACAAGTGTTACAATCTAGTGAGGCATTATGATGATGTCTTGGACTTGGTTTAGCAACAACAACAGATTTTGTTTATCTTTTGCCAATTCAAAAGCTACCATGACAACATAGTCATTAAAGTTAAAGGTGACGAAATTGGTATACGAATAAAATTCGACATTTTCTTGGCATCCGAAGAATATGCCTCACTAGAAATAGGAAGAGTGTAGAAATGAATTCACTCTTTTAAGATTCCAATGTTGCTAGATTGGGTTACAATTACCTCATCTGGCCATGAAAAACATTCCTAATGGCCATTTTATTCAATTTTTTTAATCTTTAATCTAACACAAAAATAAAAATTAATAAATCTTTCTCCACCAAAAGACTTGAATGTTTCAAAGTTTAAATCTTTAACAATGTCTTAGAACTAAGTTAACTTCTAATAAAGCAACACTTATTCTACCATTCTATTGTATTATTAAGTTGTCACCATGTATTAGTTAAGTCATAAATTAGGGGGGGAAGTGCAAATAATTTTAATTAATTCAATAAGTTATTTAATTACTTTACAGATCACTTTAACATGGAGACCAGAAACATAACAAGCAATCAAGGCGTAACAAGTGCAAAATACATAAACACATGATTGAGATATTCATTTCTTTAGGGATGACTTTTTCTTGTTGTTCACATAGCTCCATTTATTCCTCTCTTCTCTTTACTTTTCTTATCTTTTCCTTGCATCACTCTCTTGTTTTATCCTTTTTCACAACTATGTCCTGTAAATTCTGGATTTTGCTTATGAGCCCCCAAAAGGAATCACTATTACTTGATGCCTTCGTATTTTATAAAATTTGGCAAAATAATTATAAAAAAAAAAGTAATAAGTAAAGACATAACTAGATAACATTGACTTTATAAATTTGATAAGATGTCAAACTGGAGTAGGTCTTATTTTGTCAGTATACATCGGCAATTCAAAAGAAGGAAAGAGAGATTACTAACATTAAACTGGATCCCATTTGATTGAACATAATAATATCAAATTCACATCTTGATAGCAAGTGGAAACATGTTGAACAAGAAAGAGAGAGAAATAAAAAGCAGTCCAAAAATGGATGCTGTGTGTGTGGCCCATGGTAACTGGTTAGAAAGGAAAATAATGATATTGCTGTAACAGTGACTATCAACAAGTGTTTTAACTTAAGCCAGTATTATGTTAAGAGAGTCATACAAATTTAATTTAATTAAACAAGTGGTGGCGAGAAATCTCAAAAACTTTTCTTTCTTTGCGTTGTATATGTCATGCATTGATTCACTCCATATTGTTATTCTAGCTTTGTGGTCAAATTAAAAAACCATGAATACAAGATTCAAACTATAATCTTCTTTAATCAATACAAAACAATTATGCATTAAGAATTTTTTATACAACCAACCAAATAATAATTATATAGAAAGCAATTTAAGCTTTAAGACATTTCATATTAAATATTTTAAATTTTAAATTTTAAAATAACATTTATTAAAAAAAATTTATAAAGACTCAAATCAAGTACAGTTGATTGCTAATTATTGTATTCGTTTACAGTTACACAATTAATGTTGTTATAGTCAAATCCAACAACTAACAAGCTCACTGTATAATACAGTAATTGCACCTGATTTATTTTCCTTGGTCTTAAATAAAAATTAGTCATATAGGATTTAACGTTCATAATTTAGAAATTTGTATTTGCATTACTACATAGCTCATAGTTTAGGATTTAGAATTTATGATTAAACTCTATATCTTATAAAAGATTGAACGGGTGCCCCCCCTCCCCCCCAACCTCTTCTCCTTTCCCTTCTCGTACAGAATAGAGGGCAGGGAAGGCGATGGCAGAACAGAACAGTACAGGGTAGGGTGGCCATTGGCCAACTACTTACTGTTCTCCCACTGCTACATCATTCATGGCCCTGTGTTAATTCAATTTGAAGGTGACAGTACCCTCCTCACCTTACCTCATTTTAAGGGCAATTTTTGTCATATATTTACAAATGTCCACATCATATCATATAACATGATTAAGTTAATTTAATTAAATTTAGATATATATTATCATATATACAACCAAACAACTTGTGTATCCAATTTTTAGGAAATTATTTTTAAAATGTATTAAGTCAACATTAGGGGTACATCTTTATAAAATTATCCAAAAAGAAACTTACAGTTGAGTGATATTCAAATTATTTTGGAATAGCACATTATGATATGTTGGAATATAAACCCAAAGTCGAAATAATGTTACTTTTAATTGTAGATTGTCTTTGACATTGTTATAAATATGTGATGTGAAATAATGTTACACTAACTATAGTTACTCTGTTTCAAATGATTGTGCCTTTGGGGAGGGTCATTTCTTTTCAACGTGTTTCACCATTTTTTTTTTCTCTCATAATAAATACATATGTATCCATTGGTGGTGGAGCATAACATAGTAGGTGGCTTTGTGGTCCTGAAAATCCCACCAAGCGTAAATTTGGATTTGCAGCATGTTTGGTCCATTCATGCATTTGGTGGAACTTGCGTCAGATCGAGTGATGTTATAAAGCTGCTTGAATTTTACATTTTAAATGTAGGGATAACGTGACTCAATTTCAAGTATTAGACGAAGATTGAATGGCACAAATTTGAGACATTTATAACATAGCAATTCTTGGAACAAAACAACCCCTCTTTCACTTCTTGAAGCTGTGCTGCCAATGTGTCACGGGCTGAGAGGTTTAGCTAGTCAGACCGTGCGGCACTTGCCTACAAGCAAGTTAGCCAAACATCAGTTCAAACATCCGAAAGCATATTATTGGGATTCATATTCGAAGGCACAACAATTCTATTAACAATCAAGGTGGCAAGGCACCATCAAGCAATCACAAGACAAGCACATCATAGACAACCAACATAGAAAGCAAGTAAGCAACACGAGTCAGAACAAATAAAAGAAGAGGCGCTACTTCTTTATTGATATCTCATGCATACAAGTAGTTGGCTTGGTGTAGGGGAAGTATATAGCAACATCAAGCTGTCCCCTATGCTGGCACCAAGACCCACCCAAGGTCACCTGGTGCCCCCCCCCTAAAGAGCTTAATTTACATATTCCCTCATGGCAGGACAAGACATCATTTTTCTGAGCTAACATAAGGCCTCTTTTTGGAGAATCGAATGTCGGAATTCGACAAATGACCTGTCAAAACGAAGATAAAAATCCAAAGAACGCGGCCATATGCTTTTCTTCGGCACTGGACAAGCGAGTCTCTGGAAAAATACAAAAATACCCCCAATTTTACAGAAAATGGCAAAAATTATCTAGTGATGCGCTAAGTCCAAAATTTGGTGTGGAGCTCCTCTGCACCCTCCTCTATTTTACTGCAAAGTCTTGAAGGAAACGGAGAAGTGTAGAGGTACAAAGTGAGTGTCGCAAGTGAGACTGTGACACAATGGCGACATAACCATGGCTTAACCAAGACATTTGACTCATGAGGGTTGGTGGCGAGTCTCTGGTCCAACCCTATTGACTAGGCTGGAGAACTAGAGCTTTGTCAATTTGCACCGGGCTCAAAGTCAAACACAGAGCAGAGCTTCCCATTTTTGAGTTTACTCACTCATCAACCATTAACCTTCAATCTGTGTTCAATGACAGTGCTATACTAGCTAGCTATTAGTATTGATGTTCGTTATAGTATTTGACAGAAAAATTCAGAGCATTTTTGTATATATTAAGCAAGATTTCCACCATACCCATTTGCTGGAAAACACCAATTTTGATGAAAAGAAAAGAGATACTAGCTAGCCAGTCAAAGACTCAAAAGTCTTGTATATATGCATTGAGGGGTGAGCCCTATGGCTATATCCAAAACATGCCAAGATTATCTAAATGTTATAGATAAATTCTAGCATAGCATATCCTTTTGGTCATTATAAAATGTATAAAAGTAACTTCTTATATGATTATTATACACTTTATCCAGCTAAAGATGACAATTGACCTGAGCATTACAACTCATTCTTGCAATTTACGCTTCGTCAACCCCGTGCAACATTTTCTATATTTTTTTTTTAAAAAATTAATTTTCTTGAGAAGAGGAACATTAAACAAGCAAAGAAAGAAATGGGGAGGTGACAGTGAGGATATAATATTAGCTGGAGGGAGAGAGATGTGCAAACTCGTTAGAATTAGATCAGGCTAGAAAGTGTTTGTGAAAATGCCTCTGAGACAGATAAACATTTAGCTCGTCTACTAGGGGCTGAATTCAGGCCACGCGGTGTGGAGCTGAATGCAATTATGTGAAATTTTGGCAGTTTAGGTCAGATTGTCAGGTGGGTTTATAGTGCGCTTTGGTTTCTGCAATTTATTTGGACACCATTTGGTTGAAGCACATGGCAAAAATGGTTTATATATATATACATAGAAATCGACTATTTAGTTATTTTCACTTTTAGTAGATCTGTTGAATGTAGATGTGGATTTAGGAATTTGGACAAGTTTAGAGTAGTTCGTAGGTGCCAATGTAGCTTCCCTAATAAAGCAAAACTAGTTAATTGCAGCATAGATAGGTGGTTGGCAAATTATATTATATATTTTCTAATATTCAAAGTAGTGTGTTAGGTTTACTTTTATTGAAGAATTTAGTGGGAAAGGCTCCAATTTCGGAACTTGTTATTACTCCCTGCAAAACTGAAGGACATGTGCATGCATTGCATTGATATGATTCATCATTCTAACCCATGTGTATAGTTCCAGTTTTAAATGTATTAATTTCATGGTTTTTATTATGATCATATGATATTAATTTTTAAGAAAAAGCAGACAAGAATTATGCTTAGTAGTAAAAATAATTAAAATAAGTCAATGTAAATTTGATTATAATATAGTCTAACTAGTCAAATAGAAAAATGTTATTTGTAAAAAGAAAAACATGTGTAAATATTTTATTACTCTAGAGTTGATACCAAAAGATATGAAAAATACCGTAAATGTAAAGTTTAGGGTATACTATGTGAGTGAGCATGAATTAAAAGTTAAACATACGTATTTATTGAAGTTGTGGTTGGTGATTTAATTTGGAGTGTAAGTTGGAGAATACCAAGACCAAGTCAAGAAGGTCATATTGTTGACTTAATATTTATATAGTTCAATATTCTAAAAGTCAACGCGGAAACCCTTTTCTGCAGAAGAAAAAACAAAAGAGAAAAGCAAGAATGCTTTGTTATGACGAAGCCTGAGGTCCCAAGGAGCCAAGACTTGTAAGTTAAGCTATATATACATAACAAGCATGGCGTTTGGTGAGCATCAAATCGAAAAAGAAAAAGGTGATTAGTTCCTCTTCTGGCATGGATGATGGACGATCAAGCAAGTAAGCCAATTCCAGTCCCAGCTCCTCTATAAAAGGATCCCATTTTAACTGTCACAGCTTTACAATAAGACGTGGTTTAGTAGTGAAGGGATAGCTGAACATTATTCACAAAGAGAAAAGGCTCTCAACAGTTCAATGTGTAAACCTAAAAAGAAAATGAGATAAGAGGAAGAGAATACTGTGCATGTGAGATGATCATATATAATGATGAGAACATAAAAGGGTGTTTCTTTAAGTGGTCGGTTGGTTAGAGGAATAGATTATATTTTAGTGTTCTGATTTAAGGGAAGGATGACTTTGATGATGGAGAAGTCATTTCCCAACCCCACCATAATTTCCATCTTACTGGCTTTGAGGGCCATTCCATGAACCATCCATCACCCTCACATAACATCATTTTCAGTATCGATAAGAAAGCATCAAACTAGCTAGCATAGGCAAATCCATACATGGCCCGCAGGGAAAATTCCGCATCCTTCATTAATCAAAGCTTTCTATTCATTTTCTTCTTTTCTGGCTCACGCAATTCAATTGCTTTTGTTGTAACTAAATGCACTTTACCCAACATTTCTTGACTCAACTCACAAGAGAATTATACAAATTTATAGATTAATCGATAAAAGATATTTTAGTTTAATTAATTTTTTTTTTGAATTCTAAAAATATAATTGCATGACTCTTATAATTATGTCTAATTAACTTGAATTTGGACTAGTCAAAGCTCAATATAATACTAAACACAATAATAATTTTTTTTAGAATTTACTCATACTGAATATGAAAGTTCTACTGGATAGCTACAAATTAAAAGAGAAAAAAAATAAGAATGGATAAGTTAGATTCGACCTAAATAATTAATCCTGCTAAAACTAGGCTAATCTGCAGAGAAACTGATGAGACACTGCACTTGGCCAAAAACTATAAAATGGACATTGCATAGTTAATCTTAATTAATTACATTTATTCGTTATAATTATTTAACCAGCATATGTATATAAATTAAGGAATTTAAGAAACTAAATCTTTAGATTAAGAGTGCTTTTCCTGTAAATTTTTTAAATATCAATTTTATTTTTCTGACTTGCGTTTCTGTACACTCAATGAATAGTCAAAGGGTTTTACCCTTGTAATTTTCATGTCTCATCGTTCGTGTCATTTTATAGAAACAACGTTTCTGTAAAGACAATGGATTGAAATTGTAGATGATGGAGGAAGTGGATAGAGACGCCGGAGAAAGACTATAGATAGGTAAGAGGTGACAGAGAGTCGTTTTCCTTGTTTCTTTAGTTGAACTTCCAATATTCAACTTCTCCATTTAATTTTAGTGATAATAGAGAATTAAATAAATATTTTAAGATTTTTTTTTCTAGATTAAGGGGAAATGAAATATTGAGATGATTTTTTTTTTCTAGCAAATTAAATAATTCTTCCTCCCTTTTATGTCTCGATTATTTTTCTGATATATCTAAATAAGGAAAAGGAATTTCATCTTATATATTTCCCATTTTTATTGATCAAATCAAACTCGGAATGAAGCATATAATAGGTTTTTGGATCCAGAATGAAAATAATTGATACTTGCATATTATTAATTTCCCATAAAATATTATAAGTTTACTGGCAATTACATATAAGACTTGTGATGTGATGAGGTGATATGTTCAAAACTAGGTTATACGTATACATGAAGTGACTTGGTGACACCTTACTTGTTACTTGATAAATAATTAATTGTGGCCCACTTATATATACATCAAGTACAGAGTTTTGTCTCCAGAAACTAACTAGGTCTAGGTGGTAACCAAATAAGAATATAAATGACGATAAACTAACTGCATATAGTGTTCCCTTCTAAAGGTTCCAGAATATTGAGGGAACCGAATTGACATTAGTGATGTGAATTGAATTATCACCACTTCTTTAAGATTAAGGATTAATTTAACTCAGTTGAAAATCCAACCCCATATTTATGGACACACCACGTGGCTTGATTCCCAACAGCCTGTTAGATTATGGAACGGAATAAAACATAAAGGAATTAAAATCAGAAGAAGAAAAGGAGAAAATTGAAGTTGTAATTGTGATATACAAGATGTAATTTCATGTTTTGTACTTTGGATTTTAATTAAAATTTTTTCAGCACCATCATATTGTCATGAATAATATCATTCAGATTATATTGTGCAGTGCATAATTAATTTTAATTTGATCAAGTTGTAGTAATTTGGCACTTTATTAGCAATCGTTTCCATGTGTGGCATCATTCATAATCAATATTATCATATGAATAATAATTGAATATGACTAGCTTCCTAGAAGGTCCATGCTCAATATCACCAGCTAACTGGCAGTACTTTATTGCTTATATATGCTCACATTATATTGGATGCTTTCTTTAATCATTAGCAGGTATATATATAGGAGAAACTAGGAATTATTTTTATACCTAGCTGTAATTAATTAAGAATAAACACATTATGATCAATTAATTAATTACATCAGAATGAGCGATGTACATTTTGTAGATTATTAATGTTTGGTTATGTAATTAGGCAATAATTCTCATTTAAAATTAAGTGTCTTTAATTAATTGAACACTACTTGACAAAGATATTTCACATATTGAATTATTAAAGGTTTCATATTTAGATTGTGATAGAGTTGAAAGTTTACTGATATGGAATGTGTGGATGGTATTCCAAGCATGTGCTAACTGATGCTTTGCTGGTTTGAGATTGAGAATTGAGAAGCAAGGATTTGGTTGAATTAATTAATGATCTGAGACTTTTATGTACATAGCTACTGCTTTTTCTGGTTAGTTTTGCTTCTAAGTACAAAGACATGCTAACTCATATCTGTCTCTCTCACATGTCTTCAGCTGCTTGCTTATTAGAAGAAGATTAATCACCGAATTCTTATCATATTTATTTTTTTTTATTATTATTTATTTAGTTCATCCCATTGAAATATCTATGAACAAAGTATACTTTGTACCTCTCTTATTTTATTTTATTTTTTATAAGGTAATGGAAAAACTCAAGAATTTCAATCTCGTATTCCTCTTAAAAATTACCCCATCGAAATTGGGCTAACCAGATGAGACAAAGGAAAAGAGAATAATTTTTTGATGCTTCCTTTGTGGAAAAAATATCTTACTACATGGGAAAGCTACAACACGTAACAACCATTGCGTAAACATATGCATGCACCTTAATTTCTTCAACACCTAATTATGGACTCTTACAATTCGATCATAGCTGGCATTGAAGAAATGAAAACACAAAATTAGGTTCAAACCAATTAATATACCTATCGAGGGATGAATTTCTCAAGTATATATATATATATACACACATACATTGAACTCAACTTGTGAAGAGGGAAGCGATGCTATAAATAATGTCCAAATTCCTAAGAATAGATCAATCTCATATCCAATTATATATGCATGCATGTCATAAAAATGAAATCTTTGAAGAATGATGGGGAAACAAAAGAAGTGTTATTTGATATTTATCTAATATTTAATTTATTTCGGTATTTTTTTTTTGTATTTTTGTTTGTAATTATATATATATATATATATAATTTTTTTTTTCATTATTGAAAGGAAAATGCAATAAAAGATAGATCGAGTATGCTTGCGGGGGATCATGGGCATATATCTATATATAGTTGTATATATTATTTGTACTTGTGACATTTAGATATGATTTTAGTTGGATTATTAGCATTAGCTAGAGTTGATTAGACAAGGTAATTATAATTCAATTAAATTATAAACAAGAGTAACACTTTGTCAACGACATTAGTTAGAGGTGTTGTCCGCCACCAACCATTGAAAGTGTTGTGCCTACAGGGGAGTGATTAGCAATAGAATATGACCATATATTATATGGTTATGATAATAAAGATTGATTTAATTTGGTTTCTTTGACTAATCTGCTATTAGATCTTATTTTCTTCGGAAATATGAGAAAAACCTTTTTCCATAATCGCAAAATTAATTGGACGTGGTCTGCTAAAATATTAACATTATATACCCAGATGTAAAATGCTAAAATTTTCTTACTTGTACCAAATGCATGTGATTAATTGTTTGCTCTATTACTTGAATGGAAATCATATCTAGTATCCCATTTGCTGTTCTTAGTCAAAAAATTATCTTTAATAATGCAATGATACTTTGTATAATTTTTAGATTAATGAAAGGGTATGATCGAACCAGCAAGAGGAAACATATAAGTTTTTCTTTGCCTTCTTTTGGGTTTTGTGCTTTCGCTTCTTTCTAATAGATTCCCTGATTGAAGTGAACAAATTACTAGGAAACAAGTGTTCAATGGTAGACCTCACATTACATGGCATAGCCTATTTAGAAAATATTCAAATGATTAGGTTACAATGCTAGACGATAATTAAGATCAAGTCAAGAAAAGATGACAGCTCATGAATTAGATTAATTGACAGAATCTATAAGATAATAATTATAGGGTAGGCTTGTATTTTTAAATTTAAACTTTTGGCAAAGTAGCCGATTTTCTAGAGCCTGGACTGGGCCTGTTACTATCAGTAATACGATCAAGAGAAATATTATATTGGGCTACGAAGTTCTAGGCCCATCGGCCTTGGAAACAGTTGCTTTTGGTTTGAGTTTCTCTCTCTTTGTCTTTCCTACCCATTTCCTCTCTCTTCTTCACCATCTTAGAGATAATAACGGTGCCTTCAATCTATCTGGGTTGAGCTGTTTCGAACTTCCATGATAAGTTTACTTTTGAATGTCTATGATGAAGAAATTTGGATTTCCTGCAGTCGCTGCAGTCGACTGCAAGTCGTTTGATCTGTGTTGATTGTGCAGTTTTAACAAATCGGACAGTCTCCAGTCAACTGCATTACTACAGCAAATACGAGTCCCTACGATGAAGGTAGGTGAGAGTGAAAATTGAGCTCGCTTTTGAACATGTATGTAGAGGGTCAAAACAAAAGTTGAGTTTTTAAACTAAAGAGGTAGGAAACTTGAAAAAGATAACCAAGACAAGCTGCTTTGTTTAGATTTATTTATACCTTTAATTGATCTTTTGTTTTGATTTTCTTTTTGTTGTTTTGGAATTAATTTTATTATGAAATAAAGTTTTGGTAAAAGTTGAATCAAAAATAATAAGAAAAAAAAAATAAAAAAGTTTCATCTTCTGTGTATGCAGAGAGGAACCAGATGGGCTTGCTAGAACTTTCTCTCTCTAGACAGAGAGAGGGGGTATGATTTTCATTTTCATTTTTAGGTAAGACTTTTTCTTTTTTGTTTAAAGAGTAATATGGTATTTAAACTAAATTTTTATTTCATTCTTTCACTCTTTTCCTTAACATGCCAAACACACGAAAGAGACTCTTAAACTCCTTTCCATTCTTACTTCTTTCCATTTTATCAAAATTCATTCCATCCAACCAAACATAACCTTACAGCTACAGAAGAGATTGTGGTATGATATTGCAGCAGTCAATAGTTCCATCTGAAAACCTTAAATTATATATAGACACCCCTTCTTAGGGATTCATAGTAAAAGTTGTTACTCAACTAATTTTTTTAATTACTAGTAGAAGTATGCAGTGGATTCAAGAAATATATATATATATCTATATATATATATATATATATATATATATATATATATATATATATATATATATATATATCTATTTTTTGTGAATAATTTTCTTTTATTGATATGTATAAATTGTAAGAGAGACAGAGAGCTCCTAAAAAAAAATAAAAAAGATTTAAAATTCAATGTGTACATTCTAGAACAACAGCTAAACTGGAATCAATCTCAATATATGACATGCAACTGAATACAATAAAGGAATAGGAACGTGTGGGGCAGACTCCCAATTCAGACAGTGAATCTATCTCCGTACGTTGGTATTAGAAAATTTAACTAGCAAGGTCACTTGAAGTTTCCCATGCCCAAGCCGGCTTCTCCACCGTAGGGTTGGAAGCTTTCTCTGGCCTTTGAGTAGTTAATATAGAAGAATTCAGAAACTATGGCAGTAAAGAGAGTGAAAGCAGCACCTGCAGCAAAAACTCCCTTCCTAACTGTCTCGCAAGAAGGAGGATCTTCACCCCAGAAGGTCCTGTACTTGGTGTGATAGGCATTTCTCACTGACCCCGCCAACAAGCACACTTCCGCTATGAAGAAGAAAACCCTGAGATTAAGAATCACAAAATGCACAATAAGTCAATAACCGATTTCAGTGTTGAACATTAATTGGACCCCTCTCAATGAAAATCATTGCTCCTTCACCATTGAATATAAGCAAGCAGTAAATAGTTTAGTTCTACTAGGGGTATGGTGATTAAACAAGGGCTATCAGTTCTACAGAAAATAATACAAGTTCTGGATTTTCTAGATCTATTTGAGACTTGAGGTTAGTATTTCTTATTCAGTGAAAAATAGTCACATACCAGCAGGTTACGAAAAGGATAACTGCACAAGCTCTTGAGCCTCCGGGGCTCAGAGGCTTTCCACAACAGAAGCATCGGCTTGCGACCATAATGAAAACTTGGCTGATCATGAGGAACAGAAATGCACCAACACCGTAGCCCGTTGCTATGTCCGAGTCATACACACAGTAATTATAATTTTTTTCCGGGTCATTAGCAATCTTGGCCTGACAAGAAAGTCAGAGATCATTAGATTGTTAAGGAAGAACCAAGAGACTCAAAATTGATTATAGAGTTAAGGAAGGCCACTTGGCTTTTTCAATTTACTGACCAGGACTCAGGATGTGCAACCAAAGGGTTAGACTACCATGTCAGCCTATGAGTTGCCAAGTTCAGAAAAGTCAGATCTTTGGCTCCGAAAACACATCATTAATGGTTGCAATTGTCTTAATTAACAGTCCTAGACTGTTACGATAGAAAGATCATAAACTATTCCAGGTAGGATTTAAAAGTTCTATACATTGATATCAAAGTGTAATTGAAGAAAGAACACATTCGACAAAAGAAAAAATGGTATTTATACAAGGAATTAGAAAGTTCTCCAAACAAACAGAGGAGCTCAGGAGAGGTTCCTTTTGGCATTTATGCAAACACAAGAAATACCAATATTAAATTTCCACACTTAAGTTAAGATAAAACAAACAAGAATAAATGTTGTCTTCCTTCGTTTCTCATCCACATTTTCGAAGCAATCAAGCAAAACCATTCCCAAAGAATGATTTCAGGATACACTGAAAACCCAGAAACAAAAACACAACTGAACCTCGACCCAGATTCACATTTGGAACGGACAAAGAAGGTAGGGAGAGAACAGAAGAAAGTAATGAAATTGAGGACTCACAGTGCTTCTTCTCTGCTCAGCTGCCACAGCCAATCCAAAAGCAATTAAGTCAAACACGAACACCGTGATTATTAGCAACTTAGAAGCCATGGGTATGAGTGCTGAAGCCTCAGAATCAAGTCAGATCTACCTCCCCCCCTCTCTCTTCTAGAGGATACTCTGTCTCTGTTTCTGCCCAGTCACTCACTGCCTTCATAATATAGAAACCAGCTGAATCCTTGTGGAAGAAAGCTAAGAAGAATATTATTAAAAAAAAGAAAAAAAGAAACAAGAATAAGACGTCATACCTATTGACTAGTATTTGAATAGTGTATTTTACCTGTTGATTGTGAAATTACCAAGCAAATTAGGGGAGTTTCATCCGCTTATGCTCTTTCAGGTTTTCCTGTTTGAGTTTTTTGTCGGTGCTAAAGTACCTATTACAAGTGGTTGAAGAATTGAAGAAGGGTGTTTTGGTAATTTAAGGGGGATTGTAGTCGGTGGAGGTTTTATAGCGAAGCAAGAGAAGAGAGGGATCTGAAAGGTGACGAGTTTTTCTTTATTCCTTCCGTGATAAGGAACAGATGCTTCTACAATTGAAAGGTGACGAGTTTTTCTTTATTCCTTCAGTGATAAGGAACAGATCCAACGGCTAAGATGGAGGCTGATAAGGAACATTGCTTTCAGCTTGTCATTTTGAAACGTCACAAACTTTCAACGTAAATCACAGCAATTTAATGGATGGAGTTAACAGAATATGAATATCCCAACCAAACAAGAGCTAATTAAGGACAGTCTTTTATCGGCTGTCCTAGGAAGGGAAAAAAGATAAAACAAAATGCTTTCATTGAGAGTCGAACTCAAGACCTCCCGCTTACTAAACGGGTGCTCTAACCAACTGAGCTATGAAAGCTTGAATGTTCAATGGTTGAACTGTATTTAATTTAAAGAAGGAGTACTGGGTTTTTGCTAACGTTTCCGTTGTTGCATCGGTTTAACGGTAAGATTTCAAACCTGGTTGAATTTTTTGTTATGATTTTCACTTTGTTGTTTTACCATTCCACATGTCAGGACATGCAGTGTAGATAGCTAGACAAATTCGAAAGAAAAACCACAAAATTTCCCCTCAAGTGCAGGACCCCTGTTGTAAGCTTCACTTTCGATAAATTGCCACACTGAAACATGAAAATCTCTCACATCGCCAAAAATATGAATATGGAATACACAATAACAAAATACATCGTTTACAATAATACAAGGAAACCGGAATCCGGCATCAGGGGTCACAAAACATTATTAACTATGAGCAAACAACAAAGAAAATGACTAGCTCACTATCGGTCCAATTCTTTCTCATGGCATATACCATAAATATTACATCATAAATCCCTTGTATGACAGCAACTCTAGTGGCCATACTCTTATATGTGTAGCAAGCTGGAAAATATATGCAATCCTCCATATGACAGCAATATCATAGGGACAAGCAGTGTGATCAATTAACTAAATTGATAATCCGTCCCTCACTGTTCAACTGAATAGACAGAATAAAAATAAGAATAACCCATAATGCAGAAAAGAGGTCTTCTGGAAGTGGTCTGAACACTTGAGGAGCCCCTTATAAATAAACCACTTTTCACAGGTTCAATCCACATCAGTGTTTCTGCTAGCTCCTTTTTCCAAAGAAAAGAAGCTTACGAAACCCTTTTGCTGCTTTAGAAAAGTCATCTTCACTGTTCCATTTCTTCCTAGTGTGGGTTGGTTCTGGTGTCTCCATGTTACTAGGTGGAGGGGTAGAAATATCAATGCCAGAAATTTTGGGCGAGACAGAATAATTGTTGTCTGTTTCTGGGTTAACAGTAGGACTTACAGCAGATACAGCTGGAGATTTGTTAGGTGATGCTGCTGCTGTAGGATTTAGAACCACATCAGGAATATCTTTTGGTTTTCCTTTACCAGGAACTGAAGACACCTTGTCCAATACTTTGTCGTCTCTTGACAGATTTCCTCCAAATGTGCTATCTTGATTTGGCACCGATGATTTTATTTGAAGTTGCCCAACATTTTCAAGTATAGACCCTTTCTTTGAAATCAAGTGTTCATCAATTTTCTCTGCCGAAGGTTTACTGCTTACCTCTCTAATGTCTTTCAAATTAACATTGGTGTCATTTGGTTCAACAGATAGGGCAACACCACATTTTATTGGCAATATGACTTTGGCTTCCATTTCATATTTAGCCTGGGGTTGTGTATCAGTGTCCAAAGAAAGGTTCCCATTTATTTTCTTTGCATCTTCTTTCTGAGTTGAGGATTTGACTTCTTTTGGGCCTTGTTTCTTCTTTTCTGTACCAGCAGTCTTCTGTGAACGTAGCCCGTTTGCCTTCAAGGTTGGTCTCTTGGTTGAATCTGATTTTGCTTGAATTGGTGAAACCTGACTTACTTTTGCAGTTGCAAGGCGTTCAATGGTGGAATTCCTACAGACTGTAGATGGAGGAATCTTAGGCTTCTCGATCCTTGTTGAAGTCTTGTTTCCAGTTCCAGTCTTCTTAGATGACGCTGTACTAAGACCATTAGAGGAACTTCTTTCAGCGATTCTTTTCTGGCGTTGAATTGCTAACTCCTCCATTCTCTTTCTATTTTCTTCTTCCTGTTGATAACGAATAGCAACCAATAGCTATACGATGTTTCGAGTAAAATAAAAAACCATAACTATAAACAAACAATCCACTCTCAAAACAGGGAAAAGATAAACTATATTAGCAACTGTTACAATTCAATAAAATAACAAGACCATGTAAAACTAACAAAGCAATTAGAATCACAAAAATCACAAGGAAAATGAGTATCATACAAACAGAACAATTACCTTCTCATACTTGCTCTTCGCAACTGTAGTTCGGCTTCCTGGGGATGCTTTACTTCTTGACACTACATCAGATTTGCTCCTCCCAAGGGATCCATTTGGTACTCTAGACTTGGCATCTTTACTTGAAACTTTCCCTGTTCGAATTCCAGATGCTTTGCCACTAGTGATCTCACGATTAGAAGGCTGCTTTTCATCCTTTTCAATATTAGAAAGATTTTTATTTGCTTCACTTGATGAAATGTTATTTTCATAATCCATTTCCATAGTCCAAGGTGCTGCATTCTGCTCTATACCTGAATCACGTTCAAGCACCATGAAGAGATCATCTGGTTCATAGGCATTAAAAGATTCATTACGTGAAATATCTTGTTTGCTGTTTACGAGTTCACTAGCACCAACAATGTCAGAAACCAAGCTTAAGTCTGCCCCTGATTGAGAGTTAAATTGGTCTTCTGGTGGTCGAGACTGAATCATGAAAGAGTCGTCAGCCAGACTATCTTTTTTGTCCTTTTCCACATGAAAATGGTCAGTAGCAGAAGATGAAAGGGAAACACCATTGAGCATGGTGAAATCTTTGTTTCCATCGCCATTTGCTGGTTTACCTGACTGGTTCATCATGAACCAATCTTCTTCCTTCCGAGATTTAGTGATGGAAAATTCTGTGCCAACGCCAGACAGAGCTGTAGCAGAAGAATAGTTACCTGATGCTTCTTGTCTCTGGGAAAACAACATTTCTTCATCTGCGCTAGCCTTTTTCTTCATAATTGGAGGTACATCATTGCCTTCCTTAAAGTATTCAAGGCTCGTTTGACCCCTTCCGTCCAATTCCTTGTGTGTCACTACAAAGGAATCATTTGAAACTACACGAGACTTTCCATTCTCAAAATTCTTATTCGCGATATATTCCTCCGGAAACTGGGCAGGCTGACTTTCCTCGTCTCTCAAAAGAAGATTCTGAAAAGCATCCCAGTTGTCATTGCCTTTGATGCCATTATTTGTAGCTATGATATCAGTTTCTTGATCAGCAGATAGCTTGGTCCTATCTTGTTTCTTATGACGACGGGAGCTTGATTTATGTCTTTTCTCATCCTCATCAGATTGACTTCCTTCTGAGACACTGCCCTTTTCTTTTTCATCCCCATTAGAGGTTATATAGTTAATATTGCGGATAACAACCTTCCTTGATGCCTTCTTTCCACTCTTCTTTTTGTGCAGCTTCTCAGTTAAAGAGTGCTTTCTGACATGCTCTGTATGTTCATCTGACACACTATCATAACTTGAGTCAGTAGATGCAGTTGATGCATCTTCTTCAGAATCCTCCACTGCATGGGAATGTTTCTTCTTGCTCCTTGAAGATGACTTAAGACTTCGACGAGTGTCCAATTCTTGGTCAAGGACACTACGCGAATCTTCGGCATTAGGAGGCCATTGCATATTCCCTGGAAAGTATGAACCCGGCATACCAGGATAGAGGTAACCTTGATATGGGGGCATTTGTTGGAACATAGGACCTTGAAAATTGTGCAGGTACTGAGGAAGATGGTTTGGCCATGACATTGGTGTTTGAGCTTTTCCATCTGTTCTAGGTATCTGAGCTGATGTTGGCATGCTATTATCTGCAAATTTCAAAATTGAATTCTAATGTTTGATTTTGGTTCAAAGAAGATGCTGAATCCCGTTAGTATTCCTTATGAGAAAAACGAATTTAAAGAGGTTTATATTGGAGTTCGATTAAAAACCACCCTGCATTTGACATGTTACTAGTCACAAAGATATGGAAGTGCAGAAGGATACCTTGGTTAATATCCAAACTTGCATGGCTTGCAGTTGACTCACTAGGACCATTATCTTCACCAGCAAGTATAATTCCAGATGTCCTTATGTATGCCAATTCTGGCTGAGCGCATGCTTGCATTGCTGCTATCTCATCTATCCAGAACCTATCTTCATTCTTTTGCTTCCACAGGTCTAAGAAATTGATACATGCTTTCCTACATCAGACAAAAATTTGAATTACAGGGCAAAACAGTGAACGAGGATAAAAGGGAAGAAGTGCAGAGCCAAGCAAACCTTAATCGTATGGCTCCGAAAGCATCAGCAAAACATATAAGATCATCCACAGAGTCTGGCTCAAATCCTGCAACTAAAGCACGAGCATAAGCCATTGCTTGCTCTTTGCGAAGCATGGCTTTACGATTATCCAGAACTCGTTGAAGACGAACCCTGTTCATTAAACACAGATAAAATATTATTGCATGCCAATATTATAGTGTTTCAACCAAACTTACCATTATAATTAGACATGCTGATCCAAAAGGACAAGCACTTTACTTGGAATTTTCTTCATTTGGATATGTTCCATTCTGTTCGTCTTTCTGCTATAATGCACCAAGTAATAAATGGTCAATCTATAGCAAAAACTAAAAAGGACAGAAAAGCAATATTTATCTTTGAATACCTTGGAAGAGGCAGATAACCTTTTGGCATTAGCATCAAAAGATGAGACATTTCCTGTTAATCCCAGATCAAAAGATTAATCCATTTGATGTAATAGAGTTCAAAATCGGAGTTCTGTGTCTGTTGTCTAATTTAGTTAAATTCCTAGAATGTTAAAATTCTCAGTGCAGGGGCCATTGTGCATATTGCATTTGAGTATTGGATTGAAAAGAGAACAAAAATGATCACGGCATGCCTCAATTAAGGAAGATGGTCAAAGAAGTTACAAGGAAGTTAATATACGATATCGGATCAACAGAAAGATAATCACAAGGGATCAAAAGTAACTAAGACCTTTTCCATTCTTACCCTCTGACTCTATTGCCAAACTGTTGTTTTCACTAGATTGAATTGAACTTTCAATCTGAGCAATCTCTTTCTCTATTGTCTCAAACCTCTCTAGAACTTCTGGTGTACTTACAAATCTTACAAATCTGTTGAAAGCGAATGAAACAGATAGAAGCAGCTCAGGGCACTTGCATTGGTGTTAGAGAATCATTATACCGTAATCACCATGCTAAATAAAAAAGCTTTAGAAATCACAAAAAGTGGGAAAATATCGTTTTGATTCCAAATTACTACAACATACCTCTTAGCCAATTTAGCAACAATATCACAGACAACATAGAAGTTACTACAAAGCAAAACATAATTCAGAAAGAAGACTTTAAAATACCTTTGCAGGGTGGCTTTGGTGAACCAGGGAGAATGAGAACCCACAGGACGGAGAGAAATGGAATAGCCACCTTTGGAAATCTGATCTTCGGCACTTTTAAGGTGAGAAAGAAATGGTTCTAACAGCCCTGAAGCTAGTCTCTCGCTCACATCTCCAGCAAAAATAACAAGGTCACACCTTTAAAATAGAAAATGAAAACGATTAAGCCACAAAACAGACCCAGAACGTCAAAATCACTATACCAGCTGATTTTTACTTAATCGTTATGTTCTTATTTGTATGTTGAGAGTTAAGTTACAGAACCTGGTTCGGGTTGGAGTGAGCTGAAAAAGGGCTTGATCAAGACGAGTGCTTGAGTCCATTGCCTGTACGAGAGTGACCAACAGAGAGGTTCAAGGTCTCACTTTCTATTCATAGTTAGAATATGAAATGACCCTTTCATTGGGATTCATGATGACTCACATGGAATGTAGAAAGAGAGAGGCAGCCAGCAAGTGGCAATGGAGGAAAAGCACATGGTGTGAGTAAGAAGTATGTAGAAACGGAGGGGATTATGTTTAGAGTTTCGGATGTGGGTCCAAGAGAAATACTGAAATACAACGCCCTCTCTCCCAAAGGCACGTTCTTTCTAGAAAGAGAATGTACGGATCCAAGGTGGTAGAGGAGGGGGAGCTCAGAGAATGTAGGGTGTGGTTGAGAGGTTCATTTCGTTTCTTTTTCTTTCTTCTTCTCTGTTAACTTACTCTATCTGGCAATGGCAGTGCTTTCTTTTCGATTGTCGGTGTCACTGATGAAGAAGAAGAGTGAGTGCGTGAGCGGCAAAGAATAAAATCACTGGTTGTTGCCTGTTAACAATCAGCGCCAACCACAGAAATAAATAAAAACGTAACCTTTTTGGCTTCAACAAAACGTTAGCTCCACCCGTGACTCCTTCCTATCCAAAGTGCAAATTTTTCTTCTTGGATTTTCTTAAGGTGGCTACATTTTCTAAACTGGAATTCAAAATTTTAGAACAAGATTTATGAGCTCATTTATGCATTAGATGGTTGTCTACTTCATCTTCCCTTAAACAAAAGACCATTAAACAAAGAGACATCTGTAATTAGAAAGAAGTAATAATGTATTTGTTAGTGCAAAAAAAGACAAAAACAAAAAATTAATCACTCTTTGTACTTCACTCATATCAGTATCACATGGGAGCCTTCCCAAAAAGTGATTTGGATTAGAGAACGTACTTGAATTTGATAGTGACAAATTAATGATCTTGGCCTAATACTAATAGATATTTTGTGGTTGTACATTATATTATAGTCATAGTTTATGATAAACGTACGAACGTTTTTATTTTCTGGTTGCTAATTGATATGAATAAATGAATAAAAAGGAATTGTAATCATGGTGGTTTGCTAATAAACCATGACTTTCTAGCTTAATGTCGGTTTGTACATATCTTTCCAAACCTGCAAATATCAAACGCTTATCGTTTTTGCTTTAATTTATTGACACCAAGTAGGTCCTAATAATTGCCCTTTGATTTGATGCTTTTGAGTTTTTTTTTTTTTTAAAAAAAGAAATTCGTTGATTAGATAATTACAACATTAGCCTTACCACACACGTTTACACTTTAGAGTCCCTTAAATCACCCCCATTTGTTCCAATTTGGTGCAACTATTAATTAATATCCCCTATTTTTTCCTTTTAATAAAATTTAGGGGAGCTGAGTATGAAAACTCCTCCCTAACTTTGTTTACAGAAATATTCGTATATTTTAATAAAATCTTTACATTAATAAAGAGATTTAAATATGTATTTTTATAAGATATAATTTTTATTTTTATTAATATTCTTTTTTAGCTGAAGTGATCTCAACATCTCAAGAATTTATTATCATTATATCATTAAAAAGCCTCATAACTTATATATAATGATTTTCTTAGCAAGCAATGATCGTTCATCTAATTACTAATAATTATAAAATTGAGTGGTTAGCATTCACTCGGAACATGAAAATTTATAGCCACGGTATCCTATTATAGTTGGATATATTATGGCATGTTGTGGAGGACGAAGATAGCCAGACACATATGGACTCCACATATTGATGGGTCCATGTCGGCTAATGAAATTTGAGAGTTATAATTAGGCATGACATGAAATTTTAACCAACACCAAAAGACAAGCAAGGCTTCCAAGTTCCAACCCCACCATCTGTTCTCTTACATAATTTGTAGCAATTGAGTGTCATCCATCATCTTAGCAGGAACCAAACCATGGGGTAGCCAGGTAGGTCTCACTTCTGCAGCAAGTCATTACAGCTTTTACAGAACACAACAATGGAAATGGAGTAATTTAAAAGTATATAAACAAAGCTGGAGAATAATTGCATTCTTTTTTCTTTTTTAGTTCTTTTGCACACCCCATATTTTCTAACTACACATCCTATATGATGCAAATAGAATTTAAAGTGTGAGAGTGAGAGAGGTGTGTGCCAAAAGAATTCGTCTCAAAATAAGAGGCTCAGTTGCAATTAGTATTTCTATTCTATATTAAAAATAAAATTATTTTTATTTAGAGAATTGAGCAATTATATTTACTTTTTGTCCCATAATATGTTCTTTTATGAGTTTAAATCTTTTATAAATTGAGTTAAGTTTGCTTATTACTTGAGTATTAAAAAAAAAATTTAAAATTTAAGTTTCTATGCCAAGAAAAAAAAAAAAGAAGAAAAGAAAACCATGTCCAATTAATGGAATCACATGAGCTATTAATGCAGTCACAATAAGTTGAAGGTACGTCTCTATATGGAGGCCCAAGAAATCACAAGCCCCACCCACTGTATCCTTAAGACTTCAAACATAGCCCATGATCTGAGTAAAGGACACACATTGACCTTCAAGTTCTGGGCTCTTTCTATCACTTGCTAAAAAAGGAAAAGTACTTGTGGGCTCTAATTTCCTACATGTCCATCCCATGCTATGTACTTGTGAGCTACTTGAATTGAAGCTAGCTCACCCATTTTCATGTGACCTTTATCTATTCTTCACACACCCATATAATACATATATTGCCTGTGATTCACTTCAATACTCCATCTTATATATATATATACACATCTCTGTCTCCTTCCACGTCTGCAAAATCAAGTTGCTTTACCCTTTCTAAACAACACAATGGCACATTCTCTCTGCATTGCCACATTAATATTTCTGGTTATTTCATCTACCATCTTTGCCACACAGACATATTCTCCTAACCAACGTCTGTTTCTTTCAAGTTCCCTATTTATATCAGTTTGCAGCATTTTAAGTTTCCTTAAGAATATGATGAACTTGTTATAGACAATTTATTAACGGTACTAACTGTAGATTGTGATGTTTGACGCATGCAGATTATGGTGGTGATCATCATCGTAAAAATGAAGACACAAGGGCAAGTCGGTTTGAGATTGAAAGAAGAGAGAGTAATATAATTAGGGTTATGGAGGAGAAGGGATCAGTTGAAAAGATGGGAATTAGTACAAGAGTTGAAATAGCAGCTGCTGCAGGGTCAAGATTACCAGATTGCTCTCATGCTTGCGGTTCATGCTCGCCTTGTCGACTTGTAATGGTTAGCTTAGTGTGTTCTTCAGTCGCTGAAGCCGAAACATGCCCTATTTCCTATAGATGTATGTGTAATAATAAATCTTATCCCATACCATAATTACTATATCTATATATATATCATTGCATATATAATCATATATATAGTCCATTAATTACTATACTATGTGGTATGTACCGTTTTCTTTTTGCACATCGCAATTTAATTATTTCTCCTATAATTCCCCTAGCCTTTTTCCATTTTTAATTTTTCGATCTTCTTTTCTCTTCACAATTTTCTTCTCAACCTAATTCCAATTGGCTAAAAGTTTAAAGAAAAATGAAAATTTGATTTTCTCTCAAAGTATATTTATGCCAAAATTTGAACCAAATTAAAGAGGTCAAGCGTACGTAAATATGTACGAATACTCCAGCACTACGAAGCTACAGAGAAATTACACCTTAAAATTCCTTTTATTGGACTTATCATTAAAATTTGACAACTGTCTTTTTATTTTTCAAGTGCGGTTTGATTGCAATATTCATTCCGAATAATCAGATACAAAATTAAGATTATATATATATATATATATATATATATATATATATATATATATATATATATATATATATATATATATATATATATATATTCATTTGCAAACTGAATCTAGGATTATACTTAAGAATGTATCATAAAAGTGAATTAAGGTTAATTTTCGTACCAAAAAATAGTAAATAAAGTGAAGCTTCATGTGCTTGGAAATTAATTAGGAGATTGATACAAGAAGTTGACTAGGTTGATCGAACAGACAAAAAGGGTAGCAAAGTCTAACAAGGTTCGTAAGTTAGGCATATATGTCGTTAGACTTTGTTGTGGAATTCTTGGACTCAAATTGGTACAAGGAAACTTTTTGAGCTGTGACCAGAATATGTCTATTCAAACAGTCAAGGCAAACCGTTATGCACTAGAAACATTGATATTGATATCTATATATATATATATATATATATATATATATATATATATATATATGGTTGATATATTGCTTAATGGAGTATATATTAATTCTATATATTTCTATATGTGGAATGTGGAATAGGTCAAAAATGAATCAAGCCTTAAAGTGCAAATAAAAAAACTATGCAGACAATACGAAATTACTTTGAACTTAGACGGAAAATAAAGAGAAACTATATATTAGAGCATAATTTGTATATACAAACACAGAAAATTCTGATATGAATTTGAGTTTGATGGCAAAAAAATAATTACAGCTTTCCATGAATTAAACAGTGACTTAATTAGTTTCATTTCAACATTTTTCCATCAAAATTAAATTTTAATTATATTGTAGAATTGTGCATACTTTTTTTTTTTGTTTTTTTGATTTACCACTAGAGTATTGTCGATTAATATTTATTTATGACAAGCTAATAATTCCTTTCCACTAAACTAAGGTTTTATTAGTAAATTGTATATATAAAATGTCTAGTTTCATCATTAATAATATATACTTGAATATATTTTTTAAAAAATTTAATCATTTGATATTAAATATTATCAAAATGTTATAGAGATGCTGGGAGCTTTCTGCTGCGAGTGATGAGCTTTGGCTTGTCGTTCAAGGGAAATCCTTGAGACCACGTGGAACGTATATGCGTACTTGAAGGGTCAAAATAGAGCCTATAGGAGAAGAAAAGGTCAAATGTGAAAGTTTCTCATCCACACCAGCTTATGAAATGTTTGATTTTCAATATTTTCTTTTCCATTAAACCATTCTTTCTTTCAAAATCAATTGAATAACTCACCAAAATAATTTGCTAGAACAAAAAAAAAAATAGCCCCTAGGGATTGTTTGTCCCTCTATATAAAGAGGCTCAATATCACATTCAATATAACCCCTCTCTTCATATCTGTAACATACAAAAGCAAACACCCAATTAGCTTATCAGAAAAGAAAGAATAACAACTAGGGTTTTAATTTTCTTCCCTCCTGAGAAACCATGCATCGTTCTATGTCAACAACAGCAATGTACTTGCAGCGTAATTATTTCAGCCGCCAAAGCCGAAACCAGCTAATGGCGGCGAAGCGAGTTAAGAAGCCCTGTGATGTGTTCATAAATCACAGAAGCATAGACACGAAAAGAACAGTGGCTAGTTTGCTGTATGATCATCTTTGCAGGTTTAATCTGCGTCCTTTCTTGGACAACAAGACCATGAAGCCAGGAGACAAACTGTTTGATAAAATTAACGGTGCAATCCTCGAATGTAAGATAGGCGTGGCTGTTCTTTCACCAACTTATTGTGACTCGTATTTTTGCCTTCACGAGCTTGCTCTTCTCATGGAGACTAGAAAGAAGGTCATTCCCATCTTCTGTGATGTCAAGCCGTCTCAGTTACGGGTCGTCAATGATGGAAAGTTATCTGCCGAGGATATCAAGAGGTTCAAATGGGCTCTTCAAGAGGCCAAACACACCGTTGGACTCACCTTCAATTCCTCAAAAGGGTATATATATATATATATTCTAACTCGCTATTTATATAATTTTTTAATTGGGAAAGGGTTTAATGTTAACTATGCTTCTTAAATAGTGATTAGTATGAAGAAAATAATTAAATATATCCTTTTTTTCCTGTGATATTTAGGAACTTCTCAGACATTGTGACAAGCACTTCTGATATCATCATCAACAACTTGATAGAGCTTCAGAATGAAGAGGAGATAGAGAATCAAAACTTGCCAGTTGCTCTTTAGTTGACCATGCTAAAGAAACCCTCATGCATGCTGCTGGTCTGGAATGTTAACTGATCCCTGCTTTATCAGTTTCATTGGTTAAGTTAGTTAATAAGGGAAACCAATACCATTCTTTTAACAATTCATTAATAGCTTCATTTAATTTCATTACCCTTTACATCATAGCATTTTTGTTTCTTTAGTCACTGTAAAAAATAACAAGATATTGTTCATTGATATGTTTATTTTTCTGTATATTTGTAACAACGGCTACTCCTGATGTATTATCATGGTTACTGTTTCAATTCAATTCAACAATTTTTTTTTTTGCTTCCTCATTTTATGTTTGTTGAGAAGGGTCAGTTTCACATCATTGATCAGATATGCTAGAATAATCAAGAGAAGAGGATTGAACATCAATTGATCATTAACCTACATTAAACAATCTAGCTATCTACTTCTTCTTTTTCAGCATTTTATATTTGGTTAAGACGGTATATATAAAAGGAGAGATCGGAGTTAAACGGCACGAGATTGATAGACACAAGAGTGAAGCTCATCATCCTAATTAATGTATTCACAATTCATGCTTAGACTTGTTGAAATTTAATTCTAACTTTTTCTTTTATTAAAAACAATTACATGCATTACTCCTAGCTGTGTATATATATGCATTCTGCATGAATATATCGAAACAATTAGGCGATTTTGTACTCTCTTATTCTAGGGTAAAGAATACGTTTTTATTTTGATTAGAATGTTAGAATAGTCAGAAAATCGCTTAGAAGCATTTTTAATATGTGGAAGAATCCAATAAATTAAAATGCAAAATAACTAATCAAAAAAGTAAAAACTAACAAACATCTAAATAAACAAGTAATAAATAACTTTAATTGATAATTAATACACCTCACTTTAGCTCAAATTGTTCTTATTTGGATTCCATGTTGGGTTTCATTGACTAGTCTTTTTGGATTCCATGTTGGGTTTCATTGACTAGTCTATTTGCCAATTTATTTTAATGTGATTTCTCTAATGAAAGTTTAGCCTCTTAGGTTACACAAGCAGCAATAAACATAATCGAGATTATTGTTATGGTCAAAGAAATGATTTTATACTAGAAAACTAATCTACTTAAAACAATTGAAGTGTTTGTACCAGCTGCTTGAAACTTCTCAGTTAGCTGTATGCATTGAATACCATTCTCCCTAGTCTTAGACGTCGTTTTAATTAAGTCTCAATCAAGAATCTTTGTATGAAGATAATTCTCCACATGTTATAATTGTTTATCTAGAAACTAGCATAAAAAACATGTACTAAAAGGGAAAGGAGAAGAATAGTTAAATGTTAGGCCTGACGCTAAGGCTCAACATTTGATTCGGCTAAATCTAACTAATGCCACATATGTATAATAAGTACTTTGAAGGATATTTCTAGCTGTATGTGTGCTTATGTAGCACATGGGTTTGTCTGGACCTCTTCAAATTCATAACGGACCAACTTCAGAGAAGATGCGGGGAAGACTCGCACCATTTTCCATTTAAGTAATCTCAGGGTTGTTGCAGATATATGTTGAGGAGATCAGGTATTAAGATATTACGAGAGTATGTAAATCTTACGAATGATTTTACTATAGTGTACTATTCCCCATTATTACGTTTTAACTGAATCTTAACTGTTAAAAAGAGTGCATAGTAAGTCTAATCAGAATTATAAAATTTACTAATGAGGTATTATAAACTTAATAGAAAGCAAGTTGAATTTTAAAACATTCAAGACCAAAGATTTTAATAAGTGGGTTGTTAAGAAACATTTATCATTTATTATTACTTCATTAGTACATTTGGGCAACACCAGATTGTCATGTGGAGAACATGATTTTCATAATTTTAATTCTGTAGAAAGCATAATCCCATTTGTATTATAGTCATGTGTTGAGCTGATTATTAGAAAGGTAAGTTAGCTGAAAGCTAGTAGCTAGTATGATTTGTAAAATACATATATACTTGCTTGGGTAGTTTTGATCATTAGTTATGGATCTGATAAGATCTATAAAAATAAAGATAAAAATTTCATGTTCATCAATTCAATACTGTGAATGCAAAATTCTTAAAATGGAATTAACTTCAACTTGGATTGATGTCTTGAAGATCACCATTTACCTAGTATATATGTGTCTATGTGAGTAGAAATTAATATCCCAGTTGCATGGTTAGACCCTCAATTACGATCTTCAAGGTATATATGCTCCTTCAATCAATATGAAAACAGTTCAATAAACTTAAATATACTTGAGAAAAGGTGAACTCTCACGTTTGAAAGCAGAGGAAGAAGCATAAACAAGATAAAGCATAGGGAAATAAATGGAGTACCTGGCCTTATCCCTATGGGAATTGGGATTCAGCAGCAACGTAATTCATCATCAATTCCACTGACCCAGTGGAGGAGAAAATGAAGAGAGGACAGCAATAATAAGAATGGTCCTATCACTTTTTGTAAAAGGAGTTCCAACATATATAGAGCAAGAAAGCGAGGGATAACGACACTACTATGCCAAACACCATATTGTAATGATGAGAGTAATTGATTTCTGCCATTCATTTGTGTGGCTCTGGCTTTCCCAATTCACCATGTTTTGGAGGAGATAATTATAATGCTCTCCCCACCACATGTCCATGGCTGCAGGCTTGTGAGTTATGATCGATGCCTACATAACATTTTCCAAACTTGTAAAAATTTGGTCTTTGGATCTTCAGTCTTGCCAGGCCTGTTTCAAACAAATTTTGAAACTCATTGCTGGTAATGCATAGATTCATAAATTCAGGAGACAATTGCTGTTTGTTTTGTTTTCTTTACTTGATTTATTTTATCAGAAAATTAATTTATACAAAGAACAATATTGACTAATTAGATAACTCAAAACTAGTTTCATGTGAGACTAAAAAGCAAGTAATTAATGTCTAATAGTGCATTTAAGTTGAAGTTATTACCAAATTAAACCTTCTTATTAATACTCAGATGCAAACTGTAAACACAGTTACGAAGAAAACATGTTCAATATCAAGAAGCATAATTTTTATCAAGCTGTCTTTACAGTAACTTAATGTTAGCATTATATTTGACTGTCATGTCGAAAGATTAATGCTTGAGTCAGTTCTCTCATTAATTAAGGTAGATGATATATATCCATGCACCTTCCTTAAACATAAAAAAAATAAAACATCTAATGATTCTAATACTGAAGAGACATATATAAGTGACAGGTTGTTGAGTTGTATCAGTGTTACACAAAATCTGAACTTCACTACATAATTTGGCGAACTGATTGTTTCAACAGGTAAAATTAAAGAAGAAATAATTAAAAAGAAAAAAGGGGCTTTCTAATTTTGTTGGATGCATGATGAGCTGCTGGAGATCTTCTTCTTTCTTGTTCTTCTGCACTGCATATATATCTTCAAAGTGATATATCAGTAATGATAAGCAGTGTGAAGGAAAGGAGTGATGTTTGGAAGATAGGTAGAGAGAACCAAAGAAGGGCTTCCTGATCTTATGATGCTGCCAATGGCAGATGAGCCCATTTCTGCTGCATATCTCAGAAACATTGGCCTCAAGAAAACTCCCCACAGTACCACCAGTGCCATTAATATCTCTACTCCTAATCCCATAACCTCTCTTTCTTTCTAATCTCTTTCGATCTGTGCTTGTGTTGCTCTTGGCCTGCTTTATAAATGGCTTTCCAGGGTTAGGTTATTGAAAGAATTAAAAAAGAACAAGGGTGAGCAAGGGATGAAATAAAATTTCCCATGTCTAAGTCGCAACTAATACTCTTTGCAAGGATTGGAAGATATATATAAATATCTTATCATGAAGATCAATTTTTTTTTTTTTTTTAATGATTTGTGGCAGTTTACATATATTATATGTAATTGTAGGTGAGTAGGTAATAAATGTGGGAGCGCATCACGGGGTTTTGATGCAACACATGCTAATAATTTTATTTTTAAAACATTCATATAAGTGAGCTCGTATTGTGTATATTGTTTGTTTGGAAGAGGCAAAATTTTCTATCATAACTCTTATTCTAAATTTTGTTTGAGATTAATTTAAAAATAATAAAATAATATTATAAATTAGATAAAATTAAATTAATAAAATTTAAGAGGCGTGAAAGGGAATACAAATAGGAGTGGGGGAGAGGGAGGGGTGTGTGGTTAGAAATTATTGGATGTGCCAAAACAATTCAATTCTTATTCCAACTACATAATATCCAAACCACGTTAGTGTGGGCTTAAGAGAGGCCCTCTTTTAGGAATGTCAGGTTCAGTTCAGTTCATTATCTTGGAATATTGGCCAATTCTTTTCGTTTAATAAGCTTTAAAAACCAGCAATTCTGTCTCATGTAGACAACTTTCCCTGTTATTTTTTCTTCTCCTACACTCCAAAATCCCACGGTCCCACCAACAATTTGTGACTTTGTTTACTTTTCTTTTTCCAATTTTTTTTTTTCTGCAGTCCTAATTTTAACGTAGAAAGGAATCTGAATGTGAGCAGTGGTGTAGCCTCTAGCATACTCAGATCAAAACCAGCAGCATGTCACAGATGTAGCAAGAGATTCGTTTTTTTGTACCATGTTTATAATTTTAATTTAATCTATATTTATAATCCTGATTTGTATAATATATAGTTTTGAGTTGCTGTAAACTAGTATCACTTTTTTGTCTTGTAACCATGCCTGTATAACTTTCATTAATTTTTGGCCCCCCTAATAATTATACATAACGTCTTAAATTAATCTATTCAAGCCATCCGTGGTAAGTGATTACCCAATATTGCTAATTAGATGAGCTGTGACCATTATTCCTTGGACAGTTTTGCTATAGATTACGGAAGGTTCATTAATTGTCTTTGCAGTGAAGTCACATCAAGTTACTTAATTATGTTCAAATAATTACCAAATGCACAAGACAGTACAATTAGAGAATCAATTGCTCACTTTTAATTCTTATGTGCAGCAGAACAAAAGGGGCAGAAATTGAAGGAAAGTTAACTTTAAAAGTAGTGAATGGCTATTCATAATCTTTGTTCATCAGAGCTAAAATTCCTCATCGTCACACTCTCATCTCTTGTGTGATCTCTAAAATTAACCATTTTAAACCCTCTCTCTCTCTTTAAGAGAGTACAATTTAATACTATTATTATTGTTTGGAGAATTAACTGTTGCATTACTTTACAAGAACACACAGGAAGCTGTTAGATGAGATCTTTGGTAGTCTCCACTAATTTTTATCGTTGTGCTTTCTTATAAAATGGGACAGACAGGTGTTTAGTTGAAAAGGCATCAAGAGGGTTTGGTTTCAAATTAACTGTGAAATTTTCCTCATACTAGAGCCAAGGCAAATGGAACAGGAGATGAAAGACTTAGAGTCTCAAAATGTTAAAGCATCAAGGGATGAAGAGACCCTTGACATCTTCAAGATGGCAAGTCGGCCTGTCACTCTCAAGGTATCACAGTTCAATTATAAGCAAGATTTCAATTCTGTTCTAATTAATATCATTAACAATCTTACATGTATTTTCCCAGAAGTATTCTGATTAAATCTATGGATATTATTGTACAGTTTGTGGAAGTTGTGTACAAGATTAAGACCAAAACAGAAGGATTACTTGAGAAGAAAGTAAAAGGAGAAGAGAAAGTGATATTAAAGGGGATAACAGGCATGGTTCAACCTGGTGAAATGCTAGCCATGCTAGGCCCATCTGGAAGTGGCAAAACAACTCTGTTAACAGCACTCGGCGGTCGGTTGCTTGGAGGGCGTCTGCAAGGAAGCATAACTTACAATGGCAAGACCTTCAACAATGCAATGAGGAGAAACACTGGCTTTGTTACTCAAGATGATGTTCTCTATCCCCACTTGACTGTGCTTGAAACTCTAGTGTTCACTGCCCTTTTGAGATTGTCCAACAGTTTCACCAAAGAAGAGAAAATTTTGCATGCAGAAGCGGTGATAAAGCAACTTGGTTTAACCAAGTGCAAGAATAGCATCATTGGAGAGCCACTTGAGAGAGGGGTTTCTGGGGGAGAGAGGAAAAGGGTTAGCATCGGACAAGAAATGTTAATAAACCCAAGCTTATTGTTTTTGGATGAACCTACGTCTGGGCTTGACTCAACCACTGCCCAAAGGATTTTGTCAACTTTGAGGGAGCTAGCAAATGGAGGGAGAACTATAGCGATGACCATACACCAGCCTTCAAGTAGGTTATATTACTTGTTCCATAAGGTAATGCTGCTATCTGAAGGGAATCCAGTGTACTTTGGAAAGGGATCCAAGGCTTTGGAATATTTTTCAAGTGTCGGATATGGCCCAACAATTACCATGAACCCTGCAGATTTTCTTTTGGATCTTGCAAATGGTATGCTGTGTACCTTTCTTGTTCTGTTTATTCTATTAATCTGAAGTCTGTTAAGCTCTCCTTTCTGATATGGAACAGGTCTAAGAAATGAAATTGAGTGATATATATGCACTAAGTTTTCTTACTTCATTTATTGAAACGAAATTGCAGGTGCATACTCAGACGAATCAAGTGAAAATCAAGCCTTGGTTAAGCAGAAACTGGTTTCTGCTTACAAGAACAAGCTTGATGCTGAATTGAAGGCAGAGCTGAGCGAAATCAGTGACTGTGATCAAAACCAAGATGTGTTTCAAGATAACCACTTTGGGATGTGGCCAACAACTTGGATTCAGCAATTCTCCGTGTTGCTTAGAAGAGGGGTAAAAGAGAGGAAATATGAATCATTCTCTGGCCTCAGAATCAGTCAAGTCCTCTTGGTTGCTCTAATTTCAGGACTACTGTGGTATAAGTCTAACATTTCACACTTGCAGGATCAGGTAAAAATCTCATCACTAGTTTAGCCACTTTGCTCATCTTCCTGCTCAATTTCTTACAGAGTTACTGCTTGAATCTGAAATGATAAATTGATTTTCACTGTCTTGTGCAGATTGGGTTACTTTTCTTCATAATAGGCTTCTGGAGTTTCTATGCTCTTTTTGAAGCTATTTTCATCTTTCCCCAAGAGAGAATGATGCTTGAAAAAGAGAGATCCTCTGGCATGTACAGACTCTCATCATATTACATGTCAATGATAGTAACTGATATTCCAATGGTGCTTGTCCTCCCCACCATATTTCTCCTCATAACCTATTGGATGGCAGGGCTCAAGGGCAATGTGGTAAACTTCCTCTACACATGGTTTAGCCTCTTATTCACTGTCTTAGTCTCACAAGGTCTAGGCCTTGCTATTGGCGCTATGGTGATGGATGAAAAATCTGCAACTACTCTTGCCTCAGTCGTAATGTTAACATTCCTTCTAGCTGCTGGGTATTATGTTCAAAATGTGCCAAAGTTTATATCTTGGGTGAAGTACATCTCTGCTGGCTACTACACATACCAGCTCATTATAGGGTCTCAGTATGATGCTACCGAGACTTACCCTTGTTCTGAAGGCCACTGTTTGGTTGCAGATTTTCCTGCTATAAAGATAATGGGAGTTCATGGGCAAGGGCTAGGTTTGCCTGTTTTGGCTCTAGGCTTAATGCTCATAGGGTATAGGCTTGTTGCTTATTTTGCTCTTATGAGGATTGGAGTGACAAAGAAATTGGCTTAGCATTTTCTGTTGGATTCTCAAGTAGGTAGCTAGACTTGGCTTTATTCTTGTTCTTAATTGTAAAATCTATAGCTGTAGAGCTGAAAACTGGTTTGAAAACTTCTTTTAGCACAGAAAAATCTGTTGGATTTTTATTCTATATTTATTTCTTTTGCATGGTTAGAACGTCCAAAAATTTTGCAATTCAATGATGGGATTGAAGTCCAGCCTTTACTTTTCTATGATTAATTCAGCATGAAGGCCAATTGTGTACTTTCGGCTATGCCAATGTGTTTTACCACACTTGTAGAGTTTGTTCTTTTATGGGCTCATTCTTATTAGATTATGGATTTAGGGTCCATAGTTCTAATGAACTTTCAATTCAAAACTTCAGGCCCAATCAAATAAGTTGAAAAGTCTACAGCTGCCAAGAGTTGAAAAATTACAATGAACTCCAGCACCTCTTCTTAATTAGCACATGGGGAAACCAACATTTGAAGAAGTCTCCTCTGTTTTTTTTTTTTTTTTTTCTCTGCTGATTAACAACTTTCCAAAGTCCAATTATATATAGTACAGAGCTCACCATTTTAGGTCACCCTTTTAACAGTAAAGTAGAATATTTAGCAAAGGGACAGTTCTTTCAACTTCCAACCTCAAGAGTTTCAATTCAAGAGAGCATGCGTGCAGAGTGCAAGTTGAAAGTCAACGACGAGATCAGTATCTCTCATTGTCAAGGATCAAACTGAAGCCTTGGAGCGTATTCATACTTAGAAACGCCCTTTTTAACAATAATTATATAGTTGACAAACAATTTAACATGTTTGTCAAAAGGCGTGTGGAGAAAAAAATGAGAGTTTCTAAGTCAATGATAAAGCTGAAATTTTGTACTGTTATGCATTGAGTTCACACTAATTGGATTAGAGATCGCTAGCTGCATGAGTTGAGCTAGCATTACGTACCACTATATATTGTCTATGTTGGTAGAATCACATTCTATCCCTCCCTTTCTTTTTCAGAGTAATTTCAGCTTAACTTGAAGCTATTACGTGTGAAGTGAAAAGGGAATTTCGCAAACTAGTGAAATTCTATCTTTATCTGCTAACCCAATGATATTGTCATGAATTAATATTAATATTAATATAAATATTATTTGCAACAATGGGATTCAAACACACGTGACTATATATATACACATTAAATGTGTAGTGTGAATGCTATATGCATGTAAAGATAAACCGTACGAATGAAGTCACATGGGAGCAGCTCATAGCTAATGTATAAAGCTTAGGCAATAAGGGATAAGGACTGTGTGTGTGCGCTTTTTTTCTTCATTTTCTTTTTTTAAGGCTTGATAATGGAGAAGCTAGAGAAGTCAAAACATTGGGATGATCATGTTGGAACACGTGAACTCAGATTTGGACAGCCACCAAGTGTTTTGTCTGTCTGTCAGACGCCTACAGAACAAAAGAAAACACAGCTGGCTATTAGATAAGTTTTGATGCACTGCTGCAAAGGTTTCTTATACATGTGCTCGATCATGCATCAACCCTCATTTCTGTCATCTATGCTTTGTGTTTCCACATTTGACATGGTCTCTCAATAAAAGGAAAAGAGCCAATCAACTTTCTGGTATATATTATATTTGAATACCATTAGTTCTAGTTTGTTTTTAAAATTCTCATTTCCATATTTGATTAAAGTAATAATAGGTTTGCGGAACATATTAAAAAAACAAAAAGATTATATTTGTTTGTATGCATAAGTTGCTGGTTTCTCCAACTTATTAGGAGAGAAACCTCAAAACAAGCATATGACAATTGAAGTGATTTTGCCCACAACGTTAGAAGGAACAAAATAATAATATTCAAAGTTGGAATAGGTTTCCCGATCCTGTGTTTCCCAACTAATAGTATATATTTGTCCCTTTTTCAACCTCAACACCGAGTCTATCGTTCCACCATACAACTAAACCCACCTAACACTATCCCAATCTGCACGTGGCATTAACCCATTTCCCCATTTTTCTCCCCAACCTCTTTCAAGCAACAATGAAAATTCAGCTAATTATAAAAATAAATGAATAAATAAAAAGAAAAACTTGTACGTATTAGTATATGATACTTGTAAAAAATACCAATATCATCATCGCATACATCACCATTTTATGTCCGTGAGCCTTTGCTTTTTCTTTTCAATTTGAATTAGACCAAAGCCAAGGATCGATGCCCTTCTCTATCTTTGTTTCTTTTTTAAATGTTTGAGCTACAATTCTCCACGTTCACTAAACTTTAAAATGTCAACTATCAAGCAAGAACAATCCAGTGCATGAAATATTGACCTTGACCAACCACGTCACCCACCTATCTTTTCTATGAAAACTACCCAAAAGCCCACCTATAATCATATACTTGTAAATCTTTCCCATACAAGTTGATGAGTGAAAGAAACACCTAAGCAGATTTAAAAAGAAAAGAGGAAAACAAAAACACTTAAAGAAAAGTGCTCTTTCTTATACGTGGCAGCAAATTAAGCTTCCACCACACGAGCTTTACACACGTCTTTTTCCATCAGCCTAACTTTCTCTCTCACCCATGGACACGTGCCCGCACGTGTCCACCCCCTCTCTCTGACTCTGCGCCGACGTGGTTTATGGTCACGCGTGAAAAATGCCTTCACCAACAACAAAAATTTGGAACGACGCATAAGATAAAACGAAAACGCTCCTTAAAAAATATTCCTAAGGAAACGACGCGTGTCTGGTCATCTCGATGACTCACTATTGGTAGTTTCTTTCTTATGACGGTTGCATACATTGCACCATCGAGGCCCGCGGACCGTACCCGAACCGGATAAGGTCGGCCGCGTGATAACGTCGAACTTTTCGATGGGGTACGTGGCGCTTTACTAGAGGTGATTAACTCAAGTGGGCCCATTATCCGCTGTAAGAAAACGCGACTGTATACGCTTGTGCTCCTGTATAAATAACGACCATATCTTCCACTTAACGAAAAAAAAAAGAAGAAGAAATAATACTTTTTCAGAAAAAATCTCTCGAGCTTTCGCTGTTCTTCCTTCTTCTTCGCGCTGTGTCTGTTTGTTATCGTTTGAGCTGCCATAATGGGAGTTCCCGAGACTGACCCGTTAGCCCAATTGAGTTTGCCTCCGGGTTTTCGGTTTTACCCGACGGACGAGGAGCTTCTGGTTCAGTACCTTTGCAGGAAGGTAGCTGGGCACCATTTCTCTCTGCAAATCATTGCTGAAATCGATTTGTACAAGTTCGATGCATGGCTTCTACCAAGTAATTCACTTTTCCAATAATAATGAAAAACTATTTTCGGATGCTTAAAGGCGAAGGCCATTTGCTAAACTTGAATTTGTTTATAACTATTGTGCAGGCAAAGCCATATTTGGTGAAAAAGAATGGTACTTTTTCAGCCCAAGAGAGCGAAAATACCCGAATGGTTCTCGACCCAACAGAGTTGCCGGGTCTGGGTACTGGAAAGCCACCGGCACTGATAAAGTTATCACCACTGAAGGAAGAAAAGTTGGTATAAAAAAGGCTCTTGTTTTCTACGTTGGGAAAGCACCCAAAGGAACCAAAACCAATTGGATTATGCACGAGTATCGTCTCCTTGATTCTTCCCGCAAAGGCGGTAGCTCCAGGGTAAATATATTACATCCTCTGTTTTGGCTCTGTTCTTCATTTTATAGTTTTTTTCTTTTGTTTCGATTACTAAATCTTTCTCTCTTGTTGAATTTTGCTATGTAGTTGGATGATTGGGTTCTGTGTCGGATATACAAGAAGAATTCGAGTGCCCAGAAGGCTGTTACAAGTGTTTCAAGCAATGAATATAGCTACGGTTCTTCTTCATCTACGTCGTCCCACCTTGACGACGTGCTCGAATCATTGCCGGAAATTGACGACCGGTGCTTTGCGCTGCCGCGTGTGAACTCGCTCAAAACGTTTCAGCAAGATGAGAAGGTCAATTTTCAGAATCTGGGTATTGGGAATTTCGTGGATTGGGCTAACCCTGCAGTGCTGAACTCGGTGGCGGATTTCGTTTCCGGGAATCAATCACAGAGCCAAAGTCAGGGGATGCTGAACTACAATACTGGTACGGGCAGTGACCTTTACGTGCCTTCTATGCCGTCGCTAATGGAGGAAGAGGTTCAAAGCGGAGTGAGGAGTCAACGGGTCGACAATTCCGGGTTATACCAGCAGAATTCAAATGTGTTTACACAGGGATTCTCGAACTCCATTGATCCGTATGGATTCAGATACCCGACTCAGCAAGTCGGATTCGGGTACAGGCAATGAATAGGAGGAGTAAATATCTGATACGACGAAGATGGAAATGCAAATGGAAAAAGATAATTGGGATTTTCTGTAAATAATTGGGATTCTTTGGGCAAAGTGTTTGGCTTTCAGAGTCCAAGAGTAAAAAAGGGAGAAAATGCAATTTTGGTCCTCTTTGCCGGCGGGGTGAGGATTTGGTGAACATTCAAAGAATCAAATGTAAACGAGGAAAGCATGGTTGGATTCATTTCACAAATTAATTAGTTAGGGATGTAACTTTTGGCTGTAGCTGGCCATGAATCATGTTGTACTTAAGAAGGAAATTACAAATTATTTTCAATGCAAGTTTGGATCTTTATACGGTAATTTATTGTGACATCTATTAATATTAAAATCTCTATCGTTCTTAATTTACAAAATGTTGAATCATTATTTTTATCTCTCGACTTACTAGTTATTATTTTGATTTTGGATCATGAAGTCAAAAAATAAATGTGGTAGGTAAAATAATTAAGCATGCACGTTCGGTTTTACGTGTGTGACAAATTCCAATAAATGATATGTATGCAATGCACCTCACTGCAAAAGGAGTGATATAAATACTGGACCATGTGCATTACTTTGAATTTCAAAACTTTTAATTTCTAGAGTTGAAATATAGAGTTTGTCAATGGATAAAACTAAGACTTTTTGTCCCTTTAACGTTTATGATTTCAAATGGTAATTAAGGCTATCCTATTAATTAAAATTTGAATTAGAGATAACTCTATGTCAAAGTAATTGAAGTAAAATTAGTGCGCGATTTAATTGGACAGTTGGGAAGACGCCATGAACAAAAAATGCACATTTTTCAAACAAAGCATGAAGGACCGAGACATGTGGAAGTCGTGTTGTGATATGGTTCAAGTATACCACATGCATGCATCCACCGTCATTTTTTATTTCAGAAATGAGAGGAAGAATATTCTCAATTCACTCAAGGGATGATTATCTTCTTAATGATCATAATTCCCTACATGATGACTTTGACTATGACTATGCTCCAATACCCTCGTCATCTTTCATTTAATTACTACAAAATCTAAACACTTACGAATACCCACCTCTCATAACAATGGTATATTCACAAACCTAATCTCATTTGTTAATTTATAAAAAGAAAAGAAGGGCTCCCATTAAAATGGAGAATGGTGGAAAGGGATAAGGACTAGTGATGGTGAAAGAGTGGGGCAGATATACATATAGGACAAAAGAGAGAGAGACGGGTAAATTAATAAGCATCTTATCCTGTTTTGTACTGTTGATTTCAAAAGAGGAGAAGCGAAGGGAAGCCGTGCTTCTATCTCCACCAAAGACAAAGATGGATGTATACCGTGGCAGCAAGTCAATAATAGAAGCAATATGGAGCATAAGATAAGTCTCACAACTTTGTCATCCACACCCTTTCAATTCGATCCATTTCAAACTGAGTTTACATCAAACCTCGTTACCACAACACTCGTCTTAGTTTATACTTTTGAATATATATATATATAGTCGAAGTTTATAAATTTCTAATCATGAAGTGATTTGAAAAGAATCTTTATTTTTATAATGGAAGATCTTTATTTAAGCTGCACCAATCATTTATATGATCAAATTTCATGCAAATAATGGATCACATGTATATAGTACATAAATAAATGGCTTGGAAAGTAGAACTGAACTAGTCAGTAATTAAGGAGGTGGTCCTTAATTTGTTGGATTGTAACCGTACGTGTTAATTTTAACGTGCTTGCTTGCTTTTGTTGTCTCTAAAGTACTTTGGTGCTTCCTTTGACATGGACGAAGCATTCTTTCTCTGCCTTTGGTTTTGGTTTTGATTTTTCTTTTGCTTTTACAAACAAAAAAACAAGTTTCAAACGTGCAAGTTTTATACACAAGTTACAAACAGTAATCGTGCATGGAATCCGTGCACAACCAAATATATAGAATGAGTGCATTGCATCCTTTCAGACTTTAAATTATTGGTTCCATGCTGAGTCCCCACATTTATTATATGGTTTCTAAAATATGGTATACATTTAAGTTAATTGAGTGTTGTTGGTGATTTATTAGAGTTAATTTAATCTATGTTTTAAGGTTCGAGAAATACTTATAAAGTTGTTTAAAATAATAAAATTTATATATTAATAGTGAGATTTAAATTTAAGATACTTTTAAGTATATGTTAAATAATTGTTGTCTTCAATTCAATTGGTTAGCCGTTACATCGCTGAAAAGGACATAATTTTCTCTTTGAGATGTATTTACCCTATTGCAAGCTGTATCCAGAGAATAAATCATCCTTTTTTTTTAAAAAAAAAAAAAAACTCTTTTAATATAAAATTAATATTAATTCAACACAGAAAAAATAGATAATAAAAAAAATCTAGACGTTTTGCTTAGAATGCTTATTAACTTAGCAAGCATCTTATATTGGTAGATCATCCTTCTCTTTCCTCATTTTGAACTTTATGAGAATGGTCAACCATTGGATCAATCTCAACTTTTCAAAAACAATCTCTTAGCATATGCAAATCATGTCAATTATATAGATATCATCCTCTCTATCTTACTTTTTATGATTGATGAAAAAATATAAAATGATATATTTTAATAATTATAGAGAGTGTGGAAGAAAAGATGCTGTCCCAAATATATCAAAACAATATTTTTTATATGTTAATTACACAATTTGCTTTACAATGAGTAACGGCCTGAAAATCATGCCAAAAGTGGGCCGGCAAGATTGAACCGGCTTTTTCCTGGGTCTTGGACCAAGATATTCAACTAAACCATTTTCGTATGAACTCCATTTCATTCTTGTTCTTGGGCCTTATTGTGTGTACACATTTACTATACGCAGCTAAATTTATTTAGTTCCCCAAGCCCAGTTTCGAACTCAGATGGACCTATTGATGGAAGAGGGGCTCTAAGCGATCACGAGCGAAGACGTGTCGAACTGAAAGCTTATTTATAATTCTCACTTTCCTGAATCATTTATAATTCTTAAATAACTAATATTTTTACATGGGTCAAGACATGCTTTAAGACTTAAAAAATATTTTAAAAAATTTACATATCAACAACGAAACTCAAATCGGTATCCTTTTAAAATATGTATAGTGTTTTTGCCAACTAAATCAACTTTTATAGGTTATATATAAGTATTTTTGGGTAATAATATTCCAGCATAAAACCTATATATATTCGCCTAATTGGGTCCTAAATCCCTCTTCAAAATGTTTTGAGAGTAATTATATTTGTGTTCATATTTTCTTCTTATAATGTTTATATTTTCCACTTGTTCATATCGATCACAAAGGGATTTACAGCCAGACATCCATCAAGTCTTAAATTTAATGATACAACCTATACAAAAGATAGAGGAAAAGAAAGGAAGCTATGTCACAGAGTAGGCCAATTATACGTGTTAATGTTAGCCACTAGATGAGATTACATAGTCAACCAATCGTTTCATATAATAGATCAAGGATTGTTAATTAATATTTACACTACAATTGACTATAAGAAATTTAAATTCAAATGGGAATATTATAAACCAGAGATGAGATTGTCATAAATTCACTTTCATATAGCTTCACCAAGTGGCTTCATCCGAGCTTGCTTTTGTGGCTTATTTGCATTTTGTCCTCTTTGGGAAAAAGGCAAGCGATGTGTATTTGCCGACAATGTTATCAAAATTTCACTTGAAAACAGCTATTAGTGAAAGCAACCCTTAACTCGCATTTTTCTCTCTTATTCCTTATAAGGCTAAGCAGAACCCTAGCACTCATGCCACCCTGATTGCCTTTCTTAAGCTCTATCCTTCATTAGTCAACAATCACCCTTTCTTCTGTTCAACTATATCTATCCAATATGAAAGTGAAATACAATGTACAAGTACATTGCATGCAATTCTACATATATAGGACCATTACATTACACGGTAGTATATATACTAATACACACTGAAACCCTAATTTATTATTCCGTCAACTTAAACCACATTATATATACTCCACTGAGACAAAATGATTAGCAAACGACTAAAGATTATAGAAAGTGGCACCCCAAGGCTATGATGTTGCTTCCAAACACTAGTTTGTATTCTATTTGTCCACGTTTGTGCTCCTTCTAATCCAAATTCTATAGGAATATGCTTATGCAAAGAAAAAATATATATTGTGAGGCCATCGCCAAAAAGTTTCCAAATTTGATCTTTTTGGGGGGTAATTGTTCTCTCTATTGCATGAAGGGGGAATCCTTACAAATGCCATGAGTTATTATGATAAGCAATGTGATGAATTAGTAGAGCTTATCAATTTGACAAAGATCACAGGAAAAATATAGAAATCTAGCTAACTTCTTATAAGCTCAGCAATTTTGTTTGTAAGCAAATTCTAGACTAGATTGCATACTTTAACATTTTTGGTTTAGATATGTCATCTTAAACGTGCAAGCATCAATTTGCGGCTTAGTATCTTGAGATTCACGTGCAAATACTAGTTCTCACAATTTCTAGCTTTTTTGTACATTATTTTGATTCTTGATATGAAAGCTTAAGCTATTAACTCTTGACATATAATACTTTACATTAGACTAAAAATCTTTTTTATTTAAGCTATTGGATATGCACCACAAGATTAGATACCCAACATGCACCATGGCAACCGGGCATATCAATTCCCCTCTCCCTTCTACATATTAATGACCATTAAATTTGATGGTTTTCAATTTGTCACAAGGATGAGGTATAGGTACCTTGCATCTAAAATATATGTAGTGGCAAAGAAACGTCCATGTCTTTCAATTGTCGTCTTGGAAACGCAAACCTAAAAGGGTTTCAACCTCGCTTTTTGGGTGATGATGATGATGATTAGATATGCAAAACAAATGGAAAAGTTTTAATTTTCTGCTTTTTCTTTTATATATTTACATAATTTTCTGAAAACGTAGTTTTAATATAACTTGATGAGTTTAGAAAAGAGATTCGGATAGCTGAAGAATTTGGTTTAAGTCTGTTAAGATGCCAAACTTTATTTTTATGGTTAGCTGAGAAGGATGGATAACGCAGGCCGAAAGCCAACTGATAAATATGAAGGTCTCCATCACATGTGAGAGGATCATGCACTTGAGGCCTTGGTGAAATCTGTTACAATGGAAGAGAGAATTAGGCATATTTTGGGGGCATTCTTTGGGGGCTTGTCTTATAAAGTTGGTTGGCATCAAAATTGATCTGTTCAAAAGCACAACAGAAGGGGAAAAGAAAAAGGTTATCAGAGAAAAAAGTCAGTAAATTTAATCGTTCAAAGTAGAAAGGAAACGTGTTAAAGATTTAGAGTACCTTAGCCATTGAAGAGACTAGTATAGATTTTTGGTGCCAAGAGAGGTAAAGCTCATGAATTCAAAGCAAAACATTGTTTGGTGCACGTTCCATTATACATGCAAAACTGTCATACTTTTTATATAATTTCCTCAGTCACGTTATTTCCTGTTTTAACTTTTACTTCAAGAAATTGAATTTTTACAATCATTTTTTAGTTTAATCAATACAATGGTTGATGTGGTGCGCTGATAATTATAAGATGAATTAATTATTGTATAATTCTGTATTATTAATGGTTTATAATTCACTATATTTGCCAATTTCTTCACTCACCCCTCCCCTACATGGCCGATTTTTTCGTAGGGTATTTGCCAATCTCATCTTAATGAAAGATTGGGAATGGTACTCATAATACACATAAATCTATGATCCATTTCTAATTAATTTTTCCACGTGATGAGGGCCACTGTTTAGGTCGGATCCTCGGCTTAGTAAACTGAGATACTCATGGTAAAAACAGGAAAGAGAGAAGAAACAAAATTAATAAAGGAGGAGAAGAAAATAAGAGTCACTGTCTAGATGTCACATGCAGAACGTTAACCTTTTTTTTTTATTCTTTAAAGTGAAAATATAACGAGCAAGTTAGGTTTTCCACAAGAGATGGGAAGTTTGGAAACTGACTGATGCCATAATCTCTGGTATCTAGTTTGTCTAGCTAATGACCCAAGTGCAACCTTATGCAGACAAATTCACATGCACAACAATTATAGGCACTCTGAACTTTTCCCTTTCTATTCTGGTATCTTATGCCTCTTTAGCATATCTGAGCTGAGAAGGGAATGATTTTGGACCGGAAAGGCCTGCAAGTTAATTAGGTCTTAAATTCAAACAGTAAACCCTAACCATATAATCAAATTGTAATTTAATTAAAAAAGTGATAATAGCAGGGAGAATTTGATCTCTCACAGTACAATCAAATAATTTTTTGATATTATATTAATAATTAAATTAATTTTAAAATTTAAATTATTAAAAAAAACACCCGTTATAATTATATATTATATCCAATAAGTTAATTGGATTTATAATAGTACAAAAACTATTGGCCCTTGACTTCTTGCCTGGTCAATTTTATGCCAGCAAAAGCCAATCTCTCATGTTGAAGGGGGAAAAAGTGCCCTTAGATTGTAGGGTTAATTTTGAATACGTAATCGCAAAATTGATGAAAGAATTGTTATAGATAGATGATGATGTGAGTACAAGGTACATAATTAAGTGTCCTATATGGGCAAAACAATGGATTTTGTGTATTATGTTTCAGGTAGTGTCAAGGTTTCTTCCTACTTGGAGTTGCATTTTGGGATAGTATGGACATAGAAGTGGACCACCCTCCACAGCAGTAAGTACAATTTCATGTATATAGGCTAAACAATATCCTCCAAACATTTCAAAGTGCAACTATTTTCATGGGATATACCGTTGTTAATCAGTTTTTGTCAGGGACAGTGACCAATTTCTCTCTAACACATCAGCTAATTATCAACAGTTAACCTAAATGGAAGGCAGAGAATGGTGGAACATATAATGAACATGTACTATGATTAAGCCTCCATTTTTCCCAACCTTGACACGCTCTATATCTATTAGAAAATTCAAGCTAAAGGTGAAATTTCGAATTTGTGCTTTACAGAGATATGCAGCACAAAATCTTGAAAGTGAGTGTTTCTGCCTTTTGTGATGAAAGAGTAGACTAAATTTTCATGGGATTGTAAAATCAATGTTTGCACCTTCTATAAATTGGCTGAGATTCTCATCAGTGTCTTGTCCAGAGGACAAGGTGATAAAGGAAACATCCTTAACAAAAGGATAAAACCTCTATTGTTTTCATAATCAACGTAAAACTTATGTGGTAATTGAAGAAAATTATCCATGTGGGTAAACAAAGCGACAGGTGAGATCTCTCACACACGTCTGAGAATCTTTAGGATTAAGATTTTGATAAATGAGCTAGGCATCAACTCTTGGACCATCTTAAGAATTGAATTCAGTTGTTAGTCAGAACTAGAAAATGAAATGGAAGAAATTAAATAAGACATGAGAGACACGAAGGACAGGAACATAGACAGGCATGGTTAGTCCTTGTGATTGATTTACATCAAAGTGATCTAATCATAGTCAAAAGTTGTCCATCAATCTATCATGATGAATATCCAGCATCCATTTTTTTTTTTTGTTGAGATAATTAAAACAAATATTAACCATTCATTTCCATTCTCACTCTTTCTTAATTTGTCAAAAAAATTATTTTTAATAATTTAATAACATATATAAAATTAATTTATAAATTTTTATCAATCTTTAATGTAGAATATTGGGATGTAATTTTGTAAAATTAATAAAGTTTTTACCCTTTTTATTTAGGTTTGATCTTTTCTAACTACAAAATAATTATTTTGATTGAATTATTATCTACCTCTGGGAAAGAAAAAATAAAAAGAAATACATACTTACATACAAAGTACCATTTGCATTACACACTTAGTGTGAATGAGTTTAGGTGTTTGGATCATGATATGATGCGAAACTTAGGGTTGCATCATACATGTTATGGAAATTCCACCTGATTTCAATCAATTCATGGACAACAAGAGAAGTCATTGCCTGTGGGACCCATTGGGCGATCATAGAACCAGCATTTGGACCCCACCCATCATTATACCACTTCAAGATTTTTACATCGTGCAACGGTTGTGATTGGATTACTCGGCCAACGTGGGCGATGGTAATTTGATGATTTATACTTTAATCCCATAAAAAAAGATTTAGTTTTGATATATAATATCGATTGAAATTAAAATATTTTGGCTATTGAAAAAAAAGCCTCAAATAACAAAAAAAATAATTTTCTAATCTAAATTACGTTTTACTATCTTTCACTTTAAAAATTAATACTTTGATAAAAAAAAAAAATAATACCACGGTAAAAAATAACTTGTACATGCGCCAATAAGGCCATAATAGTTATGAAAATAGTTGATGTATAAATTCAAGGCTAGAAAATTACACTTTAACAATAAATAAACAACAACTATTTTTCATAATTTTTTTTAGATCCCATGAAAAGATATCTTTTCGCATTTTATTTCTTAAAGTTCACTTGGATTAATTTTTTTTCTCTTGCTAGAAGTAATTTTTGTAAATGAAAAAATATTTCAGTATAACTTTTTTAGTATTTATATTAATTTTAAATTAAAAATAGATTTAAAAGTTAAAAAGAAGGCTTTTAGTAAAAGCATATAAAAGATACTTTTTAAAAAAATTCTTAAGCCAAGAAACAAAACACCTTTTTTTCTTTGGTAGGATAATCTAAAATCTCTTACCGAAGGTTGATCTAACATATATGGTTATTAATATTCTTCCACACCTTAAATAAATAGAAAATTAATTAATTTGACTAACATATATGATTAGTGATATGCAAACTTCACAAGTGTTTGTTTATACACTATGACAAAAGAAAAAAAGAAAAGTGCGCATACTTCGTACGAAAAAAAACAAAGGATTTTTGTCTATAAGTCAAATATAACAATTAGAATATATACATAAAAAAGAAAAAAAGAATCAACAAAAAAGAAGAGTTATTTCAAATAATGTGCATTTAGAATTATGTTACAATTATTATTAATAATTATTTTTACACACACATAGTGTGAGCTAGTCTTAATTTGATGAATACTTTCACTAATTCAACTCTTTTTTTTTTTTTTTTCCTAAATGCCTCAATGAAATCTGCATACATATATATATATGATATTGTAACTCTTTTTATTAAATTTTAATGTAGTCATATTCTTAAAACTCAAATCTAATATTTAAAACTTTTGATTAACTTAAAATAATCTCGTAATAATTGATTTACCCATTTAGGTGTGATCTCAATACCTTTCAAGTACGAATTGTTTGGTATAGTATTTATTATCTACTTTCATTTGTACATTTTAGGAATTAAAAAAGATTATATCCAAAACACACAAATGAGCATTAAATAACCATTTTTTTTTAAATACAGAAAAAGGATAATGTCAAAATAGTGTGATTCAACACTGACTTAAAATGATAAACATTTTTTTCCAACTACCTTATTTATACATTTTGCTATAATTAGCTGGCTAATGTTAAAAGGCATGTGATATTCGATATTTTATTAGGTGATAATTGATTTGAATTTAAGTTAAATAAAATTATAAAATTTTCTTTATATTCTTCCATTTTTTTTTCTTTTGTGGTTTGGTGATGGGCCCTTTGATTCCAAGCACTGTAAAAAAAAATTATTTTATTAAGTATCTAATGCTAACAAGATGTAAATTTGTTTGTAGTAGAAAATATTTGGTGGATTGAGATGAACAATTGTAGACATAATATTTTTGAATGGAAATAGGTTTGATGGTACATGCACGACAAAAGCATGATATCCTATGCCTCCGGTTGGTTTGTCCCCACTCACCACCTCACACTTATCTGTCCTCTCACATTACCCCCCTTTGTTTTCCACAATAAACTTCTTGTACCCTTCTTTAGACATGGGCCCCTCCCCACGTGTCACCTTCTCAACGTTTTGGAATTATACGTGTTGACTTCTCCGCGGCCCAAACTTCAGTTCTCGTCATCATCAGGTGCCCACCACCTCCCCTTTCACCAGCAGCCATTTGTTAACACACCTCTTTCTAATTCCTAAAACAGGGTCAACTTCGTTAATCACCCCAAACTGAAAAGACTAATAAGCCCCTCCATCCTTTGACGTGCCATCAACTAATCGGTTTAGTTGCACCAAAGTTCATGTGCATGTTTGTATAGGATAATTGCCAAGTGCCACCGTGCTGGAGCACTCCAAGCCCATATAAAGGAGGGGTGGCTTCACCGCCGCTTGGTGAAAACTTCTCTCTTTTCTCCGTAACATGGTCTTCTCTGCTCTGGTAGCCATAACCATTGGAATTGAAGACTGTGAAGCTTGGTAACTGGTTCAACCATGGAGAGCACCGACTCGTCGACCGGTTCACAGCAACCCAATCTCCCACCTGGTTTCCGGTTCCACCCCACCGACGAAGAGCTTGTCGTTCACTACCTCAAGAAGAAAGCCTCCTCTGCTCCTCTTCCCGTTGCGATCATAGCAGAAGTGGACCTTTATAAGTTCGATCCATGGGAACTTCCAGGTATGGCTATTTAATTTCATCGATGGGTACTTAAGAATATTGTAACTTTTTGGATGAAACTGAGATGGGTCGTTCATGTTTTTGCAGCTAAGGCATCGTTTGGGGAGCAAGAGTGGTACTTCTTTACTCCTAGGGATAGGAAGTACCCTAACGGTGCTAGGCCAAACAGGGCGGCCACTTCTGGGTACTGGAAAGCTACTGGGACTGATAAGCCGGTTTTGACCTCTGGTGGAACACAGAAAGTGGGGGTGAAGAAAGCTTTGGTCTTTTATGGAGGGAAACCTCCAAGAGGGATCAAAACCAATTGGATCATGCATGAATATAGGCTTGTTGATAACAAGCCTAACAATAAGCCTCCTGGGTATGACTTGGGCAACAAGAAAAACTCTCTTCGGGTAATCACTCTGATGGAAAATCATTTTGTTCTGCCTTAGATTTGATTAGTTTTGACCTTATAACCCATTGCCCTCCTCCTTTAATTGCTCAAAAGGTGTTCGAAACTATTCCCATTTGGATTTTTGATTAGAAACTTTGATTCTGTTTGCGATGATGCTGAATGTTTTTGTGATTGTGTTGACAGCTCGACGATTGGGTGTTATGCCGAATCTATCAGAAGAGCAACACGCATAGGTTACCTATGGATCATTACAGGGAAGATTTGATGGATGATATGATTTGACGGATACCTCCTTCAATCAACGTGGGCCAAATGAATGCGAGATTTCACCTATCAAAGATGCCTACAAGCTACAGTGGTGCATTGCTAGAAAATGACCAAAATTTACTGGGAGGGGTTCTGAGCAATGGTGGGATCAGCACAAGCAGTGGCATATCATCTCAGTTGGGAATCACCAACTCAAAGGGAGAGCTTCCTCTAGTTCTCTCAGCTATGACGGCCTCATCCAACTCGCTTCCCTCGAAACGAACACTGTCATCTCTGTATTGGAATGAAGAAGATGTAGCCAGCACTTCATCGATGAAAAGATTGAATTTGGACAACATTAATGAAGATGCTAGTCTTGTGAGAACAGAAGATAATGGCACTGCAGCAGCAAGTTCCATAGCCACTCTGCTTAACCAGCTCCCTCAGACCCCTTCGTTGCACCAACCAACAGTGCTGGGGACATTAGGAGATGGGCTCCTAAGAACACCATATCAGATTCCCGGGATCAATTGGTATGCCTAATCTAATTTCCTCTTCAGCTTATGATGATGCATTGATAATATATACCATTATTGCTGCATGAACAATGAGAGATCCAATCTCCTCTCATTCTGCCAATTATATTGTAAAGCATTGGATGATGATCAGTTAAAGAGATTTTGTTGGTAGGAACTTGGAAGATTAATTGTAGAGAGACTAATCAGCTACATGGCCTCAAATTTCTTCAACCATTGGAGAGGTAGCTGCAAGGAAGTAAAAAAGGTGAGGCCATGGATATTTTAGAAAATCTCATATATAGCTTTCTTATACTTAATTATATATTTGCTTGTCTTATTGATATGTAAAGGAATTAATGAAGGTGCCTTTCTTGTAGAAAATTCAATAGTGAAAAGGTTAAACAAGATTGATCAGCTTATATATTAGGATGCTGCATTAGAAAAATTTGTATAGATCATGCATATACTGTAGAACTCTTTTTGATGCAAAAATTTAAGAATGAAATGATTATGGTTTGTATATATCAGGCTGGTATTCATTGTTATTGTTTTCTTCTGTAAACCATTTAAGATCTTGAATGATAAGCTTGAAGAACAGTACACGGGCTTCTACTTTCTTATTTTAGCTGCGATTTTTTTTTTGTTTTCTTCTTCTCTCTCGTCACTACATGTAATTAATCTTGAAGGTAATTAGTCTCATTCGCATCTTTATCCTAAATATGGTGTGTGTATATATATATATAGGCCAAAATTAAAAATTTATTTATGCCTGATGTGAATTACGTTAACCATGTTAATCACTTGATCTGTTCAAGTATTTATTGATTTAATATAAAATATTAATGAATATGTTCATCATCGATCATATTAATTACGATTAGATCAAATGCTATATATTCATCTTTTTTTTAAAAAAAAAAAAAAAATTAGTGGATGTTGATGAAACGTCCAAATAAGAGTTTTGTCGATAAGCCTGTCAAATTCTTTCTATCTTTTATTGGCAAAAACATTCTTCTCACTCAAGTGTTAAAATTTGTGGCTCTTTAACCTAATTAAAGATTATGGGTATGCAAATTTTGATGCAGCCTATTTTTATTTCCTTATTTTCGTGGTTCTCAAAATGGCTTTGGCTATGCGGCCCCGTATCTTGAGATGATGTATCCATTACTACTCCGATATAGAAGAGTATAAATTAGATATTGGCTGGGTTGGGAAGCTATTTTTTAAGTCTGCGGCTAAGTCCTGCAGTGGTATGGAGTTGAATGCTGGAAAATTTATTTATAAGAAAAAATGTTAAGAAAAAGTTTACTACAATAGTTCCAATTATTTCTCGAATTAAATTATTAGATAAAACCAAGTTTTGAAAAAAAAAAAAAAAAGCCTCAGTCCAGAAAAGTCTGAAACTTGGCCATTTATACCTAATGAATTTGACACCTACACAGCTCGAGTTCTAGTTTGAAATAAGAAAATGAAATTCAAACTTTTGTTTATAAGATATTAAGAGATATATAAGAAGGATAGGTTCAGACTGTATACAATGATTGAATTTCAAATCAGCAACCAGTCAATGAGAGAACTTGTTCCATTCTTTCCAATTACTAACCCAGAAGATAGCTATGAAATATACCCATTTCACATTAGTGTATTATTAGACTCAACTCAAAGTCTGAAGAAATGGTTTCTCTTTTCAATTATTGTCTTGAATTGAACACAGAACAGCTAGGTCAAGATTCATGAAAAGTACAAAGAAGAAAGAACAAGAGCAAGAGAGCTAGGTGGGTAGGTTGGGGTGACGAAGTTGATCGTGCTTTTACCTTTCCACCCATGCCAACTTGTACTTAATCTGAAAAGGGCATGAAGATATTTGAGCATGGGTGTCATTTTCTTTCGTGGGAAGTGATAAGACATGGCTAAATATATTCCATGAGCCCTGAGGTCACAGTACACTATGAAACAATAAAGTCTAGCTCAATACTAGCTAGCTTTCTTTGTGGCTGACTCTTGAGGGACCATTTTTGCTATCATGTAAAGGAATCATTATCCCAAAACCACACAAATTAAATACTCCTTTAATTGCATTCCTTTTTCAAGAAAGAATACAAACCAACTTTATGAAATCTAGCTAGCATCATCTGTGCTTGATTTAGAATAGATATCATAACCATGAAATGCACTATTACTTCCATGTTCATTCACATCCCCTTAATCGTGGCTGATGCTTTCACAACCTACCAGTCTAAAAAATCTCATCTCTAAATTACACAAATGCAATATAAAGCAGAGTTATTTCCCCACTGACCTACCTGTATCAATTTGTGTTGATTAACATATTTTGCTTTGTTTTTCATTTGAATGAGATAGAGGGTAAAACAAGAAATGTGACTTCATTTCTGCCTGATTAAAGCACGTTACTTGGCATCTTATCGCTAATTAAGATTGACCCATTAGATAATAATATCATACTGTCGCCATCATCAAGATCAATATTTATAGCCTTCTTTCTGAGGTCACTTTCACTGTTAAAAAATAGATTAAGGGAGTGCCTAGAGATAGATATAGTTGTTAACTAGTTTGCATTTGAATGAAGGATACAAGCCCTCAAACAGCTTTTTTCCTTTCCATGGATGCAACTTACTCAAAAGAATCATGTGTAGTGGTGTTGATTTATGAGGTCGATCGTATCCAGCCAACTAGATAATTCCATGCTATGGAAAACAAGCTATGCTAGCTAGCTAGCATCTGCCTTAAGTCAAAGTAGACACTGACCTATGATGTGTTCTGTTTTGTTTTTATTTATTTTTAATTTTGATGAGATCCAGGTACCATGTGTTTTTCTACTTTTTCCTTCACTTACTTTAAGAGGGATTTATTTAGTAATTTGGTGTTATTATAAAAAAATTAAACATTAAGTTCTTAAGCCTATTTAAATGACAGGAGGTGAAGTAGCAAAAGCATTTCCATCTCAAATTAAAGTGACAGGCTCCATGATCTGCATGCTCCCATTCCCTGCACTGTTTGTCGCAGGGACCACTAGTGATTGAACACATCCTGATCATGTTTGGCTTGGCTTTTGACAAAGATCAATTGTCTCAATTAATGTTCGTGCCTCTGCATATATAATGAAAATACAAAAGGAAAGGAAGAAAACATGATAATGGCTAAACAACCGACGATATAGACTTTTACATGAATCTTTAATCATAATCATACAATGAAAAGAGTTGAGAAGAAAGATAGACGACTCACCGTTCATGGAGGAAAGGAGAAGAAGCAAGGGCGATAGCTAGTTTGGATACTTGAGCAGCTAGCTAGCCAACGTTGAGAAAATGGTTGCAGTTGCTGCTATTGACAATATTTTCTTCCTCGTAAACCTCGTCGAGTGATGATTGTCAAGGTTAAAACGAGGAGAGTCCCATGTCGGTGGGTAATATGAGAACAAACGGATATAATATATAGAGAGTATAATTAGAAAGATTTGTCATTTATTTTATTCAATATGACTAATAGGGTCACGCACTATAGACAATGCAGGGATGGACTGGGTCCACTCAAAATAACAAATATTTTATAGTAAAATGCAATACTTACAGTACACCACCCTTGTCTACACACCACGTATATTGTCATCATTTACAAGAGTATATTAAACTGTAAGTAGAAAATTAAGTGTTTATAAACGAAAAAAAAGAATACATAGCATAACTGCTACCAATAAGATGACCGAATATTGTGTCATCTTATGGAATATTGCAAACGTTACGTTAGTAATATTTCTGCGAACGTTACTAAATCATGGGTTTCAGTTTCAGATCTTTCTACAATGTTCTTTCTACTTTACTCACATTCCTCTGTTGATGTTTTGGTAGGAAAAAAAGCTCATAATCTGTATGTATTCTTGGTCTGATCTCAGCTCTAAATCATAGCAAACGCGGTTATATGCTGTCCCTTCGTTAACAGAAATTACATTTCCTTTTGAGATTCTAGATATTTATTTTTTAAAGAGGTTGAAATCTCTTGCACACTATTCAACCTTCTTACTACTAGATCATAATTTGTATGTATTTCTTGATTTGGTCTTAGCACTAAAACATAGCAATCATATTTACATGCTGTTCTTTCATTATCAGAAATAACATTTTCATTTTAGATTCGAATTCACCTGCAACTCCAAAACTTTCATTTTGAGAGGTTTAATTTAATTTACTTAAATTTATCTTTTCAAAGAGGTTCGGAACTCCTGACCTCTTGCACATTGTATAATCTCCTTATCACTAGATCACAACTAGTGACTTTGGGAGGTTTATTTTATTATAGATATAGAAGAGACAACTGGAGAGTATGTAGTTATTGTATTTTGTACTTGGTGAATTTCAATTGCAGGAGGGGAAGTAACAGAAGCATTTCCATCCCCACTCAAAGTGACAAGCTCCATGATCGGCATGCTCCCATTCCCTGCACTGTTTGTCGCAGGAATCACTAGTTAACGAACAAATCCCTGACCATGTTTCGCTTGGCTTTTGACAAAGCTCAGCTGTCTCAATTAATAATCGTGCCTCTGCATAATGAAAACAAAAAAGAAAGACAGGAAAGATGATAATGGCTAAAAAAACGACGATAAACTTGTACATGAATCAATTCCCTATATATACATCTATCTTCGGTCATATCATGCAATGAAAATGGATGAGAAGAAAGACAGACTCACCGCTCATGGAGGAAAGGAGAAGCAGCCCAACGAAGGCAATGAAAATTGAATATTTAGAAGCAGAAGCCATACTAGACAAGAGATTGATTATAAGAAGCTCTTGTTAATTTGATGCTTAACAAGTAGATTAGGTCAGATGTATATAGCACTAACAGCAAGGGCACCAGTTTGGATAATTCAACAGCTAGCAAACTTTGAGAAAATCGTTGCAGTTGCTTCTGACAATATTCTTCCTCGTACGCCTCGTTGAGCGAGGATCACAAGGTATATTATACGTATATCGTACTAGATTCGGCTGTATGTAGTACCTTGCTGTTGTGGATGAGTACATAAGGCTGCTCTTGTAATCTGCTCCTTGTTTTGTTCCTGTCTCCTTGCACCGATCCTGTCAATTGTCCAACAAGACCATCAGCACTAGCAAGTTTTCTCTCTTTAAGACAATTTAGTTAGAGTAATTCTAATACCTATTTCTAGAGCAATGTGATATATATTATTACATTTGAGATGTGACATATATAGGACTAAATTTTTTGTTTCATACAATATTCTGTTACAATGAGTTGGTCAAGATACATAAGGAAGTGAATCATCAGTAATATTTTATTTTATTTTAATTTTTTTTAGTCCATCATAGATAATGGGATTGAGAATGAGTTATAGGAGTAAGATAACAGATTTGATTTTTGATATATATACATATATTTTTACACACTCGCTTTTATATATTTTTTTTCTTTTTATATGTCTCTTACTTTTTATTTTTCATACTTTTTTATTTACAGTTTTATCCTTACAAATAAATTAAACAATCATTTCCTATTACATTTCTTTTGTTCCTTTTTATATGGGTGCATGACAACAAATGTATACATAACTTTTTTTTTTTATAACTTTATTGATCACATCGAATGGTTATGTTTTGTGAATCGCTATAACATTTTAGCCCAATCTGATTTTAACATGGAACTGCCCATTGACAGTTTTAACGTGATCTAGATTCATTCATTATTAGATGGAGCTGAAATTTTCTTAGAAGATTCACAAAATATAGCTTTTCAATCTGAGGGGTGAGATTACAGATCAGAGAACATTTGCCATTAAGCCTATATTTTGTGCATCTACGCATGAGTCTAATTTGCATGGTTCTTTATTCATATGATAAATATTTAGATGTAAAATTATTAAAAAAAAAGGTTTGAATATTATAATAAGAAAAATGCAAATAAAAATTGCTTGAAAATTGACTCATAAAATGACATAGATACACACACCCACGAGAGGTGAATAAAATTATATTGGTAGTTTTTGGATGAAACACATTGTCACTTTTTACGACATGTATAACCAAAAATAAATAGTTGCATCCATGTAGAGCTAGCTATACCGAGCTAGTAATCAGAATATTAGGTATGCAAAATGTTATTGATTAATGCTGCGTGAGCCAAAAATGAATAAGAAATGAAAAGAAAAAAGAGACTAACTATTGTGCAGGAAATGTGAAATGCGGACAAAGAAACAAACGGAACAAAAGTGGACGACTTACCAATAAAATAGCAAGGGGTTTCCTAGCTAGCAATTTAGTCTCTTGAAGGTCAAGATTAGCTCAAGTATATATATAGAGCAAGCATTGCTTTGGATTCTTGAACTAACATATGATCCAATCTTAACCAAAAGAAAGAAAAAGGAGCTGAAGAGGCACAGACCTTGGAAAAATGGTTGTGTTAGGTCCTTGTCCTTTTATTGATATTGGTATGATTCTGCTTGGCAGCTGCTAGCCGTCAAGTTAGTTTTTCGATCGCTGCTCGCTCTCATGAATGGGGTGCTTTACTGTTGGAACGATTTTGATGATATAGATATATATAAACAAGAAGGGTTGTATCATAGATAAAAGCAATGATGTTCAGGTACTTTGTTGTTATGTACTATCCGTAGAAAAACAAATAAATAACAGCAATTTTCAAAAGAAGAGCTTGACGTTGAGAATATAAGTGAGGAGGTAGTGTGGAGTTTTACTTGTTACAATTATAGCTAGATGCATTAACATTTGAATCCATTATAATTAATTTTTGGTACACAATGTGGTTGTGGTGGTTCCCCAGAACTTTGCGGCTAAGAAGCGAAAGCTAGAAGAGAGACACTCTCTCAAAGGATAACTCATGATATTTCAAACTCCAACTGGGAGGGATATTTATACTTGCAAGGGTAATTTTATCCTATCATATCCAGAAATATCTAGCTTATTATATTTCCCGTATAAGCTTAATTAAATAAGTCTATCTCCCATTTTCATGCATGTCTAGAAATATCTCTTTTTTCAAAGCATGGCTGGAGTTGCTTGGGCTATATATTTTGGTCTATCTAGGGGTATGCATTATTTCCATATAACTTTCTCATTTTCTTAGTTACACTTTGATCCCTGTTCTTTTCTCTGATCATTTTCATCACTGCACTCCTCAATTTTGACAAGGATGTCATTGAATTTCACTAGCGACATCATCGTTCATTCATCATCTCAATTAGCATCAACATCTAGAAAGTGTAACCAGCAAAAGCTCCACCTTTCTGCCATCTAAGCAGGACCGTTTTCGTTCCTTTTGTGGAACCAAAATTATATTTTATTCACTTGGTAAATCATATTACTTTATTATGAGATTGGCTTTAAAATAGAGAAGGATTCAGTTGTGCACTTGTGAATGAAATATACAGACTCACCTGAGCAATTCGATCCCTATAAACCACTCCATGGATCATCATTTTGGCTAAAACATGATTTGTCTCAAAGCTTCTTTATAAGCAGACCAGTTGTGCAGAGGTGCATATCTTAATATCTCATGAATTTTCCATCCCTAAGTGGAAACCAAGGTACTAGTCTTAGCGTGTAATGAAAACCACGAAAAGTTTTGCAACGGTTTGAAGCTAAAATGATGAAAAAAATGGTTAGTGTTAGCCGTGAAAATGGTTACTTGATCATGTCTCCAATTCCAAGTTCCCGGCCGGTTCGGTTTGGTGTCCGTTCGTCATGGGACATGACGCCTGGGAAGATGTTAAAGATGAGACAAACAAGCAAAGAGATCTTGAGTAGGGCAATAACGGCCCCTGAAAGATGGTTATGGCTTAGATGATTGAATTTTCGACCAACTCCTAGCAGGATATCTAACATGTCTATGGTTTAATTCTCTTGTAAATCCTGTTTTATTAGATGTAGATTCTTGAATAATTCAATTTAATTCATAATTCTCTATTCTTTTTAAAGCGAGCAGTCGTAGTCTCTTTCTTTAATAGAGATAACTTTTTTAAAATTTTAAAATTTAAATTTATTAACAACTCTCAGAGAGGTTTTATTTAATTTATTTTTTCAAAGAGGTTCTGAACTCCCAACCTTTTGTACACAGTACAATTCCCTTACAACTAGATCAACTAGTAGCTTTGGGAGGCTTATTTTATTATAGATATATAAGAAGACAAGTGGAGAGTACGTAGTTATTGTATGTTGTACTCGGTGAATTTCAATTGCAGGTAGGGAAGTAGCAGAAGCATTTCCATCCCCAGTCAAAGTGACAAGCTCCATGATCTGCATGCTCCCATTCCCTGCACTGTTTGTCGCAGGGATCACTAGTAAATGAACAAATCCCTGACCATGTTTCGCTTGGCTTTTGACAAAGCTCAGCTGTCTCAATTAATATTCGCGCCTCTGCATAATGAAAACAGAAAGCAAAGAAAGAAAATATGATAATGACTTAAAATCTGACGATAGACTACTTTTTCATGAATTAATTCCCTATATCTACATCGATCTTTAATCATAGTCACACAATGAAAATGCATGAGAAGAAAGAAAGACTCACCGTTCCCAGAGGAAAGAAGAAGCAGCCCAATGAATGCAATGAAAATAGAATATTCAGAAGGAGAAGCCATAGTTGACAAGAGATTAATTATAAGAAGCTGTTGTTTGATGGTCAACATGAAGATTAGGTCAGATATATATAGCATTAATAGCAAGGGCACTAATTTGGATGCTTCAGCAGCCGGCAAACACTCAGAAAATCGTTGCAGTGGCTACTGACATAAATCTTCCTCGTAAACCTCGTTGAGTGAGGATGAATGAATCATCAAGGCATTTTATTATATATGTATTCGTCGTACTTGATTGGGATGTACCTTAATTGCTGTTGCGGATCTTCAACATATGCACGGCTGCTCTTGAACTGTGCTCCTTGTTTTCTTCTTGTCTTTGGTATCCTATCATGCCATCGATCCCATCAATCCTAGTAAGCGCTCTCTCTCTCTTATAAACCAAATATTCTTATCTCTGGTTTCAGATAACTAATTTTCTAATGCTACACAATTTTAAGGTTTATATGGAAGAGTTCTATATATAAATATACATATATATTTGAATCTCTCTATAAAATTGAATCAAAATTTTAAATTCATTCATTAATTATTAAATCGAGCTATTTTTTTTAATACGATTCATAAAATGTAATTTTTTAATCTAAACTATGAGTCGAACTTCACTTTCTTTATTTAGATAAAATTATTGAAAATGGTTTGAACATTATAATAAAAAAATAAAAATAAAAACTGCTTGGACTACACTCAAAAACAACCTAGATACTCAGATGTACATACCCACATAATTAGTGGTAAACATATAACATAATTACATTGGTAGTTTTGGCGTGAACTTAACATCATTATTTTCTACAACATGTAGAATTAAAAATACATTACTAGAAAAATGTCATTTTAGCAAGAAAAAAATAGAGTCCAAAAAAGAAAGTTACTTTAAAGGGCATGCTAAACACACTCTTAGATCATCACTAATTCAAGGGCAAGACTGCAGTTATTAATCAGCTATATATATTGGGGTTTTATGAACCATTATAATATATTTACATAGGTGTTTGTACCAACCAGCATCTATTAGAACAGCTCAAAATCATATAGACTTAATTAAGCCCTCTAAGACACATTAAATTAAAAAACATGATTACATTGGAATGGGGAGTGTTTTAGCTGAAATACTTTAATTTTTTTTTCTTTTATATTTTAGCATGTTTTTGTATACAAAGGAAGCCGTATATAGAAGCAACTAGGTAGTAACTCGTCTTAGTTCTTTCAGGTGCCATTGCACGTACAAGTGTTAAACCGTGACATTGTCAGTTCAATAACTGTTTAGTGTACTTGAGCAATAGAAATATATCGAAATGGCGAATTGAGATGTACGTACTGGCATTAATATTTTGATTACTTTCAATAACGATTCATGCACCTCTGTTTTTCTTCTCCTTCTTGAGATTTTTCTAAGAAAATACTTTTATGGGTGTTGCAATTATATGACATTGGTGAGTAATAGCGAACAAAACATTTAAAGTGTCATACATGGAAGGAGAAACCAAAACAAGCGTCATTGGATTGATGGTATATCAGTATAAACACTTTGGGAGGTTTCACTTTATTATGTATACATAAATATACAAGACAAGGTAGATAATGGAGAGTAGTTATTGTATTTTATATGTTGGTGAAATATTTCAATTACAGGTTTCAAAATAGCAGAAACATTTGACAGGCTCCATGTGATGCTTTCTCCCAATCCTTGCACTTATCGTCGCACTTACCAGTGTCTCCACTGATCCCTGACCATGTTGCGCTTGGCTTTTCACAAATCTCAGCTATCCCAATTCGTGCCTCTGCATAACGAAACCAAGAGGAAAGGAAGAAAATATTTTATTGACTAAAATAATTGACAATAAATCACTTTTACATGAATTAATTCCCTATATATACATCAACCTTTAGTAATCATGCAATGAAAAGGATGAGAAGACAGACTCACCGTTCATGGAGCAAAGGAGAAAGAGCTCAACGAAGGCAATAAAAATAGGATATAGCTTGATAATTACATTTTATATAAACTTTTATAGTTCAATTCCCTTGCATTTACATTCTTAATTAAGGTAAAACATGTTGCATTTGATGTGATTTCCTTTTGTTTCAGGTTTAGACTTCAATTGTAAGCAAAACAAAAAACTCAGCAATCTGCCCAAGCTCGTCGTGGCGAGCCTTACCCGAGAGCACCTAGAGCCATGTTGCCTTACCTCGCCGTGGCGACCCGAAGGCCTTCTGGAGAATAATTGAAGAGTTCTAAACCGTCTGAACTTCTGGGAATCCCTCTCCTACAAGGATTGAGACTCCAAGACATAGAAGACTCTCTAGAATTATTAATTAAATAGGATTAGAGTTGTGTAATTATTATTATGTAATTAAAATCTTAATTAAAGGATGATTAAGATTAGACTAGGATTAGGAAGTATAACACAACTTAAAGTCCTAAGTTGAGTTTAACTATGATTGGAGGCTATATAAATAAGAAGGAGGACTGAGAGGGGAGACAGACTCGCAGCAGCCACATCAAAGCAAGCAATCTTCAAGGCGTCACCCATCTTCATCCAACCCCATGTTTTTTTATTTTATTATTATGTTTTCTTCCATCATCATGTGTAACTAATCTTTTATCTAGGGGCTAAGATATAGCCCAAGTACTTGTATAGACATGATTGATGATGTTATGACAGATCTAGCTTTTATTTAATTGAGGTTTAATTTTCTACACTTACTCTTGACTGATCTGGCCAATTAGAAAGGAGAAATTCGTGGGTTCTCTATGACTCGGAAAATGATTAGTTAACTTAGACCACGGAGGTTAAATCCATAGGGTTCTGTGGTGGTCTATACCCATAATTCTGTGTAGTTACGAGGGAGCTAGGGAGATCCCCTAGAATACCCGAAAGGGATGTCCAAAGAATTTAATGCAATTATGGTTATTACAACTCACATTGACTCGTAGCAGTGTTAGTAATCGTAATTAGGATTATTCCGACCTCACGCCAAGGTAGGATAATTAGATTAGGAAATCCTGGCTAGCAATTAATAATCGTAGAAGTCATAATAGAATCATGAATGTCTATGTCAAGGCTTGTGGTGAAATCTGAATCCCTAGGCCTCACCTTTATGATATTTCAATCACACATCATTCATCTATTCTCTTTTAATTTACTACTGATTTACTTTATGATTTTCTGCTGTCATCACTGATATTCGATTGCTTGAGCATTATTGGAGTTAATATACTCTGGTAATCAATTACAATCCCTTGAGTACGACAACTCTGGTTACATTGATAGTGTACGCTTGCACTTCATTCTATCATTATTTTACATCCATTCCACACCTATTTTCTACACCCACAATTCGCACATCATAGCCATACTTGACAAGTGATCTTAGAAGCTCTTGTTTCGTGCTTTACATGAAGAGCAAAGACACTACTTGAGCAGCTAGCAAACAGTGAGAAAATCTTAGCAGTTGCTACTGACAATATCCTTCCTCGTAATCCTTGTTGAGTGAGGAATTAATGGATCATCAAGGTATATTGTATATGTCTTGTGCTAATTGCTGTTGCGGATCTTCAACGTAAGGTTGCTCTTGTATTTTGCTCCTTGTTTTCTTCCTTTGTATCCATATCAATCCTTAATTTCACCTGTCCAACAATACCATCAGCACAAGTAAAATGGTTTGAATATTAATAAGAATATTAGGTGTGCAAAAAGTCATTGATTGCCGCAAGCATGGGACAACAAAAATGAGAAGGGGTGAAAGGAAAGAGACTAACCACGTACTAGTTGCGTGTCTTTTCATTTGTCACTTGTGAAGAGTTTTATTATTATTATTATTATGTTGTTTTAAAAGTTTAAGATAATTAAGATTAATTATTGTATTTTATTTATATTCTTAATTTAATTTGTATATATAGAAATAATTATAGGAGAAAAGATAAAAATAGTCATATTTAAAATACTTTAAAAATTATCATATTAATTATATTTCTTAATTTATGTAGTATAAAAATTTTAAATGACAAATAAAAATAATATATTTTTGCTGAAAAAGAGAAAAGTAAGACAAAGAAACGCAATAAAAGTGGAGGACTTACAAATGGAAGTAGAAAGGTTTCCTCTCAAAGTGCCAATTAAGGATCTTGAAGGTCAAGATTAGCTTAGCAAGAGCAACTGTTGCTTTGGATGCTTGAATCTGAAGAGGTATATATAGATCACCTTGGAAAAATGGTTCTAGGTATACACGTATCTTGGGTCATTGTCTTCTATATATATATATTGTAATTCTTTTACTTTCTGTAAATATTATAACAACAATAAAGCTATATATTAAATTGTTTTGAAGTTCTACTACGCCTTTCACAAGGATTTCTCAAAACTGAGCTGCAGCTGTGACATATCCCAAGTTGGCTGCTGGAACAGGCCCTCCTGGAAATAAAATCTCTCAGGATTCGCTTGCAGGTGATCATATTACTGTCATTGGTGGAGAAAAGAGGATGAAGGTGGACAATTTACTATCAGATCCATACAGGTTCGCTGGTTAGAGTTTTTCTTTTTTTGGTAGTGTACGCTAGCTAGAGTCTTGTAATATATATTGTTACGACAGTGTTGATCTAACATCACCTGTTGGGTAATAAAGTATGAGAGTAGTACCGTGTCCAAAATACATGTGCTCTCTCCACCTCTGGTTCAAAAAAATGTCAACATAGTACCATATAAAGCTAAAGGAAAAGCCGATACATTTGAAATAGAGACTTGTAGTGTCTGAATAAAAAAAAAAGGAAATTGTGGCCACTAAGGCACGAAACTAGAGTTTAAACACATGTTAAGGATTAAAGGCAAATCACAGCTAGGTCATGCCAACCAAGTAGGACTTGAAGTGTTGGAAAAAGAATAGTCCTACATATATATGTTGGTATAGGGGAAATGTCGCATTTTAAACAATGGGGTACTCTTTGCTTTATTTCACAATAAATAAACGATACACCTCACTCTCCCACAATCCGGACTTGGATCGGCCCACTACAAATAAAAGAAAAAATGTCAAAAAATTGAAGTTGCACCAATTTTAGCAACAGCATGTGTGTTTTTGGGACAGAGTGGGCTGTGATTTCTCAAAACTTTGTCATTTGTTAACAATTGTGTACATGCATTCCTTTGAATGTCATACTACACTATTCCGCCCATGCTTTATACAACTAAATTATACTTAGTGACTTTAGGCGATTTTATTTTGTTATTGATATATATTAAGACATGGTAGATATGAAAGAGAGGAGAGTAGTAGTTATTGTATTTGGTGAACTTCAATAACGATTCATGCCCCTCGGAATTTCATTTAATGCGACAGTGTAACAAATATGGCATTGGAAAGTAATAGCTAAAAAAGCCCATTTAAAGTGTTATGGAAGGAGAAACCCAAACAAGTGTCTTGTATTGATGGTATTTCAGTATAAACACTTTCGGTTTCATGTTATTATTGACACATAAGACATGGTAGAGAGTAGAGACTAGTTATTGTATCCTTGTATATGGACGAATTTCAATTACAGGTTTCAAAGTAGCAGAAGCATTTAAATCTCCAACGAAAGTGACAGGCTCCATGTGATGCGTGCTCTCGATCCTTGCACTGATTGTAGCAGTGACCAGTGTTTGTACAAATCCCTGACCATGTTGCGCTTGGCCTTTCACAAAGCTCAGCTATCCCAATTAATATTCGTGTATATGCATAATGAAAACACTAAGCAAAGGAAGAAGAGATGATAATGGCTAAAAAAACATACGATAGACTTGTACATGAATCAATTCTCTATATATACATAGATCTTCAATCATAATCATGCAATGAGAATAGATGAGAAGAAAGACAGACTCACCGTTCATGGAGGAAAGGAGAAGCAGCCCAACGAAGGCAATGAAAATAGAATATTTAGAAGCAGAAGCCATACATGACCAGAGATTAGAAGTTCTTATTTTATGCTTAACGTGAAGATTATAGCTTAGATATATATAGGAAGGGTAATACTTTCTTCTACAAAAATGAGACAATCGTTGCTGGCTACAGACAATATTCTTCCTCGTAAGCTTCGTTGAGTGGGGATCATTGAGGTTTATTATATATGCCTCGTACTTGATTGGGCTGCACCTTGACGTGTTGCGGATGGCGTTATAAGGTTGCTCTTGGACGCTGCTCCTTGTTTTCTTCCGGTCTTCGCTATCTGTATTATGCATCCTTCCACCTGTCCAACAATACCATCAGCACTAGTAAAATGGTTTGAATATATTATAATAAGAAAAAGGCAAACAAAAATGGCTTGGAATACACTCTTAAAATAACATCCATCAATGGTGTCGAACCCGCAAAAATAATTTTCCAACCCATCAACTCTATAGAATGTAGATATAGTAAGTACAGTTATATGACTCGTATCCACACAAATTGGTGGATTAAGTTTGAACTTTAAAAAAAATTAAAAAATATATATAAAAAAGGATGGGAGTTTCACAAATCTGAAATAATGCAGCAATGAAATACAATCAGAATAATAAACTTCATAGAGGAATCACAACGAATTAAATTTAGTACAATGTATGTTTCATATTACTTGAACAAACAAATCATTGAAAACTAAAGATATCAAAGTTATTTCTTTAAATAAATCAGTGTGGATATTAGAACATTCAATCTTTTTTAAGAATACTTAGTTGTAAAACATCCTACGACAATTAAACTTACTTATTAACCAACCTTAAATATAATTGTGGGATTCAAGTGTAAGTAGCATGCACTAAGATCTAGAAAGACTATCAATTCTACTCAATGAATAGAGTGTCATTCATTTAAAGTAGATTGAATACTTTTATTAACACTCTTCAAAGGTTAATTCAACAAGAGAGTTGATTTACTTCTCTGTTAGATCATGCATACAGCTACAGATTTGCACATCTAACTAGTTATATTCAATTGATTAAAATAAGTCACCTAATGCTTTAACTAAGAGAAATAAGAAGGAAGTAAAAAGTATTCAAATACTTAAAAGAAAGCCATGTGAGAATCAACTCGTCTCTCAGTGTGTCTACAACTAATATTTCTGCCAACCTTAAAGACAACAAAAGAATTTAGCAACACATGATTTGGGAGAAGGCGCACAAGAAATATGACAAATTCGGGTAGCTAAACGGTGAGGAAAAGAGGAAGAGAAGTCCTAACTTTATCCCTTTTATGTTGATAGTGATTTAGTTGATTGTTTAAAGGATTAAAGGAGCATAACTGGCTATGTTTTAAATCTTGGAACAGCTAAAATTTGCTCAAGTTCAAAAAAGAAAAAGAAATATAAAAAGATATGACAGCTTTATCTATGTTTTAAATTGAATATATAGCTGCAATATCAACAGTTCACATTGTCAAGCAATTTAGTAGTAGTGAATTCTTGCAAATATTAAAGAGTAAAGGGAAGCAATTAAGATTTATCGCGATAACAAAACAACAATTTCTATCACCAAAAATCTAATATATCATGGAAAAAATAAGTACAGATATGTGATTTCATTTTATTCAAGATATTGTGGCTAATGGTTTAATGAACTTAAAATATTGCTCTACAAATTAACTAGTAGTTGACATTTTCACAAAATCACTCTCTCAAGACGAGCATGCTTATTTCAAGCAATAGCTTGGTGTTGTACAACCTTAAACCAATGGGGACTATTAGAGAATAATTCAAAGAGTACATGAAGCGTATGTTTTGACTTATTCGAACTTGGACCTCATCTTCAGTTGTCAATTGTTGGTGGTTTATCTTGTAGCTATTATCTACTTTTCTATTTTTATCAAATATACAATGTGCATGGTTCCTAAGATTTTTGAATTAGTTAGTTGTGTAAAGCCTATTTATAGGCAAGTTTGTACTTCAGTTACAATGAAGCCGTCAATAAAATAACCAGCAACTATAGAAAATATTATGTCAGTTCTTCTTCCATTTTTAGAGCTCTTTTATTTTCGGTATGCCTAACAGACACAATTAATGTTTTGAATATAGAAGTGATCAAGAATTGCATCTTGGATGACGAGTTAACATGTTTTAACTGGTTTAGAGTTTAATTCTCAATTAAATTTCACTTCAACATATAATAGCTAGCCCTACTGGTTATACTACAGAATTTAGTTGCCTAATAACTGTTCTTTTCTGCGATAGTTAAGAGCTTGAGCAAAAGAATGATACCAAAATTAATGGCGAATTGAGATGCAGTGGCATTTATACTTCGATTACTTTCACTCAAGATTCATGCACCACTATTTTTTCCCCTCTCTCCTTCTTGAGAATTTTCAAAAAAATAAAAATAAAAAGGTTTGTGAGTAATATGCAAATAATTTATGCGATGGTGACAAATATGGCAGTGGAAGAAATAGCTAACAAAGAATATTTAAAGTGTTCTGGAAGGAGAAACCAAAACAAGCGTCAATGCATTATTGGTATTTCAGTATCAACGTTAACACTTTGTGAGGTGTCATTTTATTATTAATATATAAGACAAGGTACAAGGTACAGAGAGGACAGTAGTTATTGCATCTTGTATGTGGATGAATTTCTCTCTCAATTACAGGTTTCAAAGTAACAGAAACATTTAAATCCCCAACTAAAGTGACAGGCTCCAGACGACGCATGCTCCCAATCCTTGCACTGATTGTTGCAGTGCGCAGTGATTCCACAAAACCCAGACCATGTTTGGCTTGGCTTTTCACAAAGCTGAGCTGTCCCAATTAATATTCGTCCCTCTGCCTAATGAAAACACAAGGAAAGGAAGAAAAGATGATAACGGCTAAAAAAACTGACCATAGACTACTATTATTACATGAATTAATTCCCTATATATACATGCATCTATCTTTAATCATAATCATACAATGAAAATAGATGAGAAGAAAGATAAACTCACCGTTCATGGAGGAAAGCAGAAGCAGCCCAATGAAAGCAATGAAAATAGAATACCTAGAAACAGAAGCCATAGTTGACAAGAGATCTTAGAAGTTCTTGTTTGTTGCTTAACCTGAAGATTAGCTTAGATATATATAGAAAGAGCAAGGGCATTGTTTTGGATACTTTCAGCTGCAAACAATGACGAGACAATCGTTGCAGTTGCTGCTGACAATCTTCCTCGTAAGTCTCGTTGATTATATTAACTTGCTAGCTGTTGCTGACAATCTTCCTCTTGTACTCTGCTCCTTGTTTTCTTCCTGTGGTTGTGTCTGTATCAATACTCATCCTTTCACCTGTCCAACAATAAGCTTTCTGTATCCCTTTAAGCTAAAATTTCTCAGGTCATAGTTTAAGATATAAAGTTTTCTAGTGCTACACAATTTTAGAGTTCGTATTAAAAAGTTATGTTTTGTGAATCTCCCTATAAATTTTATCTTAATTCAAAAGTGAAACCTTGCCCAAAATACCAAAATTGAAACTTTAATTTTTGAGAAGATACATAAAACATAATTTTTTAATATGAATGTTGACATTGGTAGTTTTGAGATAAAAATGGTTTGAATTATACATGATAACAAGAAAAAGAAAAATAACAATTGCTTCAAATTATACATTTATAAATAACATGATATATGCACTCCCGTATAATCGGCAAATAAAAATATATTGGTAGTTTTGGATGAAACATTATTACTTTTTACAACATGAAGTACAAAAAATAGTAGCATGTAGAGCTATATTAAATTAGTAATCAGAATATTGCCACATGACCGAAGAATGATTTAAAAAAGATGATAAGGAAAAAGAGATTAGCTAATTGTGCAGGAAATGAGAAATACAGACAAAGAAAACGCAATAAAGGTGTAAAATAGCCAGGTTTCCTAGAAATTAAGGCTCTTGAAGGTCAAGATTAATTAGCTTAAGTGTGTGTATATATATATATATATATATATATATATATATAGAAAATTAGCAAGAGCAAGGGGTAAGTTTTGCTTTGTATACTTGAACCAGCAAACATATAGACGACCTTGGAAAAGTCGCACCAGGCATACATACCCTTGGATATGCTTTTCATGAATGTGCTATTTTTTCCAGATGGAAAGATGAAAGCAACGAAGTTCAGGCCCTTGGTTCTTTGTCTCTCAGTTCCTTGTCCTCTATTGATATCCGTATTATTATAAGTTCAGCAGCTACTAGCGGCCAAATTAGGACTCATACATATTATATGCATAAAAAAGAAGGGAAGAAGAGAGGCTTATTTAGTAGTTGTTACATATAACAAGGGTTGTCTTAACATTTTTACTCAAAATCAATCCTTGCAAGATTAAATTTCAAGCCTTGAATATACCATGTTCTCTTCTACCTATGGCCAAAAAAGAAAAAGGGGGGGGGGGGGGGGGGGGGGGAAGAGGGGCAGAGGGAGAGAACAAGAAGGGTTTATGCTTGTAGCTAGTAATACATTTGACTAACTACAGGACTTATAGAGGGAAAAATTTAAGCTGCGCCAATTGTAGCAACAGCAGGTGTATTTTCTGGACACAGTGTGGGCTGTGATTTCCCAAAGTATGTACACCAACATAGAAACCCACTGTAGTGATTACAACAGTTATACATATCCATATATATATATATATATATATGTATATGTATATGTATGTAAATTTGGCAGCAGAGAAAAGAGAGACCCAGTATTTATGGAGGAAAGGAGCAAGGCAAAGAAAGCTAATGAAGATGGAGGATTCAGCAGAATTAGAGCAATGGTTGCGAGAAATTAAATGCAGTTGTTTGTGCTCAAGGCTAAGATTTGTTTAGATATATATATATAGCAAGAGCAAGGTCTAGTTGAGAGATTAATTAATGTGATTGCTTCGAAATTTTACTTGAATATTGGTATTAAATTTGGTTAAATATATAGTTGCTGTTGATGGCCGTCCGAGTATATACCTGCCGATTTGGTCCATCTTGTTTAACTTAACTCTCATGGTTCATGCTGTACGGCAGCAGCGAAAATTAAATACTAATGGGAGAAATAGTCATTAATTTTATTTAAATTGGCATCATATTTAAAAGTTATTTTTATGAATCATTAACACAAATGGTTGTCAATTTTTATACATCTTATTTTTTTTTAATTATGAGTTACACTTTTTTCATATCGAATCATTCTTATAATTAGAACAGATCAAAATCTATAAAATACATAAAAAATAATAATAAGGCTTTGATCACGGTTTCCATCTCTGATCACCATAACAGTTTCTGCTCAAGGCATCCTCGTTGCTGATGCATTGTCCATTACATTGCATTGGCTACTGTCAAAACAAAACCTTTTCCCATGTTCGCCTATGCTGTGAACAGCAAACTGCTTCTACAACTTGTACCTCTGCATATTTAGATGCTTATTTAACAAGAAGATTAGCGTAGATATATATAGCAAGATCAGCAAGGACAAAGACAAATTTAGATACTTTCAGCTGCAAATATGAAACAATTATTGCAGTTGCTGCTGACAATCTTCCTCGTAAGCCTCGTTGAGTAAGGATCATCTAGGTATATCTTATATTAATTAATTAACTTGCTAGCTGTTGCTGACAATCTTCCTTTTGTACTCTGCTCTTTGCTTTCTTCCTGTCTTTGTATCCGTATCATATGGATCCATCCACTTGTCCAACCATACCATCGGCACAAGTAAAATGGTTTGAATATTATGATAAGAAAGAGACATGCAAAGGAATTGCTTGGTATATACTTCATATACAACATAGCTATAGCCAACGAAAGTTAGTTTAGTTAGTAAAGGTTGGAATTACATCTCATAAAAATGTAGGTTCAAATTTTCTGTCAATGTTAAAATTTTGTTGGTAAAATGCAAGAACCTCCTTAGGCATTCTGAGTTTTAAGGTATGCATAGCGTTGGTAAATGTCCGAGATGTTAGTAACCAGAATATTACGTATGCAAAAGGCTTGAGTGCAGTATGCCAAAAATGGAAAATAATGTAAAGAAAAAGAGAGTAACTCTAGTTGTGCTGGAAATGAGAAAGGCAAGACAGTGAAATGCAATAAAGGTTGACGATTCACAAATAGCCAGGTTCCCTAGCAACTCGTGAAGGATATATAGCAACTTAGCAAGAGAAAGGATAAGTGTTGCTTTGGACTTGAAGTAGCATATCATCAAATGCAAAAGAAAGAAAAAGAAGAAGCTGAAGAGGTATAGACCTTGGAAAAATGGTTCTAGGTTCATATATTTATGTCTTAGTTCCTTGTCCTCTAATTGATATCCGTACCATTCTGTTCGCTATTAGACATGTGGTCTCTCCACCTCTTGTTCAAAAAAAGTCAAGAAGTTACCTAAAGCTCAAGGAGAAAGACGAGACACATTTGAAAGAGAGAGAGACTTATTGCCTTTGGGACTCGAGAAAAAGTATCAGCATGGGGCAATTTTTTTTTTAAAGGAAAAAAAAAAAAAAAACAAAACCGTGGCCACTAAGGCATGAAAGTTGAGTATAAACACACGCTGATGATTAAAGGCAAATCACAACTGGGTCATGCTAAACAAGTTGGACTTAAGGGAAGTGTTGAAAAAAGATTAGTCCCGCATATGTGGATACAAGGCAAATGGAAGTGACTATAAAGAAGAAAGTGCACACATCTAAATATTTCACAATAAACGATGTACACATTACTCTCCACAACCCGGACTTGGATAAATGGTACAAATTTAAGTTGCACCAATTGATTGTAGCAACAGCAGGTGTATTTTTGGGACACAGTGGGCTGTGACTTCCCAAAACTTTCTCACTTGTTAACAACTATGCACAACATTCATTTGAATGCTTTACTACAGTATTCTGCCGATGCTTTACAACAATCAGATTACACGTAGTGACTTTAGGCGATTTTATTTTGTTATTGATATATAAGACATGGTAGATAGTAAAGAGCGGAGAGTACATAATTACTGTATTTTGTATTTGGTGAATTAAAATTTTAATAATGATTCATGTGCCTTTGAATTTCAATTAATGCGATAGTGTAACAATATGACATTAGAAAATAATAGCTAACAAAGCATATTTAAAGTGTTAGGGAAGTAGAAACCAAAACAAGTGTCATTACATTGATGGTATTTCCGTATAAACACTTTGGGAGGTTTCACTTTATTATTGACATGGTAGGGAGTGGGGACTAATTATTGTATTTTGTGTGTGGGTGAATTTCTCAATTACAGGTTTCATAGTAGCAGAAACATTTAAGTCCCCAATTACGAAAGTGACAGGCTCCATGTGATGCATGATCCCAAACCTTGCACGTTTCGTCGCACGAACTAGTGAAATCACAAATCCCTGAATATGATCTGCTCGGCCTTTCACAGAGCTCAGCTATTCCAATTAATATTCGTGCATCTGCATAATGAAAACACAAAGGAAAGGAAGAAAACATGATAATGGCTAAAAAAAAGTGATGATAGATACTACTATTATTACATGAGTTAATTCCCTACATATACATCGATTTTAATCATAATCATGCAGGGAAAATAGATGAGAAGAAAGATGGACTCACCGTTCAAGGAAGAAAGGAGAAGCAGCCCAAGGAAGGCAATGAAAATAGAATATTTAGAAGCAGAAGCCATACTTGACCAGAGATTAGAAGCTCCTGGTTGATGCTTAACGTGAAGATTAGCTTAGATATATATAGCAAGCGCAATACTTGCTGCTGCAGAAAATAAGAAAATCGTTTGAGCTGCGATGACAATATTCTTCCTCGTAAGCCTCGTTGAGTGTGGATCATCGAGGTTTATTATGTATGCCTTGTACTTGATTAGGCTGTACCTTGCCGTGTTGCAGATGTCATTATAAGGTTGCTCTTGGACGCTGCTCCTTGTTTTCTTCCGGTCTTTGCTATCTGTATCATGCAACTTTTCTCCTGTCCAACAATACCATCGGCCCTATCAAATCCAATAATAGACCTCCAACATTTTGCAGGCCTCAAAGTACATACACACCCAATCAAAGCATGGTTACAACGCTAGTCTAGGATGTGTTTGTGCTTATTCAATAGTAGAACTTAGGTTTATGTCAAGCATTTCCCTACGGTAATCCCATGTAATTTTATATTGTTCTTTTTGACTTTCTTCAACTATGTTTTTCGCAATCTCTCTAGTTCGGTATACTTTCTTAATAGAAACATTAATATTGAATTCTTTCTTGGTACTTATAAAATATCATCGCACTTCACACTTGGATTGGTCTTGATATATGGTACTAATTTTCTCTCAAGTCACTTAGCAAAGACACAACTTACTTTATGCACACTCATCCACAGTTGTACATCTCTTTTAATGTCTTTATTTGAAAGAATTGCACACAACTTCATGGAATATTGATAGTGATTAAGGTGGCTTTTTAAAGGATCAAAAGAGCATAACCAACCAACAAGATGTGATAAAGCTGATAAGTAGATTGAGCTCAATAGTTAAGTGGTCTTTGCAATGTTAGAGATTTGAGCACAAAGAAAAATACATGTTGAGAGGAAAAATAACTGTAATTATTCTCTGATTTTAAACGAGATTAATTTCACTTTCAATATAGGTAAAAATACTCATAAAATGAAAAATAAAAATGACAGCTTTATCTATTTTTCAAAATGAATATATAGTTGCAACATCAACAGCTAGTGAAAAGGAAAAGGAAAAGGGAACACTTAAAATATTCTGTTTCATTTTATTCGAGAGGTTGTGGTTAATTGTTTGGTCAACTTAAAATATTGCACTACAAGTTAGGAAGTAGCTGACATTTTGACAAAGCTACTCTATTGAAATAAGTACGTTTATTTCCGGCAAATAACTGGTGTGTGTGCAACTAATTCGAATCAAAGAAGAGTGTTGGAAAATAATTCAAAGAATACGTGGAGCATAAATTGACTTATTCAAACTTAGACCTTCTCTTCATTTGTTAGTTGTTAGTGGCTTATCTTGTAGCTGTTATCTACTTGATTTTCTATATTTCTGTTTTTATCATGTACGATGTGGGCCTAAGATTATTGAATTAGTTTGTTGTGTAAAGCCTATTTATTATCAAGTTTGTACTTCAGTTTCAATGAAGCCGTCAACAAAATAACCAGCAACTACTGAAAATATTATGTCAGCTTTTCTTCCGTTTTTACATTACAGCACTTGCTATTCAGTATGCCTAACAGACAAAACTGATGTTTTGAATATACAACTAATGGAGAATTACATCTTGGATGACGAGTGAACATGTTTTAAGGGGTTTAAAGTTGAATTCTCAATTAAATTTCACTTCAACATAATAGTTAGCCCAACTGGTTATACTGCGGAAGTTAGTTGCCTAATGACTGTTGTTTTCTGCATCATAGATCATGGACTTGAACAAAAGAATGATACCAGAATTAATGGCAATGTAGTGACATTTATACTTTGATTACTTTCAATCGTATTCATGCACCTCTATTTTTTCCCCTAATCTCTCCTTGAGAATTTTTCAAAAGAAAGGGTTTGTCAATGATATGCAACATAATTAATGCGATGGTGACAAATATGACAGTAGAAGTAATAGTTAACAAAGCATATTTAAAGATTTATAGAAGGAGAAACCAAAACAAGCGTCAATGCATTATTGGTATTTCAGTATGAACGTAAACACTTTGGGAGGTGTCATTTTATTATTGATATATAAGACAAGGTAGAGAGTGGACAGTAGTTATTGCATCATGTATGTGAGTGAATTTCTCTCTCAATTACAGGTTTCAAAGTAACAGACACACTTAAAATCCCAAAAATAGCGACAGGCTCCAGATGATGCATGCTCCACATTCTTGCACTGATCGTTGCAGTGCTCACTGCTTCCACAAATCCCAGACCATGTTTGACTTGGCTTTCCACAAAGCTTAGCTGTCCCAATTAATATTCGTGCATCTGCATAATGAAAACACAAAGGACAGGATGAAAAGATGATAATGGCTAAAAAACTGACGATAGAGTACTATTATTACATGAATTAATTCCCTATATATACATGCATCTATCTTCAGTCATAATCATACAATGAAATAGATGAGAAGACAAACTCACCGTTCATGGAGGAAAGGAGAAGCAGCCCAACGAAGGCAACGAAAATAGAATACTTAGAAACAGAAGCCATAGTTGACGAGATCTTAGAAGCTCTTGTTGGATGCTTAACCTGATGATTAGCTTAGATATATATAGGAAGAGCAAGGGCACTGCTTTGGATATTTTCAGCTGCAAACAATGATGAGACAATCGTTGCAGTTGCTGCTGACAATCTTCCTCGTAAGCCTCGTTGATTATATTAACTTGCTAGCTGTTGCTGACAATCTTCCTCTTGTACTCTGCTCCTTGTTTTCTTCCTGTCTTTGTCTCTGTATCATTCATCATTTAATTACCTGTCCAACAAGAAGCTTTCTCTTTCCCTTTCCTTTCCCTTTCCCTTTAAGCCAAAGTTTCTCAAGTCATATAGTTTAAGATATAAAGTTTTTTAATACTACACAATTTTAGGGTTTGTATTAAAGATATATTTTGTGAATTTCCCTATAAAATTTTATCTTAATCCAAAACTGAAACTTTGCCCAAAATACCAAAATTGATAGTTTTAATCTGAAAAAAACAAAAAATTAGATTCAATTACCCAAAAATTGATTGAGCTAAAATTTAATTTTTGAGAAGAATCATAAAACATAACTTTTTAATATATATGAATGGTGAGACTACTAGTTAGAGAATATTGCAATTAACTAAGCCTATACTTCATATTTCTAAATATGAGTAAAACTTGCATGGTTCTTTATTTATATCAGAAGTATTTTAAGATAAAAATGTTAAAAATGGTTTGAATTATCATAATAAGAAAAAAGTAAATAACAATTGATTCAAATTATACACTCATAAATAACATGACATATGCACTCCTGCATAAGAGGCAAATAAAAATATGTTAGTGGTTTTGGATGAAACATTATTACTTTTTACAACTTGTAGAAAAAAAAAAAATAGTAGCATATAGAGCTATATTAAATTAGTAATCAAAATATTGCCACATGACCAAAAAATGAATTAAAAAAGATGAAAAGGAAAAAGACAATAACTAATTGTGCAGGAAATGAGAAATGCAGACAAAGAAAACGCAACTAAGGTGTAAAGTAGCCAGGTTTCCTAGAAATTAAAGCTCTTGAAGGTCAAGATTAATTAGCTTAAGAGTGTGTGTGTGTGTATATATATATAGAAAATTAGCAAGAGCAAGGGTAAGTTTTGCTTTGGATACTTGAACCAGCAAGCATATAGACGACCTTGGAAAAATCATTCTAGGCATACGTACTCTAGGAAATGCTTTTCATGAATGTGCTATTTTTTACAGATGGAAAGATGAAGCAATGATGTTCAGGCCCTTGTTTCTGTGTCTTTCAGTTCCTTGTCCTCTAATTGATATCCATACCATTATAAGTTGGGCAGCTGTCAACGGCCAAAGAAGGACCCATACACATTATATGCCTAGAGAAGGGAAGAAGTAAGAGTTGCTTAGTAGTTGTCACTTATAATAAGGACTTTTTTAGTATTTTTACCTAAAATCAATCCTCGCAAGATTAGGTTTCAAGCCTTGAATATATGTTGTTCCCTTCTACCTACAGGGGACGGAGGGAGATAATAAAAAGGTTTTATACTTATAGATAGTAATACATTTGATTAACTACAGGATTTATAGAAGGAAAAATTTAAGTTGCACCACTTGTAGCAACAGCAGGTGTATTTTCTGGACACAGTGTGGGCTGTGATTTCCCGAAACTTTCTCATTTAATAATTGTCCACATGCATGCATTTGAATTCTTTACCGCATGTACACCAACGTAGAAACCCACTGTAGTGATTACAACAGTTATATATATGTGTGTGTGTGTATATGGTAGCAGAGAAAAGAGAGAGAGCAAATATTTCTGGAGGAAAGGAGCAAAGCAAAGAAAGCTAATGAAGATGGAAGATTCAGCAGAATTATATCGATGGTTGCGAGAAATTAAATGCAGTTGTTGTGCTCAAGGCTAAGATTTGTTTAGTTATATATAGCAAGAGCAAGGTCTAGTTGAGAGATTAGTTAACATGATTGCTTTGAAATTGCACTTGAATATTGGTGTTAAATTTGGTTAAGTGTATAGTTGCTGTTGATGGCCGTCCGAGTATATACTTGTCAATTGGGTCCATCTTGTTTAACCTAATTGTCATGATTCTTGCGGCAGATGCTAAAATGAAATACAAATGGGAGAAATAGTCATTAATTTTATTTAAACCAACATCAAGTTTCAAAATTATTTATGAATCATTAACACAAATGGTTGGCAATTTCCATACAAATTTTTTTTTTTTTTTTTGTATTATACTTTGATCACAGTTCAACATCTTTGATCATTCCCATAATTAGAACAGCTCAAAATATACTAATACATAAATAATAATAATAATAATAATAATACTTTGATCACGGTTTACATCTCTGATCACCGTACCAGTTTCCGCTCAAGTCATTGGCTACTGTCAAAACAAAACCCTTTGCCATGTTCAACTATGCTGTGAACAAACTGCTTCTACAACTTGTACCTCTGCATATTAATAATAATAACTAAGAATTTAGTACTGGCACATACATAATATAGCCATGTTAATTCGTTGTCAAATTAAGTCTCAGGGTTAATAAGTTCAAAAACTAACCATTGGTGGAAAAAAAAAAGAAGAGAAAAGAAGGCTATAAGGCCACCAATATTGGACAATTTATTATCATATGTATCCATGTTTGCCATCTGGAGTCTTGCTGCTGAATGTAAAGAGTGACATGATTAAGCATATAATAATATAGCAAAGAGAGAGAGAGAGCATGATCCAAATATATATATTGTCTGTGGAATATGACAAAAATAAAAAATTCTTACAAATATTAAGGTCATCAGTAAACATATTTTCTTTTAATTACGTATGGGTGAAATTATATTCTAACTAGTTAAAAGCTTTCTTTAATGCCCTTATTTCCTTTTATATAGGAAGAGGAAAGGATCAAATGAGCATAATTGGATATGTTCTCAATCTTGAAACAATTGTCTTTTGCTAAAAAAAAAAAAAAAAGCCAACAACAACAACGGACAAAAGCTTTATATACATTACAAACTAAATATATAGATGCAATATCAACAGCTTGTCAAGCAATTCAGTAGAAACAAATTCTTACAAATATTAATCAAGAGGAAAAGAATCAATTAAGGTTTATTGTGATAACAAAGCAGCAATTTCTATAACGAAAAGTCTAGTATATCATGGAAGAAATAAGCACATAGATAAGTGATCTCAGAGATATTATTTGTGGTTAATGGTTTGGTGAACTTAAAATATTGCACTACAAATTAACAAGTAGTTGACATTTTAATAAAATCACTCTCTCGAAATAGGTATGTTTATTTCAAGTAATAACTTGGTGTGTGTACAACTTTGAATCAAGGGGACTATTAGAGAATAATTCAAAGAGTACGTGGAGTGCATGTTATGACTTATTCAAACTCTTTATCTTTAGTTGTTAATGGTTTATCTTATTGCTATTATCTACTTGATTTTCTACTTTTCTTTTTTTATCATATACGATGTGCATGGTTTCTAAGATTTTTGAATTAGTTAATTTGTTGTGTAAAGCTTATTTATAGGCAAGTTTGTACTTCAGTTACAATGAAGCAGTCAATAAAATAACCAGCAACTATTGAAAATATTATGTCAGTTATTCTTCCGTTTTTAGAGTTCTTGTTATTCAGCAGGCCCAAACAGACACAATTAATGTTTTGAATATAGAAGTAATCATATTGGATGACGAGTTAACATGTTTCAAGGGGTTTAGAGTTGAATTCTCGTATAAATTTCACTTCAACGTAATAGCTGGCCAAACTGGTTATACTGCAGAATTTAGTTGCCTAATGATTGTTCTTTTTTGCATCATCAATTAAGGATTTAAGCAAAAGAATGATACCAAAATTAACGGCGAATTGAGATGAATTGACATTTATACTTTGATTACTTTCAATCATTATTCATGTATCTCTATTTTTTCCTCTCTCCTTCAGAATTTTGAACAAAAGAAAAAAAAAAAACCCTTGTAGGTGTGTGAGGGGTGTATGACATAATCAATGCGATGGTGACAAATATGGCATTGGAAAGTAATAGCTAACAAAGCATATTTAAAGTGTTACATATGGAAGGAGATACTCAAACAAGTATCAATGAGTATAAACGTTAACACCTTGTGGGGTGTCATTTTATTATGTCTTGTATGTGGGTGAATTTCAATTACAGGTTTCAAAGTAGCAGAAACACTTTAATCCCCAACGAAAGTGACAGGCTCCAAATGATGCATGCTCCCAATCCTTGCACTGGTTTTTGCAGTGTTCAGTGTTTCCACATAACCCAGACCACGTTTGGCTTGGCTTTTCACAAAACTGAGCTGTCCCAATTAATATTCGTGCATCTGCGCAATGAAAACTCAAAGGAAAGGAAGAAAAGATGATGATGGCTAAAAAAACTGTTGGACTACTATTATTACATGAATCATGCGTCTATCTTTAATCATAATTGAAAATAGATGAGAAGAAAGACAAACTCACCGCTCATGGAGGAAAGGAGAAGCAGCCCAACGAAGGCAATGAAAAAAGAATGTTTAGAAGTAAAACCCATACTTGACGAGAGATATTAGAAGCTTCTGATTGATGCTTAGCGTGAAGATTAGCTTAGATATATATAGGAAGAGCAAGGGCACTGCCATGGATACTTTCAGCTGCAAACAATGACCAGACAATCGTTGCAGTTGCTGCTGACAATCTCCTCGTAAGCCTCGTTGAGCGAGAATCGTCTAGGTATATTATATGAACTTGCTGGCTGTTGCTGACAATCTTTCTCTTGTACTCTGCTCCTTGTTTTCTTCCTTTCTTTGTGTCTGTATCATTCATCCTTCTAATTACATGTCCAAAATTAGCTTTCTCTTTCCCTCAACCTTTAAGCCAAAATTTCTCAGGTCATAGTTTAAGATATAAAGTTTTCTAATACTACACAAATTTAGAGTTTGTATTAAAGAGTTATGTTTTGTGAATCTCCTTATAAAATTTTATCTTAATCCAAAAGTGAAACTTTGCCCAAAATACCAAAATTAACATCTTTAATCTTAAAAAAAAAAAAAAATTAGATTCAATTACCCTTAAATTGATTGAGTTGAAATTTAATTTTTGTGAAAATTCATAAAATATAACTTTTCAATATATATGAATGGTGAGACTATTATTAATTAGAGAATTTTACATGTTAGCAATAAACTAAACCTATATTTCATATATATAAATGAGTAAAACTTGCATGGTTCTTTATTTATATCACATGTATTTGAGATAAAAATGTCAAAAATGGTTTGAATTATCATAATAAGAAAAAGGCAAATAACAATTGTTTCAAATTATACACTCATAAATAACAGATATACGCACTCCCGCATAAGAGGCAAATAAAAATATATTGGAAGTTTCGAATGAAACATTATTACACACGTAGAACAAAAAATAGTAGCATGTAGAGCTATATCAGAATATTACCACATGACCAAAAAATGAATTAAAAAACATGAAAAGGAAAAAGAGACTAACTAATTGTGCAGGAAATGAGAAATGCAGACAAAGAAAACGCAATAAAGGTGTAAAATAGCCAGGTTTCATAGAACCAGCAAGACCAAGGGTAAGTTTTGTTTTGGATACTTGAACCAGCAAGCATATAGACGACCTTGGAAAAATCGCTCTAGGCATACGTACCCTTGGATATGCTTTTCATGAATGTGCTATTTTTTACTGATGGAAAGATGAAAGCAATGATGTTCAGGCCCTTGGTTCTGTGTCTTTGAGTTCCTTGTCCTCTAATTGATATCCGTATCATTATAAGTTCCGCAGTTGTCAGCAGCTAAATCAGAACTTATACATATTATATACATAGAGAAGAAGGGAATAAGTAAAGTTGCTTCGTAGTTGTCACCTATAACAAAGGCTTTTCTGACATTTTTACCCAAAATCAATCCTCACAAGATTAGGTTTTAAGCCTTGAAAATATTATGTTCCCTTCTACCAAGGGGGCGGAGGGAAAGAACAAGAAGGGTTTATACTTATAGCTAGTAATACATTTGATTAACTAAGGAAAAATTTAAGTTGCACCACTTGCAGCAACAGCAGGTGTATTTTCTGGACATAGTGTGGGCTGTGATTTCCCAAAACTTTCTCATTTGTTAACAATTGTGCACATGCATACATTTGAATGCTTTACCAAAGTATGTACACCAACATAGAAACCCACTGATGTATATTTGGTAGCAGAGAAAAGAGAGAGACCAAGTACTATTCATGGAGAAAAGGAGCAAGGCAAAGGAAGGTAATGAAGATGGAGGATTCAGCAGAGTTAGAGCGATGGTTGCGAGAAACTAAATGCAGTTGTTGGTGCTCAAGGCTAAGATTTCTTTAGGTATATATATAGCAAGATGGATCGCAAGGTCTAGTTGAGAGATTAATTAATATGATTGCTTTGAAATTGCACTTGAATATTGGTATTAAATTTTGGTTATGTATATAGTTGCTGTTGATGGCCGTCCGAGATATACTTGTCAATTTGGTCCATCTTGTTTAGCCTAACTCTCATTATTCATGTTGTACGGCAGCAGCGAAAATTAAATACTAATGAAAAAAATAACCATTAATTTTATTTAAACCGTCATCAAGTTTCAAAGTTATTGTATGAATCATTAGCACAAATGGTTGTCAATTTCCATACAATATCGTTTTCTTCTTTTATTTTTTTTGGGTTATACTATGATCACGGTTCTTCATCTCTGATCATTCTCATAATTAGAACAGCTCAAAATATATATAATACATAAAAAATAATAATAATAACAATACTTTGATCACGGTTTCCATCTCTGATCACTGTAACAGTTTCTGCTCAAGGCATCCTCCTTGCTGATGCATTTTCCATTGCATTGGCTACTGTCAAAACAAAACCCTTTACCATGTTCGCCTATGCTGTGAAGAAACTGCTTCTACAACTTGTACCTCATTAATAATAATAATAAAAGAAGTAAATAACTAAGAATTTAGTACTGGCACATACATATATAATATAGCCATTTTAATTGTTGTCAAATGAAGTCTCAGAGTTAATAAGTTCAAAAACTAACCATTGGTGGAAAAATGAGAAGAGAAAAGAAGGCTAAGGCTACGAAGGACAATTTTTCATTAGATGTATCCATGTTTGCCATCTGAAGTCTTGCTGAATGTAAAGAGTGGCGTGATTAAGTATGTATAATATAGCAAAGAGAGAGAGCATGATCCAAATATATATATATTGTCCGTGGAATATGATTTGGCGTTGGAAAAAGTTTAGGTAACTTGAGTTTTAGGGCTCACCAATAGACACTTTCTGAATTATATATGGATCAAATTGTACTCTATATTCCTGCTAGTATGACATGGTATATATGACATATCTCATCGGTGTTCTTGCCAATGTTGTAATTTCCTTCCAAGTCCGACTTCATTTTGTCTCATGTTATCTTTGCCTAATTCTTTAGTTGGTATCTCTTTGTATATGCTATATAAATACCCGTTGGTTTTTACGCACACAGCTAAAAGACACAGTTAATGTTTTGAATATATATAGGGGTATGCTTTAGATTTTGAAATGCCGGAGTTGGACAACTCCGAAGACTTGCTTCAATGTCTAGTTAGTGCCATGAACAGTTTGTTGGAAGAGGAAATACAAGTACATATAAGTTTATATGCAAAAGTATTTGAAAGTATGATTGATCAAATCCAATCTGGCCATGTCTTCTTTGATTACTACACAAAAAGGATTTAGCAACCAAGAAGCAACTACTACACATGAAATATCAAGTATAGCACATGGTAGTCATTGTGTACCTCAGCGGATTTCATTTCTGCATGTACCTCGGAGTTTCTTGCTTCTGATTTTTCATTTAAAAAAAAAAAAATTGGATGATGAGTTAACATGTTTTAAAAAGTTAAGATAAGTTGAATTCTCATTTAAATTTCTCTTCAACATAATAGCTAGACCAACTGATTATAGCACGGAATTTAGTTGCCAAATTAATGTTCTGTTCTGCCTTATAGATTACGGACTTGAGCAAAAGAATGATACCCAAATGGCGTGGCATTTATCCTCTGATTAATTTCATCATGATTCATGCACCTCCATCTGTTTTCTCTCTCCCTTAATTAGAATTTTCTAAGAAAAATCTTTATAGGTGTGTGAGTGATAGAATTAATGCAGTAGTGTTACAAATGTGGCATTGCAAAGTAATAGCTAACAAAGCAGTTGAAAGAATGAAATGGAAGAAGAAAAACAAAACAAAAAAAAGCTACATTGAGCAAATATGAGGACTTTAAGGTGCATATAACCTTGAGTGTATAAGATTAAAAATGTCGAACACTTAAGGGGCAAAAAATGATACAAGACCTGTGGCCCAATCTCCTCCAAAACATGGTGGAGAGTGAAGATTAGTGTTTTTTTTTTTTTTTGATAGGGAGCAGTTATTGTATTTTGTACGTGGATGAATTTCAATCACAGGTTTCAAAGTAGCAGGAACATTTAAATCCCCAGCGAAAGTGACAGGCTTCATGTAATGCATGCTCCCAATCCTTGCACTAATTGTCGCAATGACCAGTGTTTCCACAAATCCCTGACCATGTTTGGATTGGCTTTTCACAAAGCTGGTCTATCCCAATTAATATTCGTGCCTCTGCATAATGAAAACAAAAAGTAAAGGCAGAAAAGATGAATAATGGCTAAAAAAACTGACGATATATAGAATTTTACATGAATTAATTCCCTATATATACATTAATCTTAATCATATATAATCATGCAATGAAAATAGATGAGAAGAAAGATAGACTCACCGTTGATGGAGGCCGGAAGGAAAAGAATCCCAAGGAAGGCAATGAAAATAGAATATTTAAAAGCAGAAACCATATTTGACAAGAGATTGATTATAAGAAGCTCTTGTTTGATGCTTAACCGTTGCAGTTGCCATTGACAATATCCTTCCTCGTAAGCCTTGTTGAGTTGTTAGCTCAATTAATTTTGATAAGACAATATTTTAAGATTTGTGGAGATAATTTTATCTTGCAAATTGGACAAAAATCACTCTTGTTGGAGCAGAAAATTTGCAGGCTTTTTCTTAAACCAGATTGCAATTTTCAAGACATCTTTGGGCCACCAAAAGCTGCCTATAGCAGAAAATGCTGCAAAAGTCACTCTTGCATGCAACAATAAATGTGCAGATTTTTTTAAATCAGATTTCAACCTTCAAGATAAATCTTGGGCCACCAAAAAGTTGCTAACAATCATTACTATCAATAGTACACTGTGTCAGAAATCAAGCATAAAAATTAAAACGTGTTGCAGAAGTAAGCCAGCATGACATGTGCCCCAGAAAAGTTGCTGCTAATAGTAAAATGTGTTGCAGAAGCAAGCCAGCATGGCATGGGCACCAGAAAAGCTTCTAACTGTGTCAGAAATCAAGCATAACATCTGGAAGATATTTCCAGCTTCCAAAAATTAACATGATGAGATTTTCAACAGCTATATTTGCAATAATGATACCTCCAGCAGTCATTTTTTGAATCCATTATAAAAGGATGAAGAAGACTCAAAGGAGGACAAGGAGAGAGAAAATATCAAAAGGTTTATTTGCTTACAATCAAAAGAGTTCTCACATATTCATCTTGTTCTCTTCTTAGTCGTGCACCACACCTCAATTTGCTTTATGCTTTTGTGCACTTGAAGCTCACTGGAATACTTTTTGATTCAAGTAACAAATTATGTGATTTATTTCTTCAACCTCTTCAATCCTTGTAAAAAGGATGTAGTGCCTTTCTTCGTATATTGCAACCTTGTATAAGGGAAAGACATAGTCTATGTTGTAAATGGTTCTTGGTAGTCCTGGTAAAACCAAGCTTTAGCCGTTGTACTTGATTCCTGTTCGGTTGTAAGAGGTAGCTGGAAGCTAGTAAACCAGCTTGGATAGTGAAGATAACTCTCTCAAGTATATCTGAGAGGAGTGAACGTAGGTCTTTGATAGACCGAACCACTATAAATCACTGTGCACTTTATCTTCCTTATTCTCTTTGATTTCAGGATATTTATCTTTCAGCATCTATATTCTACATATTGTGTTGAACTGTTTCATCACGTTTTAAACTCTGAGATTTCTGAAATCAAGCTTTCGTTGTCTATAATCAAGCTTATCTCTTTATGCTTGATTCTGAAAAATATAAATTTTATTGTGAAAATTTTTATTGTCCTATTCACCCTCCTTTAGGACTTATTTACTTGCACTTTCATGAGTGAGGATATATGTGCCTTGTACTTGATTAGGTTGTACATAGCTATGTTGCAGATTGCATAAAGCTGTACTTTGCTATCCATCTCATGCATCCTTTCACCTGTTCAACAATACCTTCAGCACTAGCAAAAGGGTTAGAATATTATAATATTAGGTACTGACTAGAACATCAACAAGTTGTATTTCATTACGTGAGATCGGCTATTTAAATTACATAACGCTATTATGCTAATTATATTTAATATGAACAAAGCTACAAAAAAATTTCTTAACAAATTTTAATACAACTACATTCTCAAAATTCAAATTTAAGACTTAATTAAACTAGATTAGAACAACAATATGTATGGTGCTAACTCATATATATTATACAGAGAGAGGGAGGGAGAGACCAAGAAGAGTTGTATACTAATAGCTAGAAATATATATTGATTAACTTTTACAAAATTTATAAAGGAAAATTTTAAGTTGCACCTATTGTAGCAGCTGTGTGAGTAGAAATCCCTCTGAAGTCTCCTCCCGTTGCACCCTCCTTCATTTCTTCGTGCAGTGGTTACACCAGTTGTATGATGGGGGAAGAGGGGGAATGACAAAACTAATGAATTTTGTTTACAGTGAATAGAGAAAAGAGAAACACCAAGTATTTATGGAGGAAAGGAGCAAGGCAAAGAAAGGTAAGATTTGCTTAGGTATATATATGGCAAGAGAAAGGTCTTGTTGAGAGATGATTAATATGATTGCTTAGAAATTGCAACTTTGAATATAGCTATTAAAAATGGTCAAGTATGTAGTTGCTGTTGATGACCGTCCACGTATATATATGGCTTCTACTTGTCTTTGGTTCTCCTGATTCATGCTGTTCGGCAGCAGCCGAAGTTACACACTTAAAGGGACACATAGCCTTTGTATGTGTAGGAATCTGCTATTAGATGTTGAAATGATAACCTTGGAAGCAACGAAGGGTTGCTTCAATATCGAATTAGTGCTATGAAACTCTTCGGTCAAAAAAATGAACACCATGTTGGAAGAGGAAATATAATTGTGAACGTCATACAAAATTGTTAATTTAGATAAAATAAACGTATTATTTATATTTTAATTCAGAATTTATAAATTTTATGTCTTAGAATAAAGAGGAATTATATATAAACTATTTATATATACAAGAGTAATCTAGAATATTACATCTCGTGATGATAAGAGTTATGTTGATGTTACCGAACATGCACACTTATATACAGCTTCTCGTCTCCCACATTCTGCATTATGCATTATGCATCTCTTTCCAGTCAAGGTCCAGCTAGGGGTGAGCAGAAATTGAAAAACCGACAAAAACCAACCGAACCGAACACAATTTAGAAGTTTCGGTCGGTTAAATACGATTTGTACGGTCGGTTATGGTTATAAATTTAAGAAAAATTGGTTTTGTTCGGTCAGAATCAGTTTCAATTTACTTCTGTCGAATGAAACCAAAACCGACCGAAAGTTCTTTCATACCGTAGGTGCATGTTGTTTCTATATGGGTTCTTTCCCACGTGTATTTCATTTTCTAACACCAATGGCCCAATGCATGTTGCCATAAGGGAAAAGAAACCATCTAGACTGTCCTTTAATGCCAATGCCATGTGTCTTTTTACCATTATTTTATATTTTAAAATAAAATTAAATATACTTTAAATATATTAAAAGGGCATAATTTTTTATAATTTAAAAGACATAAATTCAAGATATTAATCATACAAAAAATTAAATAAACAGAATAAAAATAACAATTCAAAAAAACTTTATTTTATTAATGAATAATAAAAAATGTTTTATTTTACTTAATAAAAAATAAACATTTTAATTTTATTAATAGAGTATACTTTATTCTTTATGCACCATAAATTTTAAGACATTTACTAAAAAGCACATGAAAAAACATTTTACTATAAAAAAGGTTTTACCAAAATAAATTATAAAAAAATAGAAATCCATCAACTTTAGAACTCTTTTTTATTCTGAAAACCTGTGAGTGCTTGTCAAGTGCAAAAAGAAGGGACATTCAAGGTAAAGCTCGGTATGAGTTAATTTCGGTTGGTTAAGTTAATGACTAAAACCGACTAGCCCTACTTCCATGAGTAGCAATGAACAAAATCTTCTCTTTCGCTTCTTTTATAAACTAGATTTATACATTAGGTTAAGTATTAATTAATTTAAATTAAATTAAATAAAATTATAAAAATATTAAAAAAATTTATTAAATTTGAATATAAGAAAAGATTTTATCCTAAATAATAGTATCTTATAAAAACATCATGCTTATTTCTGCTTTTCTTTTTTTTTTTTTTTGGACATTGCTACATAGCAAGAGGATATTTAAAAAATTACTATCCCAGTTTAATTGTAACTATTAGATTTGTAGAGTTTTTTTTCTAGTAGATTAATAGCAATAATATTTGGAATAGAGAGAATTCGAACTAGGATGAGGGGTTAGAAAACTAATCTTAACCAAGCTAAAACTCCTCCTCAAATGGTTGTTGATAAATTGTCATAAACATGATTTATTGTAAAGATTTTACCCATATAAATATTTTCTAAAACCAAATATCACAATTCATGAAGTAATTTTGTCACAAACATTGAACAAATACAGTAGTAAACATGGTTAAATTTAACAGAGAAAATAATTTTTTTGTCTGCAGGTTTGTTTTTGAAAGATCAGAGTAAACAAAAGAAGCGCGTAGGAGGTGTTGATGTGAGAAGTTCTGCTGATTGAATGGGGACTAGAAATTGGAAAGATCGGAGAATTTTTCAAAGATGGTTTTGGAAGCATCACTTTGGCTTTGATTGGGTTTGCTTTATCCCACTCACTTTTCTCTAAAATCACTTAACTATTCATTGGAAGCATCACTCTAGCTTTGATTGGGTTTGCTTTATATATTACTAATTTGATATATATTTTAGTATTGTGTAAATATGTTTATTGAAAATAGTAATTTTTTAGTAAATAAATAAAAAATATATTATTTTTGTTATGTATAGACATTTGTTTATGTTAATTTTATCTTCTCCAAGCATTTGTGCATATGTTTGGAACCAAAAGAAGTTAGTTTTCATAAATATCTTTATATATTTTTAAGTTTTTAAATTTATGTATTTTTATTTATATAATTTTTAATAAGATGTCATATATATTTTTTAAAAAATAATTTATTTTAACTTATATATAGCTACATTCTTAATTTATAGTAAAACAATTAAATATATATTATAAATAGACACAACACTAAAATGAAAACAAAAAAAAAAATTAAAATTTTTTTTTTTGATGTCGGTTAACTATTAACCGACTAAAACCGAACTATTGGTTTTAAGATATAGTCGGTCGGTTATCGATTTGACAAAATTATACAATCGGTTAGTGTCGATTAATTAAAAATATAGTCAAAACCGACCGTAACCGACCGACGCTCACCCGTAGGTCCAGCATGCTGCGGACTTTACTCAACTTTTAACAATTTGATTGAGAAAATCCAATATTTTTCCCAACTCGATCCGCTTCTGCTCATATCTCCTTAGCGAATTTCACTTCTGCATGTACCTCAGTTTCTTGCTTCTGATTTTTCATTTGAATACCTATTGAACACAAAGCTCAACAATGTTAGAATCATTGCAAAACATTGCCGTATGAATAAAACAGAATAATGCATTTTTCATACAAGATTAAGCTCCAATCCCACCACAGAAATACCAAAGTGGGAAACTTCGACGTGAAGTTTACCCCTCAAAAGAAAAAGCAATAGAATGAAAATAAGGTGATTCAAATTAAGTTTTCAACATCACTAAATTAATAATCAAGTTATCAATGTCCAAATTCGAATAACCAGCAATTCAAATTAATCCAGATAGAACACATACGTTGATAGTATCGTCACCCAAATAAGCTCTACACAATCCACCCAAAGAAGTCTTTGCTCCACCGGGATCACACCATAAGTAATGAGGTGAGCAAATGGCCATAGCTTCCAACCAGCCTGCGTGAGAAAATAATCCAAGAAAAGCTTTAGGGGCCAAGAAAGGAGCATATGTGACAACAGCAAAAAAGATACTGCCTTGCCAGCGCTATTGGACCAATACAAGTGCCATATTAGTACTGGCAGGAGTATTGATAAGTAGGGAATTTCATGGAAAAATCTATTTAAGTGCCAAGCATCAATTACTCGATGGAAGATTGACGAAACCCTAATCTAGAGTTCTGATATATTCTGTATGAACTTAGTCAAAATTAAGTTTTAAATGCTCAAGAAGGAAACAGACAAGTAATAGTAAAGAGAAGGCCAGAAGATTCTCTTACAGAAAGCATGGGCAAAAATGTTGCCTTCAGTTCACTAAAAATACTAATAGGAGATTCAAGACGGAGAAATCCCAAAACCACATAATAAATGCTGTTCCAAGCTGCTGCCAAGCAGTTTGATCAAAAGCAACTTTAGCAGGTACCCACCAGTCTTGGAAAGGAAATAGCTCCTGGTAATTGAGAAGCCACTCGGTATATTACACTAAATTAGTAATTTTAAGAACTAAACAGAACAAGGGAAAAGATATTATATTTTACCTCACAAAACTGATAATAGTAATGAGAAAGGGAACCATGTAGAGTAAAACCGACAAGACCCGATCTGAACAATCGTGCTCGATCAAACTCAAATAGAGGTTTTCCTTCAACACACTAGAATAATAAAGGGTAAATCATTAAGAGATTGACTTTAAAATAGAAAAGGATTCAGCTGTGATCTTGTGAATGAAATATACAGACTTACGTGAGCAATCCAGTCCCCCATAGAGTAAACCAGCCCACTAATCATCATTTTGGCTAAAACAGGATTAGTCTCAAGAGCTTCCTCATAAGCAGACCAGTTGTGCTGAGGTGCATATCTTAAAATCTCATAAAGTGTCCACCCCTAAGTGGAAACCAAAATGTAAGTCTTAGGGTGTAACAATTGTAAATGCTCTAGTTCAATTAGCACTACGTTAATTAATTGACAAACCCTCAAGAAGAAAAAAGAAACAAAAAAACAAAAACTTCTCCACATAACTAAGATTACTAAATTCTCATACAACAAATCTCACAACTTCACCTTAAAAAACACCAAATTTGCTCATCTAGAAACCCAAATTCACTCACCAAGCCGAGTTATAAAAAGCATATAGCATCATTGACTTACATGCCAGTAATCACTATCAATGGTAAGCAGCTTTGTGATCGCAAAAATACCCGCCGCAAGCACGATAGTAGCATTGATGGTCCTATCTATTAGCTTATTCATTTCGTTGGTTTCTCCCCCGCTTTCATCCCCAACTGAAGCTGAAGAAGACGAGAATCCTTGAAAGTCAGCAGCTCCTTCGAAAAATAAACGCCCCTCACTCCCAAATCCACCCACTTGTGTCGCCAATTGCCCATCCCCACTTTCCATCTCGAAATTGTGGGTGTGGATTTACATTTGCTTTTGGAAAGGGATAGAAAGTTCTTAGGAGAAATAGTGCTGTAGACGGAAGCCATTGCTGCCTCTGAGTTGGGACGAAACTGGTTTAACGACTAAGTTTCCTCCGAGTGGCACCTTCGGAAACAGTCGGTTTATATTGGCGCGTGATTTGAAGTTTAAGGTTCAAACCTTTAAAATGTACATACGTTATTAACGTTAGTTTTGTTGTTTTCTGTAATTTTATTTGACTCAACTTTAAATTAAATTGTGTGTAATATAGCATTAAATGCAAGATGATTTATAAAAAATTACGTATTGTCCCTTGAGAATCATACAGAATCTGGAGGCAAATCCAGCGAGGAGTCAGCATGTTGACGCCGATAGGGCCCATCGTCATCTGGATTCTAGAATAGCCAGTTCAGCCGAAGACACAGGCCACATATTTGATACTCTCGTGGCCCATAGGTCAGAGGCCACGTGTTTAGGTGGAATGGAATGATAGCGACTCGGTTTGATATTTGATTCGATAATCTCACACCAAAGCAAAGGAATTGAGTCAGATATCTATAACGGTTGCCATTATCTCAAGTCGCTTGATGAAAATTTTCACAAGCTAACATAAATATAATATTTCTGTCGAAAATCCGAATTATAAATGCAAAATAAGTGTTGATAACAAAAGGTAGCTTTTTTTTTTTTTTTTTTTTAATTTACAACGCAACCTGCAACAAGAAAATCAGGCTGTTTCCGTTCACAGAGAGAACAAAACATATCAGAAAGAATGAATGATTGCTCTCAACTTTCCTTTGGCAACACAAGGCGGTCTTGGCCTTCAACGAGCTTTGCAGAACTAACAAAGTCACCAGATTTTATCTGGGAGAGAATATCTCTTCCAACGGTTGTATATCTGCACATGGTAAAATCATCAAATGAGAGAAAACATTAAATTTATCACTGTGTCTGCACTTGATTTTGGTTTCTAGAGAGACATACCCAAAAACTGAGAATTGCCCTTCATCAAATGATATCCCTCCCAAGCCAGCCTAAGAAAGAAGAAAAGATAAATTACATTGGTGTAGACAAGAAATCAATAAATCCAGTTAGAAAAATGAATTACTGTAATATATTCTACTTCCATCTTTTGCACTTTTCTTTTATTTTGACAGAATCACAAAGAGTGGCTGATGATACTTACGCTGCGTTTATCATAAAGATAGAAGAAAAACTGATAAGGTGAAGAGTACTCATCAGAGACTTCACTGTGTGCCATAGCAACTGCCCCATAAACTGACAAAGGAAGAACTGGCAATTCTCCATCCTTCCATGTCCAACAGAGATGATTCAATGAAAACCGTGAATGGTAGAATTAAATGCCTCTCAACTTTGCTGCAAGGTCTTTAATGGAATAAGAAAATGTACCTGCACGCTTAGCGTTGTTTTATAGAGGGGCTCAAATTGTCCAGCGGGCATTATTTCTAAGGGAACACTGTAACCCCTCTTCTTATCAACTCCATTATCTGAGAGAACAGCTTGGTTGACGCAGCTGAGCTTTGCACCATTATATGCTCCATCCATCACCTGAAGATATTTGACTATGAGTAACATTTACACTAGGTTGTGTACTACAATAAAAAACATGTTTTAGAGAACATCATCCCTCAATAACAGACAAAAAAGGAGACCAAAGATATATATTATAAAAGTACAAATAGAATTCAGTATATAAGAATTCCAGTTATGTATATTATCCTCTGATGCATACTGTTAAGTTTCTTTTCCTGCTAAATCCCATCATTTTCTTGCTTTTCTTATCTTCTAATAGCTCTATATTAAACCATTACTTAAGGTGATCCATTCCCATAGATCTTCTGCTTGTTCCCCCATAAAGTTATTAGAGGTAACTATTTTGCGTGGTTACAATTGCATTCGGTATGGATCTTAAATGCCATTTTCTTGCTTTATCCCCTTATCGTGATATCAATATTTTCAACTTCATAATCCATGTATGCTATTATCGATATATTTTACTTCTAGAACCTGTTGAGAAATTGCTGCATATGCTATAGCCTTCTAACACACTGGAATGTGTTAGAACCAAGATGAGTGGAAAAAAAAAATGAAGGTGAATAGCAAGCAATAGCCACCACAAAATGCATGCATATTTTCACAAGGCTGAAGTAATGTTCAACTACCTTACCAGTTTTGCAAAATTCCCTGCGGTTAATGGCGCTGAGTATCCATCTAAAACAATCTGAACATTGAAGTCAATTATCAGTTAACATTTAAAATAACAGCTACCAACAGTCATTTACCATGTACCATGAAGCGAACTGCATTATGGTTATGATATATTCTGTAAAACGGGCCTTTTACTACAGATTATGGCTCCCTTTTAGAGGCCAGAGACACAGCTCTTCAGCAGTAAAAGGCTACTTACTAGTGCTGAAATATTAAAAGAACTAAACCTGATGACAAGGCTAAAAAAAGAAATACCTGAATAGTTGCAGTTTTTCTCTCTTCACCACCAATCCGAGAAAAAGTTGAACCATCTCCTTTCTCAATGGTGAACTCCACAGTTCCTCTACCTTTAAGCCTACAAAACATTGAGAAGATAATGATTTTCCTTTTTTTTCCTTAGGGTGCATTTGGTATGATTGAGGGGTTAAAGTTTTATAGAATTACATTTGAGGAAGTTGATGAGGGTGTACAATTAGCTTACTTACATGGGAAGTAACGGTTACTCCACTTAAAAAATCAACTATATTATTGTTCATTTGTGCAATCAAACATACATAAAATAAAATTTACTCTCTAGAAAAATTATCCTTTTTACCCTCTCTACCAAACAGATTCTTAGAAAAGAAGTCCTTGATGCATGTTCTGTTAGACTTAAGTTTGAAATATATAGTTGTCCAACCATTAAACACATACATTTACCTTGATTTATGACTTACATAGTTTGGTTTTAGTCCCAGTTCAATGATCATACAACATTTTATTCCTTAAAAAATTACATAAGTATCCATTCCAGTGACGAAATAACGTAACACTCAAAATTGGAGTCACTGACCGTGGGTATTGCAAGAATTGCTCTGGCAATAGAAAAGACAATCCCGGTGCCTGTTGCAACAGTATCACATTCATATTCTGGACATACTAATATTGTTCTTATTGAATGAACTTGAAATCAGATAGTATTCATGTGAGGAGATTGTAATAGTCATATATTATCTGTGGGTTTGCAGCTACCTGTAATAACTCTAGCTCTGCTACAGTATCAAGTGTAGATGCAAGGTTTACAGATACTTTGTCTGCATCTTGATCCCTTATAGATTGAAGGAGAGATTGTAATCCACCCTGCAGAACAGAATGAACTTTGAAATTATTCTATGTCCTCTATAGTGAATCACAATAACTAATTTCACCTCTTGTTGCTCATTATGTAAAATAATAGCAGATTCCAAACAGCATGCAAGTGAATATGGAGAACTAAGATGAGTAGAAGATAGCCACATCCTTTTCCATTTTCATCTTCATCCTTTTGCTTTAGTCCAGCTCCCTTTTGGGTTATGGGGTATAGAGTATCTAAATATTGCCTGCTGAGCAATTTAAACTAGATAAATCTCCTGGCTTTTATAATTCTAGGGCGTTCATCTAAAATAGGCGCTAAAACTCAATTCAAATCAGATCATTAATCATGATAACATACACACAATAGTGAAAAAGTTCATTGCGCATGCAAATACCTTCATTTCTTTTTACTAGAACTGAATCCTAGAATTTAGAACATCCATAGGTATATCGAGAATTCAACATACAACACAAGTCATGAATTAATGTAGGGATATTTTTCTCGAGTACCTTTCCATCTGTTAGGGATGCATGTACCAAAGAACCCTTTTCTCTCAGTTCTGCTGGTATACTGGCCAATATTAAATCCTTTTCATCCACCGCTATCTGAAGAGGAAAAAAAAAATCTCATATGATATAGTAAGAATAACATAGTAAGTGGTTTGAAAAGCATTGAGGCAATAAAACAATTTCTAGATAAATATAACATGTGAATGATGTAGGAAGATGAAGTATTACATGCAACCAATACCACAAACATTACTTGCAAGTTGCAAAATGGAGAAGTGCTTAAGTTTTATACACCGAAGTTTCTTGAAAGCAAAAGCCTTTTGTTACCATAAGTAGCTATAAAGAAGAACTTGCAAGCATAAACCAATTGAGGCTGGATAAACTGCCTGTGGTTGATATTCATATTCATTCTTGAGTATATCTATTATTTTACAACATTTTACCCATTCATCATTCATTGAAGCTAATAGTACTCGATAAACTAGTTAATGATTTTTTTAAGAGGCATTAACAACTGTGGATCAATATTCTTTCTTCTCAAAGAAATATTGAAGTAAACAGCACAAAACAGAATCAATAAATACCTTCAAAGCTTTCTTCACGTTCCCCTCCATTGTTCCATAAGGTTTTCTTTGTGGAATTCTTAACAGGTATGAGATATCTTCAAGAGTGTCCTAAAAAATAAAAAGCAAGACAGTGCACACACTGATTAGTAAAACATCAAGGCAGCACAAATGTATTTAATTATCAACAGCAACCTGGATAGTTTTCATGGTTGTGTTTGCAGGGATAGCCCTCCTCAGAGCAACTTCTCCGGTTCTGGGAACCTTTGTGTCTGGAGAGTACAGAACTGCTCTAGCATGCAATATAGACCAAGAATCTGAACCAAGCATAGGAAAAAAGGTAATATGGACGGAGACAATGATTATGGCAATCAGACTCTTGATATGTCTCATCGTCTGACTAAAAGTTGACATGGGCAATGAAAATGGGAAGCCATGCTCGCGTACCAGTTCCTGCAATACTAAAGCCCTATCTTAGAATGTAGCAAGATACATGAGGAATCAAATAGTATAGGATCTTCTTCTCAACTAGCAACTTACAATAGTGTCAAATCAACAACAACAAAAAGAATTTGAAATAGTGACCTGGAATGCAATTGACAGATGGCACCAAAAGGAATAATGGAAACTGAAGCCACATTTCATTCTTTACCATCACAGTTATTTGGATACAACACAACAGCTTTCACTAGAGAACATTCTCTTAAATTATAAAATTAAATGTAATAATGCCAAAAGATAGCACTCTTCAACTAAAAAGCACATCTTGGTATGCTAGTGCGTGGACAAACATAATAATGAATTCATGGTATCTTCTATTTTCGGCCAAAATGGGAAACATTACATGAATAATAAAGGAAAAGTTTATCAAATCCTGTTCATTTTCCATGACAAGAAAACTATAATAGCAGACAGATGGGCAAAGATTATCAGATTAGAAAGTCCTATGCAACAGCAACCATTGGTCTTCCCTGCAGGCCTGAATTTGGTGCTCAGATTCTTATGTGAGATACAATTCATAGAAAGCAACCACATTAGAACAATGACTGACATCAACAGGAAAGCAGAATGCAAGTATTACAGGTTGGAAACAGAAAATCCCAAGTTGAAGCAATAGCCACTAAAGGTGATGGCCTCACAGCCTAGTTGATTGTGTCCTTCCAACCAACCATACATCACCGCTCCAATATGCTATGGACAATGTAATAAGTAGTGAGTAATTTCATGCATGAAATTAATTTTAACTATCCTTTACCATCAATATCCATACCATGAAGACACTAACAAATTATACTTGAATCAAAAAAATTTCTCAATAGGATGAATTCCCATAAAGCATTGTTGCAAGAGAAAGTGTTTTATGTGATTTGAATTGAAGCCAACCTTTTGAAGATCTTTCTTTGACAAGGAAATAATTCTGGTGCAGCCTGTTCTCGCTGGATCCTCGCCTCTGATCCCATTGAAGCACGATATGGAACGAGTCGGAAAGAATGTTTGGTTCCAAGCAGAGGGAGTAATGGAGACATTGATGGAGAACTTGTGAGAGTGAGAGATGATGGAGGAAGACAAAGGGAACGCCATGAACATGACTTTGCTGGATGAGTTTTGGCGCGCCTCATCCAGTGAAGCCTATCTGGAACACAGGCGGTAATCAGAATAGTCGGCAAGGTACAATGACAATGATACCCATGTTTAGATGGTTGAGAGATCATATATGTTCTATAAACGGTCCCATATTAGGGACAAATTTGGAAAGAAGATACAATTTGTAAAACCAGTCCAAACTCCTGTATTGGATAGTTTATTATTCCTACTAAAAAAGAATAATTTGTTTTAATTTGAAATCATATTTATAAGATTATCGTTTGTGAAATATACAAGTGAAAATGAATCTTTTTTATATAGGAAAAAGGAGTGGCACCTTTGAGAAATTATTTTTATATAATGATAGTTATTTTGGAATATCTTTATATTTAAAATTAATAAGATTCTTAAAGTTTGTTTTTTTATTGGAAATTTATGTTTTGAAACTTACGCTAATGTGTTCATTTTTTTAAAATGATTTGTAATTAGATGTATTAAAGCTTTTTATCAAAATTTATAAATTATGTGTTGAAATTTATAATTGTAGCACAAAAATTATAAGGCGTAAAAGTTTATTTTTCTAGTCGGCGGGTAATTAACACAAACGACCTATGACGGCTTACGCAACGGTCTGATGATATGTTTGAATGACGCTCATGATACACCGCGAAGTACTAGATCCCCGGTCTGTGAGTCCCAACTTCTGAGGAGCTGAAACTCCATACTCGATCTTCAACTCAGCGAGCAAAGCACACTTACACTTACCTAACTTTCACACTTCCTTCTCTCAGGAAGCTAGTTCATGTTTATGGATCTATGATTTGTATTCAACTGCTTTAGATCGACTATGGCGAGCTTCCTAGCTCAGTTCCAGGCGATTAAGAACTCCTCTGATCGCCTCGTAATTGCAGGTAAAATCCAATCCCATTAAAAATTTTACTTTTTCGGAAAACGGGGTTCCTTTTTTTCATTATTGAGAATTGATATGCTCCTAAAGATCTGATTTTGTTGCATCAACCTTCATATTCATCTTTACTTTGTAAGAAACTTCTTAAAGCGTGATTTGTTACAAATGCTGATCCTTGGTGGACTCAACGATTGAGATCCCTGCATATTTTCTCTTTTGAAAGGTATCTGACCTGTTCCATTCGTTGTGTAAATAATATCTAATGATGTCAAAGCAAAGTGGCATCGCCTGAGGAGTTGAGTAGTTGGAATAATGAAAGAGGCTGTTCTTAAAATTTCGATAGTGACAGAATTCTGAAACATATTTTTACACTGCAAAACCTGGTGGTGGGTCTTTTGAGTTGGGTTCTACTGTAAAAATTGTTTTGCCTGTGTACTGATTATGGGAGTTCGCCATGTGCAATGAACCTTTTTTTTTTTTTTGTCGACATCTGAATCTCTACATGAGATTTAATTACATTTGATTTTCATAGACTCATTGTTCAACGATGGAGAAAGGATCCTACTGTAGGTCAATGATAAAAAAAGAACCTATTGCAGTTAAAAGCTTATCACAGCTTTGTCATTGTACCCCCAGTCTGTTATTACACTATTTGGAGATTTCCCCCTGTTGCTATGTCATTATCTATACAAAAACAGTTGTGGCAGAATTTTACGTGTGTGTGTGTGTGTGTGTGGTGTGTGTTTGTATTTGGCCAATGGCAGTGCTGTCATTGATCTAAACGAACATGCCCATCTATTACTATTAATACTTAATCAACATGTTTTGCAGTGGAAGATGTGAGCGACTTGTGGCCCACTGTCAAGAATATGTTTGAGGAGAGGTTGCCATTAAAGAGGGTTATTTTAAATAACAAGACACGCTATCCTGTCTTTATTGATGCATTGCCAGCTGAGTTCATATTGACAACAGATTCCAGACTTCGTAGCCGGTTCCCGCAGGAGCAATCATTATTTTGGTTTCGAGAGCCTTATGCAACTGTTGTACTTGTTACTTGTGAGGTAACTTGGAAATCATTGACTGTGTTAATAGACACTAGCAGTAATTGTAAGGTTATAATGGCATATCACATTAGATGGCTGACAAAAAATAAGATTCTTACCACACCTTCCTACTTTCTCTTATATTGTGCTTCATTTTACTTTTTATGTTTAAAGCACATTCCTTGTATTTTTCTTCCAATGTTTTGTTGTTACATGTGAGGAGAGTTGATCACATTGTCTTTAGACCTATCAAAAAAGTGTAAAGGCAAGCCAAAAAGGACACTGGGAGAAGTTATAAAAAGGGATCTCATGGTGAACAATATTCCTAAATATATGGTTTCTGGTAGAATCCAATGGCATCACGGGTTCCATGTAGCTGACTTATTTAGTGGGATGAGGCTTATTGTAGTTGTTTTGTCGTTCTAAATAAAATTCTCCTTTTATTAGGAAAAAAAAAAGGGATTTACTGATTGCTTGTTGTCTTGTCACTTATTTGAAAACTTTGCAATCTTCACTGTCATCAGAGTGGTTATCATGAATGCCTGGTGGTTGATCAGAATTTTCTTAGTTTATTGCAGCGGGGATGCTTCTTCCCACTGCCCATTTTTAGTCATTTTTGGACAATAAGGTTCTATTTCAAAACCTGTATCTTGTAAATTGTTAGATACTTAGATGAAATTAATATGTCTGAATAGATATCCTGCAGCTGGGAAAGTAAACGATGAAAACCTGTCCAATTCAAACTTGGGGTTGGGAAGGGGGTGAGAGGGGGAGTCAAATACTATACAAATAATTATTGATATGTCAATATGAAATAATCCCTTTCAAACCTCCAAAAGTTCATATGTTATAAATGATCTCACATTCTGGCCCTGATGCATATGTCTTTTATAGTATATGGAAAAGAGCATATCTGAATTATTGTGTTTTATGTTTATTTATTTATTGGTGTGTAGTCCTTTCTTTTTCTCAATTGATTTATGGCTGCCCATTGCATAACTGTTATAGTTAACTCTTATTTTCTTTTCCAGGATCTTGACGAGTTCAAAACCATCCTTAAACCACGTCTGAAATTGATTGTCCAAAATGATGAAAGGGAATGGTTTATTGTATTTGTGTCTAAAGCTCAACCAAATAATGATCAGGCAATCAAAATGGCCAAGAAAGTATATGCTAAACTTGAAGTTGATTTTAGCTCCAAAAAAAGAGAAAGGTAAATTTTGGAATTTTAGCCATGACAAAGAAAGTATATGTTAGAATTGCCCTCTTCAAAAAAGTTTTGGATGCTGATTGCTTGTTACCTTTAATTTATAAGTTGGGGTGAATTTTTTTTGCCGTTCATATTTGTTACTACATTTGATCAGCAAATGGAAATCTTAACTATCATTTGACTGCATATTGTATTAAAAATGTGAATCGAAGATTACTTTTAAGATTGCCATGGTAGTTGTTTTCATCAGCACCATCTTATAATCCTTTTGTCTTCTCACTAACTTAACAAACAGGACAGTGAATATCTTGGAAGTTGAACTGTTTTAATAAGACATGTCAGTACCTGAGAATATGAGGATTCAAGCAGTAATAAATTGCCGTTTTAGTGGTTCATGACCCTTGAAAGAGTGAAATGTGAGGGTGCTTTGTTTCTTCTCTTTTGATTCAGAAGTTCAGGTGTTTCAGTTCAGTCTCATTATTATTGAAGCCTCTTTTCCTTTCCTTTTGATGCTTTTGACATTTGCTCTTTTTCACTCAGGTGTTGCAAATTGGATATACATCTCCCTGAAGCAAACTTTTGGGAAGATCTGGAAGCAAAGATAACAGAATGTATCAGAAATACATTAGATAGGCGTGTACAATTTTATGAGGATGAGATACGAAAACTCAGTGAACAACGTTTCTTGCCAGTTTGGAACTTCTGTAATTTTTTTATTTTAAAGGTTAATCCTTTTCTTGTGAATTCTGAAGTAGTGTGTTAAAGAGTTATTTATTTTCAATAACCATGTCCTGGTTGTTGAGCATAACCATTGACTGACATTTATTCTTTCTTTCTTCCGTTAAATAATTATTTATTTTTTTGGTTGTTTTTCTCATCTACGCATTAATTTTAAAGGACATAAATTTCTTTTTGTTGGCTGTCCACGTTCTGAAAGTGCATAACAGACCCACTCAAGTTATTCTAAATATAGATGCCCGGAGACATTACTGAAATACTTAAAGCCCTGATTTGCATTTTTCTTTTTCTTAATTATTTGTTCATTCGTTAATGCCGTTATATGAGTTCTGGCTTCTATTAAAGTTTGCTTTATATCCTCAGGAAAGCTTGGCTTTTATATTCGAAATGGCTCACCTTCATGAAGATGCCTTACGAGAATATGATGAACTAGAAATCTGCTATCTTGAAACAGGTGCCTAATGTTTAGTTTCCTTCTCTGCTGCTTCCATCATTGAGATGGTGTTTTCAAATGACAGTATCGTGCTACTATGCCTTACAGATTGTATTGCACAGAAAGAACATCTCCTCATGAACAATAAAAATTGATCAAAATATATATGCAATTTATGCAGTTAACATGACTGGGAAGCAAAGAGACTTTGGAGGAGTAGACAGAGGTGATGATCAGGCAGCATTGCTTAATCCAGGAAACAAAGCATTGACACAGATTGTTCAAGATGACTGCTTTAGGGAGTTTGAGTTTAGACAGTATTTATTTGCCTGTCAATCAAAGGTTTGCCCTAGCTGAGAGGCACATATAATGCCCGAAATATGTTGGATAGATAAGCAGCTTAATTGTAAAGCAAAAAATAGATTATGCTTCTATCATATCTTCTACAGTGCTTATAAACTTGATAACTTGTTTGGCTCTGCAATCTGTTATATAATTTAAGACGCTCTTCATATAACATGATGAATTTTCCTTTAGTTGCATTTAATTTAGGAATATACAAAATATATGATGTGGATTATTTGTCTCTGGGAAGTTATTCATTATTCTCTTTATTATTGCCTTTCCTTTCTCTCTCGTGCTATTTTGCGTTCATTTTTTGAAAGTTTGGATTTGTCTTCCTATTACTTGGAGTCATGCATGATATGACTTCATTTAATATAATGTTACTAGTTATTAATTGTACTTTCTATGGTTAACTGAAATTGGCAGCTCTTATTCAAGCTAAATCGTCCTGTGGAGGTTGCATCACGAGGTTATTCATTCATAATTAGCTTCTCAAAATCCTTGGCATTGCATGAGGTATTTGAATGTCAGAACATTTTCAGATCACACATGTATATTGATAAATTTGTTCTGTTTAAATATTACAAACTATGCCCTCTCATTCCCTTGCTTTCTCTTTCATTCATCCATTTCTGACTTTTGTATAATGTTTCTTCTCAGAGTATTCTACCTTTCTGTATGCGTGAAGTTTGGGCGATAACCGCTTGCTTGGCTTTAATTGATGCAATTGGTTCTCATCATAACGATGGATTTGTTGCATCTGACATAGAAAAGGAGTTCTATCGCCTTCTGGGTGATTTGTATTCACTAGCCAGAGTTAAGGTAGAATGCTTTTGTCTGATAAATTTGTTACAGGCTCTATGTTTTTATTTGGTTTGATAGTACTCGAAGATGCAACAATTCCAGTGGCTGTAACCCACCAATTAGTCCTGATTGAAGTTGAATCAGAGGCCTCAAGTTTCACTTCTTTTTCTGCTCCCTAGTATTCTTTTGTAGATCAATGTCTGACTGACTACATTTGTATTAAGTGCTATACCAGTACCTCAACAAGGGTTTCTTTTTGACATGTATTTATGTTGGCAGTTCATGAGGCTTGCCTATTTAATTGGGTATGGAACTGATATAGAAAGAAGTCCTGTCAACAGGTATATTTTCGTAATATATTAATCCAATCATTCATGATCCAAGAAAATGAAAATTAGTCATGTACAACTAGCTATGTAACATTTTCTTTCCTTGTTTAATGATTGTTCTTTTTCTTCTGAGCAGTGCTGAACTAAGCTTGCTACCTTGGCCCAAGCCAGCAGTTTGGCCTTCAGTTCCTGCTGATGCATCATCCGAGGTGCTTGAGGAAGAAAAGGTAACTTGGAATTTAAATATGATTTTGCAGAAGATTGCATTATAAATAAGATTTTAACATAATTTATTTGTTCCTTAATGCATGATTCATATACTTTCATGCCTGTTAAACAAAACAAAACAAACAAACAAACTACCAGCACGCCTCAATCAATAACCAAGCCCAAGTGCTTCAGTAATGGATTATTATAAGACAGGGATCATGGGGAATATACACTACAAGTTATTGGTAATTTGTTAATAAAAATGAAAAATCAATTGATCTAGCTACAAATTTTCAACATGTAGATTACAGATTTCTTCAGTAATCATGTAACATATTTTACTTTTCTCCTAGTTGTGTCTTGGTTTCATGTTCTTGAAGCTCCCTTAAATAAGTATTATTATCTACTGGGGAAAGAGAAACTATATTCTGTGAACCCCTGCCATCCTGAGCTTTATTATACAACCCTTTCCCGTAGGAGTCTCATTAATTGTTGATGATCAGAATTCATGTGGGAAATGCTCCCCATTGAGGATTTGGAATTAGCTATAACACGCTTGTACTAAAATAGTGAGGTTATATGTCTGCAGCTGATTCTTCAGACAACACCAAAAGCCAAGCATTTTGGAATCCAGAGAAAACCATTGCCTCTCGAACCTTCTGTGCTTTTGCGAGAGGCTAACAGGCGGAGGGCTTCACTTTCAGCTGGAAATGTGTTTGAGATGTTTGATGGGTAATGAAATGCTATAAATATGATCTTTTCCAGTAAATTGTTAACAAGTATTCAATTCATTGATAGTTACTGTTACAATGTAGGTTCCTATTAATGTGATTTATATATTGACAGATCAGTTTTGGATGCATCTCCAAGGATGTCACCGTCACAAAAAACACGCACAAGTTCCATGTCACGTACGAACTCTTCACCAGGAAACTTTGACGGCTCAATTGACCGACCAATGAGACTTGCTGAGATTTATATTGCTGCTGAGCATTCTTTTAAGGAAACGATTTCTAATCCTGATCTACTGAAATCATTATCATCCCTGGAAGAGTTTGAGGTATCATCTTCACATAGAATTCTTACTCAAAATATTTTCAAGGATTTCGTATTGGAAGTTTCACATGATTCATACCCATTTCTGATAAATTAACATTAAATATAGTAATATAAATATTAAATAAAAATTATAATACTACATAATAATTTATTTATAAATATTTATTATATAATTAATATTATATAAATATAAAAAAATAGCATTAGAGATATATGTGTATAAATATTATGTTTTTTCTTTTCTTTTCCCCTAAAGAAAAATATTTTTCCTTTGTTATATAACAGCACAGAGGTTATATGTGAATATTTTTATTGGCTTTTCTAGTACCATCTGAATTTCTGTGACTTGATTAATTTTTTACTTGGCTGCCTCTTGTTACTGCCAGAAAAAATATTTGGAGCTAACTAAAGGTGCAGCTGACAATTACCACCAGTCTTGGTGGAAAAGACATGGTGTTGTCCTTGATGGCGAGATAGCAGCTGTCTCCTTTAAGCATGGACATTTTGATCAAGCTGCAAAATCATATGAGAAGGTTTGTGCACTTTACGCTGGTGAAGGATGGCAGAATTTGTTGGCTGAAGTCCTTCCCAATTTAGCTGAGTGTCAAAAGATACTTAAAGATCAAGCTGGCTACTTATTATCTTGTGTGAGACTACTTTCTCTTGATGAAGGATTATTTTTGACCAAGGAGCGTGAAGCTTTCCAATCAGAAGTTGTTCGTCTTGCACATAGTGAAATGAAGGATCACATACCACTTGATGTGTCATCGTTGATTACGTTTTCTGGAAATCCAGGGCCTCCGCTAGAGCTATGTGATGGGGATCCTGGCACCCTTTCTGTAACTGTTTGGAGTGGTTTTCCTGATGATATAACTCTTGATTCAATCAGTCTCACATTAATGGCAACATACAATGCTGATGAAAGTGTAAAGGTATGTGTTTGTTTGACACTATTTTACTCATTCTCACTACAATCTGAGCAGCTGATGATCTTGAATAACTCAAATTATTTAAATTGTTTTAGGCATTAAAGAGTTCTACGGCTATTGTACTACACCCTGGGCGTAATACTATTACCTTGGATCTGCCTCCCCAAAAACCTGGATCATATGTCCTGGGAAATCTTACTGGGCATGTTGGACAATTGAGGCTTAGATCTCATAGTTTTTCCAAAGTTGGTCCTGCAGACAGTGATGATTTTATGAGCTATGAAAAGCCAGTTAAACCCATTTTGAAGGTAGTTTCTCTTCTAAAAGGATGGTAAAAGTGGTATCTGAAAGGTTCAATAACTCAGAGGATTCCATTTATCTACAAAAGATGTTGTTATTTCAATAATTTCCTCTTAATCAAATCCTCATTTCCTGAATTTAGACTATTTATTTTTTGGGGGGTGGGCAGGATTCTAGTGGTCATCATCTAACAATAAGTTTTCTCTATTATAGGTTTTCAAACCAAGAGCCCTTGTTGACCTTGATGCATCCTTTTCATCTGCTTTATTAATAAATGAATGTCAATGGGTTGGCATCTCAGTACGACCAATAAAGTACTCCCTCAAAGCTGCTGTGTTGCATATTGATACTGGTCCAGGCTTGGAGATTGAAGATTCACACTTGATTGAGATGGAAAGTTGCACTGGTTTATCTCAGAATGACGATGACCATGTACATCATGATGGAGCTGAGGATGGATCTTCAGCTTCCAAGAAAAATTTTGAGCGATTGGCTCTCCATGATGGGAAAATAGAGTTTCCAGATTGGGCAAGTGATAATCCTTCCATTCTTTGGGTCCCAATTCGCGCCATTAGTGACAGGATTAGCAAAGGATCATCTTCAGGTTAGGATACAATAAAAACTTTTATGTTTCCATATTTGTTGTGTGATCTATATAAATGCTTCCAATGTAGTAAAGTATATTCACTTACATATGACTAATTTTATGGCAGTCACAACTAGGAGACAGAGCATTGTCGATGGAATGAGAACAATAGCTCTGAAACTTGAATTTGGAGTATCCCACAATCAGATGTTTGAAAGGTTTTCTCATTTCCGTAATTTAAGTTTGTTAAATAGATCATGCCTCTGTTGTATACATTAAGTTTGAATTTTGCATTCAGTTTCCTTTTCTGCAATTTCTACTGAATATCTTTTGTCTTGATATTTAGGACAATAGCACTGCATTTTACAGATCCTTTCCATGTCATGACAAGTGTCACAGATAAAAGCAATGATGGTACACTACTTCTGCAGGTATTTTTTTCTTAATAATATGTTTATTTGTTTACACTTTTTATCATGGACAACAAGGTAGTTCTTATGATTAAAGAAATAAGATAGGGAAATTACCAAATCTGAAATTGCACATGCAATTGGCTTTTTTCATATGAAGTAATTTTGATGACTACCTGATGAGAGGAAAAGAATATTTATTAAAAGATTTTATAATTTTGGAGATGGAATTGTGAGGCAACCATCTACAAGAGAGGCAAAGTTCTGTTTCGATGTTATCCTGACATAAATAACGTAAGTCAATGCTTTAACGAGGCTAGGTACAGCTGGCAGCACCTTCCATATGTTCTAAAAATTTCATCCGGTTATTATTGGCATTCAGTTGAGACCAATGTACCAAGCGTCTAAGACTCTAAGTTGACTTCCATTATCTACTTATTTTAAGATTTCTATGTCATCTACCTATACATATGAGATCAAATCCATAAAAGGCACATAACTACTATGATTACCATGAATTTATCTCATTTTTTATTTGGGCTTCAAGTTCACTATGGTTTGTTGACTTCTAGGTTATACTACACTCTGAAGTTAAGGCTTCATTGACCATATATGATGCTTGGCTTGATCTTCAAGATGGATTTGTTCATACTGGACAAAATGGTGGTAGACCTAGTTCAAGCTTCTTTCCCTTGGTCGTGTCTCCCACTTCCAAAGCAGGAATTTTATTTAGCATATGCCTTGGGAAGGAAAACAATGAAGGTAACCACAATTTTTCAGTGATCAGATGCTGCTTTTCAGTATATTAAACTAATTAATTTGACAACTGCCCTATAAATCATAAGTCACTATATAACCAATGTAGGGAAGTAACTGTAATTACTTCATTCTTCGAACGAAATCAGTTCTACCTTCAATGTGGGGTGGGGATACTCGTAGGTCTTACAAAAAAAGCACAAGCCACTATATAACCACTGCACAATATTGGATTCTTATCCATGTACTGATATACATGCTTACCTTCAAATGGAAGTAGTGTTACCTGTCAAAATTGCAAGTGTGATTTCGGCATTCAATTATTCAGAAACTGACAAAGTTTTTATCTGCAGAAGATGCCAGCACACAACCAGAAAGTATATTAAACATCAAATATGGAATTTCTGGTGACCGAACAATTGGAGCCCATCCACCTGTCATGAATGAATCTACTACTGGAGCTGATGGTGCCAGGCAGGAGTTGCTCTTTAGGAGTGCTATCACTCTGCAGAGGCCTGTGCTTGATCCATGCCTAGCTGTTGGTTTTCTTCCTCTCCCTTCAGGTGGATTAAGAGTTGGTCAACTAGTTACTATCCAATGGAGGGTGGAACGGTTAAAGGATTTGTCTCAGCCAGAAGTTTCCAAGAACGATGTAAGTCCAAATAGGGTGAGAGAGCAATATTGGCTTCTTGTTCTTCTCTTGTTTCCGATATTACTCTATTAAGACTTTGTTATATGTCACTGCTTAGGACGTAATAAATACATCCTAGCTTGGGTAGTGCTTGTTTTGACCCGGCTCTTTAATGCTATGCTCAGAAACAAAATGGGGAAGAAAAGACGTACAAAGAACAGAAATAATGGGAAAGGAAATTTTGAAGTGCTGTTGAGCGTGTAATTTTCTATTATTTAGGGACAACAAAAACGGAAGAAATAAATGAACGATAAAACTACAAGTTTTCCTTTGTTTGAGGACAATCATTTTTGGGAATAGAATTTTCAACTCTGCTTAGTCGTTTCTCACCAATAGTTATTTCCCCCTCCACTCTTTCTTAAACACTGTCAAACTGTAGAGATTCCTTTGTAATGATGATTAACTGCATTCTATTTACCTTTGTCTCTGTCTATGTTATCTTTTGGTTGTCTGACCCGTTCCACCATATTCAATAAGAATGGGGGAATTGATTGAATATCTAATATCTGGTTTCTGATGAGTTGTTTCACTCAACATAAATGTTCTACAAGTAATGTGATTCTTAGTGACTCTTTTCTGCACATTTTGATACAATAATTTCTCCATATATTTGGAACAGGATGAGGTGCTATACGAGGTAAATGCAAATTCTGAAAGTTGGATGATCGCTGGGCGGAAAAGAGGATATGTTTCTCTCTCCACAAAACAAGGTACTCAGATCAATTAATAGTTTTGGGAAATGTCTTTTTTGGGTAGCTGAGGAAATTTATTGCAGCTAGTGATAATATGATTTGTGCTATACCACGTTGATATTTGATTGTGTTCTTGTTCATAATAGGTTCGAGGATAAATATCTGTGTGTTATGCATGCCCCTGGTGGCTGGTTATGTCCGTCCTCCTCAACTTTTGTTGCCAGACGTTGATAAGGCGAATTTAAGCTTCAAACCTGCTGGGCCACATCTGGTTTGCGTGTTTCCTGCAGCTCTTAGTTCATCCTTCTGCATTCCAGTGAATTCTTGAGCTTAGCAATAGTTTTCCACTCAAGGTTGATTGAGTTCCAATTTTCTATCCGAAGCTTGATAAATTTTGACTTCCAGTTTCGCTTTGAGTTGGAAAGTTTAAATTTTTACCCTCTATGTTTACATGGAAAGTCCCCATAGTTGGAACGTTTGGTTGTTTAGCGCCTGTAGGCATAGTGTACAGTGGAATTCTGCGTTTTGTACTCTTGTACAATATATGGTAAAGGCACAATGACATTCTTGTTGTCTCGGAGAAAATGGTAAAAACTTGCAGTAACAATCATTTTTAACCTTTTCTGGATTGGCAATATATTCAGTTCATTTTGTTCACTATGTATTCCTTTTTTTGTACTTCTAAATTCGGGAGTGCATGATATGGAACTACCCAGAGATATTGAAAGCCTACAAGGAACACTTGATTGACCAACCACAAAAACCAGATGGAATGTCTCAAACTGCGAGATTCCTTCTATGAATTCTGAGTTGAAAGCAGTCCCAATTTCAACCAAAGATGTCTTTGGATTGCAGTCCAGATTCTATTCTGAAGGGAATCCTTCTTTGTAGCCATTGATGCATTGCATTTCAGATGAGAGACCAAATATCAGAAAAACAAGCCAAGAAAAATAGAGGAGGTCCCACCGAGATTTGAACTCGGGTTACTGGATTCAGAGTCCAATGTCCTGACCACTAGACCATGGGACCATCTGATATTGAGAATACTAATAAATTTTTATAAATAAATATATGGAATCTTTTACACTAATTCTATTTGAAATAAAAATGCCACTAACAGTTATCTTGAAGGATCTCCCCATAAATTTTGAATTTGGATCTAATCACAGGGTAAATCAGCTATTAGTTTTTTAAATAAGACTGTAATTATATAATTGTAATATAGTTTATTACAATAAATTTAAATTTATACATTTTTTTGTGTGTAATATATTATTTTTATTAGTTTCTAAAACTTACAGCAACAAGTGGCATGCATCTTGATGAGTGAATCTCATTGATTAAGACCCAGAAAATATATGCATTCATACTTGACAGTCCTTATCTTGACTTCACTCAACAATGTGTTATGAAATTAATGCGCTAATGGCATTTGGCAGTGTTTCCCTTATAAATGGCCATCATCTCTTACCATGATGTAAAAAAGCTTCCCCATTTAGCCATTGCCATTGCCATTGCTTGCAAATGCGACTAAACAATGGTGAATTAAAAATCAAAGAGATCATATCAAAGTTGCCCATCTTGTTTCTCACTCCTTTTTTCTGGTTTACAAGCAAGAATCCAATCATATTTTTCCAACACATGATTCATTTAATTCACAGTACCAGAGCACATGTGCTTCTGGGAAAGACACGACCACCACTCACACCCTTATTCAACGTTATCATAATCTATATTATGCTTGTCACGGATTAAAAGCTTTTGAATTTAAAGTTTTAAATTTTTTATTTTATTAAAAAATTAACTATTTATTATTTTATATTTTAAATAAGAATGGATTGCTGAATTAATAGCTACTATAATTTGGTAAGCAGTCAATGTTTCAGTGTCACCTCAAATTTGGAAATAATAAATCAGCAAAGTGATGTTAATAAGATTTTAATTTTTATTTCTATAAATTTTGGTTTAATTATTTAAACCCTAACAGAACCAGCCAAGCAAAGTGGCCAAGGCCAGACCATAACATTGGTTTGTTTCACTATCATAAATCTGTGATGCCGACTCCACAAACAGGTCGTGCCTCGTGCTATCTTATCATCTCACAACCTCCAGAGTTGTATTGTACTAAAAAGAAATATCATCATTATACCTTATTTATTTATTTATTAGTTTTCAACTTTTTACATTAGGGTCCAAAGTTAGACACATAAGGAATAAACTTAAGAGATCAAAAATTAAACGTCTAATTTCACTTTGATAAGAGTAAAAACAAAAATAAAGTATATGACAAGATAAATATCAAATTTATGTTATAAAATTTTGATTGATTAATTATATATTTTAATAAAATGATCAATTAACAAATTAAACAACAAATATTACCCATTAACATAAATAGTTAAAATTTGATCCCTTAATTTTGATTGATGACATTTCAACATGTTTATTAATAAAGCTATCTAAAAAGAAAAATTGAATGCAGCTAAAATCTGTAAAGGGAAACTATATATCATTGAAATTCTTTACAAAAATCAGGCATTGGTCTTATTCTCATGCTCATTATCATATTATTACATGTAATTTCTCTTCATATTTTGTTTGCCGAAATGACTGAACTACCCTAATCACTCGCTCACATTTACTCTATGCTGTTCTATTTCACTTCAACAAAGCATAGGAAGCATGGTTCGACTTCGCCTCACCAGCCAGCTCCTTCAGATATTTCAAAAAAGGGGAAAAAAAAAAAAAAAAAGTTATCATTTTCGTCTTATATACTTGTTTCTTTTATTTCCACGTCAGCATAATTTCCAGTCAAGCCGGACCTCTGCGGGCCCATGCACGTGCTGACTAGGCTTCCGGAATGATACAATGTGGCTGCTCACCATGAAGGCCGTTACACGCTCCGAGACTCGGATGTCCTCCATCTTCAACTCCTGCAATCTCCGAACGTACTCCGGCACGTGCAGTAGGTCCCACACCACGGCGATCCCACCGGGCTTCAGCACCCGTACCATCTCCCCCACTGCTCTCATCCTCTCCGCCGCTGCCTCCGCTGACCGGTGACCGTACTCCTTCCCTACCGTGTGGACGAACACACCCGATACCACCACATCGAAGTAGTTATCCGCAAAAGGTAGCCTCCTCGCGTCACCTTCCCGGCACGTGACGTACTCTCCCACTCCCTCCATTTTGGCGCTTCGTAGAGTGGATAAAGTGGTCCTTTTCGACCTGTCCAGACCGACAACCCGACCCGAGCTCCCTTCCTTCTTAAGCTGCATGGCCACGGCATTGAGGAGGATGCCATGGCCGCAGCAACCGAGGTCCAGGGCAAGTTTCACTGATGACCAGTCGTTGACAGCGCTGACTATCCGCTGGGCCATGTCGTAATGGAGAGGAACCGAGGAGTAGAAGAAGTTGGCGGCGGCCAAAAAGAGGCAGAGAGCGGAGAGTGCGGTAACGGAACCGGTGAATCCGGCTGCAAATCGGGCAGAACCGCTGGGCACGGAGGCGAATGAGAGTAACCCCTCGAAAAACAAGCATATGGGATCGAAGTATAGGACGTAGAGAACGGACAATATAGTGAAAAGGATAGCTTGACACAAGAGGAAAATCAGAGTCTGCCACTGGTCCATTCCGTAAATCGCGTAGATCTGCGTCCAGTCTCTGCTTGTTGATTTCCCCATTCACTGTTCCTCCCCTAAAAGTAATTCAAACTTCAAAGCCTTTGATTTCTGGAGATTATTGGGAGTTCTGTTAATGAGTTTTGCCCATTCCTCTTAGCCAAATTCAGCGGAAAACTGAATGGAAATTCTGCAATTTACAAAATCATAAGTTGGTTTGATATAAGCAAGAGAAAATTGGTTTTTGGTTTGAGTAAATAAATGTATTAAATGTAGGGTGCCAAATTATTTGACCCGAAAAATCTGGAGCAGATAATGTGATAGCCATGATTATTCTCGTCAATCAAACACCACACTCCAAAAGGAATTAAACAGAAAAAAAATAAGAAAATCAAAACTCTAGGATTGTCTCACTTACAGCGAAGAAGCTCCTGTTCAGCTGGGCCTCAGAGCATACCAGATCCGCAGGCAGCACAAAACTTATGCACAGAAAACAGAGTACACTGAACACGAACCTCTGAGCTTTGTTTCCAAGAGAATGTACCGTACCTAAAATTCACTGATCTTTAGTCCGAAGACGCTGACGATGGTACCATGATGAGAGTTCCCTTTAACGCGCTTGGGTTCGTCGTTTTGCGTTTTGTACTGTCCGAGAGTAAGAAGAATGGGTGGAAAGCAAAGGGAACTTTACTCTGCGATGGCTAACTCTAACTCGGTGGGCTATCAGTTGCACGATTTTCAAGAGAGCGAGAAAAGGGAAGAAGGAGTGATTGGTGGTTCCGAACAGGTTGTATATGTATAGTGTGTAGTTACCTGTTGACCTGCTTAGTCGGTTATTAGTGACTCCTTCAATTCAGGTTTGGAAAGCACATCAACTACATAGAGACATTTAAGACGCATAATCTTCACCAAGGTAATACGTTACAGACTCATGTAGTGTGTGAAAAGAATGCGAGACTCTTTCTTTAGTAAGTGAAATTAATTTATTAATTATTACTATCATCTAAAAAATATATATATAAAGATGAAAAATAATTCCATTCCTAGGCTTGATTCATTTCAATTTTTTTTTATATTTTTATGAAAAATGTTTATTTAGTATATTATATAAGGAATATTTAAAATATTTTTTAAGAAAGTTTACCGGTATAAATCTAGAAAGAAAAAAAAATGTTACTTTAAGCTTAAAAACAATTTTCTAACCCTTGATGTAACAAATCATCCTTGATGTTATTTTTCAAGAGAAAAAGCAATAGCTTTATTGAAAAAGCTTGCCTACTTTCATGAAATTAAGCTTAAGCTTATTTGCTCCTTACTCAAACTAAGTCACCCCAACACATTATACACATTATTGGTTTTTTCCATCACACAAAAGATTTCTTAGACTTTTCTGATGTCCTTCTTCAAGATTACACTTTATTTTTTTTCAATTTCTTTCTTCTCTTTTTATTATTCTTGCTATATGTAGATATTCTCACATTAGTCGTTTAGCCGTGTAAAACGTGAGAAATCATGTCGTATATGCAAGGAAATTATTATATAGGGATAACATTTAGTCTACTACCCACACTTTTCTCACTTGCATTGTGATTAACCCAATCACTTTATTTAATTATAAAATTTTGATCAAATATTTAAATAACATGATTAATTACAATATTGGTTCTTAAATTCATTACTAATTGCTCATTCCAATAAAAGAAAAAAAAAAATAGTACTCATTAATCTCCGCAAATCATGGGAATACACAAAATAGTAATTATAAAAGGCTGTTTTCTTTATTTGAAAGCTTTATTAATTCTTGACCCAAATAGTAATTATTCAATCTAACAATTTTAATTAAACTTACCTAATTTTTTTTGTTTATAATAAGAATACTTAAAAAATGTTATTCAAACTCTCTAAAACATCACCGGTAGACAACTCCCCCGCTTTGTCCCCTTGACGCGAGTCCATAAAATACTTTACTATAATAATTAAAGCCTAGTTTCTACTTACATTTACAAAATTGCCACTACGGCTGCCGGCGAGGTCAGCACATCGAGTTACTTAACTACCCTTGACTTTTGAACAAAATATTGCCCGTAGAACATGCTTTCTCTTTAACCTCACTTTACATGTCAACGCGCTTGCTACTTAAAAATGGTTCGCAAGACGAACATACCCCTTCATTGGTCCATACAGCATCACCATACGAACGCTGTTCAATTTTGACAAATGTATTTAGATGTAAAATTTTCAAATCTTTTATTTTATATTTAACTTTATATCTTAATAAAAAGAATGGCCATTACTTTAAGGAAAGAGTATATGCTCAAAAAAAAGAAAAAAAAAAAATTGACGACAGAGAGTTAAGAGCACGCAAGTGAATTTCCAATATTGTCATCATACGAGATGTTCCGTCAAAATGCGAACACTAAAATATTGGAGCAAAACCGTGAAAAACTGGATAAAAAGTTGTGGGCGAATGGTCAATGGTTGGGCCCCACAGTTGTTTAGCAAAGATTAGAAAGTGGGCCCTAGAATGAGAACAACGCGGGAATGATCGAATGCGACCGCGTTTTATGCTGGCATCCACAGCACCGAGAAAACCGACCGGTGAGAGCCCGCAAACGCCTGCTTTGACGATTCGCAACGAGCGGCACCGACGCTGAGCCCAAACGGAAAAAGCCGTGCTAACCACGATGGAAACATTATTTAGGAGAATTTGAAAAAAAAAAAAAATATATATATATATATACACACACACGCACACATACACATATATATACTTTTTTAAATTAGTTTTTTTTTTTTTTTTGTGGTTGAAACTAAAACCTTCCTTAATATATTACTTAATTATTGGCATATTTCTTTAGGAATATTCAAAGTTGAAATATCAATTTTGAAAGTTAATCAGGAGTTAACTCATCAAAGTTTTATGTCAATTTGAATTGTCCATACATATGCAGGGGCACTTTATAGTAATAGTAATTTAATATTTATACAGATATCAGTCGTAGAGATTAATTGGCTGATTAAATTTTTATTGAAGAAGCTCAACTTGAGTTTAATTAGTCATATCAAGAATATTATCGGTTATCAAATCTGCATGGCTCGAGTAATTGAGTTTGGTCGTCCGTCACATCAGCCGTACACTTTGAAATACAGATTAGTCGTTATGCTACGGTCGATATAAATTACAAATATTATTAGAAAATAAAAATTATAGTTACTCAAAAATATTAATTAGACAACTTGAAGAATTTTATTTAGATTCTGTCAATTTGTTAAGTTTCACGTCGGTGACCAAAATATTTTGAAAGAAAATGTTACCATATCTAAGAAAGAAAATATTTTTAAAAGACCTAGAAAATTTTTCCAGCAATTTAATCAAATTAAATTAACAACTAACTACATGATAGGGACACTTTTCTTTTATCTGAATTTCCAACTCAAATGATTTAAATATTGACACATTAATAAAGCCAACTGCCCCTCGTATTATTGGCATGGTAATATATTAGAGGGCAAGAAAGTAAAACAATATTTCCATAAGATTATAATCTCACTATATATAAGTTATTATTGAGTATTGAGACCCACATTCATCCAATTATTTCGGTTTTAGGATGATAAATGCGCACCGATTTCTTTGCTCTCTATCCTTAACTCAATTTTTTACTATAATTAAATTTCGTTATATATATATATGTCTCAAATTTTAAACTTAGATTAAAACAAAAAAAACTTACTTAGACTAAGGAATATGGAATTATATATATATATATATATATAATATAAAAGGAGAGTTTCACTCAAAAAAAATTCATGACAAAAATATATTTTTTTTTTTCTTCATAAGTTAGATTATGATATCTTGTCTCAACCTTTTTTTTTTTTTTTCTGCCTTAACCTTGTAGCTTGGCATGCTTGGCCCAACACCCTGCTTAGCAGCAATGATTGTCATATGGGATCGTGCATGGGGGCCCCCCAGAAATCACTATAGACTAGCATTTATATATATATATAACGTTTCTAAATGAATTTATTTTCAAGAGAGAATCAACTTAATAATTTTTCAAAAGCATATCTTCGAACTCAAATATATGGGATTACTTCGGCCAATGAAATAATGACATGCAAATATTATATTGTATTGTTTACAAAAAATTAAAACTTGCTTGATGATTAAACACAGAAAATGCCATAATAAAACAAAAGCTGGTTGATTTCATCAAGAGAAATGCAGAGGTTTCATCATAATGCAGCGGTAGGTAATTACGATTTCCTTAATAAGAGAGATTTTAAGTTAAGTTTTAATAATATAATTACTTTAATTTATTATTTTTATAATATTATTTAATTTAAATAAAATTATAAATGAAATTAATTATGAGTCAAAAAATTTAATACTACATATAAATATAAAACATATTCATTGTGATTTTTCTTATTTGATTTTTTTTTTTAAAAAAAAAAAACATGTTGAAGTTAACTAAGATCCCTTTATCCAATTAATGAGTCGCAAAATACATGGATGGGGGATGGTTGTGTGGTGCACAATTAAGGAACCAATTTGTTTGGCAGCGACACGTAAACGGCATTCATGAGCCCAGTCTCTCTAGGAGGTTCCATGAAAAGATATCACCTCTTTTCTCGTTTAAGATTAAGGTATGTTATTATTATATAGTATTTAGTAAAACAAATTATAAGTTTCTTCGGAAACCATATTATAAAAAAAAATAGTCTTGATTATTTAATTTTTATAAGATATTAATCTAATTTTTAATGTAGGGTGACAAATTATAATTTTATTTACATGCTTATTGAAAAAATTATTTTAAATCAATCATCATACTGTTGAAGGCTAAACCCTAAACTAATCTCTTAAAATCATTGGCTCATTCTTCTAATTTTTACTGCATAATAGTATATATAACTATATATCTCTCAAAAAATTGTATTATTTTTTTTAAAAAAAAAATCATTGCGGACCAAATTGATGTTGAATAAATCTTGTTTTCTCAGCCTACTTTATGGTTTGACGATGACAATGATGAATGACTGATGAAAGCAAACAAATTTGTGAAAATTCAAAATCAATGGGAGGATAAGACCTAATTAACATGAAAATCAGCGGAAACATACGTACAGCTAATATTCTCATGAGAGGTACCTATAGTCTAAAGAAGTGATTCATAATATGAAAATCTGACCTAACATTGAATTGATGGCTTTGTCTTTTACTTAGCAAGATTAATAGGGAAAAATATAATTTGAAAAAAAAAATTATCAATCAAATGATCAATATGTATATAAAAAAAAAAAACAAAAAAAAAAGGTCAAATAACATGTGCGCTAGTTTTTAAAATGCTGTTTTCTGATTAAGTAACATTTGCTAACTGGCCATTATTTTTCCCATGGTGTTGGGTCTGTTGCAAATTTGGGCTATGCAATCCCAACCTCAAAACAGGCTTTGCTGCAATGCTACCCACAACGTCAAACCTCATAACCAGATTTGACAAGGATTCTTTGTCAGAAATCTCTTGACCAAATTCACTACAATCTCCCATCTTGATTCACTTTGTGTTTGCTCATTGGATCATTCTTCGTTAGTTCTATTGATCTTACTCTTTTGATTCTACTACATCCTACATCATATTAATTCTTGAATGGAATGTGAAGGAATTCTAGTATCATATATATTATATATCCGGAACTTGACATAATTTGTCATTAAATTAATAAATTTTAGGAAAAAATTTATTGTTTTTTTTAATCCTACTTATCTCGAATCTAGATAATTTTTCTCGGAAACTTAATCAACTATACATAATTACTGAATTTCTTCATTTGGAGGAACTTGAAATTGCCTGTATAACAAAATTTTGACTCACAGGATTATTTGCAACAGAAAGTAAAGTGTCATAAATTTGAGGAATCCCAACTAGCATAAACAGCTTGAATTAATTTTTCATGTAATCTGACTCCAGAGCAGACCATTCTACCTATGATCAAGACATTCTAAGTATATTCCCTTTGAGAAGTCTAGAGGGCGCCCTCCTGCATCGGTGACCACACCACCAGCTTCTTCTACAATTACAACACCAGGAGCATGATCCCATATCTTCTCTTTGTACCCTGACTTTGCAAATTTCATGAATATCTCCGCATCTCCCCGAGCTATTGCTGCATATTTAACCATGCTGTGGACATGCATGGGCTGCTTCCTGCCATCGGATTTGTGAAAGAACAAATATAAGAACTAAATATCGGAGCTTCAATCCACTGTTCTGAGTTCTAACCCAAAGACGACCAAAGAAGAAAATAGTTCTGCTAGTCATGAACCTTGGTTTGAGTTTTGAAAAGGAGATAGATATCAAGAGGGAAATTTGAGGCTGTGTTTTCAAGCAAAGTACTACTAGTTCATGTTTACCTCCATTTTAATGCAGTCCATAGAAGTGTTCAAAAGCAAATATTTCCAACCATTTGGATGGGTGAAACAGGTTATCAACACAAAATTAAGGCGAAAAAGAGAAGTACCTAAGTCCCACGCTATGAGCAAGTCCAACTGTGAAGGAATGGTTTGAGTTAGCTCTTTCCACAGGCTCACATCGAGTCGCCAGTGCCGGATCATCAATGGAAGAAACACGAATAAGTCTAGCACAATTTGGCCATTCTAGCATCTTATCTCCAGAAATTAGTGGCTGCAACCATGCTTCACCACTGCTTCTCCTTGCATAGAGCACACAACCTTTTCCCCATGCATCAGCCTTTGTTGAAGATACTTGTGCTGCTGTTTGACGATGATAATTCAGCCCCTCTGTCTTCACAGGATATTTAGGACACCCAAGAACTCCAAGGACAACTTTTCCATCCTCAATCAACGCTAGAGCTACGGCATACTGATCCCCGCGTACAAATCCCAATGTGCCATCAACAGGGTCAAGTACCCAAGGCCTTCCACTGGGGCCTCCGGCTGAGCTGCAGCGGCTAATGGCCTCAAGAACTTGCAAAGATCCAAGCGTTGTCTCTGGACTTTTAAGACCATACTTGGATGCTGATTCTAAGGATTCTTTGACAGTATTCACAACAGCTTCCAGAAGCCCTGCTGAATCAGCCCTGGAGATGGTTTCAACATCTTCTTCAGCAACAATAGACACATTTTGACTCCCAAAAGTTTCTGAGAGTAACCAACTGATAATTGCTTGAACACTCAAGTCTTCATATTCACACACATTATAAGAGAAATATCCAGTCAATCATTAGGTGAACAGCATAAGGCATATAACAAGATGCAACTAAGGACAAACGGTGCATATTATCACTAGCAGTTCATATATCCTCATTTTTTAGAAATCAGACTTGTTACTTGAGCATCAAGGAATACAGAATAGCTCTTGTTTGGCTTGACTGAAAAGTTGTGAAAATAATCAATATCCTAGAGAAAAAGGGTGTTATAACTCTAATCCGCTCAAGAACAGAGTGTAGTTAGTTGAACCTTCGAATTTTCAGTAAATAATCAATGGTCTGTACTATTTTGAACTCAAGTTGTACAAAATAGATCTAGCTCTCTTAGGGTATTGACAAGTTGTAGATGGCCATCACAACCTAGAGGAAACATGCTTAAAATTCAGACACTCACAAGGTACCACAGAATAATACCGAAAACCCCGGGCGTTGTTCAGCCTGATGGACTTTTCTGTAAAAGAAGTAACCAAACAAATTGAAACATCTACTATATGAATATGATTTCACAATCATTCTACCAGAGCACGAGCATAACGACTCAGTTCATGTTCTATAATAACACAGAAAAGGGTTCAAGGCAAGAGAAGTTTAATGTTACTGCATTCATAATTACGTGCATGATTTTCCTAGACCCTTAAAATGAAAATCAAACTCGATAGTAATTATGCAATTCACCAAAAATCCCCATAGAATCATACTTGAGAAAACAAAGATGGCATAGGGGATTCAATGCAGCAAATACCAGCAACGGTAACAGGAGAATCATCGTCCTTGGACTTAACTTGATCGCTGCTCATAGAAAGCAGCCGCTCCTGCACTCCCCCACATAAAGCGCAGGCCATATGGACTATTCTCACTGCCACATCCAATTCCTTCGCGTATTTATCCTCCACCATAGCTAAAAACTCGAAATTCACAAACTTTTGCAGAAACCAGCTTCAGAATGGACGGATTCCCACATGAAACTCAAAAAAAATGGAAAAGGGAAAAAGGAAAAGGTTTAGAGTCTTCTACATACTTGAAAGCTTGGTTCTTTAGGACTACCAGAATCTGGAATAGAAGGGAATAGAGGTGGAATCGATGGCATTCCCAAGCAAATGTGAATCAGAGCAGAATGAGTGCAGCAGTATTTGGGACTCTTCCGTGAGGATCACATTACATTATGCTTTTTTGCTTCGACTCTCGATCTCGCACCTACAACTTTTTCCCTTTCTTGGGTGTTGAGTATCTTTATGCTTCGCGTCTTCACTTCCACGAGATTTTGCCACATTTGCCTCGGCATGTCAGGTGGTGGGCCCCGATGACGCTGTATGACATGCATGTCTATCAACATCTTTCAACGAGAATCCCACCAAAAGAAAATTTCATCGTTTGACATTCATCGACGTCGGCTTTAGCAGATTTCATATGAAAAATGCATTTGTATGTGTATGCTAAATTAATATATTCAGCATGTATTAATTATTTTGTTGGATGGTCAATACGAATGAAATTATTGGATGGGTCCATGTCAAGTCTCATGTAACTTATAATGATTGAAATGATGGGTTAGTTGGGTGATAACTCTCGTGCCCAAGTCATTTCCAAGCTTGGGCAGAATAAGAAGCTTTGGGACTCAAGATTAAGGTTTATAGATATCATTTACTTTCTTAAGAACAGGCCCTTCTCCTTTTATAGCCCATTGGCTTTAAAAGCATTTTCACTAGTCTAGGAGATAGATATGCTATTGGACTTTTAACTATTTAAACTTACTCTGTGCTGCATGTGACACATACACATACGAGAGACTTGATTCATATCATATATTTTAAAGAAGTAATTGGCACTATTTTACCTTGTGAAGAAACTTGGCTAATTTAATTCAAAACTTACACATTGCCTTGTATAACATATTAATATTATCCATATCCAAGCCAATGTTAGTTCAAAAAAAAAAAAATGATGATTTTTTTTTTAATAGCAAAAGATATCAAATTTTTATCCTTTTAGAAGAATGAATTAAAAGTAAACAATTATCTAGTGATAACAACTTTATATTATATCTAAAATATTTGAAATTCTATTCTCTTATGTAATTAAAATAAAAATTGAATTAAAGGTATAACAATAAAATAAATTATTCTTTATTTAAAATGATATAATAGCAATAGATAGATACGTTAATTTTATTTTTTTTTCTATTTTAAGCTGCCAACTGCTTTGTTTCAACTGCTATGTGGAAGGAACTAAGTTTAAGAAATGAGTATCTAAAATCAAATTAAATCTAAAAAATCACAATTCATCCCATGGTAAGTATCAATTTAGTGATTTACAATCGAATTGCTTATTGTTTGAAATAAAGAGGTTTAAAAGAAAGGAGCACTTAAAAAACTGAATCAAAATATTCTCTTCAGAGAAATGTCAAGAGACATTAGTTTGTTCCTTATTTAAACCAACACACTAACACATTAAAATTGTAAATTAGATTTGATCAATTAAAGTATATATATATAGAGAGAGATGGTTTAGTTGAAATTAATTTAATTAAGTCATAATCTCATAGGTCTTTTCACATTCTGTTTACATGGATGTGGCTTGAAATTAATTTAGTGATTGCTGGTGTTACTGTGTTTTTTCTAACTGCCCCATAGTGAAGGGAGCATATTTTTATTTATAGCGTATTAAGTGTAGTGTAGTTGTATATTGGGATGGGTCACGTGAGGCCTAATCATAAAATCTATGCTTAAGTCCATGTGTCAGGGGTTAATTATGAGATATAGGCTGCTCGTCCAATTAGAGAGTAGGAAAATTGGGTTCATATCAGCTGATATTAATACATGATTGATACCTTCCAACAAAATAAAGTACTGTATACGATGTTGAGCTATGCATGACATAAACATGTCTCATTTTGTTTCAGCGTTTAAGGACCACAAACTATATTTATCTAATTCTATTAACGTTATTAATTCTCTTAGTCCATCTAGAAAGGGATATAAACTCATCTAATTCCACTGGCCACTATTGGACGGGATTTTTTGCAACTTGATTGCAATTTTCTTGATAATCATATGATTTTTTTAATTTCTTTTACATCAAATATCTTACATTTTTTTAAATACGAGTCTAATTCTTATTCTACTATTAAGTGATAAACTTCTTTAATAATGATAATTTTAAATTTAAGATTCTTAAATTAGAGAGACTTGAAACTTAGATGGTATTTTTTTTTTATACATAAAATTTTAATAAGTTGAGTCTAAAAAACTTTTTAATAAAGATAAGTTTTAAAACTCATTGACAATATAGTTTGGTACTGAACAAATACTTGATGTTCACACTCTTATTAATTTTTTCTTTTATCATTTTTTCATAAATAAAATATGGGAAATGAAAGCAACATGAGCCTGTGACATATTTTTCAAACTTTCCCAGCCCAAAATTTCCAATTTAATTAGTTAACATTATCCTCGCATTAATTGCTTATACTTTTTTCCATCCTCCAGATATGACTTTTTGCCAATGGCATTCAGATGTTTAGAAAAACATGCGACTTGAATTGGTTACTGGTTAGCTTATCCTTTAAGTAATCAAATCATGGATAATCTCATTTTTCTTATGAAATGAAAGAATAAACACATCATTTTGCTTCCTGATAATTTTGTCAAAACTAAACAAAACTTTACTTTTTAATCCTTAAATTAAATTTTCACATTACAAAAATATACCAAAATTGATATTTTAAAGTTTTTCTTTTTTTGTTTATATGACATATTTAATTTAAAAATTTAAAATATGAACATTTTTTTTTCTTTTTTGGTTTTGATAGGAAAAAAGGATTTTTCTCATTGAGAGTATTAAATCTCACGTACTTATAATAAGGGTTTTTCATACTACTCAATATTTTCTTCTTAATTCTATATCAAGTTACCCAATCCGAGACCACATTCCATTTAGGTCAAACTTAACCCAGCGATTTTTGGTCCAGGTATTTAAATGCTTCACATACTTCACACCCTTCCATTAACAACAAGCTCAATATCTTACAAAGTGTTAGAGCCTTGAGTATGATATTATGTAAGTAATGTTATACGTAGATTTATATATATATATATATATATAGATATATAATATTTTTATAAATAATTAATACATATTAGACATATAAATTGAGTATACACTTCTAAATATATAAATAACATTTTTTCTTAAGTAGATTTTGCTGGATGGAATGATTATGAGCATATCCATAAATATAATACATAAGATCATTCTATTCTCATGTTTAATTACCAACTAACATTTCTGGTAACGCAAAGTATGAAAGAGATAAAATTATCTCAAAATTTGACATATTTGTCAAATTTAGCATTTCTAGTTAAAAATGTGAAAATCCATAAATTTTTTCTCCTTCTTCACATTTTTGGGTTCCTAGTCATGCTACATAACTAGGCATTTTTTAAAAAAACTTGTACCAAATATGGGCATATCATATCATATCATATTTCTAAATGAAATGCCTAATAATGTAGAAACATTCCATGCACCAAACACTACTTAGGGTCATTTCTTGCTTTTGATCCGTAGCACAAGCTAACCACACCTCAGCATGGCACAAGCATCCTCCATTGATATTGATAATCCACAATGCTATAGAAACTCATCCTCCATAGCCATAAATAATCTTATGCAACCACAACTTCCTTGAACATGGATCTGTCGATATCGATTTGATTGCCAACGACTCTGTTAGAATAGCTGGCTAGCTAGCACAAGACAAGCACTTTTACTAGATATAACGTAGTACGATTGGCTGAAGATAATATTGGATGCTATCCTAGATATATATATATATATATATATGTTTGCAAAGACATCGGCACATGGCTCTTTGCCTAAGGGATAAGGAAATTTTGATATATGCTTCAATAATCTACTCTCATGTACTCCATTTTGAAATTTGCTCTTAGGACTTCTCATTTAATGAATTTTTCCTTGTCGGTAATAGACTTTGAATGCAAAGGCAGCTAGCTAGCTTGAAGAATTGAAATTGAGTTCCTATATATTCAAACAAAACTTGAAGGACGATACATTTAATGTTATAGCTTCTAAGAAGAGCAACACAAGGGATCCTATGTATTCGGAAATATTACCATTATCAAGATTTAAAGAATAAAAATGACATTCTCCTTTCATTTTATTTGAACCTTTTTCTGCATGATCCCAGCTACACCTGCATACTAGCTTTTAATTTAATTTTACATTTACCTGAATAATTAAGCTTGACGTAGAGAGATACACGTCACAAAAATCATTTATAAAAGGATTAAATGTTGTGTGCTTTTACCTCTGCTTCACCTCGTACGTTGCATCTTCACACTTCCAACTGTTCGTAACACGTGGCCATCATCCACGACATGAGCGCGATGGTGCCGAGCAGGTTCCCCGCGACAGTTACATGATCAAATTGACAAGCTGCGCTGACCCTGCATTCTCATACGTGGCACTCATCCAACGGTTATTCCCTCTACTCCAACCAAAGCAAAGCAGACCTTCATTTTTATATCTCCTATATAGAGTCACGTATTGAGCAGCGGAGAGAGCCAAAGTTCGAAAAAGAAATCTTATTAAAGAGCCTTAACTGGGTAGCTTAACGCTGTTGCTATCTCTTTTGAGTTTGACAACTCTGAGATTATGGTTTGCTTCTGTTTTCTGGTGGATCAAAGGAGGAAGGTGAAGCGGAGCAAGCCGGTAGCCGGAACCTGCTCCCGGTGCCGATGCAGCGCCAGCGTGGCAGATATGATAACGCAGACAAGATTCTGTTATATTCCATTCTACTGGAAATCTTGGAAGGCCATTATATGCACTTTCTGTGGAGCTATGCTCAAGTCTTACAGATAAAGATGAGGTTTTTTTTTCATAAATTTCTCGCTTCTGCTTCAGATGCAGACCTATGAATTTTCCCTCTTACTTTTTTTTTTTTGTTTGTAATATATTTGCTTATGATTTCTAATTTGTTGGAATGATCAGAGATTTTGTATTCTGAAGAGTGAAAATTTTTTAAGTTTGAACTTTAAAGATTATAGATATATATATTTATGTAATATGTTTATGGAGGATGAATAATTAACAGAAATTCACGATAACATTCTAGAGTACTACAAATTAATATTGATGTCCCCTTTCGTGTTGTCAATTTGACTTTCGTACGTAGTACTTTTGATCACACAGTTATAGCAACCACCAACTTTAACATGTTCGTCTCATTCGTCTACGATCCTTGTTTACTTTTTCTTCTCTTGTATACGAAGTAGTATTGTCTTTTGTTCTGGACATTATAAATTTTGATTCCTTGATACTAAAAGAAATTGCTTTAATTAATTAAATTCTATCTGAATATCAATGAAGAAGATCGGAAAATACGGTGTTATGAATCCGTGTAGTTATGATTTATTTTTAATGCGTGGGACGATGTAGCACCTACCAATATTAATACTGTCTGAAAGTCAATTCTAAAAAAAGGAAACTGTGCCGGTAATGGTATGGTATAGACTATAGAGAGGCAAGCTGCAGGAAAATGTGTGTATAAACTTCAATAAATGAACAAACCAGCTATAGCTAAAAGCATGCATGGGTGGTGTGGAGGTCCAGTAACACTACTAATTGATAACGCTGTGGATAGAAACTCATGATTGACTTTGTAGAGGTATGGAAGAGTGTGGCTAGAAAACGAGGGTGTGCCAAAAGAATTTACTTAAGTACTTTCAGATCAACTGCCCCAGCAGATGCATGGGCCTGACTAAAAGAGACTTTCTTCTTTTCTTCTTTCGTCTAATTTATTTCCTTTTTTTTTTTTTTTAAATCTTCAAATGTTATTTTACGTTTTCATCCCTTTCAAGGCTATTTGGGCTCGGAACCTTGTTTACACTGATGTTGACCCAAAGTTCAGCTAAAGACACAAATAGGCCCACACGTATCTGAATAGAAGCCCGCCCGGGCACATGGGCTGCCTGAAATAAAAGAAGGTTGAATACTGAAAAATAGAGAATCGGTTAAGAAAGAAGAATCTAGTCGAGCTAGGAATGGACATAACCCGAAAGCAAACGGTGACGTGGACGGCTGGAGCATGACGTCAACCACGTGGCGTTAGCAGAGCATTGCATGACAGTCATACGGCCCACCTTTAGTTTATCGTTGCGTCCACGTTCTCGCTATTTTCCCCTTTGCCATTACACCCTCACCACACAAATTTATAAAATTTCATTTTATTTTTTTATAAATTTTCAAAAAAGGAAAATAATTGACCGCAAGTATAATTTCAGAAATAAAAAAACACATATAAATTGAATAATTTGATTAAAAATTATTGCATATAAAACTTTTTTAAAATTATTTATGATTGAGAAAACATCTTAATTATAAAAAAATATCTTAATTATGTCACTATAACATTATTTGTATGATGAATATATATATATATATTGATAGTTGATGAATTTAAATAAAAAGAAAAATCAACGAGAAGATCTCACCAGCGATGATTTCATCATGACAATGGTAGTTGACTTGGGAGTTGAGAGGACAAAAGGAGTGGTTAGATTTGTCTTCAGAAATGAAAAGAAAATAAATCATCGGCTTCATTCACGGTTACGGCCTCAACGTGAATGGCGGTTCCATTATCGTTTACGTTCCTCAAACCCGTTACGTATCTTAAAAATGCCGTTCTGACATTCTTTCTTCGGGATAAAAATTCATTTTATATATAAAAAAACTCATAATTATGCCTTAATTAATAATACCACTTGAGATCATAATGCATGTATATAGCTTTAATTTATCAATGAAGCTCACATCAAAAGAAAAAAAAAATCAATAAAGGGAGCTTTATATTATTTTCCAAATGGTTTAATGAAAAACCCCATGCAAAAAGTTAGATTAATTATTGCCATCAACAGTGACTAGCTTGACGTTATATATCCTTAATAAAAATGTCTTCTGAGCTAAGTTTTTTTACCTTAGGCACGATTTAAGATTGAAGGCACTCTTAATATTAATACTTCTTTAGATGAAAAGGCACTCATGAGTTTTGTGCTGGTCACTATGTTGTCAGTAGAGAACATGGATTAAAGACAAGACAACACGACATTATTTTATTTTTTCAATTATAATTTAATTTTATATTTAAACAAAAATAATTTGAGTATCACTTTGTCAAAACTCAAAAAGCGAAAGGTATAAAAGAAAAGAATAAGCAACTTGATGAATCTGTTGTTGACTTGATAAAATATGATTTGTTTTTTATTTAACGGTTGATACTCAGTAAGAATAATGCAGTCAATTAGACGGAATTTGCGCTGCCACTTGACTGGTGAATTAAACGGCGTTTTCACGAGTTGTGAAGGCATGTGGTTTGAAGAAATTTTATATGGATTGGGATTGGAATAGAATATTTTGAATATGAGAAGGACAGAAGCTGACGGAGACGTTGTTGGTGTTCGAGTTCGAGGCCATGTGCTTCTATGCGGCGGTTATTAAAATATGTCATGTATTAGGTACACACATTAACGTCAATTCGCCAAACGGAACCCTCGTACGGTTGTTGTATCTACTAATTAAGATGCTCCGCCACCGTGTCCTTTTTTTTTTTTTCGTTATTCTATCACTAAGTCGTTTAACGGTCCTTTACGCCGTTAAGAAAGTAACGAGCATTCTTCTGATATGAACATTTTTGTCTTACATGACAAAAAATTGCTCTTATGAAACAAATATTTATTGACATTTTTTTAAAATTATTTTCTACCTAACATAAATACTTACTAATTCAATTTATGTTTAAAAATATCACTATTGATATTTTTTTAAAATTTTAATGTAATTATAATTTTTAATTTAAGTCTAAAATTTTTAATTAAGTTGCAACAACTTAAATATGTTTGTGTCTTTATCACTTGTTAATATGTAGAGCACATTTAAAATTTTTAGATTTGGATTTTTTCTTTTTTTATATTCTTTTCCTTTTTTGGTTTGAAGTTAACATTTTGGCAACTTTCAATGACAGAAATTTTTTGTTTTTTGGTCTGGGTGAAAAATTATGAACGCCGTCAAACAGCCATCAGATTGAGAATCATGCCTGCCCATCTAACTCCGTCAACAAACGGCGTTAACCCTTGCCCTCTACTGTATCTTAAAACCGCGTTAAGGAGGGTCCCAGAGATCGTTGATCCCAGCATAGCAACACCATTTTCTTCCAAGCCTCGACTACGTTTGAAGAAACTTATTAAAATTATATTTACAAATAGAAAAATAAAACACTACGCAAGCAAATCCCTTTGAGAACTAATAACAAAATTTATAGAGCTCAGTTGCAGAATTTCCATGGCGTGGTTTCTACTTGTTTAATTTATTCCGTTCTTTCCAAAGATTCTTTATTTTTTTCTAAAAAAAATATAATATCTTGAGGAACAGCTGGTTTTATGGTAGAATAGCAAGAATTTTTCGAAGTTTCATATCCCTTTTCTTCTTGTGGGGTCCTCCCTTCCCTCTGTAAATGACAGCCTAATCAACAGCCTGGAAAAGGGTGGTTGCAGCCACACTAAAAAGCTAAACTTGATGGCCACCAGTAATGGAATTCATGTAATCTGAACTGGGTCTTTCTCTGTTTTCCAAATCCATTCATTTTGCAGCACATTTTGCTCCTTTGTGAGGTAAGGTCACTCAAAAAAACTCCTATTTTCAGCTCATTTTACGTCAGAAAATTGTAGCAGCTTAGATTAAGACTGTAGTTGAGCACAGTTTCTGTTATTTGCATTGTCTTGTGACGTTAAGCTCGCCGTATTTTTTTCTTTCCTAGCAATAGATTCTGTGCATTGAATTGCTTGTAGATCCGGGATTGCTGCAGGTTTTGTGTGTCTTGGCATTCAGCTGTTTTGGGTATAGGATTTGCAGCGTTTTCCCGGGATCGAGATTTTCACTTCTAAGATTGTAGGAGTGGAGGCAAGGCATATTGCCTGGTTTCTGGGTCGGGTATCCAGAAGCCCGTTTATGGACAGGTGAAGACCCGGAAAACTATAATGGTGAAGATGAGAATAATGAAGTGGGTTCCCTTTGTTTCGGTTGTCTTTCTATTTTTGCTTGATGGGTCGTTTGGCTTATTCGTCCCTTCTGATAATTATCTAATTGCCTGTGGTTCTTCCCAGAACATCACCTTCCAAGGTCGCACTTTTGTTCCTGATTCAGTGCATTCATCCTTGGTATCCAAAACTGGGAATTCTATTGTTGCTAGTTCCAATTCTAATGTCCCTTTTCCAATCTACCAATCAGCTCGAATTTTTACCGAGAAAGCTTCTTATAAATTTGAGATTGAACAAGAAGGTCGGCATTGGGTCCGGCTTTATTTCTTCCCCCTTGCAAACTCTGGCCATGACTTGAATTCTGCTTCATTGACAGTGGTTACTGATGATTTTGTTCTGTTGAACAACTTCACCTTTAGTAACTATAATGGTTCTTATATGTTCAAAGAGTATGCAATCAATGTCACCTCTGATACTTTGACTCTCACCTTCATTCCTAGAAATGGTTCAGTAGTCTTTGTCAATGCAATTGAGGTTGTCTCAGTGCCGGATGAGTTGATTGTTGATCAGGCATTGAGTCTAAACCCGTCAGCCCCTTTCACTGGCCTCTCTGAACTTGCCTTTGAGACTGTTTACCGGTTAAACATGGGGGGTCCTTTGCTCACTGGCCAAAATGACACCCTTGGAAGGACTTGGGAAACTGATCTGAAATACCTCCATGTGAACAGCTCTGTTTTTAATGTTTCTGTAAGCCCAGGGACAATTAAATATCCTGCGGTTCTTACGCCTGAGATAGCACCAAATTGGGTTTATGCCACTGCAGAAACGATGGGGGATGCTAATACAGCTAATTCGAATTTCAATGTTACTTGGGTCTTCCCTGTTGATCCAAGCTTCAACTATTTTATTCGGGTACACTTATGTGATATTGTGAGCAAGTCGCTTAACAATTTAGTTTTTAATCTATACGTAAATGCTGACATAGCTCTTGGAAGTTTTGACCTTTCATCCATAACTGGTGGCTTGGCCGTGCCTTACTACAAGGACTTTGTTTCCAATGCCTCAGCAGATTCCGGGACTTTGACCGTAAGTGTTGGTCCAGATACAATGGCAGACAATACAAATGCAACTATGAATGGGCTTGAGATAATGAAGATCAGCAATGCATTTAAGAGCTTGGATGGGCTTTCTTCAGTTGAGAGTCTCCTTCCCGGTTCATCTTCAGGCAAGCATAAAATAGGAATAATAATTGGTGTTGTTGTAGGAGCTGTAGCTGCCATAGCATTGGTTGGTTTGTGTTATTGCTACTTGATGAGACGCAAGTCAAAGGATACTCAACAAGGTCATTCATGGCTGCCTTTACCCTTGTATGGAAACTCTCAGACCATGACGAAGTCGAAAATGTCTACAACTTCCCAGAAGAGTGGAACCGCAAGCTTCATTTCCTTAGCTTCAACAAATCTTGGACGGTTCTTCAGTTTCCAAGAAATCCTGGATGCAACCAACAAATTTGATGAGAAGCTGCTACTTGGTGTTGGTGGTTTTGGAAGAGTTTATAAGGGAACACTTGAAGATGGGACCAATGTAGCTGTTAAAAGAGGTAACCCCAGATCAGAACAAGGTCTTGCCGAATTCAGAACTGAAATAGAAATGTTATCCAAGCTTCGCCATCGTCATCTTGTGTCTCTTATTGGCTATTGCGATGAGAGGTCTGAAATGATTCTTGTCTATGAATACATGGCTAATGGACCCCTCAGGAGCCATTTGTATGGAACGGACTTGCCACCTCTATCATGGAAGCAGCGACTTGAGATTTGCATTGGAGCAGCAAGGGGCCTTCATTATCTTCACACTGGTGCAGCACAAAGCATAATTCACCGAGATGTGAAGACAACCAACATACTCTTAGATGAGAACTTTGTTGCTAAAGTTGCTGATTTTGGCCTCTCAAAAACTGGTCCTTCCCTTGATCAGACCCACGTGAGCACTGCTGTTAAAGGTAGTTTTGGTTATCTTGATCCCGAATACTTCCGAAGGCAACAGCTCACAGAGAAATCAGATGTGTATTCATTTGGAGTAGTTCTAATGGAAGTATTATGCACAAGACCAGCTTTGAACCCTGTCCTCCCTCGGGAGCAAGTTAATATAGCTGAGTGGGCAATGACCTGGCAGAAAAAGGGCATGCTTGATCAAATCATGGACCAAAATCTGGTTGGGAAGGTGAATCCTGCTTCACTTAAGAAGTTTGGGGAGACAGCCGAGAAGTGCTTGGCTGAGCACGGTGTTGACAGGCCATCCATGGGAGATGTCTTGTGGAATCTTGAATATGCTCTGCAGCTTGAGGAGACCTCATCAGCACTCATGGAACCTGACGATAACAGTACAAACCACATCACTGGAATTCAATTGACTCCACTTGAACCCTTTGATAACAGTGTGAGTATGATTGATGGGGGCAACTCTGGCACAGATGATGATGCAGAAGATGCTGCAACAAGCGCAGTGTTTTCGCAACTGGTAAATCCTCGGGGAAGATGAGTTCTTGTGTATCCATAAATTCCTTCCACTGGCCATCAAGTATATTGGTCATTCTGGTTCTGTGATTAGTTGAAAAGTCCTGATAAGATGAAATGGAGGTTACTATTTCTCATTCTGTTACTTTTTTTAATCCATTTTTTACCCACAATCAATTTACCAATGTAATATAGTTGAGTGATTGGTGCCTATAAGGTCCACAGAAATTGCATGTAAGGTACTTTTAAGATTCTATTGTTCTTTACATATATCAAATAGGAGTTCAGCTACCTCAGTTGTTTTTACACGTTACAATTATGGCCCTCATAAGTTTGTTCTTCAGCTCAAACGGGTTTTTATCTGATTAGTCATTCTAACTGCAGTGTATTTCGTAAAACCATTTCATCAGAACATCTATGATTTAAACAAGCAAAACATTACTTCTAATTTCTTAAACTTAAAATCAGAAATCTAAACACATAATACATTTTTTTTAAAAATAAAAATAAAAATATCAGACGATACAGTATACAACCAATCTCGTGGAATTAACATATTACTGAGTTCCAAACTCATTTTCTGCAAATTATTCCATTCCCACTGTTGGTATCATCACTGCAGTCCAACATGCCATATTCCATCACCGAGTCCTTTTGTTCTGAAGCGTCACCTGCAGAGAATATACAGACACCATAATCTGGTGAAAGAAGTAGTATGGTTCTGTACTTGTCTTCTCCAACTACTGGCATTGCTACTCCTGGCTTTTCTGGGTTTTGAAAATCTGGCTGATAAGTCCTGCCAAAGATTCATTCCATTTTGGAGGACAGACCATAGAATTCAAACTGCACCTCCAAGCAAAACAATCATCACGGGGAATCTGATAGCTATGAACTCTACTGTCTTCTTTTGTCCCAGGCACGACATTGACAGATATCTCAGCAACTTCTGGTTATTCTACATATACAGAACCCAAAGTCAACGTAGTTGCAAAGCTAGTTACTCTACATATATAAACAGAGAGTATGCGCAGCACCGAATTGGATAGCAGAAAAAAAAAACTGTTATCTTCTATATTAGCAAAATTGATGTGATTTCCATACTTCGCTGGGTATCTACTGCTATGAGGTATCTTCTTTCTACATTCATCGTTGACTTCAAAATCATTCTATTTCTTGCGAAATATATCTTGGGTTCTTTACAATAACATTAATTTATTTTGGTTACATAACAGCATGATGTTTAAAAAGCAGACAAAACTCAAAATAAAACAAACATAGCAACACAATCCCACTGAGGAAAAAACAATTAAGCTGATAAATTGGCGAGAAGGGGAGTGATCTGTTGGCGTGGCCTGATCAAAGCAACCAAAGGCTCAAGTCTAGGAAGAGTAAGGCCATCTCCTTCATCCATGTTGAGTTGTTTATCTTCATTTGGCTTCTTCCACTCAAAGCATTGAATGAGAGATCCCAGTGTGAATGCCATGATTCGTTGTGCCAAATTAGCACCAGGGCATTGCCTTCTTCCAGCACCAAACGGAACCATGTTATAGGCTTCACCACCAGCTCCTTGCCCGTTATTCTTCTCAAATCTCTCTGGCATAAACCTCGTTGGCTCCACCCAATTCTTGGGATCTCTATGCAAGGCCCATAAATTCACCATTAGCATTGTGCCCTTTGGTACATGATAACCACTAACAGTGCAATCCTTTGATGATACATGTGGCACTCCAAGTGCACCCGCAGGATACAACCTAAGAGTTTCAAGGATTATGTTTTGCAAGTAGGTCAGTTTTGGTATGTCAGATTCCTCCAAGAGTCGCTCTTGTCCCACATGACTGTCTATCTCTGCCTTCACCTTATTCATTGCTTCTGGATGGTTCAGCAGGTTTGCCAGCGCCCACTCCATCGTAGTGGCCGACGTTTCAGTCCCGGCTGCTAACACTGCCTGCACCATGATTCATGCTTGCATGTTAGTTTATTTGCGCAGTCAATTGTTATACAATATCAGTACATACTAGAATTACCTGTTTTAAAAACACAGAATTAATTATTCCCCATATGGTAACCCGTGTAATAACATAGAAAAGAGAAGCCGATTAAACAAATAATTGATGTAAGTTACTGTTTGACAAATGTGCATATTTAAAAAAAAATTCAAAAATAAATATTTATAGTATCGATATAATTATTGATATAATATATCATAGATAATTAGATAGTGTAGAATTTATTAATCAATTTATCTAATAATTTATGATACACTATATTAGAAATCTAATTTTTTATATATAATTAATATATCAATGCTTTAATCAGCTGATCAAATAAATAAATTTTTAATTACCATAGTAACTCCTTTAATGGTTTCATCAGTGCAGAACTTGGGGTCCGACTCTTGCAGAGACAACATGACATCAATCATGGTCATATCTTTGACTTCGGTAGAGCTTGATGATCTCTTTGTTCGATGTTCTTCAAGAAGGTTCTGAACAAAGTTGTCCAACTTCTTCATCACCTTCCGCATCTTCTTTTCCATCCCAAGGAAATCGATCCGTTGCAGTACCGGGAAAAGATCATTGACACAGGGATTAAGAAGCTCGAAAACATCATCCATTAAACTCTTGAATTCCTGGGCTTCTTGGGACACCACGTCTGTCCCATAATACCTCTTCCCAGATATCATCCTCAACGTGACATCAAAAACAAGGTTTATGAATCTTTGCCTGAGTTCAACTTGCGTCCATTTTCCCTCGGACTTGTCAAACAGTTGCTTTAACAACAGTCGAACCTCGTCTACTCGAGCCGAGGCTAACGTGGCGAGCCGGCTCAATGAGAAAAGCTCCTGGCTTGTGAGCCGGCGGAGGGCACGCCAGTGATCACCGTAGGGTGCAAACCCGATTGTCGTATAGTTGTAGTTGAGGTATTTCCCAGCAAGTGTACGTGGACGGTTGGCAAAAACGACGTCGTTCTTAGTGAAGCATTCTTCCACTGCTGATGGTGAGGAGATGACAAGCACTTTGAGAGTCCCAAAACGGAGAAACATGACTTTGCCGTATTTCTCAGTGAGTTTTTGGAGGCTCCGGTGAATGGGTGACTTCATGAGATGAAGATGACCAATGATCGGTAAGCCTGGAGGGCCAGGTGGCAGCATCTTATTGCGTTTCACTATCAACTTATGGAAACATATCAAGGTTAGCAAAAAACACAAACCAGGAACCAAGCACTCAGATAATTCCATTCTGAATCTTTGATTTGATATGTATATTATTGACACACTGAACTGTATTGCTTTCAGCTCAAGCTATGGTTTTCGTTGTTGTTTCATATATACATATATATACAGAAGACATTATATAGCTGACGATGAGAACAGGGTGACAATGACATAGGTTAATTAATTGGACAGGCGGCTAGCTAATTAATTGATTAATTACAACATATATTAATATTGACTTGGCCCTTGCGTTAATTTCTTGACTGTCAACCCAGTTTGCCTTAACGTTCCTACACTTTGACTTAATGCATGAAACGACGATCAGTCCAAGACTTGAGTGAAAATTTCTTCAGTTTAACCATATTATGTCTTAACGCAGGTTTGAAATTTCATCACAGAATGATGATGTATAACTTGGTATGTATACAAATAATATTTGACCCACTTGTTAATAATTAACCATAAAATCAAATATCATACATATTAATCTAAAGAAGTAAATCAATTGGTAGTCATGTATATGACTATATTGGGTTCTAGATGCAGTGTGGCTCTTCACTTCAAATCTGCTAAGCTAGAATTAAGTTTGTCTTCTTCCTTTTCTTGCCTTTGTTTTCCAGGAAAAGGTCAACCATGGCCAAAAAGATAAAAGGAAAAAGATATATAGAGGATCAACTCTTTTCTTTTAAAATTCATTTACAATATTTTATGAGATGCATGGTGGCAGTCACCAAGGAACAGCAGGCGCGCACGAAAGAACTAACTTCATCTATGGAACAACATTAGTTTGTCACTTTTCTCTGATAATACACAGGCTACATTTGGGTTAATTGCCAAAATAAGTAAGTGTTTTGAGTTCTATATATGTGGTTTTTTCTTTTTTTATTTATTTCATGAGAGTATCAAACTCAAACCTACTAAATATTTTTCAAACTCCTCCGCTAAATCACACCTAAGTGTTTTCCTAGGGAATGGGATCTATATTCTAAGTTAAACAATCGGAATTAGCTTAACTGATGGGTGCCTAGTTCTGCAATTAATTATATTAGTCAGAGTCAGGCCATGACCAAAGATGGGCGGCCCCTAGTTTAGGTTATGGTGGCATGGTTGATGTCCTTCTAGAATTACTTAGTTTATTAGAAAATTGGAGATAACATATATAATACCAAACGCAATAATCAGAACATAAATCATGAAATATAAACATAAAAAAGGCTCAAACATAATAATCTGAGGTTTAGTTCAGCCAACCATAGCTGTGTCCAGAAAGAAACACAGAAAAAGTCTGAGAAAGTTGAAAGAAAAATTGCCAAATAAAAAGCTCAAAATACTAGTAAAGCTACTAAAGAAAGCAGCAATGCAAAGACCTACGCGTCCACGTTTTGCACAAAATCAGTGCAAAGACGGCAAGTGCACTCCAGGTACCGGCACTTATAACAGCCAAGACACACGCAGGCGAAGCAACCCTGGCAGCGTAATTGACGAGGACAGCCCCTGTAAGCTTTCCGACTAGCACGCTCATCGGCTTCTTTGCATGTTATACTGCACCATGAAAATCCCCACATCCATCAACATATGTACAATCTGAATGCACTTCAAATTTTCACGACAAAGAAATTCTTTCAAATCTTAATGCCAATGATGTTTGTCGATAAACCTAGACATACTTTGGTTTCTTTTGCTACAAGTTTCAGGGTCAAAACACAATTTTGAGAAGAGATAGATGTGCAATGCAAACAAAGATCTTTTCTTTGATATCCCTTCTTTCTTTTGAAAAAATTACAGACAAAAGATTAATTTTTAGAAGTTTGGTATCAAGTAGGCATAGTTATGAGGAACTTACTTATGTCCAGGCCAATCCGAACACTTCCAATTTTCATTTATGGCTGCGTCATGGTATAACTTGCATTCTTCCTTGTTCCGAAGCTGGAATCTGCGTTCTTTGTTACACAATGAGCAGTGAACAAACTCATCTCGATGAAATTTGCGTTTGCGGCTGCCAACACTGGTCGCATTGTCTGCATTTGCTGCGGGTGCATAATATTTGAACAGAGCGCTTCTAAGAAGCGGTATCTTCTTGCCCCCTGTCTGAATCCATATATTGTATTGCCACCTCTTACTACCTCCTTTTTCCGTGTGTTTCTCAAATTCATCCGGTGTTAACTTTACTGATCATAACCATAAAACATACCACTATTAGTATTATCATTTATTTTATAAACCATTACTACTTTCTAATCAAACTACCATAAATGTATCAAATAAAAACCCTAAACCTGTGCAGATGTTCTACCATTGAAATTTATATCAGTAGCAGAGAAAGATAGAACATAAAAAAATGAGATTTATATATATAAATCCACTTTTTTCATGTCAGAGATTTCAAGAGGAAATAATTTGTTATCTACGATATGTGAGTAATGATACATATACTCAAGATAACATTTTTTTTTTTAATTATTTTTCATAATGCGTCTTCTTCTTTGGTAATTTTTTTTTAAAAAAAATAACTAAATAATATTTACATCATTATTTCATAATTATTTTATTCAATTAAAAATAATGAAACAAAACATAACATAATGTGTGAGAAAAATCTTGTTTCTGATTACTCCAAAAATAAACAACACCAATTACCCAAATACTGTATAAAGAAATGAAGAGATGAGATCATGCAGTGGAAAGTCATACAAGACAATGTTTAATTTGATGATAAAAAGAGAGGGAAACTTGCCTTTAGTGCAGCCAACAAAACATTGACAGTCGATGGAAAATTTGCCAGTGGCATCCACTCTTAGCCTTCCCCCAAAATCTCCGTACTTTTTGAGTGTGCAGCCACAATCAACTTTTATAAAATCAGCTCCTCTTTCATAACCTTCTATCAACTGCAGCCCCTCGTCATTAAACATTTCACAAACTTCCCTTCGGTCAACTTTCTCAGTTTTTATTGCTCTTCGGTTCACTTTCTTATCACTTCTTACTTCTCTTCGGTCCACTTTCTCAGTTTTTATTGCTCTTCGGTTCACTTTCTTATCACTTTTTACTTCTCTTCGGTCCAATTCCTCACTCTTTACAGCTCTTAGGTTCACCTTCTCACTTTTGGTTGCTCTTCGGTCCACTCTCTCACCTTTCACTGCTCTTGCTGTTTCTGCAGTTTAGCCCATCACAAAAATAATGCCACGAAAATGAAGAGAATATACGAATGAGAAAGTAAACTGGATAACAGAGTTTTCTTTGTAAACACTTTTTAAAGTAGCATGCAAGTGCAACAGAATATATATAGCAAAGCTCAATGGACACATCAAGTGCAGAAAACAAGACCTGTAAAAACCAGAAAACTGAAGGCTTTTGGCAGGTCATGATAAAAACGCATGAAAATTGCATAAATTATATATTGGAAATAGTAATTTGAACTTGATGAGTCACTTATAATTAGACTCATAAGTTTTTCTAGGTGCCTTTCTACTGATTAGAGATTGTATGAATTAGGCTTTTAGTTTTCTGGTCATTTTATTTGTTAAAAGTTAATGTTGGAGAGGTCAGAAGCCTCTAATTTATAGTAAATAGGAATGTTACATTTTCCATGAGATTTATACCTGTTCGAGATGAGAGAGCAGTAATTAGTAGATTGCTATCAATAAGTACCACTCTTAAAGGGATGTTTTACCTTTATGTTATTGAGAATCTGGGATTCATCAACACATGATCGATAAACTAAACTTTCTACTAAATCACGCATTAAGTATAACTTAATTAACAATCACAGCTAAGATTCCAAAGCAAAACTATTCAATGTTTCACACAAATAGACGAGACACATTTTCGTTTCAGTTTGACATAATTTAATATTCGTTTATTTTGAAGTCAGCTTAATTATGTGGAACTTAATTTTTCTGTATAAAAAAAAAAGAAAATGGATAAGGGAAGTGAAAGAAAAAACATGGCTATGATGAGAATACCTATTATATGTTGACAAAGAAGGCCATAAAATTTTTGCAATATTAGAACTCTCTTGTAAACATAAGATAAACAATTTTCATGTGCCAAATAGAGCACATGACAAAACAGTTTTCGTTGACTGAGATATTTTTTTCTACAATCAGCAAATTAAATGGGAAAATATATAAGGAAAGGTTTTCTTTTTTTATGTTTTTGGTTTGCAAGAAAGGATTTTCTGTATAATGATTGCGTCTAAGGAATTATTAGATTAATTAACTTGAGTCTTCTAACAAAAAAATAATAATAAAATAAAATCCAGCTAGATATACTGAACCAAAGAGATTATTGTTTTACGGTTCATTAAGTGATTTGTTAAGTCACCAATTTGACTATGAAATTTTTAAAAATTTAAAATATATATAATTTAAGAATTATAATTAAACTGGATCAATTGTCGAATTTCCAGTTTAACCCAATTTGACTTGTCAGTTCTATTAATTATCTGCATTTTTATCGAGTTGATTGTATAAATGACCCAAAGCTCTAATTTGAACCAATTTCATGCCTAGATCTCATGTCAACTGGTTAAACCAACCTTGTTAATCTAAGTTTCTAACCTAAAATTGTATATCATCAAATTTTTCTTATATTAAGTGATAATTTTATAAATGATTTAACGAAATCATGTACAAAAATTAGACCCCCTCAACGAAAATGACAAATTACAATGCATCAAAGCATGCTTCTATGGTAGAATTGTAGTGACTTTTTTGTTAAAAAAAAATAATAATAAAATAAAAATGGAGTGCTATGAATACTCCAAAGTCAACAAAGAGGAAAAAGTATAATTCAATATAAGCATGAATTTGCAAGATTAGAAAAAAGAAAAAAAAAAAAAAATCATTGATAGGCATGACATTTATCAGCAATAATTTTTTTGTTTTGGATGATTTATAAGAAAAATGAATCTATGAAAGATTACTAAAACTTACTTGGTGCCATTCTTTGGTGAAATTGAACTCTTTTCCACTGACTCGAGTACTTAATCTATCCTCGATCTGTCTTTCTCTGTCGATGCTCTGTTTTTTTCTCTGAATGTTTGTTTCAGAGATTTGGTTCTTTATATAATCGAAATATAATTGAGAAGAATAAATGAAATTATTTTAAATAGAAACGGAAATAATTATAATTTCTTCTTTTAAAAAAATGGAGGCTAATGTATTTGAGAATTTACTTCCCAATGTGCATGTATTTGGAGATTTTTTTTTTCTTAATTCGCTAGACAACAAATTATGATTAGTTGCTCTCTTAGCATGAAGTCCAAGTGTACAAAAAAGTATATAACGTTCCAATAACTGGCGCTATTCAAGTGATTGATTTTTGAAATGTGGTCAGATACATTATTCGAACTCTTTCTTTTATATTTTTTATAAAATAATAATAAAATATAGTCAAAGATCATGAATTTCACTGATTTAAAAAAAAATTAAATAAATTAAATTAAGAAAGTTCAGTTATTGATTCCCTAATTAATTAATATGGGTTACTTTAAGGCCAAAATAGATAACTTTATAGGAGTTTTAGAGAAATGGTAACAAAATGCAATATTCATTGGTCATTGAACTGTCATATAAATACACAATGCAGTGAGGTTTGTTACAACAGAAGATATATTTAAAATTTAAATTATATACACATATAACAGTTGTTGATAACCTAAAGAATATGTGATAATCACTAGACTTGGTCATGATGACGTGGAACCCTTAACACGCCCCTGCAAGATGGACGAGTAGTCTGGGAGACCAATCTTGGAAGAGAATTGGTAGTGCTTGGTGGAGGCGAGAGGCTTGGTAAGAAGATCAGCAAGTTTGGCAGAAGAAAGAACATGTTGTACAGTGAGCTGTTTAGATACCACCTTTTTTCTGACAAAATGATAATCCAAAGCCAAGCGTTTCATTTTGGAGTGAAAAAGAGGATTTGCACAAGCATAAGTGGCAGCAATGTTGTCCGTGAGAACTGGTGGAGGCTGAGGAGAAGGAAGACCAAGATCATTCAGTGTGTAAGCCAGCACAATTCTGCTGTAGTAGAGGCAATGGCACGATATTCAGCCTCAGGGGAAGAGCGAGCAACAGTTCTCTGCTTGCGAGAGGGCCAAGAGATGGGATTCTTATCAAGGTAGGCAATATAAGCAGAGGTAGAGTGACGGTTAGAGAGATCACCACCCCAATTGGCATCACAGTAAGCATGAAAGATACACTAGAGCCACGTGATAAGATAAGACCATAATTAAGGGTACCTTTGAGATGCCAGAGGAGACGCTTGAGTGCAGTAAGATGAACATGTGTTGGAGCTTTCATAAATTGAGAAAGTTTGTTGATGCAAAAGGCTACATCCAGACATGTAAGATTCAAGTATTGCAAGGAACCAATGATGTGTCGATATAATGTCGCATCTGCCATTGGGGACCCATTAGAAGGCACCAAAGCCAGAGATGTGGACGTTGGTCTTTGAACAGGTTTTGAACCAGCCATATCAAACCGGCGAAGTAAGTCCCTCAAATATTTATGTTGAGATAAAATGAGACCAGATGAAGTAGGAAGAAACTCCATACCCAAGACACCAAAGATCTTTCAATGAAAACTTCTGAGCCAGCGCTTGTTGAAAGGAAGACAAAAAGGCATTGGAATTACCTGTTAAAAGTAAGTCATCCACATACACAGGAAAATAAGCAATTACAGAACCATGATGATAGATAAATAGAGAGGCATCCGAATGTGATTTGTGAAAACCGTAGTGAAGTAAGAAACTGCACAACTCTTGATACCAGGCTCGAGGAGCCTGTTTTAAGCCATAAATGGCTTTCTTGAAGCGGCAAACATGCTTGGGAAATTGGGGATGAAGGAAGCCAGGGGGCCGGTGCGTATAGATGACTTCCTGGAGAGTGCCATGCAAAAAAGCGTTGGTCACATCCATTTGTTTGAGGTTCCAACCTTGGGAGAGTGCTATAGAGAGCACAATTTTGATTGTTTGGGATGAATCACAAGGCTAAAAGGGTCGAAGTAATCAACACCGTATTGTTGATGGAAGCCCTTTGCCAATAATCTTGTTTTATAACGAACAATCGATCCATCGAAATTGTGCTTGAAGCGAAACACCCATTTACATCCAATAGTAGGGACTCGAGAAGAAGGCGGCACCAACTCGCATGTACCATTTTTCATCAAGGCCATGAATTCTTCTGACATGGCATATCTCCAGTGGAGAGACTTTAAGGCTTGGCTAACACAAGTAGGCTCAGGATCAGTGGGAAGAGGATGTTTTGTACTGAAGAACGCTCTCTTTGGTTTAAATATGTTACTTTTAGAGCGAATGATCATAGAGTGAGTGTTGGTGGACTCACGGTGGGACACAGGCAGATTAGTTGATGATGGTTGTGGTGCAGTAGAGGCAGAAGTTGGGGATGAGGTGTCGTTTAAAGGCGATGTAGAGCGTGGAACAAGAGGTAAGTATTCTCAATTAAGGATATGGGTTCCAGGGAGGATAAGGTTGGAGGATTTTTGTTGGTGCTGTTGATAAAGATGAATTAAAATGATTTGAAGTTGAAGTTCCCGTGGGATAAGGGCTGGCGAGAGATGTAGTGGTGTAAGGTTGTGTAAGCAAGGAAAACAAATACACCCAAAAACCTATGATTTTTGAAGGTTGGGTGACCGATTGTAAAGTTTGTGAAAAGGAGTGTCAAAGTTAAGTGATGCGGAAGGGAGTCTATTAAGGGCATAAGTCCAAAATTTGTATGGTAATGATGCGTGAAGAAGGAGAGTTCTTGTAGTTTCGATTAAGTGTCGATGTTTTCGTTTGGCCAAGCCATTTTGTTTAGGTGTATTTGGTGGAGTTGTGAGGTGTTGAATGCCATTTTCAGAAAGAAAAGATCTCAGAACAATGTATTCACCATCATTGTCAGAATATAAGGTATGAGTGGACTGATTAAATTTATTATGAATCATAACAAAAAAGGATTTAAAAAAAAAAAAAAAAACGACATTGGATTTATTTTTCATAGTATATATCGAGACGAATGACTAAAATGGTCAATGAATAAAACATAATAAGAAAAACCATCAAATGACTGAACAGAAGCAGGTCCTCATACATCACTATAAACTAACTGGAAAAGGCCTAGTACTAGACAAACTAGAAGAAAAGAAAGGCTGCTTATGACTTTTGCAGCTTTGACAAGAAGAACAAACAAAATCTGTGAAAGAACTAATTGGCAAAGAATGACTCCGAAGAACTTGATGAAGAGACCGTTGGTTTGGATGCCCAAGACGTGCATGCCAAAGCTGAGAAGTGTCATGGATTGCAGCTAATGCATGAGGTGAATGACGCTGACTACTTACACTAGCTGGGAGGCGATATGTGTGGTGATCATTCGGCCCTTGAAGTAGAGTGTGCCCCGTTTTCAGGTACTTCTTGGTGAAATGAGGAGGAAAAAATTCAAAGGAAACTTTATTAGAATGACATAATTGGGAAACTGAGAGCGAATTGTTTGACATATTTGGCACACAGAATATTTTGTAAGTGAAGTGGACGTGCAGTGTGAGGTAAAAGTGTGGTTGAGCTATGGTGAGAGATAGATAAACATGTTCCATCGCCGACGAGAACTTGGTCCTTGCCGGAATAATCAGAGTACAATGACAAGTTTGAGAAATCATTTGTGATATGGTGACTTGCACCAGAGTCGATAATCCATGGTGCATTAGGTGTCGGATGGTTGGTGGCAAAATTGACGGAGGGAGAACGTTCTTCAGGCCAACCAAAAATCTGAAAACAAGTCTTGGCTGTGTGTCCAGGTTTTTCACAAAATTGACAGATAGCGGAGGTGTTTCTGCGGGTGTTGTGATTATCAGAAGAGCAAGGATAGCGAGAATTCTTACTGTCAAAATTGGCGGAGTCTCTAGTAGAGGATGAACGTAACCTGTTAAGAGTTCTAGTGATATCTCTTGGCAACATTAGCTGTTGCAATGGGAATGTCAGAAGGTGAAGTTTCTGACTTCTTGAGATACCGTTCAAAGTCTGTCAATTTTTCATGAAGATCCTTGAATGAAAGTGGTACATCACGAACCTGAAGTGCTGCAGTTATCTCCTTAAAATCAGGTCCTAATCCGCCGAGTGCATAAATGACGAGATCCAGATCATCTAATGGATGTCCGATGAGTGCAAGTTCATCCGCTTCTGTTTGTATCTCATGCAGATAATCTGAGACAAAGTTGGATCCTTTTGTGAGATGTGCTAGCTTGTCCTTGAGAGAGAGAACCCGTGATCTGGATTTGTTTGCATACAAAGTAGCAAGAGTCGACCAAGCGGACGATGATTTTGCTTCTGCCAAGGCTGCCTCGGAAACTCTAGTAACAAGGTTTTCGTTTAAGGAAGCTATAATGGCACTAGTAATATGTTGACAAAATGTTATAATTAATTATCGAATGTAGGCTTTATCTTACTTGACTGGCCTCCCTCTTGTTATCAAATGCCTGCATCTTGACTTATTTCTTTCACTACTATCTTTCTGATTCAATTTCTAGTCAGAGTGAGTCACACAACTTTTCAAAAGAAGTTGTGTCCACTTTAATGGTTTTTTTCATTAAAAAAGACTAGTATATTTTAGAGATTTAGTTCTTCATATAATCAAAATATAACATACAAGATTAAATGAAATTATTTTAAATAGAAATAGGAATAATTATCAATTTCTCTTTTTTAAAAAAGAAAATGGAGCATGATACTTTGAGTACTGTCTTCCCAACTTGCATGCATTTGAATTTATTTTTCCTTTGTTTGCTAGACAACAAATTATGTTAAGTCGCTTTCTTAGAGTGTACAAAAAAAGTATTTAATGTTCAAATAAAAGGTACTATTCACGTGACCGACTTTCAAAATATGGTGAGGTATATTAATATGAATTTTTTTTATCCATTTTATAAAAAGTAATAATAATAATAATAAGACTGAGTTAAAGATCATCAATTTTACTGATTTAAAAAAAATTAAATAAATTAAATTAAGAAAGTTTAGTTATTGATTCCCTAATTAGTAATGTCAAACAAGGAAGTATTATTTTGGCGTAACGGTGCAACCTTAGAGATACTTTTGTATTTCGAGATTAAAGCCAGCTCTTTCTCTACTCACTTAAACTAGTATAAAAAAATTCACTTAACTAAAGGAAACAAACTGAACCAAATTAAGAGTCTGATTTTCAGGAACTTGTCGTAGTCAAGTGTTCTACGTCTTACTGAAATTCATACACTATATTGCGGTTTTCTAGAAGGACGGAACAAATCAGATTACTTTGTTGTCCTGTCTTACTTATATGTCGTTTTTGTTAGTTGTGACTCTCACTCTCTAGTAACTTGTGTGTTCATGGAATCTTCACTTTATCACACTCTCATTTGAATGTAAAGATATGGGAAAGAAAGAGCTGCCAAACTGGCATAACTAGTTTTTTAAGTACACAATACTAGGCATAGCTTATCAGTTGATGAGTCTCTGAAATTGTTCTATGACTTTCTAACCCATGTTACTTTCACTCTATGACGTAAACATGGACAGATGCAGAACCCTGACTGCTCCGTCATGGTGGATAATTGCTATGGTGAATTTGTGGAAAGCATTGAACCTCCTATGATAACATGTAACACACTTCACATTGTTTTCTTCCAGGGATATATAATATATCAAACCAGTTGCTGGTACTACTCCTGGATATGCATCAGAGGTCTGGTCAGATTTAGTTTTACATACGAATTCATGATGTTTTGGACAATAAAGCTTTTTTGTCATGTCCTAGAAGATATTAACAAGTACTTCTTTTATGTCAATCCCAGGTGATTTTTGCTGATGGAACATTCATTGATGGAAGTATTAATGAGCTTTCATGTGATGGGTCACTTAGAGAGTTATTTGTTGTATTATGCTAAGTATGTTCATTTGCATTCGATAGTCCACCCATCATCATATTTGATTTATTATTATTATTTTTTTTTTTGGAGTTAAGTAATGTAAGATTACTTGTTCATTCAATTAGAATATATCTCTAATAAATATTTCTCTGATCATTAACGAAATTTAAGTTTTTGGAATGTGTGTTACATAATTCTTCATATTGGATAATACAATAGTATGATATTTATTAAACAAGCAACAAATCGATTATCTTTTGACTTTCCTTCGTTTGCTTCATTTGGTTACTCGGAAAATCACCAGAAAAGAAAGTTGAGGGAACCTTTGAATCTCACTAAAGACGCCATTCCAACTGCTAACTTCTTGTAAGTTTCTAAAATATAAACTTCTTGTAAGTTTCTAATATATAAACTTCTTTATTCCTTTTTTCAGATTTCTCAGTAATTGTCGACCATGACACTCTTCCATTTTGCCTCTTTCACAAATAATTGCAGACTCTTTACAGATAAATAGTTTGTTTGATTATATCAGTTATTCGTAGTGGCCATTGTTGAACATGGATGTTCTCTCTTAACTGTTTACATAGAATTCATAGTTACAAAAAGGTTTATGTATCATATCAAATTCCTAGGTTTTTTCTCTTTAAGATTTTGTCTTTTGTTCAGCTTAGATGCCTCAAATAACCTTTGTCATGGCCAAATATGAAATACCATGATTTTTTTTCAGCGGAGACAATTACGATGAATCCTGAAGAGCTCATTTTGCTGGGATCAACTATCTGTGTCATGCTAACAGTGCACTTCTCCATGAAGCTACTGTCGGAACATGTTCTAAACTGGGAGAATCCAAAGGAGCAGAAAGCCGTAGTAGTAATCACCCTTATGGCCCCAATATATGTTATAGGCTCCTATGTTGGTTTGATAAAATTTCTTCGGCAGCAAAGCTTTCTTCACATTGTTAGACTCTGTTAAAGAATGCTATGAAGCTCTGGACCAATTTTATGCCTAGATCTCATGTCAACTGGTCAAGGATTTAACAAAATTATATACAAAAATTAGACCCCCTCAACAAAAATGACAAATTACAATGCATCAAAGCATGCTTATATGGTTGAATTATAGTAACTGAATATATTATTTTATTATCTAAGATACGCAGTATTTTTTTTTTTTAAAAAAAAAAAGGAATAAAAATGGATGAATACTCCAAAGTCAACAAAGAGGAAAAAGTATAATTCAATATATGCATGAATTTGCTAGAAAAAAGAAAAAAAAAATCATTGATATGCATGACATTTATCAGCAATAATTTTTTTTTGATGATTTATAAGAAAAACTAATCTATGAAAGATTCCTAAAACTTACTTGGTGTCATTCTTTGGTGAAATTGAACTCTTTTTCACTAGCTTGAGTACTTAATATACCCTCGATCTGTCTTTCTCTGTCGATACTCTGTCTTTCTCTGTCGATGTTTTGTATTTCTCTCTAAATGTTTATTTCAAAGATTTGATTCTTTATATAATTGAGAAGAATAAATGAAATTATTTTAAATAAAAACATAAATAATTATTATTTCTTCTTTTTTAAAAAAATGGAGGCTAATGTATTTGAGAATTTACTTCCCAATATGCATGCATTTGGAAATATATTTTTTTCTTAATTCCCTAGACAATAAATTATGGTTAGTTGCTCTCTTAGCATGAAGTCCAAGTGTACAAAAAAGTATATAACATTTTAATAACTAACGCTATTTAAGTGATTGACTTTGAAAATGCGGTTAGATATATTATTTGAACTCTTTCTTTAATTTTTTTTTTATAAAAAATAATAATATAATAATAAAATAGAGTCAAAAATAATGAATTTCACTAACTCAAAAAAGATTTAAATAAAATAAATTGAGAAAGTTCGGTTATTGATTCCCTAACAAGCGAGCTTTCATGTGATGGGCCACTTAGAGAGCCATTTGCTATATTCTGCCAAGTATGTTCATTTGCATCTGATAGTTCACCATATTTGAGTTATTATTTTTTTTTGAGGAACTTATTCATTCAATTGGAATATATTTCTAATAAATATTTCTCCGATCATTAACGAGATTCAAGTTTTTAGAATGCGTGTTACATAGTTTTTCATATTGGATAATACAATAATATGATATTCATTAAACAAGCAACAGATCGATTATTTTTTAACTATCCCTCGTGGGCTTCACGACAAATTTTTGTTGGCATTAATAATAATTTCATGTTTCACAACTTATACTAAGTTCGTTACCAACAGGTGATAGCCAAGTTCTTGGCTTTAATATACAGTTACTTGAACATATCTTTGAGTAAGAACTTGGTGCCAGACGAAATCAAGGGAAGAGAGATTCGCCATTCATTTCTTATGACTCTATTTCAGGTAGGACCATCAGCAATTCAAACGCTCTAGTCCATGCTACTGTATCATACCTAATACATCAATTAAGGGACATAGATCCTCTAACATTGAAGCGGGAACTGCGCTGTGCAGTCAATCCAAATACACTTCCGAATTTGACTAAATCTGGAAGTGTAATAACAGAACTACAGATAACTGTAGAGACACAAATGCAGGGGATCCGTTTCTATCAGTTAAGCTAATTACACTATATAAGGGTGATTTGTAACTCATCGTGGCCATTGTATGTAGCCTAGCACTGCTCATCTGAACCAAAACACTCTAAAGCTTCTCAAATATTGGACTTGGCAATTTGTTGCGGTTCGCCCTGTGTGCTCCATCTTGATGATAACTCTGCAGTATCTTGCAGTATACCAGTTGGATCAGCTGGACATTCCCAATCATTCTTAACATTTCAGTATCACTGGCACTGTATTCTCTAGTTCTCTTCTACCATGTGTTTTCAAAAGAATTGGAGCCTCACCAGCCTCTTGCCAAGTTTTTGTGTACAAAAGGGATTGTCTTTTTTTGCTTTTGGCAGGTAGTTTCCAGTGCTCTACCTTGATATTTTGAACCATCATAGTTTATTATCCAAGTGAAATAACACTATGCAGCTTCTTGTTTGCTTAACTTATGCAGGGAATTTGTGCTTGAGATCTTGGCAGATGTGGGAATTATCCGATCCCGTTATTGGTGGCTCGATGTGGAGCATATTGAGGAAGGTTATCAGAACATGTTGGTCTGTGTTGAAATGGTTTTCTTCTCGGTTTATCAGCAATATGATTACAGTGCTGCACCATACAGAGTTGATAACAAAAGCAGTGTACCTTCAGACAAAAAGAAACAGTGATTCTAGTTAACATCCTCAATCTTTGTATTGTTGAATCGGATGATATGATCTTGCCAAGAAACTAAAGACCATTCGTTCTAAAAATTTAATAAAGCCAAACGGTTGCTCTAGTTTTGTAACTCATTTTTAATCTTGCCTTTTAGTGTTGTTTTGGTACAAACCGGGAGTTATGTATCAAATAATCAAATTTGAGTATTATAAAAATAGTAAAATTCTTTTTATTAAGTTTTTATGTAAATATATTTTTAAAGTTTGAAATATATATTAACTCATTTTTTTTATTTCTTTATATTATATCATAAAATTTACGGAAGCTCCGTCATTAATGATCAATTTAACTTCATATCATCACAAAAAAAAAAAAAAAAATGAACTTTATATCATAATTCTATTTTTGAGAGGATTATATCAAAATTTTCACTAATTCATGTCCACTCACTATATATTGGTTAAAGCCATAGGTTTCATCGTACTTGTTGACACATATATGCCACATGTAATGACGACGGAGGAACATGTTTCATGGAGATGGTGAGCTGACGGCCCGTTATATAACGCCGTCGTTTACCAGGCCAAATTTATTCCCAGCACCTTCTCCCTCAACCCTGGAATTTTCTTCTACTTTCTTCAGTATCCTCGCCTCTCCTCAGACGCACCTGCAGACACAGAAGAAAATGGCGGCATGGGCAGCTGCAGCTCGCCAAGCCTCGAATCTGGCTCGGCTTTCCTCGCCCAAATCGGCTTCCGGTGCTCATGCGACTTCTCTCGTTCAACGGCGTGGTATGGCTGGCGGTGGAGGTATTCATATTCTTCTTTCACATTTTCCCTTTATCGCCAATCCTAGCTTCACTTGGCTTATCTTTGCCCTTTTTTCTGGTGATTTTTTCTTTGGTGAATTACTTCACTGATCTTTAGTTACTTTGCATGAATCGCGTTACAGTTGCTTTTTCTCATGTCATGAAATTGTATACTGAAACAAAAGGCTCAATTTATGATCTTGTGATGCCCCTAGTTTGATTTTTATTCGTAGTATTAGAAACCCGATCTCAGAGTTCTCCTGTTTATTCACTCCTTCCCTGTTATCACTGGCATTGCATCACTTTGAAATATAAGATGCAATTATTGCAATACACGTAAAGCTGCAGTTCAATTTATGATACTGCAAAATAGCAAAATCATCATTGATCGTACAGCGTTGTAGAAGCTGCGTGTTAAATGTTGGAATGATGCTATGCATGCGATTCTAATTTTTGACTAGAAGAAGAAGAAGAAGAAGAATCAAGGGAATGTTCAAGTAGTTTTTTTCCTTGGAGAAAATGTGTATTGAAGCTTGTAGTTTTTGTGGAGAGAACATTTTAGAGTTTACTGTGTCAGACTTAGAGGTAGAGTTAAAGTGGCCTTATAGTGGTAGTTAATGTGCTAGAAAAGGCTTAAATTGAACGAACTATTGCTGAATGTGTCTTGATTATTTAAGTGAATTCATTTTTCTTTGATTCCTTGCAGATCATCATGGACCATCAAAGGTGAACATTTGGGAGGATCCATTGAGTCCATCGAAGTGGAAGGAAGAGCATGTGAGTCTTGTTTATGGTTTTCAAAGCTTAGTACAGGATTTTCTGAGATTTAGGGCTGGATCGTTTATGATATTTTTGAGACTGTAGTGCTTTAGAATATGCTTCATCGTATTTGTGCTATTTCTCAACTGGCTTTTTGAGGAGGGCCTGCTCTGTAACTTAAAACAGTCTGTGTAGAAATGTATAGAAATACACTGATGCTAGAGTTAAAACGTTTAATGCATAGAAATAAATTGATGCTACAAATTTGCTGACCATTGGCAAGGAAGAGATTTGACTAATGGGACTCATGCACAAAAATTTGTCACCTAATGACGATCACTTATATTTTTTTAATGCTAGAACCTGAAACAGTTAACTGAATCTTGTGCTTTGTATTTGCAGTTTGTTATTGTTTCTTTAGCTGGATGGGGTGCATTCATCTATGGGGGTTACAAGTTTTTCACTAGGGGAAACGGCAAGAAGGAAGAGGTACGTTACCCTTATCTTCATATTTAATAGGATATTTGAGTTTTATGGCTACTTCCTATAGTATACGGATCACAAGGAACATTTACTGCATTATTCTCATACTTTGCTTGATTAAGTCTATCCTTATGTCGTTTTAGACTGTTAATACAATAAGCAATAGCAACGGATATAAGATGTCTTGTGTTGATACAGTTGTTAAGAGGTTAATTCATAATTATACATATTGACGACTGTTTGTGGGTTAGAAATACTAGCTCTGGTTGCTGTTTTATTATACGAGATAAATAAATATAGATTTCTATTACAAGTTCTATTTTGTCATGTCAATTTGCAGAAAGTTGGAGAAGCACCACAGAAGGCTTGAAGTTGTTCTGATATTTCTGTGTAACGAGACTCGCCAGTTTCATGCTGTTTGTTGATGTGCATGAGTGGTGAAGAATTGGACTAGGAATAATTCCACCTTTGGCTATTTTGCTGTAGTTTCTTGCAACGTATTCATAATATTGTTTTGGAGAGAAAGTTCACGCATTTGCTGAGCTGTTATAGCTAGTTTGTAATTCTGATCTAAATTGAGTCCAGTTGAATAAATCAAATTAGAAGGGAGTGATGGTTCTTTAAACATTTTATGTGATGTGAAAATTCTTGAATACAAACTAAAATGTTGAAAACCAACATTTAAACTTACATTGATATAAAGGAAAGCTAAATTCACCTTAGCAGCAAGGACAAAATTTCAATCATCTCGTCAGGAAATCCAAATTTTAGTTTCACCTATATTTTTGCTTCATAGAACTGAGAAGACAGGTGTGTAAGGCAGCAAAAAATAACTCCGACCAATATAATAGAGAGGTGCGTCATGAAAAACATCACTGTCAAAACTTATATGACAATTGGAATATTGACTGTCTTCACCATACTACTTTAAAATGTTACAGTAATTGAGCATTTGTTCATTCCAATACAATGAGAAATGCATGTGGTAGCAGCCTCTTAAACTGAAAGAGTTTATCTTTGGGCCATTCATCTTGAAAATGTAATCCAAGAAAAGCAGCAAAATGAGAACCGTGATTCTCAGAACACAGCAGACAGCAAAAATATTATCCACATAAACATCTCTTCCTGATATTGCCACTCATCCTGAAAAAGCAATTTAGCAAAGATATTTGGGGGTAAGACAGAATAGCCAGAATATCATCCTTTGGCCATCGCTGAATATCAATGTCAATATGTCATGCTTATCTGTGGAAACTATGACCAAGAATTTGCACATGAAAATTGCTCATAGTTTATCAAATTATGTTTTTTGATAAAATTAGGATCCAATGCCATCACTTAAATCATCTAATCATGACCCAACAATAAGACAGATTGTAAGTACCAACTTCAAATGACAACTACTTATTAGCATTGACAATATATATCAGCACCGTTTGCAAAAAGGACTAGTTTTGCAATTCAGCAATAGAATTTATTGTAAAGTCAATCGTATACATGAAAAAAAGTTTCGAAACCCTTTTCATCCCGAAATTTGCAAGTCTTGAAAACTATCACAGATTGTATTCTTAATAAAACGTACCACAATATTTATTTACTTTTTTTCTATTTCATGCAACAGTTCAAAAGTTTGAGTGCTCAATGCCTACCAAATAGTTAATAACCAATAACAAAAGATATTCAGTCTGCATCTTTTATTTCTGCTTCAACATCAACAACTGCTTTACCAGAGTCCGTTTCTGTAACCATGGAGAAACAATAATACATGTCACCATGGAGAAACAGATAGGGGAAATAAGGAAGAGATAGATTCGAACTAAATGTAGTTGAAGAAGAAACGAGTAACAAGCTTCATGAAGATTACCCTTTTTGGAACGGGTGAAGTTACTGAATGCCTGTTCGAATGTTGTGGATTGGTTCGAAAACTTCACACTATCCTTTACAAACTCATTCCCTACAACTGTTATCAGAGTAAATTTCTTCAAAATTGAGAAACATGCACATTTAAATTTTTTAGATGGTACTCATGGTAAAGTTAGTCTCATAAGCTGTTTAACAGACCCAAGATCACCACATGGAGCTACGATTAAAACATTATATGAATATTGGAGGACATCTCTAAAATCAATGCACTTAATATTTCATCACTAAAAAAACATGAACAATCATAAATAATTGTTAGCGTCAATGTCAGCAGATCCACATTACAACAATGGAAAAAATGGTAGCAAGACTGACAAGCATACAACGCAAGACCAGCTCTTACCAGAAAAAGGTTGACCACAAAAAGGGCACAACTGCAGATCATCATTTAGAGTGGACCTGAAACGGATAATAGGACAGTATAATGCCAAGGCGTCCAATAGGAACTAGTCCAAAACAAGTCATTTAAAAGTTTGTTTGATTACAAATTTCGAACAAATCTTACTTGAAAACCTGAAATTCGTTTCTGCAGTTAGGGCACTGCATAGGAAACAAAAGAAAACCCATCAATGTAGCTGAAAGTGAACTGATCTGAAAATGCTTAAGGACCAATAGTTACAAATCAACAAATAGACAGCATGGAAACTGAAGACGGTCAATAGTTTAAAAATTATATGTCACTTGGTAAGGTAGTAGCACAAGAGGTTGAAAACAAGGAACATGTCAAAGCAATTAAGTTCACAATATATCACATAAGCAAGGAGTTTGAGAGAGTGAAGAATGAAAGAAGACTCACAGTGCCTTGCATTATATCTCGTCCAGCCCACCAAAGGAAAGCACCAATACCTACTATTGGTATTAACACAGCGAAGATCTGCATAAATAATTTTTTAAAAAATAATAACCACTCCGGGTCCAATTACATACCCTCATTTTGGAGCAATAAAACTAATAGATGATAATATCAGGAACACCAAAGGACACATGTCAATGTTTTCCTGATGAATTTCTTGGTTATTTTTATAATGGATTGTGAAGTAATCTACTCTTCTATGGTGGTCCTATACCTGTGTAAATTTCCTGTATGTTAAAATTATTATTAGACCATAATGATATTAAATCACTGGCATTGACATCAGATTAAGAAAAGAAAAAGTGCTATAGTTATGTGATTAATTGTTCAAAAATAACTAAATAACATCAAAACATGGAGCTAACACAAATTATTTTATAGATTCGTTAATGTGCATTTTCGATATTTCATGACAACCAAAATTGAATATATACTCGTAATGACCCAATTTCTCAAGGAAAACTAAGAGGGGGACAGTAATACCCAAATGGAGACAATTGCATCCAAAATCCAGCCAAGCTGTCCGGTCATTGAAAGATAAGTTAAACCAATAGCTAAGGCAATATTTCCCAGAAGCCTAGCAGTGGCACCGTCATCTCTTCCACCACCACCGTTGAAGCCAAACCCCTGATTATTCTTCACCAAAACCACTCTATTCTTCCTCTTGCGTCCTCTCTCGGTCTCTGCTAACAGAACCCCGTTTCTCAATCTTCTCCCGCCAAGGAAGGAGCTTCTCTCCTCGAATGCTCTCAACTTGAAGTTACCTTGACGAAAAGAAGCAAGCTTTGTATCCAGTGGAGCGAAGGAGAAAGTTGGTTTCTTAAATATATCGTCATGGAAAGAGTTGAACTTAAAGTCCGAGAATTTGATGGGGATTTGGAAAAGGGAGGTCATGGGAAAGATGGAAACCAGAAGCTCTAGTATAGTGGTCTTGAAATGTTCACTGGAGATTTCAACATGGCCAACGGAACCCTGTAGATTGTAGGCGTAGAAGAGGATATTATTTCCAGCTGTCTCAAAGGTTCCTCAAGCTTCTCCTTTTCGTTTCCTTAACACACATTCTCTCTGGAGATGCGTCGACAAGGCTGCAAGTGACTAGTCTCTCAAACAATCTCTGACCACATTATCATTATAATCAATATCTAGAAAAACACAAAATATAGAACCAAAATGAAATAAAACACATAAATAAGACACACTTATTCATCCATAAATGTTCTCAAGTAAAATTTTGTTAACAAAATAAAATTTTCAGATTTTTCAGTAAATTTTTTTAATTTTTAAATTTGTTTGATCCATAATCATGGCATATTAGCCAATGGTTATTCTATATTATTGATTTATTGATATTAAATAATAATAATTTTATGGACAGTGAGTGTAATTTTATAAGACTAAAGAATTGTGACTCATCCAAAAAACAATTATAAATCACAAAAAATTAATGACCCATTTAAAATTCTTTTTATTTGCATGGATTTATCATTTTTTAAACATTGTAAATTTTTAAGTGTTTTAGTCACACGATCCTCAAACCTAACATCGGTGTCCCGGGTTCGAATTTTGGCAGTAAGTGTTTGCGAGTTTCGAATATTCCTTCTCTCATGGTATACATTAGTACGGATAATTACTAAAATTAATTAAAGTTAATAAAACACGAATAATACTGAACTCTAGGAAGATTTACTTATATGTGCTAAAAATTTGTCTATAGTGTTCTTTCATAATTACATATCAGACACCTTTATTAGGAGTTCCAATCTCAACTTGGAGAGGAAACAAAAAGAGAAAGGAGAGCAGATATTTTTAGTTGCACTTCTTATCTATATTACGTCTGTGGATACTCTCTCTTAACATGTCCCTTTCATAGTCGAGACCTTATGAAAATTCTTCTTCCGTTCTTCAAAAGATCTCTTTCCTTGATGCCTTCATCCTGTCCTTTCTGTGATCCCTCAACGAGGTTGCTTGATGATTTGTACTGCTGCTTTAGCTTATCCATGTCTTCTTCCTCCATCTTTGTGTGGAATTTAGTGTCATTAGTAACTCTGAGATCAGGTTTCTTCTTGGTCTTTAATGGTGCTGCTGACAAGGGTATATCCATCAATCCTTCCTGCGCCATCTTATTTCCCTGTTTCCTACCTGTAATAATCAAAATAAAGGGCAAAATGAGATTTACAGATGCAACAAAACTTAAAAGGCAATACTAAAAATGATATTACAAGTGAGCAGAATGAGTTTCAACTTTCGAGTATTAACCAAAAAAAAACATTAGTTGATAGTAAGTAGTGATTACCTGTGAGATGTATGTAGTAGTCATAGCTTTGGTTATGAAAGTAAAATAGAAAAACTGCACGCGTTAGAAGCATTCGAAAAGACTTATCTACTAACTACAGAAGAGTAAACTCGCAATTTCTTGACCAGCCTATCCAGTTAGCACCAGCAAGTGACATTCTTTCTTTCCAATTCTGTGCACACACTCGCTTTTATAATTTCACCCTTTTGGCCTTTTCCAACATTTCTTCGGGGAGTGCAATATAAACTGGAATAATCTTGAGGGATTCTCGTTGGTAATATAATTATAATACAGTAAAATCAAACTTCATTATTGGCAAGGGGCAAATTTTTAAAGTAAGATTCAAAATATGGTGATACATAGGAGACAGAAAGCCTTGGGCTTGCAGGACATTCTGAACAACAGCAAACAGATAAGGAGAGTTTATAGATGCTTTGCCTATTATGATTGAGTATAAATAGTCAGTGCTGTGATCTTCATAACGTGGGAGCATGGAAATCACTTAACTCTACATTTGCCAATTAGAGAAGCAGAAAATTTAAAATAAATTTAGCCAACAATCCAATTTACACAACATTTTGAGACTAGGGCATCAGGTAACAAATTGAGGAGAGGCATAAAATTTATCACATAGACATGCTAAAATGTTCAAATTATTTGAGCAGAATAAATTCCATTATATACCCATGCACACACACAGGGACATGATCAGTATCCATACACAGAGGAACCGGCGATAGCGGCGGCACTAACGATTCTCAATCATATTTCCAGAAACCCGTAGGTACCTAGTAATAGCTGCACTGCTCCTTCTCATTTTCATACCATGTAGAAAGCCGAATGGATAAGTAAATGGATTGAAACTATAATTACCATAATTCTGTGGCGAAGCAAAGATTTCAGTTATAGAAGCATCAACAAGAGGAGAAAGATACCAACCAGGAGTGATTCTGCGAGCAGCGTCAACGGCGGAATCGAGCGCGAACTTGACGATGTTTGAGAGGAGCCGGGTGGCGGTGTCAATTCGAATGGCGTCGACCATTTTCAGGCAGCGGAGGTGGAATCTGAGATGATGTTGATTCCGATAAGCGTACGACGAACGATGGATCAAAGAGAATCGTGACCTTCTCTGTTTTGATTCCTTGATTAGGAGATTACTCGTATTTATCACCGAAACCCGCTTTTGCTGCCACTCAAAATCGGGTGGTAAAATTAAATCCAGTGAAGGGCATTTTGGGGAAAGATTATTTTTTAATATAAAAATATATTGATTTTTTATTTGGCTAATAAATTCATAGATTATTAGATTACAAATAAATTTACAAAACTTCTTTAAATTTGTAAAATTCAAAGCGACGCATATCTGAGTTCTTTTAAAAAAAAAAAAATCAAAAACCATATTGATAAATGAAGCTTTCACCACACTTGTTTTTATAAGGAAAAGAACAAATTCTATCTCTGAAAATGTCAGAATCTCTCTACACTCATTTGGTATGAGTCAGATATTTTGCTCTTATGCTTAAAATAGAATGGCATAGTGGCAAGAGGAATCTATGTCTAAAAATTATAATCATAGTAAGTGATCTACTACACATTATTTAGGAGGCAGTGCCATTCCAAAATGTGCAATGTGCACGAGGCACATAAGGACTTGACCTCATGATTAGTGACCACAGCAAGATCCACTATGAAGCCATAGCCATTGAGAGCATACAAGCAAGATGCATAGAAAGACGTTTCATAGCTTATACCAATTGTCTCAAAAGTATTAGAGTACTAGTTGCACAACATGCTACGCTACATGTTTAGACATAAAAAATTCCACCTATAGTTAGCGTAACATATATATGTCAACATGTGATGTATCTTGTGCCATCGTATTACAAAAACACCAGGAGCAAACAGTTCTATAAATATGAACAAGATTTGAAGCTTGAACCGTATTTTTTTTATGAAATTTGTGGCCTGATGTTCTTAAACATAACAAAAAGATCTGGTAGGCCAAGGCAAAGATGAAGCCTGCAAAGCAACAATTCAAAAATATCAATCAGTGCCGATGATGATGTCTAATATGGATAATTAGGAAGACTAAGTCAATGATTAAAAAAACTGAATAATGTTCGTGTCTGTTTCGATCAAATGGTAGTTGGCATAAATGGTTAAGTACCATTCACGCCAAGAGCAAACATATGAAATCTTCAACAAAACAATAACATGGATGGTTAATAAGAAAACATATTATTTGCATAGCCATCACTATAGAACGTCTACAAGACACAAAATAACACAATGTCCAGAGACCTATTCAAAAAGATAAAATTGCAGTTTATTGTACACCTAGTGTTTGCTCTCCCAAAACTTACCACTATCAGGACAAATTGTTTCACAGGGACAGCGAAGCAAAAAGCAACTCCATCTCCTCCTCCTGTGATCTATTTCTCTGACACCAAAAAGAAAAGGGTAAAATCAGAACAGAGTTAATCACTCATTACAATATCGTATAATTAACCGTTTTACACACTAACAGGAACTCATATAATTCTATCAATAATTCATTCATATTCCACCCAACTAACTGAATTTGTATATCCATTATAAATACGAAACATATATTAGGTGTCAAAGAGAACTAAATCTGAAGTACAACAGTCAAGAGAGATTTTTTATAATGGACATGCAATGCAATACACAAATGATCCTAATCTTCAGAAAGGATAAACCAATTATGAATTGCAGTGTCTGCAAAAGAAATCATTTCTATTTGATTCTTCTTTCCCTCTATTTCTATCTTCACTTCACACCCACCAGTTAACATTGCTAAGATACTTCCCGATCAGGAAGTCAATTTCAAGTTTATCGTATTCTCCTTTAGCTTTCCCCTCCCCCAATCACTCTTCGGTCTTCTCCCTTTTAAACACTTCTCATCCTATATTTTTTAACAAGATTCATAACAACCATTAACCAAGTCATGCTGATTCTAATTTTTCATCTACATCTTCATGTTTGATAAACTCAAATTCATATAAATAAGTATGACAATTGCTGCATGTTGAAAGAAAGCATAAAATGTTGCTAGCAAATAATACACCGGCTAACGCAGAATCCACATTGGCATACCTGGATCGACATAAGTTGTAGGATTTTATTAAGCACCCTTAAGCGGTGAACAGCATAAGTACTGTTTGAAGGCAGTTGATTCATTCTTCTTATTTCTTGATGAACTGCAGCCTCCTTTTCTTCATTCCAGGTCTGGTTCTGTTGTTTAGGTTGGGTAGCAGCTCCACTATCCATCATCTGGTCAAGAGCATTGCCACTCTCTAAGTTCATTTTTACCACTGCACCCACCAACAAACCAACAATTTGATGAATCTCAAGCAAAACTATACCAAAACTATATAGACATTCACTCTTGGAGCACATACAAAATTCTGGGATTCTGGAAAATATACATTTGATTCACAATAGAGTACTTAAAGAAGCTAACACCAAAAAGATATGGACTACCACTTTTCAGCTAAAACAGTAGATGAAGATTCAAGCAACAAAACTATGCAATAAAAAAAGAGGACAGTTTTCAGTACCGAAAATACGGGCTTAATAAACAAATAAAAGGAAAGGTGATTCGTTGTATAATATCAATATATCGCTCATAAATTGAGTCCGAGAAATTTTTCCATTCAAATACATAGAACTAATAAGTCAATTTCCTTATAATTACTGATGTGATGCACTTATTTCCCAGTTCAAGAATTTTGTTGATTCTCACTCCAACGACATCTTAACAATAAACACGAAAACAAAAAAATCAAAAATCTGCAACGCCAGAGGATTTGAAACCTTAGAAAAGGAATGAAGACAGAAGAGTTACATGAGTGTTCGATTTTACGCGGGAAGGATGAAGGTCTGCTCTTTGCTGGACGCAGAAGCAATTTGGCGCTGGAGGGAAAGGGAGAAGACAGGGAAAACGGTGCTTTCAACGCACGCTTGGATTTGGGTGGAATCGCAAAATTTCACACCACTTTTCCGGTTTATTTTACGACGTCGTGTTAGAGGAGTTGGAAAAAAAATTAAGTTAATGATTTTTAAAATAAAATAAAGATATTTCATATTTAATAAAATATCGAATTTTTATTTTTTGATAAAAACCATCTAACATCTACTACTATATTTAATATTGACTGATTAAATTAAATTGAGTAGAATTTTAAAGTATCAATATTATCTTTATTAAATTTTAGTATAATTGAAAATTAATATCTTTAATTAACTTATTTTGATTGCCTTTATTCTCTGCCCACATTTGCTGTTAATTCTCCTCAATTTTACTAGAAAAACAAACGCTTTTCTATTTTGGATTAGTTGCAGAATATTAAAGCTGTATCAATGACTGTATATTGACATGGAATTAAAATTATAATGAAATTCTTTTGGTTTCTAGTTTTTCCTCTTAAAATAAAAATGGAAATATAAGAAACATAGAAAGCAAATTAAAGATAACAAAGCAATCATATAAACTTGATTAGCATATCTAAGCACTAATTTTACGAAAAAAATATCAATCATTAAACAAATAGTTGAATGATTAAGACTCGCTATAAGCTAACTGAATTGAATATCATATAAAAGTCTTTCCCATAAACTTTATGCATAGAAAAACAAAGGGCACATACTAGGCCACTACAAGTAGTGCCATATGGATATCACATTCACATGGCCATTCGAATCATCTTTATCTCATTTAAATTTAACTTCACTTATTAATATTAATATATTATTATTTTTACTCACATTTATTATAATTATTTCATTTTATAACATAAAGACTTGATTCTTAATATCCATTAAACATTTAATTTAGTTTATTTATCAACTAACTCCCACCCACTACATTCATTTATTATTATTGTATTAAGAATGTAAATTTAGCTATTTTAAGAGAAAATAAGCTTATATGAATAGGTCAACTTTAGGTAAGAATCTGTTGCTAGTATACAAAGTCAGATTAAAGATACTATGTTTATGTGCAATTTGTAAAGTTGTGCAGTTTCTCAAGGGAGAAAGAAAGGAGATATAGGCAATGACCAATTAGGTGGAGATTAGTAATGGAGATAGTTGGTGGTTTAACCATTTAGGTTAAATCGCTTGAAAAAATGTGCATTCCACAAGAGAACACCACAAGAGATAGCAATTACTTTTAATTGAAAAAAAAAAATGTATTGAGCCAACAACTATTTTATCTTATTAGTTACAAAAAAGGAAAAACAAATTCAAAATGATATAATATTATTTTTTTTCCAAAAAAAAAAATAGATTAGATTTTAAATACATAAAAAAGGTAGGCTTAGTATATTTTCAAAGGAAATCATGATCAAGATATAGCCAAATCCCTTGACAATGCTTCCACCATCCAAGGGAACTTATTTCAATCAATGAGTAAATGCCATTTGGGAGTTGACATGAGGTTAATGTTGCTTCCATCATTGCCTCTACATAATTGGGTTAGGCTATAACAAAGTCACTTATGTCATTTATTCTAAGGAAATGGTCCAAATGGATACTACATATGAACTAAATTTTTTATGGGATTAAGAATATCTATATAAAATATATTTTTTTATCAGGATGTATAAAAAATATTTGAAGACAAAATTTACTAAAATTAAAAATCGTCAATGGGCATGGTCCAGGATCAAAGACCAGTGCAGAATTAGGCACTCCACTTTTTTTTTCATAATTAAGAAAAATATATATATAATTTTTAATTTACAATCACAAAAAATTTAAATTCAATGTCAAATAACATAGTTAAAATTGGTGATTATCTCAACCAAAATCTGCCAACACTACTTTATTTAAGGAAAAAGAAAAAAAGAAAAAGCAAACAAATGTATTTTAACGCTCCACAGCTCACTCTTAACCATTTTTTTAAAAAGATTTAATTAATTTAATTTTAAAATATCCAAAAGAAATTAGAGGAAGCAAAAATACGTTGGCGCTTACACGTGTCTGCAACTCTAGGTGAAGGGGCTATTTTCTCTTTTTAAGAAAAAGAAAAAATAAAACGGGAGAGAATATAGGCAAAACACAGATAATACAAGTCAAGGAGGGCGTCTTCATTTGCGATCTCTGTTTCTATTCTTCTCTTTTGGTCGCATAATAATCAGAGACCAGGAGGAGTTAGAGAGAGGGGAAAGAGAAACAGTGTGTAAAGACCAATTTGACCTTCGATCTCCATCTTCCTCTCTCTCGCTTCTGAAATTTTTCTTTTTGTTTTTGGCGTATACGGCCACCATGAACGAGAAGGCTAACGTTTCCAAAGAGCTCAACGCCAAGCACAAAAAGGTTCGTGTTTTTTCCCCGATTTATTTTAAATTTCTGGTGAAAATTTTATTCTTGTAAAAAATTATATTCACAACTTCACCTCGGATCATTAATCGAGAATTGTTGGATTTGATATCAACTATTTGCTAATCGAGAAAACGAAAGAAGATATTACAATTTGGTGAAGGTTCGTGCATAAATAGCTGTTAAATATATCTATGCAGTTTTTTTTGTTTCTCCTTATTTAGGAAATGGGTCATTGGTGATTAATGTTTCTCCAGGAGTTTGATCTGTCTGTTTTGATATTCAATTGCTGATAGATGTGAGCTACTTTGCTTACTCGATTGATCTTTCATATTTCATCATATTGGGATTTGTTTATTCTGATTATGCGCAGGATACGATCATTTTATTCAGTCGATCTCTTTACTGATTCATGCTTATCTTCCATTGTTTTGTTTTGAGGCGGTGTTGCCACTATTTGCATGCTCAGAGATAGAAAATATAGCTAATTTAGACATTTTTAACGTGATTCAATGGTGTCAGCTATCCCGAAAATTTTTGTCATTAGTCTCTAGGAAATTCCAATTCTGTTTACGATTATCTAATCCATTAAGACCTAAGAGGGTTGCATTTGCATAGACCGGTTATGATTATGAGGATTGGAAAGACATTTCGGTGATCTTATTTGAAATTTTTAAGAAAATCATATCTGCTGATATCTGTTATTCATATTTTGAGCTAAAATGACAAAAACATTGATTCATGTTTCCAAGGTTAAAAATTTTGGATGGTTAGAGTTTGGGCTGATGCTTACTTCTATCGAGTGTAAGAGTTTTCCAGTGAGATGTCAAAAACTCAAGTATTTTTGAGTAATTTCGATTTGACATTGTTTATGTTTCTATCTGTGCACTTCAACCCAGATTGTTACCTTTATTGAATATGTTTGTATCTGAAACCAGTGAATCTTGTTTTTTTTTTTTTTCCTTTTCTCTCATGATTACTTATTTTCTTTTCTTGCTTTTAATATGCAGATACTGGAAGGACTTCTTAAATTGCCAGAAAATAGGGAATGTGCTGACTGTAAAGCTAAGTATGTATCTAGTTAGATCTGAATGATCTCTTTAGGTTGAGAAACTAAAAGATATGAATTGTCTTTCTGTTAAGCATCTTTAGGAAATTTTGTATTGGTTCAACAATTTTTACTGAACTTGCTATGAAAACTTGCTTTGCAGGGGGCCAAGATGGGCTAGTGTGAACCTGGGCATCTTTATATGCATGCAGTGTTCAGGAATACACCGAAGTCTTGGGGTTCATATATCAAAGGTTATTTGATGTTCCTTCATGTGTATGCTCTAGTTATATGGTCACTTAGTTAGATTTCCATTAAGAATCAGCTTTTATTATGTTTTCATGTGGTCCTGACAGTTTTGCAGTTTAATTTTCACTCAAATTCTATGGGCTGATAACTTATTTTCTCACAAAATGTTTCAGTTTTCTTTTATCAACTTCCATTTTAAAGTTAAGTATTAATACTGACAAATTGATATTGGAATCACTGAGTCTGAAATGTACACTGTGGTTTAGGGTTTTGTTCAATTTCTGGTCACTAAAATTTATAGCTAGCTAAAGAATGATTTTCGATATAATTCAGTGTTATGATCTTCTCTAGTTATTTATTAGTTTACTGGCTTTTCCTGCAGGTTCGGTCTGCAACATTGGACACATGGCTTCCAGAGCAGGTTGCATTCATTCAATGTAAGGGAATGTTGTGGGTCATGAGCTCTTAGTTACTTTATTTTGAATTATGTTGATTTGTGTCGGTGATATGATTCTGATTACATTTTAATTTCTTTAAACGATCCTATATAGCAATGGGAAATGAAAAAGCAAACAGTTATTGGGAGGCAGAGTTACCACCAAATTACGACAGAGTTGGAATTGAGAATTTCATTCGTGCAAAGTATGTCTGAATATAGAGTACTTAAAATCTGGCTTATGTTTTTCTACATGAAGTTTAAAGTGAAAGTATCTAGTTTTACATGCCTGGTGAAGATGACGTATTTTTTTAATTGTTGCATATATTTAAAAGGTATGAAGATAAGAGATGGGTCCCAAGGGATGGAAAACCACAATCACCTTCTAGACTGCGGGAGGACAAGGGTTCTTTGCATCGGCAAAGGCCAGCAGAAAGAAGTGGGTATGGGTATGCATCTGTTTCTGAGAATACATTTGAGGAAAGGAAGAAAGTTCAACCATCAAATACTGTTCCTGCTACAAGAATTAGTGTTCCTGCTCCTCCCAAAGGACCTGACCAGGTATCTCTTAATGTTTGTCATTCTATTTTTTTTATTTTTTTTTACATCATTGTGATTTTACATGTTAGCCCATAAGTTCTCCTGTGTTTAGTAATTGTATTACATGTTGTGGTTATTATAAGTTTATTCTTAATTCTGCAAATTGTCGTGAGAGATTTTTTAAGGACAGTAAAAATAATAGAAAATGAGTTTTTAAGAATGGGAGCTTATCTCACATATAACAGTATATAGTTTCATGAAATTAATGAATTTGTGAACAGGTAACTCCTATAAAACCGCAGCATGTTGAGAAAGTTGAACCAGTGGCACCACAACCACAAGCAGAAACAACAAAGCAACCAACTGAAACAACTAGTATCCCTCCAAAAGTTGATTATGCTACGGACCTTTTCAACATGTTGTCCATGGATGGCCCAAGTGAAAACGGCTCAGAGACAACTAGTGCTGATGATAATAACTGGGCTGGTTTCCAGTGTATGTTTACTCTGTCCTTTTTTTGAACAGATATCTTGGAATCATGTCACAAAAGCAGAAGTTGCTGGACATCTTGTTCAGTAAGATGCTTCTGGTGATTATATGTTTGACTTACAGACTTAGTAGTAATTTTCTTGCTTAACTTTTTCAGCTGCAGCTGCGACAGAACCATCGACAGCTGAGAAGACTGGTCCAATAAAAGCAGTTGAAAGTACTCCCCAGCCTGCTTCTGGGATTGAGGATTTATTTAAAGATTCACCTTCAGTGACTCCAAGCTTAGTTCCAGAAAAACCACAAAAAGATGTAAAAAATGATATCATGAGCCTCTTTGAGAAGGTATGCTTTCGGGAGTTTGCCATCCTACCACCCATGTGGGTGCGGTAAAAAAAAAAAAATTTACTGGGAGAACGAACTTTTGAGTTTGGTATCATGTGAAGATTGAAGAACTAAGTCACCTAATTAGTGCCTTGTAAAATGCATGAACCCTGCTATACAAGAGTTGGTTCTCCTCCACCCTTCCAATATTTTTTCCCATTTTTACCCCTCCTATTGGGTGAGGTATGATAGGGTTTACCATGTTTCGGTGATTAAATAGGTTTGTTTTATACTGTTCATGTAGGTACTTCAATATTCTTACCCTAACGTTACAATGAAAGCATTGTTCCTTTACTGTCCTTTCTAAGAGACTAAGATTTTAATGTGCCAGACAGTATTGCATAAAGTGATTTCAGTCATTACCTCTATTAACACAGTTTTTTTCTTTTCGATATGTCTATGTTTCTACCTGACGTATTGAGTTGGATATTTGCAGTCAAGTATGGTGTCTCCATTTGCTATGCATCAACAGCAGCTTGCTATGCTGGCACAGCAACAGTCCCTTTTAATGGTAGCTGCTGCTAAATCTGCTGGTGGGGACCCAAAGTCCATCTTGGCACAGCAACAGTCCCTTCTAATGGCTGCTGCAGCTAAATCTGCTGGTGGGGACCCCAAATTTCCTCTTAGTGCACAACAGCCTGGATTGAATGGATCCATTCCTGTCCAAAGTTGGCCAACAGCTGGCTACCCTATTCCTGGAGTAATGCCCATGGGTGGTCAGGGAGATTTGCAAAAACTCATGAAGGTACTGACTCGAGTGAGGCAAGAGTTTATTGATTGTTGGCTAAGTCTTGTTCTTAACGGTCAACTGACTAATTTATTTCTCTTTTTCCTTCTGGGTTAGGCTACGAACATTGGCCCAGCAAATCAAATGGGAAGCTCTTCTGTTCAGCATCCATCATCTGGGTATGACACTACTTACGTACTCAAACAATTTAATTGTAGTTTGGCTAACTAATGAGGAGTTGGATGGATATTATCTGAAAGATTCTGTGTTAACTTTTGTGCCAACCGAAAGAATCTATGGTTACGTGAATCAAAATAAAATAGGAAGTGTGCTCGTAGGCTGTTGCTGTACCATAAAGCTATTTAGTGGTTTTACATGGCCTCACTTTTTCATCAAAACATACAGCGGAGAGGATTCTTTTATTTTTTTTTCCTTTTCCGGCTACCATTTTGATTACTAGCCTTCTATGTTAGAAAAACTGTTGTAGTTGCTTTTGATCACCTTCTGTTGAGATCGTAGTATTTAACCAAGTTGCCATTTGTTGCAGTTTCTATACAATGGGACAAGTTTCTTCAGCTAATGGTATGATGACGGCTGGCGTGAATAAACCTCAGTCAACAGCTCCAGTGTCATCAACTTCTTCACAGACAGGGTCAGGGAAGGATTATGATTTTTCCTCTTTAACACAAGGGATGTTTACGAAACACTGATTGGCCTTTCATTCGACAATGCCGACTATATCATATTACCATAGAAGATTAGTTCAAGTTACAGGAGGAGCACTTCTATTTTTTTTTCCTCTTTTCCCTCGACCTTCTTGGGTTGTAAACTATATGTAGATCTATTTTCAGTTTTTTCTTCCTTGTTTTGTTTTGAGTGATTGCTTCATTTGTATGATTAGGTTTATTCACAACAATAAAGTTTAGTAAAATGAATAATTTTTTGGTCTTTACTTCTATTAAAATATAAAGTCAGTTCTCTCCAGGGAAGAAAAAGGAAGAAGATATTATCATTATGAGACAACAGCAATAAAGATATGCTGTGTGTTATGATTAACTTTCAAACAGCAAAATTCTTAGTCAATTGAATTGGCACAAATGTAAATACAAACAAATGCGATGTTGTTCCATGTCTTTCCAGCATGGCAAGGCCACGTGGAATCTGAACTTCCCTTTCTGGATAGTAAAATGGAACTAAAATATACAGTTTCGTTGACTTTCCTTGCCAAATTTAGTCACTAAAGATAGTAGCCTAGGAAGGAAATTGTGACCAGTTGGGACCAAAACGTAAAGACTTTCACAGTAGTAATCGGTATAAGCTGATCAGTAGTAGATAGATCTCTCACCCTTAACACGTGTCGGCTTCTCAACAACTGGACGGTGCCATCCAGTGGTATCCTGCCAATCTCAAATGATTACATCTACCAATTAGTGGTCACATATCATGATTGACTGCCAACTGGACCATCATTATAAACCAATCAAAAAAGACCACGTAATCAATTCCAAATCTGCTCTTCTTGGAGTATACGAAAGTTGACATAAACTATATAGGTAGAACCGTGCTTATGCTCCATACTATGTTGCAGTTTTCTGCTGGCTGCTGCATGCTCCCGCCTCCCATAACTAAGAATTCAAAGCTACGTGGTCTATCTATTCCGTCTTGTACTTGTTAATCTCATCTTCATTATATTTTCAAGTTCCCAAACCAGTACGAAAAGAAAATCCAAGCATGAAGCTCAAGCGGAAGAACTGTGAATTAAGGAGTAACATTAGTTCTTACCTTTTTCATGTAATGCAAAACAACAATATTTTAAGCATTTGGTCAAGGTTTGGTGCTCATATTGTTTGCTCTGTCAAATCAAATCCAACCACATATATATAGGAAGCGTCCATGTATCGTATTCGAGCAAGTTGATTGATCAGTGTCTAGAAAAGGGTTGAGTCAGTCGCCACGCTCTATATTTTTCAATGGTAGGAATAGTGAAGCTTGACATTGGCCATTCATCAAACAAATTATCGCAAGTATATTATGTCATTCACCATGCAACATTTTCAAATGGTAGGATTAGGAAGAGGGTGTCATAGGCCATTCATCAAACACAATGCATCTTCTAAAACTTGTTCTTTTCCATGTCCAATGCAAGCAGGGAAAGGAAACTTTTCAACTACTTATTGGTGTTGAAAAAGATCAGATCAGTAGTACTTGGCATATATTATCAATAAGTAAAAACAAATCATTCTTACACGTATGTAAATGAGCTAGTTCAGTTGATAACTTGTACAACTCATCTTTAAATCTCATTGCGTGATAAGTTTGTGATATGCTTTGACCCTTACACCAGATTATCTCACTTCAAGCTACACTTTTTACAAACCAAAAATTAATAATCGTTCTTACACATTTCTTCGTAATACCCATGCATGAATATTCTCCTAACCATTTTAAGATGCAAAAAGAAAATATTAGGAGAATATGAGCACGTGAACACTTGATTTATTCATGAAAGTCAAAGTATTATCAAATTATATGCTAGACACCGATAGATGATACAGTTCTATTTGATATTAAAAGGTTGACCAATTGAGAGCAACTATTCTTTCTTCATCGTGTCTGGGAGTGCAGGTTTCACACCGTTCAAATCTCTTCATATCATGGGCGGTGGATTTTCTGCTGTGGCAATAGCATGCGGGACGGCCCAGAATAGTTTAAACGGGCCGGGAATTCAGGATCCTAATAAGACATCCGGGTTTAACGGTCATATTTTTGTAGCCGTTGGAGACTCGTCCTATCGTAGTATTTTTATAGATACGATGCAAATGCTCCTGACAACACCCATCACAGCTACCACTGCACTGTACATTAAATTAAATAAAATGCCAATTTTGCTAAAAGTAGAAAGTGGGGGAAGTGAGTGTTGGTTACTATCTTTAATAAAATTATTTAAGCCTAATTTCAAATCTTTTTAAGATTAAAAATTAAAATCTATGCGTATATTTTTTAATTATAATAAAAAATAAAAAAATGTGTTATTATTAATTTATTAATTAACAAAGCTTAACTTCTAGATATAGCTCATATAAACTTATTGTTCTCATGAAGCTAAAATATAAAGTAAACACTTGGGATGAGAGAAGAGTTTGATCTTGTGAGAAAATTTAAAAATAAAATTTTGATATATTTATATTTTATAATTTAATTTAATTTTTTATATATTTGAGTTAATATTAAGGAAGTGTTTTTGTTTTATTTATGACAAAAGAAATTATTAAATAAAATTAATTAATATTTAATATAATATTAAAGTACACCGCTAAGCCAAAATTTAATTAACCGTCCATGTGGACTTGATCAACTTGCTGCTAACTGGATAAGCATCATCCATGTTCTTCTTTTCTTTAAAGTTACAGCTTGATCAACTTGCTGATAGGTCCATTAAATGTAAGCTTTTTTTTTTTTTTTTTTTCACCTTTAGTTAACTAGTTTAGTACTTTTGTGATGACTTTCTCAATAAACCCATTAAGTGCAAAAACTATTGATTATTATAGGAGTACAACATGCCCATGTGTGGTAGAAAATAAGAAAACTTAGTCATGGCATGATTAGGAATCCAAAAATGTAAATGAGAGACAATTTTAAATTCTTACATTTTTAATTGGAAATGCTAAATTTGATTAGGTATTTAAAATTTTAAAATAATTTTAGGTTTTTCACGCTTCACATTTCTAAAATATTAACTACTAAACATAAGAATGGATCAATTTTATGCATCACTTTACTGATAATGTGCTAAAAATCATTCTATGCACCAAGTACTACCTAAATGTAACCAATATATATGATATGCAATGCAATTCATATCACAAATTTTAAAAGAATATTTTAAATATAATTGCATGCTACAGTGTAATCATTGCATTAATATACCTTGTCAAATTACTAGTATCTCCCTCTCCCACACACGCTCCTCTTTCACTAGTGAAATGTCTACATCATCATCCATGGACCTAAAAGGATGAAGAGCGGCTATCAGAATCTTCTACCACTCGTCGATAGTACTGCTGGGCCCACACATTCCGACCCAAAAAGAGCAAAAAGAAAAAAGTTATGTGGTACGTATGTTTTTTTTTTTATGTATTTTTACCTTTTATATGACTCTTATTTTTTAATTTATAATTTTATTGTTACAGCGTAATTAAAACTAAGAGGGGATGTAAAAATAGCATTTCCACAAAGAAAAGAAAGCTCACGGTCTCACATTCCAGTTGCTTTTCCCGTGAATCCGCACTCTTCATCGAACGGTCCATATTTTATTACAAATGCACCCCTTGCATTTATAACCTGTGCTATAAATACCCTTCTCTTCTCATCGCCCTCACTAGGTCTCTCTGAAAACTCGTGAACTCTCAATTCCAGTCACAGAGCCGCTGGAGAGGTTAAGTTCCGGGAAAAATCAATATAAACTCTGACCCCTGAAGAAAATATCAATGGCTTCCTTCTCATCGCACAACTGGGTTCTCTCTCTTAAAGTGGTGTTGATTTCTACTGGAGTTTTATCAATGGCTATGGCTTTAAAGGTCTCAGTTCCAGTGATTTCAGATTTCGTAGTCTCTGAAGCTCCTTCTATTTGGAACTTGTTCCTCACATGGCTAAGACCTCCTTATCTGTACATACTTGTCAACTTCATCATCATCACCATCGTGGCCTCTTCGAAGTTACAAAATCATGGAAACGAGAGCATCCACTCGTCAGACACAGTTCCAGTACCAGCCGTCACGAGTCTTCCGACCGAGCCGGTCAAGATCTCAGGAGATGTACGGACGGAATACGCTGTCTACAACGAGCCGAAGACGGTGGTTCTTCCGCCGGACCCTAGCCTAGCACCCGCGCCGGTGAAGATATCCGGAGATGTTCGAACCGATTATGCTGTCTACAACGGAGTTGTTTCGAATCAATACGTTTACGATGCGAGTGTTCCGGCGGATGTTCTGCAACCGAGGATTTTGGAAACGGTGACAAATAATAAAATCACGAACTCCGATGAGGCGTATCTCACGCCGAGCTCGGTAAAAACCAGCTTGGAAAGGAAGGATTCGTTGGATTTTTCGTTTTCCGATGAGAACGAGAAGCCGCCGGTTTCCGCCAGGTTCGGCCACAGGAAGGCCTTCAAAGCCATCCCCGAAGGTACCTCCCTAGCTCTATCTCTCCCTTTTTCTCACCCGTCGCGGCTCATTTTTTTTTTTAATAAAAATTACAAATTTGAAATTTAAAATTGAAAAATCTGGAATAAAAGGGTTATTTTTTCAGGAGGGAAGGCGCCATTGGGAGTGTCAAAGCCGAAGCGGCAAGACACGCTGGAGAGCACGTGGAAGACGATAACGGAGGGGCGAGCTATGCCGTTAACGAGGCACTTGAAGAAGTCGGACACGTGGGACTCGCAGCTGCGCCGTAACTCGCCGTTAACGGACCAAAACACCCCTCCGAATCCGAAGCTGATGAAGAAGTCGGAGACGTTCAACGAGCGAAGCAAGAAGAGCAAGGAGAACTCGTCGCCGAGTCCGTCACCGGGTTCCGGGAAGCTCAGGAAAGAAACGTCACTGAGTCATGACGAGTTGAACCGGCGAGTGGAAGCGTTTATTAAGAAGTTCAACGAGGAAATGAGGTTGCAGAGGCAGGAATCGTTGAGACAGTACCAGGAGATGATCAGCCGTGGGGCTCAGTGAGATGCCACTGCCCCCGGCCACTGTTTACTGCAGTTGTTGGGTCATGCTCCAACCACCTCATCGAACACTCGTTTCCCATTTTTACCCTTCCAAAAGAAAAACCAAGTTACCAAACCCTTCGTTGGTTGCTGGGTTATAAGATCTGGGTTCTCTGAGTAAGTAGGAAGATAAAATTCCAAGTTCAACAAAATGGTTTTAGATTAAGAAATGGAAGATTAGAATTTGTTTCTATCTCAACGAGAGTCCATAGTAGTTTTGAAGAAATCATAGATTATCGCCAATTACTTTTATTTTTATTTCCCTTGTCCTCTTCCAACTTGTACACTGTTGATATTGTCCTCCTAGGTGTTTCGAGTAGAAAGATTAAGGAGACACTTTAACTTATGTTCTCTTGTATTTTTCCCTATAATTATATTTTTATGGCCTTTTCTGTCTTGTGAATCATGATAAACTGAGCTTGATTTTGAGTGATAAATGTAAAAATATGATAAATGTAAAAATATGGTAAAATATATAATGTAACAGGTGTTGGTTTAGCTTAAAATAAGGCAATCTGCATGTTGAGTACCCGAAACTTTTACCAACCAAAAAGAAATAAACCATTTTTTTCACACGAATAAGCATCAACGTCAATGTTGCATTGCAATTCGGTGGGATTTGCAGGGTGTTGTCTATCGCGTAGTGTACAACGGGGGATTTTGCAGGAAACCTGAGTAATGAGACAATTTCTGTTGGCAAAAACGACGTCGCCTTACCTGGGATGACTTAGCAAGACAGTGCTGGCAACTTGGCACTTTGAATTGCGGCGAATATTAGATAAGCCATATTCTCTTGGCTTTCGGCCACCTTCCCCCACATCTCAATCTCCAAACTGTCCAGAATTTCTGCCTTGAGATACACAAGAAAAGCTTCTATCCGATTCCATTGTACCAGTGATCTTTATCAATATTTAGAGAGTTGCGACAAATAACACTAAATAATATTTTAAAGGCAAAATATTTAACATTTACAAAGAAAAAAAAATAGTTTAAGTTGATCGTTCACTGAAGCGGTCGGGAAGCTCGGAGATGGATTGCGTTAGTCAAATTTGAGATGATATAATGAGCCAGATAATACACAGTGAGTGAGAGACGTAAAATCGAAACTTCAAGAAGGCCCTCCTTTTGCTGTCATGCTTATGTAATCTACTATTTCTTTATTACTTTGTAACTGCATTGCTGACATGTACATGTACAATAATTTTTTATACATATTTTGTTTTTTTTATTTACAATTTTTCCAAACAAATAATAATTATATAATATACAAAATGTACAAAGAAGTGTACATGTGTAACAGAGTTTAAGCGAATAAATAAATCCAACACACAGGAAAAAACGAAAATAAGAACCTGATATAGGACCTCAAGAAGATTAAGGCCCATAATTATAGATAAACCAGAAGCAGCCAAAGGTAATCCTTGACCTATCTGTCCATAAGCCTTTGCAGCAAATGATGCTCCTATACCCAAAAGTGCTAATGTGGTTGCAAGACCTAAGGAAAATGCAATAGAATCACCAATAAACAGTAGTGAGAAATAAATATGTGCGTGTATATTGTTTTCATCAGAGCCCAGAAATAACAGGCCCAAGCAATTGTCAACTCTTCAGTGCAAGGCACTTGGTTGTATTCGTATTCATTTCATTTTAATATCATCTTTGCCAAAACTTCAAACACCAATATCTAACATCTGCAGTGGAATATCCTTTGACTTCATAAAAAGAACATAGAAAATATTGATGATAAGAGACATAAAATTCTTGCCAAAATATTGACCTGTACTTACAGCTTTAGCGGTGGCTGGTGTAACCAAGCTAGCCACTGAAAAAGATAAAAAGGATATGAATAAAGGTTTCTCAACATAACACACACGGGAACAGGTGAGGGAACTGAAGAAAGGAGAAAGCCAGATGGTAACATACTTCACACTCACCAAGGGCTGAAAGCAATTTACCTGTCATGGCACCTAAGCACGTCTTAATGCTGCTCCTATCAATCTTCCCAAGTTGACTGAAAAAATTTCTCTAAGTTGGATAGGCTCACCATGACGACTATCACGGTCAGGGTTAGAGTTAGAGTTTGAAATTCTGCATGATTGGAGACCATAATTTCCACAGTAGCTTATAGTCAGACTCATTTGCATTAAGTATAAGATTAAATCCCACGACTAAGAAAATAAAATTCAATAAAGTATGATTTTCCGACGGCACGCACAAAAATGAAAGCTTGTTAAATGAAGTAGTTTCTTGAAAACCATAAAAACTTGAGCTCAAACCTTTTCACTCACTTGGCCTTTCGATTTCCCTCCTTTTCTCAGCGACCAAACGAAAACTTAATGGAAAGAATATCTGAGTAGTAGACTATGCTGATTTGAGCGATTAGATCAGCGGTCCCGCGAACTTGCGAAGCGTGGTGATATTTTATAATCCTCCGTGGCAACGTTATAGCAACGAATCACTTAAAAAAAAAAAAAAATTCCGTAAAATGGAGTTGAATTTTATTTAAGAAAATTTTCACCTTGCATCTTTGTCAAATACAATTTCATTTTTAAGGTAAATCATAGAATACAATTTTAATTTTTATAATTTCGACTAACTTTGTTGGCTAAATAAATCTGCTTTTACAACAATATATTATACATCCAATTAGAAGAATCGTTTAATTGCTTTCGTCGTAATAGTGGCAGCTCTTGAGCATGCCCACGTACAAATCACAATTGCTCTATGGATTCAACAAAGGCAAAAGAAATGACACTAAAATCTTAATTAAGTAAATTCATTGAGCTAAAAATGACAAAGATATATTATGTAAATACAAAATTAAAGTATAAGACTAATACAAGTCGTTAAGCTATTCAGTCATAAAGCTTTTTAGCAGATTGAATTCTAACTTTCTTGCTCTCGTTCTTGGAAACTTTCTCAGCAGTCTTCTCGTTTTTGGATACAGCTTTTGCTATGGCCTTCATTTTTCGGACATTTTTGGCTCTCTTCATAGGCCGCCCTTTCTTCAGCTTCCTATTCCAGAAAAGGTCCACATTTAGAGTAGCAATACAAGCTAAAATAAAACAAGGGAGCAACTGCAGATAAAATTGAAAATCCAAATGAAACATGGCCATAATTGTTAAGAGAGTAAATTTAACAACTATTAAGGTAAGCTGTAAGCATACATGGAAATACGATGCTAGATATGTGATATGTGTGTGTTTATGAAAGTTAAAAGGTATGTTTGGTCCCTTTTTAAGGCAAAGTTATAAGTAACAATGTTTCTTGAAGCCACCCTAAATCAAGTACCCCCCAAGGCATCAAGCATCACATACACACGCAGGCACTCACATATATCCTTACAACTTCATTGGAAGTGCAGTAAATAGAAGAAAGACAGCACAAATTCCCTTAAGTTCTTTCCTCTTATAGAAAACCTTTGAGATTTTGACAAATACCACTAACCAATAAGTCTTTTTTTTTTTTTTTTCAAATTCTGGTTTTCTGACTATCTTTCTGAGAAAGCTAAGAACATCAACAATCACCCGCGACAACTCTCTGTAAAAACAGATTCACTGACAATCTACAATTTGTAGAGGAGAGAAAATCTCATACAAAAGAATTAGAGTACTGAGTCTAGAGAAAGGAGTTTTCCTGATCAGAACATCATACCGTATCTCCAAAAGTGGAGAGGAAAAGAAAAGGTGATATTTTCAAATTTTCGGTTTGAAAGTCCATGATTACTTAAAAATTTTAATTACTAAAGCCAAAGCTTAGAATTCATGATTTTTTTTGTATCAATTACAAGTTTCAAAAAGTGTGTCAGTATATACTCTTCCCTTTCTTCCTTCTATCATCTTCTATATATACTAGAAAAAAAAACATTGTCCACATTTTTGTGGACATAAAAGAGAGATAGGATCAGTATTGTTGTTTCTAACTCCCCCTCCCTTTCTTTCCTTTTCTTCGGTGGCATCTCTGTCCACAATTGCATTGTCAAAATAAGAAAAGACTGTTCTTTGCAACAAGACTAAAAAGACAAACAAACTGAACTCTAAACTGTTGGCACAATATACTAAGGCTCTTCATAATAAGAAAAGACTGTACCCTAGACTTCCTCCTTCCTCCTAACGATAGTCTATTCATGTATTGGTTGGAACAATTTCAACTTACACATTTTACTTTTTATACATTCTCAACCTCAGAAACCACCCTTGAGCCGTCCTGCCAAAAAACCTAATCATATTTGTTATATTACATTTCAGTAATAATCATAAGAAGAGGATTTTCCATTATCAGACATTGGTTTCAAAAACTACCCAGAGGAATCCATATTCCGAAACACCTCCTTTACAAGACTGCATTAAGGATTTAGATTTTACACCTTGACCACACGCCCAATATAAACAATGATTCACCCCATTGCATGGATGAATTAAGTCATTAACCTTACACTTTTCTGAGGTTTGGCCATAAAAACTGAAACAAACTCTACCAATCAAGCAATCAATCAACGGAACAAGGAATTTTGCAATAAAGCATATGGTTACTTCATCCATCTAGGACAACATTGGTACTCATCAAAATGACAAACAAATTCGCCAGCACCACCGTTGATGGTGGTTGATTACTTACCTGATGGGATCACCAGAAACTGGGCCTTGAGCTACGGACTCTGATGTGTCCATTGCTGCATAGACAAGTCTAAGTTTTAACACATGTGGAGAAACAAAATTTCATAGGAAACAAAAATCATAGATAAAAAAAAATACAAGTGAAAGAAAAGATAAGGATAACATAAAAAAAAACTAGTAGATATCATTGCCGCAGGAGCTAAAGTGAATGACTAAAAAGTCCAATTTCCTCATTTTCGTACTTTAATTTCAAGCAAAACAGGAAAGCTAAGGATCCGTCTGTTGCTCAGTAGATACCTTGAGGTACATCGGAAACCGGTGGCTCGCTGATGTCCATCGAAGCGGCACCGTTCCGCTTCTTACCGTTCCTGTTTTTCGCCATGCCGACTACTGAGAAGAAAGGAGGAGGAGGAGCAAGCCGCAGGGTCGGACACTCCAAGTCCAACTATTCAAGCTGGGGATTTCCTCCTTTTCTTCTTTTTTTTTTTTTTTTCCTTCCTTTAGCCAATAAAGTTATTTTGGGCCTCCTTTTTCCTTAGTAGCCCATATGTTGACCTAAATGAAATGGGCTGAGATGAACTTTTTCAATGAGTTAGCTTAAAACATGAAGATTTTTTATATTTAAAGTTTTTCATACTTTTGTATTTATAGTATAGGATAGTACATAATAATAGTTATGTACACTTGACATGTATACAAGTCAATTATTTAAAATTTTTTAAAAATATGGTAAATTATATTTTTATTTAATAAAATATTAAATTTATTCTATCATGTTAGTGTAGTGTGAGATACTCAAATAATATCATAAAATCCCTTAAATATAAAGAAAAATTGAGAATGATAACTTGCAGAAACCCATCAGCTGAACCTAATCAAGATTTATGAATCATGTGGACGGAATGGTTGCCCATGAAAACAGCAACCAACACTTTTATTGCTCTTTTCTGAACAGAAAATTATATTTTCATCCAATCTGTTTACATCATTTTAATTTGAGCTTAAAAAAAAAAAAAAAAAAGGAATTAAGTAAGCCAGGACAACATGCCTCCATAATTTTTCTTAGCTTAATGAAATGAAATGAAAGAGAAAAGGGGAAGTTAAAGGGTAAAGCAAAAGAGTCGTCTCATTCCGAGGCATTCAGTAAGTTTGTCAGAAATTTCTGTTTGTCGGAATGACATTCAATAATGAAGTACATCTCCATCACATGACAAGAATTAACAATGAAAAAGGACAAATAAAAAGAATAAAAAGAAGCAAGTATCTGGCAACATAGTCATCGACCTTCCCTATGTTGTCGTATGTAAAAATTATTTTATTTATTTTTTATTTTTTTGGTTTTGTAAGGATTCAATAATTTTTTTAAAATAAAACTTATCTTATCTTAAAATCAAAATATGCAGTAAGTATTGGATTTATAAGTGTACTTGGATTGTTGTCAACCAAAGCAAATCCAAAGACATTAACCTAGTTAATTACGAACTTAAAGGGGCTTGAACATGATAGTATGATACTAGAAAAGTAGAATTGGTCCAATCATTTAAGTAATTTGGGGTGTAATTGAATGATTAGGACTTGTGCTGGGATGATGAATGTTATAATTATTGCCATAAAATTCAACCATCCATAAGCAGACACACTTTTTGTGGTTCGTAGTGATGGTCCGCAGTGAAGGGTACATCGTCGCAAAGTATGTGTTTGTTTGGTTAATCGTGTAGGGCACACCACCGTTTAATACCTTATTATTAACAAATACGACATATAAACTTGGTCTGTATCATGACAAACAATAATAACTCGTGTTAAGAGACAACCTTCATTAGGATTTCACGTGCTTGGGCCTACCATTCCCCCTCTTTTGATGGGAAAGGTGTCAATTTTGATTAGATGAAGTTGTTGTTGAAGAATGTATCTTCTAATTGACATATAATCTAAAACCAAATCAAAGCTATAACCACCACCAATGTCCTCCATAATGATCTTCTACTAATTTCTCGTACTATCCTCTCTTGTCTCGAGTTAATTTTGCCATTTTCTCAATTTTTTCTGGTCCCTCGTGGTGTGCTGGATGGAGTCACAGTTTACTAATTAAAATAAATATTTATTTTAGTTATTTACACTTAAATTTATTATTAATTTAATTATTTATATTTTAAATTTATCAATTTAGTCTTTTACACTTTAAATTTTTTATTAATTTCGTCCCTTAAATTTATTAATATTTTTAAAGTGCGATAGATTAAATTAATAAATTTTATAAGTTTAAAAACTAAATTGATTAAAGTTTTAAATGTAAGTGACTAGATTGATAAATTTAAAGTATGAGAAATCAAATTGATAAATTTAAAGCGTAAGAGATCAAATTGATAAACTTAAAAAAAATAAAAATAAGAGACCAAATTAATAAAAAAATTTAAATATAAAAAATTAAAATAAATATTTACTTTAAAATTAAAACCTTAGCAATATAGGAAAAAAAAAAAAAGCATTAAATCCAAAAGTCCCTGGTCTGGCCGAGTCCAGATTTGCTGGGGTTGGTGGCCGCTTTCAGACCCACAAGAAATAATATGCGATTGCATGGCCACCGAATAGAATTTGCATTGCCAACTCTATACCTATACCTCTTCTGACTTGTTGCAATTCATTAGTGGGTGCCGGTCGTTTTACTCACTTAACCGATGATCTGCCCCTGTCTCCTCTCTTGGATTTTGATATTTCACGTAATTTCTATTTTCTATTCGGTTGAGGTTGGAATTACCCAAATACCATTATAACCAAATCAAGAAATTTTATAGATTTATAAAAGCAATTTTGATTAATCATATAGGTGTTAGTACATGACTAGTCAAAAACATGTTTGATGGATTTTGTAGATTTATAAGAGATCTATTTTAGATCGTATTGACATTTTTTTTTATTTTTTTTTTGCGTACCAAAGCTTTATTAATCATATAACAATTCCAAATAAATCTTCCAGAGTTATGGTATCAAAAATTTTTGTCTTTCGTCTCTGTCTGAATGCATTAAGAAAATAAGCACTCTAATTTAGGGCCTATAATTGTCAAATTGCTCCAATCATCAATTTTTGTTATAAAAGTAGGTTGACGCGAGATGATTGTGAAAAGAAAGTTTAGTGTCACTTGACACTTGACTACTATTGCTTCTAAAGGGACAGAAAAGGCATTTTCACCTAATATCATTAGTAAGTTTCAATTCATTGCGCAATTAGATATAAATTAATATAATATATCTAAACGAATAAAACTAATTCAATTGATAAGAATGGAGTTACTAAAAAGTTGAAGTTTGTAATTCTCCTTTAAAAAGTAATTTATAAATATTATTATCAACTTTCAAAATAATCTCATCTCAAACTTTTGAACTCACTAAAAAAAATTAATATATTTATTCAATTTTCTCATTGTAAAATATTGATGCTGAAACTTATGAATCAAAGGGTACACAAGTAAGTCAAATCAATTATTCAAGGCTCCTTCCAATACATGAATGTCATCATCACCACTTAACTACAAGTCCAAGCTTTTGGGTTATCCTTTATATTACATTTAAAGGCATCATCATGTCCTAAAACTTAAAATTTATTAACGAATTCACCCTTTTATGCATAATGAATATGAATATGTAATCTAAAATGTACTAAAAATTTATGCTCATGATAGTAAAAGCTTTTTTTTTTTTAAGAGATTAGTTTTTAATTGTTGATTGAAAATATTTTCAATAGTTTTGTGCATAAAAAATCATGATCTTAAATTGCTATAAGTTTTAAACTTATTTCTAACAGCTCAATGCTAGATTTTTACCTAATCTGTCAATGCTCACTGATTACTCATTGTCCTATTCAAAGACTTGAAGTAAGGCACATCATTTTTGCATTGCCTCACTTGGCCTCGAAGTGAAAGTTGAAATCATTTCATTGCAGGTGGGAAAAGAATGCCAAAAAAAGAAAGATATTTTCTGATACGAATATAGTCGATTCTTACAATTTATCTTAAACTTCAATTTTTAAGATTTTATACTAGATTCGAAGGATTTGAATTAGATATTTCTTGCCATAATTATAAGGCAAACTTGATTAGCATATTCTTAAGTTTTAACCATAAAAGGAGAATGCTAATTTTGTAATTAATCCAAACATTTAGCCCGTTCTAGAACAAAACTCTTTTTTTTTTTTTAGTTGATTTTTCTTGGCCATAGAACACTCCATTACAAGCTGAAGCTTTTTTCTCCAAGTTATGTTATGTCACTCTGTTATCCAGATGTTTTTTTTTAAAATATATTCATCTTATTTCAAAATTCATATTTAGGCTCCAATTTTCTATTCGAAAATAGCTTAAAGATATATTATTTCGTATCAGACAGATCGAAACGGTTTTCTGAAGAAACGAAAATATGAGCTGTCGTGTATTGCCACCTCACCTGCAAAATATTTGAATTTTCTGGGCGAGAAAGTTTTTGTTTGGGGGAGCACAGAGTAACACGAACACACGAAAAGGAAAACAGTTTTTGTTCCACAAAGCAAAAACAGAAGAAAATAAACAAACTGCAACTTCCATTTTCCCTAAATTGATTCCATTTTCTGTCATCTCCTCTCCCTCCTTTTTCTCTCCGAGTCGGAGGGGGTTTGTTTTTCGAAACTGCCTCATCATCCTTACTCATCAACCTCGTGACTTACGCTTTCACTGATGGAATACCGCGTATCTCCTCGATTTGGCAAATGCATTTTCGGAGTTGGCTTTTGTAAATTGGTTTGACGCAACGGTAAACCCAATTCATTCTTTGCCCACCTCCCCTTCCTAACGTCCGTGCTTTTATTTTTCTATTTTTTCTCGGCACAGTTTGGTGGGTTCTATCGTTCTGGGTTCAGGTTTAACAAGGGACTAGAATTATGAGATTTTATCCAAAAGGGTTTCTTCAATTTTGTTATCTTAGACAATGTGCTATTGGAATTTAAACAGGGTAAGGTGAATTCTGAGTTGGGCATGAGAATTTGAACGAGAAGTTTGAAATTTGTTTGAATTTGGGGTTTTTGGAAAGCCAAAATGATGTTATCAGCTTCGCCGGATTCTATAACGAGGAGCTCGCTAGAAGAAATGCTTGATTCACTCCGGCGGAGGGACGAAGAAGAGAAGCCAAAGGACTTGCCGCCAGCATTGCCAGCTCGCCCTACCTCTAGAGCTCGGCTTCCCTCAGCGAGGCGTTCATTGCCCAATAACTTCAGGGTTGAGAATGATTCTGGTGCAGAAGAAAGCATGCCGAGCGGATGCAATGCAAAGGAAGAGAACAAGAGGAAAGATACTGAAAAGGAGCATAAGAGAAAAGGTAGTTTTGGGAGCAAGAAGATGAAGAAAGATGTGGAGTCGCCTTATATCGTGACTCCAGAAGAGAAAATCCGCAAGCAATCATCAGAGGCTCCAGCGCCAGTACCTACTGCTTCTGTAGCTTCATCAGGGAAGATTCACGAATTGGATTGGGAAGACAACATTGCTTATTTCATCAAAAAGGTAAGCGGGGACTGGCAAAGGGTTGCAATAATTATGAAGTCTTGGTAGATGTTTAGATATAATCTAGCAATGACTCGGTTTACGAGTGAAGTTTTGAGAGTGATTGTTAGTATCGTCTAGTTTTGAACTGCTTATTTTTCACATATGCTTTACGATTAGAGAATAATATATTATTGGTGTTTGAATGAAAGCAATCAGCTGTAATTTTGGAGGTTGCTGTGGTGCATGAAGATTTAAGTGCAACTGTATGTTATTTGTTTTGGATATATTCTCTTTGTACAATGCAGAGATGAACATATTTTTTTAAATGGGACACAATGATATACCCACTTAGATTTAGGAAGTAAATTTGTATAAGTTGAGAATGGCATGGATAGGTGCAATTTTTAATGCAATAAGGAGTTCTGTTAATTTTCCTTTTTGTTTTTGGTGGTTTTCCCAGAAACTTCGTGTTTGGTGTAGGCAACCAAATGGACAGTGGGGGCTGGGAACGATACAGTCAACTTCGGGAGAGGAAGCTTTTGTTTCGCTCTCAAATGGAGATGTAAGTTTGTAAGCCTTCTGTGTCTTTCAAAGACAGTGCAAAGTCTGTGGTATGAAAAGTGATGTATTCTTGTGCCATTGGCTTGTTACTGTAGGTTTTGAAAGTGGCCAGATTAGAGCTCCTGCCAGCTAATCCAGATATTTTAGATGGTGTGGATGATCTTATACAACTCAGCTATCTAAATGAGCCATCTGTTCTTTACAATCTTCGCTTTAGATATACACAGGAGATGATTTATGTATGTGTGCTGCCATGGCTTGTTCTTCTACTTGCATCATTATCTATCTCCTCTCACATGCTACTTGTGCTCTCCTTATGTAGAATAAAGCAGGGCCTATTTTAATTGCAGTAAATCCCTTCAAAGCTGTTGAGATTTATGGAAAAGATAGTATTACAGCTTATAGGCAGAAATTTGTAGATAGCCCTCATGTCTATGTTATGGCAGATGCAGCTTATAATGAGATGATGACAGGTGAATGAAATTATTATTTCTTTCAACTCTTTCGAATATTAATACTGTATATTTATGGTTTATTTCTAAAGGTTTTCTAATTGCTGTTCATATCTTGCAGATAAAGTAAATCAGTCTATTATCATAAGGTCAGGATCGTCTTAGTTTTTGTACATAGGGACCCTTTTATTCTGGTTTCAGTAATATTAAACTGTAATCATATGGATAAGATATGATTTCTTGTGTTAATGTTAATGAGACTCATTAAATTCTTTATTTATAGTGGTGAGAGTGGAGCTGGGAAGACAGAGACTGCAAAATTTGCCATGCAATACTTAGCAGCTCTTGGTGGTGGCAGCTGTGGGATAGAAAATGAAGTCCTTGAGACAAATTCTATACTGGAAGCTTTTGGGAATGCAAAAACATCTAGGAATGACAACTCTAGTAGATTTGTGAGTCTCTGTGTTTCTAGTGATTTTATTACTACTGTTCTATACATTTCTGTTGATTGAAAGCTTGGTGGGGTTCTAACCCCCATGTGACCCCCCTTGTGTGGTTTCCCCTCATTTCCCCCATAGAGCAACAGCTCTCTCTACTATACCTGTAGGCCAAGAAAATGTATAAACTTCTGTTCTGTCAGTGTACCTTTTAATTTTCTGAAAGCCATGTAAGATTGTGTTGATTTAAATTAAAGGCTGAAACTTTGTTTGAATGTTGATATTTTTTTTCTCTTTGGTACAGGGAAAGTTAACTGAAATTCATTTCAGCGCAGTGGGGAAGATATGTGGGGCTAAAATTCAAACCTGTAAGCCTTTACAAGTTAAAATATGTTGCTTCAACCATTCTATTTTATGATATCCATTTCTGTTAAGATTAATACTTAACTTACTCTTTTGGCTTGTGGTTGTCGACTGCCAATTCCTGATAACTTCAATAGTTTTGTTGGAAAAGGTAACTTGTAATTTCCTATTTGAACTTCAGTATGCAACCGACATTCTCATCCTTTGTCACCTCTGAAGTAATCTTTTTTCCTGTGAGCAGTCAAGAGTCGTTCAACTCTCCAGAGGTGAAAGGTCATATCACATCTTTTATCAACTCTGTGCTGGTGCTTCATCTATTCTTAAAGGTACTATTTTCTTGGCAATCTATCAACTTGATTATTTTTATAATTACATGTCACATAGTCATTCCTCTGCTGGTAGATTTTCTGAACCATATGTATGTGTAAAATGCATGAATGGCAATAAGCATTATGCTAATTGCAGGAGCCAGTGGCCTAAACCTAACAGCAAAGCCCTATCATATTCTTTTGTTCTTTCATGGAGAACTTTTCCACTTTCCACAGTATAATTTTTTTCAGCATTACTCTGTCATGTAGAGCACAAATGTAGTGCAGGTCACATTTATAATATGGGTGTTTTTTGTCAACTGCTATATCTAGGATTGAAAATCTGAATGCCATAAACTGATTACTTCTTGAACATTATTCTAGAGATTGGCACTTTTGAATAGTATGCAAGAGTTTTGGTCCTTCTAGCAATGACCTCTTATGTCCCTTTAAAACTGATATAGACACAGGTTGTATACAAAGTCTTCAAAACCAATGTGTCTGGACATGGAATTATGAGTAGTCTTTTTCTTAACAAGTTTAAATGAATTTGTAAATATTTTCACCCACATTGAGAATCATTATGTTTTTTTTTTTTTTCTTTTGTACAGAGAGATTGAATCTTAGTGGGGCCAGTGAATATAAATATCTTAATCAGAGTGATTCTTTGACAATTGATGGTGTTGATGATGCTAAAAAATTTCAGAAGCTGACGGTAAATTACTAGACTGTACATTTGGTGATACCCTCTTTTATAATCTTATAAGATTTCTTCATGTCATTTTTCACATTATGTTCTTTGGCTTCTGCTCCTTCCTCAGAAAGCATTGGATGTTGTTCGAATTAGCAAGGAGGATCAAGAACAAGTTTTTAAGATGCTTGCTGCAATATTATGGCTGGGAAATATATCATTCCAAGTAACTGACAATGAAAATCATGTTGAGGTGGTAGATGATAAAGGTAAGATTCATAAGCTTGGCATTATGCCATCAATTGACCATTTACCCTTTGGCTGTTATTTCTATGCTATTTTAGTGGCATTGAACACTTAAAAGCTTGTTGGGGGTCTCATGGATCTGTTGCCGTTGGTATATGCCATATGGAGTCAAACTTTTAGTCTTGTATTGTGTTTGAGTGGGCTTTTGGAGTGGTTCATGTTGAATACCATAGTAACAGCAAGGATAAATATATAAGACTCATTAACAACATAAAATTGAGGAAAATTGACGTGTTTATTTATTTCTTTTGACAGCTATTTTTAGTGCTGCCCAGTTGATGGGTTGCAGTTCCCGGGAGTTAATGGTAGCTTTAACTACCCGGAAAATAAAAGCCGGCAAGGATACTATTTCCAAAAAATTGACATTGCGGCAGGTCTGGTTATTACTTAAACAATTCAATTCGTTTAATTTCTAGAGCTCCTAAAATTACTAGATTCAATAAATTTTTTTATTACACTATTTTCAGGCAATTGACACAAGGGATGCATTGGCAAAATTTATTTACGCAAGCTTGTTTGACTGGCTTGTAGAGCAAGTTAACAAATCACTTGAAGTGGGTAAACAACGCACTGGCAGATCTATAAGCATCCTTGATATCTATGGGTTTGAGTCATTCCAGGTATGCAATTTGTATGTGTTTAATGATGCTTCAAACAATGCTTGTACCTGTTCTAATGGTTTCAGATTTTTCATTTCCAGAAAAATAGCTTTGAACAATTCTGTATAAACTATGCCAATGAAAGGCTTCAACAACATTTCAACCGGCATCTATTTAAACTTGAGCAGGAGGTGAGTATTTATGTTAAGCTGTAAGATTTCTTGGCATTTACGTGCTATATAATTCCAGGAATTTTCTTTTATGTGCTCATGAATCATTTGAAGACTGATGTTATCATCACATTCCTGTTATAACTCTCTCTGGTTGGTTTTATATTTTTTCAAATATTAAATAATAAATTCTGGTAATCAACTTTTTATATATACCTATAACTCTACCTATATAGTTTGTGTATTACTTTTGCTATCTTTGTCTTCTATTAAGTTGCAGCTTGAGAAATATGTCATTTCTCATTCTAGGCATGTGGTGTGATATACAATGTCGAATAGTCATGATATGTATAACAGAAAGTTGCAATTTACATCTTTTTCTTTTCCAGGAATATGAATTGGATGGTGTAGATTGGACTAAAGTAGATTTTGAGGACAATCAAGAATGCTTGGATCTATTTGAGAAGGTACTAATAAGTTCCATCCTTCTAATGCATTTGTCTGTTATTCCACAAAATTAATCTATAAAGTGTATATTATTTCCATGTAAAATATGCAATTCATTATGGCCCCTATGTTGCAGTTTACATTAATTTAGTTTCTGATTACTGGTCATTCTGTAATTGTTGTGAACTATGCAGAAACCTCTGGGACTTCTCTCTTTGTTGGATGAGGAATCAAATTTCCCCAAGGCAACTGATCTAACATTTGCCAACAAACTTAAACAGCACCTGAACGCTAATCCTTGCTTTAAAGGAGAAAGAGGCAGTTTTGGTGTTCGTCACTATGCAGGGGAGGTTAGTTTCTGCTCAGTTTTTAAGGAGCTCACTAGAAAATCTAGTTTAGTTTTAGCCTTACAAGTCAGAGATTATTCAATTTACTTGTTTTGGCTCTGCGTTCATTTCCAAAGAACACAATTATTATATATAGAAAACTATTATATCATGTATTTGAGTTAACCTGCTTACTTGTTATTTACTCATACAATGAGAACTTTTTGTAATACTTCCTTCAAAGATTGAACAGATTATGAATTGTGTAAAAGTAATTTACTATTAGTTATCAGACAATCATGTACTTTGTCTTGCCTTGTTTTGTTTTTTTTTCCCTGGGCCTTCTCATTTGTGCCGAATGTGAGCTGTAGAAATTAATTTTGTATCTATATTTGTGATTCCCTAACACCTGTGCTCTATTAGGTCTGGTATGATACAACCGGTTTTCTGGAAAAGAACAGAGATCCACTACCTTCTAATTCCATTCAACTTCTATCATCATGTAGTTGCCAACTGATCCAATTGTTTGCCAACAAAATGCTTAACCACTCTCAGAAACAATCAAATTCCTTCCAGATTGGCGCACCAGACTCACAAAAGCAGAGTGTTGGCACAAAGTTTAAGGTATTCTTGTAGCACTGCTCATTTCAATGTCTTGAAGTTCTGAAAAGAAATGATTGTGTTATAATTCTTTTTTTGGTAAGATGATTGTGTTATAATTTGTTACTGAAGATTGTGACGGGGTGATTTTTGAGAGATAATTGTGGACAATGAACTATAGCCTGAACATTACATTACTTGAAAAATTAGAGTATGTGGATGTTTGGACTATATTGAGAAATAAATGAAATGCCATAATTGGGGGAAAATATCAGACAACTCCCTTTTTTCTTTCAGGGTCAATTGTTCAAGTTGATGCATCAGTTGGAGAACACCACACCTCACTTTATTCGCTGCATAAAACCAAATACTAAGCAGCTCCCTGGTGCATTTGATGAAGGCCTTGTCTTGCAACAGCTCAGGTGCTGTGGAGTTTTAGAGGTTGTCAGAATTTCAAGGGCTGGATATCCTACTCGAATGACACATCAAGAGTTTGCCAGAAGGTAGTGGAGAAATCTCCTTTTGCTTCTTGATTATCTTGAAATCTGTATTGATTTCTATGCCTGCCTGTATTTAGGTATGGGTTTCTGCTTTCTGAGGCCAATGTATCCCAGGATCCATTAAGCACCTCCGTTGCTGTTTTGCAACAATATAATATCCCTCCTGGAATGTACCAAATTGGCTACACCAAACTGTATCTCCGAACAGGGCAGGTATGTCTCTGTATTTCTCATACTACTTTCTTCCTGTTTGCCAATCTTGTATGTAAGATATAAAAATTTGCTCTGATTTGATGTTAAAGGCATATCCCTTGTTTTTCACTTCGCATTCAAGAGGCCTACTTGTAGAGTATCCGTTGAATTAGAAAGCAAATAGGCTCATGGTTGAGATGTTGACTCTGTACCATGAAGCATGGTTAACTTGTCATGACAGTCAATTTGCATTGATATATATATATACACACACACCAATTGAGGATTATTTGGGAACTATGAATTTGTTTGCCTCATAAAATATTAAATTGTATACTGCATCTAAGAGCAGAGAGTTAAACCTCGTCTCAGCTTGATTTTAGGTTCATTCATGTAATGGTTTATCTGACTTGGTTATTCTTGTGTTTCCTTGGTTTTGTAGATTGCTGCACTGGAGGATAGGAGAAAACAGGTTGTGCATGGAGTACTTGAGGTCCAAAAAAGCTACCGTGGCCACCAAGCTCGCCGATGTTTCCATGAACTTAAGATTAGAGCGATAACGTTGCAATCATGTATTGCAAGCCTATCTTTCAACTTCAGTTTCAGTTGAACCAAACTACCCTACTGGTTCTAGATTTGATGCAAATTTTTTTCATTTCTCTGAAAATATGTTTTTCATAAAAGAATAGTTATATAAAAGAAATGTTTGCAAAGTTTTCTTGTATTCTTTTGACTCTATCTTGAAGACTTAATTGATATTTTTATATAAGGAGCTTTATATGCCTAAACTGGTGATGGAAATCCTTGTTCTTGGTGATTGTTTATTTTTCCTTTCTTTGTTGATCCTCCACAATCCTTGTAAATCGATTGCTGACTTGGTGGCAGTTGCTTTTGCATTGCATGATTGCAGTTATTCGTGGAGAAAATGCTAGAAAGAAATATGATGTTTTGGTGAAGTGTTCTATAGCTATTGCTTTTGAAAAGCTTAAGGAGGTGGAGGCAACCATACTATTACAATCTGGTAAGTGTAATTCTGTTTATTATCAAGTTTACCCTTGATGGGGATTGCATGTGGTTTTAACTTTTAACTTTGCACGCAGTAATTCGTGGATGGCTTGCTCGGAGGCGTGTTAGTGGCATGCATAAATTAAAGAAATATCCTGAAAACACAAAACCCGAGCAGATGAAGTCACGTGTAAAGATAACTGAAGCGAAGGTACTTGCCATGCATTTGGATTCCTTGTTTGCTCTTTAAAAGAATCTTTTTTAAATGAATAGAGTTTGTTTTGTTGCGTGATCTCGTAAAACTCCCAACCACTTAAGATGATAAGGTCTTACATTTGGGTTTAGCAGGATGACTCCAAAGAAGAGGCTCAGGATCTGCCTTCAGCTTTAGCAGAGCTTCAAAGGCGGATTATCAAAGCAGAAGAAGCTCTGGAGCAAAAGGAAGAGGAAAATGCTGAATTGAGGGAACAACTAAAACAATTTGAGGCTAGGTGGATTGAATATGAGTCAAAAATGAAATCAATGGAGGACATGTGGCAAAAACAGATGGCATCTCTGCAAGTAGGTTTGCAGTTCGTACAAGTCTTAAATTTTTAACTTACTCGTGATGTTGCTGTGGTTTAAATAAATGGAAGCTATTAACTGGTCCAATCAAAACCAATTTCATCTAGTTGATTTTCCTGTGAACCCCTAAGTGTGAATGATCGAAATTCCTCCTCCTTCTCCTTCCCTGACCGAATGAAGCACTAGAACTGGTTTGTTATGAAGATAATTTTAACTTTGATATTGTCATTGCTAGTAAGTAAGGAAAAGCCAATGCTGAGGAAATAACTCATGTTAATTTTCTGATTAACCATGAACTTTTGGCGCCTTATTTTTTTTATACTGAATAAGATGCTTCAGGATTTTAGTTTTAACTTGAATGCTATAAAAGATTCTCATTGCCAATTTCAATGCAGAAGAGTCTTTCTGCTGCTAGAAGGAGCCTTGCTTCTGACAATACGGCCAGTCACCCTGGAAGACATGATGTTTTATCACCTCGCCGCAATGAGACTGAAGTTTCTACTTCCATGGCACCTCGAACACCCAGTGCAAGCACACCCATCAAGTTGACTAGTCTCTCTGATAATGGAACAGGAAGAGAGGCTAATGGTACTTTGGCTGCAGTCTCAAATTTGATAAAGGAATTTGAACAGCGGAGACAGGTATTTGATGATGATGCCAAGGCTGTAGTCGAGGTCAAATCTGGGCATTCTAGCGGCTTTATGAATCCTGTTGAAGAACTTAGAAAACTTAAACAAAGGTTTGAGGGATGGAAGAAAGACTACAAGGTTAGATTACGCGAAACAAAAGTGCGACTCACTAAAGTAGGTAATTCAGATGTCGAGAAAAGCCGTCGGAAATGGTGGGACAAGTTAAGACAGCACAGCTGAAGCCTGAAGATAACTGGGTAAAGTGGCAGAGTGAACATTGCCATGAAATGCGCATGCCCCTTTCAGAGAGCTGTCTCTTCTGTTTCCATTATCCAAAGGGAAAGAAATTGTGTATCTACCAATTTTGTTAAAAGGTGGACACTGGAGTATTTATAGGATGTCCATAGTGTTAGATTTGTAGCATTGCATAGTTCTATTCATAGTATAGTTTGCTCATGTATATTCTCTTCGTATCAATGTAATGTGTAACTCAATCCCCGAAGATATTAAAAGTGCTGATATAAAAAAAATCATAATTTCCATGAAGGTGTATTTGTTGTCTCTCTCTCTCTCTATTTGGATATATCCTTTCATTACTGTTCTTTTGCAACAGGTAAACACCAGTCTCATAGAAATGATGCTGATGAAGTGCACATATCTGATAATCATTAGGGAAACAATCTACAAAGAACAAAACTCATTTTTTTCATCATTCACAGAAGACAAGCTTCTAATCTGTTTGTTTAAGATCCTGGCACAAACTTGGTGGCATAGACCCAAGCATTGTTAGCCACTGGGTTGTCAAGGTGGTCTAAGAGGTTCTCCAAGGGACCTTTTCCAGTGACAATAGCCTGGACAAAGAAGCCAAACATTGAGAACATAGCCAACCTGCCATTCTTGATTTCCTTGACTTTGAGCTCTGCAAATGTGACAGGATCGTCGGCAAGGCCAAGAGGGTCGAAGTATTGGCCACCGGGGTAGAGGTCGTTGCCCTCACCGACACCGGGAAGGCCATTGATGCGGAATCCCTCAACAAGACCCATGAGAACAACTTGGAAGGCGAGAACTGCTAGAATGCTTTGAGCATGAACAAGGTTGGGGTTCCCCAAATAGTCAAGGCCACCTTCTGAGAATATCTGAGCTCCAGCTTTGAACCACACTGGTTCCTTGAAGTCCACTTTAACCCACTTCTCGAGAACTTCAGGGGTGATGCACCCTAGTGCTCCAAGCATGGCCCAACGTCCATGGATTACCTTAACACAGAAAACAATTTCGGATTCGTATTATTACCATAGACAGAATTGAAATCAAGACAAATTACATAAATCCTATGTTAAATGTCTGATTCAAATTTCAACTGAATGATACAAAACTACGAAGAAACAAGATTCTTATAACAGAAAAGCAATTAAATTTCAGGTTTCCTACAACTGGGTTTTGGCAAAGTTCAGATTGTTATGATGAATAGGCTTTCTACATCAGCTTTTACCAAAATTCTGCAACTTGATCTTAGACAATCAAAGTCATTTGAAAGGGAACAAGAGGGAGAGTCTCTTAATTGCAGTATCAAGCATAAAAGACTTACCTCAAGAGCCCTGTTCCTGGCAAATGCTTCTGGATCAGCAGATAAGCCAGCAGTGTCCCATCCATAATCCCCTGGGAATTCTCCAGTCAAGTATGAAGGGGTCTGAGCTGAAAAGGGTCCCAAGTATTTCACTCTGTCTGGTCCATACCATAATTCATTACCCTGCTTATTCACAAGTCCATGCATAAGTTATACAACCACCTTAAAAGCTGCAACATAGAAAGACAAGAAGAGGATTTGAAAGTACCATTGTGTATTTCCCATTTCCCATGGAGACAACATCTCTAAGAGAGTTGGTGTTGGTTCCCTTGCTTTGTCCAAGGAAAGGGGTGGGTTTAAGGACGGTGCTAGAGAGTGTTGATACCATGACTTCCAAGCTCCGAGGCACTTGTCTTGAGGTTGAAGCCTTAATTGCTTAAAAAGGAACCTAAGAATTGTTTATGGAAATGTGTAGAAAGGGCTAAATGTAACATCATATCTAGCAAACAGAATCAGGGGATGAGTGGTTTGGGACACAGAGTGGGAAATTGTGGTGGGGAAGGGGTGGTTTGAAGCAGCCAATGAAATGGCTTCAAAGGATTTTAAGTATCTCCAACTTATATCTTTCTATCCACACTTCATCTCTGGCAAACATACACAATTTTGTCATTTTGTTAATATTTATTTATACAAGAGAAAAAAATAATTATTGAGAACTGAGCTATCCCCGCTTGATGGGCTATGGTATGAAAACTAATATTACTTAAAATATGTGTAAAATGACTCCACCCACATGCATTCTTTTAATTTTTTTTTCCCCCGAAAATCTTGGGCTTCAAACTTCTAATGCGTCCTCCAAGTTTTATGCCCATTTCTATTGGCACTCCCATCACAACTAGCAACCTGTCGCACACCTCTTTTCCCAGAAGTTCATACCACAACAAGAAGAGTAAGGAAAATCTATCCATTTCGCCACCACAATACTACCATCCAAGACCATTATCCATGGATTTTTTTTTTTATTTTATTTTTTTACTGGGAGATATGGATGGATTATAATTGAAGGAGAGTTGAAATTTGAGAACAAGCTTTGATTCTTTGATTACCTCCGTCAATTCTAGTCTTTTGCTACATTTGTTGTGATACAAAGATTGAAATCCGTAGGTTATATGGCAGATGTTTTTGGTAGTTACAAATTTATAAATCTGTATGCATTAGAAAATCAAGTATGAATTTATAAATTCACATGTACCTTGTACAGATCTGGAAATTTGTCAACAATGAAATTGTGAAATATGCATTTATAAATCTGTATGTGTAGAATTTGGCAAGAAACATGTTAACAATTATGTAAATCCATATAAACTAAACACGTCAATGGATTTGTAAATTTGTTTAGTGTGGGATGGTGATAGAGGGTGGCGAAACAGATGGATTTTCTTTTCTGGGATTTTGGGGGAAAGAAGGGTGTGCGATGTGTTTTTATTCTGGGAGGAAATTTATCAAAAATGGGAATGGAGTGTGCAAAAAAAAAATAGAGAAATGCAATTTTTTATTTTTTATTTTTGGACTCAAATAAGATCATTTCTCACGTGGCCAGGTTTTATTTATGAAAGGGAATAATTGGATTGGACGCTTTTTATTTTTTGGACAAATAAATTATTAGATCATTTCCTCCCTCCAACATTTTGAACTCCAGCTCGTCCTAACCCCAATTCCAACGGTCAAATGTTCTCAACGCCGCGCTGTATTCGTTAATGTATTTCCCCGATGCATCTAGGCATCGGGCAATTGATCCTGACCGCCCAAAAAAATGGATCCCGGCCATACACTAACTTCAGTCATGACATCCGACGGTGGTCAAGCTTCTCATCGTCACTAGCAGAAACGTCGTCGTTTCAGTATGCGTCTTCCTTTCCACCCCCGCCATGTGCCCCGCTGCTTATAAGAGCAAGACTAGAAACTAGAAAGAGCCAACAAGGCCAAAGGAAATGTGGAGATTATCTCGGTCAGGTTTTCTATGAAGCACTGTAGTTTCTGAATCTGCAAAGGAAGATTCAGAATATTTGGATTATGGAAAGTTCGAAGAAAGAGATAGTGATCAAGAAAGCAGATGATCACTGGGCCTTCCTGGTATTGGATCGTTTCCATGTCCTTTCATGTTTTTCTTAGGGTTTTTACTCATCACTTATCCGATTCTTCGATTTGTTTTGGTAATCTGAGGAATAATGTTGGTTTTACGGCGGTAGATTTTGGTTCCTCATTTCATCATTTGGTTATATATATATGTGACAATCTCCGATGTCACTTCCTATCCATTCGTTAGCCACTTCGTGCGATGTTTGGTGTGCCGCTGATGTACTTAAAGGTTTGGCGGCATCTAGATTGGAAAAACATGGGAGAGTTAAAGGATCTATTTACTGTATGATCTGATCATTATGTTTTCATGTTTGATCTTTGGTTTCGTGAAGCTTTTGTTAATTTTCTTTCGTTTTCAGATTTGGTGTTTGCGCTCTTGATTTATAAGGCTGAAACGCTGACATTTGATGCAAAAATTTAGATATCTAGTTTAGAAGTTCATTTATGTCTTTTAGGTTGCTGAGGAAATGTGTGAAAGGAAAACAAGTCGAAGTTGAAATTACGCCTTTGGTTTATCACTTTCTCATCGTGTAAATGCTAGTAAACTTGCAACTTAATAATTTTATAAGCTTGTCATTTAAGTCGATTCCATTCAAAATTCTGATTTACAGCTGAAGAAATTTTAGATTCATGAGATTTAGACAGTATGTTCTCTCTCTGTTTATTATTGGTGGATGTGTTCATATTCTCTCATAGATTTACTTATCGTCTTCAAGGCGACATCATTGCTCATGAATCATGATTTGCTGTTGCTTTTGGTTTGTTGTCCGACTTGCAGGAACATATTGAAGCACCAATGTGGGTAGATTTGACTTTAGAAGCTAAGTCTTGCGGCGAGGACATGTGAGTTGTCCATTTGATATTGATAGGATTCCCGTTTCTTTAAAGTTTATCAAATTACATGTGTTTGGTCCCAACTGTATCTTTTTGTTGCATTGCAGAAATGATGCCTGGTTCAACACAAGCCACCTGTAAGCATCATTTTGCATATTTTCAGATTTGCCATGTTAGGACTTGACATTCTTGTAAGTGGAGTTTGAGTATAAAATTCGTAACAATTCGATTAATTTTCAGGTTCCACCAGTGGTCTTCTAAACAGTTAAAATGTAAATTTTCTCATCCCGGTGATGAGGTGATGACGTCAGAAGTTGACTTTCAAGGACCACCTTCTCCAGAGCTTCCATCTTCAGTCTCGAGATCAAGAGGTAAACATTACAAGAGCAAGAAGTGGAGAGGTGATAGTTTGGATGTTTTGTTAGACAAGCAGCAGGCAGCAAGGGGTTTAAGTAGGAAATTCTTCCAGGCAGATTCCTGCGGTGGTCGGGAAGTTAAACCTAAATCAAATGTTATCAAGTCAAAAGGTGTGTCCAGTGCAAAACCGAGATTGCGTTTTGAACGCAAAGCAAGTGGGAATGCGTCTTCTAACCGTACCAACCCTGTGTCCACTCGCAGGAATGCCACGATTAGTTTAAGTTCTGGGGATAATAGCACAAGTAAAAGTGACACCAGAAGCACAATTACATCTGCGAATGCTTATCAACAGCCAAAATATATGGAGGTCTCAGGTCAACCATGCCATCTGAAAAGTGAATCTCTGTCATCTAGGGGTATTAATCTTAGGAAAAGCTGTGTTACTACGAAGATAGGGTCAAGAATAGAGATTGATGAAAATAGCAGGCAATCAAGGGGTCGTAAATCATCTTCTGGGAAGTCCAGTGTTGGTTCAAGTTCAAATCCAAGTTCTGTAGTTAAGTTAGCATCAAAGCAGATGGAGTTCTCAAGTCAACCATGCCATCTGAAACGTGAATCTTTGTCATATAGGGGTATTAATCTTAGGAAAAGCTGTATTCCTACGAAGATAGGTTCAAGAATAGAGACCGACAGTAATAGCAGGCAATCAAGGGGCCGTAAATCATCTTCTGGGAAGTCCAGTGTTGGTTCAAGTTCAGATCCTGGTTCTGAAGTTGAGTTAGCATCAAAGCAACGTATAGATATTACAGCTAAGAACAGATGCAAGCCTCCTAACGTATTTAGGGGGTCTACCGTTCTAGTTGAGGGAGCGAAATCTGATAGGAGAAGGGAAATCAATCTTGCAAAGCCGGTTTACCACAGAGCTGCAAAACCAATGGTAAGAAGCTTACAGTGTTCTTATTGACCAAGGTTTTAAATTCAGCTTCGAAAAACGTTTTAAGAAATGATTTTAAATTCATAAAAATTTAAAGATAATTTTAAATTCTCAAAACCTTTTTTTGTAGAAAAATAACCCGGGCTGACCCGGTATTTTTCAGGCCAGATTTTTTAGACCCATCTCAATACTAAAGCTTGGTTAAACGGTCTGGGCAACCGGAATCATTTGTGAATGTAAATCAATGCCCATGGTGAGACCTGCTTTTAAAGTTTACTTACGGTTGCGATTACAATTTGGGAGCAAGGTTGTTTTCAATTCATTGCCAGCCTTGTGAGAACCATTTCAATTACTTATTCATTCGTTTTCTTTCTTGAAAAATGAAATGGTAAAACTATTATAAATGACTTGCTGGTATTAATATTATTAGCATCATCGGGTATATGTTACCTTGGTCTGGCTGCAAAACCAGTATTGGAATTTTGACAAGCCTACTACTATGATTTTGTTTTTACTTGCTTGTAACGTGCTTCCAAATTGCAAATTTCTTGGTACAGGGAAAAGAGAACGATCAACGTGAAGCAAAGAATCAAACTAATCTGGGCAGAAGGATTTACCTTAGGTGAGGACTCGTTGGGCTGCATAATGTCTCGTGTATAGTGTACGTTTATATCGCTGCTTAAATCATGCACCAGATGATAAATGCATCTTGTGCCCCTATACTAGAATTTTGTTGACAGGTTTTGGTTTTTCTCCTAAAAAAATTTGGGTTGAAATTTTCTTTAAAATATAACTTTTTAAAGCTCATCTTAAAATTTTCTTTTTAAATTAAGCTCGTTTAAAATTCGATCTTACCCTGAAACTCAAGTTTTGAATTTCGAGGCCAAACTAAAATTAGGGTTCAACTTTCAACTCAACTTGTTAAGCTGAACATTTTTTTTTTCAAAGAAAAATAATTCAAAAAAGTAAAACAAATACTACTCAAGACGACCTGCTTTTAAGTTTGTGCTGAACCTATTGATAATATATCTATTACATATATTAATTGTGAAAAATCTCGTCGATAGATAAATAGACTCTTTCATACTCTACTATTTTTTTTTATCATTATTATTATTTTTAATTTTAAACAGTTATCTATCTTCTAAAATCTAAATTTTCTAAAAAGATTACATTTTAAAATTTCTCTTTTTAAAATATACCTTGTAGTAAACAAGACTATTTTTATTAGAAAGAAAAATGCAAATAAATTTTACCAAAAAATTATATGCATTTAATTTTTTTGAACTATCTATCTTTTCTTTGCTTATTATTTATTTTTTGTTTTAAATGTAATTATCTTTTTGAAATTATTTGTTTCTATTTTAAAAATCACATTTTAAAAATATTTTTATCTTATAAATATACTTTATGATGAACAAAAATACTTTTATCGAAAAGAAAAAAGCAAATAAAACATATATTATAAAAATGTATTCAATTTTTTGAACCACCTATTTTTATTTGCTAATTATTTTTTAATAGTTCTAACTAAATCAAATAAAAATGTGTTCTTAACAAATATAACTCAGTTGTGCTTTAATTGAGGAAGGATAGCTAGAATATAGGAATAAAACCCATCGTGTGGTCCAATTACTCAAAATTATATGCTACACAATTTAAAAATAAATAAAAACAGAACTACCTTTCAAACCTCGTTTAGCAGTTTCCCTATGGGTATCACCTGGATTTCCAGGTTATCTCAACTCTTGGAATCAAAAACGTCAGTTTCCTGAACGGATGAGCTTTAACATCACCTTCTTCTTTTTTTAATCCTTTGGGATCCAGTACATTAGTCTGGCAACCAGGCGATCACCTTCTTAAAGCTCCATAGCTTTTTGCCACCTAGAAACAAGAAAATTTGCTCAGCTTAAAGCTGAAGTGATATTTTGAATTTAAAAAAATATACACATATTTTAATAAATATTTTTCTGATAGCACATATACAAGCCTACCCTGCATAAATGAAGACAAAACGAACGTAAGTTAATTTTTATGTCTATCTAGATATGAATAGCTTCAATACAATAATCAAATCAAAATAATGGTACCATTGACCCCATTAGTCTCAAGTTTATATAAATCCTTCTTTCATAGCTACTATGGATAGCGTGCAAAAGTAATGGATGAGATTATATGGGACCACCTTTGAACAAATATTTTGCATCTGCTAGAAAATTGAGGTGAAAAAGACAAAGTAGGACACAAACCCGAGGTTGAGATGTATTGAATCTCTTTCTGATATTGTCATCGTCGTCATCGTCGTCATCTTTGTTCATGAGGATTCTATGGATTGAAGATTTATCTGACTTTTTTCCTCGTTTAGAGGGTTGTGCAGATCCTCTTCCTCTTCCCTTTGTAGCAGGCCTTTTCCGCCCCGATTTTAATTCATTTTCCTTTGTAAAATGAGATGCAATAAGAATCAGTGACAAATTACAACCAAAGGAAAAATAATAAATAACATTGCTCGGATAATACACGGATAACAAACAAGGAGTCGATCCCTACCGAACTATCTTCAATCTCTTCAATTGCGTATTCTTCAGCGTCTTCACTTGAAGCAGGATCCAAATTAACTCCATCATCAGCAACACTTTGGATGGCAGTTGTTGCAGCAGCAGATGCAGACCTGCATTCACAAGACTATGCTCAGAAACTCCCTAACAATGGGCTACCGAAACCAGAGGATTGATCATCCCAAGACTAAAAATATGATAAGCACATATTTGAATAGATCTGCAGCTCAAGGCACTGTCAGCATAATATCATAACGACTTTTTGCGAATTCATTCGTGACAAAACCTGGTTGTTCTACAGATTCTTTTCATGCTTGAGTGTTTTTAATTCCGACATACTTGTGGCAATTGTGATATGTAAAAGCAACTCAAAATAATAGCACGTATGGTTAAAAAACTGCCATAGTTGGGAAAATGGACAGACTGGAGTATTTTCCCCACCGCACCTGAGCCTATACCTGTTCTTCATGTCTTTTACCTGTATGCTGTATGTAAGACACTGACTCCCAAAACAATAATTTTTCTTTTTTCTTTTTTTCTTTTTTTTCAAATTCTTGCCCTCAAATATGCCAATTATTGATGCTGGGCAACGAATTGCTATGCTTCTATGAAAAGGAGTTATCAGATAGGGAAACAAAAAAAACAACCTTTGAGAATGGCGAAACCCTAAAGATGCATCAAGAGTTGTCTGCTTCAACGTGCTGGCACCCCTACCCCTGCCCCTCCCCCTACCCCTGCCCCTTCCTCTTGGAGTTTTATTTACTTCAGCAGCATCAGGAGGTGCCCTGGAGGACCCTTTCCGACCTCTCATACTTCGCTTTGAGCTAGATATCTGCAGAGCATCTTCATCATCACTAAAAGAAACTGCACTTCCGGTTCCAGCAGCACTTTTGCCATGAAAATCCTGAAAGTTAGGGGAGAAAAAAAAAATAAGAATGCAGATTGTTGTAATAATGTCAGCCCAAAGTACCGCACAATCAGCCGAATGCAACAGTAGATAACAGATGAGCGCTACCTCCAAGGACTGATCACCAGCACTGAACTGCAAAGTATCCTTAGAGCGTTTTGATCTTTCCTTCACACGTTCCTGGATGAGAGAAAACAGAGTCAGTCATGATAAATAAATGCAAGGTCCATGCATTTTGTGATGGCATAGCAACATCTACCAAAATTTCAAAAGCAAAAGAGTTGTGATTGCAGTTTGGAGGACATAGAGGTAGGCAGTTGCTGTCGCTAGATGTTTTGCAACTGCTACTTCACATAGTCTCCAGCCATAGAAAGGCTACTCCAAACAGGAAAGGTGAACTTTCAACCTAAATGCATTGGAGTGACTTGATTCTTAAATAATGAAAATGAAAATAAATGATAAAGCTTCTGACCTCCAAGCAGTCTCCAAGTTTAAGAATAATAGCTTCATTTTCAAACTTCTGGGTTTCTGAATCCCTAAAAATTTTGCTCTGTGTAAGCACAAAAGAAGTCATCAACATCTCAATCTAGAAAAGAGACACTAAACAACGGATAAATGCAATACTATAGATATATAGCAGATACATGTAAAACAGAATACTCACTCGGGTTTCTTCAAGATTGTATTGCAAGCAAGAATAGAAAGCCATCTTGTCATCCTTATTTACGAAGTTGTGTAATGCAATATCCAAATCATTAACTGGAAGTATCTCCATTTTCTGCAACACCACTGGGGGTTAGTTTCAAGTATTACTTTTATATTTTATTATCTTCAATGAAAACTCTAGTCAACCCACTTGTGAAAGTGATTGTCCAGAAGATCTATCTAGCAAGTAAACCAAGCCCATGGAACTAGCAGCTATAGTAAATTGCGTGCATGAGGTTGCAAATTAATCATCTTCAATCATTGAAAATTTTCAACTAAAATGCACAGTAGATAGGAAGGTCCGTATTTGAAAAGCAAGAATCTATACAAGCCATAAGTTGAAAGAGAAAAAACTATTTTAGAATTCAATGCTTGAATTACCAAATTATTCTCAGCAACTAAAGCCTCTATGTTTTGTTGATTTAATTCTTCAGGACGAAGACGTTCAGAATCATCAATTTTACCTGCAGTTCAAGACAACCATTGATCAAAATATGCCCACTAGACCACCTTGGAAAGGTTTACCTATGCAAAATTATTTACAACATAGACTTGGCAAGTTGGCACTAATTAGTTAAACAGACATATACCATGAAATTCACATCGCAGGTTGAAGAAAAACAATTCAAAATACCTTCGGCCTTAGTCTTTCTTGTAGCCTTTGAGAATATAAGAATGTCTTGTGGGTTTGCCACCTAATATAAGAATGATCCGTCATCACTAGAAAGCAATCCTAAAGCAAGCATTATTGTACTAATTCTGGAAGAGTGAAACATGGAAGTGGTACCTTCCCGACATATTTCTGCCCAAATCTTTGAGGGTTTATAGTCATGAATCCAGAGTAATCTACCTGCCAAATTATATTAAGAAACTGAGGTCATGTCAAGAAAAATATCAAGTACTTTTATGCCTTGAGTGTCTGTTATAGCCAATAGATTGCACAGAGGTTCATATACAGTTCAGTACAAACTCATGCCTTACGAATAACCAAAATGGAGTTGACATAAACTAATGTCACATACAAAACTAGTTCTTCAAGAAAGTGAAAGTTGACAAAAAAAGGTGGTAGCAGATTAAGACCTTCAAGTACAGTGTGTAGCTATTACCTTGATGCGTATCAGCGGAAGTTTGAGTTCTGCTCTACTGACAGCCCTTTTACTAGATTTTTCTAGCATCTTCACAACCTGCATAGTCTCACCATCATCCCATTACAGTTGCTAGACATATGGTCACTACACACCCAAAGAAAAACAAAAGGATTTGGAAAATCTCTAGTTAAGCTCCCTTAACAAAATATTTAATCACTTTCATTCCTACCACAAATTATAAGTTAACTGAACAACCAAAATATAATCACTTTGATCAATCAACAATGAATTTTTTTTTAATAAAAAAGAATCCAAGATGATTGCTTCAAAAAAGAGGAAAAAAAAAAAAAAAGCCTCACTACCAATTTACCATCCAGTATTAGGAAACTCACATACCACTTTGTCCAAGTGTTCAAGAATTGAATTTTGATCATTGGGATCAATATCAGGTTCATCTTTCAGTATAATCTGCAACATAAAATTCGACATATTAATATGAATTATAAAATAGTCTTAAATAGATACCTTTTAACCAATTATACATACTTCAAATATGAGTGAGATATTCAGTCCCAGTTGGACGATATGCAAATGCAATATCAGTGTATTATTTACCTCTGTGTACTCAAAAGGCCTCACAGACATCAGAGGTATTTTAGTGGGACGATATTGATTTCCCTGTCCAATAATCATCAATTGAAGCACAATTTGCTATAGAATAGAGATAGATAGAGAGATGAGGGAGAGAGAATAATAGCTGCTTTTACATAGAAGGCATTAACCTTGATTTCTAGAAGAAGCACATGCTTTGGCTTTGATTCTCCATCAATCAGTGATGTAGCAACTGAAGACCCTGGTTGTGAAATGTGAAATCCCATCCCTGAAACCTCCTGAAGAAATAAAAAGCCACATTAAGTTCAATGTTATACAAAATATTATATGTGTACCTGAGATCATTCTAGGAGACATTTAACCAGTGTACCTGTGGGTCAATTAAGCACTCATGCTCATGCCCCCACACAATGAAGTCCAGGAAGCGCGGTAAGAAGTGCTCATTTATTGCATTTTTTGGATTTGTTTTCACTCTGCATAAAAAGAGGATCAATCATCACGTCCATCCAAGTCTAAGACTTAGAATGGTAGACCATGCACATGAACAAGAATTTCAAGGTCAGATTAATCAAAACTTTCATTTATACGCCATATCTAATTCAATCTTTAAGGAACACGGACCACAGACAAGCGCAACCTGTTCTGATGAAGTACCAAAATGTTGAACCAATCAGACACTTGGCACCCTTCCTGAGATTCAGGCCGCATCCACTGCACAGCATGCGGCGTCTGAAGAAGAAATGGTTAATATACCACACCCATAAGTGAAAAAATTAATAAACAGATGAACTGTTTAAAAGAAAATATTTTCTGCCACATACTTGAAACATCCTATTAAGCCTTTCATCTCTAATGTTCCCCAGACCGTACAGAGCAACAGCTGTTGAACCCTGCATGTCATAAATACGATAGAGGACAGGGTGACACTTAAATTATAAATATTCAAGGATTGTGGAAAAAGCCACCTTATCATGGTGTTAAAAGTACTCAACAACCAACCTTCTTGATAAGAATAGGGTTGATAGTGATCTGACCTACACCAGAACCCCCAAGAACTGTTTTCCCAAAGTAGTTGACTAGATTACATGCTGAGAGAATATCGACTGCAGAAAGGTTGTCCTGTCACAATCACTCAGTAAGGAATACATATTTCTTGTAGATTATTGTATAAACACGCATTGTATTTCGAAACAACTAATCAAGAATGGTTCTCTACACTATTCTACGTCCAGCTTGCCACACCAGATGGTTCAATAGCCACAAATTAAGTCCTGAAAAATGGAAATCTTTGGATGTATCTAAACAGTAAGATATCTACATTCTGAAGGTATTTAAAAATGAACGCCCATCCAGGAATTAACATTTATTGCCTATAAGAGCTAGTCTCAGAAAGAATAACCCCTTTGATTCTCTGCCTCTCTCTCCCTTTCCTCCAACCCCCATAAAATGATATCCCGCCTTTCACATTGGATGACTTTTGAAAATTAAAATGGCTTTGAATGACTAAATTCCAATATATAGCGTATCATGTGTTTGAATGTGCCAAGGCCGTAAAGATCATTTCCAACAATTACACGGGGGTTCCTCAATATAATGATTCTTTCACTTCCCTTTCTATTAACCAGACTTGAATACAACATTAAAACTTATGAAGTGAAGACCACTGGATTTACACAAGTCTTTAACAAAGTACGGCAGCAGTTTGCTGGTAATGAAGTTTAGTAGCTGCTTCTAGGGATTTGCGTACATAATCAGCGGACGAACTTTAAGTAAAACAACATAATCAAGGCAACCACATGGGAAAAGAATTCCAAAACACAAACATATTACAAATAATGTTACCACATTACTCATACCACGCCAGCTGGATCATCATGGTTTCCATGAATGCTGAAGACTGGCAAACCAACATTGAAGTGAGGATCTTCATAATTTACATGACCAAATCTGTTGAGCATAACAAACGTAAATAATCATGATATGTGACCAGGGAAAATTTCATTGTAAGCATAAGTTTACAAGTTAAGGCCGTTCCTTAACAAAAGCAAAACAACCGCAAATATACATAGCATAATGCATCTTAGCAGGTAGCAAAGAATAGCCACCAAATCTGTTAGAGGCCAGATTATGTTAACGAGTAAAGTCTTTAAAAAGTTTAGGCTATTACAGAAATAATGACAGCACATAATAAGAGTTCAACCTAAATATGCAACTAGAAGGAAGGTGTTTCATAAAATTCATGCCAAAGTTATTCGCAAATTAGAAATCAAAGCGCATGTTTAAGTACTCACGCATTCTGAAAATTAACGGTCTGGTCGCTGACAACTTGGAACTGCACCGGTAGATCATTGAGACAATGTCGACGAAGAATTTCAATAGCCTTGACTAACGTGGATCTCGACGGCTTATTCTCATGGAATAGATCACCACCAAGCAGTAAGAAATCAACCTGCCAGCATCAAATTCTCGCTAAGCATAAGCATATTCACACACACTAGCTCAGTTATATTTCAAAATATAACAAAAATAGGAAAAGTTTTCCATGAATCTGCCTTTTTAGCAGTTAAAGAGTTTCTTCCTCCGCTGAGAAACCGAAGCTAGCTTAGAAAAATCAAATGCTACTTAGAAGAACGTAGCATGGAAGTAATCAAAGAGTAAAACAACAGAGCTATTAGCTAATTTGTAAAGCACACTAGAGAGACAAGGAGCAGAGAAAAACGGTGATGTAAAATTGTGAGTTACCTCCTTCTGCTCGGCGATTGAGCATATCTCATCAAATGCTTGAAAAGAGTCATGGCGTCGTATTTCGTCCTTCTCCATGTAGCCGAGATGGCAATCTGTTGCTACAAGTATACGAAGTGTATTACTAGTCTCTCCCATGGCTATCTCTTTCTTTTACAGTTTTAGGGAGAGAATATCTGCGTGCGACAAGTGAAAATGGAAGCAGCAGAGGAATAACAAGAGAAGATGACAGTTGAAGAGAGAAATTGCAGAGAACGAACAAATTTGCGTATGGCGGTCGATGGTCAAACGGAGAAAACAATCAGGAACGTCGTCGCTCGGGGCTAGGAGAGGAATAAAACAAGAATCGCGGGTTTTTCAGAAAGGGCGGGACCTTGACCATTTTTCTGCTTTTATTTTGCACAAAGAAAAACTATTTATTTTAAAAAAAAAAACTATGCCTATTAACTAAATTGTATTCAAGCTAAAGCTGCACGGCTCTCGTCAAATTCTACATTCTTGAGGCTTCAAGTTCACATCTCTCAACTAAACTTTATTTATAAAAATCTCAACATGTAACAAATACCCAATCTTTGTGTCAAATTCTACATTTTTCTGCTTTAATTGCATAGTTCTCCTGACGTAAATCATAGAGGAATTCTTTTAGCACACCCATAACTTCCAATCACACACCCTAAACCCGATCGTATCATGTAGATGTGTGGTTAAAAAAAAATAGCGTGTCAAAAGAATTCCCCAATAGTACTGTTTTCTACCAACTAATTTTCACGGCCCACATCCGTTTAGAGACTCAACTCAATTATGGATTACTACCCCCCAAAAAAAAAAAAAAAAAAAAGAGCATGCATATTTTCATAGAAAACCACCAATTTAAAGTTCTACAGGCAATGATTAAATATTTTAGGAATTAATTATAAATCTGGTCTTTCATTTTTCAGGAGTTGATCCATTTATTATATATATATATATATGTATATATTGGGACAACTATTTTAAAAAGTTATTCCAAGTTTCAATTATTTTAAAGTATTGTATACTTATTGTTATTGATCATTCATTCCTCACCTCCATCAAAACCCATAGCCTAACCTTCCTCTGATTCTATTTAATGGCTTTCTTGACAAGTTTGTATGAACTTTAAAATTTCAATTGACTTGTAGGAGAAGGATCCAGAGAGCCACCCCTATTATGATAGTTGTTAGATTTCAAGCTCCCATATCTAGGGCAATCTATTGTACTAAAAAAAGAAGAAGAGATAACTCATGCAGTTTGAAATTTAACCAAAAAAAAAAAAGGAACAAACTCTAGAACCAAGAACATCCACTCAGATTATTAAAAAAAAATATTGAAGTTGTTAATTCGAAGACGCTCATGTTTTTGGTTCCTCTCTAACGGGGACTTAACTGAGGCGTCAGACCGAGAGCAATGTGCTTGCCACGTGACGTGGCGTTGGTGCACGAGCAAAATAGGAGCAAGCGTATGTTGGCTTGTGCTCCCCATGCATAAATGCACCTTATATCTCGAGTCCTCCATAATCTCTTCAAAACAATATATAAAAATTGAAGGTGGGAACCAAAGAAAACCATTATTAATTACATAATGCCAGTAGATAAGGTTCGAAATTCAAACATATAAAAAAAAATCAAATATTAAGGAGAAAAGAGAAGAGAAGAAATTAATGAGGTTTCAAAAACTTGATTTCTTTTAACTTTTAAACTTCCATATATGATCATCATTATTCTAACAAGAGTTTTTGTTCAATCGTTTTAGGTGAGAATGGAAGGAGGGCACAACGTGGTAAACACATGTACTGTCCCGTGAGTTGACATGAGCAACTGTACTTTAGTTGACTAACTAAATATTTAATTGTTTGAAACAAATTAAAGATTATGAAAGAAACAGATTGCTACATGGAAAAATAAAAAGTAGAAACTTATAACAAAGTGACGACATTATTAAGCTTTTGAACTGGATTTGTGTTGGGTAATCACAAACATAAATTAGTTATCCATATTTAATTGGCAATTTTTTAATTAAATATATAGACTTGACATATTTTATTTCGCTCTATCTCATTTCATGACTTGCCAATTTTATTAATAAAAATATTATTTTGATAAACTAATAATATTTATATATTATTTTATAGTTTTTTAATAAAAAATAAAATAAAAGAGAATGTAACAAGAAGTATGATAGAATCAATACTATATATAATCATGCAATGAATGATGCCTTATAATCACAGCAAGTTAAGAAAGCTAATTCACAAAATTAACATCCCCATAATTCTAAGTTCTAAATCCAATCATGCTTGCTTTATCCTCTACCTTGTTTTCAACGAACGCAGATGCATTATTCACAGATCAGGATCCCATCAACTATGACCAAGACTACATGCAGAAATCATTTGTTCATTTTCCTTCAACTGATCATCCAAATTTTGAGCACAGAGACTCTCCGGTAAATGATGCTGACCTTGTTAAGGTCAAGAAACTCAACCATAATGCTGGCGAGCGTGATCGCCGGAAGAAAATGAATAATTTATTTTCTTCTCTCCGTTCACTGCTTCCAGCCAATCACCAAGTACAGGTATTTTCATTCACCTCGAGATTGAAAAGGCTTTCAAAAAATTTAGCTTATCAAAATAAGTAGAACTATACATATACAATAAGCTGCTTATAGAATAAGCTATGGTTTAAGGTATCTAATCTCAAACTTTAGAAATTAAGTACTTATTTAACGGCTTAACATCAATTTGAGAAGCACTTTTACCTTCAAGCAGCTAACTGATGATTTTGTTTTGTAAAACAGAAAAACCTAAGCAACCCGGCTGTAGTTTCGCGCGTGCTTGAGTACATTCCACAGCTGCAACAGCAACTGAGGGAACTAATTCAAAAGAAGGAAGAGCTTTTGTATAGGATTGCAAGTCAACGTGAACAGAATTATCCAAAGAAGCAGGAAACATGCACATATGAGAGCTCCTTGCCTGTTATTTCGTCAAGTCAGCTTAATGACACAGAAATTTTGGTTCAGATATCTACACACAAGATACATAGGAGTCTGCTATCTGAGACTTTACTCAGTTTAGAATATAATGGCCTCTCTCTGCTTGATGCTTCTTCTTTTCAGTCTTCCGGGGACATGATTTTCTACTCTTTGCATTTTGAGGTATGTGTACATATATATCTATCTTTTTTTTTTTTTCATTTCCTCTTGTTTTCTTCTGCCTTTTGTATGTGGCTTTTTCGTAAGTTGATTTTTTAATTTGCTACAAACAGGTGCAGAAAAATGATAGACTGAGAAGCTGAGGTTGTCATGTGGAAGAGAAATTAACGAGAGTTTTCCTTGATCATTGATAATATTGATGGTTATATAATATAAGGGAATGGATAAAGTACAGGAGGAAATATGTTATCGATTCTTGTCGTGTAATCATTCGTATATATAATCTTCTTTTATCTATTATGTAACTGTATAATTATGGCTTGCTTTCACTGAGGAACCAAATCGATCTCATTCAATGTTGGAATACTTAAAAATTCTCAACTCTCTCTTACAAATATTAGTCAAACTTCGATCTAGATCAAACATACACAGCTTATCAATTTGACCTTAGTAATTATTTTAATTATATTATATGATATTACCAGCTAATGCCTAATAGTATAGTTCAACAAAAATATTTTCCAAAAATACTTAATATGTTAAAGAAGCTTTTATTGAATTTAGGGGGTAAAGAGAGAAGCACAACGTTTTTTGGAAGGCACAACTTTTTAAGTTCACAATATTTTTGGGTAAAGAGAGAAACACGATATTTTTTGAAAGGCATAACTCTTTTAAGTTCACATTACATCCTTCTTTTTTAGATACAAAGAGTTGCCATTCTATTCCTATCTCTATCAACAAGGTTATCAATACCTCTTAATTTGAAGAGTTCATGCTTTTTTGCTTTTTTTTAATTTGTCCATGGAGCCTGTACCTTGATTAAGATTCACTCAATGGCAAGTCACTTTTACTTGCAAACACTTTCCTAAAAGATGTCTGATCTGATATCGATCTAAAATACTCTGTGTCAGATTTGCTTAAACCTCCGATTGGACACTACACAAACCTTAAACCTCAAAAGATTTGGACACATGAACCTTAAAATTCTTTAACCCTACAAATTAATGAAAGTGGTTCAATCAATCACAGTATAAAAGGAAAGAATGAGGTCCTTAATGAATTAAATTGAAGAAGAAAGGAAAAGATAGTCGCCATTCTTTCATCTTGGATGAGTAGAAAATAGGGAGAAAATTAGGTCCTCCAGTTTGAATTAGCTGTCAGTATACAGATACGAAAATGCACGGAGATTTATGTGAGGTGGAAGATAAAGGCAAGAACGAAAAGACAAAGATATTCTGCAGATGAAATCTCCTGTGGACCTTTATTTCCTGTGGTCCCGGGAATCTTTCTATTGCGATGCTCTGAGTTGCCAAGTTCCTCTCAATCTTTAGTTAGTTCCTTGAAGAAACAATTTTTACTTCAATGCACACACAAAAATAAAATAAAATAAAATAAAAAGTTAGGCAGAGCAATGTGGCCATACCATAAAACTCATGACATTTTCTTGCACTTTCTCTCATTTTCTCTGCTATCTGGGGGTGGGCACGGCGAGCAGGAAATTTGATTGTTTTAGTCTTATCTAAAAAAAAAAATATTTTTTTTGTATCATTATGTTTAGTCTTGGATTTTTTTTTGTTTCGTCCCGATTTTCATCTTTATCTATTTGCCTCGTCTGGTTCCGTCGAAGCTAAATTTTTTAAAAAATAAAATAAATATATAAAATAATAAAAAAATATTAAAAATATGTAAAAAAAAATAAAATATAAATAATAAAAATAAGTGTATAAAAAAATAATAAATAAAATAAATATATATAAATAATTTTGAGACGAAACATATTTATATAAAATTTCAGATAAAATTAAAACAAAATTTTACTTACCTCAATTTCATTCTAAAAATTTATAAACGTTCCATCCCGTCCATACATGGATGATTGAAGAACGATTAATATAATGAACGAAGCCAATATAATTAATTATTACTAGTTTTTCCCATGGGGGGTAGGTATATGGGCTTCGCCCTTTCTGAGACACTGATGAGATGGCTATGACAATCAACTACCAGAATAGGGAAGGGAACAGAGTCATGTAACTGAAGTGGTCTAGTTAACAGTGATAGCTAGTACGGACTAGTAGTACTAACAGTCAGCTTTGAAATCGATGTGGGAAATGGCTATGTCATCATATCATATATAATATAATATAGCGATAAATACCATTCTGATTTATGATTATGAAGAAACAAACAAAGGGATGAAGCTGCATGGAACCTCAGTTGCTCAAACTTATTCATGTCATGTGAATGAGACGTTATCTCTAGTCCTTTTCTCTCCCCAACCATCTTGTCTTTCTTTCAATCTCATACGTATCCCTTTGGGATTACTCTGTAGACACTTCATTTTCTCGTGGGTTTCACATCTGGTTCCCAAAGATGCCCTTTTTACCTGCTCCCAGCTAAATGATTGACAAAACACCACCTGTAGACTTGTTTGTACATCTCTATCTCTTTCATCATTGTAAATAAAAATATAAAAAATACATATATAAATAACACAATTCAAATGATTAATATGCTCAAAATATCCCAGCTGAAGAATCAACATTTTGAACATGATAATTGCTCAATAATTGAGAACTGAGATTATCATACATTATCATTTTCTCAGAATTTATCTTTAGATTATGTTTGAGAATTTTAGAAGTGATAAAATAAAATAGAACATAATAAAATATAAAAAAAGGAAGGAAGATAATAGAAAGAGAGTTATTTCTCGATTGTTTAAATGTTCAAATAAAAATTATTTTTCTTGTTTAAGAGTTAAAAAACAAAGAATTGAATAGAATAACATTTTAAAATAAATTTTAATATTATCCTTTTTAAATGAAGTAAGTGCTTTTTAAATGAGATGAAAAAACACCGAATTCAAAATAAGAAAGTTAAATTATAATTTTAAAATTTTTAATTAAAATACGTTTGGGTTTCATTCATTACATCTCATTTCGAAAAGAAATGAATTTTAATATTTTAAATATAAAAAAATGTATTAGTTTCCATCTCTTTTTATTAATTTTTTTACTTAAAAAAACTTTTAAACAATAAAAAATTATTTTTTCTATCTCTTTCCACTCTGTTACATTCATCCAAATATAGCCTCAGTAGTATTAATGCTTCTTCTTTTTTTAATAGAAATAATAAGCTATAATATTGGCAAATAAGCAATTATATCTAAATTCAAAATAGTTATACCTGCTAATGTGAAAAGATAGTCTATTGATCATTATGCAGCCAAACAAACACAGTGACATAGGGGGTCTCCGCGTGGGTCATTCAAGTAAGCTCTACAATGGTATTGGTACATGTGTCGATGCTTACTATAGCTAGTCTAGCATTATTGTAAGAGTATTTTGATTTGATTTGATTTTGAAAAGGATGAACAAGAAAGATACACCACAATGAACCAGATCTTCGCGTACGCTGCTTAATTTCTTTCCGTGAATGACCGCGCAATTTCCTAACTTGACCAATTTCCAGTTAAACTTTTATGATTATTTAATGCCACGTCTTTCGGTTTCAAAGACTAATAGCGACATCTACCGTCACCACTATTCTATATATATGTATATCTTCCTAATTACCTAAATCCTCTTTATCAATAATTTTTTTTTGAATATTTGAATAGAAATGCACACAAAATTTTATGAAGGATGTCCTCAAATTTTCTGAATAATATGATCTAATATTTGTTTAGATTAATATATAGTAGTAATAATTAATACATATCTCTTAAAAAAGATAAATTCTAAAATTTTAAACTCAATTTTTAATAAATTAAAACACTAAATTGTTATGAATTAAACTAACTCCTTTGGTGGTAGGCTGTAAATTGATAATGGTAAAACTTCAAAACCCAAAATTTAGCATTACATTTTACCAAATTGGAATTGGTTTAGGCGCAGAATATGCCAAAAACACATGACTAGTTTATATGAAGGTAGTCGGCAAAGCATTAACTTGGAATTCTGTCTAATTTGTCATCTTTATGTTACTTAGAATTCTGAAAATTGGTCCAAATCAACGTGAAACTTTTCTTTCTTTCCTTTTTTTTTTTTTTCATTTAAGTGGTATTGTAATGAAATATTGCTGGGAATTACCCAGCACAAAAAAAAAAAAAAATAAATTTTAGACGTGACATGATAAACGTGGATCGGATTATTATCGACAACTTTTTGGAAATCTGCTTTTTTTTTTTTTCCCCTTCCCTAGGAACGTTGATGACGAATTGTCTATTAAAAAAAGCACTCGTCACATTTTGTGGAAGAATTGAATTGATTTGTTGACAAGCCGGGAGTGTGAATCTTACTTTCTGTCTACAGGGACATGCACAGCAACATGGGATTTGAAATCATGCTCATCATCGTCATCATCATCTCTTGTTCAAGATCACAGCATGCAGACTCATGAAGATCGTACGGTTGATAGGTTCTCGTCTGCCCATGCAAGAGTTAAAAGGGGAAGAGACAAATTCTTAAGTAATAATTTATCTCTCTTTTTTCGAGGAGAGGATGGACATTAACGATAATTTACTCTTATGTTTGGTAGTGTATAAATCATTTGTTTAGGATGTGATGGGTGAAAACAAAAAGTGGGTAAAATTTAAAAGAAAGAGTTGAAATTTGTTAACGTGAATGAAGGATACACAAAAGATATGAAGGTACATTAACAATGTAACTTTCTTTCCTCCCCACGTGCATTGCGTGTTACTATTTGTTTTTAGCAATTCACTTCGTAATTTACACTCATTCTACTACAAATTAGTTTATATATACATTGAGGATGATATAAATGGGGAACACTTTCTTCTTCTTTTTTTATAATTTCGGTAATAATAAAATAATAAATTTAAAAAATAACTCCCATAGCCATTCTCTGTTTTTTTTTTTAACAAGACCCTTTGTCCCTTTATAGTATTTGAATTAAACTAATTACTTTTTTTAATGTTTTAATAACAATGGTATCTTTCTTCATTAAATTTTATTAAATATTTAACCCTGAAAAATTAATATTGAACGGGTAGATATCTTTCTTCAGATTGAAATATGTATACAGACAGAAATGACTGTAACTGAAAGGGCAATCCGGTATATTCAAAAAGAAATTGTCATGGGGGTCTCTCTCTTACAGCTTCCTACCTATCCAATTATTTTTATCTTTTATAATCAATTTATATTTATATTTCAATCCAATTTCTCTCTTACTCTCTCAAAATCTGTGCTTAGAATTGCCACTAACCAGACACCTCCTCTCACCTTTTCTCTCACTCCTCCATGGCCACCATAGATCAGGACAACTCACGTGCTTCACGCATGCACTACTACACCACAGACAGCGACGAGGAATCAGACCACGTCAACAGCGACGAAGATGAGGATAACCAAGACGATGAAGAAGGAGAAGAAAATAAAAAGGCTGACAAGGCCTTTGGATGCTGGCCAACCACAGGTCTCAACAGTTTCTGCGGTCCACGGCGGTCGGGTTTGGGCTTCTCTATGGGGAAGGTGTTGGACCCGAGAGCGAAATGGGTCGAAGAATGGAACAGGGTGTTTCTGCTGGTATGTGCAACCGGGTTGTTTGTGGACCCACTCTTCTTCTACGCGCTCTCCATAAGCGACACGTGTATGTGCCTCTTCGTGGACGGGTGGTTCGCCATCACGGTGACGGTGCTCCGGTGCATGACGGATGTGCTGCACGTGTGGAATATGTGGTTGCAGCTCAAAATGGCCAGACGCTCGTTTGGCGTGGGTGGTGGAAACAATGGGCTCAGAGACACCAGCCCTCGCTCAGTGGCTCTTCACTATCTGAAGACTAAGAGGGGATTCTTCTTTGACCTCTTTATCATTCTTCCTCTACCCCAGGTCAGAATTTCAATTTTCCATTTTTTTTTTTAAGAATTGATATTAATTAATCAATATTTATGAATTTGTCTATTTTTCTTCGTTAATCGTGGATTTGGCACGATATAGGTGCCATTTTGTTCTCTTTTAGTTTTGGTTAAATTGAGTGAAGAAGTTTGGTACACAGAACCCTAAATATGCTGTCGGTAGTTTGGAGGAGGTGACAAATGCAAGACATAGCCTGCATGCAGAGTCTATCATGCTGAACTGCATTATTTATAACTGCTATACGTCGTTATGTTCATTATTTGCGAAAGTCTAATCTATTTTTTATAAGAAAATAATTTTTTATATGATTATAAGACAATATTTTTTATTCTTATTCCTGAATGGTGGTTAAATATTCTCAATTTGCTACTATTTCTTTTTTCGCATAGAAGAACGGTTATTGCTATTTTTTTCATAAAGAGAATTGAAGGATTTTCTCACATCTTGTCATATTTATAAGTGGAGCTAACTTTCTTAAAGTCGATATGGCTAACTAGTAATTTTCATTGTAGGTAGTAGGCTTGCTGTTTTTGAGCGTGTTGTCCCGTCTCCCTGCCCCCCCAAAAAAAATAGATTATTCTTAGGCTTCTTAATTTTCTTATTTCTAGAGAAAATTATATCCCAACCAAAATAACTAATCAAATAAAAATTAAATTATTAAAACGTACTTGAAAAATTGAATTATATATGCTTAGTTCAGAAGATCATTGCACGAGTTATAGGCACATATTCCTGGGGGAACCAAAAATACAAATAATAATAATATTGTTATATAAAATACAAATTCCACTTATATCCTTGATACTTTTACGTTATATACATACTTCTTTTTTTGGTGGGTAAATCATTAGTGTTTAGTCTTAATTGTAATAATGGCAAATTTGAACACAGGTACGATATCCAGTGGCATAATTGCATAACATGCGTGGTCTGTTTCTGTTTAGAAAATACCAAAGACGCCAGATACAATGTACAATAATGAGTTACATCAAATCTAAGATGGGTGCCACAAATTTTGTGGTTGTCAGTTTGAGAGTATATAGGATGGAGTGTACTGGTCCCCAATGGATACAATGTTCACAATTATTTTTCTCTTTGCAATTAACCTGTGGTCCTCAAAATTTACATAAATTCTTATAACGATCTGGGTATGTCTGTTATCTGGTTTCTCAGTATCGTGTTGAATTTTAATTTCAGGGTTTACTTTTTTAATACGGAACTAGGTTTATGGCCCTCCAATGACATGCTCATCGTTATTTGCGAGGCTTCTGTGTTAATCACGAGAAAACCTGCAGTATTTTATGGTTTCATGGGCCATCATCAAATGATTAGTTGAGACACGAGACATTTTTAATTAATGTTGGTTGTCGTACTCTGCAAATTAAACAACCAATCTGTTAAGACTATGCTTTGTTGCTATTCCTGTACCACCATGTTATAAAAACTCTCCTTTTTTATTTTCACAGTTCTCATGAATATAGATTATTTTTTTAAAAAAATAAAATTATTTTGTTCAGATTGTTCTGTGGGTCGCAATTCCCCAGCTGTTGGAGAAGGGTTCAGTTACACTGGTGATGACGGTATTGTTAATTATGTTCTTGTTCCAATATCTTCCCAAGATCTATCACTCCGTTTGCCTCCTGCGTCGCATGCAGAACCTCTCTGGCTACATTTTTGGAACTGTTTGGTGGGGAATCGCCCTTAACATGATCGTATATTTTGTTGCGTCCCATGTAAGTACTCTCTCCTTCTTTTCACATTTTTTTTTGATTACTTTATAATATACTTTTTGCTTGTTAATCTAATCTAAAATTATATTATACTTTTAATCAAAAGGTGGGGGAGAATCTTAAAAGTTTGCAAGTTAACTCAACATTCAAAAAAGCTTAATATAGATGAGACATAAAGAAAAGTGAGAAATTTTCCCAGCAGTGATGGTTGAAAGTGAAATAGCATAAATGCATTCATGTAACTCACCAACCATCGTGGAGCATGTAGAAAGTAGCTCTAAAATAACTTATTTTGTTTTCGAGTACAACCCTACTTTATTTGTTGACATGTTCGTTTTTTTTAAAAAAAAGAACCTCAAATTTTAAACTTTTTAAAAATCCTATTACAATCAATTATTTGAGGGTCTTTTTTATTATTTTTTTTTTATTTTGTATAAAAAGTTTAGTTTAATAAAATTCTTAGAATGTGAGGATTAATTTGAGAGATTTAAAATATAAAGTTCTTCTTTTTATTTTTTTTTAAAAAAAGTTAAAAAGATAAATAAAACAAGATTTAAACAATTAAGAAAGTATGCCACGTGCATGGGGTGCCCACAACGGCTAGGTTAGTCCGTCGCATGTTTTGAGTCTTGTTCAGTTCACCTCCCATGTAGTCTATGCCATGACACGTGATAAATGGATGTTACAAAGTCACCCAGAGATATAATTATATATTACCCTTAATCAGTCTTTTTTTATTTATTTAAAATTGTCTCTAGCTCTGTTTCTAGAATGAGACTAGATTAAATTATTGAGCAATCAACTTCTGCTTTAGGTTTAGACTATGTTTTTACCATGGATAAAATCTAAAAAGCTTGATTTGTATTTGGATTCTGGATTATTGCAGACGTCAATAGATACCTCTAGAGGAATAAACAGTAGGAAGCTATTGCATTAAGCATAAATAATAATTTTTTTAGAGATATGGAGAGTTCTACGATCAAACCGTTATTCAAAGAATCAAAACAAAAATGTAAATAGAACTAAATATCCTATATTGTTATTTTAAAGACGTGATCTTTGATGGAAGGGGAAATTGCTGAATATGTCAACATCTTATCCAAATGATAATTAACCTTGTGTTTCAAGCAAATTCGCGCAATAGATATGATTTAATATCAATAAGTTAATATTTTTTAATGAGCGTCACAAAATTAATTATTTTGAATTGAAATTGGAGGCTGCTGAAGAAGGAAAGTGCAGGTAAATTGACAGCTTCTTGTGCCCACTTGGTTAATAGGTTTTGATCAAGATATTAGAAATTGCTGACTGCAATCTGCATGTGTTCAGAAATAATAGGGGTGTTATGATTAGCCTTGGGTTTCACGCAATTAATTCGTACCATAGATATGATTCAAATCACTAATGAGCATCAGAGCACGAACGTGTCAATATCTTGCACTAGCTAGGCCTACCACATAAGAAATTTGCAGTAAGAAAAATATGCCAAGATAAAAGGACAGTTCAACTAAAATGGAAAGCTTCTGGGTTTATAGATTTTGAACTTTTGATATTGCTCCCCTAAAAAGGAAAAAAATAAATAAAAAATGATTAAAAAGTCTACTTGACAGACAATAAAGATCAAGCTATACGTCGATGAGTCAATTTGTATAATCTTTCTTTACCTTAGGATAAAGACTATAGAAAATTAGGCATTGGATTCTGGATCTCATATGTTAGAAGAAGTTGGAACTCTAAGTTGAAGTGTACATCAGAAAATAAAGTATATAATTAAACTAGTTACCAATAAAAGGATTAAAGGAGTTTTCAAAATATATAGACTATTATTAAGGTGCTTATACTTTATGTGATCAGAAAACTTATTATATCTTAATATAAATACCCAATTTAAATTGAAATAATATATACTAGTTACTCAACTTTTGCAATTTACTACACATAATAGCTACGTGCATATATTCTGGAACAGGCAGCAGGGGCGTGTTGGTACTTGCTAGGGATTCAAAGAGCAACCAAGTGCTTGAAGGAGCAGTGTGGGAAAACAACTAGTTGTGGCCTAAGAATGCTGTCTTGTAAAGAACCCATTTATTATGGAACAAGTAGCATGGTGAGGGACACAGCAAGACTGGCATGGGCAGAGAACAAGCAAGCTAGGTCTACGTGCTTAGATAGCTCGGAGAATTATGACTATGGAGCTTATAAGTGGACTGTTCAACTTCTCACAAATGATAGTCGCTTGGAAAAGATTCTTTTCCCTATCTTCTGGGGCCTAATGACTCTTAGGTACCTTCATTTTCTTCTCCTCTGGCCCACTAGCTCTGCATATGTTAGCATTTCCTTGCATGCAATCCATTATTCAAAGCTGAATCCATGCATAGTGACTCGTAATTATTATTATGGAAAAGGTACAAGTTTCTTTCAATTATTAAATAAATTAATTAGCCCACAATACAATCTCATTCAAAAGTTGAAGTTTCATTACATTAATAATTACAACAAAGTATAGGAAATTTGCATCAATATTTTGTTACATTTTCATCTTTGGTCACAATTTTACATTATGTGATTTCTTCTAAAAAAGAATGATATGAGGACGTACGGTAGTCTAGTCTAATCGGTAAAACCCCTCAATCAGGCATCCTCGGCATGTTCATGGTGCATGCATATCGCCATCAAGAATACTTTCTGCATGCGTTATTTCATCCTTTGATGTTACCTTTGCGTTATATTTACTCTATCTTTGATATGATCAGCACCTTTGGGAACCTTGAGAGCACAACGGAATGGCTAGAAGTGGTATTTAATATCATTGTCTTGACCAGTGGGCTCCTTCTAGTGACAATGCTGATTGGTAACATCAAGGTAAATAATCAAACTTAGACCATAATATCAGCCATACAAGATAATATGATTTGAGTTTAGATATATAATTTTTTTTCTTGGTTAACGTAAATATTTTCGATGAAGTTGTTTCTGATATATTTTTGGCCTAATATGTTGCAGGTGTTTCTGCATGCAACAACGTCAAAGAAGCAAGCAATGCAATTGAAGATGAGGAACATTGAATGGTGGATGAGGAAAAGGCAATTGCCTCAAGGGTTCCGTCAGCGGGTGCGAAACTATGAACGGCAGCGGTGGGCCGCCATGCGCGGTGTCGATGAATGTGATGTGATCAGAAATCTCCCCGAAGGACTGAGGAGGGACATCAAGTACCATCTCTGTTTGGATTTGGTCAGACAGGTAATCTTCAGTGGTGACCCATATTGCTTTTGCCTTTACACTAGCCCAACAAATATGTTTAAAAAGCCCAGCACAAGTACTAATAGACCCAAAATTATTCTGGCATTTCTTTTGTAACCCCTTTTTGTCTTTTCACACCTCCCTTTGTTAAATTCTGTTTCCAGTTTTCTCTTTGAATCTCTTTCGGCCCTTCTAGTCGATGTTGGCCCAATCATATTAGATGCATGTGGAGACTGATCGCTGATTACAAATTTGAATACTGTTCAGGTGCCACTATTTCAACACATGGATGATCTGGTCCTAGAGAACATCTGCGATCGTGTGAAGTCACTCATATTCACAAAGGGAGAAACGGTAAGCTCTGAATTGCAATATACTAGAAGAAAATTGCATAGTGCAAATTATTCAAATAAGTTTAAATAAAATTAGAATGATTTTGCCATGAATCACATTGAAATTAAGTAAATTTTGATGCAGATAACGAGAGAAGGAGACCCTGTTCAAAGAATGCTATTTGTAGTAAGGGGCCACCTTCAGAGTAGCCAATTGCTTCGAGATGGCGTGAAGAGTTGCTGCATGTTAGGCCCTGGAAACTTCAGTGGCGATGAGCTGCTTTCGTGGTGTTTAAGGAGACCCTTTATAGAGCGGCTTCCGCCGTCCTCATCAACCTTGGTCACGCTTGAAACCACAGAGGTATTTGGACTTGAAGCAGAGGACGTTAAGTACGTGACTCAACATTTCAGATACACATTTGTGAATGAAAAGGTTAAGAGAAGCGCCAGGTATTACTCACCTGGGTGGAGAACGTGGGCTGCTGTGGCCATTCAATTGGCTTGGAGAAGATATAAGCACAGGTTAACCTTAGCTTCTTTGTCCTTTATAAGGCCAAGGAGGCCTGTGTCAAGGTGCTCTTCCATGGGAGAGGACAGGCTTCGTCTCTATACTGCTTTGTTAACTTCACCAAAGCCTAATCAGGATGATTTTGACTTTTGAGATCAATCTGTGCAATATGCATGCATGCATCTGTGATTTGCTTAGTTTAAACGTGAATGCACTAAGTTCTCGCATTTGTTTTATGAGATAAATGTAAATAATAGTGCGAGTCATTTGTTTACTGTTAGTCTTTTTGGGGCTCTGATGATTCGTACTTCACTAAGCAAAAATAGAATAATTTGCTTCAATATCAAGAGGAGATAACTGATTCAAGCAGATTTGCAATTCAAAATTACAAATAACACGACCCAAATCTTATATAAAATACCCTTTCCGTAATAATCCAAGCACATAATGAGTCCAACAATATATGGATCTTGTCTCCGAAGCAGATCGTAAGCTGGGTGAGGCTCTAATTGGGTAATTTGGTACTTTTTGCATTGTAACATCCTATTTTTCCTAATCTTAAATCTCATCTATTTTGGAACTTTAATTTTTAGAGTGTAAATTGCATTCCAGAACTGGAATACGCGGGGGATGTGTTAAAAGAATTGGCCGCCCTGTAACTCTCAATCAATTTCTTGACTGTTTCAGAAACTGCAGAGAGGGTCATTTTATAGAGGTGCTGATAACAGTAATGGGCAATTACTGCAAATACAGCAACCCATAAAGGGAAACTGAGCCACGCAATGAGTGGTGAAATGAGAAGCAAAGCCGAGATTGAAGCAGCACTAGCAAGCAGAACTTCGATGCAAGTTAGGATTGGAAGAAAGTTTCTGACATGTGATTGAAGGGTCGTTCCGAGCAGCCAACCTAAGAAGTGAAGTACAATTGCCAGAACGCCAGAATTGATGAGCTTGGGGTGTGCGGTAAATAAAGCTTCTCCCATGCTAGTATTCTTGAAGGCGATGATGGCTAATAACCACTTGAAGAGTTTATCAAAGATTCCATGCAATTCTTTGAAGATCTTGGCCTCTTCATCGCTATCACAGAGTAATACATTCAATTAAGAAAGATAACAGAGGTGGCTCATTGTTGAGTGTTTGAATTAAGCAGGGAAGACAATGATCAAGTGAGCAACATTATGTGTAGCAAGATTCAAATTCAAATTATTCAATGTAGAATGATAAGCTCTGATCATAAATACTGTTGATTGAATACTGACCTTGATAAAGATGGAACAGATGCTGTGGAATCCATGGAATTGGACCACGTTTCTGGGATTTTTTTTTTCTCTGTTGCTCTCACTCTGAGGGAAACTGCTTTGTCGATGGCTTAGCTTGGGGAGGGAGAGGTGCTCTAATGGCGGGTGGGCTGTGAAGATGATAAATATATAGAGGGGCTTTGGTAGAGGAACTATTAGTCGGAAATTTGAACCTGAGGGGCTCAACGCTCACTCCCAAATATAATTCGTCAAATGACCCCGTATTGTACGTTTAATACTCGGCTTTGCTAAAAGATATCCGATGTTATGTTAACTATTACATACTGGTATTAAATTATAAATAAATAAATAAAAACACAGGCGCTTTTTCGCGCGAACCTTCTCACAGCGGCACAACGCAATCTTCCCTCCACACTGTACTTAGATGTGCATTGATACGGGGCACAATTTAAACTTCGATTTTTTCAAAAAATCTGTAATTCAAACTTTTAAGTTTTGATTCTCTGTTTAGGAATAAACGAAAAAGAAAAATTAAAGAGGAATAAAAGTAAAACCAAAAATTTAAATAAACGACCATATTTTAATGTATTCATACGTGTCAACATAAGAGACAATCTTTTGGCATATATATATGATTAAATATGGCTTTTTGATTTTTAGAACTTGCGCCCTGTTTCTATTGATTTACATTATTTTTCGTTACTTGTAGTCAGTAATCTCTTGATAAATGCAAATAAATTAATGTTTACTTTTATCAGTATTAATGTATGAAATGTTATTTTGTTTTTATTGTTAAATTGACTTAGGTTGGCTCATTTCAATCACTCATAAATTCTCTCCATTTTTTTTTGGATAAGATTAATTTTGACGAAATTCCCCATAATGCCGTAAATTCTTTTTTCTTTTTATATGCTTATATTTGGGACATATACAAATGTAATTCCTTCGTGTCGTCATTCTGTCATGTTTGACAGATACAAATTTATACTAAAATTTTAATTTTAATACATGTTCTGAACGGGCCATTGTACTTGGGTCTAACCTGCCCGGCCCAAAGTCCAACAAAAAAGCCCATCAGATGTTCAGAGTAATTTAATAATTAATTTAATACTCATCCACCGGAACTCCTTCCCTTCTCTCATTCTGCTTCAGAACATGGTGATTATATCAGCAGAAACAACATATTTTATAAAATACCAGATAGATGTTAAAAGAAGGCGATAAAGGAAGGAGATAGAGTTTGAAAGGATTTCTGTGCCCCATAAAATCAGAGAAAGAAAACCAACACGTAACTGGACCCCCAATAAAAAGGGGGGGAAGAACCGTACCTGAAGCCAGAAATGCGATGAGAGTCCACAGGGGGGGATTTGATGAGGCCACGGTTAAGATTGGAAGGAGCTTCTGATATATGCAGTTGAAATCGACTCTTCCAACTTCATATCAGAAACTCCCTTCCAATCTTAACCAAGCTTTCAACCCCCGATATCCACAATGCCCTCTCCCTTTCGCTTTCACTCGCGCAATTATATATACTACTGTACTAGCTTGGAACCTAGGGTTTTATACTTCCGACCCAGAAACGACACCGTATCACAAAGGTAATAAAACTCCGAACAATATGGTTCGGTTGGAGAGGGCACCACCTGTAAGATGGACACAGGCCCAAACCATGAAAATTACTCCAATGCCTCCTGCCACTCCCATAATGAATGTCCATACTTCATTATTGGGATTTTCATATTTAAGTTCCATTTGAAGGATTTTAAGGAGTCACTCTAGATATACCAAATTTAAATTTAAATTTACTTTTTTATTATTTGACCAAGTTTAAATTTATTGAGCATTGGCGGAATGATTTTTTTATTTTTTATTTTTAAAAAAGGGCACAAACTATTTTGTTGTGTAATTTCTATTTCTAATAGATCTAGAAAGAGACAAATTATTCTTATTTTATGGTCTCATATAAAATCAAAATAAAAAAAAAAAGTAAATTATGTTTGATCATGATATATTTTATATTACTAAAAGCTTTAATAACTTTATGTTTTCATAGCAACAAAAATATATATATAAGAAGTAGCTTTATATTTGCCCCTAAAAAACACTTTATATTTAATACCTGAAACTCCAAGTCACTTTACTTTTAATATATATCCTTCACACAACTTATTAGAAACATTAACTTATAAATAACTTCAGCTTATAAATAAAATAAAATTAAGGGGGAAAAAGGGAAGAATTATACGGCGACAGAATCAGGACAGGTCAAAGACAACAGACACATTTTCTGTTGATACAAACAAACAAACTGAATTCTAAGGAGTCATGATCATGACCCAACCATCAAACTGAGATAAGAAAAAGTTACAACAAACACAAACAACAACATATCCATCGATACCTTCACTTGAACAGTGTTATTATCAAATTCAAGAAGCATGGTTTTGGCGTTGGAGACCTCGCCGACGTCCTCTAGACCGGCGGCGACTGTGGACTCTGTTGGTTCTCTCTCTGAATCAAATTCCCGAATCGTTCTGGAAATGCGGCGGAAATCATTTGACCGAATTCTCGACGATTGCAGTAGACAAACAACGCAATGAAACAGAGCCATAAGGGGAATGTGATCCAAGCTACGGTGGAGGAGATGATGCTCAGAGCTAAACCAGAGGCAACGCTTCCCAGTACAAGCGTTATCAAGATTGTAAGGAAGTTCCTGATATGGTGCTCCAGGATAACCAGCACCAGTGTCGTTAAGAAATAAACGACAATCATAAAAACCAAAGCCATCATCACTCCAGGGTTTGTCTTCAGCAGAGACTTGACATTGTCCGTGTTCATTGCTGCGATGATGGCAATCAAGCACTCGAAGAAATTGACAAAGACTTCGATCAGTTTTTTGACAACACTGGCATCTTGTTCCCTAAAAGAAAGATTCAGCTAGAGCTTTAGAATGAAAACCCAGAGGCCATTAATCCCCTGTATCTTAGCAGAAAGCAAAAAAAACAGAGTATGATAATGTGAACAACTTCAAGGGTAAGAGAACAGAACGAATAAACATTGGGTTTATAGAAATTTGAGTTCTTACCTTTGTGGAATAGCGGAACTGGAATTCGTGGCAGGCATTTTCTGGGATTTCTTGCTCTGCAGCTCTGAGCTCGCAAGTATAGGGGGAAATAGTTTTGCCGTTGCTCAGAGTTGCGTTGGGGCGTTTGGTTGGTGCTTCTTATAACGACTGAATTGCGTGTGAGGTTCGACTTGACTTTTTTAATGGAAGGTTACTCTGACTAATATGACCCCAAGCACAAAGGGAGATAACCAAGTTTTTAAAAGAACTAGACGTTTTATACGGCGTACTAAACTTTTCCCTCATAAGTTGTAAACTCTTTGCTTTTCTCCTTTCTTTGTTCATGTCATTCACCACCTACGTTCATACGTTGAAATATCACTTGCGTCTTTTATATAATCTGGGAGGCATTGAGTGAGATTATTCTATTTTGGACAAAATAAAAAGCATATTATAAGTTGAAAGAAAAAAAGAAAAAGAAATTTTACATGATAAAAAATCTATTAAACAATTTATCAATTTATTATTATTACTGTTATATAACTTCTTTGGTCAAGTTTTTTTCTTTTTTTTTTAAAAAAAAAAATTAGAAATGGGCTAGAATCCTTTGCTCAATGGTTAAGAACCAAAATGCCCATGTGAATTTTCCTACGGTGTTAGGGGTTTTCCTTTTTCAAGCCTCTTTTTATCTTTTTTAACCCCGCCTATTTTTTGTTTTTTTTGTCTATTTATTAAAATACTCTATCCCATAGCACCATTGCACTTTAATTCTGGAATTTTTTAGATTTTTACTAAATTCAAAAGCATAAAAAATCACACTTCTATATGTGACTAAATTAAAAAATATAAAAGAAATTACAATTTTGATTTAGTTGAATCTGGAATCATAAAAAATGGCAGAGGTGGGAAAAGGAAAAAAAGGGTGAGAAAAGAATTTGATATGGTGTTCATGAAACTTCACCTAGCCCATATCCGTCTTCGAATTTAAGCCAACGCGTGAAAAACCAAAAAGGTCCGTGAGGGCATTTTCCATTTTTCGCCATGTTAGGCCTGAAGCATGGTGATGACATTGTCTTACACGTGTAAGCCGAGGCAAGCCATCTAATTTTAACACTGAAAGATGGCTTGGGATAAAAAAGATATCCCCAAGCAAGCTGTGAATAAATACGAAAGACAGATATATAAACATAATCTTAAACCTCTAACATTCTTTTTCCTATATATCAAAAACTATTTATTACACATAATAGGCAAGATAATAGAGGCAGCAAGGAAAAAGTCACGCTATGCTTTGGCTGCCTCTAGAGCTGAGAAGTGATTTTCCTCTGCTTGTGGACCAGCTGAGCCCCCGAAGAGCAAAATTGCTAAGCTTCCTAGGTAGAAATAGATGAAGCATCCACAACAATGGGTCACAAATGAACCAAAATCAGTCCCTACAATGCACTGCCAACCAGCTCCATTTGTCCTATCAAATTCCCGCAACAAGAAGGCGGGAAAATTCAGTTCATAGAAGGTCAATTTCAGCCCTTAAAATGGAGGCTTTTTGGGTTTTACCTGCTTTATGAATCTTGCTATCTCAGTAGCCTCTGTGACATCGAAGAAATCGAGTGCTTTTGATGCTAAATCCAAGGCATCTTGCTGCATAGTTTGGAGCATGTCAGTCTCACCAATTACTGCTTTACCTTCTAGCATGATGGAGATGGAAATGGACAAGAAGAGTGATGGAGCTGAAAGGAAAGAGCGAATTGAGCTGCTTGTAATGGGTTAGATTAAGGTAAGGTGGTAGTGGTGGAGACTATATAGAGTCACAGTTAAAGATGCTGGTGCTAGTGGGTCAGCCACGTATGGATTTCTTTCTTTGTGGTCACCAAGGATCATCATATCAAATTAAACCCATTTTAACATTTGATTTTTCATGAATCATGAACCCCAATGAGGCAGATAATTGCATATGACGCTATTAATATAATTGGCGGAACTTACAGTGGTGGCCGTCAAGTAATTGCCACAAGGAAGTATCTAAGGAAAATTTACAAACATCTCGTGAGCATGAGATGATGTTGTACACGTGTAATACTTTATTCGCTGGAAGGTCATGCCATAAGATAGATTGCTGTTAAAATTGCAATATTAATTTTCACTTAGTGTCACCAAAATCTAGCTAGCAATCCTACAAATGGAAATCCAAAACGCATCACAGTTTCACACCACAGCGAAATCTAACCTTATACTGACCTGTCTGTCTTCTCCCCAATTTAAAAAAAAAAAGAAATATTCAAAACCTCGAACGCCCTTCTTAATTACCATCTTCTTCGCCACCTTTTTATCTCCACCTTCCGTACATCTCCATTCTTTTCCTCGTTACATATAATTACCGCCTTTTCTCTTCTGCAATACATATCTCTGTTTCAGAATCTACCTCCGCGTGCCATTTATCATTTCATAGATTTTTGAGATTTTAGGTTCTGCCACCGCCAACGCCTCCTTAGTCTTGGTGGGCGCCACCTCTTATTGATTTAAGTACAGATGGCGCCCCGTATCTTGTCCTGCTTCGGCAAAGGCAGCAGCAGCCATGCTGATGTCGCTCACGAGAAGAATGCCATGGCGGATTTGACGACGGAGGAGCAAAACTGCGGGGGTGCGGTACTGGTGGAGCTGTTTTCATCTCAGGGATGCGGGACGTCGCCGGCGGCGGAGCTGGTCATATCGCGGCTGGGCAGGGGGGACTTTCAATTGGAGATGCCGGTGGTGGTGTTGGCGTTCCACGTGGATTATTGGGACTACCAAGGCTGGAAGGACCCATATGGTTCTAGTCAGTGGACCGTCCGACAAAAGGCCTATGTCGAGGCTCTTGGGCTCGATACCATGTTCACTCCTCAGGTTGTGGTCCAAGGAAAGGCCCATTGCATGGGAAATGACGAGAATGCCCTCGTCACCGCCATCACCGAGGCCCCTAGATACCCTGCTCCATCCTTCCAGGTTACCACAGTAGTCTCCCTGTTCCTCCTTATTTTTCATTAAGCAAAAATGAGATTTTATTTATTTATTTTTTGTTGTCCAGGCAAGTTTCAAGAAGGATTCACCAGATTCCTTGGAAGTTTCCCTAACAGGACCATTGAGAACAAAAGTGGACAGTAATGGTGCCAATGTAATGGTAGCATTATACGAATGTGGTTTGGTAACTGACTGTCCAAGAGGAGAAAACAAAGGTCGCGTTCTGTCCAATGACTACGTTGTCAGAAAGCTCGAAAAGCTCTGCACTTTGAAAGATGCTTCTGCCAAGAAAGTAGTGTCGGGAACTGTTAATTTTTCCTTGTGGGAAAGATTCAACAGCTCCAAATGTGGCGTGGCCGTCTTTGTTCAAACCAGGTCCCATCAAATTTTGGGTTCCCAGAGTTTTACGTTGCCAGATGATATATGATGATGATGATACTGATTGATTGGATTTTAACTTTCTATATTCAACTTTTTTATCATCTTCCAGCCCCGTTGACCATTCGTTAGGCATATATATATATATATGTATATGTACAGGTTGTGTTCTGTTTTAGGTTAACGTTTTCTTTTCCTTTCTTATTTCTCTAATTCTTGTTATTGATTCAATGATTCTGTAAATAGGAGATGGAGAGTGTCTTATCTTATACCTAGTATTCTCTAAAAGATTGCATCATCAAGCAAAAACTCCAATCTTATGATCATGTAGCATAAGATTTCAGCAATCACAATTCAATTAATGTGAGCCCAGAGCATAGGCACAGAGAAAATATGATAATATCATTATCTGTTGCAAAATAAGACTTTTTCACTAGCAAGAACAGAACATTTATTTTTTCAAGACTAGAAAAATATATTATATACACATCAAATCGCTCATCCTAGTAATCAGGCATTTTGCCGGCCGTACTAATCATTAGAAAGATCTCTGTTTTAGAATGCATGATCTCAGACCAGTGAATACCAATCAGCAGCACACAAGCCCGCAGGTTGCTGTGAGCATATCCGAGGTTGATGGCAACAGTATTATAACAATGACATGTCTTCCCGGGAAAAAAAGCAGAGACAGCAAAGTCAAAGTTGCATTTTAGATTGAATCTACTGCTTCAACTTGTTGTCGAGCCAGGTACTTCTCTCTTCTTTCTTTCTAGAAAATTGGAAAAACAAAAAATTAAATATAACAGTATTGACTAATGCTACCTTTTAAAAGCATGCCATGCAACTGACTTTGTTTAGAGATTACAGTTGACATACCCATTCATCTATTACAAGCCCTTCACCAACAACTCGATGACCCGTGTCTGGAGGAGGCTTCTTGCGAGCTTCCACCGCAGCATCAGCTTCTGCTAGTTGTCTCTTAAGTTTTTCCAAAGCCTGAGGAAACAAAATTGTCATTATTCTACATCAACTATGTAACAGAAGCAAGTTTCAGAGAACTTCGACTTACAGAACTAGGCCGTTCTGGGTCTATGAATACAACTCTCAGGACTCGCTCAACTGTTACTTGATCTTTCTGTTCATCAAACTGCACAAGAAATTTTTGTTCAGCGCTAATCAATCTCCTAAAAGAGAGAGAGAGAGAGAGAAAGAGACATGAGACATGTTTTTCAGGTGGTTTCTTGGGTATGATGTAATGGTAATCCTCTCTGGTTAGTTGGCTTGGAGAGGGTGTGGCATTAATGATGGGGCAGAAAGTTAGGTATACATATCTGTACATATTTAGATATGTCAGCTAAGTTTGTCGTACTGATTATGCTTATGACATTCCTTTGCTATATGAGGTCTCCAGTAGGAAATTAATGACAGCAAAAATCATATAATTTTTACATAGGACGTGTAAAACTCTTCTCCCTTTTCCTTTTTCATTATTCACTTTTCTTTTTGTTCATTGTATTTCGAAAATGCAGAGGACTTGACTTACCAGCTCAGGTACAAAGTCCACTCCTTCTACGACTTTGAGACTCATGATTTTGAACTTCACTTTGTACTTCTGGTCCAATTGCTTTTCATTGTTTTCAGGATGCTCCACAAACTTAAACACTAACCATCAAATTCAGACAAGAAAAAAAAAAATGTAAAATGTAACAAGTTGGTAAATAAAGTTAAAATATTTGTCTAAAAAAATATTACCAGTTGCAATCAGGCTTTCTCCAGGAGCTAGAATACCACCAGGAGGACGCATGTAACAACTCTTTGGTGCAGTAGTTTGAAACTGAAATAGTAGCACCAAAGTAATCAGAGAAATCAGTTAACTGTGAGGGACTGAGGATTCATAGGATCCGACAAAAGCAAACCTCAGAAGATTCAGAAAACGTAAAAGCCCTGAAAAGTAATATGGGCTAGCTCTTCTAATGGTGTTTCTTTGATATGAAGAAAACCCCGAAGATAATCACACTAATAACAACAAATACTAAGTTTACCAGCTTATGCCACACTATGAAGGTATTGGAATTTCCACAGACTGAGCCAATACCTTGAAAGCTACGTGAGATTTGCTAGTGTTTTTTAGCCGGACCGCACTCCTAACTTGTTTACCAGGTTCATCTTCAAAATAAGGAAAACCAAAATTCAGGGTTAGGAAACGAGACATGAAAATCTGTGTGATAATGAAAATTAAATCATAGCCCTCTTTCATGCGATGAACAAAGATGAGGGCTTTTAGAAGGGAAACTTTTAGTAGATCATGTGCACGTGACCGTGATTAACAAATAATGAATAATTGATTGAAAATCTAATGAACTTTCCAGCTGAAAGGTAAGAAATTTAGAGGACTAGAAATTCAACTAATACTACTTTATTTAACTCAATGTCAAACTTCATTGACTTTCTATTTTCTAGGCAACCAAACACTTGCACATGTCTTGTTAAACAGAATTTATAGAGCATAACTCGCAGAAAACTTGAAGACGTCTTTCTGTTAGAATTTAAAAAAGTCTACTTAAATTGACCAAAATAAAAGTCAAAAGTTGTTTACTTGGGAAGTAGAGATTATTTGCAGGGTCAAGCCGAAGTCTGCGGCGAGGAGGAAGAAGAGATCTCGCAATAGACGACACCGTTTGGGAAGACGAAGACCTCTGACTGTTTCCCTCCGAGTGTCGGTTGCTCTGACCTCTTTGATTCCTATGATGAAGGTTATCTGTGGAAGCCGAAGAAGAAGAATTGTTCCCTGAATGCCAGAAGGGGCAAAGTCTAAATATTTTCACTTCGGAGTGTGACTTGTGGTTGCCGGCGATGGCCATGGTTTCAAAGTTGCTTTACTTTCAAGTCATCAAATTGGGGCTCCGGCGATAAACAAATTTAAGAATTCCGAGACTTGAATTCAATCTCTATCTAGAACCTTTGTTTCCCTCTGGAAATTGAAGCTCGAAGAAGAATTCTCTATATTCTGAACTCGAAGGAGTTCCCAATCGTGAAGCTGCAGAAGAAGGGATCTAAATCGAGGGAGGTTATAATGTTATCTACATTAAGCTATCGTTAATGTACACACAGTTGTACCTTGGGACCCAGCAGTCATTAAGTCTCCACCAAGGCCAATTAAATCCAAACAGTACACCACGTAGTGGGACTAACAAGGCGTGGGCCATGTGGCTCATGGTAAGTACAACAAGCTGAATGGTGGAAGAGTATATGCCATGGTAGAGGTTTTAGCCGGTAAAAAAACATATATTAATGAGAAAAATAATGGTAATTATTTAATTGTCTGAGATTAAAACAATTAATACTCTAATCGAGTGTTTAAATATATTGATAAGAATTTAATTCTTAATAATAATTAAAAAAACAAATTTTGTTGAAAAAAAAATACTAGTAAAAGAGCAGACATTTAGGTGGGTAGTTATTTCTGGAGTGGAAGGTGCTTGGTTACTTGGCTTGGAGAATACAGCATTAATGATGGGAATGTGAATTAGGTAGAGATTTTTTGTACGGCATTTTCGTATGTCGGCTATGTTTGTTGGCTTAGGTTCGTTGGGAGTTAAGAAATTCATTATGGAATATTATTTATCTCAGAATTCATTTATTAAAAAAAAAATTCTTCCATTGAGGTTTTAAGAATAGAGATGGGATTACACTCTCAGTTCATTTCAGAAATACTAATATATTAAAAAAAATTACTTAAAAATAAAATATATATTAATTAGATGTATTTTTAGTAAATTTACAATTTTTAGATTTCTTTCTATAGTTTCCTTTTCAATTTATCCTACAAGATTAGTAAAATTTAATAAAAATTTAGATGTCTGACAAATTATATAGGGGAGAGATTCCAGGCAGATCAAATATAACTTGGTAGCAAGAAGGAATAAAACGTGGAATTCACTGAGTAAGTTTTGTCTTATCACCACTCAATAATGGATGAGTATGAATTGTCGTTGTCATCAAGATTTTGGAATGCTTTAGATTATGATACATTCTATAAATTTCAATCCATTACTGTCCCCTGCATATGCTCTGAACCTAAGTGTGGTAAGACGTAGAAGGAATGAGAAACACTAAGTACATATTTATCTGCGTACGCTAAATTTTCAATTTTTCTAATGTTATTCAACTATTATATACATCTCTGTCCCCTAATTTTTTAATCTTGACCTTTTAATCTAAATCTTAGCTCCACCCCTAATCAGAATGACAGAATCTTTAGATGTCTAAAGCTTATGCTCCCTCAAACTATAAACCCAGTTAAGATTTCATACGATTCATTTTGACGGCAAATTCTATATTCATTTTGACCTTTCTTTCTATGCATTCACCCAGTCAGTGATTTCCTTCTGCAATTCGTATTCTCTGGTGTCTTGATTACATACTAATCCTAAATCATCTCCCCCATAGAATAGGGCTTGAGATGTAAATTTAATGGCGATGAACACATTTTAGTTGATAAAATTGCAACAAACGAGGACCCTTTACTGTGGGGTTACTGACATGATCATATGATTCATGTCATAACGTTGCAGGAAAAATGGATGGATAATATACAGTGTGAAATGAGATGAAGAATAAGGTTTGTGATTACATTCACTCTAAAACTTAATAGTATTAGGACCCCAGCAGCTCAAGTCCATGACTTTACTCATGGACTCCTCCTTGGTCCTCTTCACCTTTTCGGAAACAACAACAGGGGACGTTGCAGAGGACAATTTCTCAGCCTGAGCATAGGCTCTGAGGTTGTTCTTGGCATGCTGTTGCAGAGACCTCATAACATAGTTCCACCTACAAACCCCTAATTGATCTTTCAAAGCCTCCACTGCTCCGAGGCTTGATGCCACAACCCAAGCTCTTGTTGTGGCACTCATGTCTGCTTTTGAATCTACGATGGAAATGAATGGAATGGTGTTCTCGACATAACCGAGAAAAGTACTAGGAAAATCTGGGTTTGCTTTGATGGGGAGATGGGTGTGGCTTGCTATTGTTTTATAATCAGCGAAAGACCAGAAACAGCTTGAGTGGACAAGAGAAAAAGAAGCAAAACCAAGGACGGTAGCCAATCTGAGTCCCCTATAATAATAGTCTATCTATTGTTAGATTGTGTCTTTTACAGGAGATTCTATGATCTTGTGGCTCTGGCCTGCCATTGCCTTCAGCTTCACAGGGATTTGGAGAAAAACTGAGTGATTTTTTTTTTTTCGCTTTTTTCAATTCCTATATATTCTGTCAGATGATCATGTATGTACTGATTAGGACTAAGAAATGGCCACCACTTGCACTGAAAAATGCAGGTGGAAAAAGAAATAAAGTAACTTCTCTTTTAAACAAATATCCTACAGCAAGGCATAAGATCTACATCTACAGTGGTTGAAGATTCTAGAAAATGGCTCTTTGTTTTCCGTCTGAAATTCGTATGTTCTGTTAGATTAATTCCTAAGTCTTCAGTCATCTTCGGAACAAACACTAAACTCATAATTTACAAGAAAATTGGATGAACATAGGACCCTTATCATATATAATGTTATCATAGACAAAATTAGATACTGAGATATCAGATGCAGAATGAGATGAGATGAGGAAGAAGCTTATGATTACATAGGCATTCTAGAACCTAATAGTATTAGGACCCCAGCAACTCAAGCCCATAACTTTCCCCATGGACTCTTCCTTTGTCCTCTTCACCTGACTGGAAAGAGCAGCAGAGGATGCAGAAGACAACTTGTGGGCTTGAGCATAGGATCTGAAGTTACTCTTGGCATGTTGTTGCAGAGACCTCATAACATGGTTCCACCTGCAAACCCCTAATTGATCTTTCAAAGCCTCCACTGCTCCAATGCTTGATGCGACAATCCAAGCTCTTGTTGCCGCGCTCATATTTGCTATGTTGCTTTGATTATGGATCCGACTGAAACTAAATAAATTGGGTTTCTTTATCTGACGAGAGAAGAGTATGAAGCTCAGGTGGGTTTGGTGTGTGATGGGTGAGGATTTCAGATCTGTTATATATAGATGGGGAGGCGAGTGAATTCCAAGAAACCAGCGGCAGTTTGGGGCTAGAATAATTGGAAATAAAGCAAAACTGGGGGCGGCCTGAACTGAACCAAAGGAAGAAAGCCAGTAAGCCAGCGGTTTCGACTGTGGTTTTAGTAAACCGGAGCGGGATGTGTAGTGACAGCTTGTCCTACTCGCCTTGCTGTTTGCAAAATCTGCTTTCTTCGTAAAACGCGTACGCGTTTCCTTCTTCTTTCCTTCATTATTTCTCCAAAATCCTCTCGACCTCGCCGGATTAGCTGCGACCGGGGCCACGGTGCAGCTACGGAGTCATCAAAACATGTCTCATCTTTCATCGATCAAACACTTGTCTTGTGATGTGATTTAATCCGAATAAATATACGAAAATCGAACGGTACTCATTTCATTGACCGTATTAATAACCATAATTATTACTTATTATAGTACTTATGATTTAATATCTTTTATTCTCCATATTTTTCCTTTTCGTAAACTTTTTGCTAACGTAATGTCACCATATTGTTTTGGAGAATTACTGTAAAAATATGGGATTTTTTCTTTCAAAAATATTATGTATTTTTAGAAAAAAATAACCTTCTTTCTCTTTCCTGATAATTCTAACATTTTATTTTTAGCAAAAAGATTTTATGATGTTGATGTGAACATAATTACCAATATCTTTATTCTTTTTCTTAAAAAAATCAGCCACACAAGAAACGAATATTATATAATGATCTCATTTCTGTCAATGAAAATCTCTGTATATTCACATTTTCAAATTTTCAATATTGAAAAAGTGAAAAGGAAAAAAAAAAAAAAAGGAACCTGGAGTCAACGGCTGAGAACTAGAAGAAAAGGAGAAATTATATGCACATCAAAACGATGATTCTTGATTCCTAATCTTGCCTTGAACAAGCAAGCACGCAACAGGTAACGCCACTATTCACTAACTAAGATGAGAAATGTCGAAGTCATCAGGGAATTTGAATGTTGCAGCTGCACCAAACTTGCGACGCTCTTCAGAATTTTCTGATGAATCTTCATCGCTACTGTCATCTTCTTCCTGGTAACTGGTCGGAGAAGAGGGATCATACATACTTCTAGAACGGCACAAAGGGGTGGCAAGCATGCTCACTTGACCATGGGGAGTTATCTCAACAACAACCGTGTCATCATCCTTTGGGAGAGGTTGTTTCCATGGCTCTCCATCAAGCCTCATGAATGTATGTTCGGCTGCACCTTTATGAAACTCGAAGCGGATTCCGCTGGCCTGCACCAACATTGCAGCATATGCAAACATAAATTTCAGCCTAAACTAAAAAATATGAATATAATGAATGTTTGTTTTAGTTAGCATAAGCCGTTGGATGAAATAATCACTATATGGCTTTTAGGCATGTTTATATGAAATCTTAAACTTGATACCTGTGCCAAACGAGTGCCATGCCCATTGGGAGCAAGCAAAACAAGACCATGCCAAGCATTTCTAAAGCCGACTACTTCAATTAGGCCATCATCCACATAGGGAGGAGTCAGGTCACTCTGAAAAGAATAGATATAAGAGGATCATCAATTAAAATCTACACGAAGAAATTTGCATTAATTCTTAACGAAAATGTTTTCTGAAAACTGTATATGCCGAATACCATATCTGAGAAATAGATAAGAGAAAGTTGAAACTAAAGCTTACATAAATCGCTTTCTTTCTGTTGGGTTTTCCCCAAGGATTGAGTCCGCCAGAGAAACTGGGTAAGTTGAGGCAAACAATAGACCGTATGCTGTATATGAAGGTCAAAAGTTTTAGTCAATATAATCAGTTCAATGATCCATCAAATTATGATGAGAGATGATCACCACGAACATCTACTTCCATTTCCATTATTGCTTTTAGAAAATAAACATAGTGCAGAAAAATAAAAAATGAAACTGTCACCTGCGAGGTATGTCGAGGTCCTCCCATTGACCTTGCTTTTTCATTACTTTAACCTTTGCCAGCTGAGCAATGTTCCTGTGCAAAATTAAGCCATTACAACTCAGACTTGCCTGATACGAGATTGTAAACTTAACAGCATGGAAACAGAAGTCAAGTTTCTATTGAGCATTACTGGTACTTTAAAATTGTGTACTAACCGGTTAGAAGGATGCATTAGAGGAGCACAGAACCATCCTTGCGTACATCCAAGCTTCAGATATGTACTCTGCTTACCAAAAGAAAAGCACTATAAGAAGTGCCTATATTCCATACCAAATATACCTCACACACAGTATCAAAATCTAGTAAAGAATCCATCAAACAAATGCTAGCTGACTCTTAAAATACAGTGGGAACTCTTAACTCTCAGACACTGAAAAATTGTAATTTGCCTTGCATCAATTAATTTCAAGAAATTTATGAAAACTAATCCACAGCAAATGACAATAACTGTTTATTGTTATAATACAACATAAGCTCAACTGAGATTTAATGGAGATTAGAGACTAGCCAAACGAAAATCTATAACGTATAAAAAGTGTGTCTAGTTTTACTGAAAAGATAGTATTATAATCTATTTCCACTTTGGATTATCATAAACATATGTTGTCCCTGTTTTGATCCACAGCTCCTAAATAATGAACTAGAAGTAAGATTAAGAATGTAATTCAAGGTTTCTACTCATAATAAATAAAACACAAAGAATATGGTACCTGATTATATAACTGGTTATTATATTTTTCAGGATTTAACTTCCTTTCTGAGTGAAAGGCATATGATACTTGGGCATCCATTCCTGCATGGAACACAGACATACTTTTAGATGAACTTGCTAAAATTGTACTCTTTCAAACTTCTCAGTATCTCTTCCGCAAGAATGAAATGGTTTTCTATCTTCTGCATTTCTGAATTTCTTTCCGATTTTCACAATTACAAAACTAGCCAACCACTCACACAGAAGTGAAACTTTCAAGGTATGCTTGAGTTTCTTACCCATGCTGAAATAGTTCCAAAATCCACCACGAAAAGTGTGGCAACCCTCCTGCCAATACATAAAGTATACTAATAAGCATGCATATGATGTGATACTAGTGTAAAGTAAACAGAAATATTGAGGATTTGCAAACTAGAAATATCAAAGAATAACGAATATTGGCACTGCCATTCCAATATTTTATTTTTAAAAGTCATTTATCTACTTTTGCCTTCACTATTTTATTAATCAACAAAATATTCACCATATATAAAAGGAACCCTAGTTAAACCCGACATCTGCATCAGCTAACAGTACTGAAGAATAACAAGTTTTGAAGCCATAGCAATTACCATGCTGACCACTAAACTTTTGGAAAACAACAAAGAAGATTTTCAATGGCAAAGTTGGCCTTCTGGTACGTACAAGTTTAAGCGTTCAACCACTTATTAAAGCATAGAATATGGAGTTTCCAGATGTACAGCAGCAATACATTACTGAACAAAGACATTAGCATTCATCTTTCTGAACACATGCAAAGAAACAATAAATCTCACCATATTTAGTTTATCTGATGAAGAGACACGGTGGAATGCATGCAAAGAATGGGGCAGCTCCAGAGGTGCAATAGGATCACAAGAACCTTCCTTTGGAGCTCTCATCCTCATTGTAATATGCCAGCTGAAAAGCACATTCAAATTTTAGAAATAAAAGCTAACTAACAAAGAGAAAATTGCCATTAAGTGCAAGTTTTAAAATATGGAAGTGTTATGGCTTTCAATTTCATAGATCCAAGTATCTATATCTTGAATATTACCAAAACTATCTTCTTTTATTGATATGTCTTTTGATTCTGACTTCTTCTTGTTTAGCAATGATGCATGAAACTGGTTTACTTTTATGCAGATCAATGAGAGGTTTTACCTAAATTTGAAAATTCAAATAAAATGGAGAAAATACCTGTCTATTTTCATTTCCTTTGCTGCTCTTACTTGATTCAGGAAAACTTTCACAGATTGGGTGTCCGTGCCAGGGTTCTTCTTTCCCTGTGAATGAAAACATTATACCGTGCACATACTTAAATCTATGCAGCGCTTCCAGCACTGAGCAATCATAACTACAGAAGAAGATAGATACCCAGACAAGGAGTAAGTAGTTAAACGATTATCTTTATTAATTGACATTCTCTAGTGCAGGACATGGAGTAAGGAGTTCATACCCAGCCAAATGAAAAGGGGAGATTATTTCCTGTCCCCAACGGCACTGTAGCAACTGGTGGTGGTTGAGGTAGTTTAAGATCCGAGACTACACCTAGGAGCCAGCTGGCAGTGCCATCTCCACCTGCAACCTAGTTTTCTAGGAATATGTTAGAGACAAGAAAATACCTTATCGACAATGTTTAAGTTATAATTCTTGGTTGAGTTAAGAAGTCTTGGACTCACAATTATTCTCAGACTCTTCTGAATTTCAGCAGCAAAATCATCTCCTTTACATTTGAGAGTTTCTAGATTAAAATAAACCTGATGCAGCACCTTATCCGGAGCATTCTCGCCCAAATCAAAAACCTAGAAACAGAATTGCTTTAACATCAATCTAATCAGGGATTATGTGAATACATAATCAGGAAAGCATGTCCCTTCTTTGAATAAAGTTTAGAAAGAGTCCTCACTAACAGGTGGTAATATACCTGGTTTTTGTTAAGAAGCGAACGATATGAAACAAGAAGTTCCCCTCCAAGCTGACCACCACTTTTAGAATTTATGAAGACTATTACAGGACATGCAGGCAGATGGGATCTGCTTCCAACCTCAGATCCTGCTGTAAGTATATAATCTGGCATGAAGAAGTCCTTTAAAGTTTTGTCGGAATTGACACTATCCATTACTACCTGCCAACTGCAGAATTGAATAACACAAGAAGCCATCAAATTTGAACTCAAGTCTCTGCTAATGAATTTTTTTTAGGAACAGATTTTTTTATTTTTTATAGTATTTAGTAAATTAGGAGAAAAAGAAAAGAATCAAAGCAATAACTACCAGATTCTACACACTTTTCTTCAAAATTTAATATTCGAAAGCAAATGGTTTAGTAAATCAAGCTCATGAAAAAACGTGTAGTTTCAATGTTTTAATGAACAAAAAATGTGTTATTAGACATGCGAAACGAACACAAATCATTGACTAAAGCACTTTGCATCAGCATACAAGTTAAAGCATATATGAATCTTCAATTTACCATAAACAGCGTGCAGAAAATAGAATCACATAAACAGATCCCTTTTAAAAGCAAATCGACTAACAATTATAGATCACAATAAATTAGCTGAACCTATCCTTTGCTTTATGATCCAACTAAAACGATAAATGATCATCAGGATTCATCCCACCTCCAAACCAGGAAAGTATAAATCAAATCCTTAATATCCTTCGTCGACATTTTCCCAGAAGGAAATGAGAATTTCTTAGGTAGCTCCATGTCGCCGTTAGAACCCAGTTGGGTCGACAAAGAAGCTAATCAAAATAAGGGGCCATTGCAAAGTACTTTAATAGAAACCATTACTTGCAACCAATTATAACGATTGTGGAAGGACAAAGACTCATCCAAAGAATCAGATTCCCAAAAATTTTATAAATGTATAGAATAGCTTATTGATCAACCAAACAGGCTTTACTCGCAAAGTTCAAACAGGAATCGCAGACCAATTGGGGAGAATCAGAAAAAAAAAAAAAAAAGATTCCTTACCTAAACAAGATTTTTGCAGAGATATTCTATGAATGATTCGCAGCTGGAAACAGTATTCCTCAAGGAAGCAATCTCTGATTCCCTTTCCTGCCCAGAGAATTCACCTCAGCAACCAAAATGCAGTGAGATTTACAATGGGCTTGCTTTGAAGTCCGGTTAGACAGACGAGAATCGGATGAAAAATGGGAAAAATCTGGTTTGAATTTCTGAATGGTTTCTGGTCTGATTCTTTTGGCTCGAGCTACAGCGGTTTGAATTTCTCAACTAAACAAACAACTCCAAAGGATACATATACAATTGCTTGTAGGGACAGGGTTTTGGACCATTTGAAGGGCGGCACGGCAGCACCTTAATTCTGGTGGTAACAATAAAAGATATCATGAAATGCCACGTAGGATGGTTGAACACGTCGCCCCGCGGCTATGATTCTGCTGTATCACGAGAATCTCTGACTTTTTCTAGACGTGGCGAGTCGATGGATGTTTAGTTGTGGGGTCCACACTCCAACAAGAAAGGTCCTTGACCTCGAAATTTCCACGAAGGATATCGTTTTCTGTTTTTCTGTTTGTTTTCTCCTGTTTTTTTCAGGTCAGTCCTGTCTGGGAAGATCACAACTAGAGCGGTCGGAAGCTTCTCTTGCTCCCTTTACGGGTTTCGGACTAACTTATGGTTTAAGGAAAGTTCTTAATTTAACGCATTATTTGTCTAGATTTCAATAGTTACACGTGGTATTTATATTATTAGAAATCAATTATTAAAATTATTGTCAGATTTCAATAATTGTTTATGCACGACAATATCACTTGCGATAAGTATAAAGAAAACACTACTCGTGATATTGAATAATTAACTTAAACATGAATCATAAATTTTAAAAATAGAACAACAATTTTCTTAGAATATTATTAAATAATACTTACAATTTTTATCATGGATAAATTCAAAAGAAATGGAAAACTTTCAGGAAAAAGCACGAAACACGATGGCTAAGACGAAGTCAACAATATGTTATGAATATGAATAGCATAATAAATTGGTTTGGTTTTGCTTATCTGGCTGCCCTCAACTTCGGCTGCTATTTCATCGAACTAACGAGTCCCGCGTGATGCAGGAGTATACAATTTGTGGACTCGTTCTATTAAACTTTATCTTTACACGTGCGGAAACGACAACATGAAAAATATGCATGTTTTACATGTGTCTGAATTGGGCTTAGTAGATCTCAAGCCCACCTTCTTAATACAAATTTTGCAGCCCAATCCTTATTATATTTTTTCAACAAAAACCTTACAATCACTTATTGAGCCTAGTGGGTACTGGGCAACCCACTTTCCGTCTGAACTGTTGAGCTAGAAGGGCAACGCAGAATGGATTGGATAGGGGATTTCTTTTGTCACTCCTTTTTTCTTTTCAAACCCCTTCTACAATTAAAATACAAAAGAAAAATTAAGGGTGTTAAAGGAAATGAGTTGAGATTTCAATCTTCTATGAAAGGAAAATGAATACTGCTCTGTGTACACGAAACAGGATGGCTAAGACGAAGTCAATCAATATAATTTCATAGCATCAAAGATAGATGATGGCACAATTTAATTTATCTGACTACTATATGTATATTGCTTATAAATTCGTTGGCGCAATTTTTTCTTGGCGTACACATGAACTATAGTGCATGATTACGAAATTCTACAAATAGATAACATAAATTAGTAAGAGTTGCACCAACCTCTGATATCATATCTCTTATACAGAACTTTTTGATGTGAATTTGTGAGGCTGTATTAAAAACAACACGTTACAAAATAAATTATGAGTTAACTAATGAGATCACCTATAGTGATATCACTGATCACAATGTTGAGATTTGGTCTTCTTATTTTCAAATTTTAAGTGTATTTTATAACAAAGAAAAGTATATCAGGACTCAAGACTTATAAATGTTGTCTCCAAATTCAGAATCATATCCAAAATTAAAATAGTAATTTACTTGAGTTGAGCTAATTGACATGTATATTGGTCTGACATGCATGTATCTATCTTGTTTAAGTATTATAAAAAAAAACTAAATAAGCTTGTACGGCAGCAGATGGACCATCTACTCGTATTCAATATTTTATGTTAATAATGAATTAGATGAAAAATGGAAAACTATACACACGGCATTGAATTTGACTGCAATTTTAAATTGAGTATGATTTAGAAAATAAATATAATATTTTCTATCCAGATTAATTATTACATAGAAGAAAATATGCTGGCAAAGAGGACAAAACTGATAATTGGGGTAAATTATAATATATTAGTTCAACACCAAAATGGTTAATTGTGAGGGCTACAGCAGATCTCAGTGTCGAAAAATACACTGTATATATATGCATGGATCTTATTATGGTACGTGAAGAAGATGCAGCTTGCAGTTCGCACTTGTTGTGAGGGCTTAGATGGTTTACCTGACTCAGCAGTGGTTGCTTATGCGATGCGCATGATTATTTGGTTAACGAACGGTGTAGTTTTAGTCTTGACAAGGCTTAATTGCTCTGCTTAATGTCGTCTTAGATTATTCATGCTGGATAGGTTTAACTTATTCAAAAACTTCAGCCAACGCTTGAAGCAGAAGCTATCAGCCAAGAGAGTAGCTAGGAAGTTAGGTGGTTTCTGAAAGTTCTGGAACACTAGCTAGTCCTTTGAAAATATACCAGGTGTCCTTCCTTATAATTTTACAAGATCATGCGATGTGATGTAATACTATTTCATTATTTAAAATTTTATATAAGTGATTAACACAACTAGTGCAATTAGTCTAAGAATCTCTCCCAAATATATTAATGGCTTAGATTCAAATTCTCATTCTCATTATGTATATATAGCAAAAAATAGTAATATAGAATTTTAATTTATATCAGATGTACAATAGCCTAGCTACCCAGCTGGCTTACACGTGGGCTTCAATTATTTGTAGTCAGCAAAGAAAGTGAATTTCAGCTGTAATTTCATCGATTTGAATATAATAATTAAGCTAGAGACATATGCTCCATTACGAAATTGTTTCCCAAAATTCAACCTTCCCACGAACTTAAGTTGACAAAGTTAACCCAAAAATAGTGAAACTCTGACAAATTTAGTTAATGAGAGTGATGAGCTGAGCTCAACCCCAATACAATACAATTGTCATTCTATCTAATTTCAACCTAGCACTAGCAGACAGCAGCAAACAGTGCACTATTAATTCAACAAAATAGACTTTGGAGGCATTCCAAATTAAGACCACATGGTATCATGAGATGTTTTTCTGAAATGCTTTAAGAAAAAGGTTTCCTTAAAAGTACGGTAATTGTAAACAACTGGTGTGTATATATATATATATATGATTATTTTTTTTTTTTAAAAAAAAAGGCTCATGTAAAAGATAAGCATGGGGTTTGCTTCTTCGAGCTGCTGCATACGGTGGTGGTGGAGTTTTCTTCCATTCATCTTACTATTTGATAGAAGGAGGGTAATTAATGCCACCAAAATTGACTTTGATAGCTAGCAAGAGCAATAAGATATATATGCATTGATATTTTTCCATATTTCCTTTCATTTTCATTCTTTATTCTTTTCAATCGGCGCCCCTCTTTTTCTTTGTTGTTAATTTCAAAAGGGAAGTGAAAGTTAATTTCCATAGATAGCGACCTCCAGTATAGTCAAAAACCAGCAAGATCCAGTTAGCTAGGTATATGCTTATGTACACATATAAGTGCAATCATGTAAAGGCTGAAGTATTGAATTCAATCTCTTGCAGACTGAACAGCATGAAGAAAACGTCTCATCACATATTTTCTCAAGACAAATTAATGAATTATCTTAAAATAATGACACACTATAAACTATTAATATCAGTATATTTTATAAACTCGATGCACAAGTGCAATTTTGGAACTTCTTTTATACATAAAGTTAAAGTTTTAGAGTAATATGGGATGATATCTAATTTAAGGTAGAAAAAATCTTCGAATTAAATTATTTTTTGCAAACTATATATATCCAACATGACATAAAGTTAATGAAAATTAATATAAAAACACACATGTATAAGTAGTTAACTACTATTTAAGTCACGTATATATGTAGAGCAAAAATTATTAGAGATACTAGGCTTTTTTAATTAATCTCAACCAATAAATGTGGTTAAACAACGTAGCTAAATTATTGCCATCAATAATATAATAAATGATGAAAATATATTGACCTTAAACTTAAATTAAATATTCAGTTTTATATTTTTTTTTTTAAATTGACGCTCGTAACAAATAAATTAGAAATATTTTGTAATAAATAAAAATAATACAGACAAAATTTATGTTAGTTATATAAATTTTTACTAAGTTAAAGAGACATGTAGGCTCTTCTGTTAGCATATTTATCACAATTTTATTGATGCACTTAAAATAGGTAATTTAACTTAGACAAACCCATCAAACTATATATAGCAAGGCAATTTAATTACAGGGTTTGAAAATAGGTAGTTTGGAGCACGTTCTGTACTGTAGCTTTTGAATTTTAACATAAAGCAGTAAAATGGCCCATCCCTGCTGGACCATTACCAGTTATTTGCATGCTTCACCTTTGCGGCTGAGAGCCATGCACAGGTGACGTAGCATGGATCGATGCGAAGAGGTTGTCACTGTTTCACAGTCTACGGTATCGTCAGATCTGATAGCACGTGGCAGTATCTTGTTGGTGGAACACAGTAGGAGGGGAACTCATCATTGTCTGCCCTCGTAAATTAATTATTTAATTACAGAAAAATAATCAGTGGATTAATTATTTATCATTTTCTGAGGAAGGTGAAAGTCTCTGTGCATGCATTAGGCTTACGTGATTTGTTGGGACAAAGCAAAGAAAGTTTGCAGCTTTTACATTTGTAGTCAAAGTGCATCCCTTAAAAGAGCATCTGATTTATTACTGTCAAAATCACTTTACAACATAATGTAAAGTAATGAGAGTTTTTGAATTTATAATTATTTATTTAACGGATGATACTATATCATGTTATTTACGGCAATCACTGTATAATTATTAAATTTAAGTCTATATATGATACGGGGAGGGTGTATATGAACTTGTGAATTTTCTTGGGCACATGACACGTCTCCTAGGTAATAAACAAAAACCAAGGCCGGTACCGAATCTTTTGACTTAGTTCAAGTTTCTTAGCTTGCCTTCCATCCTTGGCTTTCCACTATTTATATTCGCATTCCACGCGTACCTTACAGCTAAGAATACTGTGCTTTCTCTCCAGTTGCACCGTAGTTTCCTTTCTCCTCTTTCTAATCCTTCTGAAGCAAGAGACAAACAGTGTTCTATCAAAGAAGGTTTGGAAGCATGATGGAGAAATCTCCTTCTCGTGAAAAGAATAACGGGTTGAAAAAAGGTCCATGGACTCCAGAGGAAGATCGGAAACTAATCGATTATATTCAAAAGCATGGACACTGCAAATGGCGAACTCTTCCCAAGAATGCAGGTAAAGTACTATCTATATCTTTATCTTCACTAATACATGGGTTTTCTCTTATATCAATTGCCTAGCTATAGTGATTTATGATATTATATAATTTTACTATGAATTTTTCATACTTAGGACTCAAACGATGTGGAAAGAGTTGCCGGCTTCGCTGGGCAAACTATTTGCGGCCAGATATAAAAAGAGGGCGGTTCTCATTTGAAGAAGAAGAAGCCATCATCCAGTTACACAGCGTTTTGGGAAACAAGTAAGTAACAGAGGCGTTACCTTTTTCTCAATATATAAAGATAACCTTATTACAACATTAATAAACTATTTTTTTCCTCATCTTGTTTTACCTGAACTAATTCATGGTTTCTACCTGCTTAGGTGGTCTACAATTGCTGCTAGCTTGCCGGGAAGAACAGATAATGAGATCAAAAACTATTGGAATACTCACATCAAGAAGAGGCTACTGAAGATGGGAATTGATCCAGTGACTCACACCCCATGCCTTGATCTTCTACAACTCTCCTCAATTTTGAACCCGTCTTTGTGCACTTCACCCCAGCTCAATTATTCTGGTCTGCTTGGGATGGCAAGCATGCTAAATCCGAATCTTCTAAGTTTTCTCACAACTTTGTTATCATCTCAAAGCAAAAACCCAGATACTATAAATACAAATCAACTTTTGCAGCAAAACCAACTTCCCCAAGTGCAAAACCAACCCCAGTACTGTTCCCAACCAATGCAGCTTAACTCAGTTCAAGCTTTCCAACCTAACCAGCTCCAAGACCCTATTCAAGATTCCCCAGCTTGTGCAACACCTAATACTTCCATACCCAATTTATGGCAATATAATGGAGGTCAATTAGAACAGCAACCAGATCAATCCCAAACACACAACTTTTCTTTACCAAAACTCAATTCCATGATCAACAATCTCTTGAAAAATCAAGTGTCACAGTCTCAAAACAGTTCCACTTTTAATTTAAATGCACTGCTACATTCCACTGCCTCATCTTTTTGCCCTAGTACTTTGAATTCATCATCTTCCACGACATTTGTCAATGGAGCCACTGAAGATGAAAGAGACACTTATTGCAGCAATATGCTGATGTACAATATCTCAAATGGTTTGAATGACAGCGGACTTTTGTGAGTGAAACTTGGAGTGCAAATTGTGCTGTATGTGCAAATCAGTCAATTTTTATTTCGGTTCAGATTGTTGTTTCAAAATTTTGTGTCTTTAACATCCATTTGGAATTAATGTTTGATTACTAGCTTTGATGTGATTAATTAATTGTTCAAAATATTCTTGCTTATCCATTGTGGTAAGTCCTTTTCTATTTATGTAAAATATATTCCTGCATTTTTCCATGTACTTTTGAGTTTTATTGGTTTCTAAATTGGGATAATTAACCAGTTGACTAGTTCAATTTTGGGATAATGGATTCAATTTTCATCGAAGTCAGCATTAAAAAACATAGAAGCAAAACAGCCACAAACAAAGACAAGTTATGTTAAAGGAGCCTGCCATTATTTTGGCAAAGGGAGGGGATTAAGGTGCAATGCTATCTAAGATTTTAATTTTCCTTTGGTTTTATATAATAATTATACATGGCCTCTCAAATTTTTTAATTATCATATAGTATATGCTTTTTAATTTCGACATCTTTTCTCTAACAGTTATGATTGTTTAAGTTATCAACTCAGGAACAATTTATCCAGCGAGAAGTAAATATATGTTTCAGTTTTCGCCCAGAAACTTCTTTTTTTAAAAAAAAAAAAAAATCTTTCTCGTTGTGTTTCCAAATATGGGGCTGGAATGGACTACTGGAAAAGGGAACAGACACAGGTTGAGTTGAACAAAACACTGAAACATTGACACGGAACCTAAACAGGAGCGTGTATTTATGAGGACAGGCAAGGCAAGGAAGTTGCGTTTACGCATTAACTTGTTGATTTGCCTGTTGGTCAAAGGTTGACTTGCTTCGGGTATTGCTATAATTTTACCAGCGAACATGCCCAACTGATTGGCTTGGCCTAACTCTAAAGGATCTAACTTGTGGCTGCTGATAACTGTACTTCACGTGCTGATTAATGCTTTTTATTTCCCTTTTATGTAAACTACTAATTCTTTCCTGATAAGCATCTTAATCTTAATCCTAATCCTAATATTAGTATGCTAAGCCAAAAGGTTACTACTATTGTTGAATAATCTTATTTTTATCATGGTTTACTCTTTAAAAAAAAGGATATTAAAGAGAATTAACTGAAAAAGCAATATCTTATCATAAAGTATGTAGTTAATTCAAATATAAATTATTGAGTGAGTTCCATGGTAGATGGTCAGTCCTTAATTGAATTGAAGAAAAATTAACTAAGATGCAAGCAAGTTGACCTGTTAAGAGTGAGTAGCTTGTGAGAGAGATACTGAGAGATCAAAATTCCAAAATTTGGAGCATTTTTAGATAAATAGTGAAGTCTACATCATAATATGTACGCTAACCAGAGTGAAGAATTAAATACGAGTTAAAAAGGTCAAGTGTCTTTCATACGAGGGTTAAAGTAAAAGGACGAAAATGCCCCGTTTTGAATATAATAGTAGGTATAATCAATAACATGTGCTTGAAGATTACAATTGATGCTTGATTCATATGGTGAATTCTGTTTTGGACGCACATCGTAAGGACGACTTAGAGAAAATGATTTTTTTTCTTTTCTTTTTAAAATCTGTTAAAGAATTGAGAGTTCTAATAAATATTTACGTGCTTCAAGACCACCACGGAGCATCGCTTGTTCTGAAATCAGTTTCAACCCAAGGTACAAACACTACTTTGCCATCTTCCACATCTGCATGTGCCAGCGCCAACGACTGCTCCAAAGAAAAGCACGGTTAGATGGCAGCTTGTTCTGTGCTGCATTCTAAAGTAGAATAAGTGAGATTATTGCTTGCTTACCAAAGGAGCAGGGCCTCTGACAACCCTGCCTTGGTTGTTGTATTGAGAACCATGGCATGGACAGATGAACTTGTTTTGAGCAGCATTCCACGGCACCACGCAACCCAAATGTGTGCACACTGCATTGATGCCATATGTTGCCAGAGTTCTATCATTCTGCACAACAAGATAGGTTGGGTCTCCCTGCATTTCCATTGCAAATTCAATGTTATTCCCATCACTCAAGGTTTGCTCCTTGATATCTGCTCTGCCCAAGGCCGGAACCAGAAAAATTAGGTTAAGCTTTTGTAGCTTAGAAACATGTTTAGGCTCATAGGAAATAAGAGCATATATAGTGATGAAACTCCCAAGTGTTGTATTGTTTCTATTTTTTTTTTTTTAATAGTTTATTAGCCACGTCACGGTTGGTCTCTCTTTTCACCTGTTATTCACTGTTAAGGGGGACCCAGATTTAAACTTGCATCGTTCTTCAACTATGGAACAAATTTCTTTTATCTCTTCCAGCTCATCACATCTCTCTCCTCTAGCTCATCTGTACAACGATAAAAAATTACCATTAAAGATGGCCTAAAGGGTAGAGAACTAACTTGAAGTAAATTAATGATCACTGATTAATTTGCAACCTTTCCAATGGAAGAGTACAACACTAAATAAAATTTAGTACCTTCAAACCTTGAGTCAAGGTTCTGTCACCAGGGCCATGGGTTTTGAGCCATTCAGCGGCAATGACATCATTTCCAAGAGCGTCCTTGGCTACAATACCACCACCAGCATCTCCTGAGCTGCTCAAGAATTGCTAATTAGACCCCAGATTCTGAAAATTTCACTACTGGTAATGGGACAGATTGAAGAATTTAGAAAGATTGAACTCACCCAGGAGGGGCGAAGAAGGTGGCATAAGGAATCAACATGCCAGCAGTGGGAAGAGAGATAGCACCTAGCAGAAGGAGATTCATGAGCTGCCTCTTGCCCATGTCGGGGACACGGTCATCGGCTGGTATACTCGTGGCCTGACATGTGATTCTCAGATTCTTTTCCCTTCTACTCAAATGGGTTCTAGTGGGTTTCGGCAACAGAGCTTGTGATGAGGAAAAAATTCCATTTTTGCTCGAATGGAGCTGAAAACAAGCATTCACCATTAACGGCTTCTCAAAAATTTAATGAAAAAACACTTGTCCCTGGTATAGCAGAGTTATGGTAATTGGTTACTTACCTTACAAGGGGTAGCGTGGGAGAGAGTAGAAGCAGCCATGGGAAGAGAGTTTTGGATTGTAAACAAGTGAACTGCAAAAAGAGAATCTGAATTTAAGCTGCAACTTGTTGCAACAAGAGGCTAGAAGATAAGGAGAGTGTTTGATGGAGGTGACCGAGGTAACAGAGTCACACGTTGGAGACCAAATAAAGTCTCTTATATCTCAAGGATATAATTCGTAGTCTAGTACAGAAAGGCATATATTTGTTTGTCATGAATTTAAGCGAAGGGTATTTCTAGTTCGCAGATTTTTAAAACCATTGTCTTTTTTTTGAAGTCTCGAAGTCATTAGTGAGGAAATCAAACTTTCTCAAACTATTTTCTGTTTAATATAATCATATTAAGTGAAAAATCTTCATTATTCAACATGTAATTAGAAAATGCAAATATATGAAAAATAACAGTCTGAATTTCTCTCAAAAACAAGAAATGGAGATTTTATATATATACTATATTTGCCAAAAGGATATATTAGAAAAAGAGGCATTTTTTGCATTCTAGTCGCGTGAATCCAGTTCAAAAAAGCGCGGGCTTTACTATAACTGCCTAGAGAGAGAAATATGAAAACTTGAGCTGAGCTCTATATAAAGCGGTAATTCGTATTCTATACCCTCTCCGATCCTCATCGTGCTCTTCAAGTCTCCCTTATTCCTGTTTTCTCTCGACTTTCTTGGCAACCAAACACTCAAGCCTTTCCATTCTCTCTAGGAATAGTTTCTGAAAATGGATTACATCCTGAATTTCCAATCCCGACTCGAAGAGAACTAGAAGCTGTGAAGGAGTATTTGACCAACGAACCGAATTTCATGGCTTCTACAGAACGATTGAGCATCTTAAATCCGAAAGCCGTTATAAATCATTTTCCCCTTCTGCTGAGCGCTCTTTCACTCGATTTAGGCTATCTGACATCGCATTTCCTTATGGCAGTTGCCTCCAGTTTTGTATCCTGACACTTGTATGAAATTAAAACGACACGTTTTTTATTTAATCAATGTCGTAGATATTAATAAAGCCAATATAATTCTGGAGGCAATCGTTTTTTTCTTTATAAACTAGTTTCCAGTGGCATATCTTTTTTGAGCTTCAATTTAAAGAAAGATACTAGTATATTTCAATCTAAAGGAAATATAGATGACAGAAACAAAAAGTATGCAAGAACAAATCATCGAAACCGGAAACTCATCGTAGGGTACTTTCAATTGTTATTAGAATTTCTAACCTTGGAAAAGTAAAGTAAAATTGGACCACAATTTCTAGAAGACAAATAGAGTTTGCACTTTTGGGGTAACCCATTAAAGAGTGGAGCCAATGAGAATATCATTTACCGTGCCACCAGCTAAGGGTAGCAGAGAAAGACCTCTATATCCTTGTGCAATTCTAAAACTTTCAGTATCTATCCTATGAATTTAACTACGAAGCCTCTCGAAGAAATAAAGATAGCCCATGTCCTTGGGAGGATTAATGGAAGCTGCAACCTTGTTGTCGTTGAAGATAACCCATCTACCATCTTTGACAATGTGAGCAACATAGTGACCACACTGCGTAGAAGTTCCAATGTGACTAACAATTCCAATAAGCCTATATCCTGGAAAAAGAAGAAAATCATTAAAACCAAGCTGTCAAAATGATAAGTATAACAAGAAAAAGAAGCTCACTTCCTCCTCCATCGGGTAGGGCAGCATCACTGGTGACTGGTTGAGTGTTGGATGTAGTAGTTTCCATGCTGGATACAGATGCATCAGGATTGCTAAATATCCAATCAGTTGCTTTCTCAATGTCACCACCCTGCATTTTTTCATCCACGCGGTCATTACTCAACCTAGTTCCATTATAATCACACGAAAATATAGAAGGAAAAATTACCGATGCCTTCAGTGCCTTTCGAGCAATTTCTTCTTGAAATCCGAATGAAATTAAAGTATCAACTTTTGATTGGTCAATATTTGACAAAGTTCCAGAGCTATGCCCTTCAGAAATAGGATTATCGATATCTACCAAAGGAAAAAAAAAAATATTATATCAGTATCAACTCTCGCATAATTACAAAGAATTGATTCACAAATTAATAAAGCCAATCTCTGATACCTGGATCATCCATGTGAGAAAGTAACCAATTCATTGCCTCTTCTATTCCAGCATTTGAGGTGCTTATTGCAGCTTTCTGACAGTGAAGATGGTTAAAGCCCATGGAAACAAGCTGTGCAACAATGTCTTCATTAGCCGAGGGTATGCTTGATTCCTCCTCACTTGGAACTGTGCCACATGTTAACAAATGGCAAGAACAGGTTAATTTCCAAGAGATTAAAAAGAAACAAAAAAAAGGAAGCTTATTTAGTTGGACTTGGACCAAGAGCATCTGTGAATAACAGAAAGTGAGATTTTGCTATGTCAGCCACTCGGCATATAGACTTCTAGATTTTGTACAACTCCCACTTATAGAGAATCAATGGACGTTGGAACCTTCTTAGAATATCAAACAATATGTTATTCTCAAACATGTGGACACAACGATCCAAAGAAGTTAGTTTAGACACAATCTTCAGTATTTCGATTTATCCAGAATAAATAATCTGTTTTTGAATCTCCACGAGTTATTTTTTCTGACAAAACGAAAAATTCTCACATACCTCCATCTGGTAAGAGCTCTTCCCCAACTTGGTGACCTTTGCTGCGCATTTGACTAATATCTATAATATCAGGAACATCTATATAGACATCTGAAAGAAGAGAAACATTCAGCAACGTCCATAGATATATATATATACATATATATTAAGACAAGACTTAGAAAAGTAAATAGACGTATCAATGCAAAAATATACCAAGCTTTTTGGGCACCCAGCCCGTCTCCATAACAAATTTTCGCATGTGTAACACCAGGTAATCAGGGAATGAGGTCAGACCTGCCGTCCTACAGATAGCATCAAGATGACTCTCAACATTCTAAATAAGAAGCTGAGATGTATCCAATATGAACTAACATGGACAAACCAGTAATTAACATGACTGAGAAAAATTATGATGCTTACTTCAGAGCTGTTGTCTTTGCCTTTAAGGCAGTGCTGTAGAAATCATGTATCTCCTCAGGAGCTGAGAAGTTCGCAAGGCAAGCTTCCAAAGGAACCCTTGGACGCACAATCTCATCACCAGACCTATTGGAATAAAATTCTCAGCTGATTCTACAAAAGAAATTAATAAGAATATGATCCCTAAATGTCTGGACTTACACTTCCTTTCCTTCAGCAAGTTTCTCTGCTTTTAGTTTGTTGAAGGCTTCTAATTCTCCTAAAATTCTCAAATAATAAAACTATTAGATATAAGATCCATCAACATAGAAGACTTCCAAGACTAGAAAACTCACCTTTATTAGTTGCTTCATGCAGAGGAATATTAAGAGAAAGGATGTAGTCATGCCTTCTATTATATGCAACTTTTCCAGATGAACACAAGATTCGATCTTCAATACCAAACTTGAAACTCCTTGCAGGATGCAGTACAGAATTTGCAGGATTTACCCGTTCAACTTGGTCAAGAAAATGCAGGAAAAATTCCAAAGCATCCTGATAAATGTCATATCAATCAGTCACTAGAGTAGCTAAGTTTAGTAATTATGGTTATCTAGGTTTGAGCATACGTCAGTGGATGAAAATTCAAGCAAACCTAGATACACACTTATTATACTTTCCTGTAATTATATGTCAAGAATCATATACCTGTTGCCTCATAGATGTAAATTCAGGGTGGCTGGCAGCAATTACAGCTTTGAACATGCGTGGGGGTATCCCTTCCTGCTTCTAATGTTTATAGAATTTGGGAGGGCAGGACAGAGAAAACAGGGAAGAAAACTCATCAATACAAGAAACAATACGATGAAAAAGAGAATACATGGAAACATTCGCTAATGTGACTCTTTTTCTTCTAAGGTGAGACTTGAACCGAAATCCATAGCAACTCATAGAAACCCACTCTAACCAAAGACCAAAATGATACATCACTGAAACTATTACAGTATATAACTCAAGGAATTAAAGAAAAGGAAAAAAACCAGGCTGTGTGCTGGAAGAACCTGTCCAGTTATAAATTATGGAGATTCATAACGGTACAATCAAAGTTTAAATCAGAAAAAAGCCAGTAAGCTTACAGCAGTGGTAGTTGGTGTAGTCACATTTGCATTTGCATTATCCTGAATGTAAAAAGGAAATACAGATTAAAAGAGTTTAAACAATTTTTTTCAAAGAAATGTTCTGAGCCATGGATTACATACCTCTAACACTGGAACAGAATATTTACCAGACAGTAAACCATGAGCTAATTTTGTCCTGGCATCAAACAGAAACCATAATTATATTCTTCTTCTGAAGTGGAGGAAATGAATGTCCTACCAAACTATACAAGTAGTATGTTATAAATAATGGATTATTTACACAAAAGACCCACCAAATCCTGTTTGCAACAAAAATAGATTATAAAAAAGGCATCCATGCAGACAGTGACACATATGGATTTGAAACAACAATAACAAACCACTGGAATTGGAACTAACAACATGAAATTAACTACCACATGACAGATTGAGACAGTAGACAAATAACTTCAAATGAACTAGTAACTTACAATTGCACTTACAATTGCATATTCAGGTCTACAGTTGGATCAGCAGGAGCCACCTTAAATGCCTCCTTTAGACTTTGGTTGACGTAATACCTAAGAACGCAATCATAATGTGTGTTGAAGTAAGGGGAAACAGAGTAGAAACAGTTCAGAAGAAAATAAAAGACATGAACTGACCGTAAAGCAAAGGACTCCGTAGAAAACACAACTTGCATAGTTGCTGCCAAGTAACAGCTGAAACAAAGCAACATTAGAGAAAGAAGAAAACACAAAAGTACATCATGACAAGCAGCAACCTATAGAGACTAACTCTACCTGTTTCCAAGATTGACCAATCCTGTGTATCCAGGTCCAAAAATAGGATCCACTTCCTGTCCACTTTCTTGGATTCGGTTCCAGTCAAAATTGGTATTTTGGTCCAGTTCCCTTTCAGCAGTTGTCATTTCAGTCTGAATATATGAATATGAACAATTTTCAAAGAATTATATCACTCACATGATAAATTATTTATGGTAAACAATACTCTCTCTTGTATCATATATGTTAAAGTGCCTTACTGCATCTGTGTGTTTTTTTTGGTGTGGGTGGTGGGTGGGGGGGGAGGAGAGGGGGATATGTGTTTGCTGTATGGGAAACTTCCATCAAGCTGAGAAGGTTCTTGTTTTTATTTCGAAAGTAAAGCTTGAGGATTACATAAAAAATTCTCCTATCTCATGAATGAAAGGACAAATGTAAAGTTAATACACATAAAATTAACAAGTCAACCGTCAAAGCCACAAGAGAAGAAGTTTATGCCAGAAATATTATTTCAAGATAAAGAATTAACCTTTTGAAGTGATGAAAAGTCAATGCCAAAAAATGCCAGATGCTGTGCTAAAAGTGGATCCAAAACACTGTCATCCTCGGGATAGGAGAAAACATCTGAACTGCCACAATACATTAACGATAATTAGCACAATATGAAGGCAAGAAAGATTCATCAGTAATAATGAAAACCTTCAGCATCTACTCCACAGGGCATTTTATATAATATAGTTTTAACTGATTTATTTGTCCTAAAAGTTCTATATTCATAAACAGCACATCCGAATGTCATAAATTGGTCAAGATATTACTTTTAAAACTCCACTAAAACAATATAGTGAATATTGATTTGTAAATTTGCTCTTTCAACATGATATCATACAAAACTAGAAAATGCACATCTCGTATTCAAACTAAAAGACCTCTATTCTTAAGAAATTGCAGAGATTAAAAATCAAGTCTCCTTTTTGGCCCGAACAAGCACAAGTAGACAATACATTGCTCCCCAAAGTAGTATTCCTTTAAAAGTACAGTGTATGGACTCATTTTCTTTTGAGAAAACTCCCTTTTTCTTTTCCTACCCCCACCTGAGAGAGAGAGAATCTGCATAGGCTTACATTCCCTATTATTTTTCAATTTGTTCCTCTATTTCATCAGCTGATAGTCCAATGTTAGAATTAATATATTCAAGTTGAAATTTGAAGTTCTTATTTAATTCTTATCTAGAACTTCTTGCTGCTGTAAAGAAAAACTAGTTTAGCAATGTCAAGACATATTATACTGCAAGAGGGCATTACCTGCTGCTTCCAGATCAGCAGTGATAGTCCCAAGCTTTACAGCAAGTGGATAACCTGTCTCCTTATAGTGTTCGATAGCATGGTTTTTGCCACCAGTTCCATCCCAGTTTTTCCTCCCACAAAGGATCATTCCATCAGTCAGATTTAGCCAAAGATTGTCTCTCTTCTCACATTTAGCGCATTTCCACCCAGATCGAGGAATAATAACACCATTGTTAATCTGCTGTAAATTCACGGCATAGGCACTGGTTTGTTTCTTATCAAGAGTCCAAGCCGCAAGTTGTTCTTTCCGTTCAGCACCCTCAGCAAGTATGATAGCATCAGCAGCCAACCTTACCTACAGCAATTTCCACAAAAGTGATAACTAAATGAAACTCGTTCAAGCATACAACTTGACTTCAGATAATGACATTAGAGGAGAGAGAGGAAGTAAGAAAGAATTGTAACAAGAGAGTAACATGCACCTTCTCAGGCAATTCCACCGAAGGAAATGGTAGAGATACATAGTCAGGCAATATAATTATACTGTGAGTTTCTTCATATTCAGGTTCATTGTTATCAAATCCCCCATCAACACCTACAAAGTAAGAAGACAAATAGAAATAAGATATTCGGAGAAGAATAGCCAATTGTTAAAAATCTCGGAAAGAATAATGATTCAACATTCAGTAAATGGCAAAATAATGACTCCATAACCTAGTATGAATCAAGACAATAAGAGATATATTCCAGTACAACAAATAAGAAACATTTGGGTCATTAGGAGAAGAACTCCAGCTGGTGACCCAATTCAAGTACCTATAGCTAATAGAGTTGGTTTCTTTGAAGGCCTGTCTTCAGGAACTGATTTCTTCGTCTGCTTTATATGAAGATAAACAGGATTTCCAGTCTTCTCATAATTCCAACCCACATAATCCTTCCCAAAAGCAAGGAACGTGCACATGTCAATGAAAAGCCCTCCTTCTGACCTCTGAAATTAAGCACAAAAAGAATGTGTCAACTTCGATGTATGTGAAACTCTACACCAATGTGACATACAACAACAAAAAAATGAAAAAAAAACAAAAAAGAAAGATAAAATATCTATTTCCAATTACAATAAGTTAAAAAGAAAATGGGATATCCAGAAGTATATGCCTTGATATCCTCAATTTTTTTATGAGGATGAAACCAAAATTCCTTGCAGCCCACCTCAGGAAAGCCAACCTTAATAGAATTTATCATTGCATAGAACATTGAAGAACAGGTAAAATAAAGCCATTAATTAAAACGAAGTTTGAAACGAATAAATAGTAGGAAAACCAGACACAATAGTTGCTTTATGCTGAATTCCATCATTCCCTAGCTTTCTAGGCAACTAAGCAGGTGAGAAACAAGGCATGAGAGCAGGGAGATTACCGGAGTTTCGAAAGATAAGCAGCATTCTTGCTTGTAGATACGATTGGTGGGTTCTGGGATCCGAACCCGGGAAAGGTTCGATCGAAGCAAGTCCATGGGTCAATCCAATTCTGAGCAAAAATCCTTTCTCTCGAGAAAATCCTCAAAGAGGAACTGAAGAAGGGTTTTGAAAAGAATAAGACTTTGCCCTAAGCCAATGCCAAGTATCTTTGTAACCAGAAACAGCTGCGACAAAAGGAGAGCTTTCTCTTTAAAACACGTTTTCTCTGAGCGTGTGAAGGTGAAACAAGTCTTCTCCGTCTCAAGACTCTCAGCTCACAAGGTGGATATATGTATATGACTACCAGGAAATTTGAGTATGCAGAGGTAGCTAGGCAGGTATTTGTATTTTGGTCTCGTTTTCAAAAAAATTTCTTCCTTTTTAATTATAAGGATTTTTTTTTTCTCTTTTTTCTTGGTACATAGGATTATTTTTCTTTCCACCCAATTATTATATTGCTTGAAAGTAAATATAATTATATTCAATATAAATGAGTTGAGATAATATTAATAGTGGATGCATGAGTTAAGTACTATATATATATATATATATATATATACTATTTCTTAAAGTGAAACATAAATACGTTTGTAACTATTACTCTATTATTATTATTACTACCAACAGATAATGGAAAAACAAATTGATTTTTTTAAAAAAAAAAATTGGGGTGAGGCACAATAAAAAAAAATTACATTATTTGAATGAGGTAAAAATAATTGTTGAAACTAATTTCTTTTAATTTCTCATCTTTTTATTTTTACTTTAATATAATTCTCAATTCTACGTTACTATGTATCAGAATAATATAATGTTCTTAGTGATAAAATGTTAAAGTTATTTAAATACATTAATTCAAGTTTGAATATTTATTTATTAGACTTAATGTTGTGTTGTTTTTAAACAAAAATACAAACAATCAAATTCAAAATATAATAGAGAGTGAGATGCATCATTACAAATTGATGCAAACAATTATGATTCAGCTATGATTCTTATTTCGTTTTTGTGAATGAAATAATACAGTTATGACTTATGAATAAATCATCATATCACATCTTTATCCTTTTTTTGTTGTTACATACAACAATGAAAATGATTTGAACCCTAACCACTTTAAAACTAAGCCATTTATTATTAGATTATTGTTAGTAGCTTTATTATATCTTTATTTTAGTTACTCTAATAAAAATATTATTTTTTTATCACACAACATAAAAGTTTAATTTTTAATGGAAAATGCACATTATCAAAATACTCCTATCATCGTACTAATAAACCAGAAAACTAACTTGTTGTCAAGTCACAATCTCCCATTGCTCCAATCCGTGGATCTCTATACATTTTGAAGGCCAATAAAATTTTGTTGAAAGCTTCCTATTCCATTTGTGAGTTGAAAAGTAGTTGTGAACAGCTCATCCTCGTCATACGCTAATTTAATTCCAAACGTTTTCAAGAGGTTAAGCTAAATGTTAGTTAGTCAGAATTACAATAATTAGTAAATTCGTAAATAAAAATAGAAATCCATCGCCAGCTTTAAAAAAATTATTCCCAATTAATCACTACATTGGCTGAATCAATTTAGTTTCAAGTTCAACTCTTCTCCAACTGAGTTAGAATCCTGTCATCTTAAGTAAGATTTTCCTAATTTTTTTAGTTTTTACAACTTGGCAGTATTTCATTTTTTTTCCATGTCAATAATTTTCATGTCCGTGATTAGCATTTATTAGATAATTTAATTGGATTTTGCAAACTACACGTCAGTAATTACTTCTTCTTCTTTTTTTTTTCTTTTACCCCCTTTTTAGGGAACTTTTCTCTTTTACCCTTTTATTTAATCAGTTTCTTAAACAGAGAGAAGACAACGGCGACACAAACGGACCCACGAAATCCCAAACGCCATGCTCTTCTCCTTGCATGTCAGGAGAACACGTCCCCATTAGTTACATTCAACAATGTTTCCTTTCGTTTTCCTTCACCTTAAAGCCTCGTGTCCCCATTTTTCTCACACTCCAATCACTTATTAATCCTCAATAACCGTATAATCCCAACAACTGCCGCCGCCTCCACCGCCGTAGCCACCACCAACGGCCATTAATGGAATCCACGAAGACAAAGTCGAGGAAGAAGAACAAAAGCAAAGGACAAAAAAGGATTTTGCTATGTTTTAAACCGACCACCTTGGACGACTCATTCGAAGAAAAGAGTCCTAGAAACAGAGCCGATCCTGTTCTCACGTGTTTTGCCGTTGCAGAGGAGGAAAGCCGCATCGTTTTACCAACCATACTGTCCTCGGCTTTGTCGTCTGAGGATTGCACCGTAGACGGTAGTCGCCGGAACAAGAATGCCGATCATCGTTCATTTTGGCAGGCTCTTAAGGCGGCTTTCGTTAGTTTCATTTCTCTTTCTTTGTTTCTATTGGTCAGAACTCAACAAAATATTCCAACAGGGACAACTTCTCTATCGTATTATAATCATTTCGACATGATTGATTATGTTTTCGCCTGCATTTTTTTTTTTCTCTTATTTCTGCCTTTGTTTTCCCTCTTTGTGTTGACCGGTTCAAACTTTTAACCAACAACGTCAGTTTTCTATCTTGCTTATGGGGATTATACAATTGGAAGTGGTCAATGTCTGAATTCCGGTGAAAGTTCTGATTTTTTTTTTTTTTTTGACCCTTAATAATTTTTCTCTATTTTTATAAAATTGCAGGCGAAGAAGGTTACAAAGAAGAAAGCTGCAACACAAAAATTGTGCAGTACAAGCAGCGAATCAAGAAAAGTGTCGACCTTTGACGTCGACGATAAAACCCGGCAAACCAATTCGATTGCTTCCTCTGGTTTCCGTTGTTCATCAGCATTCACTCCATCTTCATTGTCTTCCACAATTTCAACTCCAATATCATCATCTCGCACTCTGGGTTCGAGTTCTCATTCCACTGAACTCTCAAGAACAAGTTCAACTTCGTTGCTATCTAGTGCAAATACCGAGGTGGCAAATTTCAAGAGACAAGGACAAGGGCGTTATGACACTAACAAGGGTTTATTTTTTGTTCTGATTAGCTTATTGGTTTTGATTTTGTGTGGCAAATTTTATGCTATACTCTGCACTTCGATTTGGCTCTTTGTGGTGCCTCGCCGGAGTTTGCAATGCAACCGGCCGGCTTCAAGGAGATGAGCAAGTTAGATTCGGTTCAGTACAAGAAGAAGATCATCATGGAAGGCTGCTTGAGAGGAGACATAGCCGTCTGAACACACCTTATGTGGCAAAATCATAACATATTATCATGAACAAAATTTTTGATAGACATTTCTTTATAGATAGAGGCTTTAATCTACAAAATACAGATCGTTGAGTGCATGTTATTTATCCGTGCACTCTTACCAGACTAGATTACCACAATTGTGCTTGTAATTTCTAAAAATAAAATATTTTTAACTGGAGATTCTATGATATCATATGGATATATACCATAATCATACATAATTTTGAATAAAATATAAAATATGATGTTACGTTATAAAATAAAATATAAGTTATTTTCTCAAAAAATTAAAGATCAGTTGAATTTTAAATATGACATTCACATATCAATTATTTTCATATGATATCACATAACATAAATACTAAAAATATTTTTTTAAAAAAATCTCTTTTTCAATAATATTAGAGAACTAGAGTGATTAAGGCCTCCCCTTAACTTCGGCATCTCCATTCTTTTATCCTTATTCTCAATACTTGTCATGATAGCATATATGAGTTCTCATATGGAATTTAACCTTCGTCTATTATTGTAATTCCATTCAATTAAGCTAAAAGAAGTAATGTGAGCGGTAGAAGACTTACGTCATCAAATTTATAAATATCAGTATCATAAAAAAATTAGAGCACATCATTTTAGAAAATTTTGACATTCTAATTTCTCTTTCGTCTTGTTGCTTAACATACAAAGAGAACTGGATTATAATTCCAATAGAAACATCCTAAATTTTTTTCAGCTATCAGCACTAGTTTATCTCAAAAGCTATCTTCAAGGTTAAACACATTATTATGTGCAGCTCTTTTTTTTTGTAAGTCACTCCTAGTCCAAGTCTAAAAGATCACATATTTCTAATCACAATATGGCATGCGTGCAATTTCACTCCTTCATACTTCAAAAAGCCATCTCCAATATTGTCACAACCCATTAGACAAACATAACACTATAGGAATTTCGGCACAAAAACTTTCAAGCATTTATACATGTTTTGTAATAGTTGTCTGGTTCAAGAGATCATGCATATTCCTAAATAACATCCTTCTCAGTAATGGCAAAAGAGTATGTAATTGAAGAGCTTACGTATTTGTTGCCAAGGAAATACAATGAAAAGCAAGCCATTCCATTACAGATTCTATATATCAGGTATCTATCTCTAATGGTTGAAAGGAATGCAGTGATGTGTTAATGTTTGCACACTGATGTGCAAGTTCTGGAAACAAGACAGAAGTTTACAGGGTTTCTTAATTAAGGACTTTCTGCCTACTGAGGTTATGGTTTGCTGATGTTCTTCTAGGTATCAAGGCAATGAATGGCAGTGATAAAGCTCAACCCATTTCGCAAGCGATTATGAATTTGCCAAATATTTGATGCTGCAGATTATCCCGGTTATTATCTTACCCAAACAAGATCATTCTTTATTTATCGGTGCATGCTTTTTCTCTTGGGTTTTTCTTTACAAGTTCTAAAAGTATCTTCACTAATTTTTGATATTTTGCATTTCACGCAGATGCATTTCGGGGAATATACAAAGACAGGACTAAGGATGGAGAATTTACTTTGCCAACTTTCCATGTTGATGGTTTCTCTGAAGCGAAGCTCAGGATCCAGAAGTTAAGTTTCGTGTGTTGGTAGCTGATATTTTGTTTGTTTTTTACGAGTCAAAGCATAATACCCTTTAGAAGTCACTGTAGATTATCATACCAGCAGACTACAATAGTCTGCACTCTCTAACCCAAGCATCTGCTGTAGCACATTTACCAAACCAATTTAATTGGGTGTAATTCCGGGTTCGAAGCTCAGCAGCGGAAATAAAGTTTTGGATTTTATATTTTTATAATCTAAACAAAAAATCTTAAAAAACGTGAACGGCAGGATTCGAACCTGCGCGGGCAAAGCCCACATGATTTCTAGTCATGCCCGATAACCACTCCGGCACGTTCACCAGATAATTAATAAAATGCATTATTTTTTAGGTGTAAACAATTCACTTCAAACTCTTTTTCATACATGTTTTTTTATAGAAATTAATAAACTAATAGTAGAAACGGAGCAACATATCCAACGTTCCCTGGTGTTTGCCAACGGCATTGTTGCACAATAAAAATAGAACCTGGGACATCTTTATATTAAATAGTCTAGAGTCTAAGTGTAATTTCTTGAAAACGTTTCAATCAATTACACTTCAAACATAATCTAAATAAAAGAAAAGCTATATATATATACTATGTCAAAGAATGAGTTGCTGAGATATTTCCTAAACAGAAACCGATGAGCCCTTGGAACAGTGCTGCTAGAAAACATATGTTTGGTGAAAATTATTTAGAATCTGACATTATATTTGATATGAATCATTCCCTCCTTCTCTGGTTTGGGCCACACTTGTTTAACTGCGGAGCTCTGATGGGATCCGGTGTATTTCAAAGGACCAGATCCAGAGTTAACCACAATATTAAATATTAATCATAAACTTTTTCTATTATGTTTTAATCCAAGGGTTCAAACTTGAGGTTAGGATAACTTTGTGTTAGTCAATGGACGTGTTAAAAAACAAATGTGGGTGTTTGGTTATATATTGAGGTGGGTTTCAATTACAGTACAATACATCTCTCTGGGTTTTATTCACTGAGACTGTACCCAGACAGACACATGTTGTTTTTATGTCTGGTCCTTTGTATTGTAATTGTTTTTTTTTTTTTTTCTTTTGACAGAACCATACAGTTACCTACCAGGTGATAGCGACCTCTTCATGCATCCAGACACAATAGCAACCCAGAGAGCCAACTATTTGATCACTCACCAGTTACCACCCTTGGACGGTCCAGATTGGCCCCCAGCATCTGCTATCAATCTGATGATTCTTTTCATCAAAATCTTGTGTGAGAGACATGTACAAGGTACATGTATATATCCTATGTATGTGATCACGAGAGGTCCTAGGTGAGGGACAAAAGGGTTTAATTAAAGATGGCAAGTGAGGGCATAGAGGTAATTGTGGGAGTGAGCATATCCCAGTTCAGATTGAGATCTAAATTATGATCTCGGGTGTGGTGGTCCTTCCTTGGGATTGTCTTATTATCGGTATAGATATGTGAGGGAAAGGGACTAGCAGGGGAACTTTTGCTATTATGTACTAAATCAGTTTGCTCCTTCCCAAGTTGCATGAAGCCCAAGTTAACAGTTACTCTAACTGCTCCATTCCTTGTGCCAACCCTATACAAACAGACAATTTGTACCACCCCACATTAAACCCCCTTTTATTGCTACACATCAAGACAATGCATATTTTCAGATGCTGGATTCTTATATATTCATGAAATTTAGCTATGCAGTTCCAATTTCAATGTCTTCATTTGTTAAACAATGAAAGTCTGACACGTGGGAAGTGGTCCCTATCTAAGCCCGGTAAGCCGCAAAGGCCCACCAGATGCCACCGCCCTACACGTTTAATCTCAATGATTCCACTGCAAGGCACAATCTGCGTTACAGAAACCCAAGAATCCACCGTGTCTGCTCAAACACAGCAAAACCCTGAACCCTTACTTGGCATCAAAACCAGATCATTCTTAGACGTGTCAAACTCACGCGTACCTATCTATCTATTCACCCGCTTCTCTACGTCCCTCTCTCCTCTTTGCCTCGCAGTCGCAGCCGCAGCCGCTAAAATCCGTACACCTCGTACCCCACAGCCCAATGTAAGTCCTGCACTTGCCACGTAGGAATGGGACCGCTATCATAAGAAGGGGGCATGTCAAGATGAGTTCTTGTTTCATCTCATCGTGTGATAACGTACGTTTTGATAAGCATTAATGGTTGGATTATCACACAAAAACAAGCAGTCCTAACGTAGATTGCTGAATGGTATTACTTAGACTTGTTCTGGTTTGGCTTAGGAACAGAGCAGCGATGAAATGATGGTGATAGAGACATCGATCGTTTTTACCCATTAATTTGCCTATTCAGATCAATGCTCAGTTCAGAGCATGCAATGGCATTTGGATAATGATAATCAAGAGAAGCAAGTCACAAAGGGTATCAACACAAAAGGTGGGTTTTAAAAACAAGTACAAGATCGATATCAATTTCTTATCAGTAAAAATCATGCTGAAACTTGGAAGTTGCATGGAAGCAGACTCAATGCTATGCGTTTGATAGTGTGAGAGGGGAATTTTACCACATTAGAGGGCACCACATGGGTTCAGCTTTTTCTGGTTACCAAATATGAAGGAAGACATCGTTGCAAGCCTATTTCCATAGGCAGATTCTGGTATATATTCAAGACCGATTAATCTTACTCCCTATGAAAATGATTGCCACCCATTTTAACAATATTCACCCTCTACCAACTACGAGTGACAAAGATGAACCCCAAATTTACCTCTCAATCATCATAAGATCATTGGCATTGCATTATCAAAGGCGAATAAATGCAGCTCTTTCAAAAGTTAATATTTGTTACTTGTTTTGCCTAAAACTGATACTGTTATAATAAAGCAGCCCTCTTGTTACCCTAGCTAAGGGATAATAATACCATCTGCTTCCTGCCAGACCTGGTAACATGGCCCACAGTATAAGTGAGCCATTTGAGTAAAATATCAAGAGCGTAGCTTTCACTCCAAATCATCAATGGAGCGTGTGATTGACACGCCATAAGGACCTTACTTTGGGACACCCAAGAGCTAAGGCTCCCCTTGGCTAGTTGGCCTCACTTTGTTCTACCGAAAACCTTCCATTCTGAAGTGTGGAAGAAGTAGAAACTTGCGTGGAAGTAGCAAAAGAAAATACACAATCATTAATATAGACCCAATAGAAGTGCAGCATATATAGTATTGCCATGTCCTTTCTCTCTCTGTTTCCTCTCTATAAAAACTCACCTCTGTTTTATTTTGCTTCCTCCTTGCGGTTCCCTGTTCCATTCCTTTCATATTCATAGTCATCAAATGGCTACTTCGCTTCTCCTGATGGCCTCTAATCACCAAAACAGCACTCATGACAGTACAAAGGAACCCCTTTGCGGTTCTGATGAATATAGACCTGAACCCAGCAAAGGCAGAGGCAGAAGGTCCAATCCGAAGGGTCCAGACCAGAAAAAGCAACCCCAGAGAGGTCTGGGTGTGGCTCAACTTGAACGCCTAAGGCTTCAAGAAATCAAAAAGATGAACGAAATACCGCGCCTACCTGAGCAGAATCAACATCAGTTTCTTCAGTACCACCGTTCTCAAGCGCTGCCTTTCACCGTTCATGACCCGTTTGGGAGTGTTCCCCTGAGGTATGGTCCAGAAGCACTCCACGGGGCACTTCTAAGTCCTCGTCAACATGTGACCCGTTCTCAAACGCTGCCTTTCACTGTGGGTTTACCTCTTATGACAGGGAATAGAGGTGGGTTTAATGTGCTAGGTGATGGTGGGTGGCTGGTTACAAACCAGGCTGCACCGTTTGGGTTGGGGGCTCCGCCTCCAATGTCGAGTGTTTTAGTTGGAAGCCCTTCGGAGACCTCGAAAGAGCTCTCTTCAATGCCAAATACGCATTCTGTATCCGATCATTCTGAGGTCTGCCTTAAGGTATTTAGCTAGATTCTCTCTTTCAAGTACTCTAATGCTTATTTTGTTTTGTTTTTAAGAAATACTAGACTACTAATGCTTTCTAAACCCTTTTATTTTACTTTCATTTAAGATTTTAGTTTTATCAATTTTTGATTAACTTATGAAGAATTTATTGGGATTATGTTGTTTTAACTTGTCTCTGAAGAAGCGTTGGAATCTGGACAACGTCAAAGAATTAAAAACAAGGAGCAACAGGCTTTCAGATTATCTGTGGCCCATCAATGGCTCTGATTTTCTCGGATTTGGTAGTCAACAATCCCCAACCCTCACAGCAGAAAGCTGTGATTTCTCTACTAGAGTGGCCCCTATTGATACTACTAATTATGTCTCTCGCAAAAATGATGAGGTTGGACATTAGTATTATTTGATGAAAGATGTTTGTATTACAATATTGCTGTCTTGGAAGTTTGATTCGTTTTTTTTTGTTCATTTAAAGTGTGTGGAGGTTGTGGCGGTTCACAGGAAGGGAAACGTAATGACTGGAAAAGTTTTCATGGAATATGAGTTTTTCCCCGGAAAAAATGTCAGAGGCACTACTTCCAAGGAGCTGGAGTTGCCTACAGTAGCTTCAGTTGCAGTGGCCGGTGAAGCTTCTCCTCTCACTGCTACAGCTGATTATGGAGATACTGCTTCTAATTCTATTGACTTGTCTCTCAAGCTTTCATATTAATTAGATCCACAGTACCAAGTCCTTTAATTTTTGTCTTACTTTTGCTTTATTTTTAGACCAGTCTGTGATGCACATGTAAAAAAAAAAACCAAGTACAGAACTTGCTGTTTAATTTCCTTTTGTTGTTAAACTAATATATATTGCACCATAACAGTTTTATGCATGTTCTTCTTGGTAAAATTTCTGTCTCTCCCTCCTCTATATAAGATAATGTCAGCTAATCATTTTACTGTTTTAGTGAAATTCTCAAGTTAGTCCATTCTCAATAGCTACAAATTTTAATTAAGAGGGTAACAAATAGAGGAGAAGAATATAGCTAGTTATAGGGTGGACTTGGGAAGCTTTCTTGCTTGAGGGTTCAAACAAAAACCCTAATAAACTGTTCCTGATTGCTCACTGTTAGTATTGACACTTGCAGCTTTCTTTCTTTTTTATTTTAATATAAACTTGAAAAGCTTTTCTGTTTTTGAGTTACTTTACATCCTGTGTGCGCTGAAACACATGGGGTAGCATCTCTGTCTTGCCATTTTTGGGAGCCAAGCAAAGCCTTTAGCGAGTGCTCAAAAGAACGTGAAGAGGATAAATCAGAGGCGAGGCAAATAATGAAGGGACTAGGCACAAAAGCAGTGAAGAAAAGAAGAAGAAAATATTATCTGAAAACACACACACAGCTAGAATCTGAGCAGTGAGCATGATAATAGAAGCTAGCTAGCGTTGTTTGTTTAGGGGAATTGGGGAGAGTGGCTGCTGCAGCTCAGTACAATTCTGTGTAATGAGTATAAATATGTAGAGGCAGCTGAGACTGTCAGTAGAAGTAAGGTTATCACCCTGTCTTGTCTTACTCATGCCCAGTTTTTCTTTTTTCTTCCTCTGTTGTGCTATTATATTTTTGGTAATGTTGTTAACTTTTCCTCTCTCTTACTCTCTCACAGACACAGCCACTTACAGTTTGAGAACATATTGGCCTAGCTAGCTCTGCAATTGTTATGAGGTTCATTCCGAGATCAGTGGCTTGTTAAGAATATCGGCTCTTTGAAGCATCCAGTTATGCATGCATGGGCTGTTTTGATAACCTATACTAGGGTTTTATTGATACTTACGGCATAAGAAAACTGTTTTCTATATATATATAAAGTGATCATATCTCCAAAACGTGAACCCGAATCAAATGTGATTATGAAAGAAAATATCACCTTGGAGAATATGAACTTAATTGAGCGTTGTTTATTGGTTTATTTCTTTTATTCAAGTCTACAACTATCTATTTGTTGATTTAATTTTGAAATGGTGGAAAAGTGGTTTGTCAAAATGGAGGTAAGATTGAAGTCAGAAAGAAAAGAAGTTGATAGATCATACATGCTCAAAATCAATTCATAAATCTAATTGACTTCAATTCGCATTTAATTTAGACTATTATATATTAAAGTTCATAAATATCTTTCGTCACAGCATAATTATTAAAATTTTAATACAACATTGTTCTTAAATTTGAAAGTTGTAAGAAATTTGTATTTTACTCCTAATAAGGTGTATCTCAAATTAAGAAGCTTATGGGAAATGTAAGAAGTAATTATAATTACTTCAATTGTTGAATGGGATTTATTCATTTCCAATATTTTAGAGAGTGATACTATTGGATAAAGCAAAAAAAAAAAAAAATGTTCTATTCAATATATCTATTATACCATAATTGTTTATTGAGTATTTAAATAATTTAATATAAATATAAATCAAACATTAGGTGAAAGCATGAATTTGGGCCATGCAATCCAAATCTCTATCCATTGGGCTAGATCCTAAGTTATAGCCCAAATTCAAGCCCACCGACCTTAGTCATTTATAGTCTCTCCCTTTTCTATGCTCTTTCCACTTCAGACTACACAAAGAAAAACCTCTCTAGAAAGCTCGCAGAGTCTTGCAAATTTGATTCCGAGACCAACAACAATGCAGCACAACCAGCAACCATCCTTACTGGATTCTGACCCTCAGCTCCCAACCATCAAAATCCACAATTCCTCCTCTCCTCGCCACCACTCCGCCGTCGCTGCCACTCCTACACCTACTGCCGGCGCAAGGCGAAAAATTGGTGTCGCGGTTGACCTCTCCAATGAGAGTGCCTATGCTGTTAGCTGGTCCGTTCAGCACTACATTCGCCCCGGCGATGCGGTAATTCTCCTCCACGTGAGCCCCACTTCTGTCCTTTTCGGTGCCGATTGGGGTTCCATCGACCTCTCCATCAACACCGATCCCAACTCGGAAGAAGATGCTGTCAATAACGTTAACAACAACGAGAACTCAAAAAGGAAGCTTGAGAATGATTTTGACGCCTTCACGGCATCCAAAGCTGCTGATCTTGCTAAGCCGCTAAGGGATGCTCAGATTCCCTATAAGATCCATATTGTGAAAGATCATGACATGAAGGAGCGTTTGTGCTTGGAGGTTGAGAGGCTTGGGCTGAGTGCGGTGATCATGGGTAGTCGTGGGTTCGGTGCAGTGCGTCGTGGCAGCGACGGGAAGCTTGGGAGCGTCAGTGATTATTGCGTGCATCATTGTGTTTGCCCAGTCGTGGTGGTTCGCTATCCAGATGATAAGGATGGTGGAATTGGTGGCACCGATGGTACTGCAGCTACTGCTGTAGTGGCAGTTAAGGAGGAAGAAGGGGGCGAGGCTGTAATCAAGCCAGTACCGTTGGCGGATGAGCAACAAAATGGTTAGAGATTTTTTGTCATATATATAAAACCTGTTGCTTGTACTTGTTATTTCATTTTGTAAGGGCCTGTGTTTGTTCGTAGCTCAAGGTCTCCAGGGTTGACCGTTTAACTTTATGTACCAAGATATGGATATGGATAGATAGCTGCAATATTCATTTAGTAGAATGAAGATCATGCCATATTGTTGAATGCATAGCTTGTTGATGATTTTGATTGTTTTTGTTGAATTGAAAGACATGTGGGTCACATTCAGATGTAGATTTTGGTTTTGATCCTGTTAACATTGTGGAGGGTGGTGCTTGGATAGCGCTGTGATGTTTGAGAAAATCTAGTACTCGTTTTATAGTTCTGAAGATGCATACAGAGTTAAGGTTTTCTATATGATTGGTAACGCTTTTGGTTATCTGATTAGAATTGAGATCAACCTGGCTGCTAGGTTAGGTGATTTATGATTTTGAAGATGCATATGAAATCACGAACGAATCTCTCTTAAAATACGATTGGTAAAGCGTCATGTGTCCAGACTAGGTTTTACCTTAAGCGTGGCTTGTGTTAGTCATATGGTGAGCACATTGATTCTTCCCTATCCCCATTCTATAGAAGAAAAAGACATTATCTACTCTATGAATGGATCCCTTGCCTGATGTTGTCCCATTTGAACATCTCTCTGCAATACCTAATGGCCTTTAGCTTTCAAATACTGAAAAGTGATCCTAGTCTTTGAGCAATTAGATGGTTTGCGCTGGCTGACCAGTGTTGTTGTGACTAATCTTCTTAGATTTCATTACAGATACATTTTGAAGTTGAGCAACTAGGATGTAGTCCTAGATAATGGAAGAAAGAGACAATGTTCTGTTTTCTACTAAGATATGAATTGGATGTGGTATTTAAAGCGAGCAAAATTGTAAGGATCCGGACTTTTCCTTAGTTCAGTTAGGATTCTTTGAAATAACAACTGGAAAATAGGAAAGAAAGTAAGGTGGCAAGAATTACTTCCTCTCTCCCTGACAGAGGCCAAAGGAAATGGAAAAAATTAAATTAAATTAATTAATCATTAGTTAAAGTCTTGATTGTCATTTTCTTTGGTATTACATGCTAGAACTTGTGATCTGTCTACTAGTACTGAGCACTAGCACGCCTGACTTGTTTACTACATTTGAGCAGAGGGTTTTTAAATATTTTGAGTTATTTTCCCACATATTACTGTACGACTTAGCAAGTTAGAACTGTATCCTGCGACATTGTTGATGTTATTTTTGGTTTGTTATACATTAATGCTTGTCATGAAATGTGACTTCACTAATTGTTGTTTGGGGCAGAGAATTAGCTGGAGCCAAGTCATGCCTTGTTCCCTTCTTCACAGGTGTGCATTTTACAGAGTTTCTAGTTTATCTTACATTCTTATGATGCATTCATTCTCATCCTGTATGCTCTCTCTCTCTCTCTCTCTCTCTCTTTCGGGTGCTGGGCCGTTATAGCTGATATGAAACATTATATATATATATATATGTATATCTTATTGAAATTGATGCATTTGCTTGCCTTAGCATCTCTGAAATTTCTCGAATACAAGTTGACTTTGTTCACTTGATTACAGAATGTATTTGATCCAACAGGAATTGACGGACACAGTATGGTGGATTAGATTTTGTGGGTTTATTTATCCTATGTAGAGTGCTGTCTATTTCCCTTTTCACGATGTACCTTTTAGAACATTTCTTGCATATGAATCCTGCTAAGGCTACAAATGGTTCTGTATGGCTTGATGTGATCTTCACTTCTTTTAGGATGTTGGAAGATTGTTTCAGCTTCTTGACTTATGTGGTATATACTCCTTTTTCCTCTTTTGATGTACAAGATTCCCTATATAACTGTTTTGAGGTTAAAGTTATGTTGTGCTTGTGGGGAGAGGGAGATGGAATTGATTTCAAGATATGCACGTTAAAGATGAGTTGATAGACATATTAAAATTATTAGCACGTCTATCACAATGCATCAAACGCCCCAAGGAGTAGCTAAAGAATATGGTATCAGCTTCAATTAATAATAAGATTGACAAGTTCATTGTTCCAATCTTCTTTCTTCCTTTTAAATCTATTTTGTAGATCTTGTACAAATGTACTCTTTCTTGAAACAGCATACTTATCCAAAAATGCAACCAAATTAGGTAGCTGTGTACTATGAATGCAGGAACTTCATTCTTGACATTAAGTGGAAACTCAAGATGACGGCTTTCGTCCACTTAAATATTAAACGATGTAGACAAAGAGGATCTTGAAGGTGTAATATATGAATGTATTTACATTTTTTTTAAGATTATACGTATTTTGCATGTTGATTTAATTAAATATTATCTATACCCTTTTTCTTTTTAAAAAATAGTTACTATGACCTTCTCCAAAAGTCACTTTGTAAAGTCTGCATGCTTATTAAAAACATTGAAAAGACAATATTTTAAAAGCCAGAATTTTCCAGAAGGTGGTGTGAGCAACATAAATAACCTCAATATGTTGAAAATTAGAGGAAGAGAAAGATGGGTAATTTTATTGATAGCAAGAGAAAATATGCAGTGTTTCTTTTGATGGCAGTGTTTTACCTTAAACTTGCCACGGTACAAACAGATAGCCCTCTCTTTCTCTCAGAAATTCCTTTATTTAATGTTCCTTCCACTAACAGTAATAATAATGCTGTAAAATTGAGGGAGTGTTTGGATAATTGCCATGCGTTCTTTCGTCCAGTTATCCAAATCTTTTATCTTTGGGTGGTTAATTTTATGTAAAATGTTTGGAGCGTGATTGATAATACATACATACATATATATATATATATATATACGCTTTAAATCCCCACAATCTAATAATTTTAGTATATTATTATTGATTATTGATTAATATGTCAAGGAGGGAAATCAAAAACAATTTCATGACAATGTAAATATTTTAGCTTTACTGAAAAAATGTTGGAAATTATTGATCTATTCATAAGAAAATGTGTATTCCCTAACTCATTAGCTAAGTAGAGCACTAGAATGTTCCCTAACTTTACATAAATTACTTCCTTACTAAATTAAGCTACATGAACTATAAATCAATGTTCCAACTTACCATCCCACAAAAGGAAAAAGCAAAAACACAGAAAGCGACAAAAACATGAAAAAGTGCAATAGATACGAGAAAAGAGTCAAGTTCCATCCATGGAGAAACATTAACATTATGAAATATGAATGAAATTGAAATACTGGGAAGGGAAAAAGAGAATGGAACTCTCCATATAATGACAAACCTTCCTCTGTTCTGTTGTACACAAAATTACAAGCTATTGTGAGCAACTAATGGTCGTCAAAATTAGAGGACAATGAAATCTAGCAAAAAATTTTGTGAATTAGAGTTAGTGGAATCTAAATCAACGGTTCTGGTTTCTGCTCATGTCATAGTGATAGCCTTTCTACCAACGGTGAGGCTGCTTCAATGGCCTGAATAATCTCATGGATGTCCTTTCATCGTTGGGTAATGCCGTAGATGACGAGCACCCCATCTCATTCTCATCCTGTGTTTGTCAGAACCAAAACCGGCACTCCGTTAATTTTACCTTAAAAAAAAAAAGGAAATTTTTTTATTTTATCACAAAATTGGGTCCCAGTTTAGATCAATCCGGTAAAAATTATTTTTTTTCCTTCAGTAATGAAGAACAGAGAAAAACAGAGGATTAATCCAAAAAAAAAAAAAAAATGAAAAAATGAAAGGAAATACGTACATCTGAATCAACGAGGGAATTCTCTCGCAACCGTTTCAATCGTAAATCAGCACCACCAATGGAGTTCGATATATCTCCGTCGCTGTCGCTATTGATGGAACTCGCCGGAACATGTGAAGGCAACGGATCAAAGGACCATGGCACCACCTGGTTCTCCCCCTCTTCCTCCTCCTCCTCTTCCTCTTCTTCATCATCATCATCATCATAATTGTTACCAGAACCCTCATCGAAAGATTCATAATCATCGTCAGAATCATAATTATGATCCTCTTCTCGTTCATCATCGCCGTTAGATCGCTCGCATTTTTTAGAGTGATTGGTGACGCACCGATCACAAACGGAAGTTGTAGGAGTGAGCTTTGGCCCACAGGCATTCCATGGAGTCGGAGATTGACAAGCCCGGCAGAGGAGAATCCTATTGTGCTTCGCCACAAGAAAGTTAGCACCGTGGACCTTCTCGTCGCAACCCCAGCACAGCTTAGCCTGGTCCGATTCGCAGTACATCGTGGCTCGCTTCCCACACAGCTCGCACTCCATTTTCTTTCTCTTCTGGTTTTCTCTCACTTTCTAAGCAAGATATATATAGACGACGAAAGTCACAAAACTGCAACTTGCAGTTGCATCCTGAATTTCGGCAACAGCTACCCAGGGAGCGCATAAATAAACGACACAGGATAGAGCCCAATCTGACGCAGACGCTACTTCGGTTAAAATTAAGGGGCATTACGGTCATTCAGTTGAATTGTACGGTAAATATCTTGCTTGGTCAGATTTGCCGGAAGTTTTTGTTTTTGTTTCTCTCCCTAACTCGGTTTCGATTGCATGGATTCGCATCCATCATGAAAGTCAATATACCACCAGGAACTCGATTTTTTCAATTGGCTCTTGCTGATGTGGAGGCTTCTGGTTGGTTAAAGCTTTTAGTAGAACAAGGGTGAATACAGCTGATCGGCCTTGTGGCTTCGCGGCAACTACTAAAATGCCACTTGCGATGTTATTTGTGGATGAAAATGGTTTACGTGTCTGCGATAATAAGTCCGCAGTCAAAAACAGCTGGATGCCTCCAAGATATTTTCATCTCTGCCTTTTTTCTTCTTTTTTCTTTGGGGTTTGAATGAAAAACTATTTTTACTCCGAGTCTAAGGAGGAATTTTATTTTTGAGCTATAGCAAAAATTTAAAAAATTTAGTCATTAAGTGAAATAAAATTTAAATTTAACAAAGTGAAATAAAATTACAAATATTTTTAATTTTTTGCACAGCCTTCTTATTATTTTATGCATGTATTTTACCAGAAATTAAATATTCTAGCACATTTAATAACGAGGAAATTACTATTTTAATTAAAGGAAGTTTTTTTTTTTTTTTTTTCTCTTCTGTTACCGTTTAAAATAGTAAGGCTAGTCTAATATGTCTTTTTGGCTTGTTGACAATTTTACAAATTCTTTCCTTTAAAGTTGACTGTTTCAAACTATTCCCCTGAATGCCGTTATTTTTTTTTTTTTAATATTATGCAAAAAAAAAAAAAACAGCGGCAATCCATATCGAAAACCAATATTGACACTGCAAGTGCCAAGTGGCGCCAATTCAACGTGGCACCTCCACCTTTCGCTGGACACAAACTGACGCCCCATGTCAGACCTAGACTATTACGGCGTTAAAAGCGAGTTGAAAACGGTCGACTCCTACCTACATAAAACAATGTTAGTAGGTGTGCCGCGCCAAGGCGACAGTGGTATCACCATTTTTACTTATCTTAAAACTCCTATCAATTAAGATTTTTATATTTAAAATTTTAATTAATTTTATTTTTTATATTTTAAATTTATTAATTTAATTCTTTATATTTTAATTTTTTTTATTTATTTTATCTTTTATATTTATTAATATTTTTAAAATATAAGAGGCTAAATTAATAAATTTTATAAGTTTAAAAAATTAAATTAATTAAAATTTTAAGTATAAAAAATTAAATTAATAAATTTAAAATATAAAAAATTAAATTAATAAATTTAAAAATATAAAAAAATTAAATTAATAAAAATTTTAAATATCACGTCCAAAATAAGTATTTAATTTTTTATATTTTCTTTTTATTATTAAAAATTATTAATAAATAAAAAATAATAATTATATACAATTATTTTAAATTTAAAATAACTGTATAAAATTATTTTATTATATAAATAATTTTTTTAAAAAATAAAAATTTATTAAGAGAGGAAACGAAAAAGTCGTTGAAGAGTAAAGAGTCGTTAAGAAAGAAATATATATATATATATATATATATATATATATATATATAAAGATAAAATTAAATATGTTTAAAAAATAAAATATTAAAAAATATAATTTATATTAATATTATAAAATTTATAATTTATATAAAAATATTCTAAATTATAACACATTTTGTTAAATTTTTAATACTTTTATTTTTTAATATATTTAATTATATATATATATATATATATATATATATATATATATATATATATATATATATATATATATATATATATATATATATATATATATATATATTCCTATAACAGTTATTTAAAATCGTTCTTCTCCATCAACGATTTTTTAGAATAATTTTTTATAATTGTTTACTTTATTTTTTATTTTATTATTTTTTTAAAATTATTTATATAATAAAATAGTTTTACACAATTATTTTAAACTTAAAATAATTATGTAAAATTAATTTTTTATTTATTAACGAAAATAAAATAAATTTTTTTATAAAATTTTAATAACGTGAGCAAATGTAAAAGGGGAGACAGATTAAGTGGGTCCTGATTCACGTGAAAGCCATCTGGGAGCAAAAGTAGATTTGACTAGGTGGGCCCTGACAAATCATTCGCCATGCAATTGATCATTTTTTTTTTTTATCGAAAACAGTATTATATATTATCCATTTAATTGGAAGTATAAATGTAAATTGAATATGATATCGAAGGTCGTAGTAGTGGGGAACGTGTTTGATCGAGGTGCAATGCAACCATAATCATGTCGCACAAAGAAACAATAATGTTTGGTTTAGAAAAGGCAAAAAAAGTAGTAGTATCTTTTTTATGGGCTCTCAGCTTATGAAGGAAGATTTCACATGGGCACGCATGCAGGATGATTACGTGGCTACATAAGAATGGTTGCTGAGGTGGACTTACGGAAAGGGTCTTGAAGAGCACAGAAGCTGCGCCGAGTGCAACCACTTGAATGAGAGAATAAATGTGAGGGAGAGCCAGAGAGAGAACGACAAAGGAATGTGTGGACGAGGGATGATTGCGAGAGATTCTCTGCATCAAGACTAGCCATCAATCTATCATGTGCGAGTTGAAAAATTATATCTTCTATAACTATTTTTATTTGAGTACTTTTTTAAAAAAAAAATTGAGAAAAAGGTATAATAATAATATAATATCTCAAACACATCGACCAATTGCTTTCAAAATTTAAAAATAAAAGAAAGGTAACAAATAGGGTGAATAACAATGACCGAATACTCTTATTTCTTTTATTATAATTTATTTATTGGGGAAGAAATTGAATTGAATGAAGTTATGCGGCCCATGCCAGTATGAGAGCTCCACGCGTTCACCTATGACCCAGTTCTAACAAAATTGTGACCCATGAGATCTTGTCCCATTCTCAGCAATAATAGTACGGGAATGGGCCGACGGATGGAGTGCTTATCTTCTTCGAAGAAAGACTGACCGAGAAAGCTAAACAAGCAAAGTCTAGTATCATGGCTTAGCATTATTATGTACTCACTGATATGCATCGGAAAACGATAATACGATACAATGGCAACTTTTAGTGAACTACACTAATTTAAGAGTGGCTCTCCATCTTTCAAAGAGTTTATAGTATACTCTTTGTTACGGACCAACCTTTCTCTGCTTAGGCTACATTCGTAAACTTAAAGATAAGTTTAACCTATTAGAAAAATACACTTATATCTCATTCTCATTCTCTCACAATACTTTTGAATTATTTCAAATAAACCACTTATGAATTTTCATAAGGAGAATGATCGACAATAATTCAAGCTTCAAGTTGGGTTAACAAATGTTTAAGCCATAAAGTGTAGTTCATATTAGTTCAAGTGGTAGTATCTCTTCTTCCCCCTGACATTCTAGCGATTTAAAATTCAAATTCAACCAGTTTCAATTTCAAATACACACGAGAAGAATGCTTATTTATATATTTATTTATACACACCCTTTTCTTTTTCTTTTTTTTTTTTCACGCACCAGAGTGTTTTTTCCACTTACTACAACAAGAAAGGAGTATTGTTGAATTGCGAGAGATTTTAATAATATAGAAAGGGCAATGTTTCAATTTTTTTATCATCACCTTGACTAAATGGGGTAGAAGTAGAGCTAATAAAATGAAACGACATTTTGATTAAAAATATATATATATTAAAATACTACTGTTGAACCTGTGGCCTACGCCATTCCATGATTTTCTTCCAAGCTTGAACAAGTTGATCCCTTATAATTACTAGCCTGAAGAAAGACCGAGCCATCCTACCATAGCTAGCCTTTGCTTTCGTATTTAGTTCCTTTTTTTTGCTCATGCTTTTTACTTTTTTTATTATTATCTCCCTTGGAGGTGCATGTCGAAATTAATTTTAATTAGTAATGTTGCAAATTTACGCTTTTAGGTTCTTATCTCTGTATCTAAATTAATTCTGGTTAATTTTAGCCATGTAAAAAAGGTTTATGATTGGCATGCAGGAGATAAACGAAAGTACTAGAAAAAGATTTTAGCTTAGTTAATGGATTTGTGATCCGCTACTGTATGTCTTTTTAGTTTCAAATGAAGGAAAAGAATAATACTGCAAATCTTCTATCAATGATATCTATATCTATATCAATTCATAAAATTTATTGATATGTATATCCTGATTTGTTGGGATGTGTCATTTATTTGTTAACATAAGCTGCACTTTTTAGATTATTTTTAAATTTCTTCCTTCTCTTCGATTCCATTATATTAATTTCCTTCGGTTCAATCCTCTATAAACTCCCAAACATATACTGTTAAAATGATTTTTTTTCTTTTTAAAAAAAAAAACATTTTCAAGCCTCGCTTCTAATTAAATATCACATGCCTTAGAACGCAAACTTTAGAATTACGAAAAGATGACAGCCTTACGTACAGAGAAGTGAGTGGTTAATTATGGGACAAGAAAATTCAAACAAAAAATGAAATTGACTGTTAAACCACTGCCACATTAATGAAAATCTACTTTTCAAGCCATCAATTCTTGTCTGTCTCCTGACTCGTGTCTTTTTTATACCTCCAGCAGTACGCAGAGACAGGCAAATCTGTTATACATGTGAGTAATTCATTATGTCCCTATGGAATCTTGGAAAACTGTAGAAAAATGAAGACAAATCTGACATGAATGACTACCTTCCAATAACATGATTACTTACCAAACAATATATTAATTATATTTAGCAAACATGGTGCAATCATCATTAGCATTGAAACAAAAAGAAGGATTCAACGAGAGAAATGAAGAACAAGGGTACAAGAAATCCAGAAGATTTAGAATGAATGCATTTTTTTCTTATGCATCATCGGTATCTCAGTCGACAGTCAGAAGAGAGTAATCCATTCCATTTGGAGCAACGGAATGCATTAACGTCCATAGTATCCTCCATTGATATTCGTAGGCCCTTGATCCATCATCAAACCAGGACTCAACCTAAACATGAGAATGCAGAACTCCATTTGGCTCAAAGCACCATCTCCATCCAGATCACCTTCCATCAACATGAACACAATCTCCTCGTCCCTCATGTCCTCCACTCCAAGCAAGAAGCAGTTCATCTTCAAGCTCTCGAACGTGATTAAACCCTTGTTCACGTCCATCAGCAAGCGAAACCCGTTGATGAGCTCCCTCATGAAGCCCTCCGCGCCCATACACGCAATCATGGAAGGAAAGTAGTCCTGAAAATCCAAACCATAATCGAGTTCCATGGGAAAATTGAGAGGAGGAGGAAGTTGGCTAGCTAGATTAAAATTAAGCGGTAGGTTATGATATAAGGTTGCGAACAGGAGAGTTTTTGTTTGGAGAGTGAGTTGAAAAGAGAGGGTGTTATATAAGAGGGAAGAAACATAAGCGGCCAACAGGGGTGTACGGACAAGGGTGAATCCAATGTTTCTCTGTGGAGCTTCTTACGGCTTTCACTGCAGCAACCCTTGTGATCCTTGTCTACTGGGCTGTATAGCGAAGAGGCTTCTCCTTCCTGGAAGTTGCATCAGATTTTTTTTGTAGGCATTGAAATGGTACACACATGTCTCCTCTGTAATTTCTTTATCCAATCTGTGCCATTTCATATGCATTTATGACGAAAGCTCCATTGTCTTTTTCGTTTGATACCTTATTTGTCTATCTTTATCACATCATATGAATAGACCATGCAGAGAATTCCAAGGGGCAAAAAAGAAATCTACAGTGAATCTTAAAAAGTACTCTTAAAAGATTCATATTTGCTAAAAGAAATTTTTTGTTTATCTTAAAAAAAATAGATTAATTTTATATTTAAAAATATAAAATATTTGGATGCAAACAAAAAAAAGAAGTAAATTAATAAAATTGTTGTGTACCCTTTGTATCTTGCTCTCGTCTCTTCCCGACTCTCCCTCCATAAAGATGATGTTGTAACTTTAATGGCTGGAAATAGGATTTTCCATATTGATTAGGATATAGGGCCCAAATTTAAAAAGAAAGAGGGAGAGAGAGAGAAGAAAATGTTGACACAAGGATATTATAATAGCCAAAAACTGGATGTTGATGATAATTAACAACTACAAACTATAATATAATGATTCTTTTTTAAAACTTGGTAGTTACTGTATGCATGGAAGAGGTAACAGTAAATTGATGACAACAAAACAACCAGCAAAACAGAGAACTACAACATAGTAAATTGGAAGTAATTAATACAAATTATTATATTAGATTGGTCACTATGCATTTTTTTTTTTTCTTAGAGTTAAGTCATAAAAGTTTGTGACCAAGACATGTTTTAAGACTAAAGAGTATTTAAAAGAAATACTTATAAATTATCTATTGTTATATTAATAATATATATAATTCAAATTCATATCTTTGTAAAAAATATATGATTTTGAACCTTTCAATCAAACCAATCTTTGATGTGACCATGCATTTCTATTGATATTAGCTAGCTTTCTGTTTTAATTTATTCAACTTCTTAAAATAATGTGACATTTTAAGTCCAGTGGAACTAATCTTCTCATTTTTCTATACTGTGGATAATGATAATTGATAAAGAAGAAATTTTGATGAATTTCTTTTTTTTTTTTTAATTTTTTTTCTATCTCTCTCGTGTCATTCAAAATTTATAGATATTGTGGATTTTGGAAGTATTATATATCGAGGAGATTAATTGAAATTCAATGGCCTATAATCCTATATATATTTAATCAGTGAAGGGAATTTATAACAGGTCAAATCTAGAAAGTGGATTCACTAGTGAAGTCACTTTTTGCATGATTAGCATTGGATTATTTTTGTCTTGTTGAAGCCTTGGGACTCTATAAGTCTATATCATGATCTTGCTAATTTGGAAATAAGAACTGCCTAATAAACTTTCATCTACCGTTGCCATTCTTGAATCTTGAATAACTTAGTAATTTACACACTTATAAGTCCACTTTGCAAGTCATCAAATCAAAGCTTTTAGTAAAAGCAAGTGCAAAATAGAAGAAAAATATTTTTTAAAAATGAAAGATTTTGAAAAGAAAAACCTCTTACTAAAAAAATACTCGAATTTTACTAAAATTATAGAAAGAGGAAAATATAGTGTATTTTCATTAGGACATATTATATACTTATGAATAAAGTTTAACATAATTGAAAGATAGTTATGTCTCTTAATTAATATATTAAAAAAAATTAATCTCTTTTTATATTTATAAAAAGGATTTTATTAAAAAAAATTATATCTGTTTTAACGATCTCCTCTCTTAAAAACTGCATTCACTTTAATGATATTCTTGCCTTGAGGGTGGTTGATCCGTGATACGTTTGCATTATTGATCCCTCCGTGCATCATCCATGCATTATCCGTAATTCGTGATACCTTTGCCTTCCTCTTCAATTCAACAGATTCCTCCAAGACAATAATTTCTTAGTACTTATCCTAGTACCTACCACAAAGAATCTTGCTTATAATTAACCTTGTTTGATTCCATTTCAAATTTAGAGGTAAATCCATGTATGTATGTATGTGTGTGTGTGTGTATATATATATATATATATATATATATATATATATGTGTGTGTGTGTGTGTGTGTGTGTGTGTGTGTGTGTGTGTGTGTGTGTGTGTGTGTGTGTGTGTGTGTGTGTGTGTGTGACTATTGAGAGCACTAGAAGTCCTTAGCGCTTTCATGTGGATTTTGGAAGCATTCCATGAATAAGTGGAAACTTCATTGCAACTTCCTGATTTTTTGCTTCTTTCCCACATAAAGTGTCCAATGAGTAATTAAAATCTCCTCCTATTCACTACCCTTTGAAGACAGGAAATACCCTTTGTCTCAATAATGTTCCTTCTCCTTCTACCCCACCAATCATAATGATCTCTATAGATTTGTGGTTCAAAAAGTTCAACATATAATATATTATTTTTCAAGCATGGATAGAATCTCACTTTATAATATATGATTAATGATGTGGTTTACAAGCAAAGCACGCTACCTATATATTCCTATTCTCTTCTCTTCGGGTCTTACCTTATACCACCCCCAACTTTACCATCCACCACCCCCCTCTTTAATTTTTTTTTTTTCATTCCAAAATTGCCCTTCATCCCATCGGCTCCCTCCATCTCTTTTCTCTTCTCCCACAAGCCCTAGCACCCCCGCACCTCCTCTCATTTTTCTCAAATTTTCTCTCGGCATTAGACTATGTTGGACATTTTTGAGTGATTTTACTGATTCTTGATTAATTTTGTATGTATTGGTGTTTTTTTTTAGATGAAATTTGGTGTGAAAATCGCAAAAAATGAAGGGTTATTATACAAGGTGTTTTATTCTGTAAACGCCTGTGGAGGGGCGTTCTGAACAACAAAACACATGTGCAGGGGCGTTTTGAACAACAAAACGCCTGTGGAGGGGCGTTCTGAACAAAAAAATGCATGTGAAGGGGCGTTTTTAGTTAAACGCTTGTGGAGAGGCGTGTTTGGTTCATAAACGCCTGTGGAGAGGCGTTTAGGGTTGTGTTTGCTTATTAAAAAATCTTTGAAATTACGTAACTTTGTGTAGAATTGACCATTCTCTGAACATGACCACTCGTTTTCATACGTCTTTTCGAGAGCCACGCAATGGAAACAAGAAACAATTGGTTCGGTCATGGGACGACATCGAAACACGAGATTAAAGATTTGTTCGGGAGGAGTGAAAACTTCGGAGGGGCATAACTCTGCGCTCGAGTGTCAGATTGGAGCGATCTCGGTGTCTATTCAATGTAACTTTTCGAGACGGAGGGCATGGCGAACTCCCGAAGGGGGTTCGGTCGCTCCGATTTTTCAAAAAACCCCTTTTTTCTACTCTTTCTGGCCACATACAATATTTTCTCGATTGGTTTCAAAGATTTTTAAAAACTTTAACACATTGAAACGCTTGTACATAGGCGTTTTTATGTTCAAACGCTTCTCCAGAGGCGTTCCCATCCCAACGCTTGTGCATAGGTGTTTTTCATATCAAAACGCCTGTACAGGAGCGTATGGGTCATAAACGCTTGTGCATGGGCGTTTTCGAGCTAGGAACACCTGTGTAGGAGCGTTTGTGGAACCATAACATTTTCTCCCATTCGAAACAAAAAATACAATATACAAACCTCGTATTATATGCTATTGAACTCCGAAATAACAAAACAGACTCAATAAACAGTTTTTCTACTCTTGCAAATCACAAAAACAACAAAGGAATGAGAAGAAATTGTTAGGTTTTCTTCTTCCGTTCTATAGCCATCGCGGGGGTGGTGGGAGAAGGATACAATCGGTATTCTTTCAGCATGTAAAGGTATTATAGTCATTTCACGTGGAGGGGGGTGGTGGATGGTAAAGTTGGGGGTGGTATAAGGTAAGACCCCTTCTCTTCCCTTCCCCTGACGACAGAGATTATATGTATATTTATATATATGGGTTCTAATTACGAGGTACCACGTGTAGACACAAATATGAATAGATTTTCCCCGTTTGGGACAATGATTACGCAGACGATCGATTTCTTTGAAATACATGACACATTATTTTGTACAAATCACGTGTTGATAATGTGTGTGTTTTAATTCTTTTATGGGTAAAAAATACAAATCATGGGGAAAAGACGAATACATTAAATTTAGCCAGGACAATGATTACAGATATACAGGATCGTCATCATTTTCTTTGAAATAAAGCACATTAGTTTGAAAGTTTGCGAAGCACCACGCGTATTATGTGTGTTCATCACAGGTATGCTCTTATACAATGAAAGGCCAAAATATCCTCATTAATTACCATAAAAATCCTAGATTTGAGGTGTACGATTTTCAGTCGGATGGAAACTCCTCACTCTAGTCTCCTTCTCTGTGGTTTATAAACTTGAGCATCAGAAAAAATATCCTCATTACCATAAAACCCTAGACCTCTCTGTCCCCCGAGTCTACTCTCTTTCTTTATGGTTCACTTACTTGAGAGGGCGCCGGAGCTCCGGCTCCAGCACCTCTCCCTAACTTCTTGCTAGTCAACTTCAGCCCACTGATTTCTAACTTGGACGCAAAAGACAAGAAGACAAAATGTCCGCAAGTAAATTATGCATGCTAGTACTGTGATGACCCCGGTGAATTCTTATACGAAATCATAATAATTATATACTTCTTGTTGTGAGGGTCATCGTGTGGGTCACACTGTCCTCCCAATGAGAACCTCATGTTATCTCTTATATAGAATGGTTGAAGTATAGGTTTATGGCCCGCTTATTCAAGCCTACAAGTGTAGTCTATTTGGATACTAGTCCACATCATCAGCCCCTCAGGTCAGGAAGGTCGACGAGTTGAGCTTTTGAACTAAAACGTCTGTCTTTTGTATGTCTACCGAAGTTCTACTAATAACTATGAAAGTCTTTGGAAATATCCAACAGAGGGCATATGCAATGTCGTTTGTCTAAGCTGTTTTTCTACGTATGATAAGTCCTACACAAATAGATTACACTTGTAGGTTTGAACAAGCGGGCTCATAAACCCATACCTCAACTATTCTATATAAGAGATAACATGGGACTCTCAGTGGGGGGACAACGTGACCCACATTACGACCCTCACAACACTTGTCAAATTGAAAATGCTATTTCTTTCCTCATTTCTTAAAAATGAGTAAATTGTTTAACATCAATAATCCTCTTGAAAGAATAGATGAAGAGATACATGTTAATAGCAGTGATTCTCATCTTTTGCACCGTTAAAAGTAGAGCACTCCGTGACATATTGCCAAGATGATAAAGGTTTGTTAATTTTCACTTCCATCTTGTCTTCTTTTGTAATTAATGCATGTTGAGACGTTGTAGTCATAGGAAAATTGAATTTTATTTTACTTTAATTTTTCACTTAAATTGAATTATTAGTAGATATAGATCGATTGAATTTTCTATAGGTGCTTTGAATAGCAACGTTTTTGTACAACTAACTAATTAGAATAACCATGGATTATTGCATTCATGGTATTCTAAGTATTACCACCAATCAATGGTGGGAAACCAATATATTCTCTCTTTTTTTTCATTTTACTTTATAATTTCCACGTTTGCAATTGCCATCAATATGAACATGTTTTGTAAAGTTAAGTTAAATTCTAGTATTGTAAGTCTATTGACGTGCCTCTTAAAGTGAAGTGTCTAGTTATGGTACGACTATTACCATTTTTTTTTAGCCCATAATTTTTCCATAAGCTCTAGTCCTTAAGGCACTTGAATGCTTTGCAATAGAAATAGAGCATGTCTAGTTACGGGAGTGAGGTAATTTTAATCTCTTGAAGAAATGTGATGGATTTTGTTAAAATACACTTTTTTTTTAATGTAAGCTTGACACTCATAAAGTATGGATTCTTCTATTTGACATGTGTCCATCTTACAATAATAAAACTCTTTCATTTATTTCTTTTTAAATATACTTAACTTTTTCTCTTTCTTTTATCTTCTTCTTAAATTAATCAATCAATATCAATATAAATAATTTTTTTAATATTAATATAAACATGGAATGAATGATTTTATGTTTTTCACCTTTATATGTTGACACTTACTTGTTTTATTAGTTGATAACTATTATTTTTTTCTTTTAAATATTTTCACATTTTTTAAATTTATTTTTAAGAATATTATAAATTCTTAAGTTATTATTTTTTACATTGTTAAATATTATAAATTTTTAAATATCATTATAACATTTTTTAAATATTTTGACATTGTTAACAATTAGTAATATAATATATTAAAATTAGTAGTATATTATAATTTCTTAAGTGCTTATTTCTAAGGATATATATATATATATATATATATATATATATTAAATAATTAAAATTAGATTAGAAAAGAAAGTTACATGTTTTTTTTATTTAAATTGATTCGCAAAGGCAGAAACTCAGTTACTTTTTTGTTTTTAGATTTTATCACTACGTAAAATCATAAAAATATTCTTAGTTATATATTTATATAAAACTTGGATAAATTATAAAGAATGTTACAAAATTTTTACTTTATAATCGATGATTCTATTTAGATAAATAATAAAAAATATTATAAAATTATTTAAATTTTATCATAACTTAATTTAATCCAAGTCACGTTTTTGTTTGTTAACACAGTCAAAATCTAGTTTAGTGATAAAGGTAGAATGGATTCGTCTAAGTCAAATCAATCATATGATAAGAATTTTATGTGATGAAAATTTATTAATTTTTAAATGCAGTAGGTTTTATGGTTTCAAATTGCCTTAAATTGGCATAAAAGAAATTTGAAAATTATATATATATATATTACAAAAAGAATTAAACCGTCGACAATTTCAATCCTTCATCAACAAAATTTTCACTCTGTAATTGATAAAACCCTTGTTGTGGATAAAACAAAAAAAATAAAATAATTGTTTTCTATTAAAAAGTAAAATAAAATAATCAGTCCCACACGAAGGAAATCCGGGCGACCCAAAAATGGCACACGCGCGCAAACTTTAAACCCTAACCCCTGCCTCTCTGTCTCACTGTGCGAGGCATCTTGCCCCGAAATGGGATCACGCAGACTCATATCGTCTCTACTTCGAACTTCGTCGGAGACCCAAGTCACAAGCTTGATACGTAGATTCTCTTCTTCAGACCTTTCCTCTCGCCTTTCTCCTATCACTGTAAGCCTCAATTTCATTCCTTTTCTTATCGTTTTCGTGATTTATTATGTTCTGAATTAACATTTGGAGAGAAATACCACGATTAATGATGTTCTACAATGCTGCGGAAATTTGATTTTGTAGAAAGTAGTTTAATTTTTAAGTGTTTTAGAAATGGATTTCAAGACCAAGCCATCTCATTTTGCTCCTTGAAGCAAAATAGAAATTCGCCTGACATTTGTAATTTTTGAGAGGATTCGAAATAAGTTAACTGATGGTGACGTTATTATTGACATATAGAATTGCATTGGCGTTTAAATGTACATGCTTCTGAATTTTCTCATGTAATATTTCTTGTTAGTTATATATATTATCAAATAACTGAATTAAAGATGAACTTAGATTATTAAGGCACTCTCACTATTAGCTTATTCATACTTCTAATTGTCAGTTTTCTAAGGTAGCAAGATTTTGATCTTTGACTTGAATGTAGTATAAATGATAAGTATTTTTTTTTATGCTAACATATGTGAACACATTGGTATTCGTGCTGCCACCAAATTTTGTTTAGCAGACTAGAATCCTGCCGAAGACACTGTCGGTGACAAGATTTGAGTACAATAATGGTTTAGCGTCAGTACTTGGAGTGTCCAGACTCGGCTCGTTTCAACAGGATGCACTAGTACCGTCTTTCACTGGAAGGTTTATGTCAACACAGACAAATTCTGATGAATCACCTCCTCAAAATGGTTCCAATTCTGCCCCTGATGTGCCTTCTCGCATCAAATTTAAAAGATTAGATAAAACTGCCAGGCACATTATGCAGGCATGCAACTGCTCTGTACTATTTTAATGAGAGCATTCTCTTTCTCTTTTCATTGTAATTGATATTATGCATACAGATTATAGATAAGGAGGCAGTAGAAGATGTGAGAGGAAAGAGAGAGATACCTGATGTAAGGCCTGGTTATATTGTGCAGCTCAAAGTGGTACGGCTGTTTGTTTTGAAGGTTCATTCGTATTGGTGCTCTGTTTTTACTTTTTCCCAGTAAGTTAATTCGATATCTTTGTTACATGTGACGTGACAGGAAGTACCTGAGAACAAGCGGCGCGTGTCAATCTTGAAAGGAATTGTTATCGCGAGGCGCAATGCTGGTCTTAATACAACGTTCAGAATTAGGAGGCTAGTGGCTGGGGTTGGGGTCGAATCACTCTTTCCTCTGTAATTACTAGCTCTCAGGTTTTAATTATATCTTTGTGTGGACAAGGGTGATTGGTCCCTTCAACTGTTGAATTGGTATTTGCTTTTCACTTCATGACAACTGAGCAAGGCGTACTTGAATTGATGATGGTTATATGATATTCTTCTCAGATTACTTGCTTTTTGATAAATTTTTTATCCCGTGCATTCTGGGATCTTTTCCCCTATGATTTCTTTCACCCCCTAACTTGCGTTGACTTTCGTAGAAACAACGTTAAAATACTGTTTTAGTAACATAGCTCTTTGTAAAGAATCTGTGGGAAAAAAGCAATTGGCCGCTATGCTTTCTTGATAACGTTAAATTTTAAATAAACGTGAAATAGCATGTTTGTACTATGTCTAGGTAGTCACGGAAAACATGGACACTTCATCCTTTATCCTCTTCCTTCTCTTTCTGGTAAAATTTTAAGAATTACTTTGCTTCATCCTGTATTCAGGCTGAAATAGGTGGGCTCCATTGTTTGTCTGTTTGAGAAGGACGTTACGTTTTTCTTAGTATACTGTGGGTCTTTGTGTCTAGTTCACAACTGTGCTACTATCAATATTGATTATCCCTCTTTTAAGTGGTCACATTCTTTGGTGATTCTGTTTTTTTTTTCTCCCTCAGTTAGTGATGCTTACTGTCTAATCACTGATTGCCTAAACTTTGCGTAATGTTTGATAGGTATTCACCTAACATAAAGGAGATAAAAGTGCTCGACAAGAAGAAAGTGAGGAGGGCCAAACTATACTACCTCAGGGAGAAAATGAATGCACTTAAAAAGCAATAACGAGCTTTATCCTGATGCAAAAATTGATGATGATTTGAAATCTTGTTTTGCTTTGTATCTTCTTGTTCATGCATGGCCATGTGCTGTTGCATTTTTGTACGAATTCCATGTAGTTGTCGTTGACAGCTTTTTAACATTATGTCTTTATTTCAGTTCTCAGAGCCCATGGTTTCTTGTTTTGCATTTTTGACTGAACAATTCCATACTCTTTGAAATATATAAATTATTATTATATCAAGGACATATAATTTCAAACTAACATGATTGAATAATTTGTGTTTCATTTTCTTCAAATAAAAAAAAAAAAAAAACTTTTTGCTAGAATAGATGTCCACGGCTTCAAATGTATCATATATCATGTTGAAATAACAAAAGAGAGTTTTGCTTTTGAATCACTGCATCTTCAAAGGAGTTGGCCTGTGCTTTTAGTTACAAAACCATCAAAGCTGTTGGCTGTGCAGAATGAAAAGCTATATGCTGTTATCAGTGTACGGCCTCTTATTATCCTTCATACCCAGCTTCAATTCACTGGAAGCCATTGCTTCTGGCCAGTCAGTGAAAATAATGAGACTCTAATATCAGCAAATGGAACATTTGAAGCAGGATTCGTCAGCACTGGAAAATCAAACAGATATTACTTTGGTATATGGTACAAGAATATTGTTCCTGCAACATACGTTTGGGTAGCCAACAGAAACACCCTGCTAGCAAACTCCTCAGCAGTTCTGCAAGTCGCTGAGGAAGGCAACATTCTCGTGCTTGATGCCACAGTGGCCACAATCTGGTCCTCCAATACAACAACAACAAAGATATCAGCTGCGAAGCCAGTTCTGCAGCTCTTGGAGTCTGGAATTCTTGTTGTGATGGACGGAAATAACACACAGAACCTTTTGTGGCAGAGCTTTGATCATCCCAGTGACACTAAGCTAGCAGGGCAGAAACTTAAAAGTAACTTAGTAACAGGTGAATATAATTCTATGACATCTTGGAGAGACATGGGCGATCCAAGTGAAGGTGAGTATTCGGTACATATAGACCCTCATGGTCTTCCTCAACAAGTTATCACAAGGGATTCGAAGTTATTGTACAGAGCAGGTCCATGGAATGGCCTTCTTTTCACTGGGTTTTGCCTGGGAAAGTCTGTCTAAGTTCTTTAACTACTCTTTTGGGTTAACTGATAAGGAAGCCTATTATGAACATACCCTAGACAATTCAATCATTAGCATATATTTGATTAATCCATCTGGCCTTGGGTAACGTTTGGTGTGGTCAGATCAAAAACAATCTTGGGATCTTTTCGCGGGTGGTCCTACAGGGCAATGTGATTATTATGGCTTTTGTGGTGCAAGTTCTATCTGTGATGCTAGTAACTCTCCAATATATGGATGCTTGGAGGGTTTCATTCCCAGGAATGAAGAGAATTGGAAATCTTCTATTGAGGAGAACAAATTTGAGCTGTAATGGTGAAGATGTATCCACACAGGGCTCTTCCGCGTTCAAGAGAGGCCAGATGATAGGCCTGACATGTCCTCTGTGGTTCTAACGTTGAATGGTGAGAAACCGTTGGCTAATCCTAGAGAGCCAGGGATTTATCCACACGAAGATTGTTCTTCTTCTGGTCAATGTGAGCTGTTTTCAGCAAATGAAATTTCCATCTCGTTAATGGAGGCCAGATAGACATTCCAGACTTACTTTTGTAATGAACATCACCCCAAAGAGACAAATTGTTTAATGTGTTCATGTTGTATTATTCAACATTCTCATATGAATACTGCTGATGCATCCACCTTTTCTCAATTATTTTTTGATTCTCTTCCAAGAATTCTGTACAAGGACTGGAATATTGATTACCCCTCTTTAAAGTTGTCACATTTTTTGTCGTTGTGATAATAATCCGTTTCAGTACTTACTTTTTATATATATATAAATTGTTTATTTGTTTGGTTTTATTGTTAGATCAATTGCAAATTGCGACTAAGCCATTGTAGGTGGAAGTAAAATTTACTTCAGAATTGGAAGAGAAATTTAAGCACGAGAAGATGTAACAAGAACCCAAAGTTATCACACAATCTTTTCTGGGTGATTGGGAGGCAAGTGATACTACTCTGATATAATAGCATGCCAGTGTGAAAATTTTCCATTGCATGGTTCATATTTACGTTCATTTTTGTTAAGTTTAAACCATGGAAAAGTCCTAACAGAATCTCATAGAGGTGCTCCTTCATCCACCAAATTGATTTCTGTTGTTGACCTGGTCTGTCTACGTTGACATGGAATGCTGAGAAGATCCATGAGAAGCTTTAGGTTACTATTTTGGTCCTCTATTTTCATTACCTCACTGTCTAGCTTCTCAGCTCATAAATAAATGAAGTATGGCCCAAAGAATTTGGACATGAGTTGTACAGATCTTGCTGATGAACCATTTGAAAGTCAACCCTAATCTTTCCATATCCCTCTTGAATCTTTGATTATACTTTTGCAACTTGACTGAGATGATTTCTTCTGCGTTTTTGCAGTCGTGCTGATGATTTTGACAACTAAGATTGGCTGTTTATTACTTAATTTTGTATCTGAATAGATAGAACTGTTAAGTTACATTATCCTAGCAATAAAGAAGAAAAGGATGGCTGATAAATGGTCTTGCTTCCTATACAAGAAAACCGAGTCAACAACAACCCTTCCTGTAACAAGAATATCATATGCTGATAGTTCTCATTGCTTGCATTTACCAAGTCTAAATTCTCACGCAAGGCCAGAGGTTGACCTTCTATAATTTAGCTACAGCAGTGGATGAGAACAAATTGACCATATAATATTTATATCATAACTCCTGTCATCTCACTGAATTGTTAAAGCAAAAGACCGAGGCTTTAACAAAATATACTCAAGGAAGTGCCTATTCACGAATTTTACTTCAAGAAAACCTGCGGTGGAGACAAAATACCAAAAAAATAATGTAAGTATTGTAGACCCAACATGCCTTGAAATACAAACACAGATTATGAAGGTACAAGGAAACTCACATGGGTTTTTGTTTTTTTTTAAAAAAATTATTTCTATATTGAGAATGACCTTAATATTACACAAAAATGTTTGATTATTAGAGTTGTCATTGTTTGGCAGTGACCAAATCATTGGATAATTGATTGAATAATTCCATACTCTTTGAAATATATAAATTATTATATATCAAGGAGATATATTTTCAAATTAACTTGGTAAAAGGTTAATAGTTTAACAAATTTCTGTTTCATATTCTTCAAAAAAGAAATACTTTTTGCTTGAAAAGATGCCTCCGGCTTCAAATGTATCATTTTTGTAATAACAAAAGAGAGTTTTGACTTTTGAATCACTGCATCTGGTGTTTCTTTTAGCTTTGAGCAGAACGTAGTGAACTTAATCAATTATCAAACTCTCTCTTTTCTTTGTACCTCCAAAGGTGTTGGCCTGTGCTTTTAGTTGCAAAGCCATCAAAGCTGTTGGCTGTGCAGAATGAAAAGCTATAAGCTGCTTTTATTGTACTGCCACTTATTGTCCTTCATACCCAGTTTCAATTCACTGGAAGCCATTGCTTCTGGCCAATCTATGAAAAATAATGAGACTCTAATCTCAGCAAAAGGGACATTCGAAGCAGGATTCTTCAGCACTGGAAAATCAAACAGCTATTACTTTGGTATATGGTACAAGAATATTGTCCCTGCAACATATGTTTGGGTAGCCAACAGAGACACCCCGCTAGCAAACTCCTCAGCAGTTCTGCAAGTCACTGATGGAGGCAATATTCTCGTACTTGATGTCACAGGGACCACGGTCTGGTCCTCCAATACAACAACAACAAAGATATCTGCAGAGAAGCCAGTTCTGCAGCTCTTGGAGTCTGGAAACCTTGTTGTGATTGATGGAAATAACGCACAGAACCTTTTGTGGCAAAGCTTTGATCACCCCAGTGACACAATGCTAGCAGGGCAGAAACTTAAAAGTAACTTAGTAACAGGTGAATATAATTCTATGACATCTTGGAGGGACATAAGCGATCCAAGTGAGGGTGAATATTCACTACATCTAGATCCTCATGGCCTTCCTCAACTAGTTATGACAAGGAATTCAAAGTTATTGTACAGAGCAGGTCCATGGAATGGCCTTCTTTTCACTGGGGTTCCCTGGGAAAGACTGTCTAAGTTCTTTGACTACTCTTTTGGGTTAACTGATAAGGAAGCCTATTATGAATATGCTCTCTTAAACACTTCAATCATTAGCAGATATGTGCTTATTCCATCTGGCCTCGCGCAACGTTTGATCTGGTCAGATCAAAAACAATTTTGGGATCTTTTTGCGGGTGGTCCTACAGACCAGTGTGATTATTATGACTTTTGTGGTGCAAATTCTATCTGTGATATTAGTAACTCTCCAATATGTGGATGCTTGGAGGGTTTCATTCCCAAGAATGAAGAGAATTGGAAATCGTCAAATTGGTCTGAAGGGTGTGTGAGGAGAACAAATTTGAGCTGTAATAGTGAAGATGGATTTCAGAAGTACACGGGAATGCAAATGCCAGACACGTCTTCCTCCTGGTTTGATAGGAATATGACCCTCAAGGAATGTGAACAATTCTGTTTGACAAATTGCTCTTGCACAGCATATACCAATTTGGATGTCAGAAATGGTGGAACTGGCTGCTTGCTCTGGTTTGACAACATTTTAGACGCCAGGAAACACCTCTCCCAAGGACAGGACCTCTGCGTAAGACTGGCTGCTTCAGAACTAGGTACATTTTATGGTTTTCTTCTTCCTAAAATGCTCAAAGTTTCATGTATCTTGACTAAATGCTTTTAAGTTTTCATATCTCAGATCATAGGAGTGACAAGGAAAAGCTTGTGGGAATTCTGGTTGGAATATGTGCATTCCTGGGCATGACGATACTTGGATTGCTCTTATATCTAAGGAGGAAGAAACTTGAGAAGCAAGGTGAATTTTGTGATAATTTTGGACTCTTAACTTTTGTTCATATTTTATATCAGAATTCAATTCGTACTGCTATTTGTTTAAAATTTGGTATCCAATATTCTTTCATTCCTAACACATTTCCAGCCATTCCAGGGATGCACAGAGTAACTAATGGGGAGGATCACAATGACAATAATGAACATGAAGACATTGACTTGCCGATGTTTGATTTTTCAACCATAGCAAATGCCACTGATCAGTTTTCCTTCAGTAACAAATTGGGAGAAGGTGGATTTGGACCAGTCTACAAGGTAGTGTCACGATGTCCTCATTACCAGCAATGGTTCTATCTATTCTATGTGTGTGTATATATATATATAAGTATAATATTCCCAAAAATGATCAATAGGGTGAATTGGGGAATGGGCAAGAGATTGCAGTCAAGCGGCTCTCCAAGCAATCTGGACAAGGACCGGTGGAGTTCAAAAATGAAGTTGTATTAATTGCAAATCTTCAACATCGAAATCTTGTCAAACTCCTTGGGTGTTGCATTCAAGACGAAGAAAGAATATTAATTTATGAATTCATGCACAATAGAAGCTTGGACCACTTTATATTTGGTTTGAGCTTTTCATACTTCTTTGAGTCCATTATTAATTTGCTAATATTGTGAACTTCAATTAACCATTAGTTGGGTTTTTGGCAGATCAAATTAAAAGAAAATTATTGAATTGGAATAAGCGCTTCGAAATTGTTAATGGAATTGCTCGAGGACTTCTTTATCTTCACCAAGATTCAAGGCAAAGAATTATTCATAGAGATATCAAAACTAGTAATATTCTTCTTGATAAAGATATGAATCCAAAAATATCAGACTTTGGATTGGCGAGAATATTTGTTGGTGATCATCCTGAGATCAAAACAATTAGAGTAGTAGGAACCCAGTGAGTATGTTTAATGATTTAATTATTGTAAGTTACATAATATTTCTTATTCTTAGTTTTATTTTTTTTAATCTTTTATTATGCAGTGGTTATATGCCTCCTGAATATGCAGTCTTTGGATCTTTTTCAACAAAATCAGATGTATTCAGTCTTGGTGTTATTGTATTGGAGATAATTAGTGGCCAAAAGAACAGTGTATTTTATGAACCAGATCACCATCTTAACCTTCTTGGACATGTAAGAATAATGAGTGACTTTCTATTACAACGATCAAATATTCTCTCTGTTTCATGTAAACTTCCAGGTGCTCCATAGAGTAAAGTGAAACTCAACTTTCAAGTTCATTTCTTACATTACAGGCATGGAAATTGTGGAGTGAGGGAAGATCACTAGAGCTGTTAGATGAATCAGTAAGTGGTTCATTCACTCCAGCTGAAGTAGAAAGATGTATCCACACAGGGCTCTTATGCGTTCAAGAGAGGCCAGATGATAGGCCTGACATGTCCTCTGTAGTTCTAATGTTGAATGGTGAGAAGCCGTTGGCTAAGCCAAGAGAGCCAGGGTTTTATCCACATGAAGATTGTTCTTCCTCAGGTCAACGTGAGCTGTCTTCAACAAATGAAATTTCCATGACGATATTGGAGGCCAGATAGAAATTCTACGTTGACTTTTGAAATAAACATCACCCGAAAAAGACAGATGGTTATTTAGGTGGTATTATAATGTAAAGAGTAATGATATGTCTACATGTGTTTGTGGAAATTTATTTATTTTTATTTATTTTTTATAATTTTATTTTCACAATTAATTTAAAATGTAAAGTATACATTAAAATGTATAACAATAAGAAAAAAGGTGTCTGTACACTTCTTTCCACATATTTCATCATAATTATAATTTATTTATAAGAATAAAATTATAAAAAATAAAAACTAAATATGTAAATACATATTTGCATATAGAAAAAAATAAAAAAATGATAACGTCATCACTGACACGATGGAAAGTTACTAGCTGGCTCTGAATAATACAAGAACACTCGTAACGGACGGTTTTACCCTTGTGGACCTTCTGCGAAAGCCATGAGCAACTCCAAAGAAGACCGACCTTCTTCCTGATCTGTATCTTAGTTGTCTTCGATGGCCTCGCCTTCGTGGAAATCCCAATCCATCTTTCTTTTCCTCTTTATATATATTTCCTTCTTAAGTCTCGCCAACCCGTCAACCACCATCTCTTTCTACTCAATTTTTCTTTGAGTATTCTCTCTGTCCCTGCATTTTATCCGCTATGGCGGCACAAAACCCACAAACCCATTTCGAAGATTACTTGCCTCTTATGGCCAACAAGCTCGGTGGGGATAGCCTGATAGACGAGCTCTGCAATGCGTTTAATCTGTTGATGGATTCTGAAAAAGGGGTCATCACTTTCTACAGTCTCAAGAGGAACTCTACTTTGCTCGGGCTACAGGGCTTGAGCGATGAGGACCTTCACTCTATGTTAAGAGAAGGTGATTTCGACGGCGATGGAGCTCTAAACCAGATGGAGTTCTGTGTCTTGATGTTCAGATTGAGCCCCGAGCTTATGGAAGGGTCAAAATTGTGGTTTGAGGAAGCCCTTGAACAAGAACTCAAAAATTCTTTCTGATTTTTTTTTCCTTGATTAATTTCTCATTTTTGGAAAAATTTCCATGTACTTCTGAGAAAAGAGAAGCAAGAGTAATAAAAACAAAATTCAAATGACATTACCGTGTATACCATCATTTTAAAGGCTATGCCAATTGTAGATTTGTACTTAAGATTCTAACTTTGTTCAATTAATTCAAGTGAAACGTTTCGATTAATAATTTGATGGTTGGGGTGCTATTCTGGTTCAATCATTTAAAGGTTGAACTTTTTGGCTTTAAATCTGAACATGTTATGATTCAGACGTTCAGTACAAATCAGTCCATTTCTTAGGGCAAGACCTTAGTTTTTAAAGATGGAAGCTTTGAATTGGGTTTCTTCTGTCCAGGAAGTTCTGCAAAGTGCAAACAATTACTTGAGTCATGCGTAACAGGACTGCCACTCTGATAACTCACGCAGCTGGAGTCTTGGTTTCAGTCTTTGAAAGCAAATGAACTTAATTACATGAGTCATGCATGGATTGAAAAGGATGGTTCACATTGAAAAAATTATCTCAGTTCGAATTTTCTTTTCATATGCGACCAATCAAAGTAATCTTAACATCTGTATTTTGAAGGTTGTATAACTTTACATGCGAGGACTGCGAGTCTTCCAACTCAGAAATAAGACTACGGTAATGGTAAGCATGCAAGTCAAATCAACCTCTATACGCTAGTCATAGTCAAAAGCAACCGGAAAGAAAGGGTAAAAGACCCTTTTTCCTCCTATACGACGAGTTTCATTAGTTTCTATAGTTGGGTCCTCTTTTCATTGGTCTGCAATAGTTGGGGCTAGTTAGTGAAAGAGCTGCAGAGTCTTTTGTTTAAACGGATCTGTTTCTGTTTCTGAGAAAGATTGATAGTGAATATGCAAGTGGCGTCATTGATCCTGCAAAGAAAGACTGTTTGCTACCATATGTACAGATATTGACTGGGTATCGTATCAGATGAGATTTAAGTGGCATTTTCTTTTTGGAAATTTTACTTAGTGACTTTATAATACGATAACTCTGATAACATTTTCTTCCTAACTTTTGAGAAGATATTCTATATTTATTGTCAGTGGAAAGACCTCTTATTACCAATTCCTATACTTTACTCCCTGCATGCACGGAAATTATTTTATTTTATTTTTTTATCCTCGTTTTTTCTTCTTTTCACTTTCCATGTCTCATTATTTACAGCTTTATGCAAATATTACTGATATAACAAATCTACATTCCTCATACATGTTACTGTATAGCTAAATGATTCATTTGAATTATATTGCTGATAGCGATAGGCATTCATTATTGCTTTCAGTGTGTGGTTTGAGGAGGAAGATGAGAAGCAAAAGAGGACCACATATAATTAAATGAACAGTCACAAAGAGAACAACGATAAAGTTAGGGGTCATCTATTGGAGACTAAGAACAGTGGTGAAACTTGGAAATCACACTATAATAGGAGCCTTACTACAAGTGCAACCATTCACTCACAATTTGCTTCTACTTTTTACCTCAGCCTAAATGGGGTTTCATTACCTTGCCATTTCTGCTTTATTCTATGTAAGCTTTCATTTACTCTATAAAGTAGAATAAATTACTAATACTGAATGAAGCCTTTGATTCACATATTTAGTTATCTTAGGCCTTTTCTCCATTTTTATGAGCTTCAAAATTTAATTTTACACTTCTAGAAATGCTTGCATACATACCATTACAGCCCAAGATGGAAGCTTTTTCTGTTTCCTTTTTTGATTGTTTGAATATTGTGGCAGCTGTTCCTCATAGGAAGCCATGCGAGAGATCGTTCTCAAAACACACCATTTCCCAAAGCTCTGCAGAATCTTGCAAAGCCTGGTAAGAATCATGAATATTCCAAATCTAGAAATATCCTCTATGATTATGTTTGTTCTCTGTCTGTGTGTGGGTGCGTGTATATATATATATATATATATGTAATTTTAACGCCTAACTAGGAATTATTAACAGGAGTATGGATAGAAGGCAAAACCACACATGCTAAGGTTGGCGACAAGAAGTTAGACGTAGACGTGTATAATAAAGCAGGCGGAAACCTTAATGATAAGCTGTTTCAAACAGACTTCTTCTTAGAGCATGACCTTCGTCAAGGAAAAGTAATGAGCTTGCACTTCACTAAGCCTTCTGATGAGTTTACCTTCTTACCTCATGAAGTTGCAAAATCAATTCCCTTTTCCAGCAGCAAGTACTCAGAACTTCTGAACCATTTCGGCATAGAAGCTAAATCAGCAGAGGCAGAGACAGTAAAGTTCACACTTGAGGTGTGTGAGAAACCTGGCATCAAAGGAGAAGACAAGTACTGCACGACATCATTGGAATCGTTGATTGATTTCACGGTTTCAAAGCTCGGAAAGAACATTCGGGTAGTTTCAACTGAATTGGAGAAGGAAACCCAGAAGAAGCAACAGTACAGAATTGCTGAAGGAGTGCAGAAAGTTGGAGGCAGAGCAGTGGTGTGTCATAAACTGAATTACCCATATGCTGTGTTTTATTGCCATGAAGTGCATGCAACAAGGGCTTATACAGTCCCATTGGTGGCTTCTGATGGAAGCAAAGCCAAAGCATTAGCTGTTTGTCACACTGATACTAGAATATGGCATAAGAAAAATCTGGCTTTCGAAGTCCTCAAAGTTCAGCCAGGAACTGTTCCCGTTTGCCATTTTCTTGCCACTGATACCCTTCTCTGGGTTCCCAATTAACTTTGTAGACTATTATGCTTTAAAGTATCATCTATGTATTGTAGCCCTCTGCTTGGAATCTATCTATGTCTGTATTATATGTAATGGGAAAACTAAGCCAACTAGAACTGTTTGTGTCACTGTAACCCATCCAGGATCAGACGCTAGCAATGTGCTTGATGAAGCTTGTAAACTAATGTAATAAAAATCCGTTTGATGTAATATCTTCGTTTTTCTTAGTTTTGGATGAACTTATATGGCAGTGGCTATACAATCAGAGTTGCAAGAAGATTCAAGTAATCTAGGTAGCTCAAGCTTGTTGACTTTTTGTGAAAACATGTTAAAATAGCTTTAATAATTTCATTTAATTTTCCTAATCACGTTCTTGTCCTTCGGTTCACTAGGATCGGTCATTTTCTGATTTGGCGATTATTTATCAGCAAGCTGCATTCAGAACACTTGTGTTTAAGGCCAAATAAAGGTAGACGACAACCAATGTCATTTAATGTTACATTTTACGTCGTCATTATGTACTGTGCATCATATGGACCAGTCAAGTGGTTCATTGGCCTGTACTGCTAGTTATTTAATTTCCATGCATTAGTTATTTTCATGCATCAGAAAGAAGAAGGACTGTTGGTTGGTACGTCCTTTTCAGAAATCGATGGTATCCTCCCATTGTAGCAATGAAATTAATCTGACGCCAAATATGGTATAATAATATGACTTTATATTATAAATTATGTAGTGGAAAGAGGCACATGCAATCTAGAAATTGAATCAGAATGGCAGAACAATGACGAAACGGTTGGATAATTTGTTGGAACCTGTATGTGCATCTCCTACACATGTCGCTAAAACATCAGCAAAATAATTTGTTCTGGCTTCAATAATTGAACCCTTGCTAATATCTATTGTCATATGGCCAGCTAGCTTCAGATAATCTATGTCTTGTAACAGCGCCCATGATCTCATGCATGCATGAGAATCTCAGGTGATATCACTTTGATTTGACAAAACGAAAGAAGATTGGAATACGACGAAGTAACTGATGGACCAACGAATCCATTTTTCCACTGTTTTTCAGGTATTATAGATGATGGATGGGAAATTTCTGTTAAAACTCTCTAGTAGTTCTAGTCAGGGGCCTGAATGAACTCAAAAATTAAGTGATACTGATAGCCAAGCTTCTGCATCGCTTATCCAAAGTATATTGTTAATGGGCATTTTTCATCAAGTCTGATATTTTCAGCATTGTGTTTGAATAGATGCTTGCTTGCCACTGCCACATTACTTAGAAAAGAAGACTTTGGGAATAAAATATGAAGTCAATCAGCCACTGAAAAATTGGCAAGTTTCTTAAACATGGTTCAATAGTAATGGTAGAAAAATTGGCCAGCTTGATCAACCACTGAAAAAGCTCCCAGCTTTGAAGTCAATCATCATTCACCCTAAAAAATCATATAATAAATTCTCCAAAGATGATTTCAGCGTCGCCCTAGAATTTAAGGTGTCATGGAAGACAAAATTTCTGAAGAGTATCATTGTTCATCAATAATTTCTTAAGATGGGCCCTTTCTGTGACCCTTCAAGAATTAAAAACCAATAGAAAATTTTGCCCACAGAGATTAACTTTTAAAAATTTGGTTCTAACTCTGTTTTGTAATCTAAGATGGAGATTCTAATCAGTCTGATGGCGGCCTGAACAATATCGACGTCCCCGAAGCTCGTCCGCTAATGTCTCGTAATGCTTTATAATGCAGCTTAACTTTGTGTATCATGTTTGTACTTGCTGCCCGGCCACACTTATGTTTTTCATCTGGCATTACAAATCTTGCTACGTTATGCAAATTGTTCCAGGAGACTTTGATTGATGTGATACCTATAGTCAAATTTTGCGGCATAATATTTAGAGTTGCTACCCAAACTGCCCCCAACTAAAGTTAGAAAACAAAAAGGGGAAACTTATTGTCGACATGGACCTAGGAAAATGCTTATGATTCTCCAACTGATTTTTCCCATCATAAAGAAAGCAGGATTTTTTCAAGAGCTGGAGTCATAGAAAAAACATGATATCTTCTTCGAATACCCTTGTGGGTTGGAAATAATGCTTTTTGGACTGAATTTAAGGGAGATATCACCGTGATCCCCCCTTGCATTACTCCATCTTGACTTAATTGGCAAATCCACCAAGTGTTTGTGACAGTTCTCCTTTTGTAGGCTGAAATGTCCTTGTAGACGCTATTGTCTTTTGCAAAAGATCCAATGGTTAGCCTTGCCTTCTCCAGTCAACCACGTGTAGTGCACGGCCTTTGCCTGTTTTGCAATAGTTGTCTCTTTTAATAAATGCCTGCAACTGAGCTTCCCTCGCATAGGATTTGGGAACTCAAAATCAATGGCAAGTTTTCCCTTCATGTTACTTTGCTTTTGCCTACTTCTTTTCAGCTCCAAAATTTTGGCTGCAACTGATACCATTACTGAGTTGCAGTCTCTCAGTGATGGCGACACCTTAATATCCAGAAGGCGAAGTTTCGAAATGGGCTTTTTTACTCCTGGGAGTTCCAGCCACCGTTACTTGGGCATTTGGTACAAAGACATCCCAGTTAAAACCATAGTATGGGTTGCAAACAGGGATAAACCTATCAGAAGCAATTCTTGTATGTTGAAGATAGACAGCACAGGTAACATGACTCTTCTCAGTGACAACAAGACTGTGCATTGGCATTTCACCCCAGAAAGAAAGGCTGACAATCCAGTTCTTCAGCTCTTAGATTCTGGAAATCTTGTGCTTAGAGAAGAGAATGATGAGAATTCAAAGAACTATCTCTGGCAGAGCTTTGACTACCCTTCTGATACCTTATTGCCTGGGATGAAGCTTGGAAAAGACTTGAGAACTGGTCTTGACCGGAGGCTGGTATCGTGGAAGAATGAAAATGATCCATCTCGGGGAAACTTAATATGGGGTATGGATGTCACCAATTACCCTGAACCAATGATGTGGCTAGGCTCAAAGAAGTATTTCAACAGTGGTCCGTGGAATGGACTTCAATACAGTGGCAAACCAACCACAAAACCTCACCCAGTTTATGATTTTATATACCATTCTGACGAGAATGAAGTATATTACATGTTTCTTCTCATGAATCAGTCCATGAAAGCAAGAATGGTAGTGAATCAAACAACGCTTCTTCGTTACCATTCAGTGTGGGTAGAGGCCGAGCAAAGATGGAAGACGTATGGTTCATTGCCAAGAGATTTCTGTGATAAATATGGAGCTTGTGGTCCTAATGGGAATTGTGATGAGAGCAAGTTTCCAAATTGTGATTGTTTGAAAGGGTTTAAGCCTAGATCACCAGACAATTGGAATACAAATGTCTTTACCGAAGGGTGTGTACGTGATGAACCACTGAACTGCAAGACTGACGGGTTTGCCAAATATGTTGGGATGAAAGTGCCTGATACTGAACATAGTTGGTTAATGAACAAAAGCATGTCTTTGTTGGAGTGCAGAGAGAAATGCTTAAGCAACTGTTCTTGTACAGCTTATACAAATTCTGATATCAGAGGATCAGGCAGTGGTTGTGCCTTGTGGTTTGGTGATTTAAAAGACTTGCGGGTTCAACCTGATTCTGGACAGGATTTGTATGTTCGAGTGCAAGCTTCAGAATTAGGTATCCCATCCTAATCCTTTGTCAATTGTGATTTATGACGAGGGACTACCACTTTTTCTTGTGTTCTCCTTTCCCTTTCTGTTTCCATTTTGAAAAATGAAATATTTGATCCTACTTATTTCATGAGCTATAACATCGCTTCAATTTTAACTAAATTTTATGTTTTATGTGAAAATAACCAATAACATCGCTTCAATTTTAACTAAATTTTATGTTTTATGTGAAAATAACCATTGAAGAGTCAAATAATGGACGCAAGGTCAAGGTTGGAGTTGCTGTAGGAAGTACCATTGCGGCAATAGTTGTGTTGCTCTTGGTTCTCTATTTTGTATGCAGAAGGAGAAGAAGGGTCACCTCAAAAGGTATAACCGTATAAATTTTCTACCTTTATTTATATAACGAGCATCTCTCAAATTAGATTGGTGTTGCTAAGTTGTTTCAAATAAAGCAGAAAGCGTGGTGATGAGGGAGCAATTCAAAGAAGAAGAAAAGGAAGACCTGGAGCTTCCATTGTTTGATCTAGCAAGAATAGTTAGCGCTACTGATAATTTTTCAATCAGCAATAAGCTTGGAGAAGGTGGTTTTGGACCCGTATACAAGGTAAATATATCACATGCTAGTTTGAGAGTCATAGACAAAAGCGAGGAAACAGTTCAATAATTCCATATTTCTGCAACTGCTGAATATCAGGGGACACTAGATGGTGGACAAGAAATAGCTGTTAAAAGACTTTCAAGAACTTCTAGACAGGGGCTAAAGGAATTCAAAAACGAAGTAATACTAATAGCCAAACTTCAGCACCGCAATCTTGTAAAACTTCTTGGATGTTGCATTCAGGGTGAAGAGAAATTGCTGATATACGAATACATGCCTAACAAAAGCTTGGATTCCTTTATATTTGGTATGTAATTTTAATCTGGTTGTACTTCCAGCTGGATTTATGCTTCTGTACACTTTAAATCTTTTATATATATGTTTTGAACTTGACTAATATTAATTTTGAGAAATTTACCAGATCAAACAAGGAAAAAGCTTTTGAATTGGTCTAAGCGCTACCACATTATTTGTGAGATTGCTAGGGGTCTTCTCTATCTTCATCAAGATTCCAGATTAAGAATAATTCATAGAGATTTAAAAGCAAGTAATATTTTACTTGATAATGAGATGAATTCAAAGATTTCAGACTTTGGTTTGGCAAGAATCTTGGGAGAAGACCAAAATACAGATATAACACACCGAGTGGCTGGAACTTAGTATGGATCTCTAACTTTATCTTCTATATTTTTATCTCAACTCATAATTGGAACTACTATTAACTAGTGTTTTATATGTTAAATGGTTTATTAGTGGATACATGGCACCTGAATATGCCTTAGATGGGAACTTTTCTATCAAATCAGATGTATTTAGCTTTGGCATTTTGTTGCTTGAGATAATAACCGGAAAGAAAAACAGAGGAAACTACCATCAAAGAGAAAGCATTAACCTTATTGGATATGTAAGTGTAAAGTAGCTAGTTTTTTCTTTTCTCTCTTTAATTCAGTTGTTTTGATAGAAATTATTTTCAAAATCCAATGGAAAATATTTCTATCAAAGCAAATGGAGCATAAGTTTTAGCAGAGTGAATGATGCACGCTGTTACGTGTTCTAGGCATGGGATTTGTGGATTGAAGGGAAACTTACAGAGCTGATTGATGAATGCCTCAAGGACTCTTGCAATGTTTCTGAAGTGCTGCGCTGCATCCATATAAGTATTCTTTGCCTGCAACAGCATCCTCATGACAGGCCAAGCATGTCTTCTGTGATTTTAATGTTAGGCAGTGAAATTGAGTTACCTCAGCCCAAACAACCAGGTTTCCTTGTTGAAGAATATTCATGCGAGGAATATACTTCCTCGTACAAGAATGAATTACCTTCTGTCAATGAACTGAGTGTCACAGTTCTAGAAGCAAGGTAGGAAATACCCCCATGCGAATAATCATGTATCATAAGTATACTGTCAAGAGCAAGATGCTACTGTTTCTTTGCTTTCTACCAGTTATGTAAATATTCAGTTTCACTGTTGTTCGTATCAGCCACGTACGATGAAAGGTATATGTGAAGTTCTACAGTCCAACTTGGACAGACTCTTCGTGGTATAGAATTGCAAATAATTGAACTTGCAAGCCCTATATGCTTGGAAATACCAGTTCTGCACTGAATGGAAAACTTTCAGCAATGAAACATCTTTCTGTGTGTTCGTTATGAAAAAGAAAGTTATTCTACGTTATCTTCCTCAAATTAGCCTTCATTTGTAATTTTGCTGTATTGGAATTATTGTCCGAATTCCTTCTCCCTTAGTTTTCACAGTAACAACGAAGTTCTGCAAACGCTAGAAGTTCATGGTCATTCTTTCTTTGCTGATATGTAGAGTTTTGGTTGACGTTTTGACTCCTACAGTGCATGCAACTTGCTGATGTAAAATAAAGAGAAAATACATCAGAAATTAGTAGCACTCACAAGAAACAGTGCTACTGATTTCTTAGTTATCACTATCCTTAGGAAGTATGTTAAGAAATTAGTGCTAGTTTGGGAGCTAATCTGATGAGGAAGTGGAATCTTCCCTATCAAAATAAACTAGTCACCAAAATTGAGTGTCGCTGTTCCTTGTGCCCTTTGTTTCCGGGAACTTGCTGTTTTTTCTTTTTTCTTAAATTGGCAAGTCTGTACAAACCTCATTAAGTGTCTGCCAGAGCAACTGAAAATTCCACCCAATACTCTCATGCTGAGATTGCTTTAGAAAGAAAAAAAATAAAAATAAAAGAAATGGACAGTGCTACCTTAATTTTCTAAAATTACTGCCAACAATTCCATCTAGCAAAGTCAATCCAAATTCAAAGTGACTTTGCGTCAAATTAATATTTTTTGGCGCATACTTTGCATCAAATTATTCAAATATACTCCTATAAAGTGAAAATGGTCAAAATTTCTTGTGTATCATATCAAGTACCTTCGGGGTCAATTTTGGATCGCTAATTTGACTATTCCAAGTGAATCCAGCACAATGGTCAAACCAATGTAGATTGTAGAGTGTTCCTCTAAGTATTACCATTCATAAAATAGGAAGCATTAGTATCCGTAGCCAAAGAAAATAGTGCCCCCAGAAGCTAAACTCAATGGGCGTTCCCTCATTCATAAGTATCCAAGTTTATATATTTGTCCTCTCTATCAAAGTGTCCATAGCAATTGATTCCCTTGCTCCTTTACAGGCTTTAAGTGACGGCGAGACCTTGGTTTCCAAAGGTGGAACCTTTGAACTGGGTTTCTTCAGTCCCGATAATTCCAATAAACATTATCTTGGAATTTGGTACAAGAATATTCCAATTCCAACCGTTGTTTGGGTTGCAAACCGCCTCCACCCAATCAATGATTCCTCCGGCATCTTAACGATGAACAGAACCGGGAACCTTGTGCTATGCCAAAATGACTCTGTTGTTTGGTATTCAACCTCTAAGAAAAAAGCACAGAACCCAATGGCCCACCTCTTGGATTCTGGGAATCTTGTGGTAAGAGAAGAGAATGAAGCCAACCCAGAAATAGAATCGTATTTGTGGCAAAGCTTTGATTATCCCTCTGATATATCGTTGCCAGGGATGAAGATAGGATGGGACCTAAGAATTGGTCTGAATAGGCGTCTAATAGCGTGGAAGAGTTGGGATAATCCATCTCCAGGTAACCTTTCTTTGGTAATAAAGCTTCATAGTTATCCTGAAATGTATATGATGGATGGAACAGCAAAGTCTTTCCGATATGGACCTTGGAATGGTCTGCATTTTAGTGGTACGCCAGAACTAAAGGCTAACCCCATATTCAATTACAGCTTCGTTAACAATAAGGGTGAGGTATACACCACCTGGACCCTCAGGAATCATTCTGCAATATCAGTATTAGCACTTAACCAAACCACTCATACCCGTAGTCGCTATTTATGGGATGAAGTTACTAAAATCTGGAGGCTTTATTCATCATTCCCACAAGACTACTGTGATACTTATGGCCTATGTGGAGCCTTTGGAAATTGTATCAGTACTGAGATACCTGTGTGTCAATGTTTAAAAGGGTTCATTCCAAAGTCGCCTGAAAAGTGGAACGCAATGGACTGGTCTGAAGGATGTGTCAGGAATACACACTTAAGCTGCGAGGATAAACACAACAATGGATTTGTCAAATTGGTTGGGTTGAAAGTGCCTGATACTGAACATACTTTGGTAGATGAGACAATTGGTCTAGATGAATGCAGAGCCAAGTGCCTGAATAATTGTTCTTGCATGGCATATACAAACTCAGATATAAGAGGAGTAGGTAGTGGTTGTGTAATGTGGTTTGGTGATCTAATTGATATTAAACAGTATCTGGCCGGTGGTCAAGATCTTTATATTCGAATGCCTGCTTCAGAATTGGGTATGGATTCAACTTTGCTAATTAATCGTTCTGTGATTCTTCCCACCAAGTATCCGTTTTCATCTTCGAAATTGCAAGTTTACTCATCTCTGATTGAATTCATTTATCTGTTTTCTTTGACCAAATTTGACTATGAAGAAACAGAAGAACGCAGGCATAAGAAGTTGACTGTAATAGTTGTTACCTCTGTTGTTCCAGTCACCCTGGTGATTTTGCTTGTTTGCTATTACACTCACAAAGCCCGCCGGAAAACAACAGGTAAAACTATTAACTCTGGTTCAGTAAATGGATGGTTCAAGAATAGTGTTTAGTCACTGTTTACTCACTTTTTTGCTTTTATATATAGGATTGCTACTTATTGTTATTCAGTCTTCAATTGACAGTAAAATGTCTTGTCCAGGATTCTAGATTTTTTTAACTTAGAAGATATTTAACATGCATTCTATTTATTTATCGTCATACTTTTCGCTTATCCAACAAGTATTTTATCTCATCTTAGTTTTCTAACAAATCTAGACCCTTTTTCTTCCTTCCTTTTTTCAGAGGAATCCGAAGGTACTGATGGAGGACAGGCAGATGATTTGGATCTCCCGTTAATTGATTTGTCAATAATTGCTACTGCTACTGATAACTTCTCAATGAGCAACAAGATTGGAGAAGGTGGTTTTGGTCCTGTATACAAGGTAATTCAAGTAGAGCAAAAACAATGAAAGAATTACTGATTGCCATAATGATTAGAGACACTTCTGAATGTGTGTAGGGAATATTACATGGGCAAGAAATTGCCGTGAAGAGGCTTTCAACACTCTCTGGGCAAGGAATAATTGAATTCAAGAATGAAGTTAAATTGATTGCTAAACTTCAACACCGAAATCTTGTAAAGCTTCATGGCTGTTGTATTCAAGGACAAGAAAAGATGCTGGTTTATGAATACATGCCTAATAGTAGCTTAGACTCCTTCATTTTTGGTAAGAAATACCATGAAGAATGCCGATTAGACTAAAACTAACTGATTTTGTATCACAACATAATTTATTTGCTTTGAATGTAACAGATCATACTAAAGGTAAATTGTTGAATTGGTCTAAGCGCTTTCAAGTTATTTGTGGAATTGCTAGAGGCCTTATGTATCTTCACCGAGATTCTAGATTAAGAATTATTCATAGAGATTTGAAAGCAAGTAATGTTTTACTTGACAACGAATTAAACCCAAAGATATCAGACTTTGGCATAGCTAGAAGTTGCGGAGGAGACCAAACCGAAGGAAGCACAAATAGAATAATTGGAACTTAGTAAGTGTATTACTACGATGGCTCATAATTTACCTGAACTTAGTAAGTGTATTACTACGATGGCTCATAATTTACCTTATACACTTGTTAGTGATATTTGTTCTAATGATATTTTGCAGTGGTTATATGGCACCAGAATATGTTGTTCATGGTTTATTTTCAGTAAAATCAGATGTCTTTAGCTTTGGTATTTTGTTACTGGAGATCATATGTGGGAAGAAAAGTAAAGAGTCTTATCATACAGGCCACACCCTTATTGGTCATGTAAGTATGCTGGATAATGCTTTGATTTGGGTAAGTAATACCAGAACGTGTGATGCAGTGTTCTTCTTTTCTGGTTCAGGCATGGATATCTTGGAAAGAGGGAAGAGCTTCAGAATTGATCGACCCGAACATAGAAGAGAACTCGTGCATCTCATCACAGGTATTACGTTGCATACATGTTAGTCTCTTATGCGTGCAACATTACCCAGAAGATAGGCCTACCATGCCCACTGTGGTTCTAATGTTGGGGAGTGAGATTGAATTGGCTGAGCCTAAAGAGCCAGGTTTCTTTCCAAAAAATGTTTTATATGAATCAATTTCCAGCCCGAGTGGAGCAGAAAGGGGATCAAGCAATGAAATAAGCATTACCGTATTAGAACCCCGATGAAGAGGTAAAGCCTATCGTTGTTCTGCAAACGCCTGAAGTTCATGGTCATTCTTTCCTTGCTGATATGTAGAGTTTTGGTTGACTATTTGACTCTTACAATGCATGCAAACACATGTAACTTGCTGATGTAAAATACAGAGAAAAAACATCAGAATTCAGTAGCACTCACAAGAAACGTTCTGATCAACTGTGGATTTTTTTATTAATATTTTTTGGTGCACTTGCTGATATTAATTTGCACTTGCATCAAATTAATATTTTTTGGTGCATACTTTGCATCAAAATTATTCAGATATACTCTATCAAGTGCAAAATAGTCACATTTTTTGTGTATCATATCAAGTACCTTCGGGGTCAATTTTGGATGGCTAATTTGACTATTCCAATTGAATCCAGCACAATAGTCAAACCAATGTAGATTATAGTGTGTTTCTCAAAGTATTGTTATTAACATTAGCTCTATTAGTATCCGTAAGTAACCAAACAAAAGTAGTGCGCCCCAGAAGCTAAACTTCAACGGGCATTCCTTCACTCATAGGTATAGTAGTTTATACACTTGTCCTTTCTATCGAAGTGTCCATAGCAATTGATTCCATTGCTCTTTTACAATCTTCAAGTGATGGCGAGACCTTGGTTTCCAAAGATGGAACCTTTGAGCTGGGTTTCTTCGGTTATGGTAATTTCAACAAACATTATCGTAGAATTTGGTACAAGAATATCTTAATTCCAACCGTCGTTTGGGTTGCAAACCGCCTGCACCCAATCAATGATTCCTCCGGCATCTTAACGATGAATAGAACAGGGAACCTTGTGCTGAGCCAAAATGAAACTGTAGTTTGGTACTGATATGTATGTAAATACATGTAATTTGCTGATGTACAAATAAAGAGAAAAACATCATAAATCAGTAGCACTCGCAAGAAATGTCCATCTCCCTCCGCACCCTTTCTCCTCTGCTTCCTCAACCAAACGACCAAAAAATCGTACCAATTTTCTACTAAAAACAAAATCTGACTTTTTCCTGCTGTAAAACTAACTAACCAGACGATAACTACTAGTCTTTATTCTAGTTCAAATGTAAGTTATAATATTTAATAACAAACTGTGTTCTTCAAGTTATCACAATTGCTGATTAACCTTGTCTCTTTACTAGTCACTTTCACTCTAGCTAGTTGAATTGGAGGATAATTCGGATTCACGTTTTTGAGATTCAGGCTGATCTTAAAGTTCTGATCAACAGTGGAATTTTGATTATAGTCATCAGTTATCACTATTCTTAGGAAGTATGTTAAGAAATTAGTGCTAGCTTGGGAGCTAATCTGATGAGGAAAGGAAAATGTGGAGAACCATGTTAATTGGACTTCCCAATCAAACTAAAGTAAACACCACAATTCAGTGTCGTGGATGTCCTTGTGCCCTCTGAACATCTGTTTTTTCTTATATTGGCAAGTCTGGACAACCTTATTAACGGTCTGCCGGAGCAACTGAAAATTCCGCCCAATACTTTCGTGCAGACATTGTTTTTTAGAATAAAATGTGTCTGCACAAATATAAAAGTGCAATCTAATTTTTCAATGATTCCTGCCATCAAGTCCATGTAGCAAACTAAATTTAAATTGAAAGTAACTCTACATGAAATTATTAAAGTCTACTCTACCAATTGTAAAATTCAACATTCCAATACGGCAGATCCTTTAGGGTCAATTTTGGATAGCTAATTTGACTATTCCAAGTGAAACCAGTACACTACTCCCTTAATAGAAAGCTAGCTCTGTTAGTATCTGTAGCCAGACAAAAATAGTGCCCCAGAAGCCGAACTTCAATGGGCATTCCTTCATTCATAAGTATCGTTGTTCATATACTTGTCCTTTCTATCAGAGTTTCCATAGCAGTTGATTCCATTGCTCGTATGCAATCTTTAAGTGATGGCGAGACCTTGGTTTCCAAAGGTGGAACCTTCGAACTGGGTTTCTTCAGTCCTGGAAATTCCAACAAACGTTATCTTGGAATTTGGTACAAGAATATCCCAATTCTAACTGTTATTTGGGTTGCAAACCGCCTCCACCCAATCAATGGTTCCTCCGGCATCTTAACTATGAATAGAACAGGGAACCTTGTGCTAAGCCAAAATGAAACTGTTGTTTGGTACTCAACCTCTATGATACAAGTGCTGAACCCGGCGGCCCAACTCTTGGATTCTGGGAATCTTGTGATAAGAGATGAGAATGAAGCCAACGCAGAAATAGAATCCTATTTGTGGCAAAGCTTTGATTATCCCTCTGATAAATCGGTGCCAGGGATGAAGATAGGATGGGACCTAAGAACTGGTCTAAATAGGCGCTCAACAGCTTGGAAGAGTTGGGATGATCCATCTCCAGGAAACTTATCTTTGGTATTAGAGCTCCATAGTTATCCTGAGATGTATTTGATGAATGGAGCAGCAAAGTTTTTCCGATATGGACCTTGGAACGGTGTGCGTTTCAGCGGTTCACCAGAACTAAAGGCTAACCCCATATTTGATTACAGCTTCGTTAACAATAAGGATGGGGTATACTTCACCTGGACCCTCAAGGATCATTCTGCAATGTCAGTATTTGTACTTAACCAGACCACTTATACTCGCCTTCGCTATTTATGGGATCGACCTGCGAAAATTTGGAGGCTTTATTCATCAACGCCACAAGACATATGTGATAAATATGGTCTATGTGGAGCCTTTGGAAATTGTATCAATACTGAGATGCCTGTGTGCCAATGTTTAAACGGGTTCATTCCAAAGTCACCTGAAACATGGAACGCAATGGACTGGTCTCAAGGATGTGTCAGAAATACAAACTTAAGCTGCGAGGATAAAAACAACGTTGGATTTGTGAAATTGGTTGGGTTGAAAGTGCCTGATACTACAGATACTTTGGTAGATGAGACAATCGGTCTAGATGAATGCAGAGCCAGGTGCCTGAATAATTGTTCCTGCATGGCTTATACAAACTCAGATATTAAAGGGGAAGGTAGTGGCTGTGTCATGTGGTTTGGTAATCTAATTGATATCAGACAATACCCAACTGCTGGTCAGGATCTTTATGTTCGAATGCCTGCTTCAGAATTGGGTATGGATTCAACTTTGCTAATTAAGCGTTCTATGATTCTTCTAATCAAGTATCCATTTTCATCTTTGAAAATGCAAGTTTAGTCATCTCTGACTGATTTCATTTATCTGTTTTTTTTTTTATCAAATTTTACTATGTAGAAGCTGAACAAGGCAGGCATAAGAAGTTGACAGTAATAGTTGTTATCTCTATTGTTCCAGTTGCCGGGGTGATTTTGCTTGTTTACTATTACACCCACAAAGCCCGCAGGAAAACGACAGGTAAAACTATTTACTCTGGTTCACGTCTAAATGGATGGCTACATATAGGATTATAACTATTCTTCCCCCATTTTGTTAGAGGAGTCCGAAGGTACTGATGGAGGACAGACAGGTGATTTGGATCTCCCATTGTTTGATTTGTCAATAATTGCTACCGCTACTGATAACTTCTCAATGAGCAACAAGATTGGAGAAGGTGGTTTTGGTCCTGTATATAAGGTAATTCAAGTATCAGAGCGAAAAATGAAAGGAATTATTGATTGTCATATTGATTAGAGATACTTTTGGATGTGTATGTATAGGGAATATTACATGGGCAAGAAATTGCTGTGAAAAGGCTTTCAACACATTCTTGGCAAGGAATGATTGAATTCAAAAATGAAGTTAAATTGATTGCTAAACTTCAACACCGGAATCTTGTGAAGATTCATGGTTATTGCATTCAAGGACAAGAAAAGATGTTGATTTATGAATTCATGCCTAATAGTAGCTTAGACTCCTTCATTTTTGGTAAGAAATACTATGAAAATTGTGTATTAGACTAGACTAAATTAACTATTTTGTATCAAAAAATAATTTGTTTGCTCTGAATTAACAGATCACGCTAAAGGTAAATTGTTGAGTTGGTCTAAGCGCTTTCAAATTATTTGTGGAGTAGCTAGAGGTCTTATGTATCTTCATCAAGATTCCAGATTAAGAATTATTCACAGAGATTTAAAAGCAAGCAATGTTCTACTTGATAATGAGTTAAACCCAAAAATATCAGACTTTGGCATAGCTAGAAGTTGCGGAGCAGACCAAACAGAAGGAAACACAAATAGAATAATTGGAACTTAGTAAGTACATTACTAACATGACTCGTATGATTTATCTCATACCCCTGTTAATGATATTTGTTTTAATGGTATCTTGTAGTGGCTATATGGCACCAGAATATGTTGTTCATGGGTTATTTTCAGTGAAGTCCGATGTCTTTAGCTTTGGTATTTTGTTACTTGAAATCATATGTGGGAAGAAAAGTAAAGAGTTTTATCATGCAGGCCATACCCTTATTGGTCATGTAAGTATACTGGAAAATGCTTTAATTTTGGTTAGTTATCCCAGAACTTGAGATGCAGTTTTCTTCTTTTCTGTTTCAGGCATGGATATCTTGGAAAGAGGGAAGAGCTTTAGAACTGATCGACCCAAACATAGAAGAGGGCTCTTGCATTGCATCACAGGTATTACGTTGCATACATGTTAGTCTCTTGTGCGTGCAACATTACCCAGAAGATAGGCCTACCATGCCCTCTGTTGTTCTAATGTTGGGGAGTGAGATTGAATTGGCTGACCCTAAAGAGCCAGGTTTCTTCCCAAAAAATGTTTCATTTGGATCAATTTCCAATTCGAATGGAGCAGAAAGGAGATCAAGCAATGAAATCAGCATTACTGTATTAGAAGCCCGATGAAGAGTAAAGCCTGTCGTACTTAAATGGAATTGGCTGAGGCAGATTCCAGCCAAAAGTCTAAGGGAAACAAACCCAGCCATTGAATGACATGAGTCTTTTTGGCTGAACTTCTCCATATTTGAAATTAGTAGTGAAAATGACTTCAATTTTATGTTTTTGGTGATGGAAGTTGGAAAAGCCATGCTGGTTTTCAGAAGCTTTATATGACCACCTTTTACTACAAGTTATTCTCGCGCTTCTGTTCTGATTTGCCTAGCTGCTATGTTGTTGGACCCTGCTTCCTTGTTCATTCAGAAAGTGATAGCTACAAGAAAACCTTCTGATGTGGTATCAAATTTGCTATCACTTCATAGATCATCCAACTTATGGGGAATGGCTGGTTTGTTGTTAGATTTCATTCAAAAGTATACAAATATTCTAACTGTATATTAGCGACTACTCATTGGACATACGAGAGACAAGCTCTTATTTACTATGCTATCAAATATCAAATGAGCATATGACAAGCACCTTTTATGTGTTTCAGGCATGGATACTGGGCAAGAAGGCAGGCCATTAGAACTAACTCATACAAGCCTATATAAGACTCAACAGCACCCAGATGATAGACACAAGAATGGCATGTGTACACCATATATTGATGAGTTAGATTAACATGCCTCAGCCAAAACAGCCAGGTTTCTCTGGGAAAGATTCAGGTGAAACATATTCCTCCACAAGTAAGTTGAAGGGATATATTCCGACTCCTTTCCTTCCTTCTTCTGTGTGCTGCTGTTTGCGCATGTGAATCAGTAAATTCATCATATGCCAAAACAAAAGTAAATACCAAAGATTTCACACACATGAAGCTGTAAATATGGTACTGTACTAGAACTACAGAGGTTTTAGCAGATAATTGATCCAAACAGATTAAATTGCAGTTTCTATTTTGTTCCTTTTCATTAAGCAATATGTTTGTGGGAAACACGAAGCAATTCAACCTCCAACCTTCATGGCATGCTTAACAAAGCCGTCACGACTTGTTCAAGCCTTGCTCTCACTTTATCCATTTGAATTAATTAGCAGAAATTGGTTGTCAAATTAAGACACAGCGTGTGTTAAAGATAGAATGTGGACCACAATGTATTTGAAGAGGAAAAATCTGCGTTTGAAAGCATAGTCCACCACTTTAGCTGCCGTGGTTATCTTGTATTGTTGAAGTGTTTTCTTTCACGGGTCCTATCGCTTTCCAATATCTTTGATAATTAACATACACCAATGGAGCATGCATTAGAATAAGAAAATAAGTTTCTTTCTAATTCTCTACATAAATTCAATTGTTATAATAAAGATTAAGTTGTATTTAAATTTATATATAAATAATTAGTTTTATCATGATCTAATGATATTAAATATGTAAATAATTACTTAAAATTTAGATTTATTATAGTCAAGTAATTTTTGTAGTCAATAATTTTTTATTATTTAATCTTCGTTTAATGGTTTAGAGTTTAGCGTTGTTTAGTTCTAGTAAGATTATCATATCATGAAATGGTGTGAAGAGATGGGATTGAATGGAATAGGCTTTGTGAACCTTTGAAATTGACTCTAAATTCTGACAATCTTAGCACTTTGGTAACAATATGATGGCGTTGAACCTTTTGTTTTTGGGAGATCTTGTGCCATTAAAGTGGGAAGACATGTAAATTGTATTTTATTGACTGTGGGAAAAGGATATGACTTTGTCGTTCAGCCACCATTGAACCAGTTTTCGGTTGGCAATTGAAGAATTATGGGGTCAAATTCTAGATGTGTGATCTTCCAGTAAGTTTTTTTTTTTTCCTTACAACTATATTCAATATTCTATTGAATACAAACTAATAGTAGAATTATGTGCTTAGTGATATTTGCAACTAATTTTATCAACCAAATAATATTTTCTTCTTTTTAATTCTCATTCAAGTTGAATCTTCATAACTAAAACAATTCACAAAAAATAAGAAATTGAATCTAAAGAATTATACCAACAAGGTTGGGTTAATATGGACTACTCCTATATGGTTTTAATCTCTACTTGGAATCTATATTTAATATTTGATTAATTAAGATATTTACCAGAAAAAAAAATCTAATGAATTATAAAATTAAGTTGGGAGATTTATAGAAATCAATCAATTGCTGTAAACAGCGAAATTGAAAAGAACGTTTCCCTGACAAGTGCTCTCCCAGATGGTTGAGAAGGGTAAATATGTAATTTAAAGAAGTTTTGGTCAGCATGCAGCGTGTGCTACGTCACTCATTCTTTGTCGACACTCCAATTATACAAAAGTCAAATGCCATCAACCGCTTTTAACTGTTCCAACCCCATAACCATAAGTAAATCATAACCCTCTGAGGTCCCCAAATCATCACATCACAGCCCTACACCTACCCACCTAAACAACATCAGCATTGGGCCTCTCTTCACTCATTAATTTGAGAACTCATTAATTAATGGATATATATATATATATATATATATAATAGCTAACAAATAAATTGAGTTAAATTCAAAGGCTACCGTAATGTAAAAATACTCGTCATTACCTAATATGACTTTATATTATAGCAAAGTGTGACTATAAAAAAATTGAATAGATCTAATTAAGCTTAATTTGTGGTCATTATGATGTGATATTAAATCATGTGATTATCAATCAATATTATTTTACAAAAATTCGAATATCAAAATCCCATCATTGTCCGTAGCATAGCTGTCTTCACATCCATCGAGGATATATAATATCCTTTCTAACATCTTGAGTTAATTATTTAATAATATAAAAAATGAAGTTTCCTAAATTGACATCTTCTAGATCATTTAGTTCACGAGGAACATGATGATGATGATGAGCGTGACAACACCCTATCATCATTAATCATTTTAATCCCAACTAAAAGATTAAGCGAAAAAAGAGTATTCAAATATAGCCTCCTTTTTTGAAGGCAACGGTGCCGTTTTATTTTCAAAAAAATAATAATCATAATCAAGGAATTAACTCTAATTGAATATTACGCTGCTTAAACCAATCCAATGTACAACTATAAATATGGCTTACGCCCCCGACCATTTCGCAGTCATCAACTTTAGCTTCCTTTACTTGAGAAGACAATTACAAGAGAAGCAATAGATACCTTGAAGGACTTCATCAATGGCGGTCAAAGTTTATATTGTGTATGCATTTCTTTTCTGTAATCGCGAATTTCCTTTAACTTTTTAAGCTTTTTTATTTTTTATTGTTAATTTCTGATTTATACTGCTTTGTCCTTAGTGCTTTTCCTTTCTTTTTTTGTGTGTTTTGCTGTTCACAGTACACTCTGGAATTTTATTAACTGGGTTTTCTCTACCTCTTCAATCAGTCACGAAATTTCATGTTTTTGAAAGTTATTTTCCCGATCCTCTGTTTGAGCTGCAAATGTGATTTTCTTTTTAGATCTGATAGAGCTCCTTCTTAAGCTTTGTTTAGAGATATTGATGGAGGGAGGTAAAGCCTTTTTCTCTTTTCGTCTTGTTCTGTTCTTGCGCCTGGTTAGGTTATATGGCTGGGAGCCATTGCGGGAAAGCATTTTCCCTTTTTTTATTTGTTGGCATAAGTTACTGTATTGGTTCCTTTTGCGGGTTTTGGGCAATAACTCGGGAGAATCGACTTCATAACATAAAATTTCTTTGTGAGTTCGTTCTTTTGGTGTAGTTCCTTTTTGAATTCTTCTGCATTTCTTTTGATAATCATTGGAATTGTCCTCTAGGAGAATAGCAATTCCAATTTATTTTCCTATCCTTCTTTATTCATATTTGAATTGGAATCTTTTTTCAAAACAAAGAAACTAAGGCATTTAAAATCTCTTTAATGAAATGTACTTGTCTGTAATTTTGTAGTTGCAACCTTATTAATTCTTGAAGTTACAGTTTTAAACATCCCCAATGAAAAGATTAATTCCTAGCGTTTTAGATTCCTCAGCTCAAGGTATAATCTGAAATAGCAATGAAGTTAATGTGTCCATCTGGATTGCTTGATTGAGGACAGCTTATATTTCCTAAATTAGACTTTTTCTATATTCATAGTTGATACAAGACTTGTTTTCCTGAAGATTCCTTTCTTTCCGTTGCAATGCTAAAAATGGATGCATCCTTTTTCAGTTATAATATCATTGAAAGTCTGAAACATAATCTTTTCAAGTAGGCGTTAAACTTAGCATTTTGCTTTGGGTATACAGCAGCTATCACTAAGAAAAAAAAGGAAATTGAATAATTAAAGAAAATGGCATATATCTCGGTTTGCTGTGATGCGGTATGGCTATAGAAGTTCCTATTGGTGATACAGCTAACTATAGTTATCTGATATCATTCTGAACTAATGCCCTTTTTCCTTATATAATTTGCTTGCCAGATATGAATTGTAGTAATTCTGTTTCCTTAATCTTATATTAGTTTGCCTACATGTCATTTTCTTGATTAAAAAAATATTGTGATGTCTTTGCATGTCTTTTTCTTTTTTGGCCGAGTTTGAAGTAAGTCGCTGTCTATTGTTTTACCATTGGTGATGATTGTTCAAAACGAAACAGGCATTACCATTGCAAATTGATATTCCAAATTTTCAACTGATAAAGTTGTAACTTGGTAGTTGATGCGAACTTGATGTTCAAAACATAATTAGTGACATTTTTTAGTAAAGTATATGTTGTTGACTTATAGAATCAGCACCAAATTTGGGATGGAGAGAGTAAAACTGGAAAAGTCTTGCTTGACTTCCACCACCCTTCTTAAGTCAGAGAGTAGGATTACTGACATAGTTGTCATTATTGATTAAGCTGTTTACTAATGTAGTTCATCTCTTCGTTGTTGGTAAAAACTTCTTTCTGAAATCCTTATTACCCTCTTGCTTTTCATGGAAGTAATTTTTGCAGCGTGTGAAAGCTGCAACTTAATTTTTTAACTCTCAGTTATCCAATATGTTGTGGAAGTTGGTCAGTAAGTTTACTTTTACAGGTCAAAGCTTCTTGTGAAGCAATGCAAGCTAATATATGTTGCTTTTACTGTTTCCGTTGCTTTCTAAGTTAGGCTTGTTTTATCACTTAAAAGTAATTTCTGCTGTTACTTGATTCTCTGGTGCGTCCACTTTTATTCAAAGTTAGTTCAGTCATGATTCTTGGCTAAAGGATTTTTTCTGAGTGGCCTTGCATTTTTGGTTATCATGTTCTGTTCCATGGTTGCACTAGTGCAAGCATGCCAAAAGTTCCATTTCTATGGATTGTCATGCGTGAATTAGACTGACACAGTTTTGATTACTGGGCTTACAAGGGACTTGTAAATAAGAATATTAGAAAAGTTTTTTTTTCCCCCTCTTTTCTGGGCATTATGTAAATAAACTCTATGTTGGTGAATTTATAGATGAAGTGTTTAAAATGGGATAAATTAGCAATCATTACACATAAGATCCTGTTCAGGGATTTGCATTTATGAAATTATCTAATGGATTAATTACATTTTAAATTTCTTTTGTTCTCTTATGTTTGACTGCTAAGAAATATACATTCTTTTATGTTCATGCTATTTACCATTTTTTATTAGTATTATACTATGCATTTCGTCTATGTTTTCTTTTTGTGATATAATGTTGCTTACCTCTTATTATGACTGAAATCACCATTTGAGCATGCTCCTTTAGGCTTTTTCTAGAACTTTAAATTTTACATTTTACATTGCCGTTTCAGGTACTATTCTATGTATGGGCATGTCGAGAAACTAGCAGAAGAAATACAGAAAGGAGCTGCATCTGTAGAAGGTGTTGAGGCAAAACTATGGCAGGCATGTATTCATGTTTTATGTTTATTATGATTGCAAACTCGTTACATAAAATCACAACCAATGACCACTGACAATTTTGGAACTGAGGTTTATTCCTCTGAGAAGCAGAATTAAGACTCTGCTCTTCCAGCTTTCTGCCTTATTGTTCTTTCAGAAGTACCTATGTAGGGTGCTCTGTCGTATGTGGTTAATGTAATTTTCTGAGATTAACCCTTAGTTTCAACACAAATTGAGTCGGGAAAGAAAATAGGAGGAATAAAAACGAAAAAGTAGGAAATAATCCTCTTCTTGCCTGGATAATATACTGAGGGAAATGAAATTTGAGCAAAAATTCTAGAATGCGTGCCCATCCATAACTAACTTCCATTGAGATTATAATTTATAGGAATAATAATATATTTTTGTTCTAGTTTTTCGCCCCCGCTGCACACCACTATTGGAGTGATCGATTTTGGTGGAATTGAAATCAAATGTTCTTCCCATTTTCATACCACTAATAATTCACTTGGCTTCTCAAACAAGTTGATATAGCTTTCATTCCTCCCAAAGTTACTCCCTCCCTTTCACTCATTCCTAATGGAGGGTAAGACTTTACTTCCCAAATTCACTTTTTTTGCTAATTCTCCAGTAGATTACTATGTCAAATCATGCTTATCTCATTATATGGGAGAAATAATCTAGACCTACGGGGGCTGACTTTGTTGAGTCTGTGCACAGGTACCTGAGACACTACCAGAAGAGGTGCTTGGCAAGATGAGTGCACCGCCCAAGAGCGATGTACCAGTTATTACACCCAATGAACTCCCCGAGGCTGATGGCCTTATTTTTGGCTTCCCGACTAGATTCGGAATGATGGCAGCTCAGTTCAAAGCTTTTCTGGATGCAACTGGAGGATTATGGAGAACACAACAGCTTGCTGGCAAGCCTGCGGGAATCTTCTGCAGCACTGGATCCCAAGGTGGCGGACAAGAGACTACAGCGTAAGCACCTTTATCTGAGTGTTTTGTTTTTTAATGTAATACCAAGATGAATCAAGTATTTATTTATGTTAAGGAGATCACGGAATCTATGACAGGTTGACTGCTATCACTCAGCTGGTTCATCATGGAATGATATTTGTTCCGATCGGATACTCATTCGGTGCTGGCATGTTTGAGATGGAGAAATTGAAAGGTGGAAGCCCCTATGGTGCAGGAACTTATGCTGGTGATGGCTCAAGGCAGCCATCTGAGCTTGAGTTGGAGCAAGCCTTCCACCAGGGCAAGTATATTGCCGCAATCACAAAGAAGCTTAAGTCACCCAACTGAGCTTGAGTTTCCTCAAAATAGACACACCATTTATCAAGAAAAATTGATAGAGATATTTTGTTTGAAACCCGTTACCCATTTTTTTTAGTCCTAGAATGTATCGAGTTCTATTTTTCTGTGCTTGAAGGTGATAATTGTTCTTTTTTCTTTTCGGGAAAAGAAAAATGCTTTGTATTTGTGTTACACAGTTCAGTGGTGTTACTACTTGTTAATGAAGAAAGTTTGCTTGTATTGTCCTTTCTGTTCTAGGTTGAGAAATCACCAATACCCTTCTTTTGTATTCCCCTTTCATGAATAAACAAGCACTATACATTGATTATGCTCATCAAATTAGAGCCTGTTAAACACCCAAGTTATGTGGGTGGGATAATAATGGAGTTTGCAGACTAAAGAGGGCAAAACAGAAAAAATAAAGAAAAAAATGAGAGTGAAAGATGCGGGTGATAATAAAAACAACCAGTTTAGTTGACCATGATTTCTCAACTTTGTATTTTTCATTTTCTCCGAGAATTATTTTTTACAAGCTCTGACTGAAACAGTTACTGATAAGACAGTCCAGGGAACATAAGTAGGCAGCTGTCACAAGGAGAAGAAAGATTGTGATACACAGTGGCTTTTCCTCTCTCTTCGTTGTGAAAGATATCAGTGTCATGTGAACATTCACAGAGGCTGTATGTGTTGTTGTCCATTTCTGTTCTGTCTTTTCCCTTCCCATCATTAGTCTGTATCCATGCTTCTGGCTTTGCAGCATCTTATTCCATCGACTCTTGACAAAAGATATATACTTGCCTATTATCTTTTTTAAACTAGCTACCCTTGCTTTGCCATACCCCATGAATTTCCATAACTCTGCAACAGTTTTTTTTTTCGGTTGGATTCCAATGACAGGGACCTTGTCAAATATGATTAAGAGGACCTGACATACACATGACAAGCTCAGAAAAATTTAGGAATGGAATCTGTCAAAAAAAGTTAGCTATGAATTCAGCTTATGCTACTGTGATAATAAGTGTACAGAGTGCCTTTAGATGTTTTTGAAAAAGTAAAAGCATAAATTAATTTATGTAAAAGAAAATTAAAAATAAAGGAAGTTAATTTTAGTTTTGCCTTCTATTTTACGTTTAAAAAGCTTTTTTAAAAAAAAAAATTAACCCAAGTGTTGTTAATATCATTAAAAGTATAAGTGAAATTGAAGCAAAATACTTGAGTGCATAATTGCATTGGTTAGCATAAAAGATGAAGGGAAATGGAAAGAAATTATGGAATCTTTAGGAAATAGATATAGACTTAAATGATTTGGAGATTCTATTCCTTCTCTTTTTTATCCACATACTCTGGTGTCAATGACTTTTATTTATTAGCAAACATGCCTTTAGCATTAGGCAACAATAATAACTAATTCAAAAGGAAACAATGCTAAAACCAATCCAAAACGAAGGCATTTTCCTTCCATTCCTAATTAAAAAAGAAAATGGCATATTCATAGGATACATGAGAACTTAAGTTTACAATTATGTATATTAGAGAAGGAAACAACACATCACTAAAACGTGTAAATCAATTAGCAAGGGATTGTTTTAACTCAATCAAAAATTTTGAAATTTTATCTTTAAACATATAATTATATTAAAATTTAATAAAAAAATTATTATTTTTATAATTTTGTTTAACTTAAATTTGATTTAGTTAGTAGTTAATATAAAAAAAAAATTGGTGCTTATTTAATTCTTAAAATAATAGAGAAAGAAAGAGAAAAAAAAATAACTTCAATCAATTGTAATAATTTGTTAGTGAAGACAAATTCTCTAGAAAGTAATTGAGCTTAGAGCCTATAATCATAGGCTAGCTTTGGTGACATAATAATGACTAAGAGTTAGATGCTCTCTACCTTTGGATTAATATATGTTATGATCTTGCTAGAGCAAGTTATAAAGTGAGATTTGGTAAAGTACTTTGATCACAAGGCTCCAATCCCCCTGGCCCATGAGAGAATATATTATAATACTTTTAGGCCAATAGCTGCAAGGTCTTTGCAAGTAAAGTTGCTAACTTTGAAGATATATCAATCATGTAGGTTTTAAATTCAAAGATTACGTTATTTTTTAAATTCTCTTTTATTCTCCTCATCTAACTTTAATGTTATTGCTCATTATTATCTCTATTTGACTTTTGGGATTTTTAAATACTTACTCATGAGAGATAAAGAATAATGAATTTCTTGCCAATTTTTGTTAAAAAGAATAAAAAAAAAATGGTCCATTTCTGAAAAAAAAAAAAAAGAGGGGGGGGAGGGCACATTCTTCATTCAAAATTAGACCCATTTTTGGGTTTTCCAAAAGAAATTATGGGTTTTCTTTCCTTTTCTGTTCTATATATACTTCCAATGAAAGCTCTTCTATGTAACCATTCAATATAAAGCATACAAGCATGTGTTAAAGCATCTGCAGAATACATATAAATATCTTTTTGATTAATTTCCCTTGAAAAATAAAATAAAATTTGAAAGAAAATTTCGAAAGAAAAAAAAAAGAAAGAAAAACTTGAAAGGAGGAGTGTGGGCCATCCTCTGACTTCCACATACATATTCCGAAAACATAAACAAATCAAAAGTGAGATTTCTATCAAATGACATATCTTCCCCATACTCAATTACTCACTCTCTATTCTATAATTCAATTATTATTCCTTCAATTTAAGATTTCTTTTCCCACTTAAACTAAAGGTAGTGCCCATGGCAGTGGCAATGCCAGCTCTATTCACAGTATTCAAACAAAAAAAAATAAAGCTCCTTTATCTTCTTATACCATATAACAACAATTCCCCCTCTTGTTTAGTCTCTAAAAACTTTCCCTATATTCAACAACTCTGTTGTCCATTCCTGATCCCAGCTCTAAGCATAATTCTTCGATTATCATAACAACTTGATATGCCATGAATGGTCCCAATACTGCCCAAAACCTGCATCATTCTGCATGTAGTTAGCCCAACAACAACAACTCCCTGCCTTTTGAAGGGTCATTTCCTTTTCTTCCTCTTTACAACATTCTCTCTCTATTTTCCTTTCCACTCTAAACGAACTAACAACTTCACGAGGATAGATTTATTGCAGTTGAAATTTACAATAATAAGAGAAAGATAGACATAGAAAAGTGAGACTCCACATAGACCTATTTTCTTTATTTGAATTATATTTTTCTTGTGTCTATCACTCTCTTAATATAAATTTCAATTGCAAAAGAACTATTTTACCACTCTACATATTAAAGCGCGCTTTCGTGTCCTCTTTCCCGTTTCTCTCTTTCTTTCATCTTATCATTCCCAACTTGGCCAGGTTTGATGAGATAATGTCCATCCTAGTTGCACAGTATTGGTTCCGTGCCTTAATTCTCGACCACTATCCGAATGTTCCTCCGAACGTTGGTGTCCAAAAATCTACAGTGGTTTCATGATTCATTGGAAATGTGCTCGAAACCGGCACCAAACATAGTCCGCGGCTTCTTAGATCTTGTTTTGGACCCTCAGCTTCCTTAGATTTACCAGAACTCTGCATTAAATGCCAAAAGTTAACATTATTACCACTCCCTTCAATCAGTAACTCTTATTATTCTATGTAGGAATATGGAGAGTATTGTTCATTCATGGATATACACAAACTGTAGAAGAAGTTCTAAAGAAAATTGTTTAAGCAGAACCATCTATATGATTTGTGAAGATTTTGAATATAAAGTTGTGTTGATATCATTACTTGAACAAGATATATGTATTACCTGTTGATTCTGCTGTATTGGAGCTCCACTTTTCATATATGGGGTGCTTAAAACCTGACACAGGAAAAAAAAAAGAATAAGATGGAAGTTGCTAATTATTTAATGGTTTTAATTGAGAATATATTAATGGGTAATGGACTTACAGTCACTTGTTCATGGAGGAATTTGATGTATTCAATGGCTTCAGAGAGCACTGAAGCAGTATCAGTCTGACACAAAATAAAAAAGAATTTTATTTAAAACCCACCAAAATTAAACAGCATTAGCAAAATTACACCCTTTTTTTCCTCTTTTTTTCTTTCTTTCTTATCATGATTTCACAAAGGAAAAGATCATTCACACACTGAGAAAACTAGATCATTATAGAAGATCACCTTTCCGAAAGGTGAAACCAATTGTTGGAGTGCAGTGATTCTGTCTCCCATCTTCTCCTTTCTCACCTAAGATCATACGCCACAGCTTCATATCTTGTTCAAGCATCCAAAACCAAAAAACAAAAAGATAAAGTTAAAATAGCTAGTTGCACTTATTGTACCTTAAAAGGTGGCAAAGCCGATGGGGTTTCATTTCGAGGCCTTTTATTGGGTGCTGGTTCACTGGTACTTTTCTTCACCACGGAGCCCGATTCCCTAATTTCAGAAATATTCTGCAAAACCACCAAGCAGTGTTTGCTTACTTGCAACCTTAATGCCATCAATGTCACAAATGCACTAATGCATATATCTATACATATCTACATAAACTATGATACGTGTATTGTAATGTGTTTTACCTTTGATTGTACATCGAAATTTGGAGTGGGAAATGGGGTTTGCAATGATGGGAAAAGCCCAGATCTCACATCTTTAATGGCTAGCTCTGATGCATTCCAGAAAGGAGCGTTGTTCGTGAAATGCAATTGATTATGGGGTGGCTGTTTTGGAGGTGAAGCTCTTAAAAACTGAGGAACTTTGGACCATGAATGCACTAACTCACTTGAGTTCAATCCATAGCTTGCTGGGTATGGAAAATTCATAGCTCGATTCTGATCAAATGAAGCTTGTTGTGGTTGATTATGATCAGAAGCCAATAGTCCTTGTAACATAGATGGGTTTCCATAAAGAGCTGAAGAATCCACCTGAAAAGTAGAGGGCAAGCTTTGGCTTGTTACTGTGCTATCACCAGAGCTATATTGAGGACTAAACTGGGTCTGATCAAAAGAGAAGCCCCTATTTACTTGCTTAAATTCATTCGTTGAAGACTCTGGAGAAAACAGCTTTTCCCTCCATTGAAATTGATGAGACAATCCCATCCCAGTTTCTTGCTGAAAATCAGTGCTTGATGAACTTAAATTCTCTTGCTGTAGCATCGAACGGAAACTGCTCTCCCCACCCTTGTCGCCTCCTCGGCTATATACCAAGTAGAATTTCAACAAAGTTAAAATCTTTTTTTGTTTCTGGAGATTGATTACAAGGGAATAAAGTGAAGGAATAAAAAAGATGGATTTTTTAGTATTTTGTCTTGACATAGACTGCATGAACTTACAGCAAGGATGCTTGATTCCAATCCATGGGTTGGGAAGAAAGGCCTAAACCCATCATGTGCAAGTTGGGGTCGGTGGCACTAGCAGAATCTGGTGCTTGAAGCTTCTGGGTATCATGGAAAACCACAGAGGAACTACCTGAGGCTGGCATGGAATCCATGGAAGACCTTGGCTTCATGTCCACCATATCCGAAGCTTGTTGTTGCCAAGCAAAGTTGCCCATGTTAGTGAGAGCAGAGGAAGTCGATTGCGATGCCCCGCTTACGTTTCTAGCTGAATCCCACCAGTTCCCACTCGTCTGAAATTGATCATCTGCCATGGCTGGAGAACAAAAATGCTTCCTTTCGGCTTGAGTATAAATATTTTCTGCTGCTAAGCTATATTGGCAAGAGATTCTGTTTTGGGTGCATCCGATTCTTGGACCTGTTCGAGCTCTGCGGTTGCGGTGTGAGCTTGCGACGAGTTTGATATGATGAATGAATGGAAAAACGGTTCGCTACTTCCCAGTATTTATATATATAGTGGTGGGGGAAGAAAGAGGAAGAGAAGAACAGTTGATATGGAAAATAAAGGAAATGAATGAGAGGAGTAACCGACTAACTGGAATATGGTTGACAATTCAGGGAGTGATTAGACACATACGCAGGAAGTAATTACAGCTCATTTTCAAACGAACATCGTTTATTCGTTATTATTGTAAATTACTATTATATTATGGTTTAATTTTTTTAATTTTTGGGGTAAAACAAAATAAAATGTCTTCAATTTATCCTATGTATTATTATTAGTATTCAGCTTTTTTACAGAGGATAGTGCTTTTCGTTTGCTAATAATTTAGGACAGACAGATATCTTATTGGAGGTGGCCTATCCAACAAGGACATGCTACTGTGTCTGTGCCAGGTTGCCTCTGCCGTGAAGCATACCATAACCAAAACCTTTTGTTTATTTTTCATTAATATTAGTTTTTCTCTTTTTAAGGATTAGATAATAATAATAATAGCTTTAATCATATTTTCCTCGGAAAGATTAAAGTAAGTTAACCCAATTTGTGGTTTGTCCCAAGTAAACCTTGTTGATCGCCAAGAGAGAAAAAAGTTGTTACTTGACGACAATTGCATGTTATTGGATTGTGTAATTAACTCCACAGTGAGGTTGACAAAAATAAAGTAAACAGGATTAATCATAGACAGTGTCAAATTTGTGGTTTATTATTTAGATTTTTTTTCGAAAACACAGCACTTACCTGAAAAGTGACAAGGACCCAAGTTCAATTTTCAACCTTATAATATAAATGTCTAGTAAATTAATTTCTTTGAGTCATTTCTTAATTATGAAAAGGTTGAATGGTTGCGTGTAAAATCGGGTTGAATGTAAGTTTAGGTCAGAGATAAGATGAATTGGACAATAGTTTATAAACAAAATTGGAATTTACAAATGGGCAATTCTTATGTCATTTCCAGAGTCTACATATTTACATCATCATCAAAGTTTATTATTGTAAATTCTCACAGGAAAAGGAAACGGCCCATTTGATTTGAGAGTTTTCTATTTTAACAGAAAAGAAAGTTGAAATTTGACTGCATTATTTGTTTTTCTGGCCCATAATTTGGGGAGTTAAATCAACAGAGTTCTGCTTCTGCACGGGTGATCCAGCAGATGAAGACTTGGATTTCCTCTTTTTTCCATGTCAAGTCTTCATCATTGCATTAAATTTCACTCTTTATGTCATATTAATAGACTCTTTTACGCAAGTTGTTAACCATTATGTAAAAAAATAAAAGTCTTTTTCAAATTATTTAAAAAAATCTTTTATTTTCAGTAGTAATAACAAAAAATAGATAAAAGAAGGTAAACGGAGTGTTAGATTTTAAATGTTGACCAAAGAGAAAAAGAAGAGCGTGTGGAGGAGAAAGAAGGAACAGTACCCTTGGGTGTCCTCTTGCTCTTAAAAAATAAAATTATGACCGTTTTGAACCATGAGTCAACGAGTGGGATCCACGCGGCGTGCACGCGTGCGACGACAGCTGGGTCCCACTCTCAATCCTCTGTTTTCTTAAGAGTGAGAGCCCTGAAAGGGATGAATTTTTTATAATATTCTGCCGTCCTAATCATTTGGGGTAGCCCTACCGTAAGTACTTACCCTTTTCCATCACCCTCAAACAAGGGAAAAACCCAGAACGCAAACCATTAAACAGGAGCACAGCATGGGTTGTTTCTTCTGTTCCCATTGCTCAAACAACTCAATAGAAGTTGGGAAAGTTCAGAACTTGGGAGCAGGCCCATTTGGTAATCACTCTCTGCTGATTAATTTGCATCATTCTTCAATGAGTGGGACTGATGGACAAGTGAAAGGGTCAAACAAAGGACACATTTTCTCTTCAGATCAAACTCCATTGCAGCTGTTCGATGAAATGTCTAAATGAATTCCGTCAGCTGATATATCCACCTAGAATGTACTATTTCACATGCCTCTATCCCTTGATTGGTTGCACAACCTTTATTGGGAACCAACGCATTTATATATGCTGTACGTGGAAGTCACCAACTTCCTAAATAAGGGAAATCAATGATTAACCAAATGATAAACTCTCCACTTAAGGAGTCTATAATGGCAAAGAAAGACAAGAAAACAATCTCGGACCAATCTATACTAATTAGTAGCAATTCTTCTTGTTCATAAGCTTCACACGGTTCCCACATTGCTTGCATGCATTATTTGTTTTGTTCTGGGGAATCATTAACAAGTCAGAAAATACTGTGGCTGATACCTATGAAAACAAGACATGCAGGAAACTTAGTTAGCAATTCTTGCCCTGATCATTTTGAACAAATTAGGACATTGTGTTTATCAGTACAATAATTATAATTTACAGTGAAGGAAACCCAAAAAAGAAAAAGAAGAAAACAAAATGAGGTCATATTGCTGTCAGCTTGAGGTGTGTAGAGAAAAAAAAACAAAAAAAAAAAAGAGGGCTAAATATGTAAGACACAAAGAAGTGAGTGGTGACCTCCCACACATATGCTAGAAAGAAAGGGAGAGGGAAATTAAAAAAAAAAAAGAAGAAAGAAAGGGACAAAGGCAAACGAGTGTAAAGTAGCCATCTTGGTTGTCCTCTCTCTATCTATTTTCGAGTCATGACATTGATTGAGAACAAGAAAATGAATGAAACAAAGCACATGAGATCTGAGGGTGGCAAAAGAAGAGAAAGATTAAAGCAGGAAGCATGTTTTTAGGTTGAGATCCAATGTGTAATTTTTAATCCGGCAACGTGTTTGACTTAATGTCTTGTCGTATATTTTAACATTTTTCCTTTTGTCAAGTCAGCCACACACCTAGTCTTATAGGGTGGTGAAAATATTCAAGAATGCTCTGTGCCTCACACGCCAGACTCATAATGGTTTGGTTTACTTCTGATCAAACTTTGTCTTTGTTGTTCAACCAAGATTAACAGATCATTGGGGTTTACCCCAAAACAATCGTCTATCCCACAAATTACGAAGCCGGTTCATATTCCACTAAAAATGTAAAATTTTTATTAATGAATAATCTATGAATAACTTTATAAATATTTTATAAATATTGAATCATGTACAATAAATCTTATTTAATAGTTTAATTTATTGGATGATTTAATCATACTCACTGTATTAGAATTTTACAAATTAAGAGTGATTAATTAATTATATATGTTGATGTGATTGATATATATATATTGTTAGTGATCATCCAATGGACCATCTAAATTTGATTGATAATGCCTAGTCACAAGTCAACAAGCTATAACCTTTTACAGAAGTCAACTGATATAATTTGAAGCTTGACTAACATAGAGGCGATCGAACCTTCATGAGCATATTGAATGGTTAACAACGAAAGCCTTTGACTTTCAAGCATATAACCAATTAGGGTTTTCAGGATCCACACATTAATTCTATTTTGGTGTAGAAACAATTCCCTTACATGCAGGTTATTCTCTCTAAACTTAAGACTAATCCATCCATGTTTAGAATAAAGGATTAACAAATGAAAAGTTTTAATATGATTAATGCCATATTCTCTGAATTATTTTTTACCAAATTATATTTTGCTGCCCACTGCACCCACCAAATATTATTTCTAGTATAAAATTCCTTCCCACCAATAACATACTTTTCCAACGATACCAACTAAGATTTCCACTAATTGTTTCATCACAGCCGAAGGATTGTTTGTCTGATTCACAAAAGTTGGCTCCCAAACAGACAAGGGATTATGTTAAGGACATAATTTTTAATGACTATATAAGAAGTGAAATAATTCACTTATTAAGTACTTAGGTAGATACAAAGTTTCTAGCTTTTTCTCGAAAAATCCAAAAAAATTATAGAATATTTTAGTGACCTCATATATTATTTTTACGAACCTATGTCCTATTAGGGTTTTGAGTGGCCATTATCATATGTTTAATTATTTTTTATTAGAATTAATGCCAAAACTTTTAACGTACAATAATATTAAGTAAATGTAATTGTTAAACGTGTATAAACCATTGTTTTTGTTCTTACCGACCACCTTTAATCTCCAACACCCACAATTGCAACTTTTTTAGTATGATTATTTTATTTTTATTATAATATATTTTTGTTCACTAATTAATTGTTTTTTTTTAAAAAAAAAAAATCAGCTGAGAAGAAATGTGGCGTTGACGTATTATATGACCATCTCTCTTGTCATTGACTTTGGCTCAATGGAATTCTGTGATTTGAAAAATGTGTGGAGGATTGGATTTCAACCGTAAAGAAGGGGAGAAGAGCTGGCCATAGGCTGATTATGATATTGCTAGGAATAGGATCGGTGATGAATATTAATTTACTTTCATGATTATGATTATGATTATGATGATAAGAAAATATAATAAAGAAATAATTTGACTAAGATGGCTAGTGGCCTTCGTGTGTCTCGATCGTCACCAAAATTTATATAACAAGTCTTGTTTGTTCATGAGCTCAGCTGGTGGGGTGGGAGTTGACATCGATCTTGACCCTCTCCCATGAAACATTCCTTGGAGTCATTATTTGGCCCCCACTTACGCACAACCTTTTCATAAAAATCCTACAATTTTTGAGGATTGCCTTTGACAATTCTTCTATTGCTTGTCTACAATTTTTGGATGACATCTCTAGTAATCATTTCTAGTAATAATAATCTCTCAATTATAAAATAAATTGTTATTACAGTTATAATTTTATTCAATGATTAAAAAATTATTATTACTAGGTAATAATCGCGAGAAATTTAAATTCCTTTTATTATTCTTTTATGTTATACTTGTTAAAAAAAATTATTGTTTAATATTTCTCATTTTAATAAGAATAATATAGTTTTACAAACACATACATACATAAATCAATCAAAAAGTATTAAGTGATCTCAAATTTAAACTCTATAAAAATGTAGTTATATTAGAATTTAATAAAAAAAATTGTCTTTATAATACTTTCTAACTTACATTGAAATTAGTTGGTGTCTGTTTTTATTCCAAATAATGAATAAAAAAAGAAATTGCATGATATCTTGAGTGTTTTTGCATAATTAAAGCAAGTTCATTGTCTGGTTCATTGACAATTAAGTAGTATGAGAAGTCATAATTAATTGAAATACAATTATTCTAGTGGCTTGAAATAATCCAACTTCAAATTTCATATAAACTACTTAAATCACTAGATTACATCTAATGGTTTGGGATAAATTTTAATTATTTGAGTAACACATATGCAACACATACATTTTTCAATGGAAAATTTACCTTTAGAGTCTTGATTAGCAATAAAATTAATCTCAGAGGGTGAAGTAACGTATTTTAAACACCAATAGAGTGACCAACAAATCAAACGAAATCAGCCAAATACAACATTTAAACTCAAGAGGCATTTGAATCATCTACCTTTTCAAACGACACTATTCTTTTTTATCTCAATTAATGACACTAGTTTTTGTTAATGGGCATATATAGGTATATATAACTTTATATTTATTGAACTCTAAAAATGACTTTGTCCATTTTTTCTTTCATTTCACCCCATCCAAAATATATATGCATATATATATAGTATAACTAATTAAGAATGAGTAGCGTATGGAAAGGAGGAATCGATAATGAAGCATGAATATAGCAAGAAGTTCCCAATGTTAATTAAGCAAAAAAAAATAAAATTTAATTAATTAATTAATAAGAAACTAGCCAATGAGATTAAGCCGCATGTGGACAGCATGACCTCACACTTGCATCATTAACAAGAGGCGAAGAAAAGAAAATGAAAAAAGGATATTGAGTTTCTTTACTTAAATTGGTACGAATAATAATAATATTTTAGGATTTCATTAGAAGCAAAGGGAAAAGACCATAGGACCCTTGTTGGGTTATAAGTCAAGATGAGGAAATGAACAAGACAGACAATGGACCTACTCCTTGCATTCCTTTCTTCACTTGTCATTATTGAAACTGTACCTTAACCTGGTTTCTACGGCTTCAAACCAGCTATTATACAATTACTTTCATTTTAATTAAATCAAAATTAATAATATTAAAAAAATGGGGCTCTTTCAATTATTCCTCTTCTTTTTGGTATGCTAAAGTCATGTTCAATGTCAAGCTGGAAACAATTAATTAGAAGAAAAATTTCAAAGAAAGGGAGGACCATACTCAATCTGACCCCAGCCTGGTCATCTTTCAAGTCTCTTTTTGTCTCACCCATGCTTTCCTTCGTTTTCATTCACCATTTTATATAATTACTTAAATATATTATTTTCTTTCACAGGTTGAGGATTTATTTTATTACAAAGAGAAGAGGAGAGTTCTTTTTTTTTTTTTTTTTGGGGGGGGGGGGGGGGGGGGGGAGAGGTATTTTGGTTGTAATAACTCTAAGTTTAAACACAGAATTTTTTTAAAATTTTTTTTTGTGATATTGCATGAGCTATTTACTTTCCCATTTTAGAAGTTAGGTAGAATGGCCCAAACTTGACATTGTTGACTTGATTTGGAAATCCTCTACATCGGTTAAGTAGGCAAATCTAGACTCTTGGCACACCCTATTTTTTCTAGAGTCTAAACACATACGGGGTGTGTGAAAAGAAATAAGGCTGTTTTCCTGGTCTCAGCCACTATTTTTGTATTATTAAGTCTAGTAAAACCCGACAGGGTAGAAGAAATAAAGTAGAGATAATGGGCTAGCCACAGACACTTAAATGTGACAAGATATGGGCCTTAAAACGAGTCCAGGTCCAATTCAGGTCAAATTTGAGTCCAAGTTTTTTTTTGTCCAAATAGTTGATACAGTTAATAACAAAGTGGATTAGGATTCGCGCACCCCAACATGATGGCCTATTTATCTGAACAGAGAAGAACAAATAATAATCTAAACATATATCATATTAGAATTTCGCTTGATACAGAATAAAAATAATTATTTAATTATCAATTCAAATAAAAAACGACACAAATATACAAAAAATAATTGTCTAATGAGTTGTGATTTATAATCCGAAACGTATTGGAGGAAATTTCAATATTTTCATGATAACATAATGAGTAGCGGTCAGATCGTCGTACCCCACGTCAGCGAATCCAAGCTGAGAGGGGTGTCTGGTTTTCAGCGCTCCTTTGAGAGGGAAAGTAATCGGAAGTGTAGGGAGGCATGGATCCTCCCTCCCTCGAACCCCCCCATATCCCAAACCCTATTTTATTGATCCTCCTCCTCGTTCGGACGTGTCCCTCGCCCTTCAAACACAATATCCGCTTTCTGGAAGATACCTTTCCAAGCGACAACGAGAACTTTTAGTTCCTGTCCCGTTCACTTCTTCCTTTACAGTATCTGGTATTTATTCATCCCTTTTTTATGCTACTAGCTCTGTTTGAACCTGATCTGTCTAAATTTTTGTAGTTGTAGTGAGACAGGACAGCACCCACTTTGGAAATTGCTGTTAGAATAACAAATGATTTGATGTTTGAAGGACTTAAAAGTGTGGAAAAATCTGCACTTTATTACTCTACTTATGTTCACAACTATTTCTTTCTGGGGTTTTACAAGGTGTTAGATTTTAGTATTTGTATCTTTTTTGCTTTACTAATTTCCCCTTCTTGTGGCATTACTTTCGTTTTAGCAATGTAATATATATTTCTGCCGCATTTCTTCAGGTTTGAAATTTTTGCTATCCCAAAGTGATGTTGGACCAATTCTCCGTTAGAGAGAATTTTTGTTGGTTTGTTTTGTTAGTATCGATGATAGAAGATACAATGAGATATCTTATAATCGGGTTACTGATATTACATTACTAACTTGGATTCATTTGCACTAAATGGCAAGAAGCTGGAAATATCAAGAAGACTTTCTCCAGTTTTGAATTCTCTCTGACCTGCGCTAGCTTTTATATTGCAAGAAAATTATCGGTTTGCTTAGTTGGTATCATGATTGCCTTATGCGTAATGGGGCTTTTTCTTTTTTGATATTTTTGGGTAGGCATAGGATATGTCATACTCTTTGACTTGTTCAACGAAAATGAAAAGAGGCTTGTCTAATCATGACATCATCTGCCCATTAGTTTTATAAATGCAAAAGCTCGCTCCTAGTGTGAATACTTGAGAGATTGCAGTAATGGATATTCTGTAGGGGACAGATTACAAATTTTAGTGTTACTTGTGGTTTTTGTCTTTATTCACCTATATCACTTATATAATCTCTTGTATGATTATTATTCCAGTAATAAAAAGAAAATCTGCCCTTAGTTTCTTGTCAGAGGTCTTTACAAAAAATGATACATATAAAATGATGTATACTTTGGTAACAATACCCCATAACCACTTTCCTTAATTATATTTTGTCTTCGGTAACATTGATATTTGTTGAAGTTCTGCGTCTCTCACCCAGTTTAAGGCCACCAACTGCTATTTAGTGAAGAAGGTCAATAGAAAAGAAGCGCTGTAATTTTGAATCATTCTGGAGTAGCTATTACTGCGCTGTGTTCTCTGGTTGAGTGACGAGTCTGCATAATTTGTAGTTTCTTGATTTCTTTTGATATAGAATTTTTTTTCTCTGATAGTTTCTTTGGAGGCACAGCATATTGTAATGCTTATTTCTATTATGTTGTTTTTCGAACTTATATTCATTGGTGGAAGCAACTTGTCTGATTTTATGCTTGTTCATAATCCCAGGAAGCATTGCAGATACTGGTCTACCTCATGGCATTTTATCATTGTTGAGAAATAAAGCAAAGGCAAAGGGTCATCTAATCAGAAACCGAGTACCAGAAAAGCTATCTGTGGCTCTACATGGCCATGCAAAAGCTGTCAATGCTATACATTGGTCGTCCACTCATGGTGAGTGTCTTTGTTTTCAAAGTATCTTCTTTATATGTCTAAAGAGTGCCTTCTTTTAGGAAAGAGCAATCCCGTTAAATGCTAGAAAAGAGTTATGCCTGCTGTGTATATTACTTGCATTTATCTGTTCATTAGAGTTAGTATACAGCCATCTCCTTGATTCTGCTGGGATGGATCACATGGTTTGCATATGGAATGTGTGGAGCAGAGATCAGAAGAAAGCACGCATACTAAACTTTCATAATGCAGCAGTAAAGATGTAAAATGGTCTCAGCTAGGACTTTTTTTATTTTCTTGTGGATATTATTGCACATCAAATTTGTTTGATGTTGAGAAGGGGTTGGAGACTCAGGTTTTATGTGAAGACCAAGTAGTTGGAGTTATTAGGTTCCATCCTGAGAATCCAAACCTCTTTCTTTCGGCTGGATCAAAGGACCGTATCAGATTACGGGATATCTGAACCGGAAAGGTAACCCATAACTATACTCGAAGTTTCAGTCCAATTCTGGATGTTGAATTTACAATTAGTGGAAAGCAATTCATTTCTTCAAGAGATGTATCTGGGGGCAATGTCACTGGGAATTCTATTATTGTTTGGGATTTGTTAAGGCAGGTTCCACTGTCCAATCAGGTTAGAGAATTCTCCTCATCTCTCTCTTCAGTATTGTGCTTTCTGGGTCATTGCTTTGTGCCAAGTTGTTGCAAAGTTTGTTTATTATAGTAATCTGGATAACTAATAATCCTCTTTTTTTTATCTTTTCTTTTCTTTTCTTTAGGGAAAGACCGTCTTTTTCCAAAATATAGAGTTGATTTTTTCAAATATGATAACATCAATGCTAAGAAGAAAAGGTGCCGGGGTGGGGGAGAACCTTAGTAAACATGATATGCGCAAAAGTTTGACCTCCTAGGCAAAAGGAACAAGTACAATCCAAAAGTTGTAGAATCAAAAATTCCCAACAAGGTGAGGAGCAGCCATAAGGCAAACACGAAGGAAACATTGCAATATTTTCTACCAACCCACCATTTAGGCTCAACAAGTATAAACGGTATGAGAGCCATGAGGTCTCCGGTTTCCAATTAAGTGCAATTTCAGCTTGGATGGGAAGATGCTTGCATCTGGCTCCTCAGATGGTTCCATTTGTTTGTACGATTAAGAGTCATCCAAGCTTGTTAGGAGAATTAAGGCCTATGATCAAGCATGCATAGATGTTTTCCACCCAATTATTCCTAATGTCATTACTTCATGCTCTTGGGATGGAAGCATTTCAGTATTTGAATAGACTTGTTTGGTGTTTGGGTTGCCTATCTTTATATGGAAGCCCACTGCTTTTCGATTTGGTTGCTACAAGAAAATAACCAAGAGAACAAGGAAAACTAAATGACAGTCCTGAGGGCTCGATGTCTGGTTTCTGTTTGCTTCTATGTGTAGAGCTTCCTCTTATTTGTTACAGATTAGGTTTTAGTGGTTATACTCTTCCTGCACAGATACTAGTATGTGCTTATACTTGAGACCCATATATCTTTCCAACTGTTGTAGCATGTGGGTGTTTTCTTATATGACGATATACATTATGTTATTACTATTAGTTTTTCAATACAATATTTGAAACTTCAATTTGCCTTCTATAGTGTCCTCTTAATTATTCTAATCCATGTTGGCCTAAACTTTCCACGGAAGAACTGTTCAGATAACAGAGGCCTAATCTTATTATGTGTAAAGCAGCACAGATAACTGTGTTTTCTATAAGCATCTGAATTGGCAGATTGGTCAGTCTGCTTCCACTTTGAAAGAAAAGGCAGCGACACAAAGATGAGGTCCATGACTATTGAGATTCTCAAAAGTATTCATTTCCTAAAACATAGACTTAAGTCGGGGGAATATTTCCGCGATAATGGAATGCCTCTGCATGAATGGGCACGTTCTCCTGTAATAACCAAAGCTACCGTGGCTACATAGACTTAAGTCAATAGACCCCAACACAGACTGTGTGAATGTATAAGGAAAATGACAATACGAGTTCTGTTGCAACAAATATCAGCCTGCAAGTTGATAGTTCCACATCAAGTATTCATGGTCTCGAACCAACATCTGTCAGATTATCCATCATTGTCAAGTTTGTGGAGTGGATGATTCCACCATGATTCATTTCAATCGTCAAGTAACATATGGCCTCCAAAGCTATAAACCTAGAAATTTTGACACGTATTTCTATTTCCTTCACGCTTAAAATTTGGAACAACGCTTCTCTGCCATGTCCCAACTTATCTATGGAGAAATAATAACTAAATCTCAATGTAATGCAGCACAAGGCAGTGGTGCAGCTCAGACACAAGTCACAACAACCAATACCTACCATAATGGAACACGCCAATATAAGAGACTTCATTTAAAGAGGAGAAGGCTGTGGGGGCAAAACTCAGCTGTTGTTATGTTCATCCACTTCTTTCCCATAAGGAGAAGAGATGGAGGGGGGCCAAAGCCAAACAACCTCTAGAAAAGACATAATTATGCAACTCCCTTTTCAATTCTCCATGGGGGTCAATCGCAGGGGACAAGACACACCACTCTTCTCTTTTTAGATGCATTTGCTATTGGGACCCAACCTCCCAATCCATCCCTAATCCTAATTTTCAACACAACCTCACAAATTTGGAAAAAGGATCAAGATTTAATTCTACGAAAAGATATAAGAAATAATAATGATAATAATAATAATAAATAAATAAATAAAAAACACATTGTTTTATCTGCACATCACATAGCACTATCTAGACAAACCAGCATCTCTTCCAAACATCAATGGTCCACAGCCCTCCCATAGCAACTATTTATATTGGAAAACAGGGTAATCCCTGAAATCCATTCAAAGCAAAGAAGGAACACCGCTACGCAGCCTACTAGCCTATGAACATAATTTATTTTCAACTGGTATATGAATATGTTCCCCACCTTACATGGTCACACTTGAGGCACCTCATTCTCTCACTCTATTATCCCTCCAATTTTTATCTCTTTGGCCCACTATTCTTGCCTCAAAAACAAAAGAGAAATAAGGGTTAAAGGGAAATAGAAAGATGGAAACTCAAGAGTGAGCAGAGCATGCCCCTACTCCATATGACTGCAATCATCATCTAAAAGAGAGATACTTTTTTCTGGCGTACTTGAGGTAAAGCGGGCTTTCGCCTTTCAAGGTCCCACAAGATAACCTATGAAGAGACACGAAACGATGGGCTGAAAGGTTTTTAACTAAGCCAGTTTCATCACTAGGATTTGACATGAACTACGTTGTTTGAATTTCACTAATGCCATTTGCTTTTAAATGGGGAACCAATAATAACAGTTGTTAGAAATCAAAACCTGTTCTTTGGATAAAAATCGTTGCTTTAGAATCAGAAAAACCACCCAACCCATTCTTGTTCACTATATTCTGCTAAATATCCATTATTTGTTTCTTTTTTCATCCATCTTGTCATGCTTTGCTTTCTTTCAAGTTCATCTTTTGGATTAATGTTTATCCTCTGCTACATGCTAGACCATAATCAAATGTTTGTGCAATGGCAGATAGTGTTATCAGTAATCTCCCAATCCTGGCCCCGAAAAGTAGCCGACAAACTCATTTTATTGGTTCTGCCATCTGAGTTGTGGCCTCAACGAAGTCGCCCATTTGGTTGGTTCTTCTATATTGGAAGAATATACTCCAAAATGGGTCAAAGAATTTCGAATTTTTTTGAGGAAGCACCAATTATGATTTTCTTAAATGACCCTTTAAACTCAATTTTCCTAATAAGGAAGGAAATGCCCTATAGTAAGGTCTTCTCTTATTGGCCTTGTAGCCACTAATCACTTGCTGGCATTTCTTTTTATATTATCATGGTGTTGTAATATTCTTCAAAGACCTGACAAGCATGATTATAAGCTAAACTCTATGTTAACAAGAATTTCCAATGGTAATGATGGCACAAAAAGCTTGAGGCGATTGTGTTTGATCAATGTCATTAGTTGTTGACGCTAACTCCTAGAAAGATGAGTCCAGCTAGAAGATATTAAAAAATCCTCAATTAGATTCTGTGTGTTGTGTCTTTACTTATAATAGTGATTTGCTATATTTTAATTTCTCTTTTTACAGATATTGTTCTCACTGACCAATGTTTGAATACTACACATAAACATGTCGATGCAACCTTATGCGTTAGCCTTTTCTGTCCCCTTTCTTTTTAATCCTAGCGAAAAGACATTTTTCTGCCATGAAGATTATCGTTTCCAAATCAGTATTTAGTCTTAGAAATTCTTTTTGTTATGTCACATCTTCTGTTTTGTCACATTGGCTTTGTTTTCTTTTTTTTTTTTAAACAAAAGAGCATATTGTATTATTCACAATGCAAACACGCTTTAGTGTGTTAACCTGTTCACTTTAATCAACCTCATACACTAAGAATTGTCTATGTCCTCTTTCTCTTTGGAGCTCATTTATAACTAGTTCAACAGGTCTATGGTTAGACTAACAATATTTAATATGTTTTCTTTTCAGTCATATTGGTCCTTTTTTTTTTTTTTTTGTGTTTCCTTTCAGTCATAAGCTTTTGCAGATTTTCAATAAGCCTTAAAAGTAGTAAGAAAAAAGAGTAGGTAACATGGTTCTGATAATTTTTAACTAGTTATGACTTTGTGAAGTGATGTGCATGTTAAAAATAGGGCTTAATGCTTTGGTTGTGTGTCAAGCAGCTGGCGAGATTAATCTGCAGAGGCATTAATTTAAGAACAGAATCCTTATTCCGGGAGCACTTGACCGACAAGACAGCTGAAATATTAAGTGGATAATGAGCTAGCAAACCACGATCACAAGCCATGTACACACAAAGATTTCATCTCTCAATCACTAGTCTAGGGTAAACATGAAAACGCTGAAAGTGAATATGAAACAGCTAAAAAAGTAAAAAGCACGTCTCAAGAGGGGAAAACAGAAAAAGATGAGCGATTTCAGAAGTATAAAATTACCATATTGGCAAGGTTTTTCAAACTGCTTCATCCACCCTGATAAGGACTTTGATCAGCCTGCCCAACAATGGGGTGCATGAAATAAGATCTAATTGAAACAGAAGTGGGTTTTTCAAAAGAGTGAATTTTTCGCACAAGGAATTCGTTTTCTAACTCTGTAAATGCTTTGAGCTAGTGGATTTTTTGACTGTCACGTTCAAGGAATGCGAATTTGCCAGCAGAACTTGCTTTTATACTAATTGTGTACTGTGTTATCTATTTGTTGCATGAAGTGGTAGACAAGGTATCATAATACTGAATCAACCATAGTGCTTCTGCTAGGTAATCTTTTCCTTTATACTTTCCTTATTATGTTTTTCTTTTCTTTATTCTTTTATTCCTTTTAAACTTCTTTTTGATGAAAGCTATATGTATTTTGACATCATATTAGATTCTAATAGACAAAATCACAAAGGTGGTAAATTTTTTACTATCAAATTTTAAATATAATAACATTCTTAGTACTCAAATTTGAGACCTTAATTAAATTATAACAATATCTTTTAATTAATTTACATGATTGGTGTTTCCTTTTAATGTTTTTCTTTCATGATCTTTTTAATTTAAGTCATGAGAGGACTGAAGGACACGTCCTGGTGGTGGTACAAGCAAAGTACTGGTCTCTTTGCGTAGATATACAAAATCATATCGTCAATTTCATCTCGCAGCATATATATATATAATGACGATGATCTTGTTGTCGGGCAAATGAGGCTAACGACATGCGTCGGTGAAAAAGGTCTCCACCAAAGAAATAAAGAGTAAGAAAAAAGGAAAAGTGCGGCGGAAAACAAAACAAAAACCATAGTTTCTTTTATCATCTTCTGTTCTTAGTCACCATTCATTGTCTTGTACCAAATAAATCAGCAAATATGGTGCAGATATTTCATTGAGTTTGAATGTCTCAGGGAAAAATTCATTATTGATTACTAGATTAAGCTAATCACATTCAACATATCAATGAACTAGTAACTGAAAACCTTCACTGACTGACGTGTTGAATTTTACTGATACAATAACAGGAAAGAGATGAATTTTAGGGTTAGGGTTTTGTGTTGGTCTACTCGAATGTTACCCCCTTTTGACAAGTTTTCCGCATTGAGAGTCTCAAATCAGCACGTTGAGTACTGTTAAAGTTACTTAGAATCTGGACCATAGTGCCAGTAGGACCACTTTTAATTGAGAGGCAGATTATACGTGGCTTGGATAATGCAAGAAATTGCTCTGAAATGTCCCGTTGCCTAGAATACCACATTTTCCCTGCTTTGAACATGTTCTTTTTAACTGTCATCATTTTGTAACTTGATTACTTTTTTTTTTTTTTTTCTTTTTCGTTGAAGAAGATATAAGGATTCAAGCAATAATACAACAAGGTGGGACTGCTCAATACAAAACAGTTCTAGGGCACCATCATTGCATGAATTTGTCGCAAGGTTAATGCAAAATATGAAACCATATTTCTGTAATCAAACAACAGTATAATCAAGCAATTAATATCATGTCATAATATATCATGAGCCCTTGGATATATTGATTAGTTTATAATTTTGAATTATTTAATGACTCATATAGTATAATATGTTACATTATTGACTAACTATTGCTCCATTTTTTGTCGGTAGATAATTCAATTCTGTACATAGTATATATAATATCAAAACCATACATTTAAAATCCCAAAAAGCGAACAAAATTTACGAGTTACAACCTTCAAAGCTGTTTTGACGTGTAAAATTAAAGCAACACCTTTTACTTGACCATGAAAGAGTCATATTGAAAGCGAAAAAGGGTGCATGTGATCGACAAAATATTTTACAATTTCACTTGCATTTGGATCTCTAATAGCCAATTAACATTAAAGCCAGATAGATAGATGTACTTTACTTGATTGTGGTAAATTGTATTAAAATATCAGTAACTTTAGGCAGAATCCGAGCTTAACGACCGGGGCGATGATGACTTCCTCCCTTATAGATTCATTCAAATGTCTCTCCATGTTAGTGCTGTCACTGACAGATTTCTTCCCTGTTACACCCAAATGGAAGCATAATACCAGGGGACCACATATTAGGTTTCATAAAGTTAACTAAGCCTTAAAAGGATGTTTACCCCATTAATTATCATTTAGCAATGTGCTGGACTTTGGCTGTAACCATCGTTAAGATCTCATTGTTCCCTAACTTTTTAGTTCCTTGTGCCATGACTTGTAGTATGAACATTCTCGTAATCACGTAACTTGAGTGACACTAATGTTATATCTACTATTATTCTGACTGGATCGATCCCAGGTCTATGTCAAGAGTATCTCTCTACAGTTCATTTACATTTTTCATGCATTGCATGCGTTTATCGCTGTATGGAGGTTATAATCATTAAAAGCAGGAGCAAATACTTTTAAAACCCATGTATATGCGTAATGGCTTCAGCAAAACAAAATAGAGATAACCACCAAGTCTGAATATTAATTGATAAACAAATTAAGTATAACGGTTAATAGGTAATCTAATCGAGTTTAAATTTATAGAAAAATATATGTTAAGAGAATAAATAATTATAATTAGTTTATTTTTAAATAAAATTAGCCCTATTTTCAATATGAAATAAAAATACTGGTGAGGTAAACCTCTATGTATTGTAGGGAAATCTGACAAAAGTTCTAGCTTCTCTCGATTTTATTCTCTTGTGACTGAACCTGTGCATGTATTTGGTCATTGTGGCATGGCCTATCACTGTCAAATTAGGCTTAATTTGTGACTGCATCTTAATTTATTCATCTGCTTAAAAACATGGCCTCTTTATAATTTGGTTAAAAGAAGACAGAAATCGGTTTCCTAGACATTTCAAGAACCTAATGGGAACTATAGATTAATTATCTCTGGATAATAACTCCACTTATACTAATTTAAATTATATTACAGCATTTATCTATATGCATTATTCCCATTTTTCTACTCAAATATCCTTCTTTATACTCAATCCTATTCTTACATGCATGACTTGTATAGCCTTGATAGTGACAAAATGTGTCCTATATAAGATTAAAATATAAAAGTTATCATTTGACCAATAAAGAGAACAAAATTAAAATTATATATAGCCTTCTCCTGATCACAAAATAAAACCTCTCTTTCATAGTTGAAGCTTTTCAATTATGTACTAGTAGTTGTTTACAGGTAACAAGCCAAGTACTGATGGTGCAAATTGGGTACTGGGCGACAGAGAGAATGGAGAAGAGGCCATTTAATTTGAAGCATTAAAATAATTCCACAACTACTCATTATATTTGCATTCAATATATTAAGTAAATAAACTTTTTAATCTGAATAATAAATTAATTAATTAAACTTAGATCTGAGCATTCTTCTCGATATTTTAAATGAATGATTAGATAATTTTGATGAATATAAATTAGAAATATCTAGGATGAGGAAGTCAACGGTCAAAGATTTGCATTACTGTATCTGGCAACCATACACAGCACACTCAACCGAATAACAGAAAAGAATAATTAAAAAAGAGATAAACTTAGAAATAATAATAAAACATAAATAAAATTCTATATGATTATGTGAAATGTGTGCTTAGAATTAGATTTTAGAATGGACATATTTGGCCTAATTCCAGAGAAAAGAAAAGAAAAAAAAAAAAAAAAGAAAGAAAGAGAGAGTGTGGATATGATAGGACAAGACGGTGGTAGCTTTGAAACAAAGTATCCTAGCGGTATCCTACTAGTATTACTATTCGTACAACACTTTCGGTGATTTCCCTTCCGTAACGTATGTCTTTCTCTAATTTGTATAGCCCATCATTGACTTCTCTTTAATGTTTAGTTTCCTTTCTTTTTCAATTGTCCCCTTTTTGTCTCCCATTATAACCAATATATATACATAGCAGCAGTTTTCGTTTGCAACATTGATTTTTTGTCAACTAGATTTTGCAAAAATCATATTCTAATAATATATATATATAGCTTTTACTTCTAAAAACTATGGTATACTTTTCTGACCATACTATACGTACGTATATGACAAAAAGTTGACAACTTTGAAATCACAAATTCAATATCTTGCCTAAACATCAACACCCACATCATCTATCCATATAATAACTATATATCCTTACTTGAATATATATGGATGAGTGGCAAAGTTAAGAAATAGATCACTGAATATGCTTTGAAGACGACCGTGTATATCTCTGTGTCTATTTGTTATATATAAATATATGGAAGGGTGTGTTTGGTGCAGTAAGAAAGAGATGAAGATCCGTTCCAAGTTGCAAGCAGAGATATGGTGAAATTATTAATGTGGTATTCGTTTTTACATATTCTAAATATGTTTGGTTGGGAAGAAAATGTGTTAAATTGTTGGAATAGAAATTAAGATGAGTGCAGCTAGCAACATGGAAATGGTCAAATTGATTATAATTAATGTTATCTATCAAATGAGAAGATGAGTTTTGTGGTATACTAGATAATATATACTGTGTGTGAGTGCGTGCAGCACACAATTCGTGGTTGACTCGTAACAAGGAATGAAACTGAAGTTGATATTATTTAGGTACTCTACCCAATTTTCAGACAACTGGGGGATTCCTTAATTAATTACCTGTTGAGCTAGCTAGGTTTCGTGTTTTAATTTCTCCTTCCATCCATCCTGCTGCTCTGGTCTTCTTACTCTTAATTACAATTATAAAACTCATTCAATTTGCCCCAACATCATTATCATGCAGACTTTTAATTTCTTCACATCATTTGAGCAAGCGATCATCAAACTCATTGAAAAAATATACATAATTATTGGTGTAAAACCCAGAATTAAGTAAGAGAGAGGCTAAATATAAATTTGTCATAAATTTTGGGAGTTTAATGGAGAACCATTACAAAAATATCTTTTGTCAAAGTCAAGCTGGCAAAGAAGCTTTCTTTTCTTTCTCGTGAGGTTGCCCCTCAAATATGTTATCTCATAATTAATTAAGAAGAAGAAGAAGATGATGATTAATTAATAGTCACGTGGACAATTAATTTGTATTAACTTGGCTAGAATTGAAGTTAATATACTACAAATTAAGCTTAATAAAGAAAACATCATATTTCAAGTGCAAAATTTCAAAACAAGCACCTCGTCTACATTTGGTCTGTCAGAAGTATAACAGTCAAGTTTAGTTAGGTATTTTACTGAGTAGTTTTAAAAGAAGTAATTGGTTGATCAAAAGTCCAAGCTAAATTTGGCTTCACATTCGAACCCTTTCAAAGATATGTTACCCATTCCCCACTAGTTCTGGTTTAGTTTCTATCCCAATTCAACTAAGAAATCTTACTTGCAGAGTACGTAGTAGCATCGACCATGCAACAACATTAATAGCAGCAAATTGCAGCTCAAGGTCCATTTTCTAAATTGTGCAGCGTAGTCGTGGTTAGGTTATCTATCATTAATCTATAATCTACCCTATTTACAGCCTTTCTTATAGAAAATTTGACTTCGCATACAACAACAAAAATCATCATCTAACTCATCCCGTTTCTTTCTCTACTCTCTACACACACGTGGATAGATATTTTGTGAAAAATTGAGGTATGTATATAGGACCACTACTATTTGATATACTTTCAAAACCTTAAACTCTCTGTTGTAAGTTTTTGTTTTTTCAAAAAAAAAAATTATTCAATATTTAACATCATATAAAATATTAATTAATCTAAAGTTTAACTAAGTTTTGATTTTAAATAAGGATTAAAATTATACTAAAATGTATAAAAGGATATGATAGAGTAAATTAAAAAAAAAAATTGCAACATCAATATGCATATATCAATTAATCCATGGAAACGATGTTTACTCTCCTTTTTAAACTTAAATCACAGTTTACCTCGTCAAAAAAAAAAAAAAAACAATACGACTAAAAATGGAGAGAGATTGTACATATAACCCAGTTTTGTCGATGAAACGGCACTAGTTATACGCTTCCATTAAAATTAAAATAGCTACCTAAAAGAAGAGAGAGATACTAGTGGCTAGACTTCTATTCATACACGTGTCAAAGAAATTGATTAATTTCCAGCTGGCAGGTCCTGTTTAGATACTTCAACAAGGAACTCAAATTATTTACCGTACACAACTCGCATACTACCGTTTCTTTCTTTCGCGGAATTTTGACCCGGAATATCTCGGGAAATTCGAGGGACGCCGTTATTTGTTTGTTACCGGTAAACTCAAGTAACTAACCGACTAAGCAAGTGGCTGCCGGTATTTTGTGGGACATCAGTAGTACAAGCGCGCAGGTAAGCGGGTGTGCTTACTACTTAGGACCGTGTTTACCGGATTTTGCCGGTTAATTTATGATTTCAGTTGGCTCTAAGACGCCTTCAGAGGGTAGGTTCCAAAACAGTTTCGCCGTTTTCCTTGTACGACAAGCACGCCACACGCGAATTTGCGGCACTCCCCATGATAATAACATCATTTTAATGAGAGATGTGTTATAAGTACACATATAGATAGCTTGATGTGGTCAAAAATTAAATTCTAAAAGAAATTTGTTTTTTATTGCATGATCATTGAGAATTTACTGATGCTTTGACACGCGGGTTAATGAAATTTTGGTGAAACAATGGAACGTAGGTTTGTAACCAATCAACTATTAGTCATTACAATCACTTACAATTGTATAATCAATTTAACAGAAGTGATTTGAATTTTTGAAAAACTTATTAAGACAAAATAAACCTCATAATTTAAAAAACATATATCAAAGGAAAACAATAGTAGCTTTATTATAAAAGGAGTACCTATTTTCTACCAACTAAATTAACTTTGATTTGTTTTTTCCTTCTCATACTTCCTTTTTGAGTACATGGACCACTTAGCTTTTGATAAGGAGGCATTTTAATATGGGATTGCTCACTAGATGTGTTATTATTTGAATTTTGATTGTTTATTTAAAATTTAAATAAATGAGGTGATGAAAGTGCTAGAAAAGATAAAACGTCAAATATGATCCCTTGCACGCCTTTTGTGTCTCTAACCATGTAAAATGGATTCCATTCTATCTTTAAAAAGTGGAGACTAAGAATTGAATTTTTCTTGTAATATCCTTAGTTAATCATTTCCAGTTGAAATTCAAAGGGTCCTTGGTTCCGGATGGATTGCCTTAACATGATCATAAATGCACGAGACTTGTATACTTCAACATGTTATAAATGTCAAGAAAAGGAAAACAAAAAGCGATATCATCCCAAAGAATATTCCCAATTACACCCTTCACTATCTTGCATATTTACTCCCAAGTCCCTCCTCCGAAGCAAACCCAGCTTGACATGTGCCTCTATATATACCGCTTTCGCCATTCTTTTCAACTCACGCCCAACACACCATCTCCTCCTCTCTAACGGATCTCTCTCTCTCTCTCATAGTCATATATACACTATATAAGCACTCTCTCTGCGTCTCACCTTCCCTCTATATCCATATTTTCCTGTGTTTTTTCTTTCACAAACACCACCATGCCTGAAGCTCCAAAAGGCCGCACAGACTATAACCTTGCAGAGAAGAACAAGAAAACTCTGCTGTTCATAGAAGATGTCACTGGCAACGCCGATGAAGTCCAGAAGAGGGTCCTTGCTGAAATCCTTTCCCGCAATGCAAACGTTGAGTACTTGCAGCGCCATGGCCTCAATCGCCGCACAGACCGTGACACCTTCAAGAAGCTCCTTCCTGTCATAACCTACGAAGATATCCAACCAGACATCAACCGCATCGCCAATGGCGACACTCGTCCAATCCTATGTTCCAAGCCCATTTCTGAGTTCTTGACTAGGTGAGTCAGCAAACATGTTTCAAGTTTTTCTTGTCTAAAAAGGTTAAATTTTTAGGTGGTCTTTTGTGTGTTGGTTGGTTTAGCTCATGTGGGTGGTTTTTGTTTTTGGATTTTGCAGCTCTGGGACATCAGGGGGAGAGAGGAAACTGATGCCTACGATTGAAGAAGAACTTGCGAGGAGGTCCTTGCTATATAGCCTGTTGATGCCTGTAATGAGCCAGTTTGTGCCTGGCTTAGAAAAAGGCAAAGGAATGTACTTCTTGTTCATAAAATCTGAGGCCAAAACACCTGGAGGGCTATTGGAACGCCCTGTTCTCACTAGCTACTACAAAAGCTCTTATTTTAGAGACAGACCCTACGATCCTTACACAAATTATACCAGTCCCAATGAAACGGTGCTCTGCCTTGATTCTTACCAAAGCATGTATTCCCAATTGCTTTGTGGCCTTTGTCAAAACAAAGAGGTTCTCCGCGTAGGTGCTGTCTTTGCCTCTGGCTTCATTAGAGCAATTAGGTTCCTTGAGAAACACTGGGCCCTTCTTTGCCAAGATATTAGAACAGGAACCATTAACCCCCAAATCACTGACGTTTCAGTGAGGGAAGTTGTCATGAAAATCCTCAAACCTGACCCAAAGCTTGCGGATTTTATCCAAACCGAGTGTAGCAAAAGTTCTTGGCAGGGGATCATCACAAGGCTGTGGCCCAACACCAAGTATGTGGATGTTATTGTGACGGGCACAATGTCACAGTACATTCCCACATTGGACTACTACAGCAATGGCCTCCCACTTGTCTGCACTATGTATGCTTCCAGTGAATGTTACTTTGGAGTCAATCTTAACCCTCTCTGCAAGCCCAGTGAAGTTTCCTACACCCTCATTCCCACCATGTGCTACTTTGAATTTTTACCTGTTAACAGAAGCAATGGCGTCACCAAATCTCTCCCTGGGGCACCTCTCAATGAAAAGGAACAGCAAGAATTGGTTGAGCTTGTGGATGTTAAGCTCGGCCAAGAATATGAGCTCGTCGTCACAACTTATGCTGGTATCAGATTCTTCTTTCTTACATACAATCTATGAAAGGCCATCAAAATTTGAAACTTGGGGTTGCTGATAAGTGTTTGTTTTTCAAAAATTTCAGGGCTTTATAGGTACAGAGTGGGAGACGTGCTGCGAGTGGCTGGATTCAAGAACAAGGCTCCCCAATTCAACTTCATATGCAGGAAAAATGTGGTCTTGAGCATTGATGCAGATAAAACAGATGAGGTTGAGCTTCAGAACGCAATGAAAAATGCTGTGACCCATTTGGTGCCATTTGATGCTTCTGTGTCTGAATACACTAGCTTTGCGGATACTTCAACAATCCCAGGGCACTATGTGTTATACTGGGAGCTCAGCCTCAATGGGTCAACCCCAATTCCTCCATCAGTGTTTGAAGATTGCTGCTTGACCATAGAAGAATCCCTCAACAGCGTTTATCGCCAAGGGCGTGTCTCAGACAAATCAATTGGGCCTCTTGAGATTAAGACAGTGGAACAGGGCACCTTCGACAAGCTCATGGACTATGCTATCAGTTTAGGGGCTTCAATAAACCAGTACAAGACACCAAGGTGTGTGAAATTTGCACCTGTGGTGGAGCTCTTGAACTCAAGGGTGGTGTCAAGCTTCTTCAGTCCAAAATGCCCAAAATGGGTTCCAGGCCATAAGCAATGGAACAATCAGAATTGAAGAATCTATCGGTAGCTTTCATGGTGATTCACATGAACTATTTTTGTGATCACCTAGAGAAAAGTTAATTACTCTTTTTAGGTTAATTCTATGTTGAAAAACTCCCTCTAGTGTCTAGTCCCTTCCCAATTCTTAGCTGTTGTTTAACTTGCATAGAAACTTGCAACTTACCCAATGTAAAAAGCAATTCCTGTTCAACCAAAGCTTCTTCTTTTTCCCTTTTTTTTTTGGCCCCTCCCTCTTTATCCATTAGATTGAGTTTACTTTCTTTGTGGCAATGATCATCATCACGTTCTGATGAAATTGGATTCTTAATTTTAGCCAGGAATCATGCCCACCGAAGTGTCATGGACTTATTTCCTATGACGGCAACGAGAAAACTGAAAAGCCATCATTTCTGAACTCGTTTCTTTTTCGATTGTTTTCGGGAAAAAAGCATACCGACCCTTTGTCCCAGACCACTATTGAAGTCCAACTAAACAAGGTCACAGTAAAACAGTAATAAAAATTAACCTTTTTTTCCCCTTTCTGGGAGCAAATTGCAGCTTGATAAAGACCTGTCTGGTAAAATTTAATTTTGGGGAATGGAATCATTATAAACTCATAAAATCTCTCTCTGCGTCGCTTTAGCAAATAGTGGTCTTTGTCAGATTTTGTCACTAAATCAAGGAACGAAGCACCATGTGTGGTTACATTTAATGAACTGGGGACTCCTGTTCTTTCTCTGGCAATTCCAAAAGCAAACAAAAGGAATTGTGAGCTTGTGACGAAATTGAAAGTCGTCACTTGCCCGCAGCATATTGATAAATTAACCATTTTTCCAGTGTCCACATCAAAGATCCAATCTCAGTTCCGGCCAGAAAACTGGCCGGAAAATTGCTGAAACAGCCAAAGAAGAAGAAATGGCTCAAAGACAAGAAATTTATGGATTGGCGTGGGTAGGGGACTAGAATTAGATAAGAGAGAATCAGAATCAAGGGAAAAACGGTGTTGTTCCCTGTTTCACTGTTTGCTATTTTTAAGATTTTTTTTTCTTAAAAAAAAAGTGTTGGTTTTTTTTTTTCAGAAAAGGGAAAAGAAAACATCGTCTCCAAGGGTGGTGTCAGAGTATGTAGTGGTATGCAGTCCCCCCAGACGAAACCCAGAAGAAAGAAAGAGACAATTTTGGGAGACAAATTAGTCTGGGGGCTCAGAATTCATTCAGATTGATAATAAAGCTTCAAAAGCTGGGTAGTAAAGTGGTAACGAGGATAAGGTTCGTCTAGCTTTTTGATTTGTGTTGCTGCAAACAGTGTCTTCTTCATGATTTTCTATTTCCTTACTGTTTTGTCTCTGCATTCCATGGGAATTTAATCATAAACATGCACATGCACATGTACTACTTACTACAAGGGCAATCAGACTGCCACTTAAAATCACTTCCAAACAGACAAAACAAAACTAAGTCTTGGTCGAAATTAATAAGGAATGCCAAAACTGAAATTTTTTATGGAATTAACGATCATTCCAATTAGGATCACAATTTATATGATATCTCTAAATGAGCTATATTTTTTGTGTTAAGAAAATTTGGGCAAGAAATTCTCTGGCTGCCTTGAATATTTAAAGATCTAACTACAATTTCTGTTATTATATAAGAGAATTTAATCATAAACACCTTACTCGCTATCTAAATATAAGTTCTAAATACATATTCCAATCAAAAAAAGAAGAAGATACATACTCCAATCTTATATTATCAATGATTTATAAATAATAATAATTCTTTTTTGATATGTTCGTAAATAATAATTCTTTGAGCTTATTTTTCTGTTCACTACCGGAACTTCTTTTTTTTTGGTAATAATTGGAGCTTTAATTTTCCATATATTGTTAGAGATAACTCATTTTTCATTCGTCTCACCTGTTAAATAAATTGTTCTTGCAATATATACACATAGTTGAGATAAAAAAGAATAACATATACATATACTTCTACATATTGTAGGACCTTTATGGCTTGCATATTAAATATTTCTTAATTTAACAGTTAGTATTTTATTGTATAAGCTGTTAGCTTAGTTTCTATTGGATACATCGGTAAGATGATGATTTGCCTAAATAGTATATCAGCCCTCTTTGTTGATTTCAAAAGAATGTGTAACTCTATTTATTGGTTAGAAACTTACATATGAGAACATAACATAACATGTATCATGTGTAAAGGAATATTCCCATCGTTGATATTGGATGTGTCTAGGTTCCAAAAGTTTTGTTTGTATTCAAAATGTGTTAAATAAGATCAATTTTTTTATGGGAGAGAATTAAGCATATGCTACTACATTTCATAGTAAAAGATAAGGATTTATTTCATGACTATCTAAGTTTAAATCTCTTTATAAATATAAAACAAGTAATCCATAAATATTTTTATAAACACGTGAAAAAATAAAAACAGTTAAGTTTTTTTTTTTTTTGTATTTATCAATTTAAATAATTTAAAAACGGAATTTTTTTCAATTCAATTTTAATTTATTTAACATGCATATAAAAAATAAACATGTAAAAAATTATAGTATATCATTAATTTTAATATGTCCTATTACTAATTATTAATAATACCAAAACATTTAAAAATTTTTATAATATTTAACAATGTAAAAAATAATGATTTAAAATATCAACACTTAAAGAAATATAAAATCATTCATTTAATCTTTGAATTATATTTATTTATTATTTAATTTTTTTATATTAATATTTATTAATTGATTAATTTGAAAAAAAATAAAAACATTTAAATTATAAATAAATAAAAAAATTGTCATTATAAATTAAACATGTATTAAGAAAAAAAATTCACATTTTTAAATGTCAAATTCACGTTAAAAGAAAAATAATACATTTTAACAAATTTCATCCCGCTTCTTCTACAGTATAATATGTACAATAGCCTTGCGTCGCGATGAGTGACTAGCAGGCGAAAGGGGACAAGTCCACGTAAGTATCCGATTACTTTGTTTGTAGGGTCCACTCACCATGCAGACACGCTTCCCCTGGAGCGTAGAATCCGGAAATAAAGGAGTGGGCTTTGGAGGGGGACCATCCGCCACGTGGCATATGAGCAGCGTTGACCTGACGTAAAGAATAAGGTCTCTATCCATCTCTTTCTCCTTATTAAGATAAAATACAAAAGGAGAAGTGGGACCCTCCAGAAACTAACCAATCAGAGCACAGAAACCCACGTGGTAATGTCACTTTGAGGTTCCCTTTTCCTTTTCCTTTAGTTGGTCTCATACTGGAGCTCGGGATCCGATCCGATTAATATGGGTTTTCGTATAAAAGAGGCAAAATCATATGTGGTCGATAGCACGGAACGCCAATATCCTTAGCCAAAGAATACATGCCCTTTCGCTTCAGTTAGACAAAATTTCTCGTCTTGAATGACGTGGTAGATAAAACATATATAAGATGCGGCGTTACACCTTATCCATATTAGATGAATTAAATGAGCTAAAAGTTGAAAGTTGCTTTCGAAAAAATAAAATAAAATAAAATAACAAGAAAGGACGGATAAAGTAACTCCACACTTTGACACGGGAAAAAAGTGATAGCGAAGCTGTTTGTCATTGAATTTGAATATTTGTCGCCAGAGTCTTAATACTTCTATAATCACAGATTAATATTTTTGTATATATATTTTCTTTTTTTATTAGGGAAGAAAAAACATGCACATTATTTGAACAGATTTTAATTAATTATTGGCTAAAAGGAATATTTTATGGGATCTATATAATTTTTTTTTATGTGATGGTCTATATAACTTTAAATATTGAAGATTCATATATAAAAAAAATTATACCTTCAAAAATTTTAAATAATTCAAGTCTTTGTTGGCTATTTATTATTATTTTACTGTAAAGTCAAAAAAACACTTTTCTGTTGTGTGTAAATAAATTTCTCATTAATTATGAGTTACTTGCGTTAGATAAAAAGGCATATTGAAACCTTGAAACTATGAGAAGTAAAATAGGAAGTGACTTAAGAGTGCATACTTAGTAGACTTTATTATGAAGAAAAATTTAGGCTTCGGTGACACGGAAATCACTTTGATTAATTATTTTGCTTATTAAAACATAGATGACTCTAAATAAATAATACTACCTTGTAATTAATTAATTAATTAACTTTAGAGTAAGTGTCTTGCAACTGCATCTAACTTACTCTTGTTTGAAGTTGGGTATCTATAAATTTGATTGTGCATTGAAAATTCATGAAAGCATTTCATTGATAGTGAATTATGATGACGAAGCGCATAATAAGATGAGTGATGAATGATAGAACAAGCATGTGCTTCGAGTTGTTGATTCAAAGAATGGGCACTCGAAAAGTGTTATTAGTTGTTTTAGTTTGTGAAAAGAGTCAAATGGTCTCTTGTAATTAATAATGAGCTTGAAGGAATCTAAAATCAAATCATGCTTTTATGAGGAAGGGAACAATTTAGAGTAGGAAGAGGATTATCCCCTTTTTTATTACGCATGCTTAAATGAAAAGAAAGGAAGATGGCTAATCACACTTGACTTCCATCGGAAATATTTCCTTTGAGAGTCATGAGAGGAAGTTAAAGAAAATAAAATAATAATAATAATTGCTCTCTTTTGCTTTGCGTCAATGATATATGTCCTTTAATAGATAACAAAAGATTAATCTCTTTGAACATAAAAATCATTGAAGTGAAACTTAATTTTTTGATATATGCAACTAATAATTAAATAGTTATCAAGGACATAGTCTTTTTATTCCTAAATAAATGAATGATATCATGCTTAGATGTTATAACTTCATTAGCTCATGTTAAATACAATATCTCTTTTGTTTTAAACGTTATCTTTCTGATCCCTTCACTCGAAGTTTCTAACTGTTGTAATATTCTATCTTTGACGAGATAAACAGTGAATTAAATAATTTGATTCATGGATTGCATGGTGGCACAGAATGATAGACCTGCGTCTTTTCTATCGTTTTCTTTCTTTCTTCTTTCTGGGTAAAGAAGCAACAGCCAGTCTTTCAACTTAAGCACTTTCGTGTTAGCCAAAAGAAAAGAAAAAAGTCATGCAGATTTGAAGAAGGGATAGAAAATGAACAGTTAGGTTACTTTTCGTTGCTGACCATCTGGGCAACAATGATAAGGATGGGAAGCAATTATAAGTACAATTTGCTCGATGATTTAAGCTAAGCCGAATATGATATGATGTAACCAAACAATGACTCATATAGATCATGAAAGTGATAACAATAATTAACCACAACATGATGGATGCATGGAACTCAAACCTGATAATAATAATAATAATCCTCATGTACGTGTGGATACGATAAATCAACCATATACTCTTAATCACACATTTCTTGGTCTAACTTATATCTTTCGCCATTATGTTCTTAATTCAGGAGAGAGAAAAGGGACATATAAATCAGAAATATATTACAACTGTACTTCATGATAGGAATATCATAAAATAAGTTTAATCACCGTAATATACTATTTTATCATTTAAAATTGGCGACTATGATCAATAGAAATTGTGAAGTGGAGTTTGATTAAGTTTTGTAGATTTGATACTTAAATTCAATTCAATTCTTATGTTTTTTTAATCTTTAAAAAAAAAAAAAAAAAAAAAAAACAACAACAACAGAATTTGGGTCTAATAAATGGAGTTAATGTCCCTACAAAATGGTGAACCACATTTAGGATTTCCATTGAGAGAAATACCCCAAAGTTTTAGTTTAGATATAAATAATGAATTACAACATAATACATAAATGAAGTGATTTAATGGTGTAGAATATGAGTAATTAGCTAAGGATAAGAGGGGAGGGAGACCATAGCGCAAAACAGGAGGGAATAAGGCATTGGTATTGGCATTGGCATTGGCCCAAAATTCACGTGAATTGCTTAGGTTGGTTTAGAGCAACGAGACCGACGGCCCCGACTTTGGGTGGTTGGATGGGTGCGTTCCGGAGCCACATTTTCAGGTGTCGCCCTCACACTCACACGTCCACCCATGATGCGACACGACCCTCGACACCTACACGTGTGATTCTTATATTTTTTACTTTTCTCTGAAACCCCACCCACACGTGAGGATATTTGCATTGCTTCCTTTGTCGGCCCCTCTCAACAGGCTTCTCCGGCCCATTCTTGGGCCCATAATTCAATTCAACCAATGCTTTCTAACTCCGACTTTTTATATATTTATTATTATTCATCATGTCGCCTATTTTTATCTGTCTCTTTTATGTTTCTTTGTTTGAGCTGGATTGGATTATCTATCTACGAGCATGAAGCAATTATTGAAGAAAAGAGTGTATGTATTTATTTGAGAATTGGCCTTAATCCTCAAGTACAACCAACCAGCCTCTCAAGATGGAATCAAGCAAATCCAACAATATAATAGCTGACAAGTGACAACACATGGAACGCTTGGCTCATAATTAAATGCATTTAGTGGTGACATGATAAGAAAAAAAATTGGCTAGATATGGATAGTTTGACCCAATCAAATTATGATTAGGTTTACAACATAACCGTATTTCATTTGTAACAATTTTGTTAATAAATAATTTATAAATATTTTCTTATAGTATTAAAATTTGTATTGATTCTAAAGAGTTTTTTAGGTCAATTTACATAAACTTTTTTAAAAAAAAAATTGGGTTAGGGTTAGGTTCTTTGTTTAATAAAGGATTCCTTTGACTCAGCATCAATTAGATTCTTGTGGTTGATTGGCTTTTGTTTCTATTAATCAAAATTTTCCTGGAAGGCATGTTCCATATGGTGCCATGTTTTATCACATCATCATATACTAAACCAGCTCCTTGGCTGTTCTCTGCCATATTTTATATCAGTAATTTTTCTAATTTTAAATGTCAGTGTGAACTGGTGCCATGTTTGATGAGTAGAATCCACCCCCACAGTGTGAATCATGAGTATAAAGATTTCAAAAGATCATTGGCAGCTGCAATAGTTTTTATTATCCTCTCTGAAAGAAATGGAGAGTCTCTGCCTAATGTTTTCCTAACATCTAGCACTGCTGATATCAACTGGACAGTGTTGTTCCCATTGCACTGATAGCTACATAAATCTGACATCAAATTAAATAAAGAAAGAAACCCTTTGTTTGGAACCAATAATTAACCAAAAGCATGCATATACATATATATAAGCTTATGTTTATTGGAGGATAACACATAACCACCACACTAGCCACCATTCATAAGCCTCGTATTACTCCCCATTGTCTCCAATGTTTCAGGACCACTTCGCAACTAAAACACCAATATTTCCAAAAGAAAAATGATTGGTTTAAAGACCTTACTAATAACTAAACAAGGTTAATTATTTAACATAAGAATTGCAGACCAACATTGACAGCTGCTCTAATTATTCCCACATTACCCAGTTGGTGACAATGATTCTGCATAAAAAGTAGAGACTGTTCTAGATAAATCCTTCTGCGTATAATTTTCTTTTCCTCCCAAGTGCTTATGCTTCTGTCAAGATAGACTATTCTAATTAATGAAAATGGCCGAAGTAATAAGCTGAAAGCGATGCAAGTTTTATTAATTCTTTTGGCTTTTGCCACCTTCAAGCCTAGGTTCCACCTAATCTAATCCCTCATTTGTAATTGTTACCAACCAAATGGCATCTCAGGTGGTAGCTTTTGGGACCAGCAGCTTCTAAATGTTTCTTAATTAAGCAAAAACCTTATATATATATATATATATATATATAAAATCTTTCTATTAGCATATTTTTTAGTGATTATAGTGCTTTCAATGTGCCATAACCCACTGATGAATGATGATTGAAGAAAATTAAAATTGGAGAATAAATTTCTTGTTTGTTCTTGTATAGACTTCAACTACCCTAATCCTAGATTGGATTCTTAATACTAAATTGGATTTGAAATCTTGTTTCTTAAATCCTGTTTAGGTAGAATTTTCTTCATCAGTTTACTTCTTCTCATAATTGTTTGTTGAGATGTTCACATCGATCTTCATAATGTAATCAAATTCAACGCCACCAATTCCTCTCCTTCACGCTAATTGTTACGTCTTCAAAAGGACAAGACTAAAAAATCAATGTCAAATTGGTAGATAGCTTGATGCTTTGGACAATTAGAGCAAACTAAAACTAGAAAATTAATGTAACGTTTTTCCAAATGAGAATAAAAGAGAAGACTTTGACCAAGTACCTACCATGCAAGAAAAAAATTTATCACGTAGCCTTATATTATTGAATTTCACCAACGACTATATATGATCATGCAATTGTTTTTAATTGATTAGTTCTTAGAACATAACTTTAAATGAAGAAATTAAAGAATGGAACACTCTTGCTTTCTCTTTCATAAGCATTCGATAATAGTCTCTCTCTCACCCATTCTCCCTCAAATAAAGTTTACAGCTTGTTTGCTTTATCTTCATTTTCGATGAAAATAAAATAAGGTCGAAAACATGCATAGTTGAATAAATAGAAAATATTTTTATTAAAATGCTTCGAAAATTGGAAATAGGAAAAGAATTATTTTCAATGTTTTAGGAAATGAACAGTTATAATTTTATTGACTCTATTTTTTAAATTTCATTTTGACTTTATGTAGATATGCAAATGAACTTATGTAGAAGCTTTCCTATGTTAATGTAATTGTACTGGAAATTTTTATTCTTTTTGGACCATAATGCTTGTTAGAAATTTGGGCTTCGGCCTGCATGTTAGACCGAAAATGCATAGCAATTTCTTTTTTCACATCCATACGTTTTGACGGTTCAAGTATTCATTTTTGTTTTTACCTAAGCCGAAACTTGTAGAACATAAAAGGGGTGCAAAAAGAAATCTTCAGATGAACTCTGTCAGCCTAGTTGTGGTGATAGGCCCATTAGCCTATGCCATGTATCTGGACTTTTTGACCAGTCTGGAAATTGACAATAAGGGTCAACGCGTACTCTTTTTCTTTTTCTTTTTTAAATTTCATATTTTATTTATTTTAAAATTTTAATTTTTGGAGTATAAATTATATTTGAAAAATTAAAATTTTAAAACATATGATATGTGCATTCAAAAATTTTGGGGTGTGTGTTAAAATTCACCGTTGACCAATCCTACAAAGAGAAATTAAAAGGGTGGAGGAAGGAGCTAGCATCTTCTAAATCAAAGTGTTAAAAAATCATTAGTCTTTGTAGGTTTTTTTTTTTTAATTATTATTCAAAGGTAATCATAAAGATATTCAAAGTCTCAGGTTTCATGTTTCTTTGCTGCTTAAAATAAACTAGGATGAAGCAAATTTGGCCAAACACGAATCACATGTTTAAATGTTATTCAAAACTACATTAACAATCTGAAAATTCAAGTAATATCCAAAGAAGACTTTGTTTGTCTTTTCCTTTTATTTAAACACGAATCACTTTCTCTTTTCCAAGTCTACAGAAGAATGAATTGAATTCTTCCTTTACCTAATCTTTAGTATACCTAAATGACAAATGGACCAATTAAATTCTCCTTTTCCATACAAGTTACCGTATGCTTTAAAACTTCAAATTATTATATATAGCTCAGTAAAATTTACAACAGAATAGTAAGAGGGTAAAAGAACAGAAGAATGACAAAATCGAAAACTACAGCAGAAGATGACTACAGACTCACTTTGAATTGATGTTGATAAATCTGTTAGACTTGTCAAACACCATCAGCAAAAAACAGAAAACGAACTACAAGTTTCAATTTTCTCTACAAAAGTATCTCTTATTTCATTTTCCTTTACAATGTTTGAATTCTAAAAAACATAAAGAAATTTGATATATGTTACAACTAACAAAGTTTGTACCAAAATATCAAATAAAAAGAAGAAAGCCATGGAAAATTCCCATGTACTATACAGATTTTAATCTATTATTTAAATATTAGTTCACACTTCAATTTGAATACGCACCTCTTCCTAATTTTGAAGAAAGAAAGAAAATTTCTGCAATTGTACTCAGATTTTCATAGGGGCTGCTGCCTATGAGGTATTGGCAATTTCATAAGCTTTACTTTATCATTATCAACGTGCAGTTAATAAGGTAATGGTGATTTCATTTGTTGATCCCCATTCTCTTTCACTTGAGCTGGAAGTTGTGTCACAAGAAATATTATTTGGGAAGAAACCAGGCTCTTTAGGGTTGGCTAACTCAATCTCACTCCCCAGCATTAGAACCACAGATGGCATGCTTGGCCTGTCCTCTGGATAATGCTGCACGCACAAGAGACTAATATGGATACAACGTAATATTTCCAATACACTGTTGGCATCGACATGTTCTATGTTTGTGTCAATTAATTCAGCAGCCCTGCCCTCCTTCCACAACATCCATGCCTGAACCAGAAAGGGAGCACACTGTCAGTCATGTTTCGATACAACAACCTTGTAAAGTAAAATTTATCTAACATCCTTACATGACCAATAAGGGTGTGGCCTGCATGATAAAACTCTCTGCTTTTCTTCCCACTTATAATCTCCAGTAACAAAATACCAAAACTAAAGACATCAGATTTCACTGAAAATAATCCATGAATAACATATTCTGGTGCCATGTAACCACTGCAAGATACCATTACAAATATCATTATGAAGGTATAGGATAAATTATAAAGGAGGTCAGTGGTGGCAAGATACTCACTGACTTCCAACTATTCTTTTCGTGTTTCCTTCTGTTCAGTCTTCTCCACAACTTCTAGCTATCCTAAAATCTGATACTTTGGGGTTCAGCTTATCAGGAAGTAAAACATTACTTGCTTTTAAATCTCTATGAATAATTCTTAGTCTAGAATCTTGATGTAAATACATAACTCCACGAGCAATTCCGTAAATAATTTGAAAGCGCTTGGACCAGTCTAGCAATTTACTCTTAGTGTGATCTGTTAAATTAAAAGCAGATCTATTACCCAAATTGAATTCTGAGTTTTGAAATAGAACTTTCTTAGAGTTATTATGTGTTAGAAAACCAGTAAGTTATTCCATTACAATCAAAGTTTCTTGACAGCTTACCAACAAGGAAGGAGTCTAAGCTATTGTTGGGCATGTATTCATAAACCAGTATCTTTTCTTGTCCTTCTATGCAACATCCAATAAGCTTTACAAGATTGCGGTGCTGAAGCTTTGCAATTAATTTAACTTCATTTTTGAACTCAGTCATTCCCTGCCCTGAGAGATCTGAAAGTCTTTTCACAGCAATTTCTTGACCATTTACTAATATTCCCTACAAAGTAATGTCTGTAAATACACGTGATTTGTATATCATTAGTTTTGCCCAAATACTATTGAATTACCTTGTATACAGGTCCAAAACCACCTTCTCCGATCTTGTTTTTCATTGAAAAGTTATCAGTAGCCATAGCAATTATTGAAAGATCAAGCAGTGGTAGATCCAAATCATCCACATGTTCTCCAGTGCTAGATTTTGGCTCCTCTGATAAAATGGGGGAAAGATAAAAGAGAAAAAATATTTGAATAACTGTTACTGCCAGGGGAGTTTCTTGACAATCAACACAATTCTTTTAATCACTCATCAAGTAAAAATTGGATTAAATAAAATTTACCTGTCATTTTTCTTCTTCTTCTTCTTCTTCTTCTTCGAGCTTTGTGGATAAAGTAGCAACCAAGTAAAAGCATCCCCAAAGTTGCAACAATGGTGGTGGCAACTATTACCCCCAACTTCTTCTTTTTCCCATTTTCATCCCCTTCATGGTTAAAATTGATCAAATAGAAAAAAGCTACATGTAAATCACAGTTTGTAATTACAGAACTAAACTAGACGTTTCAAAGATGAAAATAGAGTCATTATGAGAAAAGTAACAGAAGGATTAATTGGGAATTTGTATCCTTACCTAATTCAGAAGCAGGCATTCGAATATATAGATCCTGGCCATTAACCGCAAAATGTCTAATATCAATTAAATCCCCAAACCACATGACACAGCCGCTTCCTTTTCCTCTAATATCTGAATTTGTATAAGCCATACACAAACAATTATCCAAGCACCTGGCTCTGCATTCCTCCAGACCAATTGTCACATCAACCCAAGTATGTGTAGTATCTGGAACTTTGACACCAACCAATTTCACAAATCCATCAGTGTGCTTGTCTTCACAGCTTAAAGCTTTATTCCGTACACATCCTTGAGACCAATCCATGGAGTTCCATTTCTGAGGTGATTTGGGAGTAAATCCTTTTAAACATTGACACATAGGTATCTCAGTTGTGATGCAATTTCCATAGGCACCACAGATGCCATAAGAATCACAGGCATCTTGTGGCAATGAAGAATAAAGCCGCCAGTTTCTATCACTGCTATCCCATGAATAGCGACCACGACTATAATCTGTCCCGTTAAGGACTAATGTTGAGATTACAGAATCATCCTTGAGGCTCCATGAGAAGTACACCTCATCCTTTTTGGAGATGAATATGTAATCAAATATGGAATTGGGGTTTAATTCTGGTGTGCCACTAAAACGCAGGCCATTCCATGGTCCACATCTGAAGTACTTATCTGTTCCCTTCTTCATATACAACTCAGGGTAGTTATTCATTGCTAAACCCCAAGAAAAGTCTCCTGGAGATGGATCTTGAGGACTTCTCCATGCTGTTAGATTCCTATTCAGTCCCGTTCGTCTATCATATCCAAGCTTCATCCCTGGCAGCAATCTATCAGATGGATAGTCAAAGCTTTGCCACAAATAGGCTTCTGGGTTTGTTTCTTTCTCATCCCTAACCACAAGATTGCCTGAATCTAAGAGTTGGGCGACTGGATTTTGTGCTTGTTTCTGTGAACTAGTATACCACACAACAGTATCATTTTGGGTGAGCACAAGATTGCCAGTACTGTTTACAGCTAAAAGACCAAAGGAATTGTTGATTGGGTTGAGGCGGTTTGCTACCCAAACTAATGTCTGAATTGGGATATTCTTGTACCAAATTCCAAGGTAACGTTTTTGGGAATTTCCAGCACTGAAGAAACCAAGTTCAAAGGTTCCACCTTTGGAAACCAAGGTCTGGCCATCCCTTAAGGATTGTAACTGAGCAATAGAATCAACTGATATGGAAACTCTGACCAAAAAGATAAGTATATAAACAAGGATACTTACAAAAGAAAGAATACGCATAAAATTTTCCCTTTTGTTGATAGTTTGCCTACAAGAGTGGACAGAGCTAAATGCTTTCCCATACAGAAAAATTACCCAAATGGCAAGATAGGTATATAATGGCTATTCCGCTCCTGTTTTCTCAAAATAGTCAATCAATTAACCAACCAGAATGGATAAATCTAAATGGCGATTTCAAAGGGATAAGCTTGCAGAAAATTGGCACTATTTGACCTGTGGAATCTTATGTGTGAATGCAAGTGAAGTCACTGACTCTATGGTTCCTTAATAATCGAATCTCGACACTACTCTAGTCCTCCACAGTGGTATCACTAAGCTTTTATCAACAGATGATCATTCATACAAAGCTTGGCAGCTGAAGTACAGAACGGAGCAGCCATTTCTGAGTCCTCTGTCCTGTAATCCTAAATCAAGAAAAATCACAAGGTTAAACTTTCTATAATTTCTGGGCAAAGCTTGGAATATGGTGTCGATGCTATTGGTAGAAAAATTGTCTCAAATCATCGTATGGCCAATGCAAGCAAAGCAACGTCCCTGAGAGAAAGCGTGCCTCGGCTTCTCATTGAAAGTCTAACATAATAAGTTAATAACTAGTTGCTTCTCCCATTTGGGTCTTGATGTTTTTTTGACTTAGGTTGGTTCATTAAACTAACCAGACAAAACAAGCTTTCTTTTTCCTGGCCGTAAAAATACAAGAGAAAAGAAAACAATCTTTTTAAAAGATTCATGCAGATTTAATCACATGTTTCCACCGTTGACATGAAGGTGGAAACTTCGTATTTTTTCATTTTTTAATGTTTTTCTTCTCTTTGATTTTTTAATTTTTTGGTGGTCTACAAAAGATTGAATTTTCCACCTCTATTTCCTCATATCTTCTGTATTTTCTTGGCGATTTCAACCCTATGTTTACTACTATGCGTAAAGACACAAGTTGATCAACGGTAACAAGGGGAAAAGGATAAGAAATTAGTGATACAAACAAGAACAGAAGTACATAACTTCAGTATTACGTTGTAAGGAAAACTTAACATGATGACTTATCAAAACATACGCCCTATGAAGCTGCTTAGTTCTTATTGTGGAAGTAGCATCATAGCTTATAAGAAGCTTGCAGTTGGAGGGTTCCATACTCCATCGGAAAGAGACCAAGAGAATTTATATGGATAAAATACTACCATGGATGAACTTTGAGGTTATGTCTTACAAGGCCTTTGTGAATATAGAACAGGGGGGAACAAGCTGAGTGCTTGCCCATCCACAAAGTGTACACAGTCAGTCAGTTACCTAACCATTTTAACAATGCACAAGTTGATAACATGCATCTAGCTTGACCGCTCAATGATAATCATCGAGGTTCAAATTGACTAATGCTCATTTCATTGGTTGAACCAGACAGCAGCTGACTTGAGGAGGAACTTGTTTCAGCCGAAACCTTGTCTGAGAAAAATCCAGGCTGTTTAGGATCAGCCAATGCCAATTCAATGTCACTTGTTAACATAAGAACCACGGATGACATGGTTGGCCTATCCTCGGGATAATGTTGCACACACAAGAGGCTAACATGGATACACCGCAACACTTCTGAGACAATGCAAGAGTCCCTTATGTTTGTGTCAATCAGTTCTAAAGCCTTGTCCTCTTTCCACAGTTTCCATGCCTAAAATATAAGAAGAACAGAGAAGCATAAATTGGAAGAACATAATTTGGGGGGAGGGGGGGAAGATACTTCTCGTTTACTTACATGACTGGTAAGGCTTTGGCTGTGATCTGGAAGATGAAACCCTTTATTTTTCTTTCCACATATTATCTCCAACAACAAAATACCAAAACTAAAGACATCAGATTTTATAGAATATAATCCATCAACAGCATATTCTGGTGCCATGTAACCACTGTGAATCAAAGAATATCATTTAGCATAAAAATCACTAATAAAGTTATAAAATAAATTATGAAGGTTAATATCTAATAAGATACTCACTATGTTCCAACTACTCTATTTGTATTTCCTTCTATCTGATCCCCTCCAAAAGTTTTAGCTAGACCAAAATCTGATATTTTTGGATTCAACTTTTCATCAAGTAGAATATTACTTGCTTTAAGATCTCTATGAATAATTCTTAACCTTGAATCTTGATGGAGATAAAGAAGGCCCCTAGCAATTCCACAAATAATATAGAAGCGTTTTGGCCAATTAAGCAGTTTCCCTTTAGTATTATCTGTTAAATGAAAAGAAAAAACAAACCGTTCATTTTGAGCTCTTTAATATAGTAAGTTAAAGTGCCATAAGCTAAATGATATGGGAATAATCTATGACCATTAGTCTATTTGGACATAAACACTTCTTTGTTTTCATACCAAAAATAAAGTGGTCAAGGCTATTGTTAGGCATGTATTCATAAACTAGCATTTTTTCATGTCCTTGAATGCAACAACCAAGAAGCTTCACAAGGTTACGATGTTGAAGTTTCACAGTCAGCTTCACTTCATTCTTAAATTCAGTAGTTCCTTGTGTTGACTTGCTTGAGAGCTTCTTTACAGCAATGTCTTTTCCATTTTCTAATCTTCCCTAGATATTCACATAATAACCTATTATAAGATGCTCTATATAACAATAATGTATCTTTATTTGACTTTATCCTAACAATGAAAAATTAAATTACCTTGTATACAGGTCCAAAACCACCTTCCCCTAACTTGTTCATCATTGAAAAGTTATCAGTAGCCTTAGTTATTGTGGATAATTCAAGCAATGGGAGATCTGGACCATCCTCATTGTCTCCATTGTTTTCATCAGCTTCTACATTTTGTTTCTCTGACCAAATGGAGAGAAGGACTTCAACCATGTTAAAAAGCATCGGGAGAATTGGAACTAATGAACATGATCAAGCATGCACGTTGTACGAGCAAAACATGTATAAAAGTCAGCCAATTTCATCATCATATTTCAATTGTTTAAGTTGTAATAAACAATGAAGAATATAGTTTCACCTTTTAATTTTCTGCGGACTTTGTAGATACAATAGGAGCCAGCTAGAATGATTCCCAAAATAGCAGTAATGGTGGTGGTAGCAACTATCAAGGTCAACCTCCTCTTACTCACATGTTCCACCTCTTCATGGTTGAATTTCGTCAGATCAAATAAAATGGGTTTGGACTCTACAAGGGAAATTAAGAATCACAAAAAGAAGTAATAGGCAAAGTTAAAATTGTACCTAATTCTGAAACATGTACTCGAACATACAGATTTTGTCCACTATCTGAAAATTGTCTTATGTCAATTAGTCCACCAAACCATAAGACACAACCACTACCTGTTCCTTTTATATCTGTATTAGTATAGGCCATGCATGAACAATTATTGAAGCATTTTTCTCTGCATTGCTCTAAACCAATTGTCTTATCTACCCAAGTATGTGCAGTATCTGGGACTTTTAAGCTACCCAGTTTGATGAATCCATGGTTATGTTTATCCTGACAACTTAAGGGCTTATTGTGGACACATCCTTGTGACCAATCCACTGAGTTCCATTGTTGTGGAAATTTTGGCCTAAACCCTTTCAAACACTGACACACTGGTGATTCAGTCATGATACAATTCCCATTGGCTCCACATAGACCGTAAGTGTCGCAATTGTCTCTAGGAACTTGCTGGTAAATCTTCCAATCTTTTGTATCTTCAGACCATACGTAACGATAACGAATAGAAGTGGTCTGGTTCATTACTAATCTTGTTAAAATAGAATTATTCTTGAGGCTGTAGGTGTAGTAGATCTCATTCTCATTCTCAACAAAGCTGTAGCTATAAAATTGGTTGGGCTTCATATCTGGTGAACCACTTGAACGGAGGCCATTAAATGGTCCAAATCGGTAGAATTTTTTGTTTCCCTTCATCAAATAGGAATCAGGATAGTTGTTGAGCACCTTAACCAGAGAAAAGTCTCCAGGAGCTGGATCATCCCAACTCCTCCATGCTGTTAGTATCCTATTTAGACCAATTCGCAGATCCCATCCAAATTTCATCTCTGGCAACAATGTATCACTTGGATAGTCAAAGCTCTGCCACAAATACGATTCTGTTTCTGGGCTTGCTTCTTTGTTCCCTTCTTTTACCACAAGATTCCCAGAATCTAGGAGCTGGGCTACTGGATTCTGTGATTTTAGCGGAGAAGCGGTGTACCAAACAACAGTGTCATTTTGGGTGAGTAAAAGATTGCCAAAGCTGTTCAGTGCTAAGATGCCAAAGGAACCGTTGATTGGGTTAAGGCGGTTTGCAACCCAAACAACGGTATGAACTGGGACGTTCTTGTACCAAATCCCAAGGTAACGCTTATTGGAATTCCCAGGAGAGAAGAAACCCAGTTCAAAGGTTCCACCTTTGGAAACCAAGGTCTCGCCATCCTTTAAGGACTGGGACAGAGCAATGGAATCATCTGCCATTGAAACTTTGGGAAAAGGGACAAGTAGATAGGCAATAACAGTGAGGAAAGAAACAATGTTCATGGTGTTCTAGCTTTCTGGCACTGAAGCGTTTAGCTGGAGATACAGAGTAGTTTGCATCAAGGAATTGCTGAGAAGGAACAAGTAACCGAGCAAAGATACTCAAGATTGTTTACAGAGAAGGTTTTAGGAATGGAGTCTGTTCCACCTATCAAATTAGTCAAAGTCGAGCAAATTTGACGCCACGCAGTTTAGCTTACGCGACGGGTGTCACGGAGCCAGCATCAAGTCGCTGCCTTTGGCCATCATCTATCACATCGCATTTACTTTGTATCCTAAGTAATTCATTTATTTTTCTTTCTAAATTTAAATATTATCAGTTGGCAGTTGCTCCCTTTTCCACACGGCCATAAATTGATGGACTTTGAAAAGTATAGAGGACCGCCATCGCCAGCTTTCAACATTGGACAAAAGTTCAGTCCACCATTTTCGTTTACTTCGCTAAATCACTGGCCAAGACCATAGGTGAAGATTCAGTGCATGTACCATATATAGAGTGAAAACTTATTTGTGAAGAAGACAAAGTTACATGAGAAGATTTTAACAAGCATTTTTCTCGCATAAACTTTAGTTTATAGAAGATTGACTTTATATACGTAAATATATAAAATTGCTTGATTAAAATTTAGAGAAACCTGAGACATAGTCTGTGTGACAGTTGAAAAAATCACTGGGAGTGAGCATGGGTTTCTAAGACAGAACAATTAGAACTCTTATCGAATATTTCTAACTATACAAAGAAAAGAACTTACTTACTTGCACTTAATTGATGGGATGAAAGAAGGGTGGCCTTGGCCCTGCTTGCCCCACTTAAATCTGTCTCTACTTACAATAGATTTATAGGTTATTGTCCCCTACTGGAAAGATGTTTCACTCAAATAGTGTGAGTATGTCTGGGAACAAAAATAAAAAAAGAAGAAAGAAAAAAGATTAAACCTTAAACATTACTGTTAGTGAATGCATTACAAATTAATGTATGTGTTAGGATTTAAATATATATACTTGTGGTGGCCCCTCAATCATATGCTTTATTCTTTCTCGTAATTTGATTCAGTCTACGTACAAGCATGCAGTCAAGTTCGTGGGAATCAAATCAAGGAACAAGACATTCACAGTTAGTTTGACAGCTGAACCTGTACAGAACGGTACAGCCATTGATATCCCCTGCCTTTTAATTCTAAATAAAGAAAAATCACAAGTTAACTAAACTATTTTTTTATAATTTCTGGGCAAAGTTTGGAAATTAATGCAATCAAACAAAAAAAATTGTTGAAAGATAAAAAAAAAAAAAAAAAAAAAAAAAAACAATGAATTTTGCACCTCTATTTCTTAATCTATTCTGTATTATTTTGACAATTATAAGTAATGACATAAATTAGTCGATGCAAACAGTAGAAAAAGACTAGAAATTAGCGATAGAAACAAGGTACTGTGGAATGGATAAAGAACTAGAACAAAACTGGCAATGAAGTACCATTAATGTGCTTGGATTGGAAATTGAAATTTCTTAACAAGTGAACAAGCCGAGTACTTGTCTGTCCAAAAAGTACACGCGTAGTCAATTACCATTTTAACCATACACAAAAATGATTGCATTCGTTCCTCTAACATGATAATCATCGCGGTTCAAATTCAGTAATGCTCATTTCATTGGTGGAACCAGACAGCAGCTGACTTGAGGAGGAACTTGTTTCATTCGAAACCTTGTCTGTGAAAAAACCAGGCCGTTTAGGATGAGGCAATTCATTCTCACTTGTTAACATATGAATCACGGATGACATGGTTGGCCTATCCTGGGGACGATGTTGCACACACAAAAGGCTAACATGGATGCAACGCAGCACTTCTGAGACAATGCAAGAGTCCTTCATGTTTGTGTCAATTAGTTCCAAGCCCTTGTCCTCTTCCCACAGTATCCATGCCTAAAACATAAGGAAAAAAAAAAAAAAAAAAAAGAGAAATATAAATTGGAAGAACATAAATTGGAAAACAAAAAAAATTCTCCTTTACTTACATGACTAGTAAGACTGTGGCTGTGGTCTGGATAATGAACCCCTTTATTTTTCTTTCCACTTATGATCTCCAAGAGTAAAATACCAAAATTAAAAACATTGGATTTTATAAAATATAATTCATCAATTGCATATTTTAGTGTTATGTAACTACTGTAGACCAAAAAAAAACTATTTAACAAAAAAATTTACTAATAAATTTATAAAATAAATTATTGAGGTTAATATTTAGTAAAATACTTACTAAGTCCCAACAATTATGGAAGTTCTTTGACCAATCAAGCAATTTCCTTTGAGTATAATATGTTTTTAGAAGTAAAGAAAATAAAAAAATCCTTTTTGAATTTTTCAATTTGATAAGTTAAATTGAATTGGAATAATCAATTAGTCCACTTTGATATAAACTTTTTGAAGTGATGAAAAAACCAACGTTCATGGTTTTCTAGCTTTCTGGCGCCGAAATGTTTGGCTACATGGACGAGATGGAGGTATTATCAAGGTGACTAGCAAAATATCTCAAGGGCAAGGAGAAGTCAGTTGTTAGTATTTAAAACTGGTTCCAGAAAGGTCAATTGCTAGTACAGAAACTGGTGAGGAATAGACCCAGAAATTTATTTTTCAATAAAAAAGCCTTTCAACATAGATATATGTTACGAACCAATCAACCCTTTCCATACGTTTTCTCTTATTCAGTGCTACATGTCGAGACAATTTTTCCTTCTCAACCAACCTATCCAATAGAAATTTATGAGAATTGGAGAGTGAAAAAGAAAAGTTAAAAATCAGAAGAAAGAACGCAGTAGTAGTTTGTATAAAAAAAATTTGCAGAGAAGGAACCACTAGGCAAGCAATGATGATACTCAAGAAAGAAACTATTGTTTGCACAGAATGTCTCGAGATTGGTCAGATTTGACGCCACCCAGTTATCTTACACCTCTGTAACTGAAATATATCAAAGTTTTCCTAGGAACCAGCAGCAAGTGGCTGGCGGCTTTGGCCATCTGTCACATCACACTCAAGTGTTTCCTTGGTAATTTAGTTTAATGTTTGCATGTGCTTAACTGAAAAAGCATCCAGCAGAGGATTGCCATCACCAGTTTCACAAATCACAATTACGATTACAATCCAGCCAAACTAAACATTAATGTTGATAGGCAGCTTAAAACCGTACATTACGTTGTAACAAAGAGCACAACTAACCTCGATATTACAGATTTCATTGTGAAGAAGACAAAAGTTATATGATGAAGGGACATAACTAAATAAAGGCGCCGACAAATCTCAATAGAGAGAATGAAAATAAAATGAGAGGGATAACTATTATGACACACTACTCAGTCCTCATCCAGCCAGCTAATTTCACATAATATAAAGTAAAATATTTAAATAAATATATCATACAAAATTAAAATAGTAAAATCAAACAATATATTTGTGGTGGCCAAATAGTAATGACATATTCCATATTCCAAATAGTAATGACATCTTCCATATTCCAAATAGTAATGTCTTATCAGTTTTGAATAAATATTTATAAGGGGAACAAGCTAAGTGCATGCCCGTCCACAAATTGCACAATCAATCAATTACCATATGACCATTTTAACAATGCACAAGTTGATTGCATGCTCAGTGATAATTATCGCGGTTCAAATTGACTAATGCTCATTTCGTTGGCAGATTGCAGCTGACTCGAGGAGGAACTTGTTTCAGCCAAAACCTTGTGTAAGAAAAAACCAGGCTGTTTAGGATCAGGCAATGGCAATTCAATCTCACTTGTTAACATAAGAACCACAGATGACATGGTTGGCCTATCCTGGGGATGATGTTGAACACACAAGAGGCTAACATGGATGCACCGTAACACTTCTGAGGTAATGCAAGAGTCCTTTATATTTGTGTCAATCAGTTCTAACGTCTTGTCCTCTTTCCACAGTATCCATGCCTAAACCATAAGGAAAAAGAGAAGTAAATTGGAAGAACATAAATGGGGAAAAAACAAAACAGAAAGACATCATTTACTTACATGACTGATAAGGCTATGGCTATGGTTTGGATAACAAAACCCCCTATTTTTTTTTCCACATATAATCTCCATCAGCATGACACCAAAACTAAAAACATCAGATTTTATAGAATAGAATCCATCAATAGCGTATTCTGGAGCCATATAACCACTGGAGATCAGAGAACACTATTTAGTATAAAAATAATTGATAAAGTTAAAAAATGAATTATGAAGGATACTCACTAAGTTCCAACTACTCTATTTGTATTTCCTTCTATTTGATCCCCTCCAAAAGTTCTAGCCATACCAAAATCTGATATTTTTGGATTCAATTTTTCATCAAGTAGAACATTACTTGCTTTGAGATCTCTATGAATAATTCTCAATCTTGAATCTTGATGAAGATAAAGAAGACCCCTAGCAATTCCACAAATAATATGGAAGCGTTTTGACCAATCAAGTAGTTTCCCTTTAATATAATCTGTTAGAAAAAAGATTGTTCATTTTGAATTCTTCTATTTAATAAGTTCAAGCGTCATAAACTTAAATAATATTAGAATAATTGATTAGTCCATTTTAGTATGAACTCTTCTTCAGTGTTCGTACCAAAAATGAAGTAGTCAAGGCTGTTGTTAGGCATGTATTCATACACTAATATTTTTTCATGTCCTTGAATGCAACAACCAAAAAGTTTCACAAGATTTCGATGTTGAAGTTTTGCAATCAGCTTCACTTCATTTTTGAATTCTGTTATTCCTTGTGTTGACATGCTTGAGAGCTTCTTCACAGCAATTTCTTGCCCATCTTCTAACCTTCCCTATATATTCATATAACAATCTGTTATAAGATACTCTTTGTAGCATTAAAACATCTTCATTGGACTTTATCCTGACAATGAAAAATTGAGTTACCTTATATACAGGTCCAAAACCACCTTCCCCTATCTTGTTCATCATTGAAAAGTTATCAGTAGCATTAGTTATTGTGGATAATTCCAACATCGGGAGATCCAGATCATCCTCATTTTCTCCATATCTCTCTGACCAATTGGAAAGAAGGACTTCAACCTTGTTAAAAAGCATTCGAAGAGAATGAAACTGATAGACATAGTTAAATATGCATATTGTACAAGCAAAGCATGTAGAATGATCAACCAATTCCTTTATCATATTTCAATTGTCTAATTTAACAAGAAACATAAACAATGAGACAATGTAATTTCACCTTTCAAGTTTCTGCGGACCTTGTAGATATAATAAGAGCCAACAAAAAACATTCCCAAAATAGCAGTAATGGTGGCAGTAGCAACAATAAAGATCAACCTCTTCTTACTCACATGTTCCACCTCTTTATGGTTGAATTTGATCAGATCAAATAAAAAAAATTCATGGTTAAGTCATGAAAATGGTTTTGGACCTTAAGTAAACTGAGAATCATAAGAGATTAATAGACAAAAATAAAACTACCTAATTCTGAAATATGTACTCGAACATATAGATCTTGCCCACCATCTGGAACTTGTTTGATATCAATTAGACCACCAAACCACAAGACGCAGCCACTACCTGCCCCCCTAATATCTGTATTGGTATAGGCCATACATGAACAATTATTGAAGCATTTTTCTTTGCATTGCTCTAAACCAATTGTCTTGTCTACCCAAGTATGTGTAGTCTCTGGGACTTTTAATCCATCCAGTTTGATGAATCCATGGCTATGTTTGTCCTCGCAGCTTAAAGGCTTCTTGTGGATACATCCTTGTGACCAATCCAGTGAGTTCCACTGTTGAGGAAATTTTGGCCTAAACCCTTTCAAACATTCACAGATTGGTGATTCAGTGACGATACAGTTCCCATTGGCTCCACATAGACCGTAAGTGTCGCAATAGTCTCCAGGAACTTTCGTGTAAATCATCCAATCTTTTATAGCTTCAGACCATACGTAACGATTACGTTCATTCTGGGTTTGGTTCAATACTAATCTTGATAAAACAGACTTATTCTTGAGGGTGAAGGCGTAGTAGATCTCATTCTCATTCCAAACAGAGCTGTAGTTAAAAACTTGGTTGGGCCTCACATATGGTGAACCACTTGGACGCAGGCCATTCCATGGTCCAACTCGGAACAATTTTTTGTTTCCCTTCATCAAATAGGAATCAGGATAGTTATTACGCACCTTAATATCAGAAAAGTCTCCAGGAGCTGGATCATCCCAACTCTTCCATGCTGTTAGTATCCTATTTAAACCAATTCGCAGATCCCATCCAAATTTCATCTCTGGCAACAATGTATCACTTGGATAGTCAAAGCTCTGCCACAAATACGATTCTGTTTCTGGGCTTGCTTCCTTTATCTCTTCTTTTACCACAAGATTCCCAGAATCTAGGAGCTGGGCTACTGGATTGAGTGGATTCTGTACTTGTCTTGGAGAGCTTATGTACCAAACAACAGTGTCATTTTGGGTGAGCAGAAGATTGCCGGAGCTATTCAGAGCTAAGATGCCAGAGGAATCGTTGATTGGGTTAAGGCGATTTGCAACCCAAACTACAGTTTTAACTGGGATATTCTTGTACCAAATTCCAAGGTATCGTTTATTAGAATTTCCAGGAGTAAAGAAACCCAGTTCAAAGGTTCCACCTTTAGAAACCAAGGTCTCGCCATCCCTTAAGGACTGGGACAGAGCAATGTAATCATCTGCCATTGAAACTTTGAGAAAAGGGACAATTAAATAGGCAATGACAGTGATGAAAGAAACAATGTTCATGGTGTTCTAGCTTTCTGGCACTGAAGCGTTTAGCTGGAGATACAGAGTAGTTTGCATCAAGGAATTGCTGAGAAGGAACAAGTAACCGAGCAAAGATACTCAAGATTGTTTATAGAGAAGGTTTTAGGAATGGAGTCTGTTCCACCTATCAAATTAGTCAAAGTCGAGCAAATTTGACGCCATGCAGTTTACACTACGCAACGAGTTGTCCCGGAGCCAGCATCAAGTCGCTGCCTTTGGTCATCATCTATCACATCGCATTTACTTTGTATTCAAAGTAATTCATTTATGTTTCTTTCTAATTTAAATATTATCAGTTGGCAGTTGCTCCCTTTTCCACACGGCCATAAATTGATGGACTTTGAAAAGTATAGAGGACCCATCGCCAGCTTGCAACATTGGACCAAAGTTCAGTCCACCATTTTCGTTTGCTAAACTAAATCACAGGCCAAGACCATAGGTGAAATTTAGTGCATGTACCATATATAGAGTGAAAACTTATTTGTGAAGAAGACAAAGTTACATGATAAGACTTAAACAAGCATTTTCTCGCATAAACTTTAGTTTATAGAAGATTGATTTCATATACATAAATATATAAAATTACTTGATTAGAATTTAGAGAAACCTGAGACATAGTCTCTGTGATAGTTGAAAAAATCACTGGGAGTGAGCATGGGTTTCTAAGACAGAACAATTAGAACTCTTATCGAATATTTCTAACTATACAAAGGAAAGAACTTACTTACTTGCACTTAATTGATGGGATGAAAGAAGGGTGGCCTTGGCCCTGCTTGCCCCACTTAAATCTGTCTCTACTTACAATAGATTTATAGGTTATTGTCCCCTACTGGAAAGATGTTTCACTCAAATAGTGTGAGTATGTCTGGGAACAAAAAAACAAAAAAATAAAAAAGACTAAACCTTAAACATTATTGTTAGTGAATGCATTACAAATTAATGTATGTGTTGGGATTTAAATATATGTACTTGTGGTGGCCCCTCAATCATTTGCTTTATTCTCTCTCAGTAATTTGATTCAGTCTACGTACAAGCATGCAGTTCAAGTTCGTGGAAATCAAATCAAGGAACAAAACATTCACAGTCAGTTTGACAACTGAACTTGTACAGAACGGTATAGTCATTTATGTCCCCTGTCTTTTAATCCTAAATAAAGAAAAATCACAAGTTAATTAAACTATTTTTTTTATAATTTCTGGGCAAAGCTTGGAAATTAATGCAAGCAAAAAAAAAAAAACAATGAATTTTGCACCTCTATTTCTAATCTATTCTGTATTATTTTGATTACTATGCGTGATGACATAAATTAGTTGATGCAAACAGTGAAAAAAGACCAGAAATTAACGATAGAAATAAGATACCGTGGAATGGATAAAGAACTAGAACAAAATTGGCAATTAAGTACCATTAATGTGATTGGAAATTAGAAATTGAAATTTCTTAACAACAGGTGAACAAGCTGACATCTTGTCTGTCCAAAAAGTACACGCGTAGTCAATTACCATTTTAACCATACACAAAGATGATTGCATGCATTCCTCTAACATGATAATCATCGCGGTTCAAATTCAGTAATGCTCATTTCATTGGTGGAACCAGACAGCAGCTGACTTGAGGAGGAACTTGTTTCATTCGAAACCTTGTCTGTGAAAAAACCAGGCTGTTTAGGATGAGGCAATTCATTCTCACTTGTTAACATATGAATCACGGATGACATGGTTGGCCTATCCTGGGGACGATGTTGCACACACAAAAGGCTAACATGGATGCAACGCAGCACTTCTGAGACAATGCAAGAGTCCTTCATGTTTGTGTCAATTAGTTCCAAGGCCTTGTCCTCTTCCCACAGTATCCATGCCTAAAACATATGGGAAAAAAAGAGAAATCTAAATTGGAAGAACATAAATGAAAAAATAAAAAAAAAAATCTCATTTACTTACATGACTAATAAGACTATGGCTATGGTCTGGATGATGAAGCCCTTTATTTTTCTTTCCACTTATTATTTCCAAGAGTAAAATACCAAAACTAAAAACATCAGATTTTATAGAATATAATCCATCAATTGCATATTCCGGTACCATGTAACCACTGTAGACCAAAGAACACTATTTAGCACAAAAATTTACTAATAAAATTATAAAATAAAATATGGATGTTGATATTTAGTAAGATACTTACTAAGTCCTAGCAATTCTTTTTGTGTTTTCTTCAATCTGATCCACTCCAAAAATTCTAGCCATACCAAAATCTGATATTTTTGAATTCAAATTTTCATCAAGTAAAATATTACTTACTTTGAGATCTCTATGAATAATCCTTAATCTTGAATCTTGATAAAGATAAAGAATGCCTCTAGCAATTCCAAAAATAATATGGGAGCGCTTTGACCAATCAAGCAATTTTCCTTTAGTATAATCTGTTTTCAAAAGTAAAGAAAAGAAAAGAAAAAAAAAAGTTCTTTCTGAATTTTTCTTTTTGATAAGTTAAATTTAATTGGAATAATCAATTAGTCCACTTTGATATAAACTTTTTCAACTATGTTCATACCGAAAATGAAGTAGTCCAAGCTATTGTTGGGCATGTATTCATAAACTAGCATTTTTTCATGTCCTTGAATGCAACAACCAAGAAGTCTGACAAGATTTCGATGTTGAAGTTTCACAATTAGTTTTACTTCATTCTTGAATTCTGTTGTTCCTTGTGTTGATCGGCTTGACAGCTTCTTTACGGCAATTTCTTGTCCATCCTCTAATCTTCCCTACATATTCATAAGATAATTAATGGTTATAAGATACTCATCATAACATTAATATATTTTTGTTTGACTTTATTTTCATAATTAAACATTTAGTTACCTTGTATACAGGTCCAAAACCACCTTCTCCTATCTTGTTCATAATTGAGAAATTATGAGTAGCGTTAGTTATTTTGGATGATTCAATTAACGGGAGATCCAAATCATCCTCATCAGCTTCAACATTTTGTTTGTCTGACCAAATAGAGAGAAGGAATTTAGCCCTGTTAAAAAGCATTAGGAGAGAATTGAAATTGATAAACCTAGTCCAGCGTGCATATGTTGTATAAGCAAAACATGCAGAATAGTTAACCAATTTACAGATCATAATTCAACTGTCTAAGCTGTAACTTGTAACAAGATACTTAAGTGATTAGTGTTCATTGAACAATGTAATTTCACCTTTCAAGTTTCTGGGGACTTTGTAGATATAATAGAAGCTGATAAAAATCATTCCTAAGGTAGCAGTAATGGTGGTAGCAGCAACTATCAAGATCAACCTCGTCTTCTTCACATGCTTCACCTCTTCATCGTTGAATTTCATCGGATCATATTTTAAAAAAAAACATTGTTAAATCATGACAATGGTTTTGGACCTTATGAGGAAATTAAGAATCACAAAAAGAAGAAATAGGCAAAGTTAAAATTGTACCTAATTCTGAAATATGTAGTCGAACATATAGATCTTGCCCACCAATTACCCATTGTCTTATGTCAATTAGTCCACCAAACCACAAGACACAACCACTACCTGCTCCTCTTATATCTGTATTAGTATAGGCCATGCAAGAACAGTTATTCAAGCATTTTTCTCTGCATTGCTCTAGACCAATTGTCTTATCCACCCAAGTATGTGTAGTATCTGGGACTTTTAAGCCGCTCAATTTGATGAATCCATGCTTGTGTTTGTCCTCACAGCTTAAGGGCTTATTGTGAACACATCCTTGTGACCAATCCACTGAGTTCCATTGTTGTGGAAATTTTGGCCTAAACCCTTTCAAACACTGACACACTGGTGATTCAGTGATGATACAATTCCCATTGGCTCCACATAGACCGTATGTGTCGCAGTAGTCTCCAGGAACTCTAGTGTAAATCATCCAATCGTTTGTAGCTTCAGACCATACATAGCGATAACGTGTAGAAGTGGTTTGGTTCGTTACTAATCTTGTTAGAACAGAATTATTCTTGAGGCTGTAGAAGAAGCAGATCTCATTCTCATTCTCAACATAGTTGACGTTAAAAATTTGGTTAGGCTTCCCTTCTGGTGAACCACTTGTACGCAGGCCATTCCATGGTCCAAATCGGTACAATTTATTGTTTCCCTTCATCAAATATGCTTCAGGATAGTTATTGAGCACCATCACAACAGAAAAGTCCCCAGGAGCTGGATCATCCCAACTCTTCCAAGCTGTTAGGTTCCAATTTAGACCAATCCGTAGGTCCCATCCAAATTTCATCCCTGCCAGTAATGTATCAGTTGGATAGTCAAAGCTCTGCCACAAATAGGATTCTGTTTCTGGGTTTGCTTCCTTGATCTCTTCTTTTACCACAAGATTCCCATAATCTAGGAGCTGGGCTACTGGATTCTGTGGTTTTATCGGAGAAGTTGTGTACCAAACAACAGTGTCATTTTGGGTGAGTAAAAGATTGCCGAAGCTGTTCAGTGCTAAGACGCCAAAGGAACCGTTGATTGGGTTAAGGCGGTTTGCAACCCAAACGACTGTTTGAACTGGGATATTCCTATACCAAATTCCAAGGTAACGCTTATTAGAATTCCCAGGAGTGAAGAAACCCAATTCAAAGGTTCCACCTTTGGAAACCAAAGTCTCGCCATCCCTTAAGGACTGGGACAAAGCAATGGAATCATCTGCCATTAAAACATTGAGAGAAGGGACAAGTAAATAGGCAATGACAGTGATGAAAAAACCAACGTTCATGGTGTTCTAGCTTTCTGGCACTGAAATGTTGGGCTACATGGATGAGATGGACTGATGGAGGTAATATATCACAGGTTTTCACTGGAGCCAGCAGCAAGTGGCCGGGTTTGGCCATCTATCACATCACACTTAATTGTATCCTTGTCCTATGTAATCAATGTTTACACGTGTTTTGTTGCTTCCTCCATGTTCCCCACGGCAATAAAATTGATGGACTTTTAAAAGTATAGAGGATCACCATCACCAGCTTCACAAATCACAGTTACAAACAAAATCCAGCCAAAAGGTAAACGTTTACTTATTAGCTTTCTAGCATTGGATCAGAGTTCAGTCCACCTTTTTTTAATTTTTTTTTTCTCAGGTTTGTTCATTAAAATAACCAGATAAAACAAGACTTCTTTTTTTCTGGCCATAAAAAATAAAATTGTTATTCAAAATTTTGAAGAGAATCCTGCAAACTTGACTCCACGTAAGTCGCATGTTTCCACGTTTGACAATGAAGATGGAAACTTCATTTTTCATTTCTTTTTAATATTTTTCATCTTTATGAATTTAAAGAATTCTCTTTTGTCAACAAAAGATGAAATGTTGCAGCTCTGTTTCTTCATCTCTTCTGTATTTTCTTTTGGCGATTTCAACGACACAAATTTGTAAATGGGAGCAGCGCAAAAGAACCAGAAATTAGCGATAGAAACAAACCCTGCAATAAAGTACCATTAATATGATTGGAAATTCGGACATTGAAATTTTTTGACGAGTCATACTTTGTGAATGTTAAAATTAGAAATAAAAAAAAATACAGAAAAAAGTACGGATGTAATACCACTCTTATAAGACTTTAGAGAACAGGTGAACAACCTACGTACTTGTTTATCCAAAAAGTGCACACGTTTTGTAGCATATGCGCCAAACAGCAAATAGGCATATATCATCTAGGATCTGCCAAATTCGCAGATCCCATCCAAATTTCATCTCTGGCAACAATGTATCAGTTGGATAGTCAAAGCTCTGCCACAAATACGATTCTGTTTCTGGGCTTGTTTCTTTGTTCCCTTCTTTTACCACAAAATTCCCAGAATCTAGGAGCTGGGCTACTGGATTCTGTGGTATTCTCGGAGAGGTTGTGTTCCAAACAAGAGTGTCATTTTGGGAGAGTAGAAGACTGCCGGAGCTGCTCATTGTTAAGACACCAGAGGAATCGTTGATTGGGTTAAGGAGGTTTGCAACCCAAACAACGGTATGAACTAGGATGTTCTTGTATCAAATTCCAAGGTAACGCTTACTGGAATTCCTGGGAGTGAAGAAACTCAGTCTAAAGGTTCCACCTTTGGAAACCAAAACCAAAGTCTTGCCATTCCTCAAGGACTGCGACAGAGCAATGGAATCGTCTGCTATGAGAGAAGGGACAAGTGAACAGGCAATGACAGTGATGAAAAAACCAACGTTCATGGTGTTCTAGCTTTCTGGAACTGAAATGTTTAGCTACATGGATGAGATGGAGGTATTGTCTGTCGTAGTGACTAGTAAAAATCTCGAAGGTCAAGGAAAAATCAATTGCTAGTGTTTAAAACTGGTGAGGAGTCGACCAAGATATTTATTTTGCAATGAACAAGCGTCTCAGCTTATATGCACAAACTAATCAACCCTTTCCCAACTTTTTACATTGCTCACACGTTTTCCTTGTCAACCAACCTAGCTAATAGAAATTTATGAGAATTTTGAGAGTGAAAAAGAAAAAGGAAAAAATCAGGAGAAAGAACACAGGACAGGAGTAGTTTGCATAAAAAACTTGCAGAGAAGGAACAAGTAGGCGATCCAGCATTGATCCTCAAGAAAGAAACAATTGTTTCCAGATCGAGAATGTCTGGGGTTTGTTCCACTGATGAGCACAGTCTCCTTAAACCTCCGTAACTGAAATATATCACAGCAAGCGGCATTTATGATCTATCACATCACACTTAAGGTTCGCACGTGCCTTGTTTCTTCTGTCTTTTATCACATCACACCCCATATGTCATGAATAGAGTTTAAGGTGTGAGAGAGAGGGGCTGTATTATGGGGTGTGCCAAAAGAAGTTTCAGTGTTACCTTGTGGTGGCTGGTGAGAGTGGGCTGAATTGTTACTGAACTCAGAGCTTTTAGGGCCTTATCATAACAAATATATTGCAAAATTGTTAAATAATAATAAACAAACAATACAAAACCAAAACGAGACTCAGTCAAATTTAGTACTAAAAAGAAGATGGCATAACTTGATTGTGGTTAAACATTAGTAAATAAATGCAGGCAATCTATAAGCAAAATAAAACATGGGAGGGTGAAGGAGGGGTCGTCGTCCTCGTAACTTGGTTTGGTCCTTTTTCGAGCTTCAATCAGTCAATCATTTGCTTTATTCTCTGCCCTCGTAATTTACGTGCGTGCATGGGTAACTGGCTTACGGAACAAGACATACCCTACCTACGAACAAGCATGTCTTGAGAACAAATCGCTTCTTGTTTCTCTTTCACCAATTGAACCTAGGCTCGGTGATGTTATAAATAAACCAAAAGATTCTTAGCTTTCACTTTTACTTTTTGTTCTTTCTGCTGTTTGAGAATGATGCCTCTCTAATAGTAAACTAGACCTAGATAGAAATTCTACTTTATTTGCATTCTTTTGTAGACACCTTTGCCAGGCTTCTTACTTGCACCATTTCTTTAAAAAAAATTGAAGTAAAAGACGTTTAAAGAAATAGGATATGATATGATATTGAGATAACATTATATTCTTCCTCCTCGTCAATACTTTCATTCTAACAAACACATCCCAAACTTGTTCCTTTCGAATATATATGGGAATACAGCATTACAGCTGGGTTCAAAATTCGCAGAAAATCTCACAATTTTTTAATTAAATGTGATAATTTTCGGATCTAATTTGTAGACCCAGTCAACCATGTTTTTCCCATTCATTTCGGTCCTACTTTTATTTTTATTTTTTCCCTTCTCTAAGAAAATAGTGATAATTTTATTTTTATTCAGCAGATCTATCATCTATTATCATGCAACAGTCACGCTGAGGGACCTGCACAACCCGCACGTGGGCCAATTGTTACCGGCAACCTGCTGCCACACCTGTACCCTTCCCTGCCTCGGCCCTATGCTTCCTTATAATTCGAACAAAATCCTCATTTTACTCGCCAGTGAAAAATCACTTACATGACTCAATTATCAAAATAAAATTGCATTTTATTAAATAAATTATCAAACGAGGCAAAGCCAATGCCAAGTTGTCGATCACCACGGTCCACGTGTTTCAAATCATGAAACGGAAGGCAGCTATTCGGGTCCCCCGAAGGTAACGTCATCATTGTCGCTTGAAACTTTGCCCAACCACACTCACTGTCGCTGCGTGACACTCCATTGGCAAATACGAAATAATCCAAGATATTTTGTGCCCATTTTCGTCAAATCACTCAAACTGAACTTCGTAATTTTCTCCGGATGTCAAGTTCTCAATGCCAACTTTATTAACCTCATTCCACTTTTACTGCTTCTTAGTTGAACGAATCCAAGCCTATGCAAATGCCTCGCACACAGTATCCTACCAAAACCATGAAAGTCCCAAATTACCCTTTTAACCCCCTTTCATTAACAGAATCTGACGTGCGAGATTTCTGAGCTGATTACTGCAAATGCAACCGTTACTCTCTATCACTTTATTGTATTTTTAATTTTTTGTGCTCGTGAATTGACTGTAATGCCCTTCGGTGTTAATCACGGTTAATTTCCTATGATTATGTTCCTTAATTCTACTAGCTTTAGCTTCGGGCATCGATAATACCTTGCTGTCAATTTCCATCATTATTGAAGCTGACTAAACAAAGAGTGCTAGTTGGGCCACTTTACATACATCAATTATTATATATATTTATTTTTTGTATTTATGTAAATTGACTATACTTTATATTCAACATTATTGAAAACTGTATATGACAGTGATATAGAAAGCATATTCATACCTAAAATATCTTTTTGTGGTCATAAAAAAAAAAAAGGCATTTGTTAATATCAATGATTCATACAGTGACGTTCTTTTAGTTTCAAGAATTGAAGAGATAAAATAAAGAAATAAAATGTTTAATATTAATAGTTTTATCCTCATTGTAAACTTCTGTCACTTTTTTCTCTATTGCATTGTATCGTGTATAACAAACAAGAAAAAAAATAAAATTAGGATGCTACTATAATAAGTGTAGAGATATCTAGAAGTTTAATATCTCTAAATGTTCAAGTATTTTGTATGTACTTTTTTTTTTCTATACACTCTATATTTTGAATAATTCTAATTGTCACACTATGATTTTTTTTTTTTTTAAAAAAAAAGAGCTTTGAAAAGAAGGTAATAACCAATAAATCTCACTCATCAAATTTTATGATATTATTAGTATATGATAATAGAGTGATTAATGTCAAGATATTTCACATGATAATACAAAGAAACATTAAAACTTTAGAGTTATAGAATTACTCTTTCTTGCTCATAATTTCAATCAGAATTAGTTTTAATAAGAACACTTAGGTATAAACTAAAAAACAATATTTTATAACAAAATCTCCACAAGTAGCGAGAAATCCAGTTGGTAAATTATCGTTGGCGTGTAAAATAGTATACTTTTAAAAGCAATCATGGACTTCCATTATGCATAATTAATTAATTGGAATCATGATCAATTTGGCATTCATTAACGAAACTTAAATGATGCATAATATTTTATTTGAAGCATCTTGCCTTTACTTTGGGGGTGGGGCTATACATAACAAGCATTGTTTTGTATTTAGTGTACAACAAAGCTTGAAACTTTCAAGATAAGTTACAACACAAATGAAGCAAAGAACCAACAACTACATTTATAAACATAAAAACAAAATTAACGTACATCGATCTAAATAAGGTACATTTGGTAGAACAGTACAAAACTGGCTACGATCACCAAGCAGGGGCAATATGATAATTTCACAATTAAATAAGCTTCTTTTCTTTTTTTTGAACAGTCTTTCCATTTTTCCACCCCGCTCTCTATCTCTCTATATCTCCCAAAAGAAAAAAAACTTCCCTCAAACCCACCCTTATGTTCCTTTCTCTTTTTTGTCTAAGCAACAACCATGGCCTTCTTTAACACCCTCTCCACTCTCTTTCTCTGCACTTATCTCCTATTCCTGTCCTCTCCCTCAATTTCTCTCTCGACCTCTTCTTCTTCTTCGTCTTCATCAATTCATGATCTTCTCCGCTCCAAAGGGTTACCAGCAGGTCTTTTGCCAAAGGAGATCAAATCCTACACGCTCTCTGAAAACGGCCTCTTGGAAGTTTTCCTGAATGGACCCTGTTTGACGAAATACGAGAACAGAGTCTTCTTTGATAGCGTTGTGAGAGCGAACCTCACCTATGGAAGCCTCATAGGAGTTGAGGGTCTTTCTCAGGAAGAGCTATTTCTATGGCTACCCGTTAAGGATATCATCGTTGATGATCCAAGATCAGGGTTGATACTCTTTGACATTGGGGTCGCTCACAAACAGCTCTCTCTCTCACTCTTTGAAGATCCACCTCACTGCAAGCCTCAAGGTAATTCGGTTCCTCGCTCTCAGAACAATTTCGGATCTTTTTTCTTCTTAACCAGAATTTAACAGAGAGACACAATCCTGGGTTATGTCTGATTCAATTCATTTTCATCAGCTGTTTGATGGAATCTTTCGTTTTCTTTTACCAATCTTGAAACTTCTTCTGCCGTTTGTTTCTGTTATTTTTCTATGTACGAAACAACTATGCAAGTCTGATAATTCCATTTACATTGATTACTCTGTTTCAGAAACCGAATACTTATATAAAAAAGAATTGTTTGCTTCTAAAATCTCCTTCCTCAAAGCAAAACAGAGACTTTGTTGTTTTGCTGAACTGGGCAAAACAAAGAGCAGAAGAGAAAAAACAATTTTGAGGAAGTTTCCCCCACACAGCAGCATCACTGTGTTTTTGCAGGTTGATTCAGTGTGGGAAGGGAGATATTTAATTATTGAATTTTTTTATTTTTTTTGTCACTATTTTTTACAGGGCCCTGAATTAAAGAAAAGAGACTTTTTTTTATGTGGGCGTCTTTTTGGTTCATGTGTTGAGGTTGGCTGTGTCTGATTTTTTGGCTGTGCAGGTGGTTTGAGGAATCATGTGAGGAAGGAGAAAGGATTCGAGGCTCTGAGATAGAAAAGTTGCCAACTTGTATGTTGAGGGGTCCGTTGCTGTCTTTTTCTGTGTCATGTTTATAAAATTTTAGCCTTGCAATGCAATGATAGTCATATGAATGAGTATGTGTAGGTGTTGTTAGCGTAGAGGTTGGCTGGTGAGAGAAAGCTTGTAAAGATCATTCTCTTAAGAGGGAAAGCTTATGGAATCTCTCATCTTTCCTAATCAAATGACGACTTCTAATCTTCTAACTTGTTTAATTAGCTTCAGCTTCGATAAGATAAATGCAAAGCAATCTAAGCTGAGTTTTTCACAAAGCGATGACTTGGAAGACATTTAGAATATGCTAATTGTCTCTTCATTTTTCCCCTTTGGGTCCCTCTCCACACTACAAGAGCCGAATTGGGTTTTCTTATTCTTTTTTCTCACCTTCTTGGATCCTGAAAGTTTATCAGTCTTGTCGGATTACATTGTTTTGATCAAAAAAGAATCTTCAAAATTTGTGACGCATAAAAGTAAATTAGCCCTCTATCGAAAATAAAATTAAGCCGTCATCTTCATATAGCCAGCCTATCATACAAAATGTTAGCAGTAGCTTAAGCTCTAAGGAATTGTTGTCTAAATGCAATAGAGATATGCTCAATTATTACTCTATTCTCAACAAGATTAGATAATTCTCCTACAGTTAATTACTTCATCCGTATGTTGTTAATAAGTTAAGGGAAAAAAAGAAAACAAAATTGATCTCTAGATATAATTGGACTTAATACTTTATAGATATAAAATTTATAACGTATAGTTTTTATTTAGCTTGATCAGTTTTTGGAAGGGGTGAGTGATTGGGAGAAGAGAAAGAGTGTTATTTATTTTATTTATTTTTTTGTGCAGTTGCATGATTTGGTTTTATTATAATTGGGGATGGAAATGACAAAGCATTGCTTTGGTTGGGTCCGAGGGGCTGTACGTTCACGCGGGAATTGTGGGCCAGTCACGGGGTGGGCCCACCACGGAGGATGGCCTTTTCCGCTCTCCCAGAGGGCCGAGACTGCAGCTATTTGTCTGCACTTCTTCCCTTTTGTATTTGACCTTTTTGACTATTGGATTTGTTTTCTCATTTTATTTTAATTTTTCACACTTGGCGTCTTATACGAGAAACCGTATGGTGTGCTTGGCTCGAGGGAAAGCGAAGAGAAAGGAGAGAGAAAATATCCCTTCTAATTGTTTGGCATGGTAGGACGACAGGAGACGTAAAATGAAATTAAAAATGAAATAAATTATGTCAATTTGATTTTTTTTTTCTCTAAAACCAAACACTGTAAATTTGTTTCAACTAAGGCGATTGAGCCCCTTGCAGCTAAGGGAATAATTGTGTGACGCACTTAAAACTTTATACTCAAGATCATAGAATTCCCTTTTTGTTTTTCAACTTAGAATCTGGTGCTATAAATGATATAAGGTCATTTTTCGAATTTTGTCCTTTCATTTTTATCACCTTGCTAAGAGGCATATTCGCATGTCGTTTCTTAGTGGACACTGGTGAAGTTGCAAACAGCTCGGAAATTAATTAAAAAAAAATTGATTGGCTTACAGCTCGGAAATTAACATGATGTCCTTTCTCTTGTTAATTTGTAATTAAAATATTTGACATTATTCATGGGCATGATCACGATTATAACCGCTAGTCAGGTAGAGGTAGATGAATTTGCATAAAATTGTTTAAGGCTGTGATGTGGCCTTTTCCCGCTATTTGGGTCACGGGTGCAAGTCTGAAAACAAACCCAACTCCATATCTAATATTTGTATAAAAAAAATTTAAAAATCTTAGAAATCAAAAAAAAAATATTTGAAGAAAAAGAGATGTCAATCTTTCGCCTTTCCCTTTATCTCAGAAGCTCTTATAAATCCCACAAATTCTTAACTCACATAACAGGTTCAAATTCAGACGTTGTATGTTGAATTTGTGATTCTAATAATTGATTTAAATAAATAAAAAAGAAATGATTGATGATCCTAATTGAAATTGAGAAATATCAGATCCTAAATTTCGCTCTCGTATTTGCTTGGTACGTAAGAAACGAGAATTACGTTGGATTGTGTCTATCACAAATTTCCGAACAATATAAATACACGCGTCCACGTAATCGAGAGCTACGTAATACATAGTATTGGAGCAACTGATGTCCCTCCAAAAGACGCACCTTCTGACTTGTGCCGAGTGAGGACTCTTTCTAAATAAATTCTTTATAACTTGTGTGAGCCCTGTTATCCTAGAATCACTCTTTCTGGATCGAGGTGTTGCACGTCATGGGTGGGGGAGGAGCAATGAGGACGGCGGCGAAGGTGGCTGGGATCGGCGTCGCCACCAATGGGATGAGGGGTGGACCGCTGGCGTCTCCGTCCGAGCAGTCGCTCCGGAAGGTGCCGCGACTTGTGCCGACGGCCCTGTCCTCGCAAGGAGGAACGAAAGAAGCCGATGTGGCGCCGCTGCACACGGCGGCGTCCTGGGAGATGGATGATTGGGACTTCGCCGATGAGGATGGATTGGTTATGCGGGCCGGCGAGCCTGTGCCTAGGGTTGTGTTCGGAGCTGCCCCCAGCTTTCATGAGGCCAAGGCAGCGACCTCGGAATTGAAAGACGCTATTAATCAGTATGGACTTTTCCTTTTCTCTCGATTAAAATTTTGAATTTTGAGATTTTTTTTCTTATTTTGTAATTGGAAATAACAATTCGATGCAAAATTTCGAATTTCACATAACAATAGATGTTTCAAAATTATTAATTCGTTGCGGTTGCATCTAGGGATAATTTTCTGTAAGTTTCACGATAACAGGTGCATCTACACGAGGAAACTTGTCATTTTTCCCTTCTTAAGCTGTTTCCCAGTTGCAGTTTTGCTTAAGATTGTGTTTTAGATGTTCCAATAAGGTTTACGTTAATGGTTGATTGAAATTATTAGTAGTATAGTGTCCTAGAAAGTTGGATTACTTACTCTTCTGCTCTCTATGGCCTATGACAAGTTTATTGTTGAATTGACAAGGTCTATTGTGATCATAGTGAGTAGTATAGGAGGCAAACTTTGGGAAGAGCTTGGATGTCTTCATCAACTTATCCATTTCATTCTAGAAATATTATTTTTCTAAACTCAATATAGTGGGTTTGGCTTGAATTTATTTTAAATGCTTACGATCGCTTACGAACGGTCAAACCAGGAATTACTAAGAAGCCAGCCTTAACCTAAGCTTTGTTTGTCATCAATTTTACCCATCAATCACAGGTGGGCAACAAAAAATGGTTTTAACTGGGGAGATCTTCACTGTTTCAAGACATGTAACACTATCCACATATAGATATATACTAAATCCATTAATCCAAGTATCATTTGCCCTTGAAATCAACTTCTGTTGTAATGTAAATGAGTTTCCTCATGAATATCCAGCTAGCTAAGTAAAGACAATCCTGTTAGTAGATCAGAATTGCAAACATATAATTTGTTTGCGGTGCGGTAGCTGTTTGGGACAAACTCTGTCAGCTTGGGAAGTGCGTGTAGCAATAACTGTATGCAGCATACAACTAGTTTGTGTCAATTCTGGGGACTATTTGTCAGGAAGGAACACTGATTAGGATGTATCTATTGTATATTTTGAAATGTATTAGAATTTTCTGCTAGGGGACATTTCTTCGGGTTTATCACGTGTATTGCTTCTTTCTATCCTTATATCGAAGTTGTTATGTCTCAGAATATACCTATCTTCCAATTCTGCCGAAGGCTCTTCTGCTGATAGTAAAACTGAATCTCGTGTCATTCAAGCTATTTCAACTACTTCAGTGCCAGATCATGCTATTCAGGCATTTAAACTTCTGAGTGGAAGTCCTGAGGCCCAGGTAACTGGTGTTCATACTTGATAGCATATCATTTATGTGCATAATTTCAAAGACCTTACTAAATGAAAGCTAAGGTCTAGGTGTTATTTTAATAGAATTCATTTGTCTATGGCTTTGTCCAGACTGTTGTGGCCTCGATTGCTAGCGACGTAAACGTATGGAATGCAGTCATGCAAAATCCTGTGCTGAAGGATTTCGTCCAATCACAGGAGAAGACGGGTAACTGTTTTTCTGTATGCCTAGTCTCTTCTCTTCGCAATCTCTTATCATGACAGTTATTTTAAAATTGTGTTGCAGTTGCTGGTTACGAAGCAGAGGAATCTCGGAAAAAATTGGAAGATCTGTCCGTCTCTGTCGAAACTGGTAGTTCAAGAAATGATTTTGATTTCATGGGTGTGCTGCAGAATATCAAGTTGGCAGTTGCTGAAATGTTAGGGAATGTGTCAAACTTCCTTCAGAGCGTATTTAACTTTCCTGCTGCAGAGAAATCGTCTGGAGATGACACGAAAACAACCTTCGGGGATCAGATGATTCTCGGGGGCACCTTCTTTGGATTGGTTGTGCTGGTGGCTATGGTGGTTATTCTGAAGCGAGTTTAAACTTTTACTAGACAGCATCACGAATTTGTCGATATTTCTAGCCTATAGTGTCTCGTGTTCTTCAATTTGCCTGACTTAATGCGTATATAGTTGATGACGAAGACGTTTTATATCTTGAATAAATTAAGGTTCTTATGAAATGGTTCATGCCTCGTTATTGTTTATTCTCATTTCATAAGCTGCTTACGAAAGTCATTAACATGAATTGTGTTGTCTCTTAATGCTTTGGACCTATCTGTACTAAGCCCCCTCTTTTGCTATCCCGAAAGAAGGTTCACGTTTGTAAAGTTATTATGTAAAAATTGATTTTGATTATTTAGTTTTTGAAGTTATCCAAACATGTACTTGTTTCAAAGAAAGCAGTTTCAACGATTATCCTAGTCATATCTGATGAAGATTTTTTAATTGGTTCACCAAACCTACCATCATTCCTCACCTCAAAATAGCAATTAAAAAAAACGTTTTTTCTTGGGCAAACTCAAATTTCATTTTTTTACTTAAAGGAAAAACAAATCGCGTATCTATCACCACTTTTAGAGAACACCCAGAGAAAGACATCGTTGACTATGATTTAATAGTTGCCAATCCGGAGCAAGCTTCCAATTTTGTCAGTGAACCTATTCAGTATTCACTAAGATTGCTGTCAGTGTTTTGCGGCAGTATATTTTTGAATAGATTGTTATTGTCAACCTACAAAATTCAATATTGTACATAGCAGCATAAAAAATTGAGACAAGACAATGTGTTATGTTTATCTGTATTCCACATAGCAAAGCATGCATGCTGCTCCATGCAATGAATACCCGAGGGGCTATTGTTGAAAATCCAGCCGCGCCATGTCAATCACTGCTAACAAACATTATGTCTTCCTTTGAAATATGCATCAACCCTCGGTCTCTTTTGCCATTTGATTGGGTTCGGTCTGCTTGTCCTCGCTGGAAAATCAGAGGAACACCAATGTCATGCACATTTTAACAAATTATCCACATCAGGCGTTCATCAGTTTGAAAAATCATGTTATGTTAGGATTAAGAGGTGAGACACGAATAGTCAGAATGATGAACAACAACTCTGATTTAAACATGAGCCTATCTGGATCCCCATATAAATGGGGATACCCACGTGTTCTGCTACTTACCTTCCTCAAGACAAATGCCAGGTATAAATATGCCACTTCCCACTCATCTGGTGTGAGTGTGCCTGATATCAAAGAGGAAAATTTAAGTGTTTGATGTCAGTATGCTTTTAAGGAAAATAAATGCAATAGCTAGAAAGAGGAAGGGAGCCAGAAGACTTACTTTGATCTTGGTTGCCATCACCCAGGGCACCAAGTCTTCGCATGAGCTCCACAAATTCTGGTTTTTTCATGTACTCGTGTACAAATTCATGCGAGTTCTTTGCAAATACTAGCTCAAAATCATACTGTAAAGGAGAAAGATAAGTAAGTTCAGTTGTCTACATAGCACAAGTTTATGTGATTTAATGCCTCAAATTCAAGTAATATTTAAAAAAAAAAGGATAAATATTTTTATTTTGGTATTTGACGAAGTGGTGGAGGTGACTGAGTATCAGTAAGACTTGGCAGTTCTGCAAAGAAAGCAAGACCTCTTCAGCTAAGGACTTGAATAAATGGAACGGAACGATCCATTCAGGACAGTCAACAGCATCCTGCAGAAAGAAGCTGCATCTCTCAAATGGTAGCAGAAGTATAAATAGTAGCTCTTAGTCTAATGGACTGCAAAAAAAACTAGTCATCAAATGCTAATGCTAATTGTCCACATGATATTCATATGCTTAGTTCATCGAAAATACACCAATTAGTACAGTTTTGCGTCCAACAATACTTTGACATGCCAACTTAAAATCCAGCCTTATTCTTAGAACAGAACGCTACTTGGAAATAATAGAGGAAGAGATACCTCGAGATGGAACTTGTACTTTATGCCAAAGGGGCTGGAAGACTTGAATTTCTGAATCACAGCGGAGAGTTTTAGATAAGAAGTACTCTTGGCATTTAGCAATGGAAACACGCACGCACAAACAGAGACACACGAAATCAAAAGCAAGCTGCAAGATAAGGAGAATGAAGTCACCTTATCAGAAAATTCTTCATCAAAATGCACCAAGTAGACACTATTGCCAAAAGCCAGCCCTTCAGCTGCATGGCAAAGTGAAATTAGCAACTCCAATCAAGAAGATACAAAAAAATCTAAAAGGAAATTTTGGTCAATAAGATCATGGCATTACTCATACTACAAAATATGAGGATTTACTCAATTAGTAAAATAAAAATGCAAATCATAACATGAACTCAGGAAGCTAAGATTAATAATGAAAGGAAATCAGTTATTTTCTATTTTATTTTATTTTATTTTTTTGTAGAACTCATCACCACAGACAACAAACACAGAAAGATATTTATATAATAGCTAATTTCTTATTAAGCAAATAGCACCAATGTGTATAGTTCCATCTGACATGTCAAATATTAACCTGTAGATTTAACACAAAACAACCCATCTTGAATTAATTAAATCATTCAAATACATAAGCAACAATTTCCAGGCTAAAAGCGATTGTCACAAGATATAATTTCTATTAAATTTCCCTTTGAGAAAATAAATTAATAATTATAGGAGCACCAAATACCTTCTCTAAGCTTTCTGACGAGCACATTGGCATCGGGCATCGTTCCAATGAACATGCCTCCTGGACGAAGTAAAGCCGATATATTAGCCAGGGCTCGTCGAGCACGGGCTTCGGTAGACCAGGAGTAATGCAAAGCAAACTGCAGAATGCAGGGACTTTGAAAAATTAGAAACCAGGCTACACTTTCAATATGTAAATAGTACATCCCTGTGATCTAAATTAACTGAGAAAAAGAGCATAAACACCATACTTGTTTTATTTATGGACCAGTTATTGATACAGAATCAAGACTAGCTGCTAAGACATTGTATTTTCTTGCATGTCTTTCTGCATTGATGGGAAGCTGATTTATAATTTAGAGTGCATCATACCTGACAACTACAAATATCGAAAGGTGCATCATCTGCAAGAACTTTGTCTAAGCGAACCTGAAATAATCGACAATGAGAACAAAAGACAGAAAGTGACATTAAGCTAAAGAGAAATTTAAGACCATAAGAAAAAATGGTGTTTGCATTCAATGGTAATAAATGCACTTCCAGACAAAGCAGTGAAACTCTTATTTTGGGACCATACAAAATTATATTTAAATATAAACTAAAAGATAAGGATTCTAAAAAGACAAAGAGGAAAAATAGTAATTACCTCATAACAGTCTCCGCACATGAGGCGAGCAGGAAATGTGAACTTTTTACGTCTCTGATGATGGTCAGCATCACCATTGTAACGTGTCCGACAATCTTCAATCTGGATGGATTGTTTAATTCAGTGACATAATGCCTGAGGACTAAAAGTACATGACATCTACAAATAATTATAGTTTGATACTATAAAGTATGTAATTTTTGATCATATAGTAATGAGGATTGAACTATATTATAAAGAGAAATTCATCACCAGGAAGGGGCTATAAAAAGTTAAGTTATGAAGTCAAATTCATCACCACTTACCGAACCTTCAGCAATGTCAATACCAACATAATAGCCTATTTTGGCCTTGTCCCATTTGATAAGATCACCTCCCTGATATTTACAATTTATTAAATAAAAAGGTTAGCTAAGGAACTGGGATAATTTTGAGGACACTGAATGGGGCATTAGAAACCCTCCACACCTTGCCACAGGCGAGGTCAAGAACAGCATCTCCACGACGAGCATAAAGCTGAATTAAGACACTCTTAATCTGTTCAATGAAAGAGTTGATAAGCCAATTGATCAACAATCATGAAATATTCAGTCGATAACAAATTATCTAACACAATGTACAGCATATACCCAATTATTAAGCTTTTTTAAATGAATAATTGGGCTAGCCTCTCGTTCTTCGAGAGTCTGATTGGTTCTTGCACTGTAATGATCTGCAACTTTTCGAGCGAAAATCTTTGTGCTTTCATCCTCCAGAAATTGTGAATCACCTGAACGCATCAAATGCATTTCAAATAAGCATGAGAACCACGAAAAGCCATAAGCCTTGTGCAAGAAACATAAGGAAGTAGGAAAGGAAATATATACGAGCTTGCAACTTGGATTCTTCATTATAAAGTCAGGCAGTAGAAAATTTGTATTTTTTCTTCAACTTCCTACGATTAACTCCTACAAAGCCTTACCTCACAAGAAGCTTTTCTTACAAAGATTAGAGTGACCTTTCATGTACATTCTATTGTTAATTCAGTATCTCAGTACAATGCAACATTTCATAGGAAAAGCTCAAAATGTTCCTTTTTTATTGGCTGCTCTATTTTAATTGTGCCTCTGCATTCGCTTTTTAGCAACCAGAAGAGCCTAAAGCGTTTTAATTATGGAACCAGATCCAGGCACGATCAAATTACCCTCCAAAATAGTGAACAATCACAATACAGAAACAAATCGAAACAAGGGAACAAATGGGCTACAGAAGAAAGTTACCTTGTGGGTTATATTTAGTTTTGGATTGAGGTGGTCCAAAGGAGGATGAAGGAGATTCCTGGTATCCCCGCTTCATGGGGAATGATCAGAATGGCAATATAACTTAGTTTCTACGCTGTAAGAACCGTGAGCTGCGGGAATTTTCGGATACAATCGAATGTGTCCCAAGTACTTGTCCTTGGTTCCAGAAAAACAAGGAAGCTTAAAAGAAGAGAAAATCCTTGTTTGGCGGACGAGAAAGAAACTCAAATTAAATGAATTTGAAGAGGGTGACAACTAACAAGGATTATGTCTCTAGAACATTCTAATACACTTGGTAAAGAGCTGGTTTTGGTGAGGGAGAATCACTTGGGAGTGGAGCTAACAACGCGTGATTGGTGGAGACCAGAGAAAGACGGAGGTCTGAATAACATCCGAAGTGGGCATCTTCTATTGCAGAATCAAAACCTCAAAGTCGACAGCTCTTCTAATTTATGTTTTCCTACGGCCCAGAAGAGCATAGGTTTCCCTCACGGACAACCGACCACTGATCTTAACAGAACGGCCGCCGCCGTTTCAGAATTCCATCTAAACGATACGTAGCTTCTTTCTTGATCTGCTAAAACGGCACCAAATATTCCTCCTTCTATTTCCCAGCGCCACAGTGTGATTTAAACGACTGCCAGTTATTAGCGTGTCTGCGTTTTCTGGACTCCTAATTAAGAAAATCTTTTAATCAGATAAAAATAAACCTTTTTTAAGTATTTTTTATTTTAAAAATAAACATTCTGATTTTTTTTTTTTTTGGTGATAAGATAGAAAAAATAAAGGCTTTTTGGATATTTATGAAAACTAAATTTGAAAGTGGCACTACTCGATTAAAGCTCTAATTTTGGGTTGATGAGTGTAAGTATGGAATCTACTTTGCTTTCAGTGTGCAGACTAATGTTTTATGTAGTGATGAGTATGCTCCATTTTCATTAAGATAACTGGAAGAATTAAATAATTTCGGTGAGTTACAAGATGAATTTGCTATGTTAGAGCAAAAAATAATTTAGATCCAATTGGTGATTTCAGCTTTTAATCTGAGCATGTTTTTGAACCATTGAACAGAAGCTTTTGGTATCCTGGTAAGGTTATTCTTAAAATCCACATAGTAGAGTCCAAAACGGACACTATAGCCCGTGTTCCACTCCCAGTTGTCAAGCAATGACCACACAAAGTAACCCTGCACATTGCAATCATCTTCCCTGCATTTGATTCATATTCTGTTAGAATTCAGATAGCAAGTAACTTTTCAATGCAGAAAATTAAGGAGTTCAAAGTTCAAAGTCAGTACCTTATAGCAGCCGATAGATTTGAAAGATAATCTCTATGGAATCTTATCCTCTTGTCATCTTGCAAGGCATCTTCTAGAGTTACAAAACGTTTTTTTTATTGCTTGAGCTGAGATCCCTAATCACAGATTCCCCCAGTTCCAACTTATAACCATTTTCTGTTATAATCACTGCTGGATTCCCATACTTGTGTTTCACATATCTAGCCAACATTCTGATTCCCCATGGAACAATGTTGAGCCAACGTGAAGCTGCCTGCAGAAGGAAGAAATGTTGGTTAACTTCAACATCAAGTTTAGTAGCAAAGTGAAGGCTATATGGAGTTTATCAGCAATAGCATAAGCATATCCTTTCTCCAATTGCAGCTCCTCCTCTGGATGCTATGATATGGGGCAAAGGGGAAATAATATCAGTAAACTGAAGACTAGGGAAGAAGAGAAAGAAATCAACAAGGAGGGTTCACACTTCGCAATTTACATAATGATGATAGCTTACAAGTTGTAATCACAGCAGCATCAGATGCAGCATCCTGGAAAATCAGTTTACTGATCTGAGTCCTATCGTTTCGAGCATATACTGAAGTATAGTGATTCAGGCCAACAAAATCCAGGGATCCCACCAGAGAACTCCTAATTGCATCAGAAATCTCTGGTAGTCTTTCAGCCACTATTTCTTTCATTGAAGCAGGATACTTTCCAGTTAAAAGAGGGTCAAGGAACCTGGTTCACATTATTGTTACATGGAACCACAATTCAAAATTATTTGTACTGTGATAATCATTAAGAATATTAGCATACCATCCAACTGAAAAATCCATAGCTCTTGCAGCAGCATCTTTGTCCTCATCAAATTCAGTCATTGGCTCATACCATAAGGCATCTAGTGCTATTCCAATTTGACCTCCTTGCCTTTTCTGGAATTAAAATCCATGCGGGTTTTAGTGCTAGTTGCAAAATTGCAGAGAATTTTCGCAAGACTTGTGAAGATGATGTGTTGTAAACCTTGAAATGCAGCTGGTAACTGTGATAAGAAGCAGCATGAGATAAGAGAACGTTATGAGCAACAATATATGGTCCAGTGGATGATTTTCCCTTCTTGCACAGGAAATGACCCAAAATGGAGCATCTTCCAGGAGCTTGAATGCCTAAATCATAACCGTGGAGTGCCAAGTTATGAGGTTCATTGAAGGTAATCCAGTGCTTCACTGTGTCTCCAAAAGCTTGGAAGCAAGTATAGGCATAACGTTCAAAATCTTCTCTGTAAGTGAATGAAAATCAACTTAAAAACTCCATGCATTTTTATCTCACAAGAGTCATAACGTGTTACAGACTTACACTATTTGTGTGCTTAACCATCCTTCATATTTATCTTCAAGCATCTGTGGAAGATCCCACTGATATAGGGTTACAAAAGGCTGGATTCCTGAATAAATAGAAGAGCTGAAATTTTAATGCTATTTTTATCTTGTGATATAATTATGATTAAATTCTCCATATAAGATCTTGAGTGACCTTTTTCCAGTAAAGCATTTATGAGGCTGCTGTAATAATTTATTCCCTCTGAATTGGGCTTTCCTGTTCCATCTGTTAGTGGTTATAATAAAGCAATTAGGGATAAATCCATCAAATCAAACAATGTTCTGATAAGATTTCAAGTTACTGGGGAAAATTCTTGACCATGATATGGAAAATCTGAAAGCATCCATCCCCAGATCCTTCATCAAGTCTATAGCATTCTGCTTAATAAGGAATATCATCTATTCTTCAATTCATGCGACGTAAAATTATCCAAAAAAAATAAAGAAAAAAATAAACCTGAGTAATATCATTCCTATACAATATTTTTAGTACCAATTATACTAACTACATTAACAATTTATTATGTTATTTAGTAAGAAGATCTTTTTAACTCTTTTAGACATTTTGGAATTTGGCAACATGCAGTAACCTAGATCGAAAGAAAATTCGGAGAAACTATTAAAGATGAGTAACATTGAAGTAAGCAAACATGGCATGCATGTTCCCTGTTCACCTTAAACCGATGATATTGATCAACAGCGATGTCTGCATTACTAAAGTCCAAAATTCTCCCCTATCAGAACGCAAGAATTGGAATAAGAAGCTTGTCTGAAAATCAAAATATCTCAAGCTTACATATTTCTTAAAGTTCAACTCTACCTGGTAGACGTGAGAAGGTATCCCATGTGGTCTCTCCTTTATTTCCTTCATGAACAGCTCCCTCAAACTATGACGTAAAAGAAGGACAAGGATAACCCTTTTGTTTAGACCTTCTGTGCATGATGCTTCATCATTTACATTCTCATATAACATCCAATGAAGAACTGAAGTTGTTACTTGGTAAGCTGAAGAAGCAGTTCCAAAGATGAACCCTCGTGGAAAATCAGCTCTGCTTATCGATCCTGTCCTGGCCAAGGGTTGGCTTCTGAGGAAGACAGCAATAATAATAATACTCATGATTAATGTCTGGCTTTCAGGCTGGTTCTGCCGAGGTTTTATACACAGAAAAAAGTGCTTACTTGTCTTTGTTGTAAAGTTTAAGGTATACTATACAGGTAAAGAAGAACATAGAACAACCCGGATAAGTGATTGTGAATGAATTTGCTTAAAAGCTGGATTATGTTTCGAGATATTTTGAAACAATTGGTTCCTGATTCCCAAGCTTGCTCACATAACTGACTTTGCACGCTCGTAGCCCCAGAAAATCAGAGAAAGCGAAGGGCACATTTGGGGAAACTTAAAACTTTGAGGGGATTTCTACGTGAATTCTAGGTTCTAGTTGTGGGGACAAGACAGACAACATTACATTTTTGTACTTGTTTCATTGTTTCTTGGGACCTTGTCACTGAAACAGGGAAGGACTTTGAATTATTGGCACTCGTAAGCATTGCCTTCTCTATCAGATGAACATAAATATAGTACTAGGAGGTTGCTAATGACAAGAAGCACGCAATATTAACCTATATAACAAACTCGTGGAAGATTTATATAAGATGGTCTTGGAAGCATCAAGGTCTATTTTATTTCTTTTTTATTAGAAGGTCTAATTTTTTGTGTTCTATTTATATTTATTTTTATGAAATTGAATAATATATATCTATATATATATATATATATATATATATATATATATATATATATTATCTACAACTCTAGATAATCCATTTAAGATGATTTACATGCGAATGGGAAAAAAAAAAGCTCATGATCACTCATAATGAATTCTTAAGATTAAATAATAAGACATAGGAGGGCTAAAGTTGGTGGATTTCCATTTATTTATTTTTTTTGACGATGAAGGTAAATTCCTAAAATCAGAAGAAGGAATGTGATGCAGTAGAGATTAGAGTGAGCATTTAAAAGCTCAACATCTTTTTCTATCCATGACCAAAAAAAATTGATAAAATCACAAACAATTAAAAAAGAGAGGGGTTAAATGGAAAATGAGTTTGCCAAATACCTTGTTGCCTTGGTGATTTCTTTTAACACCTTATTTTTCCTTTTACACATCCAAAGGACGTAGGGGTGTGAAAATAAAAATGGGGTGACAAAAGAAATCTCTTTGCCATTTTCGCCTCAGATTGGACTAGGATATATATTTATTTTTAATCTGGACTGAAGACATTTCAATCCGCTATGTATTTACCAAATTAAGTATGTAAATAAGGTCTATTTAGGTAATTTCACATAATAGCCTGCGCCGATATGTTAAAGGCTTTTAGCCAAGGGCCATCAGTGGCATACTCTCTCGTAGTTCATTTTCATTTTTCAAGTCCAGGGTTTAGCTTAAACCCGCGGTCATGGCAATGAGAGCAGCAGTGGCGGCGCCTCGGGGTTTAAGGCGGCTGTTCTCAACCACTTCAACTTCGACACCGTCGTTTATTCCTCTGCCTACCAGCACCACAGCTCCTGCTCGAGAGACTGCCGAGCCCAACACTAACCTTTTCGTCTCTGGTGTGTTTTCCGTTCTCTTCTTCCTTGCCTCTCAATTCCTTTTATAACTCAGTCTTTATTCTATTCTTATCCATTGCCCTTTCTCTATCTGCCAGCAGTAGTGAAGATTTTAATAAAAGCTTTGTTGCTTCGGAATAGATTTCCTCATTTGATTTAGAATCATAGGTTTGGTACTCAACAGTTACTTCTATAGCTAAAGTTAATCACTTTCCTGTGATATTTGTGATCCATCATCTTATAAAGGAGAAGTTGGACCAAGAATCCCTATGATGAGAGGATCAAGGATTTTAAACAATTTTTAATTTGTTGCATTTGTTGGCACCACCTATTGGTATTACTTAGAATTGGTTGCTATTGCTTATTGTTTTATAGTAATATACCTCCGAGTGTGTAAACTTTTACTTGGATTTAGATCAGTTTATTGATATTGATTGGGGTCTCTCTCAATTTGCTTTCTGTAGTAGCTCATTACTTAATAGTTTCAAAGTTCTCAATCATTGGTAAAGAGAAATGTTCCTTTTCCATTCTCTGAATCTCTGCATTCTACATGAGGTTTCTCTTGATTTCCTTCCTTCCTCTTTTTTTTTTTTTTTTTGATTAAAAGAAATAAGTCATTTATAAGTAATTGAGATTTCATTTCTCTTTTCCTTCATAGAAAAAGTTGAACAATTGTCTGTTGCAATGGTAAGATGTGGTTGTTTTTCCATAAAATATTTCTTCATTTTGGATAACTATTCTGTTATTCAGATTTTGATTTGACTATGTTGCTTTTCTATATATCTCACATTTGCAGGGCTTAGCAAGCGTACTACTTCAGAAGGGCTGAGGGAAGCTTTTGCCAAATTTGGTGAAGTAGTTCATGGTTTGTCCTTGATCTCTGAACATATTTACACATTCAAATTTTTTTAGATATCAACAAATTCACCTTCTGTGGTTATGCTCCAAAATTTCACCTTTTGATACCATATTCTTATTGATGTTTCCAGCTCGAGTGGTAACTGATAGAGCATCAGGTTACTCTAAAGGGTTTGGTTTTGTAAAGTATGCTGCTATAGAAGAAGCTGCAAAGGGCATTGAAGGCATGGATGGCAAGGTAAGTTAGATTTATGGTTAGATCTCTCTTGGGAGAGATGAGAAATTTGTTTTCTGAGTCTTGAAAGATGAAAGTATCATTAGAAGAATGTGAATGTGCCGACAAAATTTTCAATGGTATTAATGCACAGTTTTGTACACAGTTCTCCGTGAATTTGGACCACCCCTCATCTTTATTTCTATGGTTCAACATGAATCTTACCAGAATTGTCTTTAAGTACCTTCACTTGAGAATTCATTTTGACAGTACCACATTCTTTCCTCGAAGTATATACATAAGTATGCATAGCCCGCGATAGCAATTATAAGCTCAGGGATATAATCATTTTCTTGTTGATTGAATTAATTGACTTTTCTATTACAATGGTTGTTTTCATATGTTTGAGAAACCTTTCTCTGTATGGATCTACATCAATTGATGTAGTATTTGCATTGAGTTTGGCATCATGGCATGTCTTCCAGTCAGATGTTTATATTCTTGGTTTCTTTCTGCGGTTTTGATTGGTAATTTTCTATTTCCTTTTCTTTTTGGGTTATACAGTTCCTGGATGGATGGGTTATATTTGCAGAGTACGCAAGACCAAGGCCACCACCCGGACAACCTCAAAATAATATGTCTCCTCCTACATACGGTCGGTATTGATTCATATTTTTTATAAGGAACATTCAATTTGACAATCAAGTTGCGATCTCGGATCACTAGTATTATTGTTCTAATGATACAAGTCTATTTTATCGCCTTGAACATTTCACGGTTTTAATTATGGCTTTTATTTTCCTACTGGTTGAAAGGACTGTTTTACTACTGATGCATTCATGTGAGATGCTTGGAGTTATTTATAGCAAATAGATAGATACTACCTCGTGGAAACAAAAGCCTATGTTTTTAATGACATAAAAATACTGTGTTGTTTTGATCCGACTGTGGTAGTAGCACGAAGCTCCTTACCCCCATTGAGACGAGAGGCTCTAAATCTTTCCTGCATTACATTTTATGTGTTTTAGTTAAATGCCCTGCATCGCCGCAGGCCATGGGTCATGGGCCTAAAGCTGGTGGATATGAGCACAGCCCAAAATAAATAGATCACTCTTTGGAGTGGCATTCACTGGTATTCTCAGAATCTCAATCCATGTACGAAAGGTGGTTTGGCCCAATAAAATTACTAGTATATAGATAAGCACAATGAAGGGGTTTATTTAATCTAGCTGGAAAATATTTACTAATTAGGGTTAACTTTTAAATTATTATAGCAAAAATAAAAAGAGAAGTTTAACACTTTCTAGTTGTATCAAAGACAAGTCTCTCGTCCTGTATTTTCCAAAAAAAAAAAGCATTTGCAAAAGCTATGGCACTAACTCGATTCATTCGAATGGCTCTAATTATGACAAAAAGGTACAGATAATGCAACGAGATGAGATGTTGAATGCAAATCCCAATCACAAATATAACGTAATTGTGATTCTCATGCCAGATGAACTGAATTTAAACATCCTTTTTCAATTCCCGTTTGTTGATTCCAATCTATTCCTACTATCATTTTCTTGAGACTGGGAGTGTCTTAATCAACTTAACGATAATACTAACATTATATAGCCACCCTATGCAATTTCACAATGACACATCTTTTCTAAGTAGTCAATTAGTAATTTTTTTTTTCCTTGGCACAGACTTTAGGTAACGATCAAAAAAATCAATTTCATTGATAAATTCTAACTAATTAGAACTAGTAGTGCACATAAGATTAGGTGCCGTCTTAGACATGACATGGTCTAGAAATCAGCTCCTGGTGCAAGAGCAATGCCCTCTCCCAAAAGCAACTCGAACAACTTCTTTATGAAACTGAAAGTAACCCAACAGCGGATGTTTTATGGCCAGTCACAAAAATGCAAACTTTGGACAAAGAAATCAAGTGAAATTATTTGCGGGGAATTGGAGAAAACGATCAAATTAAATGCATTTTCGATTTTGTCAAGTTTTGGCCGTGGGTTTTCTGGGTTCCTATCTAGTCCTTTTCTTCTAGAGATACAGGCTAGAAGGGAGATTTCGAAACCACAAGAGAGTCGGAGAATGTGGTGGAAAAACACTTTGTCTCCTCGACCAGTTATTTTCTCTTTGTCTACTTTCCAAGTAATGTTAACATCTCATCTGACTGACAAATGTGAATGGAATCCAAGCTTGACAACACGAGATTTTACTTGTTCTAAACACTATTATTTCATTCTGTTTTTATTTGTCAACATTTCAAGCTACAAAAGGACATTGGAACATCTTGGTTTATGTTTTTTATTTGTTTGATGATCTACAAGATCATTACATATGTCATGTATGTTCCATAAAAGAAGCATGATATACGATAATTAATAAACATTTTATAGATAGTGTCAAAGATCTCAAGACATAGGAAATTAGTTTTCAAATCTAAGTGCTCCAACACGGTATGGTGATGGGTGAATGCTGACATTTTCCCATCTCTTTATAAAACCAGCTTTTGTTTTATAGCTATAGTGCCCGCAGCCCTCACACTATCAACTATTAAGTGGATATAATCGCCCATTATTATATTTTATTTATTATTTCTATAGCACCCACTTCAATAACTAATCGTAATGTTTAACTTATTAAAATAATTTATAGCAAAGTGGTATTGAAAATTAAGAACCTTATGAAAACCACATTTTACTTCATCTACTGCCAAGATTTTAACTTAGAGTATATTTAGTCATGGTACTCATTAGGGTTCTATATCTTAATTATTTATATTATTTTTATAGCTCTCACGATGACACATTACTTTATACAACTTATATAATTTTTTCTTTACTCGTACAACTTTAAAAAAAATTTTAAATAAGTCTCACAAATTATTTTATATTTTTATTTTTAATCAATCTATTTTATAATTATTCTCTTTCTTCTTAAATCTCTTTTTTCTTTCTTATAAAATGTAAGTTAGATCCCACTTTTTTTTTATGCAATAATTTTATATTTCAACATTTATCAATCTTCTCTCTCTTCTCTCTCTTCCATCTCACTACTCTCTAGTGGTGCAACATTATATAATCTCGTGCAATGCATAATTTCCCCCAATAGAGATGCTATTTGTTTGAAAAAGGATTTCCAACAATCTTTCCTAGTTGGATATTTTATTGTGATAGTCACGTGCTAAATGCCATACGTGGCTGCGGGGCGATTGAAATAAAACCAAACAAAAACAACAAAAATTTTAAAATTAACTAATGTATTCGGTTAATTTGACATTTTCAAAATTGATATTTTAATGGAATCTAGCTATCGTATAATCATTTATAAACTTTATCTTCTTATAATTAAAAAAATCTTAAATTGTGTAGCGTTAAACTAAAATACGTAAAGGCAACTGAAAGTGTCAACAAAGAAGCACGTAGACAAGAGTGAGAACGAGGAAAAACAAATCTACCCCCAATTTAAATGATTTTTTCTATTTCAGGTATTAGCTTAAGAGAGAAGTCAAAGAGTGTAGATGAAATGAGTGTGGATGAAAAAAAAAAAAAACCATTTTAATTTGGAAAATAAAACTCTTAAAAATAGTAAATGAAAATATACAAACTAATAATGACATACATATCACTTTTTTGTGTTAAATTTAGTTAAAAAAAAAAAAAAAGAGAAAGTTTTGTTTTTGGCTTTTTGCAAAATTAGGGCGTACTTCCGAATTTGCCCATCCCACTGAGCACGTGGCGTTAGAAGCAGCCGGGCCCGCTTCAGTAATCAGTACGCGAAGAGTATGGTTGTAATAAAATTGAAAGTATTGGTTTTTCCCAAACAGATAAAGACAAATGTCCGGGAGCTATATATTCCCTCCTTCCGAGTTTCTAGCCTCATAAAAAGTGAAGTTTGAACACAGAGGCAAGCACAGCGCTCGGCCACCCAACAAATTTAGAATCATCACACCCACCGCTATGAAACCTGTTTCCCAATCCCTATTCCTCTTTCGTCAATGGCGTCATCCTCAGTAGAACCCATCGACCTCTCTCTGCTTTCCCTCTTCGTTTGCCCTCCTTCATTTTTGGACGGGTAAAACGAAGAAATTGAAGCTTCTTTCCCGATGAGGTTCTTCTTGGAGTTCGTTTCCTGCTGCGGGTCCCCCAGCGAACCCGCCGTTATGGAGAGGGCCTCGTTGGAGTTGCGCAAGGAAACCAGCACGCTGGTGCCGGCCGTCCGGTACAACCGCCGTAAGAAGCGGGGGAGAGCGGCACAAGACTGGCGACCCTCGTTGGGGTCAATTTCTGAGGACAACGACCCGCCACAGAGAGAAAGAGAAGTTCCCAGAAACGGCACCGTTAGATCTGAAAGGGAGGCGAAGAGGAAAAGCGCATCTCCCGCCAAAGTTCGTTGCCGTAGTTACAACGACGATTTCCGGTAATTTCCTTTTTCTTTTGGTCGTTTAGTATAAACTTTCTTAATTTTGTAAGTACCAACAAAACGTTGCCGTTTTAGAAAATTTTGAAGTTTGGTTGGAATGGAAGTATGTTACTGAACTGTATTTGCCTGTTGGCTGTTGCAGACAACATTCGGTGCCGACGATTGTACCTGCGTTCTCTCCTACTCCATTCATGTTCTGATAATCAAGGAATCGTGCAAGTCCATGTATATATTTATATATGGATATAATCTATATATTAAGAGAACGATAATTAAAAAAAAAAAAAAATGGTTGTAAAGGTTTTTGAGTGGTGGTTCAATTTTGTGAATTCAATCCTTGTCTGTAAATTGAACAAAATATTAAATTGAAAATTTCTTTTGTTAATATTTGTGTTAGTTGTTGTGCGCTATATTACTTAATTTTTCAAAATCTTTGCAATGAAAATAAAATAGAAAATGGATAGTATTACACTCCCTCTAAGAAGAGGTGTAGCTTAAAACAGCATGACAATAAAGCGATGAACTCCGTGGAGAGGCAGAGGCTATTTTAGTCTTTTTACTTGGTTTTTTGTTTGAGATAGAGGAGAAGTCTGGTTGAGACTTTCTTTAATTCTCGAGGGTTTTGATCTTTGTAATTCATCTTGCGTGCATATTCTTGTAAGAAGAAGCAACAGCGATGGCCGTTCTTCCTTATCTTCTTCTATATCCAACACACCAAATTTGACTCATTGTTCTTCAACCAACGTTGTATTGTATTGTATAGGCCATCACCACCATTTGGGGTGACCATTTCCTTGCATGCAAGGAAGGTGATGTCAGCACGAAGGAAAAGGTTCTAAAATTAAAAGAGCAAGTGAGGAAGAAGCTTGTCTCTCACAAAAACTGAACGTGAGATTGATGAAGCATTTCATTGCAAGAAATTCAGAAAACCTGCCGTAATAATGGAGTCATAACTCATGATGACGAACTACTTCATTCTCTTTCGTCTGCTTAGGCAGCAAGGATATATATATATAAATAACATTTCATCAAGCTTTCTTACGTTGTACAAACAACAACAACAAACTTTATTCTTAAAATACCCGATATATCATGACGATGATAACAAGAAGAAGAAGAAGGTTATGGCCATTCGAGAACTAGAAATTTAACTTGAGATGAAGAGAATGATCGGAGGCCAAATTGCTGAGGCAAGATGGTTCAACAGCGGTCACACACCAACCAGAGACTGTGTCGCGTGGCTATCCAATGCTCTCAACTACATCTTTCATTGGCATGGGAGACACAACCACAACCACAGAGCAGGTCTTTTCAGTTATTTGCTGGCTCGTGGACGACATCGTTTCAAACGAGTTACTATATACAAATACAAGACACATCCATTTATGACGAAATCAATTAATTATTCTAATGATGGGTCTATTAATTTTACCCAGTTAGAGAGCAGAAAAGAGGACGCGTAGCTTCATGCCTTGAATGTTATAGTGTCGAGGCAAGAAGCCATTGATGAACTTGGTAAGGTAATCAGAGATGCTTGGAAAGTGCCACTTCCTTTTCTGATGTGTTATGGATGTTCTTTAGGATGATCTACGCATTTTTGGTCTGTTCGCCTCAAGTTTGAACTGGAAACCTTCTCCATGATTTCAACATGGGTAGGTACCGTACCGTGTGATGTTTTAGGAAACTGCAAGTTCCACGAGATTAATTATAAAACTAAATTAATTTGACAATCTAAATTTTTGACTTGGGCAATTTTATACAATAAATTAAATTATTGGAACCTTAGGTGACTATTCGTCCCCAATTCATGATTCTATTCTCTGTTCGTATAATTGAAAAAAATCCAACTTCATCTCCGACCATTGACAGACAAAGGATTTTTATTCCTAAAAAAGAGGATTTAGGAATCTATGACCCGTTGATCCCTCTTCAAGGCCACCATCTGTTGAACAAGGTATTCGGCCACAGCCCACCATATGACAAGCCCAAAAATTAAGAGGTAATTATAATATATTTAAAAAAAAAAACAATATAAGATCAGAAAGCTTGCTTAATCTTTAATCTTACCAGACAAAGCATTTCAGACTCTTAGCGAAAAGAAAAAGAATTAGAAAAGAAGCCAGCTCGAGATTTGTGAATTTGACATAATTTATACAGGATGCAAAAAAAAACAGTTTCAGGTTGAGGTACAACAACTGTGGTACATACATTCTCAACATTTTAAAAAGAATCAGTGCTACAAGTACATAGGACATGTAACTCTTCTATATGAACAAATTCAAGAAACAGCGACCTAACAAAAAAAAGAATAACTAAAAGCTACATCGTATGGTAACCTCGACATTAACCCTGTCAACAAATAGTTATTTGCCTCCCACCTACTATAACTTGCATCGTTGTGAAGAAAATTTAAAATGCTTATTGTAGCACTTTGCATGTGTATCTGATTTCATCAATGCCAAGCAGAAGCTGATATCAAACTCCTGTCCTTCCACCCCAATAACATAGCACCATCCTTCTCCTGCAGCGTATAGTTCTCCGAGTAGCACCTCAGCAGGCTTCTTATGACAGAATTCACGTAAGAGCTGAGTGGATATTGACGAAAACCAGCCATTGTCAACCTAGACTTCCACTTTCCAAACAGTTCGTGTCGCTCTACCCTCTCTTTCCCTTCACAAGCAATCACGTTCACAATATCCCTGGCCAAACAGTGTTGCTCCACATTTATCCGCTCCTTGTTAGTTCTGGAGAGGGTAACGTCAATGGACTCAAACATTGCCAAGTAGTAGTCCAGAGTTTCCGTAAACCTGTAGAAGAAAGGCGTTGTGTTTGTGTTTGATTCCTGCTCCACCAATGTGGTTACCTTGGGAGAAAGTGACTTCACCATTCTCAGAAGTCCATCCCTTGGGTTGTTCACATCAACACTCTCATCTGCTGTGTGATGGAGCTGAAGGGGAAAGTTTACCGCCAATGCCTCGCCAGGCCTGACATCAAGCATGTCTCTTGTCACATCTGGAGCATATACAGGCACTCCCTGAAACTCAACTGGGATGCCAAATTTCTCAGAGATTATAGCCAACCGTTTACCAACTGCCTCCAGGCCATCACCGCGAGCAAATTTAGAAACAGGGTCATCAATCCCTGTAATCCGCACATGGGGAGGCCCACCAGGTCTGGCTGCAAGGGCTTGAAGGAGAGTTACCCATTGTGTTCCCTGAGCAATCTGGAAGTCAATGATGTGAATGCGATCCTCGTTTCTGCATGCTTCAGCAATGGCTCCATTGGCAGCCATGTAACCAAATTTCAAGTATGGACAAATTTCATACATTATCTGCATGTAAGAGAGCAAGTCTTTTCCTTCAGGCTGCTCTCGGCATCTAAGGGAATGATAAATGTTATTTCCCGAAGCCTCCTTCCTTGCAACCAGCCCTTCTACCATATAAGCACCGATCCTCTGGATTGGTTCCCCTGTAATAGACACCGCACTTCTAGCCTTTTGAATCAGCAGATTGAAACTCTGTATGTTGTTTTCAGAGAGAGCTTTGGCACACTCGATCAGCAATTGTTTCAGATTGCTTGGAGGGAAACCCTGTAAAAATCCTTCCTCCATCGACTTATGACGTTTCTCTAAATGTGCACCTTCACTTGACTGCCTATTGCTAGTAACAAAAGATGGCTGACTTTGAACGAATTGTGATCTTTCACGACCATGGCTCCAAGACCTATATCTATGACCAGATGTTGGCGTCATGCTACTCTCACCCAAAGAATTATTGGATGTGGTGGTAACTTCATCATCATCATCAGGGGCCATCAGGACAGTCTCTAATTCCAGCAGAGCGTGTCTGATTTTCTGGTTAGAACCTGCATCCTGCAGAACAGATGTCCTAGCAGAATACAGCTGCGGACTGCCTTGGAGACGGTCCACAGATGAGATTGACCTGTGCAAATAAGGATTGATTTCCAGTGGTGAGTTACAAGAAGGGCTGACACCAGAGAGGATCTCCCCAGAGCTAAGCTGCTCCTGGCTGTCACTTAATGCAGAAATAGCAGAATCAAAATGAGAAGAAAAGGGTGAGTTTGGTGAGTTTCCTATGTCAACTTTCAAGGATCCAAGCAGCCTGTTAGGTATTGATGGAATAGTGGGATAGGATGATGTGTAAGGAAGTCCTGCACCAGTCACACGGTAGCTAAAAAGCTGGTGCGAGTCCATACTACGAGGAGAGCATAAGCTGCTCTATACGAGAAGATATCTTAATAGCACAACTAGCAAATCAGATAAGCATCGGCCTTCTCGTTTAAAAGAAAGCTACTATCAGCCACTCACTATTCTTCTGGGACTTGAATCTGAAGACCTTTACCTAACAGAAGATAAACCTGCAAGGGCAATACAGAGAAGCACTTACGTAAATATCTTCATATAAAATTAGAATAACATAAATACATACAAATCCATACACATGTACACTTAAGAGCAAAAGTGATCAGAAATTAGAATATCAAAGCTGATAAACACAATCCGAGCTGGTAATTTTTCAAATTAGAACTCATCCCGGATGCCTTACCAAGACTCATAATCATAAAGCTTAAATTTCGGTATTACTGAAAAAGGGCCTATCCCCAAGAAAAATATCCTTCCATCAAAACCCAAACTTTGTTGGAAGAGAGAAAGCATTGCCTTATATCAGACAAATAAAAGCTGCCAGGTTTTGGAGCTCAATATTTGATGGGTGAGGCCATCAAATTTAACAGGCTCGTGCATATCATAGAAAACAATACCCGCATACACATATAACACAAACCAATAACATGCAGACCATGGATTACATTTTATAAAAAGAAACTCAAAAACCCATCTATACCATTTAATTAGAAAAATGTTTCAGGACAAAGGAAGAACCCTTTTTTTGGCCTAATAATTACCATTTTGAAAAAGCATAAAAGAAATGCTCCAAAAAACGTGGCATATTTTGAGTGGGAAAAAGGAGGACGCAAAGCTATCTTTGGAAGGGAAGATGTAACACCGAGTCCTAATCTTCTATTCAGCATTGGAGGGCAGTGAAACCACCGTTATTGGTTTAGTAGCAGACATCTATTTGATACAGACATATTTTGTATAGACGGTCGAGAAGAGAAGCAGAAGAGAGCTTATTGCAGTTGAATCAAACAGTTCTACTGCAAAAAAAGTAATTTGCAATTTAACAGAAACAAAAAACAAAAGCCACACAACAAGTACTCAAAAATCAATAGCTAGAATATTGAATTGATTCAAATGAAAAACTAATGAAAACAGACACAGACAGTCTTGTTTCACGTCAAAACCGAACTTCACAGCTTCCTATCATGGAGAATAAACACTGCCAGCCGTAGCTCTTCCACTCCAGACTTAAGTATTAGATTCCTTCCTGTTTTCTACTAAATCACTCTTTCTCTATCAATAAGAAGATAACAATCGAGAAAAGTAATGTCGAAGTAAAGTAAGTTACCTCAGAAATTGTTCTTATTCAACGCTACAGAAAAGTTTCAACCACGACTTTTGGTGTTCTGAGCCTTGCCCAATTTTTCTACCTTTGAATTTTTTCTTTGAATTCCGGTTTTGCTCAAATTCGTTTCCGCCAATGTAAACCCAAGCTACGTTCAAACGTATATATAGAGCTAGGCGAGGAAAGAAGGAAGGAACGAGAAGATGTTTGACGGAAGTCCGGTACGGACAATAACGGTAACGGCGGGAGGCAATCGTTATGGTACTGCGCTCTTAACGGCGGCAGTTAACACCGACCACTCGCTCGAGCTTTGGAGTGAGTAGAACATTTCTTCCACTTTCCACTCAATTTCTCACGGCTCGCGAGCGCGGCTGTACAAACAAATCGCTATTTTGGAACGCGGGCATCATTTATTTCTTTCTTTTTCGGGTAAAAGAGCTGTGAACGTCATAAGTGTCCAAAAAAAAAAAAAAAACTTAATAAATTAAGTTTGTCCTATTGGTTTCATAATTTAATATGCGAAAGCAGGTTCATTTTTAATGGAACATTAATTTTATTGTGTTAATATTATTTATTATGTCGTAATAAAATATTAAAAAATATTTGAGAAGTCAAATTCAATTTATTTACATTTTTGAAGGAACGGAAATTTGTTATGTAACTTAAATATAAATTTGATATTTTTCTTACTGGTATGTATGTATTTGACCAGGTCACGGCGAGTACAGCTCAACTCAGGAATGAATGAGTTGACACGCGCTTCGGACGGAGGTAGTTTTGGAATGTCAGAATCGCAAAATGATACGTGTTTGACGAATGACGATCACGTGAGTCATACGTGACGTTAATGGAAAGATACGTCCGCATGGTATAGTACGTGTATTTATCATTCACGGCTGGCTCTAACCAACGGCTGAAAAGCGCGTGAAGCCGAAGCATGCAAGTGCCACGACAATCGCGAGACGAATCTTTGGTTCCAAATGACACGTTGACCTAACGTGGCGAAGATTCACGCGTTGGGTTCAGTGGTTTTCCTCCACGAAAAACGCCAGAGACTATTTTACTGTGCAAGTAGCTGCTGTATAATTCAAGATAAACTCCAAGAATCCATGACTTTAACCTAACCAACTAGTCAATATCAAAATTCCGCCTTAAAAAAAGGTCCATATTCATCTCTATCTTTACCCTTATTCCACGGTAACTATGAATATTTTTTAACTTAAGCATCTAAATTATTGTTGGCAATCGCAATTGATGATTGGATTTGAACTTTGAATTGTCTTTAATTCAATCAAGTAAACGGCGAGAGGTGAGTCTTGGTTAATTAAAGTCTTCAATTCAATTTTAGCTCCAGACTTGTCAGTTGACGCTATGGCTAACGTAACAAGCATTCCGAGTTTGTCTAATTACTCCACTCCTTTTATGTCACAAAGGACAGCGGAAGAGGAACAGAGATGACTAATAATGTTTGTTTAGCTCTTACTAAATATAATTAATTTCATAATAACAATTCCTTGTAATTGACCCGAAAATTCCCAATCACGTGCTTGCCCGAAAGTTGGCGTATTGAATTTGACTTGTGTTTTCTCGTAATTTATTAAAAGTCAAAACAGGAATGGCCGCGGGATTAAGGAAAATCAATGTTAACTGAACTAAAATTGAATGTTTCTATTCTGTCTCGTCGTTATTCCAAAAAACAGCATGTATAGTAAGTATCACTTCAATTTCAAGATATATAGGAAAAATCTCCTTTTTTGACAGCTGTCTTTTCGAGCTTAATTCCTCACTCGTCTAATCTAATCTAATCTAATCTAATTTCATTCTTAATGACAGAATATGTCCTCTTAATTATTCGTTTAACCAGTCGGCACATAATTTGTGGAATGAAAGATTTTCGAAAGATGCATGTTTTGGGGTCATAATAATAGATGTGACACTTTTTGTTTCTTTATGAAATCACTTAATGGGATCATTATCCATTTAATAAAGCAGAGATGAGGGAACTTTCAGGTTTGAGGGTAAACTTCATTGAACCTTCGTCATTCGCACCTGCTACTATCATTAATCATTAAATTAACTGTTTATCAATTCTTCCAAACTTAGATTTATCGACACAATAAAATAAAAAAAAAAAGTAATTATTATATATAATTTCACTATGTGTTACATCACATCACATCATATTTTGATTAAAACTAAATAACTTTTCAATCAATTAACCAAAAGAGATAGATCATTGTTTTGAAAGGACATGGACGTGATCCTCAGCTTGTTTTACTGTTAACTTTTTATTTTACTTGATATTAGATTTGTTATTTATCATTCCTTTTTGCTGGTGGATAAACAAAGTCGAATCTTTCGTGTAGATTGTTCTGGGTGCTGATTTTGTCTAAACTAATGGATAATTTCACGTGGTTTCTAGACACCATACATAGAATATACCTAAACAAAACAAATGACCACGTGGTTATTATGGAGATCTTAATTTCCCACTGTTGAGTCGGTCGGTTTATGATACTACTATATAATATAACTACTAAGATAATAATAATAATAATTATTATTATTAGAAAATAATAGAATAGGATAACATCCACGTGGCATCCGTCAACACCAGAACAACTAAAAATAATATAAGATTCCCCAAATGAAAATGAAAATGATCACATGGGAAAATCATGGGAGTCGGAAGACTTGGTGACTGTGTTCCCATTTTTAGGCCGTTGAATTTGTAGGCGCACACGTGGGCATATAAAATACCGTAGCCGTTCCTCTATGTGCCACGTAACTACAAGCAGGTGGTTTCTACGGTCATAACGGAGCAAGGATCCGATTCGATCAACCGGACAAAAAGAAGTTTGCGGAGATATTATATTGAATGTAGTCAAAGAAAAGCAATCTGACATTGACACTTGTGCTCCTGCGCATTTGACTTGGTATTAGTTCTTCGACGGATACACTTTTTTGGAATGAGCAGTTTTCCATCCAATTTTTAAAAGTAAAATTATTTAATATTTATCATTATCATCATAATGAATGTTTACAAAACAATAAAATAAATATGACAAAATGTGTTTTTAAAAACAAAAAACTAAAATTATAGAATGTGAAAATCTTTTAATAATGTATTTTTTTTGGAAAACTGAAAATGTGGAAAGTAAAAAACTGTTTTTGGACACAAAGACAAGAGAATAGGTGGGTTATTTTTGTAATTTCATTTAAAAAGGGATGGGAGTGCAACTATTACTTTACGGGAGTACAAAAAGTAATTCCCCAGGTGGAGCGGCACTAATTACTAAACTTATCTAAGCCCAGGAAAGACCTTTGGTGCTCATGGAAATAACTGGAGGCCCAAAGGAATTAATCATGGCGGTTGGGTTGTGATTTAAGTTTGAATAAATGCATCATAATATATTAATATCAAGGGCGATCGATAAGAATGAAGAGAGTTGGTATTTATTGTGGAGAGTGAGGGGAAATTAAGAACAAAAGCACATGCAAGTCACATGCCCGACCCCATAAAGTCCAACACTAGGGCTTCCTTGAACCTCATGCAACAATAAGTAGCTTAGAATCTTTGCCTTCAAGTTATACATATATATATATATATAGCTTCATTCATCTGCTTCTTTCCTATTGTCAACAAGTGGTTCTTTTATTTATGGGATGTCCACTCCCATGCCTTGGCCTCTCCTGAATATCAATAGGGAAAAAATAATTATTACTATCATAAGATGTAGGCATGATATATCATCACGAACCATTTTATAATTTTGTTTGCCTCTGCTAAAGTAAACAAATGTCATCTGGAGTTGAATCAATTATTTCTGAAAACTGTGATAAAATCTTGGATGAACACAGACTAGAAATGGAGTGGAGATAACTCGAAAGCCTCTTTTGAGCTTAATCCCCTCTTGCTGCAATTAGTTAATGTGTCCAAAATTTTTGTGTATTTAACCCTTCTTTAGAAATTTGGATTTCATGTAGTCATTGCAGTCAATTACAAATATTTCGATCTGTTGAAACTACACAACCAACATAGGTCGAACAGTCTGTAATCGACTGCACGACTGTAGGAAATCCGACTCCCTCCTTTACTCTACAAACCTAAAGTCTTACTTTTTTGTTTCCCGAAATGGCCAAATGCCAAGTATCTATCAACCACTTCTTTTATAAAAGACAACAAATATACCTTGATATCCTCGTCCTGCCTATATCATTTCATTGGCATGGTTCCATAATAGACAGATAATGAAATGTCTGATATGCCCTCTCAAAGATTGCACTTGCTATATTTTATTTTCCTTTTTGAGTACCAATAATGAGACGTGTGCGCCACCAAGACAGGTTGCAACATCGACATTGAGTTGTTGCATGTCTGTTTGAGAATCTATTTTTAGACCAAAATGAATCTCATCTTACTACTTCATTTCATCACAACCAAAACATGTGTAACTTCATCTTATTATCGTAGGAAGAAAAATAAAGCATTTTTGACATCAACGACATTAAAAAAAAAAAAATGCAGTTGACGTCATTACTTGCAAAATTCAATTTGTGATGATTTAAGAAACCCTATTGGATATAAAATTAAGTTGCAAATCATATAACTTTAATTAATTAAAAACTTTGTTATTAAAGTCAAAGTGTTAGAAGGAAGAGAAGAGGTGCCTCGTGGCAGTTGCAGATAACATAGTTAATTTTGCGTTTACTAATTTGTTTTTGATGATGTCATGGCCTTAATCAAGGTTTCATTTCTTAGTCATTTTCACAAAGGTAAGATGTGAGCTTCGCATTGTTCTCATCCCCAAATTAAATTCTTGCTTGGATTCATCACTTGCCCCTTTATTTCTATTTCGCATTAGGTGTGTTAGGTTGAAAGTTGATCTCTTCCATTCTCATTTTTTCCATACCTATTAACCGCCGTGCAACTTTATCCCATTTTTATAATTTTAATTATTTCTTTTTCGTAATTTCCGAAATAAGATTTAAGGTTAATGTGTCTGAGAAATGCACCGATGGCATTTACAATGGGCATGCATGTTTACCGTTTGGACCGTGGAGAAAGTAATCGGGTGGTCCTCCCATAATCATCAACTCTGAGTGTATGACCGGTGACGGGCCCACGTGTCCAGCCTAATCTGGGCCATGTTTGGATCCCTAATTCCAAAATTCCCAAGCGTTTCGGTGGGAATAATTGCCACAAGTCGTGAAATAAAAGGTCATTTTGGGAACGCAAAAATCTCACCCTGACGCGCGATTTATTGTGTCAACGGCGACTGGGTGGAATTTAAAAATTCCATTACCACAAAACTTACTCTTTTTCACTATTGATCGATTAATTTCCTGGAGCAGCCAGCGACTTTGCATTTGTGTATTTTCCTGTATGGAAATCAGTTTCGTTTTCTAGCCTTCTTTCTCTACAGTCCAGTTGTATGGTATCTGTTGCTGCTCGAGCCCTCTGATTCTTCGTTCGGATTCTTTTCTCTCAGCCTCGTTCTTGGAATCTCATTCAAAAGTAAAACAACTTGAAGTCTTCTTCCAGCTGCTACACTTCAACTTTATTGTTTTGCTTTTGGAAAGCGTGTGTAACTGTTTCAGCTCCATTTTCTAGTATTAACTGGTAAATTTCTAGCCTCAACTCTCTTAACTGCTGTTACAAGTTGTTCCAGAACATGTTTCTTTTAAGGTCAAACGCTTTTGTTGATAATGTTTCGATCTGTCTGGTCTGCTCTCGGACGGTGTAGGTGTTTTGTATTTTTTTATGTGTGCGTGTATGGGTACTTGCGTGGAGGCAGGGGTTCCCTATTTGTTTGGTTGCTGAGAAAAAAAGCTGAGTAGGATGAAAGAAAAAGAAAAGCTTTTCTACATTTTGTCAAATAGCCATGTTAGTCCCAGTTGGGAGTAATCAGTGGTTCGCCGCCCATTTCTCTTAATTCTGATCTTGTTCTTCTGCCCCCATTTTTTTCGCTCACTTTGAGTATTTAGTGTTTTCTTTCCCGGTGTGATTTCATGAACAGTTAACAGATCAAGTGTCAAGATTTATGCACTTCAGCTAGGTGAAGGATTGAACCCCGTTGCTATTAGTTTTGCTTATATTTCTACCTTCATTTTACGAGTCTCAGAGTCTTTGACACTTTGTTATAAAATTTCTTCTTTACTCCATAAATATGTGATTTTGATGGATTGACTTTTCCATAGATATGGATAAGTGTGGAAATTTATTCTTAACCAATTTGTTTGGTTGTTCAACATAATAATGCCCAGCATATTGTCTAATTTTCAGGCTGAGACTTTTTCTCTAGAATACCTTCAAATTTTCAACCGATTATTTTTTTATTTGGCTTGGAAATTCAGACTTATATTCTACAATTGACCACTAATTATTCAATTTATAAGCCTAGTACCAGGGAAATTGTTACTAGTGGCATGTTTTTGACCTTGATTTCTCGTAGAACTGATATACCTTTAGCAGGTCTGTCCATGGATGATGAATAGAGAATAGCACAGCTCAGAAGAGGAGATGAGAGAAGAGTCTACAGGATTGATCATTGGAATTTCCATTGGCGTGGTTATTGGTGTTGGTTTGGCAATTTCTGCACTATTCTGTTTTAGATACCATAGGAAGCGTTCACAGATAGGCAACAGCAGTTCCCGGAGAGCAGCTGCCCTACCAATTCGTACAAATGGTGCTGATTCAGTAACTATCTTGTCAGACTCGACCTTAGGTCCAGAATCCCCAGTAAAGTCTGGCCGGAATGGCATGTCCTTCTGGATTGATGGATTTAGGAAGAGTAACGTGATTTCAGCATCGGGAATTCCTGAGTATTCATACAAGTACGTGTTTCTTGGAACAAGTTGTTTGCCTGGGCAATTCTTCATGCTCGTGTCTTTACTTGTTTGATGTTTTTCTTATCACGCTTCAGGGATCTGCAGAAAGCAACATGTAATTTTACCACACTCATAGGACAAGGGGCTTTTGGTCCTGTCTATAAAGCTCAGATGTCCACTGGTGAGACTGTTGCTGTTAAAGTTCTTGCAACTAATTCTAAGCAAGGGGAAAAAGAATTCCACACAGAGGTAGATATGATTACAGCTAACCATTCTCTAGTTTGGCCATACTGCTGATGGAATTGTTCTTTGTGAAACGACGTAATATTAAGAGTAAAGTTTGTGTTAAATATGGTAATTTGATGAAGTTTTTGGAGAAAAGTCAAACTTTGAAGGAAAATAGAGCAAAGATACGAATGGTTATTGAATTTCAAATTTTCGAAAATCATTTTGGAAAGAGGAAAGTTAAAGACATCATTATTACCATCTTTGTAGTTGGCAAGTTTTCACGTTTCCCTTCAACTTATTGGCTTTTGGGAAATTGGTAATTCAGCTTTGTGGAGTCTCAACTTCCGTATAGTTAATTTCTAGATGTATACTTTCTTCTTTACACGATTACTTATCAATTTTGACATTTTATGATGCGTAATTTATTCTCAGGTTATGTTGTTGGGAAGGTTACACCATAGAAACTTGGTCAATTTGGTCGGTTATTGTGCAGAAAAAGGACAGAATATGCTTGTATATGTCTACATGAGTAAAGGCAATTTGGCTTCCCACTTATACAGTAAGTTTACCCATCAAGCTTCTTCCTTTGGAAATTTGAAGCCTTAAGCTCTTCCCATGTGACTATTAGTAAGTTTACCCATCAGTTCTATCAGTAAATTTTAAGTATTTCTGCTAATGAAAGGACAACATCTTCCAAGTCCTTAATGCTGGTTAGGTATAGTTAGCCAATGCACTCACGTTTTGAACAAATTTTATGATCAACTTATTTGAAATATACTTACCTAATTTCTGTACTGAAATCCTACCTTATTATTAATGTCTCTTCTTAGTAGTTATGTAATTAAGATATGAAAGAAGAGGTTGATATAATGTCCCTTTAAATTGTTCTATTGCATATGCCTTAATGATATCAATATACTTGTCCTTTCTTAGGTGAAGAGAATGGGCCTCTGAGCTGGGATTTGAGGGTTCATATAGCTTTAGATGTAGCAAGGGGCGTGGAATATCTCCATGATGGGGTAAGTTTCCATGTTATCTTCTCCAACCTATGCTTGTGTTGTTTATTTACTGATAATAGTATGTCCTGTCACCTCAGGCAGTTCCTCCTGTAATCCATCGAGATATCAAATCTTCCAATATTCTGTTGGACCATTCCATGCGAGCCAGGGTATGTCCTTGTTAATTACCTTCATCACAACTGATTTTGCTCACCAACAAAAAATCATTTCCATATTCACTCCTTATACATTTTCCCTCTCTACTTATCAAACAGGTTGCTGATTTTGGTCTTTCAAGAGAAGAGATGGTGGATAAACAGGCCGCTATTCGCGGTACCTTTGGCTACCTTGATCCCGAGTATATATCTTCAGGGACATTCACTAAGAAAAGCGATGTATACAGTTTTGGTGTGTTGCTTTTTGAACTCATAGCTGGAAGAAATCCCCAACAGGGTCTTATGGAATATGTTGAGCTCGTAAGATCTCTCTCTTTGCAAACTCTATCTAGTGAAAATGTCATATAAGAATCAGAATAGTGGCTGGCTGGGTTTCTTGTGCTATACTCTGTATTGTTTTAGCTTAATGAATGTTATTGATGGAATGATTAGGCGGCAATGAATACGGAGGGAAAAGTTGGTTGGGAGGAAATCGTGGATTCTCGGCTAGACGGAAAATTTGATGAGCAGGAGCTGAATGAAATGGCAGCTCTTGCATACAAATGCATAAACCGTGCCCCAAGGAAACGCCCTTCAATGAGGGACATAGTGCTAGTGCTCACCAGGATCATTAAATTAAGGCAACAAAGGAATCATCAGCATAGGAGGACATTGTCTTCCACAGCAGATGATGTTTCAATTGACAGACAAGAAACCAGGATTTCTGTTAACGAACACCATCGGAGAGAAGAATCTATGGATAGTGCACTCGACACCTATGAAGTGTAGAAGATGGTTTTAACTTTTACCATTTCTTTATGGTTATATGTAATTTTTGAATTTACTAGTTCTGGTGTAGTTGTGTTTTTTCAAGTCGAGTGATTTGATGCCATCATCAGCCTCTGTAACATGTTTTCTTTTCTTTCTTTCTTCCTCTCCTTTTGTTTTGCTGGAAGGATTCTTTCAAATTTGTATATTAATCCTTCTGAAATGAAAATGAAGAACGAAAAACAAGTTACTTTTCTTGCCTGCATCTGTTTTAGGCTCCATCTATTCAAATGGATATGGTAAAATAAAAATCTAATTGTGACTAGCAAAGAGTATTATTTCTAAACGAGATTCAATTTGAGTCCAAGGCAAAATTTATCTTAAGTAAAACGCCAACTATGAAGTGTCGTATTAACATATTTTTTGGGGTTATGATAGACACTTGCTCTGGACAATTTTTGTCCTCAGTTCATTTTTAGTAAAAAGTAAAAGATAAGATTATCCCATCCAAAAAAAAAAAAAAAAAAGTTGGGTCGAATTCTTTATCGGGTCAGAATTTAGGCTTACTCAAGCAGCCCACGTAGAGTACCACGGTACGTCGTCGTTTTTGCTATTTTCTTTCCCGGGTGACGCAAGTACTTGCTCCTTAGCTCCCGTTGAATCGGTGTTATCCATTATCAGAAGCAAAAAGAAGAGCTTCCAGTAACAGTCGCAGGACTCGGAGAAGCAGTGAAAATGGCAGCTATGGCTGCTCTTCAAAGCTCCATGACCTCTCTTTCCCTTTCGTCTAGCTCTTTCTTGGGACAATGCCTCTCACCTGTCACTCTTTGCCCCTTCCCGGTACGCTGCAGTATCATTTTCCCAATTTCATTTTCATTCAGTTGAACCCATTCTTTGCTTTCAATTGAAGTTCAATTTCAAGTCGATTTTATAACTTTTTCTGGCCTTGGGTCATTCCCATTCAGAATTTGCTGTTTGAGCCAGAGCTCATACTTGTTAACAATTGAATTTTCCGTATTTTTTCTAATTTTTTTTTTCTTCTGGGTGTTTAAATTGCAAATCTGGTGATAATGTTGAACTTCTCCTTGTATATATTGTAGCTTGTATAATTCTCCCCCACAATGCTCCATTGGTTTGTTAGTGTTTTTTATATTAGATTATCTGGACTCTGGAGATTAGTGTAGCTTTCCATCTTTGGTATAGAACTTTTATTCAAGGTTCGATTCCATTCCTTGTTAAAATACATTGGTGTCTTAAAAAAAAAATTGAAAAAGCGTACGTTAATTATAAAATTTGATGTATGAGACTTGGTTCTGTCATGTTATGGTTCTTCATTCGCTATGTCACTTGGATCCTGGAATTCTGTGTGAAGATAAACCCACGTGAAGAATATTAGACTGACATTGTTGAAAAGAACATCAGTTTCCTGATATGCAACTATTTGATGGGGTGAAGGCTATAAGAAAGATAACATTGCTATGTTCATTGTTTCAAATTGTATAGAACAATTGTAATTGTGATGTTAAAAAGTTTTTCCGAGAGTTTTGTTGTCATTGGAAACACAGTTTTATAATTTATTGGATATCTCTTACTTCGTTCCGTGATAGATTTTATGCAACGAAGGGTTAAGGGATTGCTAAGGCTCAGGTCTAGGTGGTTTTCATGCTATAAGTATGGAGCATATGGAAAGTCAAAGCCCGCCCTGTAACCTTTTTGTTTTCCCCACGTTATGATGGATATATGGAAGATTTTTCTAGAAGATAAAATTTTTAAAGCTTTTTTATGGTAGCAGTTAATTGTTGTCGTGTGCGAGTCCTGCTGAATCCATCGGTCACTTGTATTTGCATTGTGGTATTTCCTGCAACTCTAGCTCAGTGATCTTTGCTTTATCTCGTATAAGCTGGGAATATCAATGGCTATATTGTTATATGTGGTGCTAGTTGTGTCATCGGATATTATTATTGTTGGTTCGAGAGTATGATTGGACTTATATTGATGATGGAATAATTTGATTTCGTTTTATGTTTTGGCTAGCGGGTCAAATCAGCAGAGAAGCCATGTCTTGTTGTAATGAAGGTCAGTATCAGATTCTGTTCTCATCTATATTTGATATGATTATACTCGTCAGGTCCTGTCTCATTGAAAAACAACATGGACAAAATAGTTTAGAGAGAGATTGAAAGAACATAACCGCGGCTTGAGAAGAGTGCAGATAATGTGCTGCTGCAGTGACTGCAGTATTATATTGAAAGTGATTATATGTTATTACAATTTTTCTCTGACATCGGAGACTAAATGTGACTTGAACATTTATGCCTTTCAGCCTATGTAGTTACATTTCAATGGGAGCATAGAAAAAGATAGGTTTGATTTTACATTGTGATCAAACTTCCTTTTGAAATGCTCTAGTGTAAAGAATCTTGAAAAGAGGAGGTGTAGGTCAACAAAAATAGTCAGCATTGCTTGTTCTCTTAACCTATATTTCTCTATTTCTCCTCTGGCAGCTTAAGCGATGGGAGCGACAGGAATGCAAGCCGAACAGCCTTCCAATCATACACAAAATGCATGTGAAAGTTGGGGATACAGTGAAAATAATATCTGGACGCGAAAAGGGTAAAATTGGAGAGATTACTAAGGTCATAAAGCATAATAGCACAGTCATAGTGAAAGAGATAAATTTGAAGACAAAGCATGTGAAGAGCAGAGAAGAGGGTGAACCAGGTCAAATCATAAAGGTTCTTTTCTCTATCCTTGCCTGAAAACTTAAAATCATAAGTCTTCTACTTTTGCATGCTATTCATCATGGTAACTGATGACATTCTTTTAGAAAGTATAGATGTGCTGTAGTCTTATATGAACCCGAATTCCATGGATCATAATAATGTCTATTAGCTTGCTGTGATAGATGGTTTCTGTTTTTCTAATCAAAGTTTGTTTACTGTTCCAGATTGAAGCTCCTATCCATAGTTCAAACGTGATGCTCTACTCGAAAGAGCAGAATGTGGCAAGCCGCGTGGGTCATAAAATCCTTGAAGATGGCAGAAAAGTCCGTTACCTGATAAAAACTGGGGAGATAGTCGATAGCGTAGAGAAATGGAAGGAACTGAAAGAAGAGAACAAGAAAACTGAAGAGGCTGCTCTTCCTGGTGCTTCTTCTTAGTGTCAGTGCTTCATGCCATGGCTTTCCCGTCATTTATGAAATTTCTGAAGCTCAAGATGTACTTCTATATATTCTTTATTATTTAGAAAACATTTTTACAATCTGTCTGTTGGTACCCATTTACACGATAAATCCAAGTGATTAAAATATTGTTAATTCTCTCTTGTTGATATACTTTGCGAAGGCAACCTTTGATCCAAATCATTCAAATCGCTGGAACCACAAAGAATTATAAGATTCCTTTTGAGATTTCCTTAAAAAAAAAAAAAAGAGATCTGGGTTTCAGTTACAAGCACGGCCTTGAACATACATATATAATTCACGAGACAATTATGTATGGTTATCTACCTCCTCTTAGCTAACAGTCTATCATTGCTGTTGTAAATAAATGTTTATGAAACAATTATTCTCACAAATAAATGAAGTCTTATAGTTCAAACCAATATATTAATTCATGAATGTTTGGTATATGTTGTTTTCTGTTACACCGTCGTTGCAAGAATTCATAGCCTTCATCATTAATGATCATGAGAAATAGAGGCCAGCTTCCTGAAATTTCACGCGTCATCAGTGGCAATTCTATTGTTGATAAGTCGAAAACATTGAATATATATATATGGGTGTTTGGTATTCACGTCATTACATAAAATGTTATAGTATCTAATTTTATTAGAAATTTTTAAAATAAATTTTTATGGGAACGTGGGCATCATAGGAATGCATTATCTGAAAAATGAAGATTTTAATACTTATAATTGTCAAACATAAGTATACTAAATTCCTAATGTCTGATTCCGAGATATTTGGCACCCATAATTGCACCTCAATTGAATCAACAAACTTCAATGATTGATCTTGTTTGAGTCTGTGAAAGTTAAAATGAAAGGTAGACAAGAAAGATGCGTGTGTACTAAAGGAAACCCTGCTGGGTAAATGTGAGCTAATTGTACTTTGAGAAAGTAGAAGTCTGAGCCTAGAATGGGACCAAAGCCAAACACAAGAGATTGATTGTAATTTCAGATTAAAAATGAAATCTTTCTGTACAAAAGAAGCTTAAAAATCAATATGAAAGGCATATAATAATTGATCTAATACTGATGCAGTCTGTGTATTTTCTCGTCATCTCCCTCTTCAGCTGCTGTTTATTTTTTCAAATTGCACCTGAGCCTACTGTGAACTCTGCACTGTTTACTCATCACAAACATGGCAGTTAATCCTAAGGACATAGCTGAGACAGATCTACCAATAACTAGCTAGTAATAGAAGATGGCAAAGACTGGGGGAAAGGTTAAGTTGGCAAGTAATAATATCATAGCATTATCTCTAAGTGTAACGTCTTAATCTTTCAGTATCTTTTTCAGTGTCTTTATTGCATAGCTATCAAGCAAACGGTGAAGTCTGCATCAAAGCATTTAAGAAGACAATTTCAAATGGTTCATATACTTCTGTCAGAGGCTCAGAATTCAGGATTGAAGTAAATGCTAAGCAGCTATGGCAGCCTAAGAACTTTTCCAAGTCCAATTTGCCAAACTGCACAGCCTTCCAATTTTGAAAAGTGAATCAAGTTTCATTCAATGACTTCCATTGTGAAAACCAGGGAAGTTTTCTGGGGGTTAGTAAAGCATTTATGAGACGCATGTGCCACAAAAGCATTGAAAGCTGTGATGAAATGACATTACCAACCAGCTCACCCCCTAGTGGATGATGGCCTTAAAACTCTTCAAATTGACCAATAAACTTTGCTATTTTCATATTCTATAAGACTCTATCTAAAATCTAATCACATGTGGGGGAGAAGGAGAGATATGAAAGATGGGTCCATGAACTTTTCTTAAATAAACCTATTGTCTTTCCAACCTGCATAAGAGGGTCCATAGCGATCAGCTCCAAGTGGGGAACAATGAAAATTTTTAGAGTAACAAAGCATTTACAGCATAAAGGGAGAGGAGAAGAGACAAATTATATATTGTCTAGATAATGAAATATCAGTTCAAATCCTTCCGGATATTTGTCTGCAGGAATAATCACTGTTTGAACTTGAACCATAGCCATCCAAGAAGGACCGCATTTACCACATTTTATTAACTTTGGATTCCATCGTTGCTCAAATGGAACCTGTTTACCAACCAATCACCTTAATGGCTCACGTACTATCTGCACTCTCTCTCTCTTCTATATATATATATGAATAAAATTCAACCAGCTATATAGGCTATAACTCTGAAATTCAAGTGGGAATGTCGGAGGCATAATTTGCAAAGATAACTAGAGCTATATAATTGTAGATGAATTTTTTTTAAAAAAAAAAAAGAAAAAGTACAATGGTATTGATAGGAGATTCATACAATAGACAAGATGTATATAATTATAAAAGACCTGAAAGAAGAATCAAATTTCTTCCAAAGATGAAGGGTGAAAATCTGGGATTCATATAAATACAAAATTACTATGTTAAGGCATTTTTAGCTGTTTCTTTTGCATCAAGTTTTGCAAATTACCACAAAACAAGGAAGAAGAGCTCTGGGATTTAGCAAATAAAGCTCCTCAATATTCGAATAAAGACCAACTTTCCCAGCTAATGAATCAAACCCAGTTTGGCCTGCCATTTCTTGAATGTTCTCCAGAGGCCTATGGACCCTCCCTGCTATTACTCTGCAGACTATCAATGCTTTTCTTATTGATGGGTCATCTTCAAAAATCTCTATAGATTCAAAAGCTCTTCCACTCGTGGAAGTTGTGAAAACGCCAATGCCACCCTTGAGCTCCTTTTTGGTGGAAAACCCATTTCTGATGATTCTACAAACACAGCATTTTTCAGATAGGCAGAGATTGGAAGAGCCATTGAGACCAAGAGGGCAAGAAACAGTTGTGCCATAGAATCTTAGAAGCTCATTCCCATCGGCGAGGCACCGAGGATGCTTCTTGGGGAGTTTGCTGGCTTTTATTTTCACCATTTCTCTGTACTCTTCGAATCTAGCTAGAGTCTTTTGCATGTTATGGACCTTCAAAACTCTCTCAATTCTGCCACAGTGGTTTTCAGACTTCAGCCAGCTTGTTCTGCATATTATCTCCACTATTTTCCTAGACGAGTCTCCTTCCACAAGCTCAGTAACTGCACAAGGGAAACTTGCCTCTTAAATTGAACAGACGCACTTTACTGCGAATGTGAAATGAAACCCACAAGAGACATTTTGGTTAAAGATCCCAGCTTTAAACGCTTTTGATTACTTCGAATAAGTTAATGGAGAACTTATGGTTAAGACAAGGGAATTGATGCGGGAAAGAATTTTCCTTTTCAAAAGACACTGTTTCTCCCGGATAGTTTAAAGTAAAGTTGCAGGAGAATCCAAAGTGTAGTTCTTAACCAAAAGGTAATGGAAAAGGAAAATCAGACCCAAAGCTGAAAAGGTATGTTAAATTATAAGATTCTTCATCATTCTACATGTATCTAATATATAGAGGTGGTTAGATTAAAAAATAAGTGGTCAGAAGAATGTGGGTTATCCACAATGAGGGTCAGACAATAATAGAAGGAAAGCAAACAACCATACAGTATAGAGAAAGTTACAAGCACGAAAAGGTTGACATGATTTAGAAGATCCTTGTTGAAAATAGAAACCAATCAACTTGAAACCAGATAAGCCTAAAGTAAAAATCTGAGAAGCAATTTCTTACCAGCATGCTTGGAGAGATGGTGAGCTTCTGCAGCTTCCCATTTTTTGAATTGCTCTCCACATTTGTGGCAAGTCACTGTGGAAGACCCATTAGAATCTGTATCAAGAGAGACCCTATAGCTTGAATGAAATCCAGCACCATGCAAAGCAGAACCACCTTCTTTATCTGATAGAAGGAAAGGAGATTTCCTTGAAGGAGTTGATGATGTCTTAAAAGAAGGGTTAAAGTAGTGCATTGTAGGGTGCCCTCCAGGGCCAGGTGTCCCTGGCCTTAAAGTACCCACAAATGTTGAGCCACCACTACTACCACCGCCGCCGCCGCCAACACCACTGCCAACCCCTTCTTGGAATCCTCCAAAACCGGTTATTTTCAGCTCACACCTTGAGTTGCTTAGAATCACTTCATGGGTTATTGGGTTGAGGAACTCACTGCTCCCTATAGATCTTGGACTGCAACTTGGTGGCTTCTCCAGGTGCCTCTTGCTTCCATGGATGACATCTTTGAGATTTGCTATGGACCTTGAACACCCAGACCTCCCTGCACTTTTAGTCAAGATTGTGCTCAAGTGCTTCCTTGATTTTGGGTCATGAACATCTGATGGCGCTGATTTGCAGTGTAGAGATCTCTTCAGAGAGAACCACACTGTTGGCATATTATCCTTAAAGTTTTCTCCTTTTTCCTCTTTTTTCCTCCGTAGCACTAATAACACTTCAATTTATACTCCTAAAGCTTCACGCCTCTTCAATCAAACTCCTTTACATTATTCATCCCCACAATTCCCTTCCTTTTCCTGCCTGAGAAAGGATAAAAGCTATCAGCACTACCACTCTGCAATTACTTTCTGCTTTAACCAAACAACTCTCTTTTCCAGGAATTTCCCTTCCGTTTCCAGGAAACAAGCAAGCTGAAACCAAACAAGTCGTTTTGCAGAAAAAAGGAAAATTGAAAAGATTTCATCAAGCACTATTGAAGGGTACTACTCCTCTGCTTCAGCACTATGAACACTTTGGCAGCTTCCTCAGGATATGGCCATGGGGGCCACTAGAGAGCAAGAGAGACAAATGAATTCAAACCCACAGAAAATGGATGACCATTTGTTAAAAAACTTGTGTTTGGAAAAATGGAGAATCTTTGGCCCTGGGAGAACATGACAACAAACCTGGACAAGCCGTGTTCAGTGGCGCCATTAAATGAGAGTTACAGAAGTGGTCACATTCGGAGGGAACCCGGAAAAACAAACACTCTGAATAAGGACTTTAAAAAAGTAATTAAAACAAGGAATTTTTTAAGGGAAAAATTATAAACAAGAAGAAGATTAAGGAATTAAAACTGTTAAAGAATCCCTTCATCAATCTTTCGTGTAAAAATTCTGCTTTCCATGTTAAACATGTCACAGTTTGGTTACTATATTACGAGTTAAACTATGTTTTTATCTAATTACCCAACTTTAAATGAAGATATAAACAATACTTAGTCAAACGTATTTGGTAAGCTAAATCTATGACCAAAAATAGGCTCCATAAATGACAATTAAGTTATATATCCCATTTAATTTGCTAAGCTATTTAGTATACCACATGGAATTATTTCTTTAATATCGAGTGTTTAATCATTGAGATTGAGAGATGCATATGCATGTCACATGCATTTTTTTATGTATTGGGGTCTAAATCAAAATAATGCCACATGCAGTTGAGTAAAGAGACATAGGAGGACCACCTAAGTTTATGTTTCACTCTCATCTGATCACCTCCTAAATCTTGGAGTTAGCAGGGACAAACTAAAAATAAATAGTGGAATTAGCAGACAAGACAATCTAATGCTGTTTATAATTTTGACTTTTCAACCCTGAAGCACTGCACTGTCATATTTTATTAGTCACCCTGTGGAGCACCATCTTCATTCTGTATCAAAACTGTACAAAATCATTAACTTTGTTCTTTTTTCACTTGTCATAAATAATAATTAATTAATATTGATTAAATAGTATTATCTGATCCATTAACCATTGTGATTGTGCCTGCTAACCAAACACTCTGATTATTTGTTGCCACAATTTGTCAGTTAACTTATGATGTGAATGATTAGCAATATCCATCAAAATTTCCCTTTTTAATTTCTAGACCATTTTACATGGTGAAAAAAGTGCTTCCGGGTCAGATCCCAAAAGCACTTCCAAATTTCACTTCACATCCTATATATAAAGGTCATTGCAGAACTTCCAACTTTAGCAGAAAGCACAAGATAGTAAGCTTTTTTTTTTTGTTTTTTCTCCAATTTCCTCTTTCAAGAAGCCTTTGAAATGAAATGTTAAAACCTTCATAAATTTTTGCTTATTACAAACGATTTTAGCTTAATTGAATAACTAACCATATATTATGAACAAGCATTTCATGAATATTTCTGTACTTAGAAGAATTTTATTTTGTGTCAAACTCAAAATTTGCTTTCTTGTTTGTATGTATGATATCAATATCTCATAATCAGACATTTCAAGAGAAAATCTAATCTCTTCAGCTTCTCCCATCAAATGCATTGCTTAAGGAAAAGGAAACATGCAAAAGTTTGTGGAAATATTATTTGTATAGTAATTTTTGGTGAGAGCTCACATAATAATAAAAGTGAAAAATTTTCATTGGGCTAGCTAGCTTCGGCCTAGATACCATCCTTGATGGTAAGCCAATAATAATGTATCTAATCCCTATTATTTTTTGTACTTCCCTTAATTTGGGGGGATAGTGACTTAGGGTGAGATAATCAATGGTGGCCCTAACTTCATAATGAACAAACACCCTTTAGAAAAATATATACTGATATAGTGATATGAGAGCTCATAATTAGCTTTGACTGTCATAATTATTTTATTTTATATGATTGTGAAAACCAAAGAGGTGTTGAAAGAGAGGCAGGGAAACATAGACATCTACCCAGAAAATCACCACCAATTATTACAATTAACCAAGCTAGGCTGGTTTTCCACTTTTCTTCTCTCTCTCATTGTGCTGGGGGATGAATATATCAAGGTTTGTTTGTCGTTATGCTGTGATATTGCGGTCAATGAAACATGCCATGGCATGGGGCCTGTCTTTTGTTTGCACAAAACCACAGATATACATTACTAACATTCAGATCATGATCATAGACAAACAAAGGTAACATCTCAGATTTCTGATGTCAATTGTTATTAGGTATCCATCCATCTATCTATTTATTTGAGGGAAATGGATTACCTGCAGTCACTGCAGGGGGTATAATTTGTTGAAGCTGCACAGTCAGCATAGATCGGACAGTTTGCAGTCAATGACATGACTGTAGACGATCCGAATCCCTATTTGAGACACAAAAACCAGTGGAAACACACTTGCAGGCAGCATTACCACTGCATGCCAACCATAATATTCAATTCACTCATTCATTAATGCAAGCACATGCATGCTGGCCTCGCCCTTTAATCTCATTTTCTATTCTTTTTGTTCATCTAACCATTCTCTTCCCTTTATTTTAAATTTTTTTTATTATATATAATTTGTAAGTGTTTCCAACGTATAAATTTTGAATTATATATAATCTGCAATCGTTGTATAATATATAATGATGTTTTGTAATTTGTGGATTATTTAAATTTATTAGATTTATATTTTAAATTTATAAATTATGTATAATCTATAAGTGTTATTGAATATTTTGAATATAATTTGTAATTGTTATTTATAATCTGTAATACTATGGATTGGGGTGGGGAGAAAGGAAAGAGATATAAAATGCTTACAAGGGTAATATTGTTATTTTTAGTGGGAATATAAAAGTTTTGGGGTGAAAATAAAAATTCCGGGAGTGATAAAAGAAATCCCCTTTGGATTATATCTTGCTATAGGCCCAAAAAAGTTGTTGCAATTAGGCTGAACGAGCTCTTCGTGAAACAGAAAAGAAAAATCAGTCCAAAGGCCCAACATGAAATCTAAGCCACTGGCATTTGATACAAATGCAACGGGCTTCGTTCAAAAACGGTACCCATAGGAATAATCTTATTGGTCCAGTAAGTTCCATAATTCATTTTACCTAAATTTCATATCATTAAAATAAGTTAGTAAATAAGGATGTTCTTGGCTTCTTTATTCTACTTTTTTTTTTTTTTTTTTAAATATTTTTACACAAAACTGGTCTGCGTTAGCACCCAAATAAATTCCTGAAAAAAAGATGACATATGACAATTATTAAAAAAAAAAGAGCCCATTTTTAATGTGTGAGTTTCATTCATGATTACTGTATCATTACTTAAATGGATTATTCACAAATTTACCTGGCATTTAATTGTTACATGACATTACGTGATGTTCTTGCATTTTATTGGTAGATATTAAATAATCCTAAATACATCCAAGTGCCTTCTCATATAACCTGTCTACTAAGGGTGGGCACGGGTTGGGACGAGCCGGGAATTAGGTCATTCCAAAAAAAAAAAAAAAATTTTGTTCTATCCTATCCCGTCTTGTCTCAGTTAAATTTTAAAAAATAAAAATATAGGTGTATAAAGTAATAAGAGAGATGTTAAAAGTATGTAGAAAAAGAAGAGAGTGAGGTGTAAACCTTAAAATGAGGGTGTAAAAAGTAATAGATGAGATAGGGACAATTTTGGGATGAGACTAGACATATTTATATAAAATTTGAGACGAGATTTTGCTTGTCCCGGTCTTTTCCTAAAAATTCATCCAGACATAAAATTACATCTTAGTTCCGTCTCGAATCTCAATTTGTCTTGTTCTGATTGTGTTCCCAACTCTTCAGGCCGGGCCGTCCCAAACCGTGCCCGCCCCTATTATCTATAGTAATTCTTCATGGTCAACTTACTTAAATCTTCTTTTAGAAGCCACAAAAAAAAAAAAAAAAACTCACCTTATTTTTTGTTTAAATATTATTTACCTAATAACTTTGTTTATAATATTATTTTATAATTTATAATTTTTTATCAATTAAAAAATTAGATATATAACAGACTAAAAAAAATAATTAGATATAACATGGGAGAGATTGTGAGGTAAAAATATTGTCCCCGTTTCAGAAATACGCTCAATATGAAAAGAATGACTGGTATTTTCGTCATTCTAGTGACGCTAGAAAAAAAAAAAATAATAGTAATAAAAAACAGTCCGATACCCTTTCGTCACCCTGCCGACCTATCTTAACCGTCCTTCGGAATTTTAATCAACGGTGACGTTCTCGATCCGTGTACTTAATTCTCATTGGTAAACTTTAAATCCTACCCCTTATATAAGAAGGTCGAAACCGCTTTAAATTTCTTCATACCTTCGTTCTCCCACCACTTCTCTTTCTTGTGAGACCCTTTATCTGAATCTTTGTACCTTGTTTATCTAAATCTGCAATTGTTCGTCAATGGCGGGTAGAGGCAAAACCTTAGGATCTGGAGCTTCCAAGAAGGCCACGTCAAGGAGTAGCAAGGCTGGGTTACAATTCCCGGTCGGTCGTATTGCTCGATTCCTCAAGGCTGGAAAGTATGCCGAGCGAGTCGGTGCCGGCGCCCCTGTGTACCTCGCTGCCGTTCTTGAATACCTTGCTGCAGAGGTAACATTTGCCAACCACTCATAGATTCGTATTCATGTTACAAATTTTCGTATTTGGATCTAGGGTTTCTAAATTTGGTCAGGCGCCGTTCAAATTGCCTAATTTAATAGTATTTTCGGGTTTTAATCCAAATTTCATTGATTAAAAGCCAATGAATTTGTATTTCTTTTCTGTGTTTTTAGAGTTACCCATGATCTGGGATTTCAACATGTTTGACATATGAATCATGTTCTCATCGTTGCTAATTTTGCTTCTTCAGGTTCTTGAGCTTGCTGGAAACGCTGCCAGAGATAACAAGAAGACCCGTATTGTGCCTCGCCATATTCAACTTGCGGTTAGGAACGATGAGGAACTCAGCAAGCTTCTTGGTGATGTGACCATTGCAAACGGTGGTGTGATGCCCAATATTCACAACCTACTACTCCCCAAGAAGGCCGGTGCTTCGTCAAAGGGTGCAGCTGCTGACGACGACTCTTAAATTGAAGCTAGAGGCGGAGCTTGGTCTCTGGTTTTACGTGATTTGCTGAGAAATTTTTCTTTTGATTTAGCTTCAAATAGCGTTTTATCCTCGTGTTTGTGGGATTAGTTTAGCTGTAGTTAGGTTTCAGGTAGTGATGTGAATATAATCACTTTCTTGTTCAGTTTGTGGAGAGACTATTGAAATTTAGATATTCTTCTTCATGTAGGTTTCCACATTTAATTAGTAATGATACCTGTTGAAATTTCTGAATACGAAGTTTGGCTGATCTGAACATCTCTTACTTTCTCCTAGTTCTTATGTTAAATGAGTGTTCTTCTGTTGGGAGGATGCTTTGCTTTTATCTGGCCCCATTCTATAGCATGATTGATTCAGTTTGGAGACCTGAAAATCTTGCCTATTCATGTTTGGCATACCACAAATATTTTCCAGAACTATCTAAGAAACCTAGTAAGTTCTTAACTACCAAATGTTTTCGTTTTGTAATTAAGGAATCAGTTGTGCCCAAAACTAGTGTACCTAGATTTGAAATTATTTTACTGACATAAAGTTTCATTGAATTAGTACCAATTTCAGCAAATAGTCGACTGCAGTGAAAAAGAAGGAAATTGAAAGAAACATGAAGTAATGAATCAATAAATGCACTATTGACCAACTGTGAAATGAAAAGAATGATTCTGAATTGATAAAAAAGAAAATGTATCCTGCTACATCCTCCATTCTCAAGTTATCAACAAGATTGAATTGAATAAAGAAATGTCAATAAACAATCGAAACTCTATCCAACTAGTACACCCAGGAGTGGCTGTTTCTCATGAACTAGGAGCTTATCCCAATGAGATGATCATTACAGCAGTGATTGAATTGTTTGAGGTATGCTCGAGCCAAGTATGTACACATGACATTTTTGGTTTGAGAAGTGTTCGAGTTTCCACCCTTGAAGAAGAAACAAAGGTTATCAACCCAACCAACCCCTCTGTAATAAGTGGAAGAAAATAAAACCGTGACCACAGATTTCAATGAAAAATCATTTGAACTGACAATGTTGCCACACTAGTATAGACATGGATGAACCAACCTTAATCTACGGACTGTTAGTCACTGTCATCATCTGAACTAAAGTCATCCATTCTCCTATCTTTAATTTGTGGAAAAAGGCGGTCACGGAGATCGGAAGGTGGTCGACGATCGGAAGGTCGTGATGCTTTATTCTTGTTCTTGTTCTTATGCTTATTCTTATTATTGCTCTCTGGTTTCTGAGTTTTTGCTGGTGCTGGTGCTGGTGTTGGCTTCTTCTGATTCTGAGCATTTCTCTCTCTCACCTCCCTGCATACCTTATCCAACATTATCAAGAAGTCTCGCACTACGACAAACAAGCGTAAGCCCTCATCCTTCCCAGCATTCCCATGAAAGTAATCGCCAGTACTCTTCACTAAAGCCATGATTTTTTGCTCCTCTTCCAGCAGCTGTTTGACATCATCCTCAGCACTTTCCACGAAACTCTCGACTGTTTCATAAAACCCTTTATCTCCCTCCGCGCTTTTGAGTTCTGTATTTACAAAGTCTCTGGTTTTTAGGAGACCATGGCCGAGTTTCGCAGTTGTACTTGTTAAGCTGTCTGCGTCTATAGCTGCTGCTTTTTTGATATTCTCAAGTTCACTGCTCAACCGTGAAACCACCCCTAGACCAAGTTCACGAAAGTGTTCTTCCGTTTCAGTGGTGATGTCCTCAAGAAGGTCCTCTGTTTTAATACTAGAGAAACTCTTGCTCTCTCTCGCCATTCGAGCAGCTCTCACACCCTCACCGCGGCTTATCTCTTGAACAACAAAATGTAAAAGCGTAGTCTTGCCATCAACACCTTTTACATCCGACAATTTCAGAAGTGTATCAAGTTTGAATGCCATTGCACCACCGCGGAATGTCCCATCATTCATTCGGTTTCCAGTTTTGAGAACAGCTTCCAGAAGCTTGAGGAAAAGCCGGCTGTTTTTTAATTCCTTACAAGCAACCTGGCATATAAAACAAGAATCAGATGTTGTGCGCAGAGTAAGTTACAAACGAAAAAAAAATTACACATGGAGATCAGCTGATGTTAAGAGTTATGCAATTCATAGATAACATCTTACCTCTAAAATATCAAAGGATTCCATAGTACCAGAGAGATCTTCTTCAAGAGTACCCATAAAAAGCAGTGTTTCCAATCGTTTAAAAGCGAAGGGAATTTCAACCAGGGCTTTAAGGAACCGATCAGCAGGCCCAAGCTGAGTTAGTGGACCACTATAAAGTCTAAGCTTAAGTTCTTCCTCTGATGTTGGTGCCATCTTAAGCAAGGTCTGAAGGAATTCTGATGGGAGCTCGTTTCCTGGTCAGCCCAAAACAGATTATAAAGCATTCATATAAGTTGAGCCGTATGTAATTTAATCATTTTCATTTTTTGTTTTTAATATTTATCACTTTTACTTTCCCTGAAAGATAAAGTCCTCACCATTTACCTCTCAGAAATCTCAGTAACATGCAGGATCATCACACTTATTGTTTTGCTATATTTATTCCTCCATTCCATTTTAGTATTAGTTCATCACGCATTGTGCCGGTCTACTCATTTGTATTCACAACCAATATCTCATAGCAAAGCCAACTCAACTAGTTCATTCAGGAACAGATCTTCAAGCTTAAACAAAGTGGTTCACTGACAAGTTTATCCATATAAGGGAATGAGTTGGAGTTCTGAATGAAACTTCTCTCATGACTCCATTCTGGTGGGAATCTCCCTATTTGAATTCCAACTGAAATTTTATTACTCTTCCATGCTGAGGCATCTGTATATATATGACTAAACTATCTTAAATAATTGTTCTCATCTAATTCACAAATTAAATTCACTTTTTTTTTTTTCTAACCTGAAATTTCTTTGAGAAGTTCTTGATCATGAATATCATGATCGCATGAATCTCAGATGATTTTAGATTAAATATCTAAAACCTAACAATACAACCAATGATTCCTCTCATCTACAAGAATATGATGCTAGATCTAGAGAATCCACATGATGGGGGCATGCAGGGACAACTTAACGAACCGTTGGATTACTATATCAGGCCTAACAGATGCAGGTATATGTCTACTAAAATAATGAACTAAACAGTAACAGATAAACTATAATCTAGCAGTTCTCAGTAATTTTAGAGGAAAAAATTAGGTTTAAAAGTAAATCACCTTCAAGAAGCGCATCACAAACTTCTTCCGTTGTCACATTTAATGCTTTCAATAAAATTGACAAGTTCTGTGCTTTCTTCACTTCAATGATCTGCATATACTGAGGACGGTCTTGGGCGGAGTCTTTCTTGCGTTCAACTTTGGATTTATCCGTAGCAGTATAGCCAAAAAGAGTTTCTATCATCTCTTCATTAAACCTGTCAAATATTGACGAAATATTAGCAGATAATGATATTTTATTATTACGTGAACACAGAAAAGGAGAGGGAGATGGGGATTTATTCCTTACTGGAATGATCCTGCTTTCAGCTGACTCCAAACCATTGCCTGCTCTGAGTTGGCTTGAACCTTATCCCAGAAAAAAGGTTTAAGCTTGGTTTTAGGAACTCCAGCTTCACCTTGTGAACCATCTACTATATTTTCAGCAACTTTACGTCCACTAGCTGAACGTCGAGACCCCCTCCGGCCAATTGGTGGAACTCGAGCACCTGGTCTGGCACCCCGTGGTGCTGGGGGTGGCGGTGGTCCTGGTGGACGAGGACCACCAGGTTTGGAACCACGTGGTATTGGGGGTGGTGGTGGTGCAGGAGCCCCAGGAGGCGGAGGGGCCCCAGCAGCAAGAGGAGGTTTCACAGTTTGTGGTTGTGCAGGAGGTGGAGTAGGAGGAGGAGGAGGAGGAGGAGGAGAGGAAGGAGGAGCATTAACAACAAAAGGTGGCTGAGGGGGAAGAAGATCTGGCCTACCAGGAGGAGGTTTCAAAGGAGGCAATCCAGAAGGGACCACCCTCCCAGGAGGAGGTTTCAATTCAAATGATGGCCTAGCAGCAGCATTGGCGCCTATTGATGCACTTTCCTTAAGTGTGGTTCCATCAAAAGATGAAGTCTTTTGTTGGTTCAATAAATCGTTACTAGATGATTGAAACCTAAAATTCTCCTCTTTCATTGAATTTCCAAAGGCATTATTAGAAGAACCTAAAAGATCGAAGTCAATTTTGTAAAGACCATGTAGATTACATAACAAAATGTAAGAGTATTGGTAATACAATACATACCAACAGAGTAGTCACTCATGCTCAGGCTGAGAAGCGGCTTCTCGTCATTTTTGCTGTCTCGGCCAGTCCTACAACACATACTACAGCATACAAAGAGCAGAGCTGCAAGTACAAATGTCACTGATGCAGTTACAACTACAGCAAGAATAATTAGTTTTTCGTGATCACTTTGCTTATCAGCCTTTTTCTTTTTAGAGGACTTAGATTTGAGAACTCGATGGCTGGACTGTGTCGAAGGAGGTGATAGTTTTGGACTGCGCTGAGGTAATTCAAGAGCCAAATTTCTTCTAGGAACATTGGATCTAGAGAAAAACAATTCAAGAAAAGTGAAATGCCGAATCTTGGAGCCATCATCTTCTCCAGAAACCTGAAATGGGAGATTATTCTTTCTCAAACACTGAAGAAGTATTTGCCTCAACTGAGGATGGTGAGCAGTAATTAACTTCTGGAAGTTGTCTCGCACTAATGATCGAATCTCTGGATTTATTACATCAGTGCCAGTGGATGATTCCTCTGGGAAGCATAATTTAAGATCTTCAACTTCTTTCTCTAAATGAATCAAATCTGCCCTGCAACTGGTCCATAATAGCTCTGCCTGTAGTCATGAAACTATAACAAGTTTTAGAGTACATAATATTTCCGTTTCTGAGTTCTCTTGTCTGACATATGATAAAACAATCATATTCCCAAAAATTTACCAGCACAAGACCATTGCGAAAGCTTCTTATAAATGAAAGTGAATGCTCAGTTGCTCACATACAAGATGTGAAAGATTACTACTAACGTTTAGGATGAATCTAGTTGATGAAGAAGCACAGATGTATCAATAAACTGTATTATCTTTCTTGACAAATTCAATGCTTTTGCCCATTTAACTCTCAATCATAAGTACATGCTATAAGATAGTTTTTGATATAAATCTCATAAAATTAAGAGATAAATTCAAGAAAGCATAGCAAATGATAAAATTTTGAACTAATAGGATTAGTTAATAGCACAAAAATATCTTTTGAAAAAATACTACTAACGGAGAGCGCATTATGCAAGTTTAGTGGCGAAACCGGGTAACATATACTGGTGTTTTTATAAATATTCAGTAATTGAGATAAGAAAAGAATTTAGATATAGCCTACAATCAGAAATCAGATAAGTTTGGTGATTATTAGTTCAGACAATAATCAACGCCCCGAAGGAGGTTTTAAAAGCTTCATCCATCAAAACTCCTGATTATATCCTGCGAAATAGCCATTGGAATCATAACCTTATGCAGGTATTATTATAGTGCTTTCACTTTCCAACTAATCCTATCATTCCTTCCCTAATACTCTTGCATGGATTGTCATGCATTCAATCACTCACATGAAACGTTCACTTTGAATACAAAACATATTACTAGAAGACTTAAACATAAGGAAAAGTAAGATATTCTAAGCTTCATGCTTCTTAAACTCAGCCGATTAATAGTTATGATGGGAAGCTTCTCGATGCAATATAAAGCCATAAGGTACTTCTATTTGTTCAATATCACTGACTGAGATTTGAAATTGACAGTCCATGGAAAAAGTTAACGAATGTTGCAACAATTTTTACTGGTGCCATAGCCACTTGTCTTGCTGCCAATGTGGATTAGACCCAAAATTCATAAACATATGTATATAGTTTTCTCAATTGACCAGTAGAATCATGGTTTAGGCGTCAATCGGTGCAGCCAGTGAGGGAAACAATTCTCTAACCAGAGAAAAACTCTCATTAGCCACTTGTTCAGAATGAAGCAGGGGAGACACAGGAGCATCCCCTGGACACCCCGAAGTTAAGAACCACAATGCACACTACCCTTAAATTTTTATTTATGCAACTTACAAACTGAAAAGCAAAAGGGGGTACTTCTATAGAAATTCTATTCTAAAATGGCCATTCCCAGATACTAGTATCTTCATTGAAAAAGTCAACCCAAAAGAACAAAAAAAAAAAAAGTAGGACACCACTCATTCAGCCATTTAATAAATAATAAAAAAAAAATTCTTAGTTTGTATGTTTTGTTTGCTTCTTCTAATAAACGATGAATGTATTTAAACTTACAAGCTACCAAAACCCATATGGCGCTATGAATGGAGTCTCACCGTGTCCTCGTCTAACAGTCCAGACGTCGGATCCAGTAATTGGCTAAGAAATTCTTCCTTCGTTTCATCCTTGTCTTTCAAACTAACTGCTGATGTAAGAAGAAGAAGAACCGAAAGAATGCAAAAGCTAGCCTTTTTGAAACCCATAAATACTTGAATAGCCATTCCAAGTGCTTGATATTCTTTTCATTTCATCAAGAACTAAACTCCAACAAGCAGAGAAGTCTAAAATGTCTTACACAACCAAAAACAAGCCCAAAACGTCCATTCTGCATTAAACAGCTCCGTTCCTGTGAAAAATGCCTTATCACTGGCTTGCAGAAGTAAATTCCGATTGACCCCAAGGATTTACAATGAAAATCGGAAATTTCGAAAATGGGCACAATGAACAAAAGTAATCCTGGAAATTTCCCTCGTCAAATTTCCTAATCAGATACGTCCAATAAAAAAGGGACCAGACAGCAATCAAAGATGGCTCAAAAGGAGTTCAACCAAGACCATCCAAATCACAAATACCCTTAATTTTGTTCCGTTGCAGAAGGCGATGCTGCATATACCTGGCAAATACAAAAGCAAAGGACGTAGCTTTTTCCTGTAACAATTCTATAATGGGAATTCGCTTCTGACCAGATCCACGAAAAACAGCTCAAAACATGAGGTATTGTAGATTGAAATGTTGGTATTGAAGCGCGAAATGTCGAATGGGAGAATGTTTTTCCAATTAAGTATCAAAGGAAAGCTGCCTTTTTGATCATTTATTTACAATAATGAAAAGAAATTTCTTGGCGCGAGAATTCTACGCGTAAATGACCGTCCTAACGAAGATATTCTGCGTTAGGACAATGGCAGCCGATCTGGGAGACACAGATTTTCTCTTAAACTAAAATTCTCTCTTGTTCTTTTCAAAAATTTTGAAAAAATTACATGTCTTGAAACAAAAGGAGTTTTCTGCAAATTCCATTTTTGTGGTAAATGAGGATCACATTTCAAATAAAGTTAATACACTAGAATTACTAATTTTATTAAGGTCACATCACATGAAAATTTAATTTAGATATCATCCTAATCTTTTAATTTGGCCTCCTCACTATTATGTCTACCTTTGTAAAATAGTATCAATCAGTGCCATGATTAATTCATTAAGAGCTTCAACCTCATTATTATCTCTCTACCCTTAGTAAAAATTTAGTTGGGCTGGGCTTTCCTTAGCAAGCCCATAATAATATTTGACTCATTTTTTCATGTAATGTTTAAAAAACAAAAGGGATTATCACTGTGCTATGCCAGCTATATGTAGCATGGCCATGGGTGGTTGTTGATAAGGCCCCACCGTCGAAAGTGACCTCATATCAAAATTCTAACATCCATTTAACTAGATACTGCCTCTGCCTTTCCCCAAGAAGGTGCCACCACATCCACATCCACATCACACTGAATGATTAATGCCATAAGCTTTATTTCCATTAGTCAAAAAAGTTGAATGTCCTTACCAACAAAGAAAGCTACATCATAAAGAATGACAACACAGATCCATTCCTTTTCCATCAAACAAACACCTTTGCCAGTGGAGTGCCACGTCACCAAGAATTTTCATAATAATTTTATTGGAAATTGGACAATTTCTTTCATTAAGCCATGATAAGGATGGTTAGAATTTCCAACAAAGAGATACAATGTACATAAACTATAGCATAGCTACCATTTCTTAAAGCTATTCCCAGATTCTTCTTGAGAGTAGACATCACAATCACACTCATGGGACAGGACATTGGCTTAATAGGCACTCTTTCCCATTTTTGCCATACGCAATATGAATGAGCAGGATCCAGAGAAGAAAAACAAAAAAATATTCCATTTCTGCTTTACAGCCCTCCAAATATGCCAAAGGAATTTGTTCTCTCTGCTTTATCAATTGGCTTCTTTCCCACTATAAGAATTGAAACCTCACAAAACTCTTTCCACCATAGCCTCTCAAAGTTTCAATTTTTTTTTTCTTTTTGTTTTCTCCTAATTCAGAAGCAATGGCTAGTTCCAAGAAGCTTGAGATTAAAACAGATGATCAAACTCCACATAAATGGTGCACTTCACTGGGAGAAGAGGTATTCAAAAGATTCTTCAGCCAAGCCAATCCAACAGTGCACAAGGTATTTGGTGAAGGCTCACTTTTCAGTCCAATGTTGTTTGGAAAATTCTTTGACCCTTCTGATGCCTTCCCTCTCTGGGAGTTTGAGTCTGATATTCTGTTATCTCATCTTCGGAGTTCTGTGGATTGGTCTCAGACAGACCAAGCTTACATAGTAAAAGCAGAATTACCAGGTAACAGTAACTGCTTTTCCTTTTATGTTTCTGTTCTACGAGCCTGTCCTCAACAAATCATGCAACATGGATGAGACCAATTTTCTTTAGGCTCTTTGTGTAACAGCAGTGATTTGTGAAAACAGGAAATGGGAAAAATAGCATTCAAGTCCATGTTGATAATGGGAAGATAGTGGAAATTAGTGGACAGTGGAAGCAGAAGCAGAGAGAGTCTAAGGCAACTGACTGGAGATGTGGCCATTGGTGGGAATATGGATTCGTAAGAAGGCTTGAGATTCCAGAAGATGCAGATTGGAAGAACATAGAGGCTCTTCTACATAATGAGACAACCTTAGAAATAAGAATACCGAAGAGTCTTTGTCACAATCCAGCTCAAGGAAATGCAGAAGCACTGTAAACAGCTACTGGGCTCGTTTCTTATGATCTAGTAATTAACATTGAACACACTTACAACTTTTCTTTTGACAACAGCTAATATCATTGTGCAGGAATAGGTCATCTCAAGGTGTTAAATAATTTTGTTATGCAATAAGACAAGAATGGAAGAAACAGAAAATAAAGGGGATGATGTGTTTAACTGTTTACAGTATTGTTTAGGCTATTGCAGCTGTTTTTCAGTTCTCTCTGACCAACTAATTGCCCGTGATGTGATCAATGAAAGAACAAGACAAAGAAAAGAAATATGGGACATGGTAACATGAATGACAATTAAGGTAATTCATAGTCATTGACATGTCCTTTCTCCTAGATGTGAGGAAATGAACAATTCTGTCTCAATGCTAGATCTGCAGATTCCCAAGATGTTAAGAAATAATATCTAATTATGCTTATTGATGAAAAACGAAGAGCAATGGATTAATTTGATATATCTCATTTATCGTTATTAGGCTGGAAGTAGTTGAAAAACATTTCAGGACTGAAAAAGGACAAGATTATACAGGACAATACATGTGTATTTTCTTATCTCAGTCGCATGTTCTGATTCAGAGAAAATGGGACGCTGTTTCCAAAACCAACCAAGTGTTGTTTCAACAACTACACTCCATCCAGCCACTCTCTCCAAGTTATGGTCATTCCTCATCCACATGCCATTACATGTTACTAAACAAAGGAACCCTTGTACGTTTTGCCCATTCCAACAATCTATAATGTTATTTATTTATAAACAATAGAATTAGCAAGCGAGCTTACCTCAAGTGGTAGGAGTACTTCCTCAGCATTTTAAGGTGATGGCTTCTATCTACGACAAAAAACTTATCATGAAATCTTCCTAGCACCGTCTATCTTGATATGATATGATCAAGACAAAGTTAAAGCCGTAAGAAAAGGAAAGAGAATTGCAATATTCCCTATTCTTTTTTTATTTTGAGGTGCAAAGGAAATATGTGTCCTATTCATGATATTCTGTAGGCTTGAGACTGAGAACCAATAACCAAAGAAGGCCAAAAATTGTACTCTTGAAGCTTCAATAGGCGAACCTTTTGTTCCTTTCCATCAATGATCTGTCATAGAATAATAGCATATATGATAATTTGATTTTATATCTATATTTTGTAATTCTTTTTCTAAATATTTTTTGGGTTTATTATTAATATTTGGTTTTAATTTAAGTTGATTTTTTATTTTTACAATTTAAGAATAATTCAGAGCATTTAAGCAGAACAAAAAATATTTCTAGATTTTTAAAGAGTTGCATTGCAATTACTGAAAATATTTTGAGCCTTGAGTTTTGATGATATAATTAGATTTCTTAGTTCACTAAATTATCTTATTTTTATGTAATTAGGATTTTTAGTTTTATGAGATTTCCTAGTTTCATAAGACTTTTTTTATTTATAAATATCTCTTTTATAATTAAGTTTAAGGGAGGAGAACTTTTGGCTGAGAGGAGAAGGAGAGAAGAGAAGGCATAAAGACAACTTCATGGGTTTAATTTATTATTCTTCTTCTTTTTCTTTTCTTGTTATGTTCTAGTTTTCTATGATAGATTATTATGAATTAGGAAGAGATTAGATAATTTAGACCACGAGAAATAATTTTATACAAAAATTTAGGATAGGGAAAATTCTAAGACCTATACAACCATAAAAAGGAAATTCATAGAACTTAATGCAACTTAAATTATTACAATTCATATAAGAATATGATTGAATTGATAGTTTAAGTAAAATTAATATGACCTCAGGAAAGTCTGTTAACACATTAAGAATCTTGGTTAGCAAATGATATAATTAATCTAAATTAAAGAAAATGGGTTATTCAATATAGAAGGTTGAGGTAAAATCAAAAACTCTAAAGCTTTTATATTTTATATCTTTTTTTATTTATGTTTTCTCTTCTTTCTTTATATTTCTTGTAATTTTAGTTATTATTCTTGATCGCCTAAATAATATTTAGATTAGAGTATTTTGGTAATTATTAACCAATTTATATAAATACGATAATTCTTAGAATATTCTGTCAACTACACTAGTAATGTATGCCTACACTATAATTTTAGTAGTTATATTTTATACACGTCAATATACCATATGTATATACCGTTTGGATAAGCCACTAGATTCAAGTTTGCTGGCCTTCAAAGTGCAAATTCAATGCCTTCAGCAGAATCAACTAGTCTTGGCCATTGACTTTATTCTTTTTGTCTAGTACAACCTGGAGTTAGTTAAATTGATAAGGACCAAAGAAGCCATAAACAAGAAACAGATGCCCAAAACTGGACAAATACCCCACCAAAAGAAAACCTGCTTTATTCTGACAATTATAGCTCCTTTAAATAATACTCACATGATTTATAACTAACAAATTCAGATAAACTCTTTTTATTTTACTTAACTTGTATCTTAATTTGTCGGTACTCAATATAACTCCAAATATTATGGATAGTTTTAAAGAAAAAAATTTATTAAAGAGAGGATTTGTGTATAAGCAAATAATAATTGCAATATTAATGTGTGTATAGCAGCTGCAATATTGAACTTTCATGACCAAAAAGAAAATTTCACCAAACAATCAGAAAGTTACCAGCAATACCAGTCACACCTAACTGATATCTATGTTTTTGCACCTCAGGGGTAGAGAAGGGCCTTCATTCAAAATAAGGTGCAATTATCTTTGAGGTTAAACCTACATACTTATGCACTACATTGCTTGGCAATCCAGCAAACCAGTAAAACCTATTCAGTTACTGGTAGATAATGTAGTCCCACGAGCTAACTTTAACTAAATTCAATGACTTTGCGTGAAAACTTTTACTACGATGATTTAACAGAGAATTGTGCAAGTAACAACATTACCACCATTAAAGTGATAACTTGCTAGACCTAGACCTGGAAACATTACTACCATTAAAGTGATAACTTGCTATCTGATTCAACCCTTAGAAATTTTTGCCCACACTAAAGTGCTGGAGCAAGATCCGACCAACAAGTGTGAGGAAAAGCATTTTGACCTTCATTCCACTTAACATGGAAAGCGATATGCCATGCTAAATTAATTCAATGTATTAGTTCTGCCCGCTTAAGAAGCTGAGTACTATAGGAAAATGACGTCCAACTGAGTACCAAGAAGTGAATGGAAACACCAACCACTTATAGACCATGTGAGATGGTTTTTTGGATGATATTTGAATTCGAGTCATTTTTAAGATAATTATATTTTTAGGGTTTTGAAATTAAAATAGTTTATGCTTTCACTGTTTTCATTCTGCTAAGTTTGCAGAGAAGTAAAGGTGATAAAGTTTTCTGGCAGAGATAAAGGGAAATTCTTAACTCCCATCTGACGCAAACAAAAAAATACTTGTTTAGTTCCAAACATGTTGGCAAAGTTAGGATTTGCAGGGAGTTATGCTGGATTCTGGCACATCAGAAGGTAGAATAACAGATAAATAATTGTAGGGCATTGTTATTTATTAATTTAATTATTGACAATGAACTTTATATGGATTTTTTTTTTATCCCAACTCATGTTATATTGTTTTCCAGTATTTATTGGGAGTTAATTAGAAAAAAAATGATGGGCCGGAATTGTTGTTAGTTTTATTTAATACGCTTATAAAAGACTAGAATTTTATACCTCAAAGTAGGAGAAAGCATGGTTTGGTAAAGACTTAAATGGCTCAGTAGGTAAAATTTTAGCATTATTTCAACTAGATATTATTAAAAAAAAAAAACTTTAATCAAACAAATCAAACTCAAATACTAAACACCAGTACATTGCATGTAACTGCACCTCTTATTCTTCTTTATTTTTATGTAAATCATTGATTCATTACTTTATAGGTACTTAGCTACTTTTGATGCTTACCAAACTATCATTTTCACATTATTTATCAACCTATTAAAATCTGTTGTTTTTAATTTGTTCCAAGTCTTTCAATTTTTATTTTATTTTTAGTTTTTTTCTGCAACTATCCTTTATCAAAGATCAGAATCTCTTTTAATAGCAATTTGATATTTTATTCAGCACGTTATAAAGGACTACCCTATTTCACTAAATCTAACTCAGTTGGTTTTAATGTTTTATTAACTACATATATCATTAGCTTTATTTGGTCTAACCACTAAACAGTTAAAATAACTTAAAAAGGAAGTACGGTAAATGTTGGTTTGGTCGTTATACAAGTTTAATTGTATAATATGATAGAAAATTTATTGTTATCCTAGGATCTACTGTTAGCTATTGATTAGCGGCTTCTCTTATGTAAGTGCCCTTTTATTATTGGTGAAACTTCTGCTAAGATCCACAATCATTAAACAAAACCAAAAGGGCAATATGGGAAAACAATATTTCAACGAATCTTACACGTGACCGCCTCATCTCATCTTTTTTAAAATATTCGAAATAAGAATGGCAGTAAAATCTAAGCTGAACTAAACGAGAGATTATTCTTTTCATTATTTTACTCTCTCTCTATATATATATTTTAAGAATTCATTCTGTTTTTTTATCTACTTTCTAGTTTGTGGATCATCGATCTCTTCCTGCTTGACAAAGCAACGGTTTTGATATATTGTTAGCTTTCGATACAATCCATGGCCCCACAATAGACTCTCTCTCTCCCGCATCTGCAAAGACTGCAATTGTTTGCGTGAGCTTCAAAATGGACACTAAAAACCAGAACCAGCCCCCCATTATAGACAAGAAACTCACCTCTATAGCTGCAAGCCCGTCCAAGGTACCTTTTCTCATTTTCCCAGACTTGGGTTCTCTTTTTGCTTAAATTTCATTCATGGGTCGCTTTCATTTCTTCAATTTAAGTCCATATCATGTTTAAAAATGTCATTTTTTTCCATTTTCCATTGTGAATTTCATGTTGAGGTTTCAGAATTTCGTGGGTGATGAGCTCCTCATAGCTCAGGACCAGCAAGTTGGTGCAGAAAAAATGGTGGGAACTCCCATTAATGGAAGAACAAGGCAAGTATTTACTGTTGTAAACGGAGGGCATGATCTTAGCCCGGGTAGCGCTCCACCTAGTAATGCTGGATCGGATTGTGGTATAATGGAGTTCGCTAGAGAGGATGTTGAGGCATTGCTAAATGAGAAAGCTAAAAGGAAGGACAGATTTAATTATAAGGTTAGTTAAATTTTGAACCTTTAAGGTCATTGGGTTCATGAGATGTACTCTTCAAATTTGTCATGTGGCTATTTAGGTTTGAGATCATAGAGGATATAAGTTCTATGTCAAAGGTTAATGACTCCAAGGCACATTCGGTTTAAAATGACCTTAGTACTACGTGAATTAAAACTTGATTACTTATATATTAACCTCAAAGTCTGTATTTTAGGAAAGATGTGAAAATATGGTGGGATATATCAAAAGGCTTAAGCATTGCATCAGATGGTTCCAAGAAGTTGAGTTGAGCTACTCACTAGAGCAAGAAAGGTTGCAAAATTCATTGGAATCAACCCAACAAAAATGTGCCGAAGTGGGTAAGATTTTTTTCATCATAATTTTTACTTGTTTCTCAGAGACTCTAGCTAAATCTATTTACTAATGTAGTTAGATTCATTTAATTTCAGAGCTGCTGCTCAAAAACAAGGAAGAGGAACTGAATTTCATCATCGTGGAACTGAAAATGAATTGCACTTCCTTACAAGAGAAAATGATGAAGGAGGAATCAGAAAAGTTGGTAAGGGAGATTTCATATCAGCTGGATTTTAAAAGTGAAATTACTGTCAAAATGAATTTAACCATTAATTATATTTTTTATTGTCTTAAAACATAAGGCGGCAATGGATTCTCTTGTGAAAGAGAGAGATGCCAAGCTTAGCATTGAGAGATCACAAACTATTCTGCAAGACGATCTTGGGAGAGCTCAAAGAGAGCTCCAAAGTGCAAATCAGAAGGTAAAACAAAAGGATAATCCCAATTTGACGAGTCCCCTTTTCACTGTGTCTTTTCTTTGTAATAATGAAATGTCAAGCATCTATTGTTTTGTGCAGATATCATCACTAAATGACATGTATAAACGTTTACAAGATTACATAACAAGCTTGCAACAGTACAATGGGAAGCTTCATACAGAGCTTTCTACAGTTGAAGATGAGCTTAAGCGTGTTGAGAAAGAGAAGGCTTCTGTAGTGGAAAATCTCACCACGTTAAGGGATCAGCTTACTCTATGCAGAGTGAGTTTACTTTAGAGTGTGGACTGATTCAAGCTGGAAATATGAGTAGGTTTGGTAGAAAAACTTACAACCATAGTAGATAGAAGTGTATAAACCACAATTTCGACTGATAAAGATATATGGTCGACAACAATCTTCTGATAGGATATTACTCGCTTTTGGTTGGGAATATAAAACCCTTTTATAAACTTAAGGACTCTAACTCTTTAACTCAAGGGAGACATTAGTTTTAAAGCATGTAGAGATATTGGATGAGGATTTAGCTATTGCTGCTTATAATTTCTTACTACAAGTTTTGCTGAACAGGATTGTCTGTTCTATCCATTCTGTTTATGCATAACATGCAATTGATTTCTTACATAATTGCAATGTCTGTTTCGATAGTCTTCTCAAGAGGAGGCCACTAAACAGAAGGATGCTCTGGCTAGTGAAGTTGCATCTCTTAGAGGAGAGTTACTGGAAGCAAGTGATGATCGGGACCGTCAATCATCTCAAGTGCAGACTTTAACTTCTGAAGTAGAGAAATTAAAAGAAGCTACAGAGAAGTCCTGCATGGAGATGGACAATTTGATGATTAAAGCGAATGAACTGGAGGTTGGTTGGTTCATATAACAAATTTTTTAGATGAATATCACATCCTCTTGATATCATATTTCAGTAGCATAATGAATTTCTGAACAGGCAAGATGTTCTTCACAAGAGAGCCAAATAAAGACACTGCAAGAGAAGCTAACAGTTGCAGAGGAGGAGTTGCAGGTAATGATTCATAGATTTAGAAAAAAAAAAAAAAAAAAATCAATATATTATTTTTTTTTCATCTATATCGTTCATTGACCCATGGATTTGAGCTTAAAGTGATAAGTAATGAATTCTGAGTTTAAATTTATAAATGATTGTTTTAATTCCTTAATAGGTGTATGATATATCAGTAGTGGAGACAAGAACAGAATTTGAAGGGCAACAGAAACTTGTAGATGAGTTACAAAGACGTTTGGCAGATGCAGAATATAAGCTAATAGAAGGAGATAAGCTGCGGAAAAAATTACATAATACCATTTTGGTAATTCCCTGAGCCAAAATATTTGTTGGTAATCTTAAATCCCATAGTTGTTAAGATTATCTCAATTTCTGTAGGAGTTAAAAGGGAACATCCGTGTGTTCTGTCGAGTGCGACCTTTGTTGCCTGATGAAGGTTGCAACACAGAAGGGAAGATCATCTCTTACCCCACATCGATGGAAGCTTCTGGACGAGGCATTGACTTAGCCCAAAATGGTATTTTTTCTCGTATTGTTGAAATTATTTCTTTGCTTATTGCTGCCTACTTGTTTTAGTTAATTGATCTAATTATGTGATCAACTCACATTTTTTTTTCTTTGTCATCATCTCAGGCCAAAAACATTCATTCACATTTGATAAAGTTTTTGCGCCAGATGCATCACAAGAAGAAGTTTTTGTAGAAATTTCACAGCTTGTACAAAGTGCTCTTGATGGTTATAAGGTAGTTTTACAATGTATTACATACACAACTGCAAATAGTGGCATAATGGCTAGACAAGTACACAATTTCCATTTATATGCATTGCATCTTATTAGCATTGTAGATTCCTTAAAGAGTAACGATGTTTTCTTCTCCAGGTCTGCATCTTTGCCTATGGTCAGACGGGATCAGGAAAAACCTACACAATGATGGGTAGGCCTGGACATCCAGAGGAAAAGGGCTTAATACCGCGTTCATTAGAACAAATATTTCAAACAAAGCAGTCTCTTCTATCCCAAGGCTGGAAATATGAAATGCAGGTGACATAAAGTATTTTCTTCTTAATCTCATTCCCATCATTGTAATCGATAATATTACATTTGATGCTGAGAAGTTTCTTCCTTCATGAACTTTGACAGGTATCGATGTTGGAGATATATAATGAAACCATTCGTGATCTGTTGTCTACAAATAAACCATCGTTTGAAAATGGTACTCCTGGAAAGCAATATACAATAAAACATGATGCTAGTGGAAATACCCATGTTACTGATCTTACAGTAGTGGATGTTCAAAGTGTCAAAGAAGTTGCATTTCTTTTAAATCAAGCAGCAAATAGCAGGTAATATTAGAACTCATTTCCAGCTTTTGTTTTATTTGGCTGTGTATTGAAATTACAATTACATCTGAAAAAGAATTCGCCATCTTATGGCTGCATTATGTATTTTCACTTCCAAGTATTTTGACTGATCAAGGTACCTTGTTTTGACTTATTGAAGCATTTTTAGATGTTAAATTTGACTGGGACAATTCTTCTGTTTGTTTTCTGATAGGTCCATAGGAAAAACCCAGATGAATGAACAATCATCAAGAAGTCACTTTGTGTTTACCCTTCGAATATTTGGCACTAATGAGGTACAGACGATACTCAGAACGATGACTTGTGTTCCATGACCTGAATCTTTTTTTTCAATCCCTCATTTACCTGTTTCTTGTTTCTGCTAGAGCACTGACCAACAAGTACAAGGTGTCCTGAATCTTATTGATCTTGCTGGGAGTGAACGCCTCGCAAAGAGTGGTTCAACTGGGGATCGATTGAAAGAAACTCAAGTATGTAAAACCATGATCATACTTTCTATTTATACGCTTATGCTTGTGTGATTTTTGATCATTTGAATTTTCTTTCATTTGTGATCAGGCAATCAATAAGAGTTTGTCATCTTTAAGTGATGTTTTCTTTGCCTTGGCAAAGAAGGAGGAACATGTGCCATACAGGAACTCTAAGCTTACATATCTGCTCCAGGTAATTCTTTTTCATTATATTAACTTAATTTTTTTTGGCATTTTAATCATTTGACGTGATCTAACATCTTGAATTCAACGACTGAAACAGCCTTGCCTGGGCGGTGACTCGAAGACATTAATGTTTGTAAACATCTCCCCTGAGTCTTCTTCCGTAGCTGAATCACTATGCTCACTGCGTTTTGCATCTAGAGTAAATGCTTGCGAGATTGGCACACCTCGGCGACAGACTCAGGCACGTCCTACAGAGTCACGCTTGAGCTATTTCTAATCTTTAGATAGAATTTTTCAACCTTTATGCGGCAAGCAAGCCTCATTTATGTGTGATTACTACAAGTAAAATGAAATATGAGCTTGATTCTAACAACAGCATATATAGCTTGTATAGTGAAAAGTTACTGAGCATGCAATCAGTTGAAGAATCTCCCATTCAGATAGTTCAATTTGTAGTTTCTGCTGAATGCTATTTATTTATATTATAACCTTTTCTTTTACTATGTTCTCATCAGTTACTTGTCTTTGATGATACTATTAAACATGCTCTAATGTTTAAAAAAAAAAAAAAAAAAACATTTTAGCCAACTAGCCAAGAACCACATAGCTTTATCCAGTGGTTTATTCATAAGAAAACTGTTATTGACAGATGGGTCTGGGGGCAATTCATCATACCACCCTATGGACCCATCATCTTTATCTGCGGCAAGAGAAACTTGGTCACTAAAATGGCCAGTAAGAAGTACAGAGGCAAGGCCTATTGCTGCTCTTCTTGTGGTCTGAACATAACATTCTGATAAATTATCTGTTTTTGTCCCCAGAGATGCAATCATTTGCTCCTTCTTGTAGGTTATGGGTGCATTTGGAATCCTTGTAATGGAAGGTAAAGTTTTGGAGACTCCATTTAAGTTTGCTAGAAGAGCCATTTGTGAAACAAGTGAGTGAGAAAGAAACTGCTGAGAGTATTATTCAGTTACATCCGTTTGGAAGTGTGTTGGCCACCTCTGACCACTGCAAGGATTATCCTCATTAGGAAGGTTTGGTAAATTCAAAGACTGAGGCTTTTACTGATATACCCGAAGCAGTGATTCGGGTCGGGTCGAATACACGCAAATGATTTTTTTTAAGCATCTACTCTCGAAATCTGGTGGATTTTATCACGTGTATAATTTACGTGGACACTTTGTTCACCAAGTTTCAGAAGCAGTAGACAGGACATTTCACAAGGTCTTTCATGTTCCCTGCTTCACCGAATTATGACACAATTTCAGTCCATTGTGCGTAAAGTGATTGGCTCGCAATTTCAACTTTGCGATAAGCTCCATTCACATTAATCGCACTAACGCTACCGCTATGCAATGTTTATTTAGACACAGACAAAGAAAGAGTCAGGAGTGGCCTACACAAACAGTGTCTCCTCAATGGTCGTACAAGAACAGACTTTAACTTAACCAGCTATGAAATCGACTTCGTTTTTGTATGTTTCAACAGTGAGCAAACATGACAACTAGCAAGAAATCTTTAATTTGGAAAAAAAAAATATAGAGGTCTTTTTCAAGGCCCCAGAAAAATAAATATCCCCGACAGACTAGAAAATGTGGAAAAACACAGAATATAGCATTCATGATGCAGTCTAACCCACCCGGGCTCTAAAAGCATATACATATATACACAAACACATATATAGCACTCCCTTGAAGAAGATCAGCAAAGAAAGAAGAGAAAAGAAATGAAGGGCAAAGAACAGCTCAAAAAGTCCAAGGTTATCAAAATAGACTCTCAGAAATCATGGGATTACTTCGTCGCTCAAGCCAATTTTAAGGGCTGCCCTGTGAGTTTTTTTTTTTTTCCTGGGAAATCATTTCTTCCCCTTTATGGATAAATACTTTGAAATATATGATTTTTCTTGCAAATATTGCAGGTTTTGGTGCATTTTTCTGCTTCCTGGTGTGCACCTTCTGTGGCCATGAATCCTTTCTTTGAAGAACTGGCTTCTGGCCATCAAGATTTCATGTTTCTCTTGGTGGATGTGGATGAGGTTAAGGTAATTTATTTTCAATGCAAACCTACTCCCGGGTTGGTGCCATATGAATCTATCTCTGCAATTTTTAATTCACCCATTTTTATGCCCTGCCTTTTCTTACAATGTTATCCATAGGGAATCATGAAAAGGGTGTTCTAAAAAAATGCTTACAAATTGTTTATTTTGGGATTCCAAACCCCACGTTGAGGTCACATGGGCTGTGTTTAAGCAATAGCCATTTAGTTTAAGCTTATCCTTGATTCAACTTGGCTTTAACTTTATAATAATCTTGACACTGTTGATATATTTTATGTAACTTGTGCAGATTATTCTTATCTAATGCATTATTGATATGGTCTGCTTTCAAGATCCCCATTTTCTTCCCCCTAAATAAAAAGATGGGTACCTAGCAAAAGACCTTTTTGATCTTTTTTGGGCTATGACAGAATAGAAATTGTGGTTTGGAGGGAAAAGAGTTTATGCAAAATATAACAAGTGCAGATTCTGATATGTATTTTAATATTTGTTAATCTTATCATTTGCTCAGCCCTTTCGCTTTTATAGGAAATTGCATCCAAGTTTGAAATCAAAGCCATGCCAACGTTTTTGCTGATGAGTGGAGGAGTTGCGGTGGAGAAAATTGTGGGCGCTAATCCAGATGAGTTAAGGAAAATGGTGGATGGTTTTATTTGCTCAACTCCTTCTCAGAGCTCTATCTGATTCTGAACCATCAACGTTCACTCTCTCTTGTCATTTCAAAGATATGCTCTACTATTATTCACAAAAGAGACTAGCAAGTGCTTGATTGTTATTGTTAGTATTTCTCGATTGTTGCATGTTTGTTCATAAATATGCTTGGTTTGGCCAACTGAGATCGGTTCACCTAAATTATTTTGCTTGTTAGGTTTAAATTTGGATTAGTTGCAATAGATTGAACTATGCAATCGATTATTGGCTATTGGGTTAGACTATAACTATATTAATTGTGCAATTGTAATCTCATTTCATAGATTATCAACTATTAGATAAGACTAAAATTACATTAATTGTGTAGTTGTAATCTTATTTAATAGCTCATAATCGATTATATAGTGCAGTCGGTGATCGCTAATCCAAATTCGTTAGGTTTAAGTTCCGATCCTATTACAAATAGTTTATTTATTTGTAGACAAATTATAAGTATTTTTGTGTATAATATCATTGAGGCACATACATGGCCTGACTTTATATCCCTCATCTTGACCTTTAATTTATCTAAAAATAAAGAGCTTGGTTTGGCATGTAATAATGCATTGTGATTCAAACACCTCCTTCCTTCCTCCATGATTAATCAATGAAGTCTTGGTTCAAATTCTTTATTGATTTGGTAGAAGATGTTGATGTTGGGGTAGGGACCACTATTAACCCTAAGTAATTAATATTATATTTAACATGATTGCCGACCCACCTTCTTGATCATTTTACCATGTGCAAAATGCGAGAAGGAAAAACATCAATTGCTTGATAGCTCTATATATCTTTTTGAATTCATCGAGCCAAAAGAAAATCTCTTTAATCCCACAATTGTCGACTTTACCCAATAAAATATCACATGCTCTGCGTCATGATTAACACAATAACAAGGCATTTGTACTAAGCAATGATATATAAATAAACATATTTCACGTGGATTTTGAAAAATTATATAAATAATTCTTTGAATATATGTTGCGAAGAATAGTTGGAATAATATTTTTGCTAGGTTTGATTAGGTCTAGATAGGTTGAAAATTACGTAACAAATAATTTATAAAAAAATTATATTATTAATATTTATATAATCATAGGGCAGAAAAAATAAAAAACTTCAACTTAAAGAGACAGATCACACCTAAAAACAAATTAAAAAAGAGACTTGTCAATTGTCACCTTGTGGATGACATTATATAAGTGATTAACGTGAAACCTATGTAAGATCCTTCTCAGTTTTCACATTTACTTAAAAAAAGAAAAAATCGAGACCATTTTTTTATTTTGTATAGACAAAATTTATTGTGTTGAAGGTTGATTGGGGATCAAGTGGGTTATGCTCCTAACTGCAGTACACAAAAAAAAAAAATGGGTTGATCCGTTACATTTCGACACCTAAGTTAAAAACAATTCTTCTAAAGGTAAAAGCTTTTGCAATAAATGCTAAAATAACGAAGGTTACTTACTTTTTTCACACTTTATTCTCTTTTTTACAGTGTTAGTTCCTTTTTTATATGGGTCCTTTTTGCATGTATTAATTTAATAATAGATCTCTCTTCTTTTTGAGTCTTATTTCTTTCATTTGTTACGAGGAAGCTCTATTGAATCTTGGTTCATATTATATTGAATAAAGAAAATAAAACTTATTTTTTATGGAAATTCTAAGTGGAATTATTGAAAAAATAAAATCTAAATCTAAATAAAAAATTATTTTTAGACTCGTTATAAATAAAATATATTATTTGAATAAATAGAAATTTCTCTATATCTTGTAATTAATTTACTTACGCATACATCACACGTATTAATTAAACAAAAACAACTTTTAGTTTTGTGTTAAGAAAGAATCGGGATTTGGGGGTGATAAGTTAAGGTATTTTATCTGCAAGGGTAATTTTGTGATTAAGAAAGAAAAAGAAAACGAGATGGTGGTTAGAATATACATATCGGGGGTAAAAGAAATCTCCAAAGGGTCATGCTGAGGCCCAGGTTCAAAGTTCGTTGAAACCGGGGCTCGGAGAAGCCCATGCCCGTAACCGTTTTGTCGTTGAATCATCAGAACGAATCGTCAAATCGCATAACCCCTTTTTGTCCACCAATTTTCCATTTTCCTCATCTCTCAGTTTCACGGATTCCCTTTTCGCGGAAAAAGAAGAAAAGAAACCTCTTTTTGTCCCGGCCCCCAAACGCGCAAACCATCACTTCTCGTTGTTTCCAGTAGAAAGCCTCGCCGGGAGGTCTGAATTTTCCGGGATGGTTTCCCCGGAAAACACCAATTGGCTTTTCGAATATCCCTTGATTGAAGATATCTCTGTCCCAGATGGGAATTTCACTGTCCCCGCCTCAGGTTTCAACTGGCCGGCGCAGGCCTTGATTGGCTCTTCGAATGGCAGGTACTAAGATCATTTCAATTATGTTTCTTTTTGTTAAATACACTGTATAATTTACCCTTTATCACAATATCACTGATTGATAATCAGGGTTTTGACCATAGTTTCAATTGTCGGGTAATTAAATTTTTGGTGTCTATGCTTTATTGTTTTACTTCGTAAAATTTTAGATTTTTTGATATATATTTGATTTCTTAGTTCAGAAGTAGTAAAGGTTGCAAACTTGCTGTGTTCATAAAAGAAGTGATGCTGTCAAGTCCTAGTTAGTTTCCATTTCAATAACCATGACATAATTGTGCTATTTGGTTAACTTGGCAATATGAATGGCTAGTAGAATTTGAGTTGGAATGAATCTGGATAGTCTCCCGATTCTTCTCATGCAACCTTAATTGCTTCCGTAACTTTGCTAGTTGAAATGATACTTGTGAAATTCTATTATATACACAAGCATTTGATTGTCTGTGGAGTTTCTGATTCAAGAGCTGGTTATTTTGCTGTAATTCATGTTCTCTGATTGACATTTAACTTTGAAGGTTTTTATGCAAATATATAACCATGCAATTTAATAGTTGTAGTTCTGTTACTTTTATATGATGACTAAATTATAGCAAGTCTGAGCATGTAAGTTTCCATGTATTGTGGGTTTTGATATGATATGAGAATGGGAGAGAATCATACTATAATTGTTGAATGTTGGTTGCTTTGCTTGACTAAAAGGTATTGGAGCCAAAATTTCAACCTAATCTTAGTTGGTATAATACATTCTGTTAGAGATTACTGGGCATGTGACTAGGCCTTTTTCTTAATTAGTGAATCATTCTTTGAGTAAAATGTAGATTTTAAGGTTGAATTAGGATCAGGATGCTTAGAAAATGTCTGTAATTGATGCTATCACGAGTCCCTTATTCGGATATTTGGAAGAGACCTTATTATATTTTGGCCTGTGGGCAATAGGTAGGAAGATTCATGTTGATCATAATAGACTTTTGGATTTTGGTGCAAATATGTATGCTGGCATGCGTAGATCTTGTTTATTTCTGTCTACTTCCTGCTCTCCTTGTTTTCCTTCTTTAGTATTTTCCCTGTGCTAAAATTTGGAATGCCTGTAGACTCACAGTTGAATATTAACATGCTTCCCCCACTCCCCCAATGGTTACTCACTCATTATTCTTTAATGGTGCTATCTGTTCCTAGTGCTGAAATTGATGGTGCTTTGGGGGATTCTGATTGCCTTAAAGAGTCTGGTTCAAAGAAGAGGTACACAATATTATTCGTCTTTCCTTTCCACAAGGTTATGCAAAATATTTTAATACTGGTGAAGAAAAGAACAACGAATCAGCATGTCTACCCACATTCAATAACCTGTTCTTGTAACATTTTTTTTATGCACTATATTTCACATTCTTTCTTTGGCTTGTTTGGGCCGGCTAATTCAAGATTTATACAGTGAACTGGTCAGTCTCCTTTTCTTTCTTTTTATACACAAAGAAGTGATCAAAGACTGAAATGAAAAAGCCAGGTTAATTTGAGAGTTTTAAAATAGATACCCTAGCCATGATCTGTCATCATCGATAAATTGTCAGACTCAGATCTAAAGTAATAAAAATGAGACTTCTATAGAATGTATAAGTTGACTATGATGGAGTCTAAATGAAGCTGTCATGCCCTAGTAGTTGAGTCATATCCGTGAACCTATCACTTTACTCTTGCTATGAGAAAAGCATGAGGGCGAGCATATCTGGTTCTTTACATGAAAAATGAGGGAGGCCAAGCCAGATAGCTTTTCCTTGGAGAAATTCACACATCTCTCTCTTGTTCTTTTCCTGTTGCTTGCAGGGGTAGATCTGATTCATGTGCTGCTTCTAGCTCGAAGGCATGTCGAGAGAAGTTGCGTAGGGATAGGTTGAATGACAAGTAAAGTTCATCTCCCCGCTATCCTCACTGTATTTCTATTCTTTACATGGGTTTTTGTAGATATGTCTCTGAGGCATGGACCTATTATGCTTGATATGACTAGATTTCTTGAATTAGGCTCCATTTTGGAGCCTGGACGACCTCCCAAAACGGATAAGGCTGCCATTCTGATTGATGCTGTGCGAATGGTGACTCAGTTACGTGGTGAAGCCCAGAAGTTGAAAGACTCCAATATGAATCTTCAAGAGAAGATCAAAGAGTTAAAGGTGAGGCCTAAAATCATATTCAGCAAAAGTTTGCGAGCATGGAATGCCTTGTGGGAGTTCTGTATAATTTATCACTTCTTCCCTGAAGATTTCCTCCGTAAGAGTAATACATGTCCTAGAGATAAACTTACTGAATGCCAATGTTTTTCATTTGTTATCTAACTGCAGGCAGAGAAGAATGAACTTCGTGATGAGAAACAGAGGCTCAAGTCGGAGAAAGAGAAGTTGGAGCAGCAACTGAAAGCAGTTAATGCACAACCTGGTTTCTTGCCTCCCCCTCCTGCAATTCCTGCTGCTTTCACTGCACAAGGCCAAGCTCCTGGCAGCAAGTTGGTGCCTTTTGTTGGTTATCCAGGAGTTGCCATGTGGCAGTTTATGCCCCCAGCTGCTGTGGATACCTCCCAGGACCATGTACTCCGTCCACCAGTTGCCTAAGTTGGCACTCTGCAATTATTTGGGCTTCCATTTCGGCCCGAAAATTGTATTCATTTTCCCAACCTTTAATTGTCTTTGTAGTTTTCGACCAAGTGTTCTAACTGGAACTGGCGGTGGCTTGAATGTATTCAGCATCTGATACTGTTATAAAGTAATGCTGGTATTTGCATGTAAATGTTAATAAGCTTGTCTGGCTAATCCTGCTTCAGTCGTGATTATCTTCACTGGGTTTGAGATAATATCTCCTCTGGTTCTGTTAACTTCCAATGTGAGTTTAGGCTTGCAAAATATAGGGCAGCGTGCATTCCTGCTGTTAGAGTGCTGAAGCGGTAGATGTTGCTTCTATTTTTTTCTTTTTTAATAATTACTTAGCCATATACCGTTAAGCAAAGAATCAGATCAAATCTGGATGAGCGAATGTTTATAATTATAACCAGGTAAACTACAAATATTCTGAGAGAAAATTAAGAGCTCCGAAAGTTCTAGGAACCAGGAAAGAAACATGTTTCATATGAAAACTCTTGACACCATTAATGGCATCCTATCTTCACGTAACTCATTTCCCATCTATTCAAATTTCCAAGCTATCAACCTCGTATCCACACTATTACTCAGTTCTCATCTATACATTTCCTACTCCTCAGTGTCTCCGCCACCAACACTACCATGGCTTCTGCATTCGCCAGCCCGTTCCCCTCAAAGCTACATACACGTCAATCCAATGTTTACTCTCTTCTCCTAACTCGCCCACCTCAAATTAAGAAGCCATTTTGCAGGCGTTTTCCCTATCAACCGCTCTAGAGAAACCCCTCAACAAATCCCAAACTAATTGGTAAATTGAAGAAACTAAAGCAACCCAAGTTTAGGGTTGAAATTCCTGTTGTTGATGACTCACCGGATGCACTATCCCAACTTGCTTTTGAAGTTTTTGCAGACATACCCATTAAAAGAAAAGGTTCTCCTAAACTTGGATAGTCTTTGATCTCGGTTATTATGGATACGTTATAGTTAAACAACCTTATACCCATGAAACATATGCTATGTTACATGGCTGTAGGTATTCCTTACCATCAAATATACAGCGACAAAGTTTGTTGAGTGTCATAAACTATAGAACGAAATGGATTTGAATGGTCTTTTGTTATCTCTGTTTCGCTTAATATTTTTATTTCTGTCTTACAATGGCTTATTTTTATGCCTTTAGTTCTCATATTTGTTTCCAAAAAAGGAACTTCCTTGCCTTTTTTACGTGCACATATAATCTACAAATACTCATACTTACAATAAGGTTTGACGGGAAAAAGAATCTCAGAATATCAGCTAAGAGCTAAAAAAGAGAGGAAATAAAATTCAGAAAGAAGGGATTTCATGCGATCATTGTCTCTCCTTTGTTGTTGATGGTCTTATACTTCGAAAACTGTCTCATTTTCTTTTTCCCTCGTATACAAACACCATATCTTGAACTCATCATCAGCATCGAATATTCTCAAAATCCAAGTTATGATGCCCTTATGTGACAGCTCTTGACGAACTTATCCGAGAAGTCCACATACTTAGCCCACAATGGCCGAAGTCGAGGGAAAGCTATTTCCAGCCAAGGCTTTGCCCTGCCATTAAAATGGATGACACCAGCACTCTCAGCATCAGCAAAACTTGTATTTTCCTGGTATCCCAGACCCAGCATGTGCCAGAAAGGATCAATTGTCTGAACGTGGCCATGAAATGCTATTAATCCCGGAGGTAATGTCCCTAGCTGCCACAAACTGAGGTCTGATTTTAAGTTCTGCATAGAGGAAATCAGATATATCAGTTTGTTATAGTGCTATTTTTCTCATTTGTGGCAATTCTACTTTAATAGCTTGGAAAGAATATGAATGATAACTTAGAGGATTTTTTTTTCCTTTCTCCTGTTAACTATATAGTATTATGGAAGGATAGAGGATGCAAATACCTGCTCAACCCAATGATGATATGTAAGGCTTATATTGGTCTTCCTCCAGGCCTCTAGATCAAAAATGTTCATGCCATAAGCCCAAGCACATTCACTGGGATCCAAGTTCTCGGATATTAGAGGGTGGGAGAAGTTCAAATAGCTTTTAAACCTCTTTGACATCACAAACTTATCTTCTCCAGTACATGTTTCTACTGCTCCATTGACTTTCCCATTCATTTCAATGTCCCACAGAGCGGAAAGATCAGTTTGTACCACAATGTCATCATCCAGGAAGACCACCTTATTAAGGCTTGGAAATAACTGTTATGGAAAATGAATTACAGCAATAAGCATCACAGGTAATGAAACCATTAAGTAGGCTTCAAATAACAGATTTACTTTCTATGCTACTCCTGTTACCTCTGGAAGATGTATACGAATGTGGTTCATCACTGAAGTATACTTGGGACTAAGTGCTTGTAGCTTTGATGCAATAACTACTGGCTTATCTGTATTAGTTGTTATGATAGCAGATGACCCTCCTCTGAATTGTGACCGCACTTGTTGATCTTTTTCCATAGCTTCCAGAACTGGCACTTTCCCCTTTGAAAGCCAATCAAAATGGTGCAATGCCTTGACCTCAATTATAGCAGGTGTTAGAGGGTGCAATGAGAACCAAGCCTGCATAGGATGATAAGTCTTTCTGTCTGTGATTATGTGCAGCACAACTTTCTGGGGCTGCAAGGAGTTGCGAACAAGCGATGTTGCAACCACGGAGGCAGCCAACACATTGTCTGAGGCAAGGACAAAGTGGAAGTAGGAGTTGTCAACCAGGGCAGGGACTAGTTCTGCAGAAGGGAGCTGAAGGCGTGCTGCTGCATTGTTAGAGTGCTCGTTGGCCAATCCCAAGACAAGACAGTGAAGCTGTTTTGGTATGCTGCTTGATGCTATGTGACGATATAAGTATTCTTGGATTTTAGCTGTTCTGGTTCTTTCTTCCATAAGGGCGACCTAAGAAATGGGTTGTGTAAGTGTTAATCAATGATTCAATGCAGTCCTAGACTCAAAGTTTATGGGACACGCATCCTCTGCAATACAACTACACTACATAACTTAATCAAGAGAAAAAAGAAGGTACCATTTCTCGAAGTTTAACAGCAAATGTCTTTGCATCATATCCACCTTCCTTGATTTCAGTCATGAAATCTTGTAAAGTCTGTGGGATATCAGATCTTCCCTCTAGTTCATCTTTGCCGACGGGTTCATCTAATATTCGGTATATCACTTCTGGCACCTGTTACAAACCATTGCATATTTCAGTTTGTAACAGAACTTCCTATACCAGTAGACTCAAATTAAGAAAAAATAATTGAAACAGTTCAGAAGATTACATTTGATTCAAGCCTTCTTCCCAAAATCCTTGGACCTATTTTTTTCCCGATACAACCTGCAAATATTTAAAAGTAAATGGAAAAACTGAATTCTATGCTTGTAGCATTATTTTCAATAACTTAACGTATTACTTTAAAATTTAATTAAAAAAGTGAATCTTAGACGTAAATATAAATTTAAGATTTACTATGCTATAATCTATGTTTTATGTAAAAAAATAACAAAGTAATGCATTTCCCATGGTCAAATTTGCCCCTAATAGTTATTAATTTAACTAATCCTAACAATAAAAACACTCATAAAGACATATTCTGATGAAAGGGATTATGTAAAAAAAAAACTCTGTTTAATATTTTATCTGTTTGCATCCATTATGGTTCTCACATGGAATAATCAGAGGCTGTGATGAACTAGCTATATAACTAAATAGACCAATGACCAAATGGACAAACTGAAACTTCACCCGTAAAGGAAAGCAAACAAATACAAGTGTATCTTTTTCCATAAATTTCATATTCATTGAATCATTCCATTTATAGAAATCCCACATGGTAAAATTTTAAAATCAAAGATCGGCAACAATTTCTTCGAGGCATAATGCAGCCAAACAGTGATTAAAAATCACTATCAATTCAAAGTTTTGAATGAAAAAGATACTACTGAAACTGAAAATTGAAGCATTAGCTACACCCGGCATTCTTGTAATACATTGAAGAACGCCGGCAGCTGCAATGTAGTTGCTGACGTGATCCATCATTGGTTGAGAGATTGTCACCTCAACAATTATAATGCAATCAATTACAAGCCATCTATATTCTATATTGAAGCATTATCCCTCTATGTTTTCGTGTTTTTATGTGATAAAGAGATTGAAGGAAAGATAGAAAAGTTGATAATATACCTATAGTAGAGCACTTGTTTTCTCCATCAATGCCATCCACTGCTGCCAACACAAACGCAAAGCGAACAAGAAATGTGAAGAACAAGAGTGAATAGAAGAGCATCCGGTACGAAGGCCATCTTGTTGCAACCTTCACTTTGATAAATTCTTTAAACCCTTTGCCCGGAAGCACAGTGACATGCCTTAAACTTGGTGAAATATGAAGCTGCATTTTGGCCCTAACACACAATAAGGCAAGGCAATACAAAAAAAACCAGAAACAGAGCTTTGTTGGGTTCCTCCTCCTCAATGGGTTAATAATAGTCTTTATTTCATTTGTCAATTCATCACAGAGGGGAGTTTGCAGCAGAAACCCATGTCAGGTTATGCTGTAAAACGAAGGATTTTGATGGGTGTTTAAGGTTGCTGTCTGTCACCTAACCTTGCTTAGCATTTGGGCCAGGCATGTCAATGTGTTTGAAGGGTTTAATATTTTTCAGGTAAACTTGGGGTTGTTAAAGAGAAAGAGACATGGGACTTAGAGCTCGTGGGGTATTTGGCTTGGTTTTGAAGGAGGGAAGAAGAATAAAATATAATAGGCATAAGGGTCAGTTTGGTGTACTCTTGGCTTTGCCTCCACATGAAGATTTTATGGCTTCTAGATTTTGGACTGACAGAACAGGAATTCTACGTGGAAAATGACAACCTCTCCTCTCTCTCTGCTAAGGTGGGGTTAGAGTTAAGAATGTGGTGGTTGGAGTAAGATTTCAGGAACCCCTTACTTGTCTTTCCTTTTCAAGGAAATGGGCAATTAAAGCAGAACAAACCCTTGTCAGGCTTTTGATCAGCAAAGAGGGTTTTCTGCAAGATTAAGTGACAGCTTTGAGGGTAAGTTAGCAATTAGCAAAAATTGCTTTGACCACATTGAGTGTTTGCTTATTTGTCTCTAATAAATGGTATGCTAAGTATTGACGTGCATTAGGTCATTAGGGGGGAGAAATTGTATCTTGTCACTTTGTCAAGTTCATTATTGTGAATGCGTTTCCTGCTAACTATTCACATGTATCAGACGACACAAAACGGTAAGAAGACAATCCTTAGTTAACACAGCTAGATTCTGAAATACTAATAAATTTCAGCACTTGTGTATCTTGTAATGTTACTGTTGGTAGGTTAACAAAGGGATAATGGATTGGGGCTCAAATGGGGTCAGCTGGATCTTGGGTTTATGAGTAGATTATGAGTTTTTTGCAAGAAAGGAAATAATTGATTGAGTGCAAAGATTTCGATGCTCAAGTTAATACATGAATTTTTATGAAATAACGATCAAATATTAAGAATTTTTTTAATATTTTTCAGATATTCACTTTATTAATGACACTTCTTATTTATAATATTTTGACGATAAAAACTTTATTATAATTGTATATTGTCCTTGTGGGTATTGAGTTGGGCCATGACTTCTCTTTGTATAGTCATAAAATTAGGCTTTTTATCTTCAATCCATATCAATTACTAAGTATATTTTTTAAAAAAATTATGTCAATATTATACCAGAATTATATATATATAATACACCAATGTTACAAAGACTGAAAAAAGAAAATAATTTGCCCACGTTGAATGTACCATCATATCAATTATCAACCACTGAGCCTTTTGGCCAGATATGAGAAAAAGGGTTGACGTCAATTTTACACATGAACTAGATTTCACATGTACGTGTGTATACTAGAAAGGAAATAGATCTTCCATTCCAAGAAAGAAAGGTACCTCTTGTATTCTGTCAAGACAACAATAAAACTAAGAAAAAGGAATATCTTGGCAACCCATATCATCATCATAAGCCATGTTCTGTCCAATCTAGGAACAAATTCCCATTAAATTATGTGATCATTTTGTTGATAATATTTATTTACATAATCCCAAACAGGGTAACTACTCCAAAAATCTCGTGAAAAACTGATAAAAAAAATATACTCTTGAAAAGTAAGTTCTATATTCTATATATAAATCTTATTCCAAAAAAACATCTTGGTTCCAAAATCTTAATTCATTGTTCTTAAGATTTAAAGATGATGAAATCTATACAGTATAATATTTAGTATTTAACCATTAAACAGTACATGTCAAAGTATGTGAATCGTTTATAATCTTTTTTGCTGAGAAAAACCGTTAATGAGGAAAAACTGATGGAACAAAAAGGCAAGAACTCAACTCACAACGAAAGCAGAATCCAGGGTGATAGTGAAAATCAATTTAATTAATAGAATAAATGAGAACGAGAAGTTTACAAATTACAATTGATAACTGATATACATCCCTGTCTGTTATTTACAAGGTCAACATAAGAAGCAACCCAACATAGTATCCACAATTTTGCCTCGTAGTCAAGCCTAAAGCTTCTCTACATTTCCAACCATTATAATTAACACTGTTAACTGACCCTCTCGCGGCAAAAGAAAGAATGTTTCCATACCTGAATGGAGATTGGAAAATGAAAAGCATATTAACTCAAGTAACAACATAAGACAACTTATCTCTACAAACCTATCCTTTGACAACCTTTTACGCCCAGGAATGAAAACATTACCTCTAATCGGATTCATCACCTTTGTCTTCCAAGTGATTCTCCATTTTCAGGCCTTCTTTGTGACTATTTACATACTTGAGTTGAGCCTCCGTGTTTAAGTGCTCTCTATTATTTACAATCTCAAGTCCAGTGTTTGGTTTAAGGTTGTCATTGTTATTTACAAAACCTTTTGTTTCTGCTGGCATCAGGGGATCATCCCACTCATTTCCTTTAATGCCCGTGTTAAATTCAGCAGCAGCACCACCAGCCTTTGTCATATAATCAGAAGAATCTGACATACCCCTCAGTGAAATCCTGCCATTTTCAGACATCCCAGAACTCTTGTGCAACTGTTGCTCATTTATCTTGCCATCTAGAGGAACCCTGTAGGAAAAGTAGATAAAAAATTTCATCAACAGAAACAAGTTATCACCGTGCAGAAAAGGAGGGAAAACACAAAAATAAAGAGCATAATAAAAGCCAAAGAATTGTCACTGTTCAATGTCCAGCACTCTAAAATCTACTTTACAAATCCCACCATCTAATTCTTTCCACCAAGACTATATTTAAACTAAGTTGTGGATCATCAGACCTTGTTGGCTGGAGTTTTGGAGTCCGAAGATAGTCAAAAACTGGAATCAAGTCCTTTGGGCTAGCTTCAATCATTCGAGTTGGAATTGTTTCAATCTCAATTTCCCCTACTGAAGCAGTTTTTTCCTCCATTATGGTAGCCTCTTTCACCATTGACTGGAAGTATATCTGGTTGGCAACAGAATAGAGCATTTAAATTTGAAAAGAAGATGACTTACAAGAAGCATTAAGAAAACACAGTTGTAATTCAAAGATAAATACCTCAGGTTTTGCCCACAGTGGAGTCCGAGCTTGATGCATCTGCAGTTCAGCTTCTGAAATATACAAATGATGCACTTCCTCTGGACAGGAATATGCTTTCAGAACAGCATTCTTCAGTTTTGGGTTGCCAATATTCTCCTCCTTCACTTCAGGGTATACTTTATTGCTGTCTGCTGAAATCCCATTCTCACCATATATATCAATATTATCCTCTCGCTCCCTTTGATTATGTTTTTGACTTATATTCCATTTCTGAATAGCCTCAACAACTAATCTTGCATCAGCCTCTAGAATTGAATCATAAGCAGGGATTAATCCAGTACCAGTTGCCGAGTCTTGACCAGTGGATTCCCGCAAAGCATATTGTATCATAGAACCAGTGGGTGAAAAAACCAACAGGTTAAACTTTGTCTTAGAATTGTTCCCATCAACATATAAATTACTGCCTTTGCAGTTATGGAAGGATGAAGCGATAGCCCCAGCAAGGGAATTAGTCCTACCAGTTGCAGCTGCTGCAGCACCACTTACAGTGCCTCTCCAGCCATTATTTCCATTTCTAATTCTACTTACGACAGAAAGTGTGATTGGAGGGGATGCTGCACACAAGCTCTGCTGATTAGGCGTTTGTACACCTGAACTAGGAGGCATACGAACTGCTTGATTAGCCTTAATGCACAAGCCACCACTTTTTGCTGTAAAACTAGCATCAGAGGACAGAATATTTACAGGTCCTCCCTGAGGATTTATGGCAAACAGATGGCTAGTGCCCCTTGAGGAACTAATCATAATCCAGTTGCTGTCATCACTGAAACTGATATCCTGTATGACCTGAATATTGAACCATAGATTAGAAAAATTCCAGTTACTTGTAAAGATATATAAAAATCATGACCTATGTATCAACCCAAAGAAGGAGGGCAAGCAATGAACTCACTGCATTTGTAAGTCCACGTTGCAGCCTGTAAAGATGAGCATAGGAAGGACAGGCATCAGCTTTTGACAAACCCCCAGTTTGTCCAGGCATTATCTTGAAAACATTTATGTTGTGCCCCTGAACTGAAGCAGTAACTAAAATGGTACCACTAGGATCAAAGCACAAAGCTGAAATAGGACTTTTGTGGGCATGGAATTGAGCAACAACATCTTTACTGACAATATCTCTGACAATGACCTGCACATAAAAGTAACAAGTTATCCGAGATAGCATTGGTGCATAAGAATGCAATTCCAGTTATCTTAATGCAGAACTAGATTAACAACGATCTGCTAGCATGCTTAGTAAAATGATACTCAGACAATGAGATGAACCAAAAATGACAGAAGTAACCATTGGAACAAACTAGCTTTTCCATAATCCTTATTTTCAACATACGTCATGTGCAATTCTGGGTTAAAAGGATTAATAATTAACTTCTAAGTAGCAAAGGTCCCTCTCAATGTCCTTAATTTTCCCAAGAGATTCATTAACAGTTTCTAGACCTTATTACTCTATTTAAAACAAAACCTCCGCAAAAGACAAACGCTGATCAAATTTAGAAACAACATAATATAAATTACTACATGAAACCAGCCAAGAAGAATCCAAGACGCGAAATTTTACCATATCTAATTCAGCCTAAGAGATTATCAGTTGCAATAAATGCACTTGCCATAATAAATGCATGCAATATTTCAAAGAACAATACTCACCATTCCAATGTTATCCACATCTATTGAATGGCCATTAGTGGTTCCATTTCCCTTCCAGCCAGAATTTACAGATTGCAAAGAACTATTGCTATCAGGCCGAAGTTCAGAGTAGTATCTAGAAAGCTTCTTATAGCCCAAATCTCCAAGGGTCACAATCCCAGCAGCAAGTTGCTTGCTCGATTCTTTGGCATAGTGTGCAACCAAGCTCCCATTTGAAGAAAAACCAGGAAAGCTTGCAGAAGGTGTCAAATGTTGTGGAGTGACACGCCCAGAATTGGATGCTACAACTGGGCTTCCACTATAAGCCAGCCATCTCGGACCCACTGCAAGTGGTCCATAGCCTATACCTCCAGAACCAGGGCAACCCATGACTACAGGATTGGTAAGTAAAGTATATTCCTTTTCTAATGTTGTGGCATCAAAACAGTGTATCTACAAGGTAAAAAAGTTCAAAATAAACATTCTGACAGAAAAGATGTTAAAGGTGCTTGAGATGCACATTAGAGAATATACCTGAGTGGTCTGAGAAATAGCAACTACTCGAGAACTGCACCTTACTGAATAAACAACAGATCTAAACTTTAGTACATGAACATATGATTGAGATTTCAAAGAATAAAACTGAACAGTTGTTGGCAGGTAACTGCCATTCACTTGGTCATGACAGTTTGAAGTGATGTCATTGCAAGGGACGGCCAACCCATCCCGACTGTTATTGCCTCCAGCAAAGAAACCATCAGTACAAACTACCAATAGCGGGCGGCTGCCAGCAAACTTGTCTCCAGCTCTCTTTGATGCAATTGGTTTTGGTAGCAGTTGCATGAAAGAAACAGGACCATCGTGTCGTGAAACTAGGTCACGGACATTATTCGAGTCTTCAACATCCCAAACCTGGAAACCAGACCGATAGCCTAGAAGAAGAACTTTCCGAATGACTTCTCCATCACCCTCTAACTTGTCAAACCCAGCCCAGATCACCTTTTCAAGTTTACAGTGATAGAAGCGACTAAGTGAGTCATTTCTTTCCCAACACTTAATTTAGAAAAGCAAATATAGAACCAAATACCACTCAAGTAAAAAACAATTAAGGAAGCAACTCAAAAATCTCAACACACCAAACCAGACATATAATATATCTTGGAGCATGAAAAAGTAAAAAAAAAAATTGTAATATAAAATAGCTATCATCCACGACTGCAACAAAAAAGAAAAATGTAACAATAATGATAACGGTTAAGTAGCATATTAAGTGCACCAGTGCAAAATGAAAATATGAAAGTTAAATGCATACGTTGTAACTTCCAAATAGTAAAAATTTTAATACAATAACAAGTTTCTATATATTTGATAATGCATATGCAATGTCAATGGCCAACCAACAACGTACATGTATACATAGTTATCCAACCAACAAAAAGAAACCTAGCTGAAAGCTTAGCAAACGAAAAGCAACTAAATCTTATAACCCATAAAACCACACAGCAAGCCTTTCCACATATCCAACAAACTCCTCATTTCTTAATGCATGTGTAACGTCCAACCATTAGGTCAAAATCTCCAACTGCCAGGCCAAGATCAAATAAATCAACTAGTGGAAACGGTTGAAACCTCCCATAATGTCCAACCATCAAAGACAAGCAGCAGAGAGATTAGCAGATAAAGAATTAAATTCCCCCAAATTGTCCGATTCATAAGTTGTCGCGATATGTATGATATGTACATATCGCAACTTGGGAAAATACATTACACTACCTCCCTAAATACAGAAGACAAAAAAAAAAAAAAAAAAAATCCCAACATTCTGTCTAAAAGTGGATGATTGCAGATCAAACTTCAAGTGCTTAAGAACTTTGTAAACTGGCAATTGCCGCTTTGTCAACTAGTGCACTCTCCAGGCCTACGTGGGTATAACAGTCACATTCTCGTCCCACAAAGAAATTGCACATACCATATTACCACTATCACTATAACATGCATTATACTTATATGTTAAGGCTTGCATACAACAAGTTCAAGCTTCGAAAATAATTCTGAAACAACTGTCAACATAAGTTAGAAGCTAAGGAAATAAAAAATCAATACTGAGTATACCTATGAACTAAGAGCAAATTGAAGAAATTACACTTCAACAAACCATTCTATTAAATCAGAGGAACTCTAAACTATTCGGTAGGAAATGTGATCATATTTTTATCAGCCATATAAGCATACAGTTAATGCCACGCACCATAAATGAACATTCTATAAATTCCAAAATCAACAGAATTGCATTAACCAGCTACCATTTAGAACTAATGGCACATAAACATCAAAACACAACTAATACCTGATCATGGTCGGCATCATCATCCCTATCTACAATCGAGGACGCAACTGATGCTGCAGAACGAGCAACCGTGGAAGCACCAGAAGAAACAATCCTCAGGTAGCTCGAGATAGCACGAAATGAGCTGGGAAAAAACCCGCTAGTTCGCCCCGAGCGAGGAGCGCTTCCCTGCTGCTGTTGTTGGCCATCATTCCTCATCCCCATAATCAAAGATTCGAAAATAGCAGCTACCCAGATTAGAACGATCACCGATTCTTCAAATTCACTCTTAATCATAACCCCAGGCTGTTTCTCTTTTTAAGCCACCACCTCGCCCACCATGAAGAAACAGCCCCCAACTCAAAATCTCAGGTCACAAGTGTCTCCATGTCCTTCAACTCGGCGAAAACATCCAAAATTCAATAACACCCAAAAGCCACAACCTACTTTTAAACCGGAAATCAAAATAAAGCTTTAATTTTCCACCGTCTTGCACCTCCAAGTCTTTTTTTTTTTTTTTTTTTTTCTCAAAGCCAAAAACCAACCACAAAGCTGAAACTGGTTTTGGGCAAACAGAGGATTGGAAAAAATATATGTTTTTGAAATTTGTTTTCTCTTAACTTGACACCCACGAATCCAAATTCAAACCATAAACAAATTAGATGTTAAGTCTATCTTAACAATAATCTTCCTACTAATTACAAATAAATAAATTCAACAAATTCCCAAAAATTGAAACTTCTGTTTTTGAATTAGAAAGGAAAAAAAAATATTATATCAACTTAAAAAGATTAAGAAATTAATCATTAGGGAGAAAGGGTCTTAGGGAAATGAAAACCGCCGGGGAACCTGGACTGATCGTGAGGAGAGAGGCACGGTTAGAGCGAGAAAGAACGTGGGAAGAGAGAGAGAGAGACAGGATAATGAAGAAGGAAATTTTTTTGGAAAATAAAAAGACTCTCCGTTTACGTCTCTCTCAGTTTCTCCTTGTAATTATTTTCAAAGCTTTTTGGGTTTGGTTTGCTTTGAGTTTGGGTCTGTTTGGAATTCTCGTTGTCAAACAAAAACTAATCTCATCAAAACTTCTCTGTACTACACGTCTTGTCCCTCTCAATTCTCACACGCTGTCAAACTGTTTGCCCTTTTTTCCCTTTTTCTTTTTATTTTTACTTTTAACACATCCTCCCTCTAATAATTAAATTAAATAGATAAATGATTATTTAATTAAACGCTGATCATGAATTTATTAATTTTGCCACATGCTTTGTATTAATGTAGGTACACTTTATACATTTAACCTCATGATTGAAATTTATTATAAATGAAAACATTAAAAATATCATTTTAACAATAATAATGCTTTTATGATTTTTCATTCATTACTTTTTAAAGTAAATACACGGTTACATTCTGCTATAGAAAATTTAACAATATCCGTTCCAACAAGTTTCCTTGAATTTATTGTTTTTTAAGAAAAAAAAAAAGTGGTTTGGAGTACGGGTCAAATAAATGAGGCTAAGTATGACTTTGCATTCTCAATTTAATACAAGGCAGTAAATGTTTCTATTTCATCTTTCCAACAACCATACTCCCTTTTCCGCATCAATAATCAAAAGTTAATAAATCGTTCACTTTTTTTTAAAAAAAAATAATAAAAGAAAATAAAGAGGCTAGGTTGGTTCTTTACTATCTTCAGGGGAGTTTTGGAAGAAAAGAGGAGGGGGGGGGGGGGGGGGGGAAGACCAAAAACTTTAGGACACCAATTAAGGGATGCCTCATCACCCCATAAAATGATTGGATATTCTATAGTATCAAATAGATTTCAACCACTTCACCACTCAGCTTTGTGATTCAAAAAAAAAAAAAAAATAGATCTCTAAAATTTTCATTGGAAATTGGTCTTTATATATAATATATACTTTCATAGCATGTGTGATCTATAACCAAATATAGAGAAACAAACTTAAAATTGCACCGACCATCCACTCTGGCTATGCCCTTTCTTTCACGTGGCAAATTAAATTTACCGAAGAACCCCTACAAACTTATATCCTTTCTGGTTGAAGTTTTTATGGGCAAGCATGTAATTGCATGTCATAGCTCTACTTGCAATGTACGCGACTACTGCAGCAAAATACAAGTTAGGGACATAAGAATAAGAAGGAGTATCTACTACTTGTTCTTGTACGCAAAGCATTGGGAATATAATGGTTTATTTCACAAACCATGCCAATGCCACACCTAAAGCAACAAGAAACCCAAAAGGCATCCCTTTGCTGTATTTATTTTAATTATTTTTTATTAAAAATTTAATGATATCATATATTTTTTATTATTTTATGTAATTTTTATAAATTTTTATTTTAATGATATAATTTTATAATTTTTTAAAATAATGTTTACACTTTATCTCATATTATTATAAAAATTAATTATAACGCAATAAATAATTATAACAAATAATTTTTACCTACTTAATAAATTATAAAACTTTTTTTTAAGAGTTACTTTTAAAAATAACTCATATATTACACAAATATTTATAAGTTACATTTTAATAGTTACAACTTTTTTTTTTTTTTGAGTTACATAAACTATATAATTCTCTATTAAAAATAACCTAACTTATATTGAGACAATAATATAAAAGGAATAAATTAAGAGGATACAATTAAGTTTCCAACCATGCAAGGAAACAAATTATTGCATAGAGTATGAAATGTATTATATGTACTTTAAATTTACAGTAATAAAAAAATAAATAAATACGAAAAACAAAAGATTGATCTATCTTGGCATAATATTAGTAACCATGCAACACGATTCGGTTTTCATGCATAAACCTACACATCATACTATCTTTTTTTTTTTTTTTTTTTACGCCCTTCAAAAATTGAAATGTAGACGTTATAACAAAAAATCATTGCTCTAAATTACAAGTAAATGTGTTAAGGGTAAAAACAAAGAGCATATAAATAATTACAGATTATAGATAAAATAAAATAGTGACATGGTGATATTTTTTGGGGCAGATACGTTTGAGAAAGATGATAAGGCATTGGAAATTTTATTTGGTAACCTATTTTAAAGTATTAAACAAATATATATATACATATATATATATATATATATATATATATATATATATATATATAATTACTTTTATCTCTTAATGTGTTTTTTTTTTATTGGCAATTATATTTATTTTATTTCCTAAATGAAAAACAACATTTTTTTTTCATCCCTTAGTTATATTTCATATAATGAGCATATATTTAAAGTTAAAATGTAAAATTCTATACTTTTGATGAAAATTACATTAATTATTTTACATTTTCTTTTCTTAGTCATTCTGCTACCTGCCGATATTCAAACTTTCAAACTACCATAAAAGCAAAGTTGTTTGTGACATATGAATTTAACAACAGTTTTAAAATTATAAATATTATAATAGTTTATTTATTTATTTCATTATAACACACTTTGATAATCTAACGCAACATCTAGAGTCTCAATAAATGTACCCAAAAAAAAAAAAAGTTGCTTCAAATAATTTCTAGAAGTTGGCTGCAATGACTAGGCTGATCTCTGTCCGATGTGGAGAGTCCATTGTTCTCTTTTGGGGTTAACGGTTACTTCAATTGGGTGTGCGTTGCATGTGAATGGCTGCAGCCCACTTCCGAATACGAGGGGTGTGAAAAAAGAAAAATGGATTGTGAGAAAATAATGACAAAATAATTTCAAGAAGATGTTACAGTGTGATTGGTCCAATAAAATAACATTGCACACTTTTTTTTTTAACAAAAGACTGCCATTGTCCCACTAATGTCTGAAAACTAATCCCAAGACCAATATCTTTAATCATTTATTATTTTATTCATTTCTATGGATCTATGTTCTGGCATATTTTATGATTAGGAATATATGATACGACGAGATGATATTTATATTTTAATTATTTTTCATCTATTTAATTTTTTTGAGTAAATTTTATCGTTTTCTTTCATAATTAGTTTATTTTTTATTTATTTTTAAAATTTATACTTAAATTTAATTGACTAACATTATTAAAGAATATTTAATGTGAGAGTTTAATATATATAACTCATGTCATTATTTTGTATGAAATAATGAATATATGTTATTTATGTAAATTTATGTTATAATTTTATTTTTATATATATTTTTATTTTTTTATATAAATTAAAAATTAAAACAATTATTTAAAAAATTAACTTTTATTTTTTATTATTTTTAATAAAAATATTTATATATTTAAAAATACTAATTCAATCACAGTTCATTCTTAGTTGAACCATTAAACCGTAAACCCTTTTTTTTGGTTCAATTTTTGGTTTAATTTTTAAAACATTGGTAAAAAATAAAATAATTATAAGGGAGATTAAATTTATAAATTATTAAAAAAATTATACTATTTTAGTCTTATTAATCATTAACTAATATTTTTATTAGTTAATTGTTAAAAATTCAATTTTAATGTAACGTATTTTCAAATTAAAAAGATACGTGTAAATTTTTAAAATAAAAATAAATTTTGATATAATTATTTTATTTGCAATATTATTTTAAATTTTTTTAATAATAAAACCGCTATTTTATATTTCAATACAAATTTTTTTAAATTTTAAATTTAAAACTTCTAAATTTAAGTAGGATCATTTTTGGAAGAACGAAAGAGAAACGTCTTCGTGTGTGCAAACAAACGCTGCCGCGTCAGGATCCAAACCTCTCCCGCGCGAAACCAAACCTCCACTCTCACGTGCCGCGCATACGAACTCCACCCCTTCCAAGTCTCCGACCCGTCTGGCACGTGCTGCCGCAACTTGCCCACACCCACTGTTCCCCTGTTCTAAGATTCCATTTCGTCTGAGAGAGAAGTGAGAAAGAAGAAAGTTTCACGATAAAAAGCCTTGCTAAGCTGCCAAGCAAAAAAACGCAACTCATGCTCACGTTCTCACCAAACCCAAACCCGATTGATTAGTTTCTCCCGTTTTCAACTTGGGATTTGCTTCTCCGTGATCTGAGATTTTCAGTTATTGGAAAGCGTTTTCAAGTCTTCGGCGTGGGGAGTTCTCTGAGTAAGCTGAAGAGCTATGGAGTCGATAATGGCAAGAGCTTTGGAGTATACTCTCAAGTACTGGCTTAAATCCTTTACTAGGGATCAGTTCAAATTGCAGGGTCGGACTGTGCAGCTTTCTAATTTAGGTGAATTTAGCAATTATTATAACTGATTTGGTTGATTTTATTAAAACTGGTTTGGATTCAGCTTGATTGAGTTTGGTTTTGTTTAAATTTTTTGTTAGATATAAATGGGGATGCATTGCATTCAAGTGTTGGATTGCCACCAGCGCTGAATGTAGCGACAGCTAAAGTTGGAAAATTGGAGATAATGGTTGGTGACTAACTTAGTATACTGATCTCTTCTATTGGATTGGAGTTTGTTGATATATCTTCTACCTATAAGAATCAGAAGTAAAATTGGTAGAAAATTATGGGTTTTTTTGCCGCATACTTTTATATTTTGATGTTTTGCCTTTCCTAATGAGTTTCTTGTATTTGATTTATTTTTTTATGCGTGAATTTCTAGCTTCCATCTGTAAGGAATGTACAAATAGAGCCAATCATTGTCCAAATCGATACACTTGATTTGGTTCTCGAGGAGAATTCTGATTTCGATGCATCTGAAAGTACAAAGAGGTAACAAAACTGGTTTCTAGCTAATAATTATTTTTAAAAAATCTTATGGGCTGAAGCTACCAATGTTGGTTAATCAGTTTTACTGTTTCCAATTCTGTTATATGCAGCGCTACATCATCTACTGCCTCGACAAAGGGTAGCGGTTATGGTTTTGCTGATAAGGTCCGACTCTATCCCTTTTAAGCACAAATGGATGTACATGGTAAAATAATGCTCTACCAACCATGTTAACTTGTCGTCAATTCGCAAAACAGAAATGGGAAAAAAGGAAAGGGACAATACTTCTTTGTAATTCCATTAAAGAATTTGAACTAGTCATACATTAAGTGATTTATCTTTACTGTTTTCTTTCTTTTAAGGAAAAAGGAAAGGACGATATTTCTTTGTAACAGAGTTAGGGAATTTGAACCATTCACTTACAGTGATTTGTCTTTACTATTTCTTTCTCTACTTTTCCTTCCTTTGCAGTTGTCTCCAGTGGTTTTGGGGAAATTTTTTGATTTTTTAATAATATGGATGAAAATTCTAGGTGAGATAATTCATCAACGTTACAAAGTATTATTGTCGATGAATGTGGGTAGTATAAATATTTTGGTCGAAGGTTCTCTGTGAGCCTTTCTGGTTCAGTAGTTCTTAGCAAATAACAACTTCTCCAGAGACATGGACACATAGTTTGAATGTCACTTACTGTTGCTGACTGTAAGTAATCATCAGATTGCAGATGGAATGACCATACAGATTCATACAGTTAATCTATTGCTTGAAACTCGTGGGGGAGCTGGACGTCAAGGGGGAGCAACATGGTAGGTTTTTGGCAGTGATTGTTCTGCCATCACTGTGAAGTGTAGACATTGTATGGATCTCAATCATTTGGAAATGACAGTATTGTGGTTTTTTTGTTCTTTGCTGTGATTAATTTAATTTTTAATTCTCTTTTGGTGGAGTCAAAATTTATTCGTTGTTTGCATAGTATAGCTCTAGGATTGTTTGACTTAGGCACATGGTTGTAATTTCACAATATATTACTTATGCATCCCCCTTCAATGGTTCTGGTTTTAGGGCATCACCCATGGCATCAATCACTATACGTAACCTTTTGCTGTATACCACAAATGAAGATTGGCAGGTATCCATTTGTTTTCACTCATTCTTCCAATTATTTTTCTTACTAGTTTCTAAGTATGACAATTTATTCAAGCATTTTTCCTTTTCAGGTTGTAAATCTTAAGGAAGCACAAGAATTCTCAAGTAACAAGAAGTACATATACGTGTTCAAAGTATTATACCAACTTTCACTAATTTGCATTTATGTGAACTGTATTGTGATGGTTTCCTTTTGTTGCCATAGCACTTTTATGTTTTGTATCTTTCTTCATAAGATTAGAATGGATCCTTTCATTAGAATATATGCTGCTGTATCCTTAACGTTGAAGATACTATGTTGATTAAATTTGTTATGCCACCTAATAACTGTAACATTTGTCTCTCCAGAAACTTGAATGGGAGTCTTTGTCTATTGATCTTTTGCCTCATCCTGACATGTTCACGGATGCTACTTTAGGCCTCTCTAAAGAGGGAGCAAACCTGAGAGATGATGATGGTGCAAAGCGAGTTTTCTTTGGGGGCGAGCGCTTTATAGAAGGAATATCAGGAGAGGCTTATGTAAGGAATACAGTTCCATTAGATAATCTTATAAACGTACTCTTTTATTCTAGATACCTGTCACTAAATATACCATGAATTTTCTGATGACCAGATCACCATTCAGAGAACTGAATCAAACAGTCCACTTGGGCTTGAGGTTCAGTTACATGTTACTGAAGCCATTTGCCCTGCTTTAAGTGAACCAGGTCAGTAATAAGAAATGGTAGCTTGATTTCATGCATATTGAATTTATATTGGTGGGATAGGTGTGAAATGAAGTTAATACAACATATATGAACAGGACTACGTGCTCTTCTCCGCTTTATGACGGGATTATATGTCTGTCTAAACAGGGGAGATGTTGATTTTAAGGCTCAACAGGTTCTAAATTTCCCTAATCTTTTCCTCCTTTGAGAAATCAATGTATTAATAGTTTGTTATGGATAAAAGTTGTTTTTATCTCTTTTACTTCGCTTAAGTCTGTCTGTTATTGAATTGTGACAGCGATCTACAGAAGCAGCTGGGCGATCTCTTGTCTCTATTGTTGTGGACCATATATTTCTTTGCATTAAAGATACAGGTTTTGCCTTAGCTCTAAATAGATTTTTACATTTACTTCAATGTCCCTCAGTTATTATTGAATATTCTGGGCCTTATAGTATGTCAATGTATATCATGCAAAATTATTCAAGAGTTGGTATTTGCTTGCAGAATTCCAGCTTGAGCTTTTAATGCAATCTCTCTCTTTTTCTCGGGTAAATTTCCATGATATTCTTTTCTCTTCTTTTGAGATATCTTACCTTTTTGACTTACTCTTCTTTTCTTGGATGATTGTTTATGTTACTCATCATTCTTCAATAATATAGGCTCAATTTTCTTATGTTACTCCTTAGGTTGAACTTGCAATGCTTTAAGCAAATATTAGAACTAAGAACACAGCCTTGTATTTCCCTTTGGGCCACTAGCCGTTTTGCTTAAAATGTTGTACATCTATGGAAGCCAATTGCGGCTTTGGGCAATGAGATGGGAGGTAATAGAAGAAAAGAAAATGTAGATAGTATATTGATGTGGTCTATGTAAATTTGACATTGACAAGTTTATTTCATTAGTTCTGAGCAAAATTTTCATAGCAAACTCCACTTGATAAAGAAGCACCATCTTCCTTACATTCCTTCCTTGCTAATTTATTTTGTAAGGATCTATGTTAATACTTGCTCATTTAAATTATCGGATGCCAATAACAAGTATACACATCTTCTCCTCTCTTATTTAACATCATAATGCCATGTTGGTAATCCCTCTGTCGTGCCATGTCAATATCATGATTTTAGCTATGGGAGTGCTATGTTATTTAACACACTATTCTTGCAGGCCAGTGTTTGTGAAGGAGATAATGACAATAACTTGACTAGAATCACAATTGGTGGATTATTTTTGAGGTTTGCTTCTTTTTGCTCTTGCCTGTATGATGATTACGACAATAATTAAGGGTCTGTGTCTGTGTCTGTACATAATTGTGTCTGTTCCTCCTCATATATCTAGGCTTGTATGTTGTACGACTTATGTTGAGTTGGTAATTAGGAGCTTTTTACTTATAAGCTAAGAGACAGATATTGTTGGAAACACAAGATACCTCTTTCTTCTTTTCTTTTCTTTTTTTTCTCCCGTTTGTTTCTTTATTTTTAATTATGGCTCAGCAATTCAAATTGTCTGACACAATTCAAAGAGCTGTAAAATGCTTTCAATAATGCCTTAAATATTTCAGTAGAGACCATGACGACACTAGACAATATATATTCTTTCTAAAACTGCTGAATGCTTGAGCAGTTAATGCACTTAAAGAGGGTGAAAGGAAAACTAGAGAATATACTATTCTGAAGGAATAGAAATATGTCTTAGAGGATTATTTTAGTTGCCGTTAATGGTTGAAATGAAACTAATAGATTTTTTTTTAACCTAGGGTTTGCAAGCTAATAGTGGTGAAAGTTATTATAGAACTGAATTTTAGCGTGTCTTGAATTGCAGGGACACCTTTTTGCGCCCTCCATGTACCTTAGTGCAACCATCAATGCAAGCTGCCACAAGAGACGTTCTCCATGTGCCAGAATTTGGTAAGAAGATATCTACACTGTTTCAGTAGGATCAGTTTTGGCATCGTGTCTGGCTTATTTAATTAAGTTGTCTCTTTATTCCTTTCTATTGGCAGCTAGGAGCTTTTGCCCTCCAATATATCCTTTAGGAGAGCAGCAGTGGCAGTTGATCGAGGATACTCCTCTGATATGCCTCTATTCCCTTCAGATAAAGCCGTCTCCACTTCCACCATCCTTTGCTTCTCAAACAGTTATTTACTGTCAGCCTCTTATGGTACTTGCAAGTTCTTTTGATTAAATGGCCTGCTAGGCTACTAGTGTTTATATTTCTCTTTACTGTTTCCAATCATATTCTTAGATGATCTTTCCTTACTTTTCAGATTCATCTCCAAGAAGAATCCTGTCTGAGGATATCTTCTTTCTTATCCGATGGTATTGTTGTAAATCCAGGTGATGTTTTGCCAGATTTCTCAGTAAACTCTCTCATTTTCACTCTCAAGGGACTGGATCTCACAGTTCCTTTAGACAAGGCCAAATTAGATATTCCTGAAAGCAACATGGGCAGTGCTGTCCAGAGCTCCTTTGCTGGAGCAAGGCTTCATATTGAAAGCCTTTCCTTTTCAGCTTCACCTTCACTTAAAGTGAAAATGTTGAACCTGGAGAAGGATCCTGCTTGCTTCTGTCTTTGGAAAGGTCAACCAATTGATGCTAGCCAGAAAAAGTGGTCCACTAGAGCATCACATCTTACTCTGTCTCTTGAAACATGTACTGGCACAACTGAACGTCAGAATTCTCTTGGATGGACTTCAGGATTGTGGAGATGTGTTGATCTGAGAGATGCTTGTGTTGAAGTAGCTATGGCAACTGCTGATGGTAGCCCATTGTTAAATGTTCCTCCCCCTGGTGGTATTGTGAGGGTTGGAGTTGCATGTGGACAAATTCTGACAAACACTTCTGTTGAACAGTTATTTTTTGTCCTAGATCTCTATGCTTATTTCGGTAAAGTTAGTGAGAAAATAGCAATAGCTGGAAGAAAGAGTAAACAATTGAAGGATGCTATGGTCAAACATTCTAGTGGAAGCCTGATAGACAAGGTTCCTAGTGACACAGCCGTAAGTTTAGCAGTGAAGGACCTCCAACTTAGATTTCTGGAGTCTTCTTCAATGAATGTCGAGGGAATGCCTTTAGTACATTTTATTGGAGATGATCTGTTCATTCGTGCCAGTCATAGAACCCTTGGTGGTGCCATTGTTGTTTCATCGACTTTATGTTGGGATAGTGTAGAGATAGATTGTGTAGATGCCGATGGGAACTTGGCACGTGAAAATGACTCATTCTTGAATTCTGCTGAAAATGTTCCAGCAATGAATGATAATGTATATCATCAATTAAGAGCTGTTTTCTGGGTGCATAATAAAAAGAACCACAAATTCAATGGAAATGCTCATTCAGCTCCTTTTTTGGACATAAGCATGGTGCAAGTCATTCCCTTAGATGAACAAGACATAGAGTCTTATAATTTAAATGTCTCAGCTTCTATATCAGGTGTTCGCCTTGGTGGAGGAATGAACTATGCTGAAGCCCTTCTGCATCGATTTGGAATTCTTGGGCCTGATGGTGGTCCTGGGAAGGAACTTTGCAAAGGGTTAGAACACCTACAAACAGGACCACTGTTGAAACTTTTTAAGACAACACCTCTCATTGTTGATAATTCAGATGGTATGAAAAAGCAGCTTCATTTTATTTATCTATTTGATGGTACTAAAAAGCATCCTTATATAATTTATATCTATTTTATTTTGTTTTTTGTGTATTTGCACCTTATATAATAAATTTTTCTTTGTTCATCTTTCTTGCGGGTTTACTTGTTTATTGTTAAGTGTGCCTTTCTGACTTACCTATCTTTTCTCCAGCTGAAACTACGAGAGAAAAAGAAAACAATTTTCCACACTTGAAGCAGCCAGATGATGTGGATGTGACTATTGAATTGAGAGATTGGTTATTCGCTCTTGAAGGTGCTCAAGAGATGGCTGAAAGATGGTGGTTCTCCAGCCGTGAAGATATAGGTAGAGAAGAGAGGTGCTGGCACACAACTTTCAGTGGTCTACGAGTTAATGCAAAAAGTAAGCCTAAGAATGTTGCGAATGGCAAAGCTCAATTGCGTGGGAAACAACAATATCCTATAGAACTTATTATGGTAAAGAGTTTATTTATTTATTTATTAATTTTTTTTTTTCTTTCAAGTTTTAATGTAGGCTTTATATTTCTGCATCACACTGTTAATTGACTTTAGCTGTGTGCTATCTTTTTTGTGAATGAAGTTCCCTGTTAAACATATCTTATCATATGACTTTGTATTGAGATTTGAGATTCTTCTTGCAGGTTGGAGTTCAAGGGTTGCAGATCTTTAAGCCTCATACCAAAAAGAACATTCCTCCAGCAATTTTAGCTGTAAATGGGGTGAAAGAATCTACTGATGCTGCTGAGGGAATTGGACTGGAAGTTAGCTTGGTAATTCGTGAGGATAATGTTGATGAAGAAATGGTTAACTGGGAGGTGGAAAACCTAAAATTTTCTGTTAAAAAACCGGTAATGGGATTTTGATATTTAAAGTACATGGTCTTTATCTATAGAAAGGCTATGTTTGATAAGGGTCTTACTATGCAGATTGAGGCAGTTGTGACCAAGGATGAGCTTCAGCACCTTACATTTCTTTGCAAATCAGAGATTGACTCCATGGGCAGGATAACAGCTGGAATTCTACGGCTGCTTAAGCTAGAAGGTTCTGTGGGGCAGTCTGTAATAGATCAACTAAGCAACCTTGGTATGCAGTTAAATTTTGTTAATTTTTCCAGTTATTTTAATCAGAAAAAAAAAATAAAAAATTGATGTTCTCTTCAAGTTCTCATGGTGGAATATCCAGCCTTGGCGTTAAGTTATTGACAAGCTTATGGCATGATGACTTGCAGGAAGTGAAGGTATTGACAAGATCTTCTCTCCGCGAAGCCTCAGCACAGGCGGTGGTGCGGGCAGTATTGGATTTTCTCCATCAAATCTGATAAACGGAAGCCCACACAAATTTACGGAACCAACGCTAGCTTTGCTGGAGGAAGCAATTCTGGATTCAAGGGCCAAACTTGATGCTTTAGTCACTGATATTGGTGCTTCAGAGTCTTCATTTGAGCACCTTTCTGTTATCAAACAACTCGGTCAAAAGATTGAAAGCATGCAGGATTTATTGATGCAATTACGGAATCAACTTTAAGGGCCTGCCATTTTTGCTTTATAATCAGAATTAAGGGATTCCTTTCACATAGGTTACAAATTTATTTTTTTTTGGTGTATATAGCATTAGCATACAAATTCATGTTCAGTATTGAGTGTTGTTGTACAAGTTAGGGAGAAATTAGAGCGTATTATGAATGACGAGTGTATCAAAAATTTTGCATCTTGTGCATCGAGAATGAAATCAAGAAAAATTATGAATTGTAATATTCTTGGCAAATTTTATATCTTCGATGTTGCCATTGAATTTGTGACAAAAAAATAGATGATTCCTTTTGCAAGAATTTTCATGAAATTACATGAATGTCCTTTGCATTAAAAACTTCGAAGGCCTTCGTTATATTGTTGAGTAATGTTATTCATTACATTTTGTGAAAGATAATTATTTTCTCATCAAATGTAATTAGTTTAGTGTTGTTGTTTTGTTTAGGCTTGTAAAACTTTAGTTCAAACAATGTTTAAAAAAATACTTATGAAATTACATGAATGTCCTTTGCATTAAAAACTTCGAAGGCTGTCGTTATATTGTTGAGTAATGTTATTCATTACATTTTGTGAAAGATAATTATTTTCTCATCAATGTAATTAGTTTAGTGTTGTTGTTTTGTTTAGGCTTGTAAAACTTTAGTTCAAACAATGTTTAAAAAAATACTTATAGTGTTCACCAACAAAATCTCCAGACTAAAAGTGGGACTGGAACCCAAAAATGTAGGGGTGAGCGTCGATCGGTTACGGTCGATTTTAACTATATTTTTAACTGACCGACACTAACCAATTGTGTAATTTTGTCAAACCGATAACCGATCGACTATACCTTAAAACCGATGGTTCGATTTTAGTCAGTTAAGCGGTCGGATTCAGTCAGTTAATAGTTAACCGACAATAATAATTTTTTTAAAAAAAAAACTTTTATTTTCATTTTAGTGTTGTGTCTACTTGGAATATATATTTAATTGTTTTACCGTAAATTAAGAATATGACTATTAGATAAATTAAAATAAATTATTTTTTTAAAGTATCTATAACATCTTCCTAAGAATCATATAAGTAAAAATAAAAATACATAAATTTAAAAACCTAAAAATATATAAAGATATTTATGAAAATTAACTTCTTTCGGTTTTAGACATATGCACAAATGCTTGGAGAAGACAAAATTAACATAAACAAATGCCTATACATAACAAAAGTAACATTTTTTTAATTTCTTTACTAAAAAATTATTATTTTCAATAAACATATTTACACAAGACTAAAGTACATATCAAATTAATAATATATAATTATTTTTATATATCAAGATGACATAGTATTTGAGTGATTTAATCAATAAATAAAATAATTGAATCACTAAGTAATATGGTATATGAAAATATTAAAGTTTATAATATTTTAGTCGGTTGGTTCGGTTTTCATCGATTAAGAAAAATGTAAAACCGAAACCGACCGACGTTAACCAATTTTTTTAAATTTCAAAACCATAACCGACCAACTAAACTGATACTAACCGACCGACGCTAACTGATTATTTTCGGTTCAGTTGATTAATTGAATTTTGCTCACCCCTGCAAAAATGATTATCTTTTAGGATTATATAGTGATTATCTTTTCATATTAATAAAGTTGTCCTATTTTATTATGTTTGAAAAACAGAATAGCCACGTAAAGACACCATCTCCCATATTTGAAACTGAGAGGTGTTTTCCTCAAACTCTAAATAAAACAACCAATAAAATGTTGAAACAAAGCATAATTTCTCTTTCACTAGACTCTGCTACGAAAGAAGAAGCGCCAATTAGTTCACGACAATCTATGATACTGTAATAACATAATAACAACATGATAATGTTCAACATCCACAACAAACTACCAGATGAGTATGCATGCATCCACTTCATCTCCAAATAAGAGTGCTGCACTCAGAAACTCATTTCAGTTTTTGACCCTCGACACAAACTACAAAGAAGGGAAGCTTGATCGTTTTTGCAATACACGATGTTCTCGGAGGTTCTAAATATAAATGGGTTAATTTAACATCTTCATGTTAACCATCGGTAAGCCTAATGCTGATTACTACAGCTAGTGCCTAGGTAAAGGCAATAAAAATGTATCTGCCTAAGTTGGAGTCTATATGATACTCATAAGGATTGGTGTTGCAAGACCTGTAAGACTCTTTAAGAAGTTGTGACAGCATCCCAGCGCCATATTGTCCCATCCTCACAGGAACACAAAATGGTGCTATAACACAAGAGTATAGTGTTATTATAAGTCTAGAACTATTGCATAAAATATAGAAGCAGTAATACAGATGCATGTGGGAATTACCTTCCATCATAGGATAAAGCAGTCTGTCTGATTGGTGCTTTTGATTGAGCATGGGTTAACCTGACCAAGGTGGCCGATCAATGAGCATAAAAAAAGATAAAATCTTGACAAAAATTCATCAGCATAAACTCAACGAAAAAATGAACCCACCTTGCGATAAGAACAGGAGGACTAGACTGCACTTCCCAAACGAATATCTTACCTTCCCTGTTCCCTGCTTGGCCCAAAATGAAAAGCAAAAAGCAAGTGGAGACCTTGATATAAATTCATACTAGAAGTTTGAAATCACAAACTTGCAAACAAAAAACACCAAGTGTAAAACAAGCAGGCTAGAACATTTTCCAATGATCCCCAGATGGAGAAGATCTACAAGACAGTTCCTACAAATTAACTAAAAGCTGTACGCTATTGGATCATTGTAAATCAAAATAAAATTGAACTTGGTGATATACCTATTGCAACTGCATTGTAACTGAAATCACATGAAAACTTGATGAACCAGATATCGCTCTCAGGAACAGGGTATTTCTGAAGAACGTCAGCTGTACCCTAAACAAGAAAAGGATAACTTTAAGTAACAGCGAATGGAACCCTGAAATTTATTGAATCTAATCAAATATTACACATTCAAATTTGAAAAAGTAACAGATAAGAATTCTAACCTCCCCTGGAATTTGTTCCTTCAATTTAGGTTCCCACAACACAATTTCATTGTCAACACTCTGGAAATGGGACAATCACCAAATAGATTTAATAAATGCTGGGTAAATAGTAAATACTAAGACCAGTTATATGGTTCAAGGCAAAGTTCCACAAGTTGCTGAATTGTCTATGAACCTTTAAGGTTCTTTCTCTTGAATCATTAAATCTATTAGTTAAAATAATAGCAACAGAAGCTGCTGATGGTCCAGCAGATCTACGGGGCTTAAACCAATGAAAAATAGAGCATTTGGCTACTTAAATTGATGCGCTTGCAATTTGAAACCTGAAGAGCCTTGATCAATTTTAGAAATATCTGAAGTACGTCACAGAAGATTTTGTTACGACTTAAGTATTCAAAAGTTAGAAAAGTTTGCAAGTCACATCAATTTCAGCTATCCAACAACAGTTTTATGTCCACAGCACACGACATTAGTTTTCCATTAGCAAATAGACTCAAATTGGAACGAGCAAAACCTCACCTTTGATAGGATAAAATCACCAAGCCACCTATTACAGTCAACATAATTTGTATGAACAGAAGCAATAAACACCTGTAGTTACATAAAGTCAGAATAGATCTTGAACCTGTAATGCATAAAAACTGTTACTTACAGGAAATTGAACATGTTTTGTTGGAAACTTAGAAGGGAGATCTGTCCATGTGAATGATTTCTCTACATAGGGCCAGAACTCTGCAGCAACATAAAGGGCATAAAGTGATGAACTAAAATTAAAAGCATAGGAATTCAATGATTACAAAAATTCAAAATACATACAAAAAATTAATAAAAGGCATTTTTTAGTCTTCCACACTACACAGGAAAAAAAAAAAAAAAATCAAGATCCTTAATTTTAATTTAATTTATGGATAGAGATTTCATTACTACAGAATGGCATCTCAGAAATCAAGTACCAAATAATTATATTAAATAATCAAGGGGGAGGGGTCATTCTATCAAATGATATGCATAAGAGTGGTCATATAAATCACAATAATGGTAACTCATATTACAAGATTTCATCCCTGAAGAAACATCAGTAATTTCCAAGATCATTTGGCAGTTGGACTTAGACCAACATACTAAAAACTGTAAATGCTAAGAGACCATCCAATATCTTTCCCAAATTTTGCTTGGCTGGGCTTTTTAATCATCCTAGGAAATAATTTCCAAGAGTTGAACTTCTGAATGCAAACATGAAATAGGAATATATACGGAAAATATCACTTTTTTGTTCTGTTCTGAATATCATATATTTTCTCAGAAAACTAATTTGGAAATAGCTCCTAGTAGTGAGTCAGAAAAGTAACTTTAGTAACAGAACAAAACAATCCTAATCATTTTTGAAAAATTATTTCTTGTAAATCTTCTCTACATTGGAATTTTCACCTTTCCTATGACTATAATACATTCATTACATTGTGAGGAAATAGGTTAGCAGACTCCTAATGCCAAGATGGAAGAAATAGCAAAACTATAATTTATTCAATTAAATATCATACCCTTCATAGACCATAGCTTGACAGTATTATCCATCCCACAACTGGCAATTCGATACATATCTGATGGATGAAAGTCCTGTATAGCCAACAAATGTCAGTCAGATGGTAGAGATAATGTCCAAAGTTGTATTAAGATTTTAAGAAATTGCAATAGGAAGTGAGAGGATATACATTCTACTCATTGTATACTAACCACACTCAAAACTTCATTACGGTGACCCCCAGCTCCAGCAAATATCAAAACACATATTCCCGTATGAACATTCCATAACCGGACAGACTCATCCTGATCAAATTTAGATATTATAGAATGGAAAAGATATGCTTCTTGGGTTGGTCGGATAGAAAACACAGGTTTTAGCATTTACTTTGCTTGCAGACACTATAAGGGATGGCCTCAGAGGTTGAGTCCTGACTTCATTTATAGAGTCCCCATGGCCAATAAAACTCTGCAGAGATAGTACCATTATGTTAGGGAACAAAGGAATAAAATATAACTACAACAATTTTAATATGGCCAAATGAATGAAATTACTTCAAGCTGTAGTTACTGCACTGCAGTAATGATTTTCTAGCCATTGGATGAGGCCCACCGAGATACGGAAGTCTCACCCAATGGCTAAAAAGGCCTTAATGCAAAGCAATAACTGCAACACATCTGGATCCCAAAACTTCCTACAAGCTTTAGTATAAATGGAAAAACTGTGATGGAAGACTCCAAACAATCATGAATATAATAATGATTAAGAGTAAATTTTTGTTACGATAAACAGCAATTCAAAACTATTGTACCTTATGTATCTTCTCTGTGCCAATATCAATGATTCGAATTATGCCATTGCATCCTCCAGCAACAACAAATGGGGTCCCATCAGTGCCGGATGCCCAGCTCACCGTGTAAAAGGATTCCTCCTTCTGATCTTACGAAGAAAATGAAACTTGCAGCAGCGTTCATTAAGAATTATAAAACTCTAAGTAGAGATAAAAAATCTTCTAGGAGTAGTTAGAGAGACAACAGTCTTCACTTACAGAGCCTTCACTTACATCTTCATCTATGTAAGATTGCAACAGAGCAATGATTCCTCCTTCAAGGCATTGATAAACAGTAACCTAATCAAGTAAAATGACAAAACGTTACTATTTATTTTGGAGAACCATTTTTTTGGGATTAACAAAGTCTATACCAACAATGAATGTCCTTTAAGATTTCAATGCTTCATTCACTCAACTGGTTGTCATTTACACTAGTAAAACTATCCATTTTCCCTGAATTCCCGTGGACAGAAGAATGTTAAAATTGCTAGAAACCAAATGCAATCATCAACGCGTGCACATCAAAACACATATAAGAAATATCAAATTAAAAAAAAAAGAAAAAGAAAAAAAGAGCTTCTATTTTGGTTTCAATGAAGCTACGAGGAGAAAAACTGAATTTTTCTTATATAAACATAGCTGACACTTCCTTATTATTTTTTTTTCTTTTGTTATTGTTTCCCCGTTATTTCCACAGCCACCAAACAGAAATTGAGTAGTGAGTACAAACCCGGTTGCCACCAGCAGTGGCGAAAACGTTCAAGTAATTGGAGTCAATGAAGTTGAACGTAATAGCGTATATTGGGCGCTTGCCCTCTTGAAGGCGATTGGTAACCTTGTATTCCTTCTTCTTCGACGATGTTAACGAACCCACCACTGGTTCACACCCCAAAGGATACTTGGGCTCATACTTCCCCATTGCCCCGAATTCTACAACAACGATTATACTAGCAAATGCAATTGTCTATTCCAACGAGTTCTTCGACTTCTAACTGGAGTCCTGAACCGCTGAATCAGTACAAGGAAGTCTTCTCTTTTGAG